>CM068373.1:34606747-36011747 GCA_034769895.1 Magicicada septendecula
ATACCAAATATTCAATATTAACATAATGCCTCCGACCCCGAACACACAATTGGGCACTGGTGACGCTTATATCTTGGTTAAGCCTACTAGAGACGCGGACTTCTTCCATCACTGCCTCTTGTCTATAAATCAACGTTTCGGCTACGCAACAAGTCTGTTGCCGTATTCAGGGAAAAACTAATTAATATAAAATTATCCACTCCCCCTTTAAATACCCTTTTTATTTATAAATATTTCATCTACCTTTCTACAGTGGATTATTATGACCTTCTTTTCAGAATACATTGTTTATCAAAATTAAGTACTTTACTCTTGTTAAAATATAAAACTTTGCTGGTAAACTACCCCTTCCCCTTAACCGATCTTCACCAAAATCAATAGACCTCGCGTCCTCTACAACTCAGGCGTATATGCAACACATTATTTGATTCTGTTTAAATTTGCGGCTGTTATCGTTCGCCACAGAAAAAAAATCTTAGACACAGACACACTTTTCGGAAAATGACTTTTCTTCATGTTTTGAGGGTAGTACAATCAGAATCAGCTCTTACCTCGAACACGATTTCTTCTCCATCAACATACTTCCATTTCCTTACGAGACATGGAAGTAATAAAAATTACTCTGTCTTACAGCCGACAGAGAGTCAAAACATACTAAAGTATTAAAGTATGTACATAAAAACAAAAAAATAAATAAATATATGAAACACACACACACACACACACACACACACACACACACACACACACACACACACACACACACACACACACACACACACACACACACACACACACACACACACACACACACACACACACACTGAATACAAGTACTAAACTTACATGAACATCTATGCTACATAAGCGTGTGCTAATTTCTACATTAAGCGTGTGCCCGTTACCTTACTATGCTACTAAACATTTTTGCGACTTTTTAATATTATTTTGCATATATGCGTTTGAATATATAAATGAGTAGAAATTAATAATATCAACGTAACCTCAGTACAACAGCTGAATTCTACATAGTATATTCAGTGTTAATAAGACGTTTAACTTTACATGTAATGTACAGGTACTCCAATACTGCGGTCAAAACAGTCTCCACTGTGCAACCAGCTGTAGATGACAAAGGGACGTTGGTTCCATTAGTTTAATGGCTTCGCTCTGTTACGCTTTCCTCTGGCTCGCCCCCGCCCCCTCCCACATATATTTTTACATGCTTTCCAGTTACTTTACTTTGCTGTCATTCTGTCGACGCCGCCCTACTTCAATACGGGATCCGTTCTTACTGTTATTAAATGAAGGCTATTTTGTAACTTTACATTTAAGGTGGTGGAATGTGCTGTGAAGGCGTAGAATTTTGATACATATATTGTGGTTTGTCCAACACAATTATAATGGGATTTTTAAGGCCCCCCCCGCCTTCACAAGGACCGCCAAAAATATGACGTTAATAGCTAGTTGGTCCGTTCAAGTTAACAACGATATCCATTCAAATCATATTTTTATTACTTTTTCTTTGGTTTTGAGCGATTATTTTTTTTTCCGGTCTCGGTTAGTTGCGACGGAACAACGTTTTTACCTGTTCTTACGCGGCCAATTGCACCCGGCACTTGCACTTACACTTACTGGCCAAATCTGTCATTTAGAAACGTTCCTATTCTGACCTTCGATTAGATTTTAATTCTGTAAGTTTTCGTTTGTACGAGTAACCTCTTTCTTCTAATATTTTTGTTAGGTTAGGTTAGGTTAGGCTAGAATGAATAGAATTATAGTGGTAATTTTTGTATTATTTATAATAACATGAACATCTATTTGATCGCAACTGACGTGGTTCAAATTTCCGTCTCGTCGCAACTGACCGAGTTTTATACAATTTGGTCGCAACCGACCACGGTCTTTCTTTTCTCTACTGATAAAAGGAAAACATTATGCTCAGGGAAAACTCGCTGAGCATTCAGAGCTCTTTCTTGTTAATAATTTATAAGAAACCATGTTTTTACTATACGATATTTCAAACCAAATTCTATAAAATATGCTACATTGAGTTCATAGATACAAAAGTGCCTACGTGACACCTAAATTAACATGCCTACGTTATTAAATGAAGGCTATTTTGTAACTTTACATTTAAGGGGGTGGAATGTGCTGTGAAGGCGCAGAAGTTTAATACATATACAGTGGAACTTGCTTATAACGACATTCAAGGGCCCGGACAAACGTGCTCGTTAAAACCGGGTACTCGCTGCATCCGAGTTGTCGACTCGGAAGCTTAAATTTTTATACCGTGATTATCAAACACACAACAACAAAAAGTCTACTATAGAAGAGACTTTGCGCAAAAAAAGTTTGACATGTTTTACATTTTACGCTTAAAAGTGAAATTTAGACTTTAAACACATTTTAGACGGTAATATTCTTTTGCTGAATATTTACTTATACTGCATTTGGGAAATATAGTGAAAGTAACTCTGTAGTAAAAACTTACCAAAAATTAGCCGGCTTACCAAAAATTTTATGTACCACTTTTAAGCCACTTTTAAATAAGTGCTGCTCTAGACGGAGAGGAATGTGACTTAGAAAAAGAGCGCAGACACGCGCATATATAGTGGTTGTAAAAAAACGACTGTTACTGAGAAATACCGATTCACATTACGTGTCAAAACTCATTCAACGTTCGTTTTCCTCTCATAAAAAAAATGTTTTTCCCATGTTCCCGGAAACTTTTAATTTGCACAAAGTACTTCTAACGCATAATTACATTCTGGTTTTTTAATTAACACTTTTCTTTTACATCTACATTTCTTCCACTTGAAACCCACACTTTCAAACAATCGCGTTAAAGTTTTAGCGCCGCTGTGGGAAATGGATTCTTTGGTTCGCGATAGGTAGGAGATTTCTAACAGTGGGCACAACGTTTTAATTTTTATACTTAATCCTTAACAAAATATCTTATCTACACACTTACCGAAATCATCAAAAAAGTTTCCTTTTATTAGATGTGTTGGTTTTTTCTTGGTGTGGAGAGTTTTTCTTTTGGACTGCATTTCCTTTGCTTTCTGAAGCGTTTAACGAAGCCTTCATATTTATTACAGTAATACGCAGCTCGTTGCTTGCTTGATTCAGTGGGTATGACAGTGAATTTCGTTGGTTTCGTTGATCACATTTTTCAAATATATTACTAATTATTTCGAGACCTTTACTGCGCACAAAGAAACTTGTTTTTCTTTCGTTCGATGACCCTTGAAAAGACATTGTAATAGACAGTTTCAAGTAAACAAATTGCAGGATAATTCACTTACTAACTGAAAGTAACTAAAAGTACACTGATCCTAAACGACAGTTCAAAAATGTTACTATAAGACAGCTACTTGAAAAGTAATAAGTTGTAAACACAAAACTAATAATACGTCTTTGTAAGTCTTTGAACGCACTTAATTACGCAACGGTGAAAACCAGACTGCAATAAAATTACAAAGTCTGTAACGTCTGGTCGCCTTTATGCCAGTCTGACTGTGAACTGGGTGATGAATCATTGGCCTTGACAAACTAACAGCACTAACATAAACACACTCACTCATACTTTATCCCCTCCAACAGAAACACGGAGTTCAGTCTCATACAGTAGTATCTTATTCACTGTTCCTAATTTAACGTTTTCGTTTTGCAATGCAGTGAAATTTTAAAGCACGGATTTCCTCTTGTCAGAGTGTTTCCAAAATGCAAATCTGTGATTTAAAATTTGATTTTCTGAATTCGCTAATTGTTTGTTTATTACAGACTGTACACGCGTGAATTAATAACGTCTGCAGAGCTGCGTGTTCCTGTGCAATAAATTATTAATTTGATTGAGCAAATCAGCTGACTGACAAGTTGTTAGCTGTCGCGTGTAGAGAGCTCTTCCGTAAGTGGGTGGCATTTTAATCATTCAGTAGCCGAAGTGGCAACGTTTTTCTCAGTACAAAATAAACAGGTAAGAGTATAAATAAAGTACAAAGTCAGTGATTAATAAAGTACGAGGGAATCTAATTTTGTTTCCGTTTTGCCGTCAAGTCTGTTTTTTCATACTTTAGGTTTACAACGAGTACTTCACAAAGGAAGATATATTAAAGTGCAGTATTCAAATGCTGTACTTTCGTCTGTTACCACGAGTGTCATAAAGTTATAATACGCGTTTGATTTTAAGTCTCAAGCATTTTGTTTTATTTACTTTTACTATTTTATATAAACAAATTTTATACAAAATCAATTTTGTCTTTTATTAATGAAAGGAAAATGCGTTTTTATGACAATTTTTTATGCACAAGGCTTACATACATACATACATACATACATCCTTGGCTCTACATCCCAGGTCGACGCTTGGCCTCCAAAAGAAATTGCCTCCACTTATTCCTGTCCTCAGTCATCCGCCACCAATTCACTGCGCCCAGCTTCCTCGCATCACTGCCGACCTGGTCCAGCCATCTGTTCTTCGGTCTTCCAATCTTCCATTTTCCTATTGGCTTCTGTTTCATAATTTTTTTGCCGTACGTTCGTAATCCATTATTTGAACGTGTCCTGCCCATCTTAATCTATTAATTTTGGCAAATCGGACGACTGTAATGTCATCGTCCTTAGCATATAATTCATTATTATTTCTCTTTCTCCAGACTCTGTCCTGTTGAATTGGCCCATAAATCTTTCTCAGTATCTTCCTTTCAAACACAGTCAGCCTCTGTTCATCAATTGTCTTGAGTACCCAACACTCAGAGCCATATGTCAATACAGGCCTTATAAAGCGTGTCTTATATATCTCAATGTCTTATAATGCGTGGCTTTAGTTTCTGTAGTTAATAGACTTGATTTAAAATGTTTATTCAGCCCGTAATAGCTTCTATTAGCAGTCAAAATTCTTCTTTCAATTTCTTTTGTGCAGTTATTCTTAGGATCGACATATGCCCCCCCCCCGATGTACAAAGCCTTTTACTCTTTCAAAATTATAGCCATCTATTAGTATATTTGAAATATTATCACTATTGCTTCTCACAGCCATAAACAGTGTTTGTTTTATTTATAACAAGCCCCATAGTCTTAGCCAATAATTCAAGTGCTCTGAAGCCATTCTCCAGACTGTTTTCATTTCTAAGGTACAGGGCTTAGCATCTTCATATTGTGCCCTCCCTACTTTGTACACCTGTTTAGCCATTTTTAGCTTGTGATCATTCAATTCTTGGGATGAATTTCTACATTGGTTGTGGATACAAATTTTCTGTGATACCCTTTGACGTTAGCTACAATTTGTTTTTTTAAATCCCAGTCGCCATCTTTTTTTATGCAGCCATCATTTTTTTTACTGTAGGTGTTCAAGTTTTAAATCCAACATCTTATACAATACTATATATTCTTGGTTGAGAAGGGAAAATTTACTGACTGAAGTAAAATTGCTAATTAGACAAGCGTGGTCTGGTTTCAGCGAATTAATGCTGCAATCGGAGCCAAATAGGACACACGTTGGAGAGGAAACTGCTTACTCGATGAAATATCTGTGTTCGCACATTCTTTGGAAACAATAACTCTAACCAAACAAACCGAGAGAAGGCTTAGAGTGGCCAGGAGAAAATGATTAAATACAGATAACAACCTTAAGAGGATCCAAATACAACACACAGATCACAGAAGATGAAGAAGAAATACACGATCTAGAAACTAGTTGTATTATTGCAGTGCAACTGGGTGAAATACACTGCGGGACTGGAAAAGACAGGCGGGCTAAGAGGATAATGAACAGGGGACTAAGGGAAGAGAAAAATTTGAGAAGACGGCAGCTAGCAAGATGGGGACGTTAGAAAGATTTCCTACACCGATCGCGTCAATGAAAATAATATAGAGGGACATGGTATCGCACGCGGATCTAGGATATTAACCAAATTGATAAAGTTCTCAACCAGGAACTGCAATACTTGAGGAATTACAATAGATTCCTACGTTTTATTTTAACATAATAATAATAATAAAAATAATACTCAGTGGTAGTATTAGTAAATAATAATATTGTTTATCGTTATAGTACCGAGAGTGGTCATAACAACACTGTACACCACCGTGCTTCGTAGCCTACAGCACTTGTTTACATTTTTGAGTTTTGACAATATAAATTCTGTGATTGTTAATATAAGATTTTGTGCTGCTTTTACGTGATTTGCAAGATTTGAATTGGTCCGGTAGAGGTGATAAGGGAAATTATACCTTCAGCGATCCATGTGATTTGTTTCTTGACTTAAGTCATGAAGAGATTATAATGAAATGTCTAGTTGTCTAGTTGTTCTATTGTCTTATAACAATAGAAAGTTGTTATTGTACAAGTTTATTCATATTAAACAAGAGGGAGACATATTACCACTCATTTATTTATTTTCTTCTTCTTATTTTATGGCGTCACAGTTCGGAGTCGAACCTTAGCCTCTATAATCATCAGCCTCTATATTTCCCTATCCTTGGCGATCGAAGTCCATCGTTTTATTTTAAGTAAAGTATCAGCATCCCTCGTCACTGCGTCAATGCAGCGATGCTCGGGTCTTCCGACAGGCCTTCTACCCTCGATTTGACTAAATAGGACCTTCCTAGGTATTTCGATGCCTTCCATCCTAATGATGTGTTCTGCCCATTGCACTCTATACAGTCGGATGGTGGTGGCCAGATCACCGTCTTTATATAGCTTCTATAGTTCCTCATTGTGACGCATTCTTCATATCCCATTGACTTGATTGGTCCACATATTCTCCTCAGCATTCTCCTTTCAAAGGTATTGACTATGTTAGCGGCTCGTTTGTTCAGCGTCGAAGTCTCGCTGCCGTATGCCGTATGTTATCACCGGTCTAATCATAACTTTATATAATGTGACGTTGGACTGACGATGGATATTTCTTGTCTTGAATATAGTTATCAACGAAACATATCTCTATTTGCGGCCTGTATCCTTTTCCTGATTTCATTTATTTCTTCATTCTCTTCTGCAATCCAGCATCCCAAATATTTAAACCGATTAACTATTTCCAGTTTTAGTGGTACGATTTCAAACTGTTCAGATTTCCTGGTTTTCATTCGAGTGATAATCATAACCTTTGTTTTATCTGTATTAACCTGTAATCGTATCTCTTTCGCTTTACCTTTGAGTTCCTGTAAGGTCTCTTTTGCTCTTCCTTGGATATTATCTTGCCATAATATTGTTACGTAATGCAGAAAAAGTGTTACGTCACTACGCAACGTTCTGGTACATTGGAGAACGTTGTCTACTCTATTCCAGCAGCTGTAATGCGTGCGTGACGCTTAACACGCGAGGCAGTGTTACGTAATATAGAACAATCTTCTAAATTCGATGGCGTTGTTCGAGAAGTTTCTCAATTAGCCCAACGGTGCGTGTTTCTGGGAAGGTCGCACTGAAGTGTCCTCCAGAATTTTCGATGGCTTGTTAAGGACGCATATTATGGAACCCTGCAGACTATAAATAGGCCATACCTGCTGCTTAGTTTTCAGTTATTGTCGGGCGATTACTCTGTTCGTTCGAGTGGTTGTTAGTAAAAAGTCATTATTGTGGCGAAGTGTTATGTGTTTTATAATCTAACGGGACAATTGTAATACAATTAGTTTTATATTAGTTGGCATTTTATTGCATGTGAACAATTTTTATTTGATTTGTTGTAAGAGACAATCTTGTTCATTACAAACTGTTTAACTGTGATAATTAAAGCTGGTGATTAGTGACTTAATTAATGTCTTGTATTTTGATTTCCACTGTACCATACGACGATTAGTTAGACCGTCGTAACAATATTAATAGTGAAATATTCCAAAGAGAAAGCCAAGGGAGCAGTCGTGACGCATACCAAATATTAATGAGGTAAGAATAGAAGCTACTGCTAGAAAGACTAAAGATCATGAGGATATTAATTTGTATTGGTAAGACGAACTATTTAAACAGCGTTACAGTAATTTAAACCTGTAGAAATTCATTACCGGTTCTGTACAACTTTTCATTCCTACCTGCTTTCTGTTGAAACGTTACGTCGATCATGTAACAAAACGCCAATAAACTGAACTAACAATGACAAACTAAATGACAAAGTATTAAACCTAATTTCTAAAACGTTTTTGGAGCATCACATTATATTATCGGAGCGTTCAAGTAGCGGTCTGGTTTTAAATTCTAAATTCATGGTTTCAGTATCCAAGCCACTTATATGTACATGAATAGAATAAAATTTACCTCCGGGCGTAATTTGACTTTGTCAACCTAAAAAAGACATTAACAAAACAAAGTCAAATTACGCACGTCATTTGATGGACAGTAATCATAATTATACTGGTTTCGAGACTAATTTTGAACTCCTCCATATATGTAAAAAAGGCAGATATATGAGTGCTGTCGAGGAGTTCGAAATATATAAGGCCTTTAAAAATAAAAACACCAAAGAAGTCTTGCTGAACGAACAGGTGAACTTTCAGTCCAATTCTCCATGCGACACAGCGAGAAGATTGCAAGACGGGGCCCGTAGTGCACGATCAATAAAAACGTAAGCATAACAGTCGATTATAGTGTTACCGTGGTGCGCACCAACATCACCGCGTGTGTTCCGTGTTCACATATATTATGTTTATTTACGACATGTGTGTAAATTATACGTAATTTGTTTTAATTATCTGTCGAACTTTACTTTATGAGGTAATTTATGATTAATTTACAACAGGTGTAGTCAATCATAACCTAATTATGACACATATGTAAAGAAACGCGTGGTGAAATATAAAAACAGGAAAAGGCACTACGAGGATAAAAGTGGTAAATTTTATTCTATTCATATGGTTTTAAATGTTGTTATATCTCACTTTTGGACGACTGTGCAAAAGGGTATTAACGCGCGTTCCTGACAGTTTGTCTTCTGAATTACCTTTTACTCTAGTGAACATGTCAACTGTTTGTTAACGGTGTTGCGATCTACTGTTAATTAACTTAGTGGCTTTTATTAGGTTGTTATAGTGTACACTGGGATCTATAGGCCTATAAATAGGTGACCCATTGTAATACGCGTGCGTTGTCTTGTAAATGTGTTTGTAACAATTATGTTGTAGATTTTTATGGCACTCGATAATTTAAGATCACAATATATGCAGTTCTCGTTATAATATAAAACAACCTCTAAGTAGACTTAATTATGCTAAAGTTTCTTTTGGTTTCAGAAGCGATCAGATCGTTGTTTTTTTTTGCTTTTCGTAACAATAATTTTAAAAATTACAGCTTACAATATTTATTCACAAAAATTGTGAATCTATGGAGACTGCTTCTATACCTCTGAATGATGAATTGTAAACTTGAATGAGAAAAACAGACTTTGTATAACCTTGGCATAAATTGTGGCGTCGACGAAGAAACCCTCTTGTTGGACAAAGAGCCGCGGAATCATTAACTCCACGTGCCACATTGTCGACAAGACACCTCTTGTTGGACAAAGAGCCGCGTAATCATTAACTCCACGTGCCACATTGTCGACAAGACACCTCTTGTTGGACAAAGAGCCGCGGAATCATTAACTCCACGTGCCACATTGTCGACAAGACACCTCTTGTTGGACAAAGAGCCGCGGAATCATTAACTCCACGTGCCACATTGTCGACAAGGACACCTCTTGTTGGACAAAGAGCCGCGGAATCATTAACTCCACGTGCCACATTGTCGACAAGACACCTCTTGTTGGACAAAGACCCGCGGAATCATTAACTCCACGTGCCACATTGTCGACAAGACAGCTCTTGTTGGACAAAGCGCCGCGGAATCATTAACTCCACGTGCCACATTGTCGACAAGGACAGCTCTTGTTGGACAAAGCGCCGCGGAATCATTAACTCCACGTGCCACATTGTCGACAAGACACCTCTTGTTGGACAAAGAGCCGCTGAATCATTAACTCCACGTGCCACATTGTCGACAAGCACAGGTCTTGTTGGACAAAGCGCCGCGGAATCATTAACTCCACGTGCCACATTGTCGACAAGGACACCTCTTGTTGGACAAAGCGCCGCGGAATCATTAACTCCACGTGCCACATTGTCGACAAGACAGCTCTTGTTGGACAAAGAGCCGCGGAGTCATTAACCCACGTGCCACATTGTCGACAAGGACACCTCTTGTTGGACAACGAGCCGCGGAATCATTAACTCCACATGCCACATTGTCGACAAGGAAACTGATAAATATGATTAATATGCTTTCAACTAAGTAACTTTGTGACAATACATTAAATAAATTATTATTTCTTTTGCGTTGCGTGAAATTTATTTTGGCTCTAAATTATGACTTTACAGGTTTTATACTATTTGTCTGCAGTTGTATTTACTATATACTAACTAAACTAACATGACTTAAAATGGGAGATCAGCAGTTTTTCGGTCAAAAAATTGAATTTATTTTTATTTTCCCAAAAAATTCTCCATTCCATCCTGATCAAGAAAATATATACTTTTATGAGGTACTCTTTATTAATGTGGCCATAAAAAAATAAAAGAAAATGTTTCATTAATGTAATGTTGGGTATGTGTGTTGTGTCATGGGTTCTTTGGATTATATAAAAGAAACAACTTAATCTAATCAGAAGAAACTAAAAGAGTACAATGAGGAAATAAAAAAAAAAATAAAAAATAAAAAGAATTTAAACACTGAATCTGTTAATACTCATTAATAATAAAAACAATATTATCTTGTTAAGTGACTGTATCGCATTCTCCACTATGAGCGCTGTGAGAATCTCAGAATCTCACTCGCACTCATTATATATGCATTGGGTCTCACTCCCACTCATTGGTTTGATACTATTTCTAATTCAACTCTGCCGCCGTGTTGGATCTATCTATAAGACTAGTTCAAAGCTTTTTTTCATTAAAATACACAGTTTTCCACTTTAGTTTATAGTAAATTAGTATGTACTTCACTGTTCATAATGTTTATAGTGTTTGTGTTATATCAGTTCACTGTTCTAGTTACTTTAAATTTAATAATGAGTGAACAAATGTATGTGTTAGCCTAATCGTATATAAATAGAACCCTCTCACCAGATTGCTGTTTAGTTTTACAGATTATTTTCTTGTTATAATTCTTCTAGCTTTCAGTTTCAGTGTTTTATATTAAGCCCAGTGTACTTTTCATTATTTAAGGAACTTTCCTTCATTAATATACAGTATAACATGAGCTTTTAGTGGAAATGTTAAGCTTCTAATTATATGTGTTCTGGCGTTTTTCAAATCCAACAATCAACCCCCTTTATCTTCCTTTTAGTCTATAGATTCACTTGGTAAAGCTCTTGGCTTCACAACATGTTTTATAGGTCACAGGGTTGTTTTTACACTTTATAATTAACATGATTTATTCTAACCTTATTTTTACTTGCCCCTGATATACACAATTAGTTTTTAGGGATATATTCCACTAGTTATAAGTGTACAAATTGCTTAATCTTATTAGGTTAGTTACATAGTTATTTTATATAAATTACATGTGTTACTCACTGTTTATATTATAACAAGGTCGATTTCCTATGCACTTTCACTTTACAAAATTCTGAAAACTTATACACTACTTTTTAACATTAATCACTGTTATTTTCATTATTTTCACCTTTGTTACATTAGGTAGTTGGTAATTATGGGTTTAATAATTTTTTAATTGTTTTTTTATATCACTTATAGTGTGTAATGAGATTACATACAATAACTGTTTGAGGTTCACAGACCTCTATATGGTTTGATAGACTCATACCATAACAAAAGTTTTCTTACTTACTTACTAACGTTTTAACTCTTATTCACTATATTTCTATTTACATTTTTTTATCACTTGATCTTCCATCCTGGGTGTAGTAGTCATAGTCATGTCGTCTGATAGTCTTGTCATTGTCATTAAAATAATTAATTAATAGGTTTTTATTTCCTATTCCCATTGCATGTACTTATCATAATATTTCTTTTTTTAATACTTTTTACTCATTGAAATTATTATTTATTTTTAAATAGTTACATCTTATTTTCATTCCTTTATTTGTTAAATTGTTTTTATACTTTTCTGCATATTATCTATAAGAAAGATTGCGTTTAGGCATAATTCACAACGAATTTTGATGATTAATTTATATTTATTCTAGGGCATAATATTGTTATGTTACAATGTTAGTAATTTTTTACGAGGGTAAGTGAAAATCTCTATAGACACTGAGAACCCCGTAGTTCCGAGTAGTGTGGGGCTTTAACCCACTAAAACACCTCCCTTAATGCTACAACTGAGCAAGCTCGTCCAGCAGTTTCTCCTTCATGTTTCCTTCACTGGTGATGGGGTGAAGTCCCGTGGCTATCCCGAGATTGTTCTGTCTTTCTCACACGTAGAGTTCTATGGATCTATACATATTAATTGCTTCCTATTGCAATATCAGATCATGTGACTTCTGTCTTTTAAGTCGCTTCAGGACGTGTGAAGCTTTATTGGGTTATCGTGGATCTGAATCCTCTGATTATGTTTGTCTGCATATTTTGTTATTACTTCGCTGACATATTCTACATTGAGGTCTCTGTGTAGGTTATTGTTACTTACAAAATAAGGAGCATTCACTATGCTTTTGAGTTTGAAAGGTTTGTTTGTTTGCTTCTTTGTTATGAAAGGTTTGTATCTTTTATAAGTTTGCTTCTTTGTACATCAAAGAATGTTTGTTCTCATAAATGTTAGTGATGAGAAAAATATTAAATGGCTAAAACCTTTTACTTCGTTTTTATCAGATTTTTCAGCTTTTAAACTAACATTGTAGTAGAAAAATAAAAACCATACATACAGTGTATTGATACGTCCTTATCTCGTCCGTTGTGTCATCCGTTGTGTGTGTTTTCAACAAAGAATAAGTTACTCTTTGGCTACCCTCTCTAAGAGGCAGTCATCTTCAAGTATACATGTCTTCTCTGTCGTTCACTGTCTTTACATTCGAACTGTAGCCGACCTGTAATGCCCCTCTACAATATCTTCAAATTGGTTTTGTTTCTTGTAATTGCCTTTCCAAGTTTTACAACTATTTTTTCAGTATAAATAGTTGTTGTGGTCTCCAACTTGCACGTAGAATTAAATTGTTAAAATTACCTTGTGTATCCAGGTTTCTTCCTTGCAACTTCTTTTTTTAATATTCGCAACGCGTTTCGAGACTTGTAGTCTCATCATCAGGTGATAAAATATGTTCACTCACATGGAGTACGTCAATTAATAAAAGTCACACACATCCCGTTATTTAAGCGACTCGCAACCCGTGTTATCTCACGATGTGCATTGCTACAGATCTCGCGAGTGACTAACGATTCTACATCATACTATGCCCGCACTTATCTATCATATTGTTCTAGCACGTGTATAGTGTATAGCTGTATCATTTAGCTCGTTGGATTTAAAAAAATATTTGTCATTCAGAAGCTGATCACCCTGAGTTTTGGAGGCTCTGTAAATTTCAACTCTTTCAATGCGTCCATGAGTTTGCTTTTTTTTTGCTGAATTAGAGTAGTTTGAAACTGTTTTGAAAACTGGAATAATTATGGTTATGATTGATGGCATGTATGGCAAAGTTCGATTTGTTGTTCCTAATGTCACCCTAAGGCAGATGTTCCCTGTACCTACCCAAGAATTTTCTGCCTGTCTGTCCAATATAAAAATTATTACAGTTTTGCACTCTATTTTATACGAGATCCGTAGAGATGCGCATCGTGAGATAACGCCGGTTGCGAGTCGCTTAAATAACGTGATGTGTGTGACTTTCATTATTTGACGTACTCCATGTGAGTGAATATATTTTATCACCTGATGATGGGACTATAAGTCTCGAAACGCGTTGTGAATATTAAAAAAATAAGTTAAAAGGAAGGGAATCTGGATACACAAGATAATTTTAAAAATTTAATTATTTTTTGAAGACTACTTTGAGTAATAAGCTGGTTACCGTCGCCTGGAGCTATCAGGGGTACTGCGGCAATCTGTATCGATTCGCAGGACAGTCTGCCCAAAGCGGAACTAAATTATAGACCGACAGGACGACCGAATGATGGACATGTATCGGAACACGCTTAGTAGTTTGCTCCTTGTAATTGATGAAATATAGGGAAAGAGGAGTTTTTTACTTGTCGTGTAGAAATGCTGTCAAGAATGCTTTAGTTTATAATGCTGTCATTCCACAACACTGCTACGATAACGCTCTCGGAAAGACGAGAGCGTCGTTATACACGTTTCTCGGCTACCCGAGAGGTGCAGTGTCTCGGTCAAGGCCGTGTACTCAAGTAGCTTCCAGACTGATCGAGCACTTCTAACTATGCAAATTATGTTGGCACGCGGCCAGCAGTATGGAAAATTATTCTGAAACATTTGCGGGATCTACACAAGCGTCTACGGCCGGCTTAGAAGTTAATTGCACTTGACAATATTGTAGAGTGCGGATCAAGTGATTGTTGCGGATTAGTGTAAAGTGATTATTCCATTATATTTTTATATTGTTATTATTGCGTGTGGCCAAATTTAACTTGAATTATTGTATGAAAGTACCTTGTTGATTTCACATTGTTATTTGTGACTAATTAAGAATGGTAATTAGTGTCTTTATTTTGTTTCAACTGTGCAATATAAGAATCCGTGAGATCGCAGTAACAGTGTTGTATTTTTATGACGTATACCTCTTTATTCATACAAATTTTACTTTGTGTATGAAAAAGGAAAGTGTCTTTCCTATGTAAAACTATGCAGAGAAATAAACTAATTCATAAATTGATACACTAGAATTATTTGAACAGTGAAGCTTTTTATGTAGGATCATTAATGTATGTGTGAAAGTAAAACTTATTAATATTCTTAATGTATAATAATTTTAGTCTAACAATAATAGGTTGATCATTAAAACAATATACATTTAATTGCTTTTTATAAACGTAATGGGTCTAAGTTTTTTACGTAGGCTATTGCGAACTGATTACAGAAAACGTAATTTGCATTATCAATCAAAGTTTGTGACATGAGGTACAATCACTTTGGAAAAACATTTTTTCTATAAATATGTGGGTCTTGAAATCATACTAATGTGCAAGACCTTTTTTTTTCAATAAACTTGTTAAAGTTCTTCTTCTTCTTCACTCCGTAGCTTGAGCTATAGCCCGTTCCGACTTCACAGAGTCTCTGACCATTTTTGGAGCGTCTTCTACGATCTCCCGTCCCCACTGGCCTATATTGAAACGCTTGTTTAGGAATACGCGTGTCTACCATACGTCCCACATGGGACTTCAAAATTCTTCTATATTCCTTTATTCTCTCCAGAACCGATTGTAACTTCAGGTCTTTCCGTATGTCGTCGTTTCGTAGACGATCTCTCAAAGTACATCACTTAACTAATGTTAAAAATTTAATTTCAGAGGCCTGTATTTTTTAAAAATCTTTTTGCAGGAGAGTCAATTTTTCACAGCCATACATTAAAGCCGGAACAGCCACGACCTTATAGAACTTTAGCTGTATCTCCATCTGCGTTTTTTTCTTCAGTACTCGTCTTATTGTTCCAGAAGTATAACTAAATTTATTTAATTTTCTCTCGACTTGTGAAAGTTTTGAAGAAAATAAGTAATAAGGAAAGAATAATATATGATATTCTTTAATATTTATGTGCTGTGATATTAAGTACGATTCAAAGTACGAGTATGTCGTTTCCTTTATCACAAATTTTATTACTATTAACTGCATTTGATTTATTTCTATTTGAGCTGACTTTTGTAGCGTACTTTAAGAAAACACATTTTAGAAGTAACGCAACAATAAGAATAAACTGATAACTCTCAGAATATAATATCAGTGGGTTTACAGGATAAGCGGAGTTGCCACTGGAGAGCGGATATTAAACCTTAAAGGAACGGGCTTTGACAATATCGCCAGTATGTGTGGAGTAACATTTTCTCGTGTCAGAGTCGGGGATGCACTGCTTAACACTGTAACACGTCAATATCCCTCTACTGAACTTATCCATTACAGAAACTACAGTAATAAACATGAAAAATTATACTTTGGTTTTGTTTTTTGTACCTCTGCAGCTGCGCATAGCGCGTGTGCCCACACATTCTAATTCGAAACACATAATAAAGGACATCGGTAAATATCTGTAAGTTTCTTTGTGTAATTTTGTTGGCTTTTACATTTTACATATCTTTCCTAAACCAGCAGTCGGCAACACTGCGTCTTTTTAGTATAACGTCTTCAACCCCTCCTCCACCCACTCAATCAACTACTGCAACCACCAAACTGTGGAACCACCAGCCGCAACTGCTTTCAATATGTATTCATTTTTGTTCATTGCATATTCCTATATCCTTAAAGGTTGGAAAACCTATAACACTGATTTTTACACAATCATGTTTTAATTAAAGAATTTAAAAGGTAATTGAAAGTAAGTAAGACATATAATTAACATACAAAATTATTTTATTGAAACGAGAAAAAGAAGAATGGTAAGGCCCCACACTATTTACCACAAAAAAGTTTTTCAATTTTTTTTAGAAAGTTATGAAACATAACATTTTTTTATATTTAATATGATAATTAAACTGCAAGTAATGAATAATTAAACTGCAGTTTGAACTGATAGTTCAAAAAACAAGCAAAAAAATAATTTAAAATTTTTATATATGTTATTATAAGTCGTTTTGTGTTATTTAGTTTGCTTTGACACCTTACATATCACCTAGTGTAATACTAAAATAACTAAAATTATTGTAATTTTATTTACCGCTTTAAGGGTTAAGATAAATCTTAACTTACCTATTCAAGCGACGGACATTTAAGCAAGCTATCATGGTAACGAATAGTGAAATCTATTTGACTCCTAAATAATTCTGGAAAGAATATTATAACATTGTTACGACATCACAGAACAATCTACGTGTTTATCGAATGTTCCAGATGAATCCAGCGGAATCTGTGTGGCGTACGTGATTCTCGACGCATTCGCGAGACTTTTCTGGAAGTCTGCCGCCAGCCGCGCGGACTGTGTCAAGGCTGCAGTTAATTACGTCGTGGACACTGGCACTAACGCGCATTTTTGAATATTCTGGTCTGTGAGCGTTGTATAAATACAAGGCGTCAGCGGCCTTAGTTGTCAGTTATAGTTGCGATATATTACGTGCGTTTCAGTTTATTGTCGGGCGATTACAAGTGATTACTGTGTGCGTTCCAGTGGTTATTAGTCAAGTGCTGTGTTTTATAATCGGGCGGTATACTGTAATACAATTGTGTTTTAATATTAGTTGACATTTTATTGCGTGTGAACTATTTTTATTTGATTTGTTGTAAGAGACTGTGTTGTTAATTATGAACGGTTTAACTGTGATAATTAAAGCTGGTGATTAGTGACTTAATTGGTGTCTTGTATTTTGTTTTCCGCTGTACCTTACGACGATCAAGTAGACCGTCGTAACAATATACATAAAATGATCTCTTAAAAAGTTTAGGTATTCCATAGTTTTTAACGTACATATTTATTACAAGCCTTTTTAAATAAACGCGCATATTAAATCGACCTTATGTATACTTCTTACTTATTCAGTTACTGTAATTCACTATTATACCACGACGTTATCTCGGGTACTTCCTACAGTCTAAGTCGAGTTAGCGAGTTGATGTTAAGTTACGCCAAGGAATGGAACCCGAAAGCTTTTGATCAGTACTCAAGCACCACGTCCTCTAGCCTCTAAACATCCATATGTGTCTACAGACTGAATGAATGTTGTTTATTATTAACGGTAATATATAGTTATACGTTTATGAGTAAGCAACTGCACTGTAGAAAAATATAAAATATTTTAAGTAGAGCTTGAGATAAATATGCATTGAAATATGAGCAATGTTGCATATAAGTACAATCAATAGACCCATCTTAATAATACTTACACAAAATTAAATGAAAATCTTTAAATTTATTGTTAAAACCAATTAGTAGAGTTCATATTAGGGCAACGCTTTTAGCGTGTAAAATTAGTTACAGAATTGAATTGAATTCTCATACTTTACAATTGACGATGGTAAGCTTAGATAAATTTATATATGAATATATTAGTTTATAGAATACTGTCATTGAAGTGACACTGAAATAAATTAACCAACACTCTGGTATCCAATTATTTATCTGCATTGTTTAAAGACAACGATCTTTCACATACTTTATTTTTTCCTGTAGAAACTGAAAAGATTTATAGGGTTTCTCATTTCCCTACTTCTTCTTTGTCTTTAAAGCTTCACGTGTTCCTTTACGTACGTCAGCGGAAGACTTTTCTGAGTAGATAGAACTTCACAGCTTTCAGGTGTTTCTTTATCTCTTAGCTTGCTTGCATGGTCTTATTTCATCAGATACTCCGTATACGTATGGTATACATCTGCTCTGCATTAAACACTCATTTTATTGCTTCCACGTTCCTCCATATTCAGTCAATTTGTTTAATTTAAAACTTCTTTTATGAAACCTTGTTCCAAAGGCCTTTATGTAATTTATATGCATCTTCCTACGTCACCAGACTGCTTATGTAAACGTTAAACGACTGTTTCTACTAGTTTATAAATTTAAATTATGATAACAAAAATATATCCAAGATGAATAGACCTATACAAGGAATACGTAAATGGAATAAGCTCACATCCTTCCTCTCTTTGGAAAGATGTTAAACATTTTTTTTATCGTTTATTTTTCTGGAAGAAAAAAGTCAAACATACTGGAAAAAATGGAGTTTATAAAATACACTGTGCAGAATGCGATGCTATTTATAGCGGACAATGTGGCCGTGCTCTGAAACGTCGCATTTTAGAACGTAAGAAAGCGATTTTAATTAATTCAGCCAATACAGGTTTGACAGACAATTACTTAAAACACAACTACTTTATAGACACAAGAACATAATACTACTGCACAACATACAAAAAGATAAAATTTGGTTTATTAAAAATTTTAGAAATCAGAAAATCAACTGAAAGTAACAAAAATTTAACAAACGAACAAACTCAATTCTTTGTATCTGCTTTATTAAAAGCTGTTATCTAGTTTAAATAATGTTTACAATTTGCATTCCTATTATGCTTAGTTTTACATACAGTCACTCCAATACTAGGTCACCCACCTCTTCCATCTCACACACACACACACACACACACACTCTCTCTCTCTCTCTCTCTCTCTTAACACATGTTCAGCCCCCTACACTTTCTTAGTTTAGTTGTTCTTAGCAGTTCTTTGAGAATAGCTTAACATGCTGAGACAATTGTGAGAGGTTACGAATAAACTGTGAAACTTACCAAGCGTTTGTGTGTTTTCTTGCAAAAACCTTTGTGATACCAGACACTTTGGCCGTGCCCACGACGTCCAAAGGAAAAGGAAAAGGTCCTCATGACGTCCGCATGAGTATTCGATGCGGGAAAGGAAAGTAACAAGTCGCGCAAAAGACTAGGCGAGTATGACCAAGTATTAAGCCGGACTTCTTTCCCTCACCACTGAGGAAGGCACGGCCTGCACGACTAGTATCATAATCAGTTTGATTGCTGAGCTCCAGAAGATTGTTGGCTGTTATTATTATATTTTACATAATAAATAATAACAATAATAACTCAGTTTTTAATCACTTTAAAAAGTGACCGTGGTCTAACAGTCCAAAATATTAACCAATCAGATTCCGGCCGTGTAAGCTATGTTCCTTTCTTATTCTAAACACTTTTTTCATTCTCCAATATGTGCAACTTTAGACAGACAATAAATTTATAACGTAGAATGAGAAAAGTTTTTGCATTTCTAAACAATTTAAGTGTTGAAACTTTAGGTTTCTTGCTCCCTATATATTCTGTTTTAATTATCAGTCCTTACATCTGTTAAAAATGAAATAAGGAAAAGGATACAGGCCGCAAATATAGCATATGCCTCGTTGACAACTACATTCAAAACGAGGAATATCCACCGTCAGTCCAAGGTCTCATTATATAAAGTTATGGTTAGACCGGTGATAACATATGGCAGCGATACTTGGACTCTGAACAAACGAGCCGCTAACATAGTCAATACCTTTGAAAAGAGAATTCTGAGGAGAATATATGGACTAACCGAAGTTAATGAAATATGGAGAATGGGTCACAATGAGGAACTATACAGCTGTATAAAGACAATGATCTGGCCACCACCATCCGACTGTATAGACTGTAATAGGCAGGACACATTATTAGCATGTGAGACAACTGGATACCTAGGGAGGTACTGTTTAGTCAAATCGAGGGTAGAAGGCCTGTCGGAAGACCCAAGCATCGCTGGATTGAAGCAGTGGCGAGGGATGCTGATACTTTACTTAAAATAAATTTAAGTTTGTTCTTAATTTAAATTTAAAATAAACTTAAAATTGTTCAAAACAGTCTACACAAATTTTAATACAAAAATCTGTTTTTCCAGAAAGACCTGGTTATGGTAACAATATTAAAGAGAATAAAACTGCAATATGTAAAGAACAGAAAACGCTTTTTATAAAGCATATTATTATAAACATTTAAAGTTTTTAAAAGTATCCAAAATACACTTTTAAAAAGTATCCATATTGGTTGTGACATCACTTGCTGATCACAAGTTGGCTAAGTTTAAATCAATATTTGGCACAATTCGTCGAGCGCTGTCAAGAAAACAAGAAAAAAGACTCAACTAAAATTTTATAAGGTAATGGCTGTCCCAGTGTTATTGTATGGTTCTGAAACTTGGGTTTCGGCAACAAAACATCTGTGTAGAATACAACTATTGGAGATGGGATTCTTGCGATATGTTAAAGGCTGCAGACGAAGAGGTAGAATCTACAGTAAAAACGTTCTTAAAGATTTGAATATTTTTAATATCCAAAATCGTATTGTAGAGAACAAAGAGTAGATGGATTGCCATCTGAATAGGCTGCCAGATTGCAGGTTGCCAAAGGAATTTTGGTAATACAAGCCTGTTGGACAGCAAAGTATAGGAAGTCCTAGGAAGCGTTGGTGGAGTGTGTATTTTCCTTTGAATCCAGAACAGGTGATTCGCCTAGTACCTGATAGAAGAAGAAGAAGAAGAAGAAGAAGAAGAAGAAGAAGAAGAAGAAGAAGAAGAAGAAGAAGAAGGAGAAGGAGGAGAAGGAGGAGGAGGAGGAGGAGGAGGAGGAGAAGGAAAATAAGAAGAAAAAGAAGAAGAAGAAAAGTATCCAGCTTGACTACTAACATAAAAATATGTAAAAAACTGCTAACAGTATCTGTAAACAAATTACAGTTGATAATCAAAAGCAAACTAGTTCCAGGAGGCTGGCAAGATAAAAGTGACAATAGACCGGAAACCGGAAGTCACAAAATGTATTAATACAGGATTAACAGCCCTAAATATTGGCATGGAAACCAGATATAATTACTTCATCGCGTCTGTCCTTTAAAAATAAAACGACCATTTGAGAGGTCAGTGAAGGTAAATTAATGAATAGCAAGTAAAAGAAATAAATCGAAAACAAATTATCGACATTTACGATACTATCGATAAAAGCAATATTTACGTTCAATATCATCATACAAGTCTATGTACTACAGATGTCTGCTACAAAATCTAAAACGACGGCATGTAAGGGCAGGTATCCTATAAGAACTAAGATTGTCGTGAATAATCAGATTCTGGATCAGGTTAGTCATTTTAGTTACCTGGGTTGTGATATCTCATATGGAACCGAAATTGGTGAGGATAGTAGGCCTAAGCTAACAAAATTTAGAGGCATCTGTAGAACGACTCATAGATACCTAAAAAATGAAACACGGAAGGATAGCCGAATAAAATTTTACAAAAACCGTGGCATTTCTGTATGCTGGCGAGGCATGGACTTTCGGTAAAAGGGATGTACAGAGGACTCAGGCAACTGAAATGAAATTTTTTAAAGAGGGACGCAAGGTTATTCTTTCTTGGATCGGATTAGGAAGGAGGATATTAAACATTGTATCGTTGCACTAGAAGATTGAAGACCACAGAAAGAGATGGTGTAAACACCTGAACCGCATGCTTGATATCCGTGGCTGCCTTGGATTATCACCCTACTGGGACTCTTTAGATGTCGGTAGACAGAGGAGGAGATGGGTTCCGGAACAGGTCTAGGGTCTAATCCTTGGAGTAATGATGATGAACAAATTATTTGACCAACAGTTACTAATTCTAATTATTGTAATTAATTTATTTTATATAGCGTTTACTAAATTTTTTTCTAATAACATGAGTGTATTTCGAAAGAGGAAAAAAAAGTGAAAACACTGTAAAATAAGTCTATGTAATTATGCTGACTTTAAAGTGTAGTTACCTGCTGTTCCATTACAGACCGGACGGGTACCAGTTGCCAGACAACCTTCATCGACAGCGAAGTTTGTAATGGCACCACCTGTGGCAAACGATGAATCTTTTTTCCTGAGTCTAATTAATCTTTGTGGTAAATTAATGGGAACTCGGAACTGTCCCTTTATCTGATCCTGCAGTACATTTTCGATTTTTTAAATATGAGATTGTATCGATATATTACGATGCGGAAAAGAAGAAGTGTACTGATTGTAAATGGTTCTACTTCTTAATGCAAAGCAAAAATACGTGTTGTTTTCATTTGTGAGGTTAGGTGACAATGGTTTCTGGTTTTCATTTTACTGGTGGAATAAATAAAACCCATGGTTGAGGAAAACATAACGTTTAATGTGTACATACAATGCTTACACAACAGTAATACTTAAAATACAGAACCTAACGATTTTGAGTTGGCAAATTAACAAAACTACAACAGCAAATGGAAACTGAAAATACAAATATTTATGGTTAATGGAAAACACAAAATAAAACAATGTATTAAGGAATGACAACATACGTTCTACATATTATACATAATGGACGTTCCTTTTTTGTTAACCACGAAACGAGTACTTGCTGGAAAACGAATATTACCGAAAAAACGAGTTCTGCCACAAAAAAGTGACATGTATAGTAATAGTCAAAGGGGTGGCCCTTGGACCACCCCGCCTTACTTTCGAGTTGGGTTTTCCCGTACTTTCCCCAATAAACAGAGTTCTGCTTTACACTCGTATCGTTTTTCACGTTTTGTTTCAGTTCCTATGTTAACCTAACAACAACGTTTGGGGTCACAGGTACGTAACTCTGCTATAATACTTCAACAATATTTTTCTCATTACAAAACGAATTACGACACCAACAACAATCGTCAACCAATTATTTACCAATAAAAAAAAATTAAAATTTGCATAATTCTTTTAACAACATGAAATTATGTGCGATATTTGCTAAACATCGAAACCAAACAATCGCATTATCGAAATACCGAAAATGACTGCAGGATTAGATAAAGGTAGGCTACCAATTAATGAATTATATGACATGCTAAGGAACAACAGATTACATTTCATATTTACTGTACATGCACCACGCGCTACAGACCAATCCTGTACTATGATCATAAAATCGCAAACAAATTTGTTTAATTGCGATATCAAATTTAGCGCCTTTCTGTTACGAGTCCATGAGTGTACAGCATTGTTACTGGTTTGAACTCGGCAGGGCATTCGTTACGTTTGTGAATAGTTGAGTAAAGTATCGTAATAACTATCTCTAGTGAGCGGAATTAATTAAATACCAGAAAAAGCAAATTATTGTTACTACTGTCTCTCGGATCGTCGTATTGTACAGTGGAAACAAGATACAGACACCGATGAAGTCACGGATTACCAGCTTTAATTAGTCAAAAATAACAATGTGATATCAACAAGGTACTCTTATACAATAATGCAAAGTTAAAGTTTTCCACAAGCAATAATAATTGTCAACTATTAAGAGTTAAGCACTAATTATAACACAGTAATCAGTTTCCACTAATCTGCAACAATCACTTGATCCGCACTAAAGAAATCGCCCACTGTAACTAACTTCTAAGCCGGACGCTGTTAGTTATATTGGACCCACAGAGAGGTTACACAATAATTTTTCATTCTTTCTGCATAATTTACGGCCATAATTTGGGTAATTACAAGTGCTCTCGAACAATCTACAGGCCACTTGACTGCACGTCCTTGACCGAGACTTTGTAGTGCTCGGCTAAATGAGAATCGTATAGGATGACGCTCTCGACTTTTCGAGAGAGTTAGGTAATTGTTGTAGAAAACCTGCAAGTATAAGACGATTGAACAATTCCTCTACCTAAACAGATGTCCGTCACTCCTAATTCATAAAGAATAATGAAAATAATTAAATTAAATGCCTTCAATAAACCGCGAACTATGTGACTTGACAAAAACCAAACACCAATTATGGTATTCTAATCTCCTGTAAAAGTAATTTACAATTAAATGCTGGTTATGTCCCTGTTGTAAGCCAATTTTCAAATCTTGGTACTACAGTCAATGTTCAATGGGACCAGTCTCAAGAAATAAAAAGCAGAATTCAAAAGGCAAGAGCAGTGTACACTAGAATGAGCAGTTTATTCAAAAGTCACGATTTAACGATAAACACAAAGATGAGACTTCTACGCTGCTACGTATTCTCGGTCCTCTTCTACGGTGTAGAGTCTTGGACTTTGACTGAAGCCGCAACTAAGAAATTGGAATCTTTCGAAATGTGGCTCTACCGTAGAATACTGAGCATTTCATGGACAGCGCATATAACCAATGTTGAAGTTCTTAGAAAGTTGAAGAACGATAGGGAAGTTATTAACACAGTGAAGATAAGAAAACTTCAGTCTCATGGGACATCTCATGAGAAATGAACAGAGATTTTACTTATTGTAGTCCATATTACAGGAAAAGTACTTGGAAAGAAAGGTGTTGGGCGACCGAGAATATCATGGCTGAGAAATTTAAGGAACTGGTTTGGCATGAATACAACTTACTTATTCCGTATAGCAGTGCAGAAAGTTAAAATAGCCTGTATGATATCCAACATCCGAAACGGATAGGAACTATCAGAAGAAGAATGTGTCGTTCTCTTGTGTTTATATAAGATCGCCAAACACTATGGACGGTGTAATGTAGATTAATAAAGACGGAACGAAAACATATGCTGTTTTGTCAAATATGTCAGACATCTTTCCGTAACTGTATAGTGTTTTCCAACTTACTTTCACTAGCTTGCTTATTTCTTTCTGTCTAATACAACAGACTGTAGAATGTTCCCTCTAATTGTATTTGTTTACGCCTCTTATTCTTATCTGATGAGTGTTAAAAGTTTTTTTCTAGTGGTTTTAGCATGATTAATATTTTTAATTCAGTAGCTACTTATTCCTTGTTCTTTAATATTGGTACGCTATTACAGAACGCTCTACATGTTTATCAAATATCCCAGCAGAGCCCAGCTGTAATGTTTGTGTGCGTACGTTTGTAGTCCTTTGGAAAGACAATTACGTGACACTTAACATGCGTCAACAATCGAGGCTGTTCCAAACTCCACCAGTCGCGCACTGCGTTCAAGGCCGCAATCAATTACGCTCTAGTGTTTTCGATTAGTGTTTACGCGATATTATGGATTATTTTGGAACACTTGTGCTATCTACTTAAACAACGACAGCTGCCGCTTAGAAGTCAGTTTACGTCGGCATCCAGAATCTTCAAAGACAAAAGCCGGACAGAATTAATGGTAAACAACTGCAACCCAAAAAGGGAAAAGTTATTTTACTAAGACAAAACAACAACTACCTATAAGAGCATAGAAAATCTACGTTTAAAAGAATTAATTTGAAATTAAATTAAGGTAGGTAACGATAATGTCTGAAAATAAAATTCAAGAAGCTGGCGATTGGAGCAACGGAAGAACGTAAAAAAGCAAAACGCTATACGTTACTAAATAACGTTTAGAGAAATAGGCCAACGTGTATAAGGTAGTAGTCTAATAAGTGATAATTAGAAGTTACTGACAGGTAAGTTGGAGTGTAGGGAGTAGATACAAATTGTATGAGATCTATATGAGAGCAAAAATTGACAGAAAAAATCAAGTAAAGATGCAAGTAGAAGAGATCTTTCTGGGACTTGATACTATGAGTTCGATAACACTCTACTTTTATCAAGTTAATTGTGTATAGAATGCAAAGATTTTGTATTCTGTATTAGCTTTTGTAACAAAAAAGTTGGCGGAGGCCAAAAAGTCGGAGCCACGGCCGCAGATCTTCAGAGCGTAGAATACGTCTGTGTGCTTTAGGGTTGCTAATGTGTTATGAATAAAAACATTAAAAACTGCAGGAACGGATAAAGGTATAGTTCCGATGCCGCTAAATATCATTTGTTTATTTACTTGTTACTATGGTAATTAATTCTGGTCTCCATGGTGTTGCAACAGCATCACTTTAACAGCCACTATCTTTACGTCCATCTGGAACCACAGTCTGTCACAAACGTCACACGCGTGTCCAAATTCATTATTAAAGAATATTTTGTGGATGTGCTTTGTAGCTAACTGTCACGTTTTGCTGAATTCGATCGCCTGATACACTTGCGAAGTCGGCCGCTCTTCCTCATCCAACTCGACTTCAGTATTCATTTCCTTGTCTTTTAAGAGTTTGTCGGTAAATCCTCTGACGTTCGGCATTGGTCATTTTGGGTTTTTCGAATTCCCCATGATTTTCTCTACTCTCTTGTATGCATTTACGATACTTTTGAGCACGTTTAGCATCCATATGCCGCGACATTTTGTCCGAACACACGATTTTTACAACTTGAATTACAATTATTCAAACTTCTTAATAATATCCCCGCTATTACGGTACACTATGTAGATAGTACTCGATGAGGCAATTTTAACGACACCTTACTCAACGTTCTATCGCATCGGAAATCGGAGAAATACTAATTTTAGTGCGCGCCGAGAGGCGCAAAATATTTCTATTTCTCCCCCCCGCTCACCCCGCGCTGGATGACGCAATAGCCCGCTTATATTGTGCTATTTATTATCTTTGTTCCTTTATCTGTCGAATGGTACCTCATATAAGCGTGAATCTTTTGTCGTTTAGATAATATTTCAATTTCAAACGTGACGTGAAAACGTAACGCTCGATTTTCTGGTTGGGGGTGCCTATTGCTGGCCTTAAAGGTAAGACGTATTCTACGTCAAAAGATAGTAAATGACAATTGACGAATATAGATAGACAGTATAGAGACGAATATAGATAGTAGTAAAAGACGAAAATACTTTAAAAAAATAATGATCTCGCATGACTGGTACTGGAAGTCTGATGTCGTCGTCATCCTTTACGGCTTAGGCTAGTAGCCTGTTCCAGTCTCAATGGAAGTCATGTAGTCATCGCTTACGGGGTGTTCCCACACTTCTCATCCCCCCTTAGATGATAGTCAAGAGCTCTTCTTGAAAATCTATTTGGATCTATTCTCTCTACATGTAAGCGCCACTCCGTTTTGTACCGGGAGATTTTCTCATTTAAGCTTTCAGCTATGCCTAGCTCCATTCTAATACGATAATTTCTGATAAGCTCTCTCCTGGTGCAACCCTTTACAGCTCTCAAGAACCTCATTTCTGCTCCTCGTATTTTAGATATATCTTTGGCCTTTCTAATCCAAGTCTCACTACCATACATTTTGAAGTATGGCCATTACATTATAATATTTCAATTAACGTTTTCTTCCTTGTTTTCTTCTTTAAGTATGTAATGATATATTTACAAAGCGACTGGAAGAGACTAATTTTGGTTTCAACTTCCTTAGCATCTTGGTATGTGATGCTACACCCTAGATACTTGAAATCTGGCATCTGTTCTATTGGCAAGGCCTGCATGACAATCTTGGTTCTAATATGATTTGCCCAAGGAAAGCCATAACTTTTGTTTTAGATCAGGAAATGGCTTGATTGTAATCTGTTAGAAGTCTGAGATACTTCCAAATTTCACAGCAGCTTAGAGTTGTTTTCCCGTAGACGGTGAACAGGTTCCTCCCACTATCTTCCTGCGGAATGCGAAATGCATAGTATATTGAAGAATGGAATATATATGTGTAGAATTGGAAGGCAGCAAACTTAAAAAAAAAAAGGACATTACGTGTACGATTTCAGAATAAACCAGTAGCCGCAGGAGGCTTGTGGTGAATGTAGTAATAAAATAGACAGTGTACTTTGACAAAAAATTCCAGATGTAGAAGGATCCCCGACAGACTGTACACAGGCGACACTCCCCTGCCCTGGTCTCGCGACCTGAAGTACCTCGGCTCCGCCCGGATCGTCGTCTCACCTAGCGGACACTCCGAGCAAGTAGCCCACAAAATCGCTAATCGTCTTTATAAACTCCGACCCTTACTTTGCAGCAATTCTATGACCTGCCGCCTATAGAAACTTATCGTCACCACTTTTGTGGTCCCGATGGTTACCTACGCGATCCCTGTATCTGGTTACTTGGTCAAAACCCATAATCAAAAGCTTCAGTCACTCGTGTACCGAGGATTGGGCTGGGCGTGTAAAGCCCACCACCTGATTTCTAACGAGACCATCAGAGACTCCCTGCGTGTCCGTTCCCTGAACGCTACCATAGAGATACTTTCCCGAAAGTTTAATAGCTGCTGTGCCCGCTTTGAGGGTAATCACCTTATTAACGCCCTCTATCGTAACCCAACTGTGCCAGGTGATTCTTGAACCTGGCCACGGCGTGCACTCACCCTCAATTAAATAACTTATTGACACCCACGGCCGGTAGCAGGCCACACCCTTAATATCCAGAGGTTTACGGTCCCTGCGTCAGGAGCACTATAAGAAGCTCGGGACGCGTCATATGAGCGGGCAAAAGACTTGCCCTTCGTCCCGCACAACTCGTAGGGCTCGCTGACATAAACTGCATTGAAAGAAAAAATCTTAAATTTGAATTTTATGAAAAAACACATAACGTCACAGGGCCAAATACAAGAACAAGCATCTAACATTGCAAGTAAATTCAGAAATTTTTGTGAAGTTAACAGAGTTTAAAACTACAATTAGTCAAGGAGTAGGCTATTAGCAGTAGAAATGAATTCTTCCTGCGAATAAATCAAGTTTCGAATATTGCGCCTTAATAAATCGCAAATAGCATATAAAAGTGGCTTTAAAATTCCATATTTTGAGAGAAATATTAGATACATTATGTTATTATCATCAGCCGTGGCTCTGCAACCCTTGGTGGGTCTTTGCCTGCTCCGAGAGTCGCTTCAATTGTTCCCTATTGCGTGCCCTGGCTTTGCAGTTTCTTATGTTCAGCTTTCCGAGGTCTTTCAGCTCTATCTGGTCTTTCAATCTACATCGGGGTCTTCCCCTTTTTCTACTACCCATTGCTTTCTGGTAGAAATTATGTTTCGTAGGCTGTCCTTCCTTCATTCTCTCTATGTGTCCAACCCACCTTAGCCTGTACATTTTGATTATCTTGACAATGTCCGACTCTTTGTACAGATGGTATAGTTCATCATTATAGCGCCTACGCTACATTTCATTTTCTTGTACTCCTCTAAATATTGTTCTTAGAATTTGTCTTTTACAGCACCCTAGAAGTCTCTCGCTATTTTTTGTCATTGTCCAGGTTTTTGAAGCATATGTCAACACTGGCCTGATAAGTGTTTTGTAAATTTTGCATTTCGTACTTCTTGAGATGAAGCTAGATTACATTAGCGTATGTTATGATTACTTTAAATTTCAAGACAGTTTAATTTTGATTTATGATAACTTTCAACAAGTAATAACAGTAACATTACAAATAAAAACAGCGTGTGATCCATGCATGAAAATTATGAGCGGAACTGTGCTCAAAGCCAATATTACATCTTGGTATACTGCTAGTACAGTTACAGACAAAGCGAAAACTTGTTTTTATTTCTGCAGTTGTGCACCTCGGCAACACTGCACGATCTCCATAGTTGTAACACTGGCAACACTGTATATGCATTCCAATCCGTTCCATTTCCATTTAATTCTGCTTTAGATAATAGTGGATTGTGCGTCTTCTCTTTTATTACAGTGGAAAAGTAAAATTGATCTGCCTTAAAGAAGATTTTACATGTTTTGTACGATACAAAGGGTTGCGGTGTATACTAAAATTAAGTGGGTTCACCATATTTACTAGCGTTTTGTTCCCTTGTTGCTTTGTTCCCGTGCGTCGGTGCCACGGACAGGGCTTTTACACGCGATCTCATAAAGTTCGTTATAAGTTGGTTAAAGCCGACTCGTACAAAAGGCTATAACAATGCAAAGTCGGCTCAGACTCGACGAAAGTTTCAAAAGCCAGCAAAGTACGCGTGTGTTGTCACCAAAACATTTATTCATCTTCTATTCTATTTCAACTTATTGTGTGTGTGAGGTCATAAACTCCGTGTTACTATACGTTTAGCAAGCACAGGATATGATGTTTGCAACGTAAGTTTAACCATTTTTTAGTGTTTACGTACATGAAAAACTTGAAATGGAATTCAGTTTGTATATTTACGTTTGTAAACGTGAATTTTTATAATAAATGCTAAAAACAAATACCCATTAAGTCATAGACAACATATATAAATACATATATATGGTGAGGTGACTTTTATGAACAAACAATTATTTCTTTAATTGGCATACACTCACAGATTCTTCATAAAAGTAATAAAAATATTCTACATATATTTTTCTATTTGTAACATTACTGAAGTATGTGGATTTCTAAAAGTTTATGATCATATTCCCAATGGCGTAATTCCCAAGACAAAAAACAAAAAACGGACAGATTACGAATTAAAGGGTGTTAATAGGTTACTAGCATTATATGAAGTATTTTTATGTGGTTAAACAGCAAAAATAAAAAGGAGATTTTTTTAAAGTTTTGATTAGTCTTAGATAAACCAAACTTGTTATTTGATATTGTAACATTCAAGCGATGTGCAATTTTGACTAACCGCCCCTTTACTTTAAGTGTTTTTCTCACTACCTGTTACTTCTATTACTAATTTCGTCATTTTCCTTATTGTGTACTCAATTTATGTTTGATTTTTTTATTTGTTTCAGTCAGGTGGTTTCTTGTAAAATCATTAATTACAGTGTGTTTATTTAATTATTTACATATTTTATTTTTTAAATCGGCCAAGGACCACATGCCAATTGCAATTGTTTACTCTTTGTTCTTTTCTTTTTCTCCAATATTCTTTCATCTTTCCACTGTGTCTCTTCTTTATCTCTTGAGTCCACTTTGAACCTGCGTTTTTCTCTCTCATAACCTGGACTCCTTCTACTTTTAACACTTTTGCACGAAAAACGTCTCTTTCAATTGCTTTTTCTGCGTGTATATTATTTTTTCTAAATCCTTTTGGACTTCTTTAATCCACCTTTATATTGACTTCTTCCCCCACAGATATTTGAAGATTTGCTTTGTCAACATATTTTCCTAATAATTTGACTTTCCAATATTTCTAGTTTGTCTAAATTATAATTTAATGCTAGACATTCACTTGCATATAGGCATTCTGGCTTCACTACTGTACTGTATTGCCTTATTTTCGCATTTTCAGATATGAACTTTTTACTGTAAATATCTTTAACTGGAAAAATACCCGTGCTTCGCTACGGAGTTTCACGTTGTACGTAATTGTACAATTATTGCACGCTTAATAGTATAGGATTAGATAGATTGTACAAATTCTCAACTCTTAGTTTGTCTATTTACATTCATAGCAACAGCTATTTATTATTTATTTCGAGAAAATCGTTAGAGCCGTTTCCGAGAAAAAAAGGACATACATTTATTAATTATTTGAACTTCGAAATTTTCTCGACTATAAGAACCTGCAAACAACGAAGTTTTTTTCAATTTAAAACAATGATTAAAAACTCAGGACTAAATGTATTCGGGGTTTCCAGTAAACTGAGATGTCAACCACTTACAGTGGATAAATTTCAGTATTTGGTTTTTTGCCCCTTAGGAGTGAAAGTTTGTAAAACCGTTTCTTAGTGAGCACCTAAGACCTATGATGAAGCTATGTTCAAAGTTTCATTGATGTCCATTCAGTGGTTTCAGAGATATCGTGAAACCAGAAGGTTTCAGAGGTATCGTTCCGGGGAAGGCCCGTCGGACGACTCCCGCGCTATTTCCTACACGGGAGACTTCCACCGATGCTATGGTCACCAGAATCTATTCTATTGGGTTGCCATAGTAACCAGATCTAATAGTTTTTTAAGACCCAAAGGACCCCCCAGAGGATCGTATCGAAAAAAACACCTGTCCTATGTTGGTTCTCCCGTTGCGTAAAATATTTGTGCCAAGTTTGGTTGAAATCGGTCCAGTGGTTTAGGAGGAGATGTGGAAGACCCCAAAGGACCCCCAAAGGACCCCATCGAAGAAAACACCTATCCTATGTTGGTTCTCCCGTTGCGTAAAATATTTGTGCCAAGGTTGGTTGAAATCGGTCCAGTGATTTAGGAGGAGATGTGGAAGACCCCAAAGGACCCCATCGAAAAAAGCACATCTCCTATGTTGGTTCTCCCGTCGCGTAAAATATTTGTGCCAAGTTTGGTTGAAATCGGTCCAGTGATTTAGGAGGAGATGTGGAACATACATACATAGATACATACATACAATGGTGGGGGGGGGTTTGCCCCTTAGGAGTGAAAGTTTTTAAAACCGTTTCTTAGTGAGCACCTAAGACCTATGATGAAGCTATGTTCAAAGTTTCATTGATATCCATTCAGTAGTTTTTGCTCTACGTTGATTCTATGTCAGTCAGTCAGGAAAACTTCCCCCCTTTCCCCCCTTTAAAGGTCGAATTTCCAAAAATCCCTTCTTACCGGATACCTACATCACATAAGGAACCTACATGCCAAATTTCAAGTTTCTAGGTGTTATAGTTTCGGAGATTTCGTGATGAATCAGTGAGTCAGTCAGTGAGTCAACGGTATTTCTCTTTTATATATATAGATTATACCATATGCTCTTTCCATTTTAAAAATCATTTCTTTTATAGCAGATTTTCTAAACCATTCTCTTTTTAAACCCCTAGATACTTAAATTTTCGAATCCTCTCTATTTGACGAATATCTGTTAGCAGGAACCCCTTAAATATTCTCTAATTCTGTGTATCTGCTACATTTCCCTCTAAGAATCTGGTTTCTTGCACTGTTTGATTTTTAATCTTGTCTAAAAGTATTTCCAATTCGTTTTGTTTACCAGTCTTGAGTAAAGAATTTACTTTTAAAGTGCCTGTAAAGAATGTCTTCTTAAATTTAAGTTTTGAGGGATTCAAAGGTTGCTCCGGCTCAAACCTGTGCTTGCAGTTGTTGGGACTCCCCAGAACTCTTGGTCCCAATGCATGGCATGATGCCATGCTAGATTTCTCTTTCAAGTTTCCACCTAAGGTTCATTTAGCGGACTTTCCATACTGCAATTGAAATTGTATAGAATGCAAAAGTAGGAAGTAAATTTCGAGATAAGATCGGGTTGTAATCCGAAATGATTGTTTTTCGTGGTTTACTCCACTAAACGACACCACAAAATTATAGATATTTAATTAATTAATTAAAATAATTCTAGATATTTTTAATATTTGCATAATTTATACATTACTTTAGACAAGACAGCATACGTATATTGTATATGCAGTGTATAGAACATTATTAATTGCCGGCAGTAATCATGCCTTTCCAATTTTTTTCTAGTTTTAACATACCTAAGCAAATGTTTTTGTGACAAAATTTTTGTGTTCTCTAGTTGTAGTTTTGTTGTATAATAAGCACAAATGTTATTGTTCTGGAAAACGTTTAATAAAAACTGTTTTGTAAAAATTTTGAGTTTCCAGTTTTGTTAGTTCTATTAGCAGCCATCTTAACACCAACTTTGCCGCTACTTGTTGCCACACTGGTAAATATTTCGTCGTTTAAGACCTGAAGATGGTGGAGACACCGAAAGGCTTTGTCAAGAACACTGCTACTTTAGCAGTGTGGCAATAAGTAGTGACAAAGTTGGAATTCTGACTTTGATGGGAAAACAGTGTAATACAGTATAATATATAAGGTAACGAGAAAGACGTTATGCTACATATGTGTGTGTAATGTTGTGCGGGGTAGACGTTGGTGATATTCACAGTATAAACCACAGTGAATACCTTAAAAGAATGTCATCCTTTAAGGTAGAAAAGAGAACAAGGTGCGAGCAACAGATAGCTGAGAAAAAGGAATAAATGTGATTGCGAGAATGACCGGTTTGGTTGTTTATTACGGTCATCCATCACGCCCTTATCGTGCCCGCGTGTACAAGTTTTGGAGAAGCAGGCCTGTCTAATGTACAGTAGTCATATGTCACTGCAGGTTCTGGTCACGTGCAAGTCACTGCACGACAATTGTGTTCCCGACACACTGCACATATTACGAGAGTCAGTTGAAAAGTTCACTAAGCGACATCTATTGCTCAGTGGTAGAACTAAAATCTTTCGTGTGATGCAAGATGTGTATTTTGCGTGAACACCTGTTAATTTCCAGATATATCTGTCAATGTATTCAATTGTTACCAGCTTTTTGAAATTTTCCTGTCACGCGTGTGCACAAAATCAAAGATAGTGTTGTGGCGAATTCCCGGTTAAGAACGTTTTAGCGCCAATGGAAAATTAAAACGAAATTCTAAATGTGTTAGGAGATGCTGCGCCTTCAGAAACAACGGTAAGTGGGGCACACTCTAGTTTAAACGTGGTCGTACAAGCACTGAAGACGATCACAGCAGTGGACGTGCAAAAAGTGCAACATAAAATGAGATTGAAAAAATTTCATAGGGTGCTGGAAGACCCCAATTGAGGAGTGCATGACGTTGCTGAAATCATAAGCATTCTATGTAAGCGTGTGCATTATACTTTAACTCAAGAACTTGGTGTGAAAAAGCGTTGTACAAGATGGCTGGCGCATCTGGAGTTAATGCATTTTTAGGCGTCCAGTGCGACCACGTTTTCAATGCTCGTATGACTACTTTTAAACTCAAGTACCTATTTACAAACTGTCGGTTTTGAAGTCGCAGCATCTCCTGATACATTTACAATTTCGGTCTGAATTTCCGTTGGCGCTAAGCAATTTTTAACAAAGAATCACACCACGATGTTTGATTTTGTCCGGTTTTCAAAACACGCATGACACGTAAATTTTAAGCAGATTTTAAACAATGAATAAATTGATAGATAGATTTGGAAATTAACAGGAGTTTTCATAAAATACAAATCTTGCAGCACGCGAAAAAGTTTAGTTTAACCGCTAAACTACAGGTGTCGCTCCGCGAACTTTACAACTGACCTTCGTATACCCTCGATTGTGTCACAGTAAAGCGGCTTACACACGATCATTTTGGTGTGCAGAGACAAAACGAAGTGAGCTCACATTTTTGTGTGAGGTGACGGACTGATGAAATCGAATCACGCGGTGTGTCATTTTGTAATTTCACCAGGTTTGTATCATCTATATAGATAAAACTCAAAGTCTGAGGATTTATGGGTACTGAATACAAATCTACACCGTTACACCGATTGCCACCAAATTTTGCACAGGTAACCTTTGACACAAGGCAAAACATACTGTCTAGCTTGGAATTTGATATTTTGCCCCGTTCGCACGATTTAGGGCCTTGTTATGCCTTTTCGTTGACGCGTATAAAGATGTCAACAACACCATGGAGACCAGAATTAGTTACACTTAACTAACAAGTAAATAAACAAATTATATTTAGCGGCATCGGATCTGAACATTTATACATTCCTGCAGTACATTTTTGATGTTTCATATAGAGGAACTTGGGGTATTATGGAATACCATTTTTATAATACTGATTGGAACTAATGTTGTGATCAAAAGCTATTTATATTAGTTTGAGTCTATGCGGTACTCTGTTCTGCGTATTAGTATTTAACACTTTGAACTAATTTTTATTTGTTGACATTCAAGAGCACATTTTACAAAATGGGAAAAACTTGGGATAATAAGGAATATTTGGGTATTATGGAATACAAAGTATTTTAGATTTTAAAATGAGTTTATTTTACAAATAATGTCATAAAAATCAAATTATTACGAAGAAAATAAACAGGTAAATGTGTAGGCCTATATTTGAAACATTTTAAAAATATCTTATTTATAAGCATAAAAGTCGTTTTTTGTTTTTGATTTTCCAAAAGAAGATTTAGCGAACCTTTGGTCACATGCTCTAATACGTCATATCAAAGCATTAGTTTACCCTGTTAAATCTGTCATTTAACCTTTTTTTCTTTAGTATAGCTTTAAGATTTTATACAAAAATCGCACTTGTAAACGTTTACCACTTCTGCTCCCGCACAATCGTTATGAGCCCATAAGAAGCAAACATTACACTGAACCCATAATTCGCCTCTACATCATCCGAAAATTCTCCCTCACAGAAAAGACATTCGGCGTCTACATCATCAGCCGTCTTATCATCTAAGTGTGCCAATTGCAGGTCTGATCGGAAAGATTTATTGTCAGAGGTGTTGTTCGACGAATTTCCTCTTAGTTTGAATAAGTTCTTCTTAAGCTTTCTTTTGATAACAGAAGAATTTTTACTTCCCTTGACTCTTTTGACAGGTTTTTAAGGCAATGATTTAATGGACTGTTTCGAAATGGCTTCTTCTAGTCCGGCTTTGTATGGAGAATCAGTTATAACTCCAGCTGAAACACTTTTCCGACCACGAGATGATGAAGATTGTTTAATTTCCGGTGGTGGGGAAATGTGATAGGGAAAAACATAATCACGGGTCTTGGAACAGCCAGATTTTGGCTCAAACATTGTAGAGGTTGCAGAAGTAACGTTGTTAGCATCTGATGAAGGACTTGCTTGGGATTCCTTCTGTCCTGTGTTTACGAATACTGTAGCTGTGTATGATGTTGCGAAATATTATTTCTCTCTGCTAACTTAAAAGGTATCCTCCGTACTTCTGTTCTCGTAAAACCATGAAAGGGAGATTCCATTTCTATTTAAGTAGCTTACCAGTTCCTGTTCGAGCTCTTTGCAAAAAAGTGGTTTCCGTCCAAGAGGTCGATCAATTGCTGCTTCTGTTGTGTTTGGCATTTCCTTTACCAGCCGAAACAAGGTAATCCGTGGTACTCCATGTGTTTGTACAGCCTTCAAGAAGCCCATTTTCTTCTCTCTTACATCTCGTACAGCCGCCTGCATTCGCTCCTGGTCCCACTACATTCTAACTGTGGATCTTTCAGGTTTTTGCCTCGGGATTTCTGAGGAATTTCGGAAATAACTATACTTCGTTCACAAACATCCATAAATCATAAGGTGTAGGTATTCGTTAATTAACATCAGCCTCTATATAATAAAACATACATAAAGGAATAATCTATTAATGGGGTAATACGGAACAGTTTATCTTATGCTGGGGTATTAGGGAAATTACCCCACGTCATCATATTGGAATAAAAGGCCAATGACATATGTACCCGTTTATGTTTTAATAGAAAACGTATTGAAAAGTAAAAGAATGAACACTGTATTTACGAATTTCAGTCATTAAAAAGCACGGCTAAGCATAAATCTAGATCTAAATCAAATTATTACAACCTACCTACAGAAAGGTTTCAGCCACTGAAAACAAACAATTGCTTCTTACTCCGGTAGCCATTGGACACTGACGCTGGTACAGACACTAGCGCTTGAAAGAACATTGAACATATAGTTACTGAAGTCGCTAATAGGTAGAAGAACCTTATGGAGCCAAAGCAGAGAATTCCTTATTACCCCAATATTCCTTCATATACCAAGTTCCTCTAATATGCGATTGTATCGATATATTACGATGTGGAAAAGAAGACGTGTACTAATTGTAAATTGCCCTATTACTTAATGCAAAGCGAAAGTACGAGTTGTTTTCATTTGTGAGGTTAGATGACAACGGTTTCTGGGGTTTAGCTTAATGCTGAAATAAGTAAAAGGATTGGTTAAAGAAAACATATCGTTTAATGTGTTATACAATGCTTGTAACACAGTAACACTTAAAATAAAGAATTTAGGGTTTTTGATTTAACACGTACTTTATAAATATCTCCAAAGGCTTTATAAACGGGTGTTTTTAAAATCTCCAAAGGCTGTTGCACCAACATAATAATTTATTACAAGTTAAAATAGTACAAGTGTTGAAAACAGCTTTGGAGACAATTTGACTAATGAATACAAAATTGTTATACGAGCTGACAGAACACCATATAGACAGAGACAATAAAAATTATATTAAAATACTTATTAAAAGTCAGTAATAAGTGATTCGCGTGCGAAGCCGCGGGTAACAGCTAGTTTAATTAGACAATATCATGTGTAGAAATCATTCCGTATTGTCTTCACACCTGGCTTTCCAGTTTGTCTGACAGAGACGTCTGTTTAGTAGTGGGCGTTTATATTGTTTTTACGCAACTAAAACAAACTGTTTGGTAAAAAATGCTTTTAAAAACAGTTGGAAAAACGGGTTGAACTGATGAACTGTTGATATTTACAATGACTGATTGTAAATATTGTTATTGTATAATGAACTGATTGTTCATTATATTGTTAAGAATGCGGAAAAAATGTTGCACAATTACAAAACATTCTACGTGTTTCTCGGACGTTCCAGTGGAATCCGGCTGTAATGTTGTGCGCGTACGTGATCTCAACATGCGTAAGCGAGACTTTTCTAGACGTCGCCAGCCGCGCGGACTGTGTCAAGGCCGCAGTCAATTACGTTCTAGTCTAGCGGTGATGCATAGTATGGACGTTTCTGAATTTTCGGCGGGGTATAAATACAAGTATTCAGCGACGGTCAGTTATTGTCGGGCGATTTACGCAGTGCGGTTTGAAGTAATGTGGCGAAGTGTTATGGGTTCCATAATTTTGTGCGGGACAATTGTAATAAAATTGTGTTTTATATTAGTTGACATTATTATTGCGTTAAAAATTTTTTTTTTTGATTTGTTGTAAGAGACTATCTTGTCGATTACAAACTGTTTAATTGTGATAATTAAAGCTGGTGATTAGTGACTTGACTTCATTGGTGTCTTGCATTTTGTTGTCCACTTTACCATACGACGATCAAGGAGTTCGTCGTAACAATATTGTTAAACCGTCTTATTTTCAGCATTTGAAAATTATTGTTTATTTTAGTATTAATGTTAAGTAGATTGTTGTGTAACGCAAACAATTACATTAAGTTAATATTTATTTTAATTTATCTAAATCTTGAAAGGCATTTTTTGATATGCAACCGACTGACGGCACACCTATCACTGCGGTCCTATGTGATACATAAAAAACGAATGCATCGAACTGACACACTAAAATGATCGTGTGAAATAAGAATACACTTCTTATATACCCTAAGAGCAATAAGAATATACTTGAAGTAAGAAATATAAAAAAAATACATAAGACAGGTATGAAATGAGACAGAAAAAGAAAAAGTACACAGAGCAGGAAAGAACGATAATGTGTACGTATATAAAGAAGCAGTCTGATAGTAAAGATAATATATACGTGTGTGATATGTTCTTGTGTATGCATATGACTATGTATAAGTAAATGTAAAACATATTTCAGATAAAAAAAACATTTTAAATACAGTCAACAGGGGTAAAGGCAACATAATGCTGCCCTCATTTGTTTGCGCAAGATTCCATATGTTGAACTGTCAGAACTGATCGATTGAATATAAACAAAATATATAGGCTACTTATACAGAAATTGTATTCATGACGTCAGACAAAAGTAAATAAGTCGATACACGTATATACGAGTATATGTAGTGTGTATATTTAACAGAGAGGTATCTCGATATTCAATGTAAAACAATTTGAGAAATACGTATAGGAAATTTAACAAAATCTTTTATGAAAGTGGATGCTTTAGAAACAATTTCTGCAAAGTGGAGCACAATTATGTCGTGTGTGTATTATTAATTATACGAAAGACGACGTACTGAATTTTCAAAAGCTCAAGCCATGTGAATTGACGCTTAAAGAAACTCGCATATCGCCTATCTTCTTTTTATATGTTACTTTTATTAAGAGTGTTCCTGGACACACAGAAAGGAAGGTGATTTACTTTTATTTTAATTAAATTATTAGGCCTAGATATTTAGAAAAACAGGAATAAATTAAACTAAACTAAAGTTAATTGACCTTATACTAATTTCTTATACCCGTAAGCCGTATACTGTATTCGTGTAGTTGAAAACCGAATTATGTTTTAAGTAAACAGTTTAGTGATACAAAATGTGTCTTCTTTTTCTTTAATTTCCTTGTTGGGACTCTGTCCTGTTCTATAACAACGATCCTACATGCAGTCACCCACGTCTTTCTAGGCCGACCAATGCTCCTCTTGGTGTTTGGTTAGCTATCTCTTGCCTTTTTCACTAGCCTTGTGTCATCCATTCTTAACATGTGTTCATTCCATATCCTTCTTCTTTCCGCAATCCAAGAATTAATATCTGTTGCATTACACGTTTCTCTTACACTATTCTTTGGGAACCTATCGTACCTTGTCTTATCTGGTGATATAGTAATTTCTATAGACTAAATTTGTGTACACACAACCAAATAATACATTGAATCAGAACTAATTTTACGTTATTTAGAGCTGCTGACCAGAAGAATACTCAGTATTAATGAACAAATTTATATATTCATAAAGTTTTGTTTCCTTGCCTATACCGTCTCTTATATAAAAGCTTCAGACTTCTTGTAGTATTGTAACGCAGAGTTCTCACGGTAGAGAGACAAAACTTGGTGCGACGGATCAAACTGCTTCCAAATCTGTAAACAATGTCTAGGCCTATGTGTGGTCCCGTATATCGGGCTGTACTTACCGCTGTTTTTTTCGTCGATGTAGTGTAAAATACGCGTGTTTGTCTTGCCCGGACAAGTAAAACAATTATTCTCAAATCATATTTAGGACTATCCACCGAATCTTTTTGCTTTGGGAATAACGACTGCCGTAACTCTCCTCGGCAGAACTGTAATTATGGGACAAGATTCGTGTAATAAGAAGTGCTTGTAAGTTTGTAAGTCATTAAGTCAAAGAAAGGAAATATTTGTCACAGCAGCCAAACCACGGAGCTGCGTATAAATGTTTTTTGTGAATATTAAGTGATAACCGTAACTAAACGTAACCGCTTTTCTGAGTATACGAAATTAAGCACGAATGCATAACTTGTTAGCCTCAAAAGACTTTAATACCTCTTGCAATCTGCTGAGTAGTGTCTACAAGATACAGATTTCATTTGGCAGGCGGCTCTATTGTTTGCTAGTTTCTAGTCGCGTTCTTGGACATGACAGACGAAAAATTAAGTAAAATCACAATCTTAATGTAAAGTAACTTCTTATGTCTACTATAACAACACAAATTGAATGTACTTTAATTTGAGTAGCCCCACGCTTTTGGACCGCCAAATTCTATAACATATCAATTGAGTTCATGGGTGTAATTATAATAAGAAGATGATGCGTTATATAAGTTTTAAAATTGTCCCATTATTTATTTTTTTATTAAACAAAATTCTTTTATTTCGCATATTGAATTATTACTCATTATTAAATCGTTTGTACGAATCTTTCGCACACGACTTATAGCTAGCAAATTATATACAACAGGTTATATATAAATCTTATTATATACTCTTAACTAATTAATTACTTTTGTTCTCGGCTTACTCATTGTGTGTTCATCTTTTGCAATTGCTGATTAATTTACTTCAATAATGTATTTACTTTGATTCCAATTTCTTTAATATTAATTAGCTTTAAAACTTTCTACTGCATATGCATTCTCCTTTAAAAACAAAGACTTTATTAATTACGTTAACTTAAAAATCAAATATTTCTCTTATCATTTACGTTACTCTCAATTACTAAATTTTATACAAGAGATATTATTCTAAATTACACTCTGCTTTTACATTTATGTACAATTTAGTTATTTTAATCAACTGTTTGAATGTCTTTCATTCTAACTTTAATTAGTGTCTTTCAAATGTCTGTAATTACTGTGGTTTTTCATCACCTCGTTTGACGTGGTTAATCATCCATATGTCCTCCTTTGGTCCTCAGTCCGTGTCCTCCATGTCCTCCGTCCTCGGGTCCTTTTCCAGGATTCCACTGCATGTGCTGTTTAATAGTGGTCTCGCCTCACATCATATGCTGCAGGTGTATCCATATACCTCCTTGTATGTGCTCTGCTGCTCTGGTTGGACTTCCAGTTGGTCCTGTGACTCTCACTGTAGATTTAAAATAGCGTCTCTGACTGACATAGCCTCCTGTGGCAACGGTTGAATAGAGAAGAAGAAACTTTATTAGCGCGACCTGATATTTATAGCCAGGTCGTGCAAAAGCTCAGGTCTGAACAATTTTCATCTTGTTCCCACTCTGGTTCAATTCACTAATTTCGCCTATCTTCGCGAATTACGAAGTCTGTTTCACACTACACGATGCTCAATCGATCGCTAATTTTTATATGTTTATTATACGTAAATTACACTTCTTTATTGTAATTACAAAAAGAGCTATTCACTTTTTACTTACAGTAATTGCACTTTCTGTCACTTTGTCATGGTCTTTTAACCCTTTGTTCACCTTTATTTTCTACACCCTCTGTTGTATTTTGTTTTACCATATCGTACATATTTTCTTATAATTAAAATAAAACCTAAAATCTATCACTACTTGAAAAGGGTTGGTTACAGTTCAGGAACGGACAGGCTTCACAAACACAAACAAAATACACGTGTACACAACACTAGCGACAGGTGGGCCAGATATGCGTGTCCATGCAGGATTTATGCGTTCCCTTTTTAACTACGATCCAGCTTGCAATCTGAATCATGTTTATTAATCAATATTTATTTATTTTTATTATTTATTTAAATTATTTTGGCAATGCACAGTACCGTAAATGGTTGTACTGTTGAAGTACATATTCACTAGATTTAATTCTATTTAATATACTAGTAACTATTTATTATTTCTGCAATCTAATATGCTAATATGTAAAGGGGGAGGGTGGGAGGAAGGGACGGAGAGAGAGAGAGAGAGAGAGAGAGAGAGAGAGAGAGAGAGAGAGAGAGAGAGAGAGAGAGAGAGAGAGAGAGTAAATAAGGTTTACATCTTTACAGCAAACAAAGGACGTATGTGGTCAGCACTAGCTCCAGCAGCCTTATATAAATTTAGATATTCTCTTAATTTACTTTATTTCTTTTATAGGGTGAATTGATCTGAGGACTGGAAACGCGCTTCAGTGTTACGGTACTGTCGGGGACTAAACCAGAGGCGTCTATATTAATAGGCAAGCGCCAATCCGCTTGTTTACAAATCCATGTTAATCAAAATTATCAGCGTAATTATTAAATTTAAGTCAAAAACCGTATTCATATTCCGTGAATGATAACTTGAGGCCAGATAGGCGGTTTACACATGGTTTGTATGCCTTCCGAATATAGGCATTATAGAAGGATTAAAAATACACTAATTGGCGAAAATAATAAGTATAATAACAGACGGAGACAGTGTCTTGACTGAATGCAAAGTCCTAGAATTCCAAAGACGGTTTTCGTCTACGATTACAGCGCAAAAGAGGTCAATTGGGACCTAGGAGATAAGGTCGCCTGATGGTCCCGTACATAAGTTGAACTCACGTCCGCACGTTGTTGCTTGCATTATAAGACACACTGTAGCCCAGGTATTCAAAACTGCTAACTTGTTCCAGGACAGTACCATCTATAAGTATTTTTGCCCATACGGGATCAGTTCCACAAAAAGCCATCACCTTGGATTTAATTGTGGATATCTGCAATCCAGATTCTTTACAGACATCCACAAGGTCTCATTGCTTGATGAAGGAAAATATCCAGCCGTACCTCCAAGTGTTGGGGAATGGGCAACACCTATGGGTAGCTGACGCGGCTCTGGAGACAGATTGACAGCCGGTATAAGTTGTCCCTCCTCTTCTTGTCATTGTCGAGTAGAGGTTAGGGCATCCTCTTGCCCTTGCGGTGAGAAATTGCCCCTAAAGACGGATGACCTTCCATTGGTCAACGACGTAGAATGTGGGAGGCAAGGAGAAACCACCACATTAAAGATCCTTAAGAATATCTCAACAGGGAAAACTGGTTTCTTTAGTCTGGTAAGACAGCCAGTTTATGGGAGAACACCCATACAGAAAATCGGGCTGGACGTTAAGCCTGAAGGTGGCAGCCCACCACACGTCTTACCCTGCAATATGCTAGTAACCTATCCAGGTGACATATTCACTACTAAATTGCCTCAAATAAGAAATAAACAAAATATGAAAAATAAAAATTGTGTAGGCCCATATTATTACGAACTTTTTTCAAATAGAGTAAGACAGACGTTTTCTGATAGTTTCCTGATTACAAGCAGCACCACGAACAATTACACAAACTTTTGCGGTTTATTACACATTAATAGAATTGTTGCAAACATCAGTGCGCCCTACGGCTGGGTAACCAAATAAAAGACAGCCAAATTGCTTTGCATGTAGTACAATACAGAATCAAACATTTTAACAATAGTCCAGAACAATTTCGCATAACAGTTTATAAAAATTTGTACAATCAAAAATATTCTAATACTAAAAAACTAATGTACGTAAAACTCGTTGAAGTGCCATGTAAAAATATTTGCGGAATAATAAATGAAAAGTTATCAGTAAATGAAAAATGAGCTGACTGTGATTTTATTATGACAGGAAAAAGCAATAACAGTGTAAAACGTAATGATATGTACAGGAAGTAATAATGTAGAGTAACAATATTGTATATGTTGTTGTAACAAGACATAAGTTCAACCTTATGTGCGGGACCATCAGGCGAAGCTATAAGTCACCAAGTAAAGGAACACGCCTACAATTCTACAAGGTGATGGCTCTTCCTTATGGGTCTGAGAATTGGACTTTAACGAAAGGGCAGACCAGCCGCATCCAAGCGGCTGAAATGAGATTTCTCAGGCACGCGGCACGGTATACTGTCTATGCTATTATGAGTATACTCGACAGGATCGCCCAGTATCGGCTGAATTGGTGGGAACATCTTTCCCATGGATGACTGCGGCATCCCCAAAACAACTATGGAACTATAAGCCGAGGGGACGGAGAGGTGTGGAACGTCCGAGGAAGCGCTAGAGTGACCAGCTGTAATATTTGCCTATTTGAGACCGGAAGAAACTATTCTTGGTTTAAACTTTGAGGATAATGATGATAATGACTAACAACATTGTATGTAGCAAGCAGTGTTAATTATGTATTCTGAAAAGCGGTACACATTTTATGGTTATAAATGTTGTAAATGTTATAAATGAATAAAGAAACTATAATATATGTGTAGTCGTAAACTTTACAGAATAAATGAAGATAATTATTTATTTCCATGAACCTTTTTGTTTAAGTATTTCTATTTGTAAGGGTTTTAAAATGTGTGAGAAAGTAAACATATTTCATTCTAATTAAAACCTAATATCTCACCATCATCATTTTCACAACAAGACATAGGCAAGGTGCTGCCTGTTCTGCCTTCAAAGATCAAAAGATCCTCCAGCCATCTCTTCCTGGGTCTACCCACACACCTGTCCCCTATAGGTTTGTACCTCCAGACTTGTTTGGTCAGCCTGGAATCTGACATTATTTCTAAGCGTTCTTTTCACCGTTGTTTGTAGTTTAAAAAAATTTTAATTTGTAACAGTTTAAAAAAACTTGTTTGTAGTTAAAAGCTTGTAACTGTTCTCTTATGAACAGAAATAACACTGTTGCACACGACTATACAAAACATATGTTTACGACATTGCAGAACCGTCTACGTGTTTATCGAATGTTCCAGTGGAATCCGGCTGTAGTGTGTGTGGGTACGTGATTCTCAACGCGTTAGCTAGACTTTCCAAAAGCCGCGCTCACTGTGTCAAAGCCGCAATGAGTTACGCTCTAACGCTTTTCTTGGGGAATATTCTGGTATTTTGGCGGGGTATAAATACAAGCACTCAGCGACGTTCATTTCAGTTTGAGTTGCGAGTTATTGTGCGGAGATTACTCTGTGCGTTCAAGTGGTTATTAGTGAAAAGTAATTGTGGCGAAGTGTTATGTGTTTTATAATCGTGTGGGACAATTGTCATACAATTGTGTTTTATATTAGTTGACATTTTATTGCGTGTGAACATTTTTTTTTTATTTGATTTATTGTAAGAGACTATTTTTTTGATTACAAACTGTTTAATTGTGATAATTAAAGCTGGTGATTAGTGACGTAATTGGTGTCTTGTATTTTGTTTTCCACTGTGACACACGGTGATCAGTTAGACCGTCGTAACAATGTTTTTTCGATTAGCGCTTTCAAGTTTTACAGCTCGTTATCAGATCGGAAATATGTCCGAACTAAAGATGAGCTGTGAAGATTAAAAGCGGTAATCGGAAAAATATTTATTCTACAGTGATGTGCAATGTGTTATTTCTGTTTTCGATTATAACCACTAACACAACTTTATTAATTAAATCTCCTCTTGTGGTCTCATTCTTTATACGATCAAATTTAGAACACCTTTTAACTTCTGTTTAGAACGCCACTTCCAAGGTCTCAGGTTTTAGTGACTTGTTTCATGGCTGTTGTCCACAATTCACACCCATTGGACAGTACAGGGACTTCCATAAGTTTGTAAAACTTTATTTTGTAAACCGTGCTTTGTTTCTAAAAATACGGTTGGTTGTCCCACAGGAAGATCTAATATTATAATATGTAACGACAGTTCGGATGAACGTTTCCTTTGCTGTCTGTGAAAATGATGGTATTTAAATTTCTCTGGAGGCTGCTAAAAAGCAATAATTTATGTAAGGCTTTTATGCTTCGCCAGCATTAAGGGATTAGACATTTTGTGTTCAACCCACTCTAAACTAACTTTGGGCTTGGCTGTGGACAGCATTCTGTTAATAGCGTTTAATACTGAGTAAACACAAAGTTAGGGTCTATGAATACTTCATCATCGTATTCTGTACTCACGATAACAGAAAAAACATCATACTGAATGTTTTAAGGATGTAATTCGTTTTTCACGATATTAATTGATGACTCGTTGGGCACTTGGTGATACATATTAATACAAAGGTTTTTAATAATATGTCAACACTTGGTACGTTTTACAGTTTTTGTTTAACACTGACAGCTGTTTCGACTTCTTAAGCCATTGTGAAAGAGATGAGTGAACACTAAACAGAGGATGTAAGGCTGGTTGACATCTGTTTGGGGCGTGTATCGGAACATGTGTGTGGTGTGAAGATGGAGAGGGGGGTTGCAGGAGCTAAGGAAAGGTCAAGTGCCTGTAAAAACTAAATACAATCTGAAAGCAAAATATAAAAATTCTAAATTAATAACAGCTTTTAATAAAGGGGATACACAGAATTCAGTTTGTTTATTTGTAAAATGTTTGTTATTTTTTATTGGTTTTCTGAACATTGCATTTCTGAACACAAGTACCAATACAGCCAATACAGGTTTTGCAGATCATTGCTTACAACACGATCACTTCATAGATACAAAAAACATAACATTTCTCCACAACATACAAAAAGGTAAAAGAATGGATTTGTTAGAAATTCTAGAAATTATAAAAGCGAACAACACGTATTTCGCTTTGCATTAAGTAATAGGGGAATTTACAATTAGTACACTTCTTCTTTTCCACATCGTAATATATCGGCACAATCACATATTATAAGTTATAAAACATGGAAAATGTACTGCAGGAATGAATAAATGTACAGTTCCGATGTCGCTAAACAGCTTTTGTTTATTTATTTGTTACTATGGTAATTAATTCTTGTTTCCATGGTGTTGTTTACATCTTTAGTAGTAGTATTTAATATATTTCATTACTTATTCATTGCATCATCAGAAATACGTATAAACATAAATTTTATCGTCGTTTAAGACAACTACAAAATATATATAGACGTATCTGTATACAAAATTACAAAATATATGGATACAATCGCATATTAAAAACATTAAAAACTGCAGGAACGGATAAAGGTACAGTTCCGATGCACCTAAATATCATTTGTTTATTTAGGTATACGTGTTACTATGGTAATTAATTCTGGTCTCCATGGTGTTGTTGACATCTTTATACGCGTCAACGAAAAGGCATAACTAAAAGAACCTGAATCGTGCAAACGGGGCAAAATATCAAATTACAATTTAGACGGTATTTTTCGCCTTGTGTCAAAGGTTACCTGTGCAGAATTTGGTGTCAATCGGTCTAACGGTGTGGATTTGTATTCAGTATCCATAAATCTTCAGACTTATATATTACAACATTGCATATTTGTTGTATTTAAATTTGTGGAGCCCCACGTTCTTGGGACGCCATTTTACAACAATTCAACATATACATATACAGTAATTTGATATAATGGAATTTATGTGGCCCCACTATTTTTGGAGACAATTTACAACATGACAAATTGATGTATTTATTTATATATTGTGTATTGAATTCATAAGTAGGTGTAATTGTAATAAGAAGATAATACGTTATTTACGTTTAAAATCGTTCTATTATTTATTTATTTAAACACATGTATCATATCGGATATTAAACAATAACTCGTTATTAAATCGTTTGTACGAAGTTTTCGTACATAACTTATTGCTAACAAATTACATACATACGTTATATACAACTCTTATTATCTAATTGTAATTACTTTAAAATGTTTATTTTGCTCTCGGCTTACTCATGGTGTGTTCATATGTTTGCAACTGCTGATTCATTAGCTTAAAAAATGAATTCTTTTCTATTCAAACTTCTTTTACATTACTTTGTTTTACTTTCTACTGCATATGCATTTTTTTTGTTCCTTTATCATCAAAGACTTTACTAATTAAGTTAACTCAAAAATTACTTATTTCTCTTATCATTTACGTTACTAATTTCTAAATTTGATACAAGAAATACTATTCTAATTTTTACTGCTTTTACATTTATGTATCATTTACTATTTTTAATATTGGTTGAATGTCTTCCATTAAAACTTTAATTAGTGTATTTAAAATGTTTTTTATCACCTCGGTTGACGTGGTTATTCATCTGTACGTCCTCCGTGTCCTTCTGGTCGTGTCCTTTGCATGTGCTTCAGGGCCTCCGGTCGTGTCCTCTGTGTGTTTCAGGTCCTCTGGTCGTCTCGTCTGCATGTGCTTCAGGTCCTCTGGTCGTGTCCTCCGTGTGTGCTTCAGGTCCTCTGGTCGTGTTCTCCGTGTGTGTTGATTAACAGTCGTCTCGTCTCACGTCATATGCTGCCGGTGTGTCCATAGACCTCATCGTATGTGTTTTACAGCTCTGGCTGTATAGCTAGGTGATCCTGTGACTCTCACGATAATCGTGAATTTGTGTCGTCGACTGATGGTTGGCAATGGTTGAATCGAGAAGAAAAAAACTTTATTAGCGCGGCCTGGTATTTATAGTCAGGTCGTGCAAAAATTCCTGTCTGAACACTTTTCAACTTGTCAGATTCTGTCGTGGCGTCACTCCCCCCACTCTGGTTCAATTCACTATTTTCGCCTATTTTCGCGAATTACGAAGTTTGTTTCACCTCACTCGATGTTCAATCGATCACTAATTTTTACGTGATTACTATACGTAAAGTGCACTTCTTTATGGTATTCACAAAAAGAGTTATTCATTTTTTACGTATAGTAATTGCACTTTTCGTCACCTCTGTATGGTTTTTCAACATTTTATTTATCTATAAATTCTACACACTTTGGTGTCTTTTGTTTTATCCTATCGTACATAGTTTTCTAATAATTAAAAAATAAACATATAACTATTCTACTTGAAAAGAGTTGGTTACATTTCAGGAACGGACAGGTTTCACACACACTAACAACATACGCGCGTACACAACGCTAGCGGCAGGTGTGTCGAAACTGCATGTCCATGCATGACTCTTTTGTACTCCCTATTTTTACTACGATTCAGCTTATGCTGTGACGATTTAAAGATTATTTAAATAGCACAAATTAATTTTTTTGTTCTTGTAACAAGTGAGAGTATAATCCACCCCTCTCTGTACCTAGACACCTGAATCAACTTGCAAAAAGCTAGTACGAACATGCAAAGTACAATGTTATTAAGCGAAAACTAATAATCCTTCTATTTAAATAAAAGACGTAATAATAATAAAGGAAATATCTAACTCCTAACTAAGAAAAGGTAGGATAATTTATCGTAGTTAATTAATGGACCAATTAATAATACTAAATGAACGAACTACTTTTCTCAGCGCGTAAACCGCGCCAGCTTACAGACTCCCTGCCGCTAAACAACCCCCAGTCGCCGGAGAAACTTCGACATGTAAGCAGGTCAAAAATATGTTGTAAAGTTACACTTAGGTGTATACCGCTAAACAACGATACAACCAGACGTTAGTTGTTATAATTGATTTAATCCAATGTAGCGTTGGGATAAAACTCAAAAAACTAGTAATGTAGTGCGTGGAGCAAATATTGGTAATATATATAAAAAAAAAAATCACTTAGCCGACACATCTCTTTACAAACAGTAAGTGATAAGATATGTTCCTTACCATATTAAAGTAAACATCAGTGCTGCTAAAATAAGAACAATTAAAATGTAAAATGTGAACAACCAACTCCAGAAGAAGAAAGTTACAACAACAACCGTATGAACTTCAAGTAGCAGAATCCAATCGTCATGACCTAGACTACAATTCGGAAACAATCAACTAAATGGAGGATCCAGAGGAACAACGAACTACACCCTAGAAGACCTACTGAAGAAGACCATCACGAACACCCACAGCAAACTCACGTTCTATTCAGGTGATATTAAATCATAACATTTGTGCATAACTTGTTTTTTTTTAAAACCGAAACAAAAAGAACAGTAAAGTTTCTTGTAAAGACTTTTAGATAACTTAAAGATTAGCATATAAATGTTTGTAATTTCTGTAATGATATAGTAATAACCTGATGATGTTTAAAGGTAAAGTAATTCTGAAAATTACACCGGACTATTCTTCAAATAGTTTGGATGATGTTAAAGAATGTTAGAATATTACAAAGTTAGAACCCGGATCCGTGGTAATCAAAGTAATACACAGCTGTATGATTTTGAGATACTAAGAGTAACAATTTAAAGAATATTTAATGCAGAATTTATAAGAATTTTTCTTTTCAAAGTAAAGTAAAGTAAGTAAAAAATTAAAAGATGACCATTACAGCTATTACTTTTATACTTAGTTAAAATACAAGAATAAAGAGATATTTTCGCTAATACCCAGAGAGTGAATAAATTTATGTAATCCTTGACTAATTCCTGATATAGTGTCATTATTTGTTGGTAAGTAAATTTTACTGACTACGACAGCTAGTTTAATTAACAGCGAACAATTGAACTGGTTCCCGATGTTATAATTTCTTTGCAGGAGAGACGTTATAATGCAATCTGAATCATGTTTATTAATTTATATTTATTCATTTTTATTATTTATTATTTATTTGGGCAGTGCACAGTATCATTACTGTTTGTACTGTTGCAATATATTATTTTTTATTTTAATATTTTGCCCTCCTCATCACCCTATAAAGAAATATCATCAAAGTCAGTCTTTCTGTGTCCTTTTTTTTGCTCTGGAGTACTTAAAATTCTTTGAATTCTATTCAACTTCCTTATAAGCTGATCGAATGTGGTTTATAATATCTTGTCACAGTTCTTAAGTTTCCGTCCGATACTGTTAGGCATGATTATACTTATCTCTTACGCCAGCATGATAATATTGCCTCCTTGCAAGCACTGTTTCTATTAATATTCTCCAAACAGGGACCACTGATCCCTGCCCTGGTTTCCCTGCTTGAGCTTCAAGTAGGATCATCGTCTCTCCTGGCGGACACATTCCGAACAAGTAACCCGCAAAACTACCAGTCATCTGTACAAATTCCCACTCCTACATTGCAGTAAAATCTATTGCCCGCCGCGTAGGGAGACTTATCGTCTCTACGTATGTGGCGCCGATGTTTCCCTATGCTATTTCCGTATGGGTTACCTTGCTTTCGATATTACAGCTTAATATTTCATTTTGTAAACTAATTGAAAATTTGAAAACAAATTTCATGTTATTTGTTTAGGTGGCTTCTCGCCTGACGTTCCATAAAATTGGGCCAATTTAATTGAATTTTTTCAGAAATGTAAAATATTTTATTGTCGTTTGATGTTCCTTATAGACCTACTTGATTTTAATTTTTAATTTTTTTTAAAGTGTCGCATCATTTGGTTTGTTGCCTTTGGTATTCTTTCCAGACTATCACCTTGTGACTTCACGTAAGAATGTCAGTTCACGGCATTATTATAAATACAAAATTTATGTAGTCATTTAGCCTGCCCATATAAATAAACCTTTTACGGAATACCTTACTCCGAGACTGCTTTGGGTACTGCAAGTTTGTAACAACAACAGCACTTTAGAACAAGTGAGCCGTTTCAAATATCTCGGCTGTGCAGTAAGCTATGAATCTGAATATTATATAAAAGAGAAGATAAATAAATTTAGGAATATTTGTGATACAAAGCATAGAAATCTTAGAAATAAAACAAGACACAGCACAAGGATTCAACTTTATAAGACAATTGCAATACCCACATTGACATACGCGAGTGAGGCGTGGGTCATGACAAACAAAGAGTGCGACAAGATTCAGAGTGCTGAAATGCAGTTTCTTCGAAGTACTTTAAGCTATACATTGCAAGACAGAATAAGGAATGAGGATATCAGAGCAGAAATAATAAATGAAGTTATTTCAACTTACAGAACACAATTGTGGGGTCGTCTGCAATGGATGACGGAGGATCGATTGCCGAAAGCGGCACTGAACTATAAAGCCATTGGTAGAAGAGACGTGGGTCGTCCGAGGATGAGATGGGTGCCGGAACGGGTATATAACCTAATCCTTGAAGAAGAAGAAGAAGAAGAAGAAGAAGAAGAAGAAGAAGAAGAAGAAGAAGAAGAAGAAGAGGCGGGTTATCTTATATTACATATTTTTAATCATCACAGGATGTTTTAAATTGTGAGGATTACTGGATAAATTGCGGCTCTCAAAAATAGGCCTGTAGTAAGGACTGTTAAAAATATCATCTCCCGTGTAACATTGTAACTGGTGTTAAAGCCATACAAAATTTAAAATGTTTGTAAATTAATGATTATTAAAAATTTTAGAGTAACGATTAAAAAGTGGCAACGTTCCTTCAACTCTAAGTATTGAAAATTCTCTTCTAGATTGATATCGCTTGGTACTTAACGAAAGCATTAGGCAATTAATTAGTGTAATTTTACTAGACATATTAATCAACCGACCAAAGATAAGATTCTCACCAGATGCTTTTATTTTTTAAGATGCTTTTTATTTTTTTAGGCTCATAGTAAGGCGTTCTTTGGTGGAATGAGTTTAGACGAAAAAACTTAAAACGCTCCTGTGGTTATTGTAACCACAACATTGTTTGTTTAGATTACTGGCTCTTGGGGTCTTTTGACGCTGAATTTTTTTTACCAGCGCGCTTGTTGGTTCCAAAAAATAGTACCAAAGTAAAACAATAATAAATTAAACGAAAGTAATATGATTGGCCTTTAAAACATTAAAAAATTCAGAATGCTCAAAAACGTAGTGACAAATAGGCACTTGATACGATTGACAAATGGTACAAACATTTTTAAAAACAACAAATTCATGCTATAAATTTCTAATACATTTTGTGCTAATGCATCTTGTAAAAAGCATGAACAGTTTTAATAATAACTACACACCATTCTTGTATGCATTATTTTCATCAACTATCAGAGTAACCTTATGATAGAACTTTTTTAATTTTTATTAATTGATGACTCCTTGGGCACTTGATGAAACATAATAATACAAAGGGTTTTAAAAATATATAAGCGCTTGGTACATTTCACAGTTTTATTTAACTCTGTCAGATGTTTCAACTTCTTAAACCCTTGTCAAAGAGATCAGTGAACAACTAAACAAACAGAGGATGTAAGAGTGGTGAACATCTGTTTAGGGCTTGTATCCATGGGGGGGGGGGTGAACATGTATGGTTGTGAGGTTGTGAAGATGGAGGGGGTTGTAGGAGCTAAAGGTAGGTCAAGTGTCTATAAAAACTAAATATAATCTGAATGGAAAATATAAAATTAACTAAACTAAATAACAGATTTTAATAAAGGGGATACACAGAATTCAGTTTGTTCATTTGTTAAATTTTTGTTACTTTTCATTGCTTTTCTAATTTCTAGAATTTCTAACAAATCCAGTTTTTTGCCTTTTTGTATGTTGTGCAGTAGCGTTACGTTTTTTGTATCTATGAAGTGATTGTGTTGTAAGCAATGATCTGCAAAACCTGTATTGGCTGTATTGGTTAAAATCGTCTTCTTATGTTCAGAAATGCGATGTTTCAGATGTTAACCACCTCTGTTTAGTTGTTCATTGATCTCTTTGACAGTGGTTTAAGAAGCTGAAACAGCTGTCAGAGTTAAATAAAATAATTGACTATATATAAAACTACCGACTCAGATAACCAATTATTATTGATAAAAATGATAAATTTTCACCTGATGGCCTAATCTAGTTTCCGCTCCTACTGTTGTGTAATCCTACACAAAACACAACATAAACAACAGTCAAAGACAGAAAAACAGCTCATTCATAACACTAACATAAATTAATAACAACACTAAAAAAATATCTTGCGAATTTAAAAAAAGCAGGATACAGAATCGCAAACAGAACTACAAACAAAACAAAACATACTCTGTCAAAAAAACACATACAAACAACAAAACAAAATTGGTTTACCTGGTGTTTACATATTAACTGCTCAGGATGTAACAAATTCTACATAGGCCAGACAGGACGCATCTTCAAACATAAATATAATGAACATTACACTCTGCCACCGAATCCAATTCCCCTATAAGACCTATAATGGTAAGGCGCGATGGTGAAAGAATAGAAAATGAAAACGGACGGCAGCTTATTGATTTTCCCTCATTTAACAATTTTAGGATAGCCAATATGTTCTTTCCGTATAAAGAGAAATATAAATATACTTGGTGCGCTAGAGGATCTTGGTAATTAATTGATAGTGTCAATAAATTCTCCTCATCGTAATCAAGCGAACGAAATGAGGGGTTTCTCAGGCACGTGGCAGGGTGTACTCTACAAGATTGTAAAAGAAATGCAGATATACGGCAGGAACTGGATATTACTAAGTACAGTCTATAAGACTGCCCAGTATCAGATAAAATAATTGGAACATCTTAACCGAATGGATGAAACTTAACGGCTTCTCAAAGCAACTACCGAATAATAACCCGAAAGGACGGAAAGGTGTGGTGCGTATTGTCTCTTGTCCCTTCCTACATTTACCAGCACTAAGGGATGTAAAAAAAAAAAACATAAATTTAAAAAAGCATAGTATCCCTTACAGCGTGTATAAGAAACAGGCCTATGTCAGTTTGTTTCAAAATGTACATTTAAATTTAAAAAAAGCTCGAGGGAAAATTCATTTCATTCCGTATTGTCTTTCTCAAGAGAATACAATTGAAAAGAAAACCCGCTTGCAGAATTAATTTGAAAAAAAAATTGTATTTAAAGAGAAAGTTTAATTAGTAAAGTTTTAAGTGATCTTATTGCTACCTAAAGTGTGTCTCATCAACATAAGTAGGCTTTTTGATTTTTTTCTAAACTTTGTACGGTATGGATGATTGTAAGTGGCACCATAATCAAGTGAACAAATAAGGCGTTCTTTGATGGAATGAGTTTAGAGGAGAAAAACTTTAAACATTCCTGTGGTTATTGTAACCACAACATTGTTTGTTTAGATTACTGGCACTTGGAGTCTTTTGACGCTGAATGTTTTTACTAGCTCGCTTTTATTATATTTTACATACTATTTAAAACGTTAATATAGTACCGTACAACCTTTGTTGAAATCAAATTTTTATAGAATATTTACTGACTTTTGTGTTCTTTACAATGTACTTAGTGAAACTTTTCATTTGAGGTCAGTTATAGATTTTTAAGCTTTAAACGGTTTAACCAATCTTATATGTAGAGATTCTGAGAACATCAATGAGACTTCTTTATTGTACCTTAATTTAACGAGTAAACTATACAAATTAACTGCAGTCGGCTCAAGTTTACACAATAATTGGTATAATTCCTGGAGTTACAAAAATTAATATTTTTAGCCGTAAACAAGTAGAAAATGTGCGGGTAATATGGAATAAATATGGAATACCATTTATTTTTTTGATAATATTAATGTACATTTATATCAGCTTCTTATGAATTTTAAGCCAGTATGTTTTTAGCTGTCTCTGATATTTAAAAATAAAATAAAAATTTACAGGCATTGCACAAATGCAATGCACAGAGAAGGGCATTGAAAATGCTTCAATAAATCTAAAAAATATATATATTTATAATTATAAATATAATATATATGTATACTCGCTTCCTCCTGATCCATCGCTCCATAACAAATTCTTATCTGATATACTACCTTACGATAAATTTAAGGGGCAATGCCACTGAAACTCACCAAAACATTTCTACGTTATTGACAACAAAGAAGTAGTTTCTTTGGAAACTCACCGGTTCCCATTTTCGATCACGCACCAGCGATCGGCCGCAAATGTGCGACACGTCCTTATAAACATTTTCAATGTTAAAACCCTCACAACGTTGAAATGGATCTGTTTAAAAACATGTTGGGGTAGTGTTAAGTAGAGTTGTTTGCAAATCGACCAGTCGTGGAGGCGGATTCAAAGGTATATATAAGGATTCCAGTGGTTTATTTGTTTGTCGTGGTTTAGGATTTGATAATGGTAGGGATACTAAATGGCCTCGTCCGGAACAGTTCAGCAAACCACGACAAAGTTGGAACTGTATCGAGATTTCATTGTCTTTTAAATTTTAATTCAGTTTGACAAATACGGACTACTTCTTCGATTACACGTCTGGATATTGTCAAAAGTAGCTGAGGTGCGTCTTTCATATGTTTTAATAATCTGACCTTTAGTTACATATTATGTAATATGGAAGAATTTATTCTGTATTTTATCCATGACACTCTGAGAATACGTAGTAGACCCAACGTTGCAAAACTTTGATTCTTTTGTGATTCCCTGGCTCAACGCCTAAACATGTGCAATTATCACTGTTACACAGCACTATAGAAATATTATTCCGATTAGTGCTTTCAAGTTTCACAGCTCATCGTCAGATCGGAAATGTAGGCGTGTATGTTGCGTGAGATTTTTATTTCTTTATAAACAAAAATTATTATTTCGTCATAAAGAAATAAATAAAATTATTTCCGATATGACGATGAGCAGCGAAGCTTAAAGCGCTAATCGGAATAATTTTTCTATAGTGGTGTACAACAGTGATAATTCTGTTTGTGATTATAACCACTGACACAACTTCTTAATTAAAAAAAAAATATTGAAATTTTTACCGCTATATACCAGTTACCTTAAATGTTAATTTGTTTTACGCCTTCAAAATTTGTCACCTAATTTTCATCAAATGCAACTTCCTTAATTACGATTTCCACTTCTCTTGTACGATTACTCTGAACATATTCATAGAAAGTGATTTTATTTTACAATTAATCTGTAAAACGTTGTCAAACAAATGTAACATAGAATTTTATTCAGCTTGGTGACTAAGTTGGAATGATGTTAATTTTTCACCGTTAACAAATACTCAACGTTTCATGTTTATCTCTTATAGTTTCTAGAGTTTTAGAAAGTACTCGCAAAAGGCGATCCAAGACAAACATTTTAGACTTGTTATGGTTATGGTGAAATTGTAAAGCAAATGTATTTATGAAGATTAAAATTAAAATATAATAATTAATATTAAACTATTGAAATAATTATCATTATAAAATTATTGCTATTATTATTATTGTTGCTAATTTTAATTTGATATATTTTAGGAACTGTTTAATGCAAATATAAAGGTTAAATATTAAAGCCAAGTTGTCCTGTATAGTACAAAAGATAAAGGAAAAGTTGTAAGAAGATAAAAGACATTAAAGAAATTCTGTTCAAAGTAAGTTCATTAATACTTTAGGTTACATCGATAGTCACTTAGATCTGAGAATATTCATAGTAATGTGAATGAAACGTTGTCATACGAGACACTTTTGACGCGGTACATTACGGAAGAAAACTTCAAAAAGATAATGGACACCGGCAGCGGAAGCCTACGTGACAATTTACATCGATAGTGCTCAGAAATATACAAATATACTACAAGTATGTTAAACGCTCGAAGAATTACTTATCAGAGAAGTTAATTTCTGTAATTACATTATTTTTATAACGCAATCTCTAATTTATACTTTACTTTCCAACTTCAGTTTTGGAATGTGAAATTAAAGTGTTGTTTTTGTTATTTGTTAATTGGGGCACTATTTGACGTTATAAACTCAATCCAACATAATGCAAAAAGTTGTCAAATTACGAGCACAGTACTCCCAGACAGAGAGTAGAGGCCAGTAGTAACCTATCCAGCTCTAATAGTATTCAGGTAGGGAAAATTGTGCTATGACGTCCCAGTTCAAATAACAAAGTTTAACTGTGTGAACGCGGTGTGATGTTGCACGTTGCTGAAACTATGGCCGTCCGTTCTTAGGTATGCCCCCACCTGTCTGCTTGCCTGTCTATCTGTTTTTCTGTCTCTGTTTGTCTACCCCCTCTCTCCCTCTTTCTCACTCTATATCAATCTATCTGTCTATGTATCTACCTATTTATCTTCATTTATGTATCTATTTTTATGTATTTTTCATATAAAATTTCTATTTTCATAACGATTATTTTTTAATATTTATAAATATTTTCCTTGGTTCATATATTTTTGTATACTATTTACGTTCTTAGCTCAATCTTCATGTAAACAATCAAATCCTACGTGGCAAATCTGAAATGCTATTGTCACTGTTTACACAGTAATGTGTTACGCGCATGTGCAGAATGTCTGTATGGTCATGTGAGAGTTATCGTACCACTTAAATCGGGGCACGCCGTTTTGAGACTTCCTCCTTATCACTGTATTTTGAATTCTATTGTATTAATATGAAGTCAGTTAAAATGATATGTTGCCCATCACAACTCAACATTTATAAGCTGCCTGATATAAAACAATTAATGGAGAAGAAAGTAAATAAAACAATGGCGGACAAGTGGTGTCATTGTATCCAGCATATAATCAAAGAATAAGATAAGCTCTGGAAACTAGCCTACATTACATACACCGTTGTGGACAGTCATATCAATAACGCTGACTCGAGTAATGATACAAATTCCAACACAGATATGGGAAGGATTAACAGTGACTCACTCTCTGACAGAAACTGAAAATATACAGTACACTAGTAATCATCACAGATTCTATTTTCGTATTAATAAACTTTACTTATTTGTTTTGTTGTGATTTTTAAACGGTTAATAAAAAAAACCATTAACTGATTTAATAAAATATCTCACTGTTGGTATGAGATAGTCACACAAATTTTACTTTAGGTCAGGACAAATTATTACAATTTACACGTGTTTATACAGCATCAATATTACATGTACTCTGTATGTAGTCTACTCCTTTTGTCAGAGTGACATGCCTCTAATTTAAGCAACAAACAGCATTTCAGATGTGTCACACCTGTTTGGTTACATCAGGATTGACCTGAGAACGGAAATATACTTATCTTGTCCCGTATTAGTTAATATCGGATATATTGCAACAGTACAAATAGGTTGAGTACTGTGCATTGCACCAAGTAATTTAAATAAGTGATTAGAAGAAATAAATAATGGATTTTGATAATAATCAGAATTCAGCCTGCAATATAAATTGTAAAAGAGACGCCTGACTTGCAGGTTGGGACAGGTGATTGACACCAGCTGCTCTTTGTATGTGTGTACACACGTAAATTGTGTGTGTGTGTGTGTGTGTGCGACTTGTTGATTCCTGAAAAGCGCCACCCTTTTCAGTAACGATATAAATTATTGTATTTAAATTAATTTGTAATGCTTGTGTGCATGGTAGCGAAAAACTAGACACCAAAATGTGTGGTTAAAAATAACGAACAAGTGTATAACAAATTGTGAAAAACGAATGAAAAGTGTAACGATAGGAAGTTAAAAATCAATAGTAATTAGAGTAAGTAAGATAAGGAAAAACGGTTTGTGCATGATGAACATCTAGAAATTACCGATCGAATGAATATCGGATAACGTGCCAAAGACTTCGCAATTCGCGAAGACGAGCAAATTAAACGTAACAATAAAGGTGAATTAAGAGTGACGCTCTCGACACTCTCAAACATGCAGAATATTGTCGATACATGATTTTGGCGCCTTGAGTATAAATACGGGAACGCGGAAACATCTTTCTCTTTCTCGTCAGACCATCATAGCGGCCGGAGGCTATGTCCAACAACTACAACTCGAGTCTCGTTCAGTCATCAGAACAGCTGGAGGCTATGTCCAACAACTAGAACTTCTAGAATTGGTTGACAACCATGGCAGCAATGTAGCTACGTAGAAACAACATCTACCGTAGATTAACCACTAGCAGAAACCAGAGTCTTCAAGACTGCACATCCATTCGAGTGAGCAGTTGGAACCAGAGGCCATGACAAGGAACGAGAAAATCCAGTGAACCAGAGTACGAGAGACTACAAGACTCCTAGAATACCCGACTCCAGGACTTCCAGGACCGAAGAGGATCATCCGGTATCCAGGACCGAAGAGGTCACGCTTCAGATGTACCACACAAATTACAAGGTGACAAATAACCATGCACTTATCAGAAACCGAGACCGAATCAAAAGACTCTAAATATTAAAGAGAAAAAGAATAAACAATTTGATTCTAAGATGAGTCAAGTAACTGTATAGTTGTAGATATGTTTTTGTTTGTACATTAAGTACAGTAATATGAAAGATTGTGTAATGATAAGAGTTAGCAGTAGCTGTAATTTAAAAACTATAATTGTTAGTAGTAAATGACGACCTCGTCAGAGAAATTAATAGAAAGCAACGCATATGCAGTAACAAAGAGAAATTAGTAATAAAAAAAAAGAGTTAGATACTTAAAAGGGTAGATAATCAGTAAGAGAATTGAGCTAGCTGAGAGCAGTATAGAAAATTTATAACAATGTATTAGCAATAAGATTTTATAATGTGTTTTTGTGTCAAATAAGACTACGAATTATACGTAGTAGGTACGTAAAAATTCGAATAATATAGAATCGTAAAATAAATAAGAAATTAACGTGTAATCCGAGATTGCAATTTACCCGTAATAAATATGTCAAAATAATAATGAGTTTCTAAACCGCAAAACAAATAAAAAAAGGTGTTAATAAAAATTGAAATGATTTATAAACCAATGAAATAGAATTATATTTTTTTATGATTACAACCTTCATTCTTGCACACACACGAATTTAATGTGGTGTAATGTACATAAAGATTTAACACACATCAATAATAAGCGCATTAAAATCGTTGTGATTTTGTAATATAAATTTAAAACTGTGTAAGCATTAGACAGGTTTGTTTAGTCTCTGACGGCTGGAGTGTTTTGTCTACAGTAAACTCTGACGTTGTACTCAAACAATCCTTTTTCGTCTGTTTAGATTTTAATATAATCGTAGGTATAATTTGTAATTAAAAACCGTCAAAAAATGTTATATTTTTAAAAAGTTTACGATTTCCAGCAGTTTTTCTGTAACAGTTTTTCATCGGTTTTCAAAGCAACTTTTATTGATTGTAATTAATGTTTCAGCTCTACCCACGTAGTCGCGTTGTTAACTCTTTCCTGTATGACTTAAACGAAGCCTGCATTTACAGCAAATACGACGACAGAACGAGTAGTCTTTATTGAAGGTGATAACCTGCATGCTGATTTTGCCACGTTATGGTAACGTGGTTCCGTTGGTCCCCCCCGTAAATACGCCACTACGTTCGTTCATCAAAGCATTTACTATGGCTTTATACAGGTAATGATCAACATAGATTATAGTTTTTATCGAGATAACAGTTTGAAAAAGTAGTTAATTAATCTAATGCTGTAACAGCGACTTTGAAAAACTTTTTACGATTTTGTATTTGTCTTGCGTGATCAAGAAAACTATATGCCGTAAAACTTCCGAGGTGAAGCGAACAAAACTTTTCAACGTTAATAGCTGCTTCTACATTTTTAAGTTGGACGCTCATGAAGAAAAACTAAATAAATTTAATTCTTTGAAGTAAACTTCTTTAGACATTTTTACTGCTTACTGTCAAAGATTTAATAGTTTGAAGTGTTAAAAATAATATTTTCTTAAGTTTAAAAAGACATTTTTTTATTAGCGGGGGTCCTACTGGAAAGTCATCATCTTCAATAGCTCGAGCTCTCATGCTTTTCCTAATTCCTGTTCTCCATTGTATTCCCAGTCTTCCTTTTCTTCTCCTGTTTTGTGGTGTGTAAGTCAATGCTTTCTTTGGCCATCGCTTCTTCTCCTCCATCGTCATTACGTGACCATACCATAGCAACTGCCTGGATTCTATTCTTCCTGCTGTTGTAAATACGCGCCTTGTTTTCCTTCTCATATCTTCGTTTCTAACATGTTGCATTCTAGAAATATTACACGCTCTTCTTAAGAAGTTCATTTCCACAGTTTCTATTATCTTTTTCTCTTTATCTGAAAGTTGCCAGCATTCGCAGCCATAAGTTAAAATGGGCTCCACAATAGTTGTGTAGATTGTCAGTTTAGTTTGAAGTTTCATTTTGTTGAACCAAAGTAACGAGTTTAGCAAACGAATAGCCTTTTTTCCCTGTTACATCCTATTTCTGATGTAATTTATTGTTTTTCCATCTTGTGAAATAATGCTTTCCAAATATTTGAATTCGCTACACTTTCCGATTCTATGGATTTGCAGATCTGGGTCGTCTTCTTCTTGCATGTCTCCTATTTTCAGATATCCTGTTTTAGTAGTGTTTATGTTTAGACCCCATTTCTCATACTCCTCTTTCAATATTAATTGATGACTCGTTGGGCACTTGGTGAAACATATTAATACAAAGGTTTTGTAAAATATATAAAAACACTTGGTAAGTTTCACAAATTTACCAAATATTTGTCCTCTTTCAATATTCTAACATATAGTCTGTGTCGTTCTTGTCACACGCTATAATTACCTGATAGTTGGCAAATAGGAGAGTTGTTAAACACTGCTCATCCATTTGAAATCCCATTCCTGATGTTTTTCTTCTGCAGTTACTGATGGGCTCTTGGATATATATTTTAAAAAGGGTAGTTTTAAAAGTAAATAAATGTATAAAATTTAAGTGCCCTGTAGTATAAGCATAATCTGATGCATGTGTGTACAGTACTATATACACGCATAGTGTACCCTCTACTAACTGAAGTGTTGCAAAGTGTAATCGCCATTTTTGCTTGTTTAATGTAAATTGGTGCCGAGTACTTCAGTACCTGTATACACAAGTTTAGGTATCATGTGTGACACTCTAGCAGTGCGCTATGAAAATACTGTTTAATGTTTTCCATTTGTGTGTAGTTTTCTGTTATACGAGGGTCAGTTGAAAAGTTCGCGGAGCGACATCTATAGCTCAGTGGTAGAACTAAAATCTTTCGTGTGCTGTAAGACGTATATTTCGCGCGAACACCTGATATAATTTCCAGACATATCTGTCAATTTATTCACTTCATACCAGCTGTTTGAAATTTTCTTGACACGCGTGTTTTTAAAACGCACAAAGTCAAATATCGTGTTGTTGTTTATTCTCTGTTAGAAACGTTTTAACGCCAATGGAAAATCAAAACGAAATTGTAAATGTGTTAGGAGATGCTGCGCCTTCAAAAACAATGGTTAGTGGGGCACACTCCAGTTTAAACGTGGTCGTACAAGCACTGAAGACTATCACAGCAGTGGACGTCTAAAAAGTGCAACAGAAAATGGCATAAATGAAAAAATTTTATAGGGTGTTGGAAGACCGCAGATTGAGGAGCGGATAACGTTGCTGAAATCATAGGCATCTCATATGAGCGTGTGCATTATAATTTAACTCAAGAACTTGGTGTGAAAAAGCGATGTACAAGATGGCTGCCGCATCTGGAGTTTTTGCATTTTTTAGGCGTCCAGTGCGATCACGTTTTCAATGCTCGTATGACTACTTTTAAACTCAAGTGCCTATTTAGAGACTGTCGGTTTTGAATTCGCAGCATATATTGGCACATTTACAATTTCGTTTTGAATTTTAGTTGGCGCTAAAAAATTTTTAACAAAGAATCACATCACGACGTTTGATTTTGTCCGTTTTTCAAAACACGCATGACACGACAATTTTAAACAGATTCTATACAATTAATAAATCGATACATAGATTTGGCAATTAACAGGGGTTCACATAAAATAGAAATCTTGCAGCTCATGACAAATTTTAGTTTTACAGCTAAGCTACAGCTGTCGCTTCGTGAACTTTTCAAATGACCCTTGTACGAGAAGGTAAATTTCATGCATCATATATGGGTTTAATAAGAAAATTATACCAAATTTAGTGGTTATGTAAGAAAAAGGGTACAAGGTTTATTAGGTTTTTTAAGGTCGATTTTTTGAGTAATATGATATAGTAAATTAGGCGTGTGTTTTCAAAAAGATAGTAACTGAGAAAGTTGTTTATTTTTTGCCCTCTGAAAATGCCAACAAAAAAGTTGTAAACAAAAAGTACAATTTTTTTCGGTGTTACAATACCGTTTTAATGTGGGCGCTTGTTTTCTCACAGCGATGAGTTAATTAGAAAGTGGAGGTTCGAACGGACCGCTTCGACGTCTTACTTTTTGTCGTGTTCATTCTGGACGAACTAAATTCCCCGTTTGTGAGGATTTTTATATAATACATTAGGCCTTTTTTATCATCATCTTCACAACACGGCATAGGCAAGGTGCTGACTATTTTGCATTCAAAAATTCTCCAGCTATCTCTCCCTGGGTCTACCCACACGCCTTTGTCCTATAGGTTTTCATTTCCAGACTTGTTTGGTCAGTCTGGAATCTGACATCCTCTCTAAGTGTTCTGTCTACCGTTGTTTGTAATCTTTTAGTTTTTCATTCAAGTTAAAGACTTGTAACTCTTTTCTTATGGTCCCATTATTTATACGGCCAGGTTTAGAACATCTTTTAACTACTCATTTCCGAGGCCTATATTTTACTGTCTTGTTTCCTGCTTGTTGTCCACAATTCACACCCATAGGACAGTACAGAGACAGCCATAACTTTGTAAAGGCAGTGTATGTTTTGCATAAAAACTGTGTCTTATTGTGTGAAAATACTTTGTGCTTATACTATCCGTTACACGTTACATACAGCGCAAATTCACATATTTTATAAAACTCATTTCTTCGTAGACACAGAGTTAAACCAAATCTTTAGTTTTGTACATGAAAGTTTAAGTCGAATAGCACAATAGTAATAGCAAAAGATTTTTTTGACCTGGAATTTATGCTCACCCGACTATACAAGGCATATGAAACGTGGGGATTGAATGTTAATGTAAATAAGACAGAATATCTAGTCGTTAATGCCGATGCCATATTTAAAGTATTGATTGAAGATAGTACGTCAATTGAACAGGTCGACGAATTTAAATACCTAGGGGCAATAATAACACGGGAAGGCCTAGGAAAACCCAAAATAAAAAACGAATAGAACAGATCAGGAAAGTTCTAGGAAGCTTGAACACTATATGGTGGGACAAACATATTTCGAGAGCCACAAAGATTCATAAGCTTTTGTTGAATCAGTTCTGTCTTACGGCTGTGAGGTATGAACGTTGAGCACGGAAATTATACGACAATTGAATGCCGTGGAAATGGATTATCTCCATAGAAGCGCCGGAATCTCAAGAAGGGAGAGAATAACCAGCGAGGAGATCAGAAGAAGGATGCATGCAGAAGACACAATTATTAACAGAGTAGAACGGAGAGGCCTAAAGTGGTTCGGTCACTTACTCCGAATAGATGAACAGAGATAGCCGAGGAAAATATTTCAGTGGAGGTTCCCAGGCAGAGGAAAAAGGGGCAAACCTAGACATGAGGAATGAAAACATTGACCTAGACATGTATGAAAACATGAGGAAGGCCATGGAACATCATAACTTGGCAGAAGAAGATGCACAGGACAGAAATAGATGGCTGTTAGGTGTGGGTATGGACCAATAGCCGATGAAACTCTCTTTGGGAGAGAGAAATTTAAGTCGAAGTTTGAAGTGTATTCTAGTGCCTTCTGCACTGATTAGCGTAAATACAGATAGAGATGCTTTGGGTGTAGTTATTCCTTATTGTTGAAAAATGAAATATAACGATGCTGCATAAATAAAATTGGCGGCTGTCGAAACACGAGTACCAGTAATTCAATAACAGTGTAAGCAACATTACTTGTTTTTTAATCAATATTAGAGAAGCATCGTGAAATATTTGCGTCTATAGTAAATCAAATTTAACTTTAGCTGTATTATACATGATTTAGTGACTTATGGAATTCTCCACTTAATTGAGGCATACGTTTTTTTCCTAGGGTAGATGATAATCTCTATAGACACTAGGAACCCCTTAGTTCCTAGTAGTGTGGGACTTTAACCCACTAAAAACCTCTCCGTCATCCAGCAAAGCAAGCTCATCCAGCAGCTTCTCCTTCATGTTTCCTTCACGGGTGATGGGGTGAAGCCCAGTGGTTAATCCCAAGATTATTCTGTATTTCTCTCACGTATTGTTTTATGGATCTATACATATTAATTGCTTTCTATTGCAATACCGGAGAATGTGGATTCTATCTTTTGAGTTGCCTCAGGACGTGTGGAGCTTCTTCTACCACGTGTCGCATAACTGGATTATCGTGGATCTGAATCCTCTGATCATGTTTTTCTGCATATTTTATTACTATTTCGCTGACATATTCTACTTTGAGGTTTCTATGTAGGTTATCATTCCTTATAAACCAAGGGGCATTCACTATGCTCTGAGTACTTTGTTCTAAAAGGTTTGTATCTTTTCTAAGTTTGTTTTCTTTGTACAACCCCGCACCTAAATTCCTTAAGTCCACACAGGCTTCAAAACTTGTTTGTACAACAACAGTTTGTTTTCAGCTGTTGGTTGCAAGTTTCGCCCTAACAGCCAGTACATTTTTCCGTTTTTTATGTTAAGAGCCTCCTTCCTTTTTTTTGTACATGCTCCTTCTATTTAAGCTTTGTATCCAGCGTCATACCTACATACTTTGCTGTGTCAGCACATGGGACTTCCAGCCCATTAATATAAACCCTTATTGGATCTACTTTTCTTTTGGTGAAGTTGATATGAACTGGAGGCATTAAGTGACATCAACAAGATGCCAGATTCTAAAGATAAAAATAAACTAAATTAAGTTCAATTTATTGGCGGACGATAATGCGTCAATCGTAAGTTATAATAACATTATGGAAAGTTTATTTCAATAAAAAAATTAGTTTCATAGTATTGGATTAAATCATGTTTTTGTTTGTTACAAAAAAAGTTTTCTATTTCAAAAGAAACATTTTAAATTAAATTTTCCAAATTATTGATATATGTTGATTTATTAGTTAGTAAAATATCGTAGTGAACGTAGGAAAGTCTACAAATTGAACTCAGTCAAACTTTGTTTCTATGAGAAAAAATTAGATTTGTACAAAACGTTTTCGTCACACAAAAGAGTTTTAATATAACAAGGGTTTGCCCTCTTTAACAGAATACTTTCAAAGCCATTTATCATTTTTCTCACTGGTATTACGTATTTCACAAATCAACAGCAATATTTCTGTCTGGAAGAGAAAAGTTTAACCGATTTAACATGTCTGCGGATCAGCAATATTGTAGCTGGTCACAGAAAAAAAATTTTATTTACCTACATCTGCGTCGTAGTAGATTATTATTATTATTATTATTATTATTATTATTATTATTATTATTATTCCGGCTGTACAATGTTTACGCATTTTTCTAAACCAAAGATTACAGGAGTGATTGAATTTTTATCTTCCACTGCTGTTTGTCCATCCAAAGATCTTCAATTTCTCGTTCCACAATATAGTCTGAATTTCTTCCATCAAGGTAACAGGTGGTCTTCCTCTTTTCCTTCTTCCTGGTGGGGTCTGTTCCATAACTCTCCTTGGCAACGTTTCCTGTGCCATTCTTTTCTTGTGTCCATACAGCTGTAATTTTTTGTTTGGATAAAATCAACAATAGAATTTTTTACCTTGATTCTGTCCTTCATGACTTTAACTTTTTCATTCTTTTGAAGGCGTGCCCGCATAATTTGGGTAGTTCAGAATACTCGAACAGTCTGGAAGGTACTTTTGTGCACGGCGTTGACAGAGACACTGCACCTGCTCTGCAAGCCGAGAAACGTGTGGAACCTTTACGTAACTGCACCGGCCGACTTACGTAAGAGCGTTACGTAACTGCACCGGCCGACTTACGTAAGAGCGTTACGTAACTGCACCGGCCAACTTACGTAAGAGCGTTACGTAACTGCATCGGCCGACTTACGTAAGAGCGTTACGTAACTGCACCGGCCGGCTTTTAGAGAGCGTTACGTAATTTCGTAGCGTTAGGTTTATAAAGTTCGCTGCATGGTGCACCCTGTTTACACTAACGAGGATCTGACGACCGAGTGACCGCCGGTATAAGTGGTCCCCCTACTACCAAGTGCCAACGGCTTCTTTGAAGGCGGATGAGCGGGTAGTAGGTTAGGGCACTCTCTTGTCCTTGGGGTGTGAAAATACCCCAGAAGGCGGATGAACCAGAGGTGGTCAACGGCATAGGATGCAGAAGGCTATGATAAAGCAGAGCTTAATATATTAGTTGTCTGCGAGACAAAATGGGCAGGATGTGGTGATTTCGTATCAGGTGATTTCAGAATTATTTACAGTGGAAAGGAAGAACCAGGAAGAAATGGAGTAGCATTGTTCTTAAGAGGTGAATGGAAGAGTAGTGTCTTGAATACATGCCACAGTAGTGATAGATTACTGATGATAAAACTTAGGGCAGAGCCAGTTGATTTGTGTATAATAATGGTGTACTTTCCAACAACAAGTAGTAATGATGAAGATATAGAATTAATGTATGAACAGATTGAAGAGTTGCTCAAGATAATAAAGAAAGACGATAATGTAGTTACAATGGGCGACTTTAATGCATCTATTGGTGCTAACAGTAGTCAAAAATGTGCCGGGAAATTTGGTTTGGGGAACATCAATGCACGAGGGGAAAGCTTACTTGAGTTTTGTGAGCAGTATGAGATGATCGTCACAAACACATGTTTTGAAGTCCCCAAAAGACGACGATACACTTGGAAAGCACCGGGGGATGTTAGGAGGCATCAGATCGATTATATTCTAGTCAGACAAAGATATAAGAACCAAGTCAAATCTAGTTATTCATATCCTGGTATGGATATAGATAGTGACCATATTCCCGTTATGGCCAAGTGCAATATTAAATTTAGGAAAATCAGGAAATCTAAACAAAAGAACTGGTGCTTAGAAAAACTGACCGATGACAAAATAGTAAAAGAATTGGAAGAGGAGACAGACATGTTGATGGAAGGAAGGCCAAGTTGGGAGGAAGTAAGAGATGGAATAATTGCACAGCGTGTTCTAGGGAAGAGAAAGTTAGAACCACGGAAACAGTGGATGACACAGGAAATGTTGGATCTAATAAGGGGGCGTAATAAGCTGAGATTATCAGGAGTACAAGAGAATAAAAAATCAGAGTACCTCTATGTGTCGCATTGAAAAAGAAAATTGGATGAAACAACTAAGTCTTGAAATAGAAGATGATTTCAGTAGAGGAAAATGTGATAAGGCATATTTAAGGATAAAATCGTTACAGTTGAAGCATAAGACTCGAAGTAATGTTGTTAAGGATAAAAATACTTTTCGAAAATGATAAGGTCAGCGAGCGTTGGAAGGAGTATATAGAGGAACTATATGACGGGGAAGCTGTGGTAGTCACGCAGGAGTTTCTAGAAAATGAGAATGCTGTAGATAGAGATATGGTAGGACCGCCAATTAGCAGGGTGGAATTTGATTATGCCCTTAAAGGTCTGAGTATGAAACAAGCGACAGGACCTGACAGTCTACCAGCAGAGCTTTTGAAAAATGTAGGGGAGAGAACGAAAGACCAGCTATTTCGAATAATTACTGGGTGCTATGAAGAGGGAGTATTGCCAGTTGATTTCATTAAAAGTAGAACAATCACAGTACCAAAGAAAGGTAAAGTAGACGACTGTGCTAATTATAGAACGATAGCCTTAATATCTCATGCTGCTAAGATTTTGCTGAACATAGTGAAGAACAGACTGGAAGGAAAGATTGATCACACTTTGGAGGAGTATCAGTTTGGATTTAGAGCAGGTAGAGGAACCAGAGAAGCAATCTTGGCTCTGCGGCAGATCTCGGAGAGGAGAATTGAAGCGAATAGGAAAACCTATTTAGTATTTGTGGATCTCGAGAAGGCGTTCGACAATGTTGATTGGAAGCTGTTGTTTCAAACTATGAGGAAGTCAGGACTTGACTGGAAAGTTAGAAGGGTAATCTTCAATATTTATAGGTTGCAAAGTACTGAAATAGACAAAAATGGATGTAAAAAGGAAGCAATAATAAGAAGAGGGGTAAGACAAGGTTGCCCACTGTCACCGTATTGGTTTAATTTGTTTATAGAAGATGTTGTAACTCAGATGAAAAGGAGTTCTAGGGGAATTAAAATAAATGGGGAACAGATACACAGTATTCGCTTCGCAGACGATATTGTACTGATGGCTGACTCAGAAAAGGATATGACCCGAATGTTAGGTACGTTTAACAAAATTCTTCACGCTTGGAGATTGAGGATAAATGTTAAGAAAACTAAAATAATGGTTGTAAGTAAAAAAAGAGAAGACATTAAATCAAACATTATGTTGAACAACACAATATTGGAGCACTTTACTGAATTTTGTTACCTGGGTAGCATAGTTACAAGTGGGAATAAGTGTCTGGCAGAGATTAAGAGGAGAGTAACTCTGGCAAAACAAGCATTCCAGAGCAAAAGGAACTTATTAACAAGCAACCATATTAGTATTGAAACAAGGAAAAAGTTTGTTAAGGTATTTGTATGGAATGTTTTAACTTACGGGTGTGAATCGTGGACCTTAGGGAAGGTGGAGAGTGACAGACTTCAGGCAATGGAGATGTGGATTTGGCGGAGAATGACAAAAACTAGTCGGACAGATAGGAAGACGAATGAACAGATCTTAGAGGAAATAAATGAGAATAGAACACTGCTTAGGAGTATAGAGGTGAGGAAGATTAAGTTGATAGGGCATGTGATCAGACATAGTGCTTTTTTAACTAACATCTTTGAGGGCAAAGTAGTGGGGAAGAAACCCAAAGGAAGACCAAGAACTGCATACTTCCGCAGCACAATGAGTGTCATGAATAGTGGGTCCTATAAAGAAATGAAGAATATCGCAAGGGATAGAGTGACGTGGCTACAGGGACAAGGCATTGCCTTTAGGAGTTAATAAAAGGTTTATAAAAAAGTAGGACTTTATTAATTACATTATGCCTTTCATTTTCCACAAAATAGGATAATTCTTTAATCCTAATTACAATGTGTTGATTAAATTTGTCTTTATCTTAACTATAGCAGTACAAGGCTAATACCCTGTCAATCAGTCAGTACACAGGACGCTGTTTGAGTCAACTGTAAACTGCCTAACTTAGTCCGCGATTACGCACAGTTTGATGGAGAAAGCAACAGTGTATGAATAATTAACAGAGTAATTACCGCAACCCCATGCAGGGGCTTACGGTGATAAGCTCATTGTGTCGGTCGTGGGCCTATAACATGCCTTGTAACGTGATCAAAGACGTGGCATTTAATTACTTCGGTACAAGACAATTATACTGTAACTAACCCTGGCAACTCGCTGCAGGTGCAATACAATTAACAAGAATGGTAACCTCATAAGTGACAATGATGAATGAATTGTAAAGAGGAGTGATAATGCCTTTGGTATTACTCAGTTTCATAGTTTCATCGATCGTTGAAACTAATCAAATAATATTGCTATACTGTTTCCGTTCTTAGCTTAATCCTGATGTAAACAAACAGGCGTGCCACATCTGAAACGCTATTTTCTGCTTGAATTAGAGGCGCGTCACACTGACAGAAGCAGTACAGACAGGGTACGTATAATATTGATACTGTATAAACACACGTAAATTGTAATAAATTGTCCTGACCAAAGTAAAATTTGTGTGACAGTGTCAGACCGACAGTGAAATACTTTATAACACAGGATAATAGTTTTTTTTTTATTAACCGTCTAAGTATCGCAACAAACAATAATGTAAAGTTTATTTAAAACGAAAATAGAAGTTGTAGTAATTTCCAGTGTGCTGAATACAATCAGTTGCTGTTAGAGAGTAACTCAATGCCTTCCATATCTGTGTCTGAACTTGTATCTTCAGTTGAGTCAGCGTTATTATTGATAAGATTGTTCATTGTCCACCAACGTCGTAGGTAATGTGGACTAGTTCCCATAGCTTAGTATCTTTCTTGATTATATGCTGCACACAGTGACTCCACTTGTCCGCCGTAGTTTCATTTACCTCCTTCTCAATAAATTATTTCAGCTATATATTGCAACAGTACAAACAGTAATGATACTGTGCATTGCCCAAATAAATAAAATAAATAATAAAAATGAATAAATGTAAATTAATAAACATGATTCAGATTGCATAAGCTGAATCGTAGTAAAAATAGGGAGTACAGACTTTCATGCATGGACATGCATTTTCGACACACCTGTCGCTAGCGTAGTGAACGGGCGTATTTCGTTAGTGTGTGTGAAACCTGTCCGTTCCTGAAATGTAACCAACCCTTTTCAAGTAGAATAGTTATAGGTTTATTGTTAATTATAAGAAAACTATGTACGATAGGATAAAACAAAAGACACCAAAGTGTGTAGAAATTATAGATAAATAAAATGTTGAAAAACCATACAGAGGTGACGAAAAGTGCAATTACTATACGTAAAAATGAATAAATCTTTTTGTGAATACCATAAAGAAGTGCAATTTACGTATAGTAATTACATAAAAATTTGTGATCGATTGAACACCGAGTTAGGTGAAACAAACTTCGTAATTCGCGAAAATAGGCGAAAATAGTGAATTGAACCAGAGTGGGGGGAGTGACGCCTTGACAGAATCTGACAAGTTGAAAAGTGTTCAGAGAGGAATTTTTGCACGACCTGACTATAAATATCAGGTCGCGCTAATACAGTTTCTTCTTCTCGACTCAACAATTGCCGCAGGAGGCTATGCCAGTCGACGACACAAATTCACAATTATCGTAAGAGTCACCGGATCAACTAGCTATACAGCCAGAGCTGCAAAATATATACGATGAGGTCTATGGACACACCGGCAGCATATGACGTGAGACGAGACGACTATTAATCAGCACACACGACCAGAGGACCAGAAACATAAACGGAGGACACGACCAGAGGACCAGAAGCACATGCAGAGGACACGACCAGAGGACCAGAAGCACATGCAGAGGACACGACCAGTGGATCAGACCAGAAGGACACGGAGGACGTACAGATGAATAACCACGTCAAACGAGGTGATAAAAAACATCTAATTACAGACAGTTGAAAGACACTAATTAAAGATTGAATGGAAGGCATTCAACCAATATTAAAATAAATAAATGATACATAAATGTAAAAGCAGTAAAAATTAGGATAATATTTCTTGTAGCAAATTTAGAATTTAGTAACGTAAATGATAAGAAAAATAAGTAATTTTTGAATTAACGTAATTAGTAAAGTCTTTGATGATAAAGAAAAAAAATGCATATGCAGTAGAAAGTAAAACAATATAACATAAAAATATCGGTATGGAGAACCATACATGACTTCCATGTTCGAAGATTTATATTTAAAATCATATTCGAAATGAAATATTTCCATAGAAACTACGTCTTTCTACTTACTGCTTCAGCATTAACCACAGTACTGTGGTCACTAACATATACCACCTCACGTTTTCGCACTCGATTTTCAGTCGATGGCACTGCCGAAAAGTCTGGTTTTGCAGAAAACATTGGACTACGGCTAAAGAGCCCGGGAAGCAATTTTAACAAAAAACTACTTCTTTGTTGCCGATAACGTAGTACACATATAAAAAATTCTCCCCTCCACCTTCAACTATAATTTTTAATAATAGAAAATTACCCCCAACCTGTTCACCTAACCTCTTCATTTATAGATATTTTATCTACGTTTCTACAGTGGATTACTGTGAGCTTCTTATCAGGATACTTTATTTATAAAAATTAAGTACTTTACTCTTGTTAAATCATAAAATGTTTCAGGTAAACTACCCCTTTCTCTTAACCGATCTTCACCAAAATCAATAGAACTTGAGCTCTCTGCAATTCAGGAAAGGTTGGAAAAAATTATTTGATTCTCTTTGAATTTTCGGCAGTTATCGTTCGTCATAAAAAAATTACCCTTTTTAAAACATAAAACATTGCTGATAAACTACCCCTTCCCTTAACCGATCTTCAACAAAATCAACAGACCTTGAGTTCTCTTTAGTTCAAAAAGGTATGCAAAAACCTAGTTGATTCTGTTTGAATTTACGGCAGTTATCGATCGTCATATAAAAAATTACCCTTGTTAAAACATAAAATGTTGCTGGTAAACTACCCCTTTCCCTTAACCGATCTTTACCAACACCAATAAGTATTGAGAACTGTACAATACAGGGCTGTATGCAAAACATCATTTGATTCTGTTTGAATTTGCGGCTGTTATCGTTTACCATAGAAAAAAATTACCCTTGATAAAAAACCGTTGCTGGTAAACTACCCCTTTCCCTTAACCGATCTTCACCAAAAACAATAGATCTTGAGTACTCTACAAATTAGGGCTGTATGCAAAGTTTATTTGATTCTGTTTGAATTTGCAGCTCTTATCGTTTCCCATAGAATATACCCTTGTTAAAACATAAAACGTTGCTGGTAAACTACCCCTTTCACTTAACCGATCTTCACCAAAAACAATAGGTCTTGAGACCTCTACAATTTAGGGCTGTATGCAAACAATCATTTGATTCTGCTTGAATTTGCGGCTGTTATCGTTTGCCATACAAAATACCCTTGATAAAATAAAAACCGTGGCTGGTAAACTACCCCTTTCCCTTAAACGATCTTCACCAAAAGCAATAGGTCTTTAGTACTCAAGAAATCAGGGCTGTATGCAAAACCCTATTTGATTCTGTTTGAATTTGCGGCTCTTATCGTTTGCCATAGAAAATACCCTTTTAAAACATAAAACGTTGCCGGTAATCTACCCCTTTGCCTTAACCGATCTTTACCAAAATCAACAGATCTAGAGAACTCTACAATTCAGGGTTGTATGCGAAACATTATTTGATTCCGTTTGAATTTACGGCTGTTATCGTTTGCCAAACAAACAAAATTACCCTTGATTAAAAAAAACCTTTGCTTGTAAACTACCCCTTTCCCTCAACCGATCTTCACCAAAAACAATAGGTCGTGAGTACTCTACAAATCAGGGCTGTATGCAAAAAATTATTTGATTCTGTTTGAATTTGCGGCTGTTATCGTTTGCCATAGAAAACAAATCTACAGACAGACACACAGACACACAGACACTTTTCGAAAAAAGGACTTTTTTTCATGTTTTGAGTGTTGTACAATCAGAATCTGCAATAATCTCGAACACGATTTTTTTTGCCATCACCATACTTCTATTTCCTTAAGGAACATGGAAGTAAAAAGTATGAATAGAAGTAAATTCATTTTTTTTTTTTTGAAGCTAATGAATCAGCAATTGCAAAAATATGAACACACCATGGGTAAGCGGAGAGAAAAATAAACATTTTAAAGTAATTACAGGTAGATAATAAGAGTTGTATATAAATTATGTATGTAATTTGTTAGCAATAAGTTATGTACGAAAACTTCGTACAAAGGATTTAATAATGAGTTATTGTTTAATATCCGATATGAGAGATGTTGTTTAAATAATGGAACGATTTTAAACGTAAATAACGTATCATCTTATTACGATTACCCCCATGAATTCAATACACCATATATAAATGCATTTAAATTGGCTAACTTGCTTTGTATTTTTGTAATATATATATATCCATCAGCTAAAATATATTCAATAAAAAAATCAATAAAAATTCAGCCTTCTCAATATATATCAATCATCTAATATTGTGTTGTGACGGGCAACATATCCTTTCAACTGGATCCATATTAATTCAATAAGATTCATAATACAGTGATAAGGAGGAAGTCTTAAAACGACGTGCCCCGATTTAAGTGGTAAGATAACTCTCACATGACTATACAGACATTCTGCACATGCGCGTAATTCATTACTGTGTGAACAGTGTCAACGCCCCTGACCAATAGCGTTTCGGATTTACCAGGTGGGTTTGTTTACATCAGGATTGAACTAAGAACGGAAAGAGTATACGTAAATTATGTAACGCTATCGAAAAGTCTTCAGATGCAGTTAAGTAAACGTTCTACACGTTTCTAGACTAGCCAAGCGTGCGGCGCCGTCTGTGTAAAGGCCGTCCACTCGATTAGATTTAGACTGTTCGAGAGCACTTGTAACCACCCAAATTATGCTGGCGCGCGGCCAGTAGAATGGAAAATTATTCTGGAACTTCTGCGGGCTATATATATGCAACAGCGGCCGCTTAGTCAGTCAGTTACAGTAGGCGATTTTTTTAGTGGGGAACAAGTGATTAGTGCAAAGTGACAATAGTGTTATAATTAGTACGGAACTCTTATAGGTGACATTACTATTGCGTGTGGACAATTTTAACTTGAGTTATTGTATAAGAGTACCTTGTTGATTACGAATTGTTATTTGTGACTAATTAAAGTCGACTTCATTGGTGTCTGTATTTTGTTTCCACTGTACCATACGATAATCCGTAAGACCGTCGTAACAATATATATATGTCGTAATAACAATATTGTTGCGCACTGGAAGCTCTTGAAGTTCTTGAGTTGTTCCAAAGACGCTATGTAGAAGGGCTGGGTTTGAAACTTAATGAAGTGGACTGTAATTCTGATGTATAATATACATTTATTGAAAACGTTAAATTTTAGAAGCCATTGTCGACACGTGCGGATGTTTAAGGGCCATAACGCCCGTTAATTTAGTTTTGATAACGGTCAAGATACATTTAAATTAGACGAAAGTAGTCTGATTTATTTAGCGAAAACTGTACATGAAGATAATTGGAAATGATCCAGAAGCCGCGGCTGGAAGAGTGATTTTTTACGAGAGTACAGCTCGGAGCCTGGTTTGAAACTAAACATAACTTGTCCACCGACAGTCCGGCTGACTGCCGGTAGCGCTTGATAAGCAAGTGACGTCATCCGTGCGTGTCGCATTGCAGTGGTTACGACACACAGATAATAAATATAGTACAAAGTTTGAACAAATATATTAACGATTATTATCGTACACACAACTAAAAATATTGTTTTGGAACAAAATTCAAAACACTGAAACCAATGACAAACACGAACTTCCATCTGCAGGCATCAATTTGAATACTAAAGTCATGTGTACTTTGAAAGTAATTATGTGTATATTTAAATTACGTGACTACTCTCGTATAACAAATATGGACAGGCATTTATAATAAGATTAAAAATTCTATTAACATTACAAAAAGCGATAAGAGTGTCATGGTTGTAGTAGTGATGTATTATTATTAGCTATTATTAGCAGTAGTAAAATGGTAGTAGTAGTAGTAGTAGTAGTAGTAGTAGTAGTAGTAGTAGTAGTAGTAGTAGTAGTAGTAGTAGTAGTAGTAGTAGTAGTAATAGTAGTAGTAGTGGTATTAGTAGTAGTAATAGTAGTACAGTTGAGTCCCGACTATCAGGCCTAATGTGGCGGAAGGGCAGGCCGGATAACAAAAAAGCCGGATAGGCCGGAGTTCTCTAATTACTCACATTCGGCCCCACCCACACCATTAAAAACACACTTTTTATACCAAAACCCGCTCTTATTTTCTGACCTCTTAGTAGAGGCCAGTACTTTATAAATGTTTGTTATGTACTATACTGTACGTTTTTTAAGTTTATTACAGACAAAGGAAGTCCAAGAATAAAAACATTGTATACACAGTTTAAGATAAATTTTGTAATGTCTAACGTAATTGCAGGAAACATAAAATGATGTACACTGTACGGTATGAATTTTAAAATAAACAAAACATTAACGTAAAACTTAGGCCTAATTCTTAAAAAAATCATTTAAGCTTATTTATCTGTAATTGATAAATGATTACACATATATGAAAAGGTAGGCCTAAGATAAAAGATTCAAAACTTACAGTTTTTAGTTTTTGAAAAAGTCCTTGATAGATGACTACTTCTCCCTTGTAGCCCTCTTCCGCGACGCAATGTACCTCTACTTACCCAACCAGATGATATCAACTGGCCTCGTTTTCCCCTGCTGACTAATGTACTGCAGCGTTGCCTCAATCGTCTTGAACCCTTCCGAATGTGGGATGAGATTTTTCCTGTCATCTAAAGATGCCTCCTCCTCCTCTTCGTCTATTTCTTCTCCCTGTGTCACCATTTCCACAATATCGTTGTCAGGTATTTCATCAACTTCGTCATCTGCCATCCATTCCCTAATGTCCTCTGCATTGACAACGTCACAGCCTGGTACTTTTTCCAGCAACGAAGCAAGTTTATCGTTTTCATCTTCCACTTCGGTTTCACGCACGGGTTCAAGGTTAAAATGTCCACCTTTATAGTCCAAAAAAATTTTCCAATACCTTACAAGTGATATGTTTGAAATCTCTTCCCATGCTTCGGACAACCAACTTAAGACATCTATCATGTCGGTCTATTTCAGAGTGGTTAAGTAGTCTTCATTATTATCAATCGCTGATATCAACGAACTGAGGAGACGCCGGCGATACTTTTTCTTTAGTATTTCAAGGACGCACTGATCCATCGGCTGACAAACAGCCGTCACATTGCCTGGTAAAAATAAAGCTTTGATGTCTCCATCTGTGAGTTCGTCAGTGGCCGAATGCCAAGGTGCGTTGTCAAGAATTAGCACAGCTTTTCTCGGCAAATTGCTGTCTTTCAAATGTTTATTTACAGTCGGTACGAATTCATTTTGGAACCAGGTTTTAAAGATTTATGAATTCATCCATGCTTTATTTTGATGTGTGTAATATATGAGTAATGATTCCTGATTTTCCAGTTTTTTAAAAGCTCTAAGTTTCTTTGATTTTGCTATTAAAGTCAACCTAAGCTTGTGGTTGTCGGTTGCAAGCCAAGATGGTGACTCGTTCCTTGCTTTCCTTGTATCCTGGTACAGCGGCTTCTTTTTTTGATGCAAGCCTTTTTCTAGGGAGCATCTTATAATTTAAACCGGCCTCATCGCAGTTACACAACTGCTCCCCAGAAATTCCCTCTTTTTCAATAAGCTTAAACAGATAGTCTTTGAACAAAGGTACAGCCTCTTTATCAGCAGATAAAGCTGATAAAGACTTATCAGGCCCCACTTATGGTAACCTGACGAATACCGAATCGTTTTTTCCACCGATCTAACCATCCATCACTGCCAGTAAATTCTAAATTTTCTCCTTCTATTTGTCGCTTAAATTTCATTGCTTTTTCCTGTAATATCGTCCCAGTAACAGGCACGTCTCTTAAGTGTTCATGCCACAAAAATAAAGCTTCCTCAACTTCTTTATGCTTACATTTTAGGATGTATTTTCTTACTTACATTCCACTTCCACTAGCTTGGGCAGATCACCACTTTTCAATTTCTGCTCTGTTTTTCTTCGTCACCAACTGTACTTTTTCCAACTCCTAACTCCGAACCAATAGTTTTTGCCATTACCCCAGAGTCCAGTCGTTTTATAGAGAGTAGTTTCTCCTCCATAGTCACTACAATCTTTATTCGTTTATTAGCAATTTCGTAATCTTCAATTAAAAAAAAACAAGGAAGCCACCAAAAAGCAATTTACGAACGTAACCAGGAACAGTGGCAAACGTATTCCGCACTTGTTGACATCCGATACACAAACTGATGAGCAGGTAGCAGGGGGGGAATCCGTGCTTTTTATGTCGCAACTTTTGTTTTGCACACGGCATGTAAGGTTAAAAAAATAGTCGCCAGCCGGATAGTCGAGTCTACTGTAGTTGAAACAGCAGTAGTAGTTTCTTCATACGTGTGCAAACGTGATGCTGTACTCAAATTGCCTACAAATACGCCGTATGTAATGCTAAAGGCTGCGAATGTACATTGTTAGTAGTAATGTTAGAGGTTTTATTTCTAAATCAGAGAAAGTAAAAATGTAACAAGCATGGGGAGCAGTGTACTATAGCCACAGCAGCAACAGCAGCAACAGCAGCAGCAGCACCAGCAGCAGCAGTAGTAGTAGTAGTGGTGTTACCAAATATAATTTTAAAAATTATTATTACAGTTGAGTTACATTACTTTTATTGGTAGTAGTCACATAGTAAATCTTAGCATGTTAAAACGTACAAAATTAGCGGAGATAAGTTAAAATTCAACGTAGCTAAATACGTAGGCTATACTGCAATGTTGAACTTTGGATATTTTTCGAAAAAATAACGGATTAAGTGACTTTGTTTGGAATAGTTCACTAATTTATTGCATATGAAATGCTTACGCTACTTTAATAGTACTGTAAATCAATAGAGTAGTGATTGAGAAAACTAACCTAACACTTTTCAACAGTGATGTGATTTTCTGTAAAGGGAGAGGGAGAGGGAGAGGGAGAGGGAGGGAGAAAGAGCCAGAGAGAGGGGGAGAGAGAGAAAGAGACAGGGGAAGGGAGAATGGGACGGAGTGTAGGTGTGAGAGGAGAGAGATGATGAGAGAGGGAGAGAGATAGTGTGATAGAGAAGGTGTGAGAGGAGAGAGGTGGTGTGAGAGAGAGACTGGGGGAGTGAGAAAGAGGAGTTGAGGGAAGAGAAAGAGGGAAAGATAGTGAGAGAAAAGAGGGGGAGGGAGCGGCGGAAGAAGGAGAGAGAGAGAGAGAGAGAGAGGACAGAAATAGATTCTAGGTTACGTTAAATTCAAGAGAAATTTAAGTAGTTTGAAAACATTTATTTAAGTGCAACAAAAGAGCAACGTAACTACACTAACATAAATGCAGCGTAGCGGCCGCGCAGTAACACGTAGCGTAACAGTGCGCTGTTTAGGTAAACGTTTAATCTACATTTACCTCCTTCTTCTTCTCCTCTTCAAGGATTAGGTTATATAAACCAGTTCCGGAACCCGTCTCATCTTTGGACTACCCACGTCTCTTCTACCAATGGCTTTATAGTTTAGTGCCGCTTTGGGCAATCGATCCTCGGTCATCCTTTGCAGATGATCCTACCATTGTCTTCTGCAAATTGAAATACTTTCATTTATGTACTTCACGTTTAGTTTTACTATAATATCTATATTCCTTATTCTATCTTGCAATGTATAATTTAAAGCACTTAGAAGAAACTGAATTTCAGCACACTGAATCTTGCCGCATTCCTTGTTTGCCATGACCCACTCCTCACTCGCATATGTCAATGTAGTAGGTATTGCAATTGTCTGAAAGAATTTAGTCCTTGTACTGTGTCTTGTTTTACTTCCAAGATTTCTATGAATAGTACCACAAATATTCCTAAATTTATTTAATATACCTACATTATTTCGTTTACAAATATACTGTACCTATATTTATTACAAATATATTGTTACGATGGTCTACTGCTCGTCGTATGGTACAGTGGAAAATAAAGTACAAAGCTCCAATTAAGTCACTAATTACCAGCTTCAATTTTCAGAGTTAAACAGTTTGTAATTAACAACACAGTCTCCTGCAACAAATCAAATAAAAATTGTTCACACGCAATAAAATGTCAACTAATATTAAAAGACAATTGTATTACAATATACCGCCCAATTATAAAACACAGCATTTTACTAATAGCCACTTGAACGCACACAGTATCGCACAACAATAAACTTGAACCGCACTGTAATATATCGCGACTATAACTCAAAAACTAAGGCCGTTGACGCCTTGTATTATACAACGCTCACAGACCAGAATATTCCAAAATGCGCGTTTGCGCCAGTGTGTACGACGTAATTAATTGCTGCCTTGACACAGTCCGCGCGGCTGGCGGCTTCCAGAAAAGTCTCGCGAATGTGTTGAGAGTCACGTACGCCGCACGAATTACATTCCGGATCCCTCTGGAACATTCGATAAACACGTAGATTGTTCTGTGATGTCGTAACAATACCTACATTTATTTTGTTAAAAATTGTGTATTATCGTTGTATGAACAACACTGTTGCGGGCAGACAGATTTGATCGTCTTAATATTAAGTACGGAGGTTATTTTTAACGACTGCAGTTACACAGTTTGCGCTTGTACACCTGCTTAGACAGAGAACGGATTCTACATATTATTCCATAACTCTGTCTTCATAGCAGACGATTGTCGTTAGCATCATCATATCTGAAAACTTTTTCAACCATTTTATTTTACTCTCTCTCTACGTCTTCTTCTATCTGGCTGAGGAGGTTAAAACTGATTTTGAATATTCTTTGCTTCTTCTTTTTTAAAATGTGTCTGTAGCAAAAAATGTTTTTTTTCACATTTTTGGCGTTTGTGTTTTCTCTTATTATTTTGTTTACCAGTGCGTTTGTTTCTTGTGCGTTCTAATCTAGAAATAATTGAAACACCTTCGAGACGGCCTATTTCGATTTTTCTGCAAATTTGTTTCTTTCTCAAACACAGCGATCTTGAGACAAGTAACTCTCAGTATAACAGTACAAGATGTAAGGGCTATAGAAATGTTATTAAGAAGGCTATCGCATCGTTGAGTAATTGATAAAAGAATATATAAACTCATTGTTCTCTGGTATCCAAGTCACGTTTCAATAATTAAACCACAAGGCCTCATCTTCAGATTTCAGTCCCGTGTGGACGTCGTTAACACATTAAAATTAAACATACTACAAAGTTAAGCGATGTCTGGGTGCGCACCCTTTGCTGACTCGCGACGCACTGCCTGCAATTCCTCTACGGTCTCGTCACAACGCCCCACCACAGATTGCTGTCTATTTCTTCTTAATATGAATTTGTCAATAACCATATCATATAGCTGATGCGATTTATAGGTTCTTCTTTTTATGTTTACGTAATAACCGTTTACGTCATCAGTACACGTAACAAAAATAATAAAGTTAAGTTTATTTCAACTGAGTACACCAATAATATACCTATGATTTTAAAAAACGAATTTCGGAAACATAACATCTTAGTATCGTTCCGCACCACAAATAATGTTCAAAAATTATTACGACCTAAAACACAACAGTTTAAAAAAAAAGAACTGTTACAAAATGGTTACAGTTTACAAAATGATTTGTAATGATTGCGATATGGTTTATATCGGTCAGATCGGCAGGGCATTTAGATAGAGGTTTAAAGAACATCTATCTAAAAATAACTTAAATGCCTGTAAATCAAAATATGCCGAACACTTAATGGTGCGTAACCATAATTATACCCACTTTGAACTGCAAGCCATTGCATCTCTGCAATAAGGGACGATACATGAACGCAGTCGAAGAATTTGAAATATACCGGGCGTTTAAGTGCAGTCCTAATAACATGTTAAATGACCAGCTAAATTTTAAATCGCATCAGCTATATGATGTGGTTATTGACAAATTCATATTAAGAAGAATGTAATTATGGTTATTAATTCAGACTAATTAATTAAATTGGTTAATTGATTTAATTATTGGATCGTAATCAAGATATAATTTTAATTCTTGCCACATGTTGGTGTGCCAATGCAACTCTTCGTATTAATTAACTGGTAATTATGCAAATTAGATTATTCTTGTTGTTGAGATAATTATTCCATTTATTTATTTATAATTGATGTGTGAATTGATATTGAATACGTTTTATCTATGATAAAATACTCATGAATATAATTTTGATACCTTTCATATTATCTTGTGTTTAGATGTCAATCAAAGTATGAAGTAATTAACTAATGAGTTAATCCAAATATTCATATTAGACATCAACTGAATTAGTGTGATTCACTGTTATCATGATTTCACCTTGTTTCATATCTTTCATATTTATTGATCACTATTTGGTATTGTAATAATAAAACTCATACGCATGACTGGATCTATATGTTACTGTTTATTATCTACTAACAATTAATAATCAACATTCATGATATTTGCATCTTCATGTTCATGCAAATAAGACAATGTTACACAACTTATTTGTTAATTAATAATACTATTCTAGTATACAACATAAGTATGTAATAAATTATACCTTACACTTAACATCTCCCTACACTCAATGAGTTCATATTCCAGACTTGCATCTACTATAGTGATCATTTAGAGGATTTAACTATTATCTGATCATTTATATTCAATAATTTAATTACCTTTTATCCGTCAGTGACTTCGTTCTAGCGTTTTTTATATAGACGCGTTTCGTGACATGTGTCACATCTTCAGTAGTCCTCGTCAAAAGTTAAAATTCACAAAAACACATAAAAACACATTTGCACATATTTACAAAATTACAATGACGACACACACATAACACGATGTAACTTCGGCTTCGTTGGACCGGTCCGACCGCGCGTGTAGTTGCCGAGCCTCTAATTGAACTAAGTCAATCTTACTTGACTTACTTGATACATTAATAACTTGTTAACCGATAATGCTTCCATTCATTTTAACACCTCAGTTCTTACTACGAGTAGATTGAAACTGTTAATTATCGTATTGCCACCGCGCTCACCGTTTACTACGCACTATGTCGTGCTCCGTTGCGGTAGTAAAACTGACATATTATAAAGTTATTACGCGCTGACGTATATAATGACGAGTGTCTAAGTTCAATAATACTATGAGTCTATTACACCGTTGATTGAAAACTGATATTCCGAACTCGTAACATACTAATGTACTTAGTTACCGCACATCTCAATAATACTGAGCAAAGTTTATGTAAGACTGACTAAAGTCTATAAGATATTGGTTAAAAGTTAAATGATACTCTCGTAAAATTATAATAATCTCGGTAAAAATTTTAATACTACTGGTGTAAAATTTATTATACAACTAGGGCCTCCTCGTGTTAAACACTCAGCTTTATCATCTCAACTCCCTTCCAACATCTCTTGCTCAACTTTCTACCATCTTCCAACGTCTTTCTCATTGGTTTCTTGTCTCAATTCCTTTGAAGTCTCCACCCAAAGTCTTGAGTCAAGTTCACGACTTTCTTCTGATTCGTTTACGCCAATCGTCTCTATGGCAACATATTTCTTGTGTCCAGCCCTGGCCAAACTTTGGTCTCTGATAGGCTGTCTACCCTACTCCAACAAACTCTCTGGTGTCATTACCCTTAATTCTTGGAAAAGAGCAATTCCTCCGCCTGTCAATCATCCTTTGTTCAACTCAAGATCGAGTTATGTACCTCTGATTTATACCCTGTCACCCTATCGTCCTTTGGTCTCAAGCGTAACGAATTTCAGTATTGTTTTGCTGTATCCGTTCAGTGTTTTTATTACTACACTGCTGGTTGATAACTTCTCGGTACTGTATGTGGTGTACTGTGGTGTGCCTTTCTCCTGGTTCTATTCATGTCCAGAATCGTATACGAACCCCCCGTTGTAGTTACATCGTCTATTTTCTCTCGCAACAAAACCCTTATTGTTCATATGACTAACCTTTCAAGTAATGTCATTGTAAACCCTTTGTGTCAGAGTGTCGTCTCGGACCTTTCACAGATGGTGTTACGTTGCTAGCATGTCGTTTGCCCCGTGTATTCTTGGTAAATGCATGTACAGAGCGTTGTCTTTTGTCTATTTGTTATGCCGACGTTTTCGCTCGCCTCACCCCAATTTAACACAGCAATTTAGAATTATTGCCTCCACTAAACAAGACCTCACATTGTCGTGTTCTTGAATACACGTATCGTCCGAATGACGGTTGTATCTCTCCCATATCCGTCACACTCTTGACAGATACTAACTGCCTTCGCGTCGGTTGCGTCATCTAAAATTATTTAGATATTTTTTTAAAATTTTACACTATAGCGAATAGACATAGACCGATATAGCGAATATATATAGCGATATAGCGAAAGACCTATATTACGATATAGCGAATAGCGAATAGACCCGGTGGTGGGGCGTTGTGACGAGACCGTAGAAGAGGTTCATTCAGTACGCCGCGAGCCAGCAAAGGGTGCGCACCCTGACATCGGTTAACTTATGTAGTGTGTTTTATTTTAATGTGTAGTAGTTTAATTTTAATGTGTTAACGACATCCACGCGGAACTGAAATCTGAAGATGAGGCCTTGTGCTTCGAAACGCGTTATTTAAATAAATACAATAAGAAGTCAAACGACGGATAAAAAAAGGTAAATTAATTTTAATCTGTAAAGAATTTATATTCGGGGCCGCGGTCGATTGCTTTGTTCTGTAATTTTATAAACGTTTGAATTACCCACAGGAGGCCATCTTCAGTAGAAAAAATTATAAAGTGTTCGACAAAAGGGTGTAGAGACGAACGTACCCCTAACCAAGGTAAAAGTAAGTTTGTAAATACTGGGATACTTGCTCTCCAGTCTTTTGTTGAACACTTATAAATTTTTTCTACTGAAGAAGGCTTTCAATGGGTCTTTTGTTTCTTGCGTGTACTACAGTAGTCTAAAAATAACAAAAACACTTTAAGACAGTCTATTTTCCGTTGCTCCATTTAAAAAAAATGTTCTCTTTTTCTTAAACAGAGCGGTTTTGAAACAAGTAACACTCAGTATAACAGTACAAAATGTAAGGACTATAGAAATGTTATTACGTAGGCTATCAAGGTCGGAGTAATTTAAAAAAAGAATTTATATCCGAGCTGTTTGGTCGTGGTCGACTGCTTTATCTGTCATTGTATAAACGTTTCGACTACCCACCGAAGGCCATCATTACTACAAAAAATTTGTAAAGTGTTCGCGAAAGGGTTAAGAGCCGAACGTACCTCTAATCTAGATAAAACCAAGTTTGCAAACACTTGCACTTCATTCTTTTGTTGATCACTTTATAAATATTTTCTTCTCAAGGAGGCCTCCAGTGGGTGGCTGTAACGTTTATACAATGACAATGCAAACCAATTGATCACGGATATAAATTATTTCATAGAAATGTTAGTTAATACAATCATCGCAGACAAGAAAATTTGGGGAATAAATTCTGGCAACAATACTTCCTCATATAGGAAATAATACAGAAAATACTGTGAACAAACACGGATAACCTCAAGACCCCATTAATTAAATAAATATAATTAAATCACTACCGCCTCGGACACAAAGTTTTGTATGGGTAAAAACGTAAATGTTTTACCTTATAGCCTGAACCAGTTTTTGCTTTTAAAAAGGTTCTTCAGAGACTGCCGCTGGGAGCACTATCCGTCTTGTTCTTGGCTACGGGGTCGACTTTTAAAAGATCAATATTGTGTGTGTAGGGTGTGATATGTTCTAATAATGCGTGTGATTTGAATGTGTCTGTTCGTTGAGGATGTGTTTTATGTGTTTTCGTGTGTTCGTATATTTCCAATTGTTCAAGAGTATCTAGTTTTCGGCCTTTTGTGTGTACGTGTAGAATATCTATGTTACTGTCGGTGTTTTTAACATGATAATGTTTTTAGGCTGGGAGTCATTCCACAAAAATGTAACGTTATCGAAAAATGTAACGCTTCCACACTTTCGATTCCCCTCAGTCTAGAAATCTTCGGTCTCTGTCGTTTTAACATGATAATGTTTCTTATATAGTAAATATATTGGTTATATAGTAAATATTTGTTATATGCACATTATACGTTTCAAAAGCCTAAAAAGATTATCATGCTTCGATGTTTCGATTTCGTCGAAATTTCTTTTTCTTTTTGTATGTGTGGTTTGGTTCAATGAAGTGGTTTGCAAAGGTGGATTCGGTAGTGGAGTGTAGTGCCTATATATGTTCAATGTATCTTTGTTTGACAAGGCGTACTTCGCATTGCTGCCATCATTTAGGTCTGGGGATGTGCACAGGGAAACAAAAATGAAAATATATAGGACTGTCATCAGACCGGTGCTATGCTACGGGTGTGAGGCATGGGCAATCACACAGAAAACAGTCGACATAGTAGACACCTTTGAAAGGAAAATTCTCAGACGCATTATAGGCCCAATACAAGAAAATGGCTCATGGAGACTGAGATACAACAACGAACTGTATCAAATATATAAAGAGATACCAGTCTCAAAATTTATAAGAATTCAAAGATTGCGTTGGGCCGGACATGTTATGAGAATGGAGGATGGCAGGAACCCTAAGAGGGCTTTGCTGGGTACATGGGAGGGAACGAGACCTAGAGGTAGACCGAGGAAGAGGTGGGAAGATGGCGTTGCAGAGGACGCGAGAGACATGGGGATAAGAAACTGGAGGAGGGTTGCAGTGGATAGAGTGGATTGGAGGCGGAGATTGGTGGAGGCCAGGGCCCGACTTGGGCTGTAGCGCCATAGGAGAGAGAGTATCTTTGTTTGAAGCTACGTCCTGTCTGGCCTATGTAGAATTTGTTACAGTATTTAGTTGATTAACGGACACGTCATAGACAAATAAATCCAAGGCTCCATTAATTAGCAAAATCTGTTGCTCCAGTACGAGAAGTTGCAATACTACGCTACGTAACCAAGCATTACAACATATAGTTAACAAATGTGGGTGTTAAACAGTATTAGAATTAAGGTAATAGAAGTAAACATTTTTGTAATAGTAGTACAAAAATTTTTTTACAAAACTAGTATTTGAAGAAAAGTTATGTAAATCTAAAGGAGACTACGGTGATTCAAAGAAAAAAAAGACACGCGTAGTCTATTTGTTATGCAAGAACGACGACGACGGAGGGAAAGTGGGCAATAAAGGCAAAACAGCCTCACTTTATTGCCCACTACACCATTTAATGTTACCACCGGCTGTTACGACACAATTCCTTTTGTAAAGTCTACAGCATCAACGTCTTTAGTAGGCCTACGGTTCAGAGAAGGTGCTTATTTTAGGTTATCTAAGAGACGATGTAAATATAAACGAAGAGAATGTCGAATAAACACAAACTGTTTGATAATATATTATAAAGATAAATAATTTATTTAATGTTTATAACTATTTTACCTCAAGATTTTGAACATGTATCGGGAATCCTATTTTTGCCATCCTGACCCATCTTAATTATGGATCTTCCTGAGTATTTGTGTCCAGTTTGGTTGTTGCTATGGCTTTCTGTTGGAGTTTGGTAGTTTAAATTGGTATAATGACCTGTGTAGGCGCTTCGGATAATGTGTTAGAAAAACTACTTCAGGTTAACAGTTGAAGTACTGTATTAGGGAAACCATTAATAATATAAACAGATGTAACAGACGTTTTGCATAATATCAAAAGTAAAGGTTAAAAGAAGAAAAGACAGAATCACTATAGAAGACAGTATACACTATACCAGTATAGAAGATATTGTCAGTTTAAATACAGTTAATATTTAAAAAGTTACAATTAAGGAATTTCTTAGAGTAAAATTTTACATTCTTTAGTACGCAGTTTTGTAAGCTATGGCCTTCGATTTTTCATAATTTTTTATGATATTCTTTTGAAAGCAGAGCTAAGTACCCACTTTCATTTAGCACTGTTTTTACTACTTTTAATATACTTTTAAGTAATCTTATTTAAATATACTTTTATTTAAAGTATTATTTTTAATGTTGCTAATTTGATGTACTTGTTTTGCGTTGTGTGCAATGTAGTAAAACTTCAATCATGGATTTCTTCTTGTCAGTGTTTCTAAAATCGATTAATGCAAATCAGTGACTTAAAATTTATTTCTTTTTATCAGCTGATTGTTTGTTTGCTGTAGAGTGTAAACACGTGAATAAGTAATGTCTGTAGAGCTCTGTACTCCTGTACAATGAATTATTAACTCTATTGCTAATGCGCAAATCAGCTGAGTGACAAGTGTTGGTAACTGTCACGAACAGAGAGCGCTTCCCTGCGTAGCTCTTAATCATTCAGGAGCTGAAGTGGCAGCCTTGTTCTAAGTACAAAAATAAACAGTGCAAATATAAATAAAGCAGGAAGGAAACAAGTTTTGTTTCCGTTTTCATAATTAACATTTGCAACGTGTACTTTACAAAAGTAAAATTTTTAAATACTGTAACGTTGGCGCAAGTGTCATAAAGTAATCCTGAGCATTTGGTTTCAACTCTGAGCATTTTGTTTTTTGTATAGTTAGTACTTTACATAAGCAAGTACAACTGATACATTTATGCACAGAGAATAAATCATTTCATGCAGTTAATAAGTTTAGATACCTGGGTAACATGATGGGTAGTGAATAACCCATAAACACGACGATACATGACAGGATACAAATAGAAAATAGGGCATATCATGCGAACAGCAGACTACTGAGAAGCAAACTAATTAGTCGTAACACAAAAATAAAAATATGTAAGATACCAGATTAGTTGTTACTTATGGATGTGAGACACAGACACTGATAAAAAAGGAACAAAAGAAACATTAAGAAGGTTTAAAAGAAAGGTAGTAAGACGTGTTTATGACCCGGTTAACGAAGATGAGGATTGGAGAATAAGAAATAACCAGATAGATGAGTATTGATTCATGAGGACATTGTGAAACGTTTCGCATAACGTTACAATTGGGGAACCTGGTTAATTGGCTCAGGTCAATTAAACAGGCTGCCATAATCTTTACAAAATCAAAATAACTGGAAAGTAAACAAAGGTTAAATAGGCTCCCGTGAATTGAGGAGTATTGACAAGGAATTTGGTAGATATATTCACTCACCTTTTTGATAACCATAACATCTCTTTTTTATATTTTCTTGAATAATACTTTAAATATGATTGTTATTTTGTTTGATTACATTAAACAAATAAATTACTCAAAAGTTGTGCATCAAATGCTCTTACGTCTTTTAACATGTTACTCTATTGATCAAAATAAAATTATATGTTTATTAACTACATCAAATACCTCGGATCCGGGTTTTAACTTAAGAATGCTCTACAATAAGTCAACATTATGCAAACTATTTGAATACTAGTTTGCTCAAATTTCGAATTACCTTTTACCTTTAACTATTATCAGATTACTATTTCATTATTGTAATTACAGACACTACTATGTTAACATTTACATTATTAGAATAAGTCTTTGCAAAAATATACTGCTTTTGTTGCCATTGTTAAAAATATAATGGTTTGGTTTCACCTTGATACAATGTGATCAGCGGCGGATTCTCTTGTTGTTACTCTACAGTTGCGTTTCCTAGAAGTTCTACGATGTCGTTCGGGTGTCTCCATTTATTTTGTAGATTCTTAGTTGCGAACATGACGAAAGGATGCTGTTACCTGAAGCTCGTGAATTTGTCGTTGTTACTTCACTCCTGATGTACGGTGTTCACTTTTTTACACTTTACATTTTGCTTTTAACTGCACTAATGTTACTCTATAATGTTTGGATAGAACATACCTTACAACTTAAACATTTCGTTTCCTTTTTTAAAAGATGTGTCGGCTAAGTTAGTTACTTTTAGTTATTTCACCACATTTCAATTACTTGTGGAGTCTGTCACCATGAAATATTACGTTCAGTTACATCGCCATTAATTTTTATATTTACACTTTATTTTACGACACATGGTAAAGCTGTTACCTTGTCGCTGATTCTCGCTCGACTGGGGTTGGTTTTGCGGCGGTTAGTAGGGAGAGGGATTTGTTCGCGCGGAGAGAGAAAAGTAGTTCGTACTTTATTATTATTATTATCATACTAATTAACTACTATTAATAATACTACATTTTCTTTATTGATTTAGGTATTTTTTTATTATTATTATTACGTCTTCTTATTTAATTATCATAATTATTAATTTTCGCTTCAATACAGAGTAATTTTCATGTCCGTACTAGATTTTTACAAGTTGATACAGGCATATAAGTACACAGGGAAGGGTTAAATATTAAGGGGTGTTATCGCAATTTTGTTATAGAATTCTTTAAGGTTTTAAAACTATTTATTTTGGGTATTAAGGCGGGGTTACATTATCATTTACTTTAGGGGTTTATGTTCTGTTTTAATGTGAGATTTTAAATTTCTTTTAAATTTCTTTTATTTCATTTTTTCCTCTTTTAAAATCGTCACAATTGCAAGATTCAAAAAGGCTCAACGAATACAATGGATAGGTCACCTAGAGCGGATGATTAGCGTATGCAAAAGAAAATCCTGAGAGCGAAAGTGTATAAAAGCAGAAAGAGTTGCAGACCTAGGATAAGATGCCTGGTTGATGTGCTAGAAGGTCTCAGAAGAATGGTTGTGAGGGGTTACGCTGAGAAGGCAATGGAGAGGGCTTTGGAGAAGACTGGTGTTGGAAACCAGGTCTCACGATGGCCTGTAGTGCTGAAAAAGAAGTAAAACTGAAATACCAACTTAATTTTGCCTTCTGTTTTGTTTATTCCGTTTTTTGACTATATTTGCTGTGTAACCAGTATTTTGCGGTAACCGCTACAACTTTTGTTAGACTAATTACCATCTCCTCTTGTCCCTGAATCTTCTTTCTACAGAAATTTGAGTTTTAACTCCGATTACTTATAAAATAGTAGGTATTCTCGACTGAAAACGGTAATCTATTGACTAAAGTAGTATAATATTTGGACTTATCAGTGTGTTAGTACAGGAATTCGGAGCCAAATAGGAATCACGTTGAAGAGGAAGTTATTTAATCAATGCAGTCGTCTGTCCTCTCACATGTTTTGGAAACATCGATCATAACTCAGCGAGAATCATGGAGATAATTAGAATAGTCTACAGAAAATATTGAGCATAACCTTGAGAGGATACTGGAGTAACAAAAATATGGAGCACAAGAAAGAAACAAACAACCGACGTTATTGAAGTGGAATTGGGTGACACACACACTGCGAGAGTGCGATGGGTAGATGGGAGAAGATCATTGGGTATAATATAGATCTTCTATATGGGTAATATACAGAAGACTAAGAGCAGACAAACGATTGAGAACTCGGCAGCTAGCAAGCTGAATACATTTTCTGACAGCGATTGGATCAGACAGAGAGACATGAAACTATCGGTATATACGATTACAAGGAGGGAACTAAGTAAGCCATCTTAAAAGTATTTTAATAATAATAATGGCTCCCATGTGTACCACCGACGTAGCTTAGGGGAAGGCAGGGTAGGCTGCCTTATGTGAGCCGTACGGCATACAAGTAAGGCAGTGTGGCCAAGCACTACGCTTCAGCCGCCCATTGTTATCCCCAGGTACTCATTTTCAACAGGCTGAGTCGACCTGGGGGCTGAAAAACGCACCATTTTTATGGTGCGGGCCCGGAAATCGAACTCGGGACGGACTCTAGATTAGTAGCCAGGTGCCATACCAATTGGTCTACTGATCCGCCTAAGTATTTTAATGAAAGTAATAAAATCGTCAACCTAGAACTGCAGTAATTTTTCAGCTAACACAGACTTCTATTACTTGTTTTAATTTAACCACATTGAAAAGAAAATGTCTATTTGAAAAAATTCCACCCGAATGTGGATATTCTTTACATTTCTGTAAGACCGGCAGTTCAGAGAGGCGTATGTTTGTAGTGGACTATTTATTATAGGCAGCCTTAGTTACTTCACATTTTTCTTCCAATTCCCGGCATTTCATTATTTTTCCAGGCTTATGTTCTTAGTATATATTTCATTCGTTCTCTGACTTTAGTTACTAATAACAAACGATATTGGTTTCTGTTATTGTGTAGACAGTGCTAAATCTTAACTTACTACAGGACAGGCTTTTAACTGAGTTGATTTACGCTGTAATTGAGTGCACCGCACAAAATGTGTTTCCGAAGAAACATAGCAACATACTCTTACGGAAGACATCGGAGAAGGTATCTCAAAATATCAAGCAGGAGACAACAACGAAAAGGACGCAATCAAGTGCGGTAGAATGAGAATTCCAAAACATCGGACTGAGGCGAGCAAAAAAAAAAAGGAACAAAGTAACAAAGAACGAAACAGAAGATACAAGTTCTAGCTAGACAGGAGTAATGTGAATACTGGACTAAGAAGTGCACAATTAAAATTAGTAAAATAAAAATTATGTTTGTTGTGCACCACACTAAAATGTGAGAATGTGCTGACAATTATGTTTTTGAAGTCTTCTTCTAATTTGAACCGCGTCAAAACTGTTTTGTATGACAACGTTTCACTCATGTTACAGTGAGTTTCCTCGGGTCTATGTGACCCTCCGGATACCTGCTTACGCTAGAAAGGGAATATAGCAAGTGTATTTAGAGCAAATCTATTGAAATCTGTGGCTTCTACTTATCATGTGAAGAAATGTCATTGTGTGTTTTGTAATGTAGGAAAAAGTCTAAATTTTATGCAGTGTAACTTTGGTAATATTATGTTATTATATATGTATAAATCGGTTCATAACGTTATCCTACGTCTTCCGATCCCTAGTCCCCATTGGTCTCCATCTAACCAAGATTCTTCTTCCAATTCCCGGTCTCTCATTGCCCGGTTGATGCCTTCTCTCCAATTCAACCTAGGTCTCCCTCTTCGCCGACCGTATGGTGTCCATCTCAAAATTTGATTGGGGAATCGACTATCCGGCATTCTTTGCACATGCCCAAACCATCTTAGCTCTTTTGTTTTTATGTCGTCGACAATGGAATACTGTACCCCCATTATCTCCCGGATTCTGACGTTTCTTACTTTTTATAGTTTTAACCTCCCTGCCGCTCTTCGCCAATAATCCATTTCAGTAGTTTCCAACAACTTTTATATTCTTTGTTTTATTGGCCATATTTCACATCCGTATGACGTAATTGGTTTCACGATTGTGTTGTATATACGATGTTTATTTTGTTTTGATATTTGTTGGTCCCACAATATGTTGTTCAGCAATGCTATTGATTTTCTTCCCAGGTTTATGTTATTATATTATGTATAAGAAACGAACAAACATATAATCGATAACGTTTGAAAATTAAAATCTGTTTAAGAACTACAGTAAGTATCAAATATATCAAATATTATAAAAAAACTCTCACAATTCGGGGTCGAGGGAATTTGGAGAGGTAGTACTTTTGTACCGTGTTGACTGGGCTCTAGTCTTAACAAGTTCTCTGGGTTGGATGAAGCGATGTTAGCTCCCAAAGGAGCCCTTAGCCTCTCTCAAGCCAAGGCCGTACTGCGTGGCGAAGTGTCACATCCTATAAGAGGTGACCCTGTTGCTGCAGGATGTCGACCGGAACGTTTATAAATTTTCCTGGTCGACGGCAGCAGTAGCCACCAGTACAAAGTTAGGGCGTAATGGAAATGATCCTGGACCGGCTCATCTGTGGAGTTTTACAACGAATTTTGTCAGCTATAATTCTGCGTCCTATTGTTGTAGGATAATATTCTGCTGCTGCCTTGCAGTTGGGTGTTGGGGCATCAAAGGCTAGGGGAAGACAACCCTGAATAAATATTACCGGGAGCCATGGCCCGTAAGGGGGCAGCCACTCCACATGGCTTACCCATCTGTAGGCTGGTACCCTATAATGGGGAAATCAATTTACTCAGAACTTTCAAAGGAAAAGGCCAGGCCAGTCGCATCCAAGCGGCTCAAATCAGATTTCTCAGGCACATGGCAGGCTATACTGTCCATGATCATCGAAGAAACACAGATATACGGCAGGAACTGAATATTATGAGTATACTCGAGAGGATCGCCCAGTATCGGGTGAATTGGTGGGAACATCTTTGCCGAATGGATGTCTGTCCCATCCCCAAAGAACTATGGCACTATAAGCCCAGGGGACGAAGAGGTGTGGGACGTCCGAGGAAGCGCTGGAGTGACCAGCTGTAATTTTTGCCTATTTGAGACCGGGAGAAGCCATCTTTGGTTTAATTCTTGAAGATGACGATAATGATGATGATGACTTTCAAATAACACAGTCGTACAAGCAACGGTAGAAACAACATTTAAGAAGAATATCAGATTCCAGACTGGCTAAACAAGTCTGGAGTAGAAACTTATAGAACACAGGTGTGTGGGTAGACCCTATAAGCTGGAGCATCTTTGAAGGTTGAACGGGCAGCACTTTGCCTATGTCGTGTTATGAAGATGATGATGACCCTCACATTCAAGTTTTATTTCCTCACATTTAATAATTAAATTTTCCAATAACACGCGCGCGCGCGCACAACCAACCACCAACCGACCCCCCACCACACACACACACACTCATATAAATCCAGATGATGGAGTCATTGCAGTGAAGTACCAGAAAAAATAAATTGTAGGGATAAAGCCTTAATAGCAAACAACGGTAGCAAAATAACATGCAACGGGGTAAATACAGACGACGAAAACTTAATTTCAAAAATAAGCAATGCTTAATACATAATGTTTTTATACATAGATATTTGTAACTACTATAATATACACTCCTACTTTCAAGTATTGTACACACAGTGCGCGTAATCCATTTACTTTAAAACCATATGCATCACTGGAGTTCTCACGGATTTATGAAATAATTAAATCCTGTGCTCCTGTTAAAGACGAGGCAAGAACCACAGAATAAAGGGAAATTCGGCGGCTTAGCTGTTGATTAAAGATGAGAGCCCGGGTAAGTGAATTTATCAGGAGAGTGTAAATCAGAAACTAATTTACTGGAAGGGCTGATGTAAACTCTAACAAGCAACGCAGTAACCCAGTTAAGTTGGTTATAATACATTATACATACACGTGTTGATTAACATTTAAGTACGAGTGTCCAGGCTTTTGAAATACAGTTTTCATTAAACTCTATAAGATGGTAGGATAATATTAAATTTGGGTAGACGAGACAAAATATCTCCGTTGGATTTTCCGCAAAACACTGATTAGCTGATCGGAATGTTTTTCGTACTGTGGTGCTGGAACTAATGTAACAATCTTCCAATACATTTTCCCGCCGCGAATCCATGTTCGCTTGTTGCTAGTAACTTCAAACACGTGATAACTTTTCCTCATTTTTTCCTGCTTTAGCCACAATGAAATTTAACGTGGACAGAAAAAGCATTAACTCCATGCATGACTATTGACTTTTATTATTGCTCTTGACTTACTTGAGTTAAGTCCTTAAATTCCTAGGTGGAACATAGGCCCTCGACGAAATTTCTCCAGCGTGTTCTGTCTTCACCTTCCTCCATGTCTTGTTGACACCAGCCAGCTCTCTTCCCATAGTCTTCTTCCAGGTGTTTCTCGGTCTTCCATGTCTGCAGTTATTACCTTGCGGATTCCAATTCAGTGCCTGCCTAGTCTTATATATTTTCTGGTGGTCTTCTCAGTCTGTGACCGATCCACCTCCATTTTCTTCTCTTTATCTGTATTTGGATGGTACTCTGACTTGATGCCTCCAATAGATCTCTGTTCGAGATGGTCTTGGGCCACCAAATTCTCACTATATATCTCAGGCAACGGTTTATGAAAGTCCTTGTAGTGATGTCTTTTGTCACTTTCCAGGTCTCACATCCATACAGCAACACCGATTTAACAACTATCGCTCTTACTACTTTCAAAATCTGTAATTACTTTTCAAAACATATATGATCAAGATTCATATCTTTCTTTTATTTATGTTCATTGTTTAAAATGTAAGTTCTACAAATATCAGTGATCTATTGATGCCGACGATTCTTAACAAACTATGAAAAGATGCCTTACGTTTCACAGAATCTTAACTAGCTTGAATCTCGCTTCTAACGCACCTGTCCGGCACATACTGACGGTTTTCGGGAAAAGTGGACTCTGTTACAAACATATTTGTGAGATTTTTAAAATTATTATTAATCGATGGCGCAATATACTCACTACAAATTATAAGATTTCGGACATTAGCCATCGTAGTTAAAATGAATAAAAACGACGTTTCGACCTCTATAGAATCAGAGGCAATAAAGCGATAAACAGGCAATATCTGAAATAAAAGAACATGAGAAGTGGCATGGCCGACTCTATTAGAAGGCCGGAACATTAAACGTGGCAACACTGGAACCAGCTGATATTTTGAGGCCGACTAGACGATCTCTTAATTTATAAACATGTTTTTTGGTATCCAAGTCGCGTAAATGTTAATAATTAAAAATTACCTTATTAAACGTCCTGCGACTTCTTCTTATTTTGTCCTGACGCGTTTCAAAACCTAAGGTTTCATCTTCAGAGGATAATCACTCTTCCGTCGTCAAACTTTAAAAATTAATGACACACATACACATAATTTACACTACAAACTTGGGCCTTTTCACATTGCACAGTGCGCACTGAATGGAGGTCCAGTTCATACTGTCAGATTTATCAGAACACAGATCCAAGGTGTAATTTATTAATGTTATCTAGTATTGTCTTGTGTCTCGAACTTAAGAGCCGTATCAAATAAATAGTGTGATTTGAAAGATAACACTACACCTTGGACCTGTGTTCTGATAAGCCTGACAGTATGAACTGGACCTCCATACAGTGCGCACTGTGCAATGTGAAAATGCCCAAGTTTGTAGTGTAAATTATGTGTATGTGTGTCATATTGTGTCATTAATGTTTAACGTTTGAGGACGGAAGAGTGATTATCCTCTGAAGATGAAACCTTAGGCTTTGAAACGCGTCAGGACAAAATAAGGAGAAGTCGCAGGACGTTTAATAAGGTAATTTTTAATTATCTTAATTTATGTATTTTGAAATCGCGTCATTTTTAATTGCCGGTTAAAAGCAGTTTTATAATTCTTTATTTTTTGCAAATTAAAATTTATTATGTAAAATACTGTTATATTATTTAAGAAATATAATAATTAACTCATTTGTATGATACGAGTTCAATAATGCGAACAAAATTAATTCATTAGGTCAAACATTAATTCACTAATTTCTTCAACTTAAACGTACAGTACTAAGTGAGCACATACCTATAATTTTTATTTAGCTAAAAATAGGTAAATTTTTACTAAATTACTCTGGATTTTGGTAATGCTATAAAATTAAATCAAAATATAACATATTTACTTTAGCTATTTTATTACAAAAAAGGATAAGCATACGTTGCTTCAGACGCAACGTTGCCAAGTTTAATGTTCCGACCTTCTACTAGAGCTGGCCATGGAAGTGCAGCAAATTAGCTGCGACATCAATGAAAAATGTGTAAATATGAAAAACGTGTCAGTGTAAAACGTACAAATAAAATTGTACTGTAATAAGACGTTTAACGATAACTGTGGTATAGCCAGAAGAAATTCATCACTTTACAAGTCAGCAACTTGTGTATTTATTAAATGTATTTAACAGTCACACATAGAGGAACGTGAAATTTGTCATTAGTAGCCTACGTCCGTTATGAGTAATGTCTAAAATTAGCTCCAAATATTTCACTGTTCCCCGCTTCTGCCAGTGACCGCAATATGTTTGCGCACAAAGGCCATTTAATAATTTATACCGCGTGTGGTATTTTGTATTTAAATTCCGTTTCCATAGCCACTAATTCACCGCGTGGACATACAGTATGGGTACAGCGGTTACCGGAGGTATAAATAGAAAACAATAAATTTGGCTTTCAGGCGGCTATAATGGGACTTGGTAATTTATTATGTGTAAAAACTGAATGCACATTAGAGGACGCATTAGAATTTTGAGGACGTAAAACACAGACACACACACATACACACACACAAGTGGGAAAACGAATGGAAGGAAACAACGAAAGGTACAGTAACTAAAATGTTCTTTCCTAATATCAAAGACAGATTACAAACAAAATTCAAAATGACTCCCAACTTTACGGCAATAGTGATTGGCCACGGGAAAACTAAAGCTTATCTTCGCCGCTTCAAGATAATAAACGACTCAATGTGCCAGTGCAATGCAGAAGAACAAACAGTGGATCACATCATATGTGAGTGTGAGATGTTGAAAAATCAGAAACAAAATATATTCAGTAGTGCAAAAAAATCAGGAAATTGGCCACCTAGAAAAGAAGATATTACAAAGAAAGATCTGAAATAATTCCAAACATTTATTAGTGCAATTGAAATCTAATAAGTTATTTTATTGTAATAATCAAATATTTACACAAAAGCATTGTGAAATGTGTTATGTAATACGTATTTGTAATTATTTGATGTAAGTATATAAAACATTGTTATTCAAATAAGGAAATTGAGAAGTAAATTTTTTTAACAAAAATTTTTATCTTTTTGTCATGCTCCTAAACTGGATTTGCCCCTCCATAAGGACATGTCAGAAAAAGGGGAAGGTTTTTTTTTTATTTTTCTGCACTAAATTTCATTAATTTTTCCATAAAGAACTTTGTACATCTATTAAAAATTTTGTTTAATTCTTTGGTTAAGTGCCAGTGAAAGGGTTAACGAAGTAATTAATTTATTTTTAAATAGTTAAGTTATTGTCGCGTAATATACACTCATTTGTTTGTTACGTACGCGTTTCCCCCGCGCGTCGTCTATGCTCGGTTCGCAAAATGTATCTTAAATGAACGAATTTTTGTACCATGGCTTAAGCCTACACGGCCCGTGTCGTTTTGATTAAAATTACTTCCCAGGCTGTTTGGCCGTGGTACAAAGTTTGTGACAAAGCAGACGTTTTGGCTGTGCCACTGACAGCCATCTTCAGTGGAAACGAGTCAACGCTAACGTGGGATGATATACATCAGAACCACAGTACTGTGGTAATGGCTACGCTAACGTATATCATCCCACGTTAGCGTTGACTCGTTTCCACTGAAGATGGCAGTCAGTGGCATTGCCAAAACGTCTCGTTTTGCCACACACTTTGGACCACCCCCAAACAGGTCGGGATATAATTTTAATCAAAAAGTAAGAATTTTTAATAAAAACGTATTTAATGATTATTAGGCACTCACATCCGAACCGGAGCCACTCACACATTAAAAAACAAAACATACTCATACGCAGGATTTCCTGTCTTGCATAAAGCAAGTCTCAGCTGGCTATACGCACACATCAACAAAATACACTGTCCCCGCACATACAGCCTCGCCGCCCTTGCTCAGTGCATAGCAAACTCGGCTCTAGTGATGATGATGTTGATTCAGGCGCTTCCACGCCACGTCGATCGTTGTGTGTGTGTGTGTGTGTGTGTGTGTGTTTACTGGATGTTGATGATGATAAAAGTTCTGGCGTTTCCACGTCGATAACCAGAGCGACGTAGTCATATCGTCGTTATCACCAGAGTCTCTCTCTGCCTTGCTCGAAATTAATTGTCCATAGTATTTATAATGTAATGCAGGTCTGATTTTGCTGGATGCCAATCCAGACATGTCAAATTTTGTTACGGTCTGCGTAAGGTAATTTTCTGTATGTTTAATTGTGTTGGTCAAGATTTTTTTTTGACGATTGCAAGGTTATTATTGCCTATGCCAGTTTCATCGAGTAGGCTATATTGAGAAAGTGTGACGTTGAATAGTCTGTTTCCGTCAACAGAGTCAACAAAAGTTATTAAGAGGATTTTACTTTTAAGACAGTCGTGGCTGATGGTTATATGTTTACATTTATATGTAAACATATGTATATTTATGATTTAAAATTTATTCTACACAAGATCTTTCTTTTCTGAAACCTCTTTTGTACTTACTTTTCGAGTCGGTGAACAACCTGTTTATTAAAACGATTTTAAAGTGCCCTGGGCACGATTTTTTTATGTTTCAGGAGGCAAAGAGTTACCTCTAAAGTATCATTTTGCCTCCATTTGTCTAGAACGTACAAATAAGAGAGCAGTTCCACTCATCTTGAATTATTTCGTTTTTCCAGATTTTGTTTAAAAAATATTTGAGTTTTCAGTCACCTCATTATTGGAAAATTTAACAATTTCTCAATAATTGAGTCATTATTATTGAGTAAGAATACGAGTTTTGTTCAATAGAAACACGTTTAGAGGCTGTAAAGCATTTTTTATTCAATGATTTTAAAAGAAGTCTCCATTAACATTAAGGCATTAGTCCCACTATTGCATTAATCTGTAGATTCCCTGCTGGTAAAATTCTTGCCGGTGTTTGCGGAACCATTTTTACAGCAAACTCTACCACAGCGTCCGATTTGAACAGCCGTCCTTTTAGTGATTTCGTTAATGGGTTAAAAACATAATAATCGCACGGTGACAAGTCGGGACTGTAAGGTGGATGTTGTAAGACTTCCCACTTCATACGACCAAGCAGATCTTGAATCGTCTGGGCTACATGGGGTCGAGCATTCTTATGGAGAAGAATGTCACAATTTGTGAGCTTCCCGGGACGTTTATTCTTGATGCTGACCCGTAGGCCTTTTAAGCTGTCTGCATATCGCTCAGCGTTGATGTTGACACCACGTTCTTTAAAATCTAAGAACAGCACATCCTGATAATCAAAAAATACGGTCAGCATTACTTTTCCTGCTGAAGGTTGGGACCGACGTTTTTTCGCCTTCGGAGATTGTGTATGCTTCCACTGCATACTCTGACGTTTTGATTCTGGTTCGTAGCGATAACACAAAGACTCATCACCGGCAACAATTTGGTGTATAAAAGCATTGTCTTGTTGCTGATAGCGCATAAAATGATAAGGTCGAACACAAATTATTCTGCTCATCAGCAAGAAGTCGTGGAATCCACTTTGTGATAGCCAAGACTATGAATGATGGAACGAACAGTTACCATGCTGATGCTCAACATTTGAGAAAGTTCTCTAACTTTGATGCACCTATTTGCGCGTAAAGCAGTTTCGAGCTCTCTCACATTTTTATCTGATGCTGCAACACGTGCAGGTCCGGTACGGGTCAAATCTTTAGTGGATTCTCTTTGTTGTCGAAATTTATTGCACCATTCAACCACTGCCGTATGAGAATAACTGTAGTCACCATATACAGCTTTCATTCTCGTATAAATTTCCATTGGGTGACGCCCCTCAGCGGCCAAAAACTGAATAACGGCACGCAGATTATATTTGGACGGATTTTCTATTATAGATGCCACTTTGTAACCCAGTCACAACGCTTAAAAAAGGGAAAACTGCAAATATTTTTGACAGACGCGTCACTAGTACTTAAAGAGACAATATAAACAAGTGAATTCCGTTGCCATGGGGATGAAGTCACGGCTGCGCAGATCAAACATGTTCCTATTGAACAATCTTCGTACTTTAACAATTCTATTATTTTCTACATTTAGGACAAAAAAGGCAGCGATTATATATTGTATGTGTAGTGCATGGAACATTATTGCTTATTTCCCATAACGTCTTTTTCCTTCTAGTTTTCTTTCTATATTGTTATTAGTTTTCTTGATTCAATTTTAAAATGGCAGTACCATTTCGCAGAGGTAAAGAAAAGCAGCTCTTTGAGAATATTTTAATAGGCTGAAACAATTGTCAGAGGTTAAGAATAAATTGAGAAACTGCCAAGTGTTTGTGTGTTTTTTAAAACCTTTGTAGTAATATGTTTCACCAAGTGGCTAACGTGTCTTCAATCAATATCGTGAATACCAATGCTTGTACCAATGTGTTGTGTGCTTGTAGTTCTGTTGTAAAGTCACCAATAATTTTATTATTCTGAAAAACTCTTAATCATCATCATCACCATCATCCTCCTCTTCAAGGTTTAAACCAAAGATGTTTCCACCAATTCAGCCGATACTGGGCGATCCTGTCGAGTATACTCATAATATTCAGTTCCTGCCGTATATCTGTGTTTCTTCTATGATCATGGAGAGTGTACCCTGCCACGTGCCTGAGAAATCTCATTTCAGCAGCTTGGATGCAACTGGCCTGTCGTTAAAGTTCAATTATCAGAACCATAAAGAAGTGTGGCAAGGGCCATCACCTTGTAGAATTTTAGGCGTGTTCTTTTACTTGCTGACTTAAGTGTTCACCTAATGGTCCCGCACATAAGGTTGAACGTATGCAACTTATGCACCACGTTGTTGCTTGCATTATAAGACAAACTGTAGCCCAGGTATTCAAAACTGCTAACTTGTTCCAGGACAGTACCATCTATAACAATTTTTGCCCGTACGGGATCAGTTCCACAAAAAGGCATCGCCATGGTTTTAGTTGTGGATATCTGCAATCCAGAGTCTTTGCAGATTCCATTTAACAAATGATTACCCATTTGAAATCTGTTTTCAGAGTCCGACAGAATAGCCTGATCGTCCGCAAACATAAAAAACTATTAATAAAAACTGTTTATTCTAAGATTATGACAAAATAGTATAACGTACAAAGTAGCGCGAAAGGCGTTGTTATGTAACAGTACATGTTTGAAGTAAGCAATATTCACAGTATAAATTTTGAATGGCACAATATAAACCAGAATATAAAGTGTGATAGAATACCATCCATTAAATTGGAAAATAAAAGGTGAGAATGAGAGATAACTGAGAAAAGGAAATAAATGCGATTGCCGGAGAGTACCTGGCTGGTGTTGTTTATTGCGGTCATCCATCACGCCCTTATCGTAGCTGCGTGTAAACGTTTCGGAGAAATTACCACCAGTAGTCATCCGTCACTGGTCACGTGCAAGCCTGTGTCACAAGACACCAGTGTATCCTGACACCGTGCATTCCGTTATTTTGAATGTGTCACAGTTTAGGGGACGTTCAGTATCGTGCAGAGCGCAACTTGTAAATCTCACGGTTACTCGCACATATAACACATTTTAAGAACAGGGAACGACATTGCGTTAGATGAGGCCGTTGATGCCTATCTGCATGCAGAGCGAAACAAACTAGATTTTTTCTTGCAGAAACTCTGGAACGTTTACAATACTGTGTGATCGATCAGTTCAAGTTTACTTTTGTTCGGCCACTAGTCTTTATAATCAACTAGCTGTTACCCGCGGCTTCGCACGCGAATATTCGACTTTTAATAAGTATTTTAAAATAATTTGTATTGTCTATGTCTATATGGCGTTCTGTCAGCTCGTAAAACAATTTTGTACTCATTAGTCAAGTTATCTCTAAAACTGTTTTGAACACTTGTACTAAATTATTATGTTGGTGTAACAGCATTTGGAGATTTAAAAGTACCCGTTTATAAAACCTTTGGAAATATTTATAAAATACCCATTAACTCAAAAACGTTAGGTTCTTTATTTTAAGTGTTACTGTGTTCTAAGCATTTTTTTATACACATTAAACGTTATATTTTCCTCAACAATGACTTTTGTTTATTTCTGCAGTAAAATAAAAACCAAAAACCGTTGTCACCTAACCTCACAAATGAAAACAACACGTATATTGGCTTTGCATTAAGAAACAGGGCAATTTACAATAAGTACACTTTTCTTTTCTACATCGTAATATATCGATACAATCGCATAGTCTATTATGTAAAACATCGAAAATGTACTGCAGGAACGGATAAAGATACGGTTCCGATGCCGCTAAATAGCTTTTGTTTCTTTACTTGTTACTATGGTATTTATTCTGGTCTCCATGACAATTGCAATTCTAAAGACGTAATGTTATACCGTGCATATCAGTTTATTGACGACGTTAATTGTAAGGGTTATCTAGTTAGCTCATCTCCAATTGTGTGTTACAGCAGACGTTTGTGTCTTTGTTACAAGTTCGGATTATCTACTCCATGAAGTAGGACCATTTTATATTTGCCAGAGACCCGTTTTTTGTAACCTTCTCTTTGTCTCTTTTCATTGCTGGCATCAGAACGTTTATGATGTAAACACTAATTAAGTAGTGGGCTGTTAGGCTTGCATAAAATGTTACAGAGGGCAGTTTACCCCGCCTGACTACTAAACTAATTCTGTAGTTGAAAAAGTAGACATTAAAATAAAATTCACAAAAATTTATGTCGTCGTGGAAACTTTTAAACATTCTTTGTGTCAGGCTTGCAGTATTGAATAGTGGTAATTTGTGTCAGTATCAACGACTTAGAACATGTTGAATTGTTACAGCCATAGGAAACGTAGTGTAGATAGTCTCACGCGTGTGGTGTGTGTGTGTGTGTGTCCTTTAATAATTTTCCCAAATCACTTTCTAATAAATCGGAATCGTTCCTTATTATTTGATTTATTTTTCTTACAAGAATTAGGTCCGTAAGAATTTATAAATGAGATTGCTATGGAGCCAGAGCTGAAGGCAGTATTACATTTTTGCAGAAACGGCAAAAATTATGACAGGTTATTTATGACCCATATCTCTTTTTCGACGCCCCCCTCGTAGCATTATTTTTACTTTCCTTTAAGCCGACTTTCTTTAAGTAAGAAGAAAGCAAATCGTGTAAATTATATAGAAGCTGAAATTTACACAAAATTGCTCTGCCACGTAGAATACATTTCTGTCATTACACGGGAAATAGGCCTATGGATAAAAAAATTTTAAGCAAATTAAGGAATAATAATACGTGGACGTAGGCATTTTGTGCCACGAAAACTTACACAAAAGACGTTAATAACAAATACGTTGAACAGTTAACGCCAAGTTAAATTCTGTGACGAGCCGTTTTATCTCCACACACTGCATGGCCGGCCGGTTTGTTGTTAAGTAATCGCCTCTAAAAACATTTTCCACGTCTTCGTAGCTTGCAACCTTAATGAATCCGTGGATTTATTATTATTTTCTTCCAAACATATATCATCATATATCGTAAATACTTCTTAACACAGGTGTAATTTACAAAGTTAATTTAGTCATATATAGGTATTGGATTTAAGAGTACGCATTTTACAATGAGTAGAATAAATATTAACCAAGTTAAGGCTTTGGAGAAAAACGTATAAATTTTAAAACCAAAACATTTAAAGTGAAAGTTAAAAATTGCTTTATTTAATCATATACCGTTAAAACTTTTGAAATTAACACAGTTGTAATTTACAAAATTAAATTAGTCACATATAGATATTGGATTGAAAAGTACGTATTTTACCATACGTAGAGTAAATATTAATTAAGTTAAGCTTTTGGAGGAAAATGTTTACATTTTATATATAATACATTTAAAGTAGATTTTGAAAACTCGCTTTACAACATTTTAAAAATGTGCACATTTGGCTAAATTTTAAAATAGAAACGCCACAATAATTTTATTTCTCAAAATATAATGTATTAATTTTTGAATTAATTTACAATCCCGATTAATGTTTCCCTTAATATCTTGTTAATTTGGTCACAAGTGCAAGAAATACTGGGAACATATCTTTTATAAATCAGAAAGAGTTTTGGTTTTAAATGGACACATAGCGTCAGATATCAGTATAAAATAAAACTTGAGTGAAAAACACTTGGAGAAATATTTTGCAGGGTATTTGGTTTCTGAGTCACGCATTTCATTTATGACAGAATCTATTGTTAGGAAAGCTAAGCTGCTGCAAATCAGACGATATTTCATACAGTTCTCGTTTCTACGTACGTTTACGAATTAAATAGTTTGAAAAAATTATTACACCCAGTCTCAATCGAAACGTACTTATAAGATATTGTGTGTTATTCAAGCAATTCTAGTTTTTCTAAGCGTTATGAAATAAGCTCTTCAGAATTTATTATTAAACCTGAACCGCTTTAATAATATTAAATATTATTAATATTTCGTAATATTATTATTATGAAAGCTTACCTTTCATATTGCAAAATTTATATTTTTATTCTAAATTATTGTGAAGGCATTCGTATATCACTTATATAATATGTTATATGAAATATTATCTCATTCTGCTTAATACATAGCATGCTTAATTCCTTAAACCTTCATTAAAATACTAGTAAGACAATACATAAAATACCAGCTAAAAAAATGTGTACGTTTACAAGAGCTTGCTGTGTGCGTTTAATATACAGCAAGAAAAGGACAGAAAGACCTCGTTGGGTGTATCGTAAACTGTGATTGGTTAACAGTCGTAACTAACCCTCCAAAATTAGAGTTATTACCTCGAATTGTTTCAAAGAAATAAACTACCGTTTCCGTTTCATAATTTTGTGTATTTTTACAGTCAGGCGCACAACATACAAACACATAAATAAATCTACTTAGTTTGTGGATACGTAAAACAGACACATATACACTCGTGCATGAATACAAAAGGAAAAACACCGAAACAAAGGACCTCTCTTGTCTCTAAGAGGGTTATTTTAATATTATTTTTATATTATTATTATTGTTATTACCATTTTTTTCGACGAAATATTTTAATGACCGTCATGTTTCTAAGAAGCTCTACGTGGAGGTATTCTGTTCTAGTTCCCCAAAATACTTTGTATTGTTTATTATTTTTTACTTCCATGTTCCGTAAGGAATGGAAGTATGGTGATGGCGAAAAAAATCGTGTTTGAGATTAGGGCTGATTCTGTAATTTTCCGAAAATGTCTGTGTATATGTATGTAGAATTTTTTCTATGGCAAGCGATAACTCCCGCAAATTCAAACAGAATCAAATAATGTTTTGCATGTGTGCCCGAGTTGTAGAAGACTCAAGGCGTATTGATTTCGGTGAAGACTGTTTAAGGGGTAGGGGTAGCTTACCTGCAACATTTTACGCTTTTAACAAGTATACAGTACTTAATTTTGATAATAAAGTATCCTGAAATGAAGATCATAATAATCCATTGTAGAAAAGTAGATAAAATATCTATAAATGGAAAAGGTAGCTGAAGGGGGGGGGGTAATTTTTTCACGTTTGGTATTGATTTAATGACTTAACTAAAAATGAATTTAAATTTATTCAAATAATGGTAATTGTTAAAAATGAAATAACTTTTTTGCCAGGCAATAAAATTATAATTATTTATTTTAATTTAAATGATCTATGCGTGAAGATCTGCAACCACGGCCCAGCAGGCCACAAAATAATTTGTGGCCACATAATTATATAAATACGTAATTAATGCGTGATTATCTGCGTAGTTCAGTTTATTTATAAGAATAAAACACCTAATTTTTATACATAAAGTAACTCATAAATAACATTATATTAAACCCTTAAATTTTTAGTGACCGTCAATGAATGAATGTTTTAGTGGATGGTTAGTGAGGATCGGTCAATAATACCGTCTATTTTAGACGCATAATAGCTAAAATTTGTATTATTGACCGATCCTCACTAACCATCCACTAAAACATTATATTAAACAATTGCCCCATAATAACAGAAATATCTATAAATAGTAAACGGAGTTTGAGGGTGGGGGATATTTTTTTATAGAAATTATCAAACCGAATTCAAGTAAATGATTTTAAATATAAATCTTAGAACATGAAAGTCATGTATGGTTCTCCATACCGAGACTTTATAGGTTGTTATCGGATACTAACCTATTAATATTTACAATTTATTTGGACAATATTTTCTTTTTTTTTCTTTTTTCAAACGAGTTTTTTGCCGCTTTGTGGGTGTAATCTAAGCTTTTATGGAATTACTTCTGTTTTCAGTTATTAACAAAATTTAAAAATGAACTGATTTATGTTAACAATAGAGTCCTATTCTTCTCTTACTCAGAGTATAGTCGGGGAGCGTGTTTACCACTGAGTAAACAATTGGATTCGGATTCGAAATAAAACTATATATGTTTCGATTCCAACGTTCGGAAACGATGTGGAATCGAAACTTTTCTTTACGGAAGAGTGCACACTTTTCTTGACACAGGCGTTTTCCAGTTCAAGTAATACTGAGTCCCCGACAAGGGCTGGTGGTCTAAGAATGACGTTAAATTAGTAACATCATTACTATTAACTACGAGTATGTAATAGTATGTTATAGCTATTAACATTTTGTAAACTGACATTGATTGATCCACCGACATTAATTTTAGTCCGCTGGCTGGCTTAATTTTTTACACATAAAGAGGCAAATCTTAATCCTACTAAAATAAAGCAATGCTGATTCTGCTCACTAAAGTTTGGTACTAATCATTTTCTATTATGCCTTATGTATTGCATTCAATGTAACATTACAGTTATTGGTGTCAAATTATTTTTTGTGTTATGTCTGTTTGGGCCCAGAGGCTCATCATACAAATTAATACACATCGCACGTAACAATAATAAACAAATGTAGGGTAAGTCCGGGAGTGATGCCCCACCTAAGGAAAAATATTTTTATTTATTTAATCAACAAGAAAAGAACCACAAATTTGTATGGACTTTGATGATAATTTTATGTAGATTTAATAAAAAAATAATCGGTGTCGCTTAATTTAAAAATTAAATAAACGTTTGCCTAAAAACAAAAGCCTTGCATTTGGCCATCTCTCCCGACGGTCCGGGTGAGATGCCCCTTCCAACTGGGATAGATGCCTCGGATGGAAAAACAAGAAATAAGCACATAAAATATTCGAACTGAATAACATTTTTAATTAAAACCTTTGTAATACACTTTTAAAGACATTATGTAAACTTTATACGATTATTAAACTGTATGAAGTTGTTTAGTGATCATTATAATAAAAGGTTCTATTAGTTTACACTAAAAACATTAAACTATTAAAAGTTAACACCGTTTAATGAAGTTTTAGACTACAACTTAAAACAACAAATATTTCTAGGAAGAGTATACAAACATTTCAATTAATTTAAGAAAGTGATTGTTAATAAAGAATATGATTATTTTAATAAAATTAAAATAGAATAATAATTCAAACTAAGCCTAATTTAATGTTTCTTATTTTTAAGTTCAGCCACAGTTTTCCTTTTTTCTTCACGTCCACACAAATTGCACATGACACCGTACATAGAGCAGTTCTCATGCATCCAATTTTTGCAAAAAACGCACTGAACCCACGGCACTTTTGACGTAGTTTGCCAGTAGTTTTCCAAACATTCAATGCAGTTATCGTTTGGTTTGTCTGTGTCTATGGAAACAGAAGGGTTAGCAGCAGTAGCTACATTACCTCTTACCCGTTCTTTTTTGGTTTTCTTTGGATGATTTCTTGCATTTTCCTCCTGATTGTAAGTGTCTTCTAAAACAAGTTGCCTTTTTCCATTATTTGCTGATATGTTTAATATCTTAGCTGACTGCTTTTTTCTGCAATTGTGTACTTTCGGTTTAGGTAATCGGGGAATTGGGCTCAGCTTCATGAGGGTTTTAGTAGGCGTTTCTTTAGATGTGCTTGGGAGATTGAGTAAGGCTTCGTGGGAGTCATCTGGAACAGATAGCTCGGGAAGAGAAGTCGTTTTTGAAGAAACAGGCAAATCGATTAACTTATGAGAGGACATTACTTCCAAATTTTCTCTCTCTAAGTTAGTAGGTGTATTTGAAGTGAGATCTGGAAGGGTCGATGATGACTCTTGTGGTCGAGATCCATCTGAAATTTGAAAGAAATGGTTTGGCACTGCATCAGAGTCTAGAGGAAATATGCCGGTAGCTCGAAAACCATTAACGGCGATGCTTACAGATGCCGCTCTATTCCACGCTTTTCCTATTAATTCGCCAGCATGAATCTTTTTAATCTCCTTTCTTTCATTTTGGACCAAATGTTTTTGTGCTTCTTGTTTGAAATATTGTTTAAAAGGTTTGAAAAAAGTTCTATCCAGCGGTTGAAGAGCCTGGGTTGTATGGCTTGGCAGGCATACAACAATAATGTCATTACTGTCAGCAAAGTTTAACATCTCATAACAATTAGTATGGGAAGAATGCCCATCCAAAATAAGAACAGTTTTGCCAGGAGATTTCCGAGGAACAAAATGCTCCCGCAGCCATCTGTAAAACAGATCGGAGGTTATGTATGAAGACTTAGGGTTTAAAAATACCTTTGAACCTGGTGGCAAGCCTCTGCCGAAGTTTTCGTTTTCTCGAACGCCTTTGAATATAAGAACAGGAGGAAGAAATACACCTTCAGCATTACAACAAGCAATGACCGAAACATTCTCACCTTTCTCGCCAGAAGTCAATGTGTGTACGTCCTTACTACCTTTTGAAGCCACTACTTTTCCACATGAATTATTTAATTGGCAACCCGTTTCATCCATGTTAAAAATATTGCCTGGGCTGCTAAAAAGCTGATTGTCTTCAAATACATTGTTTAGGAGATCAAAGAATCTGGTCACCTCTTCTCGGTTCATTCCATTAGCTCTAGCAACTGACAGGCCCTCAGCCTGACGAATTGTTAATTCTGGATTCCTCTTAAAAAAACTGTTCAGCCAATCGTACCCAGCCATTTGAGTTTCTTGATTAAATATGTGACCCAGTCCTAGTTCCTCTCCAAACTTGTATGCTAAAGAACGAACAGTGTCTCTGTTTGGAGCGAACCCAGATTGTTCCAGCCGCTGTATATGCCTTACCATACGTTTTTCGTTGCCTATACCCAGCACACCTTGAGGTCCAAGAGGAAGTTTATTGTGGTTACCTGACATTTTCCTTCGGCGAAGTGTCCTAGACGGTATACCATAGTACCTGGCTGCCTCGTTTACGCCGATTTCCCCAGCTTCTATTCTGGTAATAGCTTCTTTTAAGCTTTGCTCACTCCAGTTACCACGAGTTGATCCAGGCTTCCTTTTGTATTCAGTTGGCATATTTTCTAACAAAACAAACACACAAGAGAATATTGTTAACTTTTTCGCAATGAATTGTTTAATACATATTTTGTATTACACGTAAGGAAGTCGCCAATAATTGCTACGAATATCATATTAAGTGACTATCATTTAATTTTTATTAATGAGAGTTACTTTGAATCCGGAGGTATTTTGCATTTTTAAACAGAAAATAATTTTCGTATATTTTTGTAAATAATATTAAATAATTATTTTGGACAGTCAAAATGTTTCAATTGTATTGTTTAATAATTATTTTTGTTAAAATATGAACATGACGACCAAGACCTTATCTGTATTAAAGAAAATTGATTTAGGCCTATTATCATAGTTTGAATTATTATATATTTGAAGAGCTAAGGTAAACTTTATGTTTCGTGTAAGCGCTATAACAAATATTCAAGATTATTACATCAGAGAACTAATTTTACTATATAATTATTGTAAAAATTGTCGGGGCATCTCACCCTGACAATTGGCAGGTGGGGCGTCTGTCCCGTCATAAGGTGGGGCATCTCTCCTTTTTGTCCGGGAGAGATGCCCTTGGCAGTAACTGACTGACACGAAACAAAAATGGCCGTTGTTAGCAACAGAACACAAGTTTACTTCTATTTTAATATACATAAGTGAATTACATAACAAAAACGACTGCCAAAACGACTTTGTTGTAGACTTGTCTAACATAGTGAATTAGATACGGCACAAAAAATGACGGCAACTTACCTTTAAATGAAGAATTTGTGAAGTAAATACGAGACAAACAAAACAACGGTTTCACTACACACAATATCCAACTAAAGTGACCGTACAGTGTCGCAGATGGAGCGCTCTGTCGAACGTTTCGCGAAATACAGATTGTGGGGCATCTCTACCGGTGAGGCATCTCACCCGGATTTACCTTATAATTATGTACTACACCTGATCAACTAACTGTTCATCATTCTCTTCTTTGACGATTTCTTCTTTTACACGCAGTTCTTCATTTGATATAGAATTTATATCCGTCAATACATCTTGCAAATTTAGAAATTATAAAATTGACTTTGTCTCCGCAGTGCTTTATAGAGTATATATATAGGCAGTTTAAAATAAATACAACATATATAGATGCTAATAATTGTTTGTAATTAGCCTGTCCATTGTACTTGATAGGTTATAAAGTATGTAATCGGTTTACCGCAGAGCGTCTAACAGTAAGGCTTTAAGATCGTAGCACTAAGTTTTACCACAAAATTTTTGATTACATGTTAAAAGTACCGTATCTCGAATTAAGTAGCGTACTCGTAAATACACGTAAAAGCTCGTAAAAAAATCCATCACAGAATCGGAGAGAAAATTGATAAGTAGAATTTTAATGCTATAAAAATATTCAATTACAATTCAAACGAACCTCTGAAGATACAGAATAATTTCTGTGAAACGTGCGTCATGCGAAAATAAACCTACTTGCAGTGTATTTATTCGAAGATAGTATATGAGAGACCTGCAGGAAACTCAAAGAGATACTTATTACAAAGAAATATAAAAAAACAAAAACTGGGCGGACGTTTAATACGCAGACGAAAAAAAACTCGTGTGTCGACTATTAATAAATTAAGGGAGGTAGTAATCGTATAAGAATAAATATCAAGAAAGGTAAAAAACTTAAGGTAGATACCACAATCTAAAAGAGCTTAAGAGGTTTTAGCGTCTTGAATCCAAAAATTAAGTTTTAATTGAAATTAAATACGAGTATAAGTAAGAACAAAATGTCTAGCTAAATAAAATAATAAGAAATTTGAAATTATAATTACACACATAAATACTAATGAATGAAAGAAGGCACCGGAAATAAAATACTGAATTATTTAAACTATAAAAACAATAAGAATAAACCTGCAGCAAACCTACGCACAACAGTTTGCTACATATTAAAACACAAAAACTTATTACATAGGACAGCTAAAAAAGGAGAAAAAAATAAAAAAGTACACACTGCGGGAAAGGGAGATAATAAATGACAAAAGTAATGGCTAAATATCAGAGATAGTACATAAGAGTAGATAAATAAGTGTGTGTGTTTGTGTGTACAGATAAACAAATCCAAAATATATATTTCAGATAATAAACATTAAACATACGATCAACATAGGAAAAGTAAACATTTATTTGTTATTCTTCGTATTGTTTAAATTAGCAGCCATCCTTACTTTTCTTTTATAAAATTGCTAAACTGCTATAATTGTTTTTATTATTTAGACAAAGCTTTTCGTCATTACTGACATCTTCAGGTCTTAAAAAACCTGAAGATGTCAGTAATGACGAAAAGCTTTGTCTAAATAATAAAAACAATTATAGCAGTTTAGCAATTTTATAAAAGAAAAGAAAAAAAAAATTTATTTGTTAACCTTACATGTTTACATAAGACTACATTTTATATTGATTCAGCATTGATCGATTAAATGTAAACAAAATATAAGCCTACACCTGTAGAGATATTTTATTCCTGACGTCATGTTTTATTTTGTCTTTTTAAAAAAAGTAAACAAGTCGATACATGAATATGGTGTGTCTACAAGGTTAACATACAAGAGACAGCTATATCCGTATTCAGTGTTAAGGAATTTGAGAAATAGGAAATAAATCAAAATTTAAAAAAATGTTCATCTTGTTACTTGAATTACCGGTTTCTGTAATTCCAACATAGTCATGTTTACTTGCTAAACTGCTGCTATTTGTCATGTTCCGGACGAGGCCTTTCAGTGTTTCCACCATGACACCATGACCACGGGATCGTGGTTTAGGACTTGAAAATGGTGGAAAGACTGAAAGGCCTAGTCCGAAACATGAAAAATAGCAGCAGTTTAGCAAGTAAATACGACTAAGTTGTAAAGCAAAATGATACAAATAAGAAATAAAGCAAATCGTATTATGTAAATAGTTGCTTTACAACTTTATAAACAACTGCTTTTATGGGAAGGAAAGTTTTATCATGAGTATAGTTCTAAGTATTCAGGGGCAACGTATAGAATTTGCAAAAGGTCATTCCATGTAGTGCCGGTTTAAAAACAATTCCTATCAAATCATTTTTTCGACAATTCAAGACATGTATCTGTACATAGAATACATATGATATCACTTTTGACTTTAACGAAACTTTTAGACGTTTGGAGGAAAAATGAATTGAATAGTTAAAATTTCAAACTTAAACTAATTTGTTTTACTCGTAACACGTATAAAACGTTCAGTTAAAAGTCAACTATGATTCAAATAGGCAAATTAATTCCACAAAATTTGAAGAAACAAAATAAATAACAGTTCATTTTAAAACTTACAAAATAGAAAATTCAAAAAAAAAAATTAGTGTCAAACCTTTTTTTGCTACACGTCGATTATGGGCTGAATGTTTTTGATTTTGAAGTACTGACTGGTGCGTGCACAAAACTTTCTGTAATTGTGAGTCAACAAGCATTTAATGAGAAATACCTATATATATAGGCCTATAAGCTGTGTTATATACGTACAATGGTCAGTTAAAAAGATCGCGGAGCAACAACTGTAGCATAGTAGTAAAACTAAACATTTTCGGGTGCTGCAAGATTTGTATTTTTTTTTAACTCTTGTTAATTTCCAAATCTATCTATCATCAATTTATTCATTGTTTTGAAGCTGTTTAAAATTGACGTGTTATGCGTGTTTTGAAAAACGGACAAAAAACATCGTGGTGTGATTCTTTGTTAAAAATTGTTTAAGGCTAACGAAAATACAATATACAATATTGTAAATGTGTCAGGAGGTGCTGTGGCTTCAAACCCAACGGTTTGTAAGTGGGCACTTGAGTTTAAACGTGGTCGTAAGAGCATTGAAATCGTGATCGCACTGGACGTCCAAAAAACAACTCCAGATGCGGCAGCCATCTTGCACAACGCTTTTTTCACACCAAGTTCTTGAGCTAAAGTATGATGCACACGCTCACATGAGATGCCTATAATTTTAGAAACGTCATATACTTCTCAATCTGCTGTCTTCCAACACACTATGAAATTTTTTCAATAATGCCAGTTTTTGTTGCACTTTTTGAACGTCCACTGCTGGGATAGTCTTCAGACCTTGTACGAGCACGTTTAAACTCGAGTGTGCCCCACTTACCGTTGTTTCTGAAGGTGGAGCATCTCCTAACCCATTTACAATTTCGTTTTGATTTTCCATTGGCGCTAAAACGTTTTTAACAGATAATTCATCACAACACCATGTTTGATTTTTGTGCATTTTAAAAACACGCGTGACAGGAAAATTCCAAACAGCTGGTAAAAAGTGAATAAACTGACATAGCCTATATATCTCGAAATTAACAGGTGTTCACGCGAAATATACTTTTAGAGCACACGAAACATTTTATTTCTACCACTGAGCTATAGATGTCGCTCCGCGAACTTTTTAACTGCCACTCGTGTGTCTACTAGATATAAAATTGGGAAAATTTTAACCCATTAAGTCGAAGAGAATGATTTGGTTACGTCATTGTTTAAGAAGAGACTGCTTGCTTACAACTGCCATGGAGGGTGTCGTAGAAGGAGAAGAGGAAGAGGGCGTAGAAGAATGAAGTTGATAGATAGCATGAAAACCAGAGAGTGTTACGAAGAAACGAAAAGACTGGCATGCGATAGGACAGCTTGGAGAGCTTTTACCATTTGAAGACCTGCCTTAGGGCAGAACACCAAATAATAAATAAGTTGAAGAAAGGAAGTATTTGTTATAGTTGAAACTACGAAATGCTTAGAAGTGTGAGGCCTACTTGTCAATTATCAGTAATGCGCTTTAAAACATAATCACAACTTAAGCGTATAGCCTACTAAATTTTTTACAACAATACATCATTTGCTGGTCTTCAAAGGACTTGAAAATTTTCGTAAATTGCTAAACAGAGTAAGTGAGGTAGATAGTCCTTCTCTTTTATTTACCACTCAGTTTTAATGTTTCTAGTTTGCAGTTGCTTTCTTGGAGAATTTAACCGAACAATCCAGAAAAGTCACAGTATTAATGTAAAGTAACTTTCTCTAAGTATATTTATAAGAAATAATTGTATTTAAAACAGTAATAATTATCTCCTATTTGTGCCTGCAGAAGTGATGTTTTTACTTCTATGTTCCATAAGGAAATGGAAGTATGTGGTGGCGAAAATAATCGTGTAAGAGATAAGGGTTGATTCTCATTGTACTACCCTCAAAACACGAAGGAAAGTCATTTTTCGAAAAGTGTCTGAGTGTAGAATTTTTGTGTGTGTAGAATTGTTTCTACGGCGAACGATAATTGCCACAAATTCAAACAGAATCAAATAAATGTTTGTATACATTCCTCAAATTTAGAGGACTCAAGGTCTATTGATTTTCGTGAAGATCAGTTAAGAGAAAGGGTTAGTTTACCAGCAACATTTTATGTTTTAACATGAGTAAAATACTTAATTTTGATAAATAAAGTATCCTGAAAAGAAGGTCATAATAATCCACTGTAGAAAGTAGATCTATAAATAAAAAGTCTAGTTGAAGGTGGAAGGGAAATTTTTTTAATTATATGTCATGTGTACTACGTTATCGGGAACAAAGAAATAGTTTGTTGTTAAAATTCCTTCCGTGGTCCAATGTTTTCTACGAAACCAGACGTTTCAGCAGTGCTATCGACTGCCATCATCAGTGAAAATCAAGTGCGCTAACGTGAGATGGTATACGTTAATGACCACAGTATTGTGGTTAAGACTGAAGCAAAAAGTAGTTCGTATGGAAATATTTCATTACGAAAATGATTTTAAATATAAATCTTAGAACATGGAAGTCATGTATGGTTCTCCATAGCGATATTTGATATTAGTTAGCAAAAACATAGGTACAAGATTTTTTAGGCTTTGGTAATATACTCACTACAAAATACTGAAACGTTGTAAGGTTCTCGAAAGTTTCTCGACTAGTTCAGCGTGCCTTTTCTGTATCAAGGCTGTCACGTACCACTCGAGTACTTTCAGACTGTTCAAGAGAACATTACAATATATTGATATTGAAACGTTGGAATGTGCTCGAACGCTTCTCAACTAGTCCAGCGTGCCTTTTCTGTATCAAGGCTGTCACGTACCACTCGAGTACTTTCAGACTGTTCAAGATAACATTACAATGTATTGATATTGAAACGTTGGAATGTGCTCGAACGCTTCTCAACTAGTCCAGCGTGCCTTTTCTGTATCAAGGCTGTCACGTACCACTCGAGTACTTTCAGACTGTTCAAGAGAACATTACAATATATTGAAACGATGAAGCGTTCTCAGAACTAGTCCAGCGTGCCTTTCTGTATCAAGGCTGTCACGTACCACTCGAGTACTTTCAGACTGTTCAAGAGAACATTACAATATATACAAACGTTGGAATGGTCTCGACCGCTTCTCAACTAGTCCAGTGTGCCTTTTCTTTTGTGTATCAAGGCTGTCACGTACCACTAGAGTACTTTCAGACTGTTCAAGACAATATTAAAACATATGGAAACGTTTGAATGGTCTCGACCGCTTCTCAACTAGTCCAGCGTGCCTTTTCTGTATCAAGGCTGTCACGTACCACTCGAGTAATTTCTGACTACTCAAGAGAACATTACAATATATTTAAACGATGCAGCGTTCTCGACCGCTTCCCAACTAGTCACGAGTTGTAGTGCCTTTTCTGTATCAAGGCTGTCACGTACCACTCGAGAACTTTCAGACTGTTCAAGAGAACATTAAAATATATTGAAACAATGGAGCTTTCTCGACCGCTTCTCAACTAGTCCAGCGTGCCTTTCCTATATCAAGGCTCTCACGTACCACTCGAGTACTTTCAGACTGGTCAAGAGAATATTACAATATATTGAAACGTTGGAAAGCTCTCGACCGCTTTTGAACTAGTCCAGCGTGCCTTTTCTGTTTCAAGGCTGTCACGTACCACTCGAGTACTTTCAGACTGTTTAAGAGAACATTACAATATATTGAAACGTTGGAATGTTCTCGACCGCTTCTGAACTAGTCCAGCGTGCCTTTTCTCTTTCAAGGCTGTCACGTACCACTCGAGTACTTTCAGACTGTTCAAGAGAACATTACAATATATTGAAACGATGGGGCGTTCTCGACCGCTTCTGAACTAGTCCAGCGTGCCTTTTTCTGTATCAAGGCTGTCACGTACCACTCGAGTGCTTTCAGACTGTTCAAGAGAACATTTAAGAACGGATTGTTGAAAAGGGCCTGAAAAAGTGCAGATTGGCGAGACGTGGTCATGAAGCTGATAATTCCCCGAAGTAAATTGCTGTTTCATTGAATGGAATGCATGACGGAACGACTGGAGTTCATCTTGGCGTTTTGAAAATCTTTGTCAAAATTCGGAAGCGATTCTATTGGCTTAATCTTTTTCACGACGGAGAGGAATGGTGTCGCACCTGTAAAATATATTTTGTATATTTTGCTAACAAGGGCCTACAAACCAGAAGCAAGGGGAAAATGAGACAGCGTAACGTTGGATTGCCATTCGAGGGAATAGCGATAGACGTTGCTGGACCTTCCCCAGTTACTGACGATGGAAACCGGTACATCATGGTTGTATGTGACTACTTTACTAAGTGGGTTGAAGCTTGGGCAATTCCAAATCAGGAAGTTACCACTGTGGCGAAGGCGTTATTTTAGAATTTCTGTGTCGTTATGGAGTCCAGATGGAAATCCATACTGATCAAGAGGTAATTTCTAAGCAGGAGTGTTCAAAGAATTATGGAGTCTACCCGGAATTCGAAATACCAGGACAACGCCTCTCTATTCTCAGTCGCACGAAATGGTTCAGTGGTTTAATAGGAGACTTGAGCACCATCTGTCGAAGGTTGTTGACGAGAACCAAACAAACTGTGACCAACGTATACAACTATTCCTCATGGCGAATAGGTCATCAGTACACAACACAACCGGCATGACTCCAGCAAAATTGGTGTTTGGGCATGAGATTCGTCTTGCTGGGGACTTAAGGTTCTGATCACCTGAGAATTAATCCCAATAGCCACAAAACTATTCTTCGCAATTAGAAAACCAACTGCAAGAAATGAATCGCTTGATAAGAGAACGGCTGAAGATTTCCAGTGATAAAATGAAAACTCGGTATGACTTCGCAGCAATAGTGTGGGTTTCAAGAAGGAGGTCAGATCTGGTTGTTCAACCCAAAGCGCCGTCGTGGTCGCTCACCTAAACTTCAGACTAACTGAGAAGGACCTTACACTGTGAAAAAGAGAATCAACGATGTTGTTTATCGGATTCAACAGGAAGGACAGCGGAAATTCAAGATCGTTCACCTAGATCGCCTGGCTAAGTATTACTTCAGGACGGTTTGCCAGTTCGAGACGAACAGGTTTTAACGAGGGAACAGTGAAATAACGGAACTTTCTTGAACAAAGAAGACTGTCGTTCTACGCGCCTCTCAACTAGCCCAGCATGCTTCGTCTGTATCAAGGCCGTCCAGTCACGTAGCGCTAAAGTACCTTCCAGATTGTTCAAGCGCAGACTTGAAATACGCATTAGTTGGCACACCGCAGTAAGGATGGACACTTTCGCAACCTATAAAAGCCACAGCAGTTGGCTTTGTCAATGAGTTACGTTGAGCGATTTACCTTGCGGATCGAGTGGTGGTTGAAGATTAGTGGAAAGTGTTTACTGTGACATTATTATCGCGTGCGGACAGATCAAGTCAAATTATTGTACGGGCATAAATAAGTTGTTGATTGCAATCTGTTATTTGTGAATAATTAAAGCTGGTAATTAGTGACTTCATTGGTGCCAGTATTTGTTTCCACTGTACCATACAACGATTAGTGAAACCGTCGTAAGGATATTATTAAAAAAGAATTAGCAGTACACTAATCGATGACGGTAATGAACAAAATAGACGGAGATAATATCTTGACAGAATGCAAAACACGAGAATTCCCAAAGTTGCCTATGCTCCTAATGGCAAAAATATTCAATGAAGCCCAAGGTAATGGTTGCCTAGAACATGCTGGTACTGATCAAAACCCCCTGAGCCTGGGAGCAGAAGAAGACAATTTGCTTGACACGACAAAAGATTTGAAATTCTATGAAATATTTTTATCACTTGCTGTGATTAATGTTATATATTTTCACTGTCTACGCTGAAATGTCAAGATAGAAAATTTATTTAATTTCAATTACTACATAACTTTGTGAGCAATAATTTTGCATTAAATTCTAATTCTAATTAAGTTTATACATGAACACATGTTGCACTGTAAAGTTTTCAACAAAGTTTTATACTGAAACAAGGACACGCTTTTGACGTCATGAGGACGACAAGACTAGAATTGGGTTATCCTTCATGATTTCACTTTGTAATTAGTTTTCAATGTCGTGGTAAAGTACCATTCGCTCTAGAAACACCACAGAACTGGCTTTAGTTATCCAGTAATTTAATTTATACGGAATAAATAGTAGAGGATAAAGTACTTTTACATACGTATTTGTCATTTGAACTTCAACTTTGTCACTACTTATTGCCACACTGCTAAATACTTCGTTTTTGACGAATTCTTTCGGTGTCACCCAAAATCTTCAGGTCTTAATCGACAATTTTTTACATACGTATTTGAAACTTCAACTTTGTCACTACTTATTGCCACACTGCTAAATACTTCGTTTTTGACGAATTCTTTCGGTGTCACCCAAAATCTTCAGGTCTTAATCGACAATTTTTTACCTCTGCAAACCCATATTTAGTTTTTCTTATCCTTATTCTTAATATTAAGAAAACATGGTTGACAAGAGTAACCCTCGATATCGGCAGGGACTAGGGGGAGAACGGAAAGTGACAAAGCTCGGTGAACGGAGGACCAATAGGAAAGTAGGTTGTCACGATGTTCGGTGAGGGGCGTGGCCTAGTTGGAACACACAATATGGGGTTGGTTGATTCCGAGCAAATTCAAACAATTAGGGGGGATATCTCTACGTGTGTATATATATATATATATATATATATACACACCGGTATATATAGGTTACCTAGCGATCCATGTATAGGCCCTACAGCGAACTAATAAGGGATCAGCGGCAGGGCATAGCCTAAAAAGAGTGCCGCTAGAATTTTTTGGCCCACTCCATCGTCACGCCATCGGACGCACTTTATCTCCTCTCCTCTATCGGAAGACATCGACGCGGAGTCAGCCGGAAGGAACACCTGAAGAGTAGAACGGACGTTCTTCGCATTCTTCGCCCTGTAACGCACCAGCGATGGACGTCGATGGACCAGCGGACTCTACACACCGATGCCGAAAGAAGAGGAGGACTGCAGTACACCAGGAACAGCGGGCGCAGCCGCCGACCATCACAGCGCGGCTCGGGTGGAACAAAGATCACAGCGTTTTCGCCACACGGCCCTATTTAGGGTCACAAAAATAACGAAGATTTGTACGATTGGCGCCATTTGTCATGTTACAAGCCTTTTGTTCGGTGACAATAGCCTACTCTTCGAGAGCCTTTTGTCACTCATGGTCTTAATACGATCGAAACATTTCTACTGATATTCTTTTAATACAGTGTGAGACCATGAGTTTGTTTTTAAGCTTTCTTTGAACACGTCATGTCATTACAGCTTTTAATTACAGTTACTGTTAAAAAGGAAATCTTACAAATTTTAATACTTGTAGGCCTATTTATTTTTAATATTTATTTTCTATTTTTAGTATTTATGTCAACATAAACAAACAAAAATTATTATAAAAGTTAGAAATATTAAAATAAAAAAATAAAAATAAAAATGCCACTAATGAATATAAAGATAGAGTTTAATGAGGAAGAGGCGTTTTACCATATTTTGCGGTGGTCATAAGAAAACATGGTTTGACAAGAGTAATTTCTATATACCGGAAGTGACTAGGGAGGGAACGGGCAGTGACGGAGCTCTGTGAAGGGCGTACCAATAGGAAAGTAGGTAGTGACCATGCTCGGTGAGGGGCGTGGCCTATTTGGAACACGCAATATGGGGTTGGTTGATTCCAAGCGAATTCAAACAATTAGGAAGGGTGTGTGTGTATGTATATATATATATATATATATATATATATATATATATATGGGTTGGTAGAGATAAAAAATTGTCGTTTAAATAGACCTGAAGATGGTGAAGACACCGAAAGAGGCCTCGTTAAAAACGAAGTATTTAGCAGTGTGGCAATAAGTAGTGACAAAGTTGGTGTTAAGATGGTTTCTAATAAAACTGGACTGTTGAAATTAATTCTTTTGCGTAGTCTGTACCTCAGTATTGAGGTGACTTGGCAAACACCGTACCAATTGCCCGACCGTTTTTTGGACTGAAGATGGCCTCCGATGGTGGTGGGACCGAAACGTCCAATAAAAACAGTTGACCGCGGACTAACAGCCCGGGAGAATGTGGTTTCAATAACATTTGTTTGCTTGTACAGGTTTTCTGCGGGAACCGATTACCCTCGATATCCGTGCACAAGTCCTCCAGAAGCTGTAGTGGTTTCGTTAAGTTAATAGTCACATTCACTATTGTAGTTGGGCCGGCAAAGCGTGCTGAGGAAAGGCTGGTATCGTTCGACCTTTCATCTTTGTTTCCTTCACTTCGCTACTACTAAGAATACTATATTTCAGTAATACAGACGTGCTAGCAATTGCGATACAAACAGTTGCGTGAAAGTACCATTCGAATTTACAGTGGTACGCGATTACCTGTCTGTAATTGCCGACAAGTAGCGTAATGGAACACTATTTTATGTACACGCCCCGCCCAGGTTTAGTCTACATATCTCACACCGAACCTGAATAGTGCTTCTGGCCAACCAATGCGTTAGCGCTATAGAGAAGTTTTATTTAGAATAGATTCTGTACCATGTTGGGCTGGATTTCACCACGAGCATCACTACGTTATGAGTAAACTAGCAGAGGAATGTTGGCAAGGCAAATTTGTACATATTCACATATCCACAGCATTACAAGTTACGTACATATAATATTTACACGATATTGATGGAAGACTCGTTGGGCACTTGGTGAAACATATCACTAGAAATGTTATTGAAATTGACAAACCCAGAGCTTTTAAGGAAATGTCTTCATGGGAAGACACAAAATCCAAATGAGTCTGTGAATGGAGTTAGCCTATATGGGCTCGCCTCCCCAAAACAGTATTTGTTGGGCTAAAAACGTTAAAGTTTGGTGTTGCTGAAGCTTTAGCAAGTTTTAATGAAGGCACAATAGTTAAATGACATGTGCTTGAAGCCTTAGAGGTCAAACCAGGAAAAAATTGTGCGGCAGCAATGATAAACTTTGATCGTGTTAGGATCGGTCAAGCAGAAAAAGAACTAGATGAATTTGTTAAAAAAGCAAATAGAAAAGTGCAGACAGCCAAAAGAAATTTGGAGAAAGACTGGGAAGAAGCTGATCAAGAAACAGGACCTTCATATTCTACTGGTGCTTATTATTACAAAGGTATAGTAAATTTAAAATGCCGTTTTCCGAAAACTGTGTTTTTTAAAAATCTATGTTCCTTTCTCTCGGGACCTATAAAACATAGAAGACTGAAATTCTTCCTGTAGCTTCTACAATATATACTTCAATTTTTAACAAGAGGATTTTAAGATTTATTGATTACTACTGTCTGAAATAAAAAAATTAATGTTTAAAAATAGTAAAATTATGTGTATACAGAAAAAAATCTTTTTTTTGTGGACTAATCAACATTTTTTATTTGCCTTCGTTAGAAGTTGTACTATGATCAAGTAAAATTGCCTACAAAATATCAGTTCCGTAGCTGTTACTGGTCTTGAGAAAAAGGTACATGAAAATTACTAAATTAACATTGGTAAGATAGAAGTGTGCAAACCCCCTTAAGTGTAATGGCATCATTAGTGGCATATAATCATCATTAGTGTAAACAAAATAGAGCTGTACTAACGTAGGGTGGTACACATTAGAGACACAGCACTGTGATTAAGGCATTCCGGTACTGTCAAAACGTCCGTTTTAGTAAGAAACAATGGACCGCGGTCAAAAGAGCCCGGAAATGAATTTTAATAACTTTGACTCCGGCCGTGTAAGTCTACAAAGTATATTACTAGAAAGGTTTGAAAAATAAACACACACACACAGTTGGTATTTTCACAATTTATTCTTAACCTTTTGTAGTGTCAATCCAGGTTAACCCGGTAAAAACCCCTTAGGTCTTCCTTTTTTTCTTCTAGAGGGTGGAGTCCATTCCCATACCTTCCTTGGCCATCTCTGATCCGATATTCCTTTTAGGTGTCCAAACCATTTCAGTCTTCTTCTTTCTATTGTTTCTATAATGTCAAGTTTGATTCCCATCGCTTGTCTTATCTCTACATTTCTCACTCTATCTAGTCTTGTTAGTCTACAGCACCTCAGCCAGTAATCCATCTCCATAGCTCTTATTATAGATTTATTTCTTTTATTAATTTCAGACATTTCTGCTCTATATAGGCCTATACTTTCGACAATAGTTGTATACATTCTGATGTTATTAGTTTTTGTTATTCGTGGACTGCAAAGCAGACTGTTTAATTGTTTTGTTTTGTATTAGTTCTTTATCATTTGTATTTACTAAGTGTCTAAAATGTTTTAATCTCTTGTCTTTATAGTTTACGTTAAATAATGATACGCGTAGTTTTAATTTCATGAAGTAGTTGTTAGTGAAAAATTAACACTCAAGTTTTCTTTTTCCTTTATTAATAACATTTTCTCAAAATTTTTTATATAACGATATGTAAAAAACGGAATTGATAGGTTATAGTGGCTTTTTTTTATTCATATAAATATTGAACTAACTACCATGTGTTAGTGTGTTTTAAACGTTTGCACATAATATTTATATGAATAAAAAAAAGCCACTATAACCTATCAATTCCGTTTTTTACATATCGTTATATAAAAAATTTTGAGAAAATGTTATTAATAAAGGAAAAAGAAAACTTGAGTGTTAATTTTTCACTAACAACTACTTCATGAAATTAAAACTACGCGTATCATTATTTAACGTAAACTATAAAGACAAGAGATTAAAACATTTTAGACACTTAGTAAATACAAATGATAAAGAACTAATACAAAACAAAACAATTAAACAGTCTGCTTTGCAGTCCACGAATAACAAAAACTAATAACATCAGAATGTATACAACTATTGTCGAAAGTATAGGCCTATATAGAGCAGAAATGTCTGAAATTAATAAAAGAAATAAATCTATAATAAGAGCTATGGAGATGGATTACTGGCTGAGGTGCTGTAGACTAACAAGACTAGATAGAGTGAGAAATGTAGAGATAAGACAAGCGATGGGAATCAAACTTGACATTATAGAAACAATAGAAAGAAGAAGACTGAAATGGTTTGGACACCTAAAAGGAATATCGGATCAGAGATGGCCAAGGAAGGTATGGGAATGGACTCCACCCTCTAGAAGAAAAAAAGGAAGACCTAAACATTAATGGAAAATGAATGTCGAAGATCCAGTGAATGCAAGAGGACTTACAGAACAGGACTGTTTAGACTGGTGCCAATGGAAGCTAGGTTGCGAGAGGCGGCGCCAGCCGTAATTAAATCGCCTAAAAAAACAAAGAACCAATATAAAATTAATATGGAATCAGTATGAAAATAAATACGGAATTAATTTTCATTTCCAATGAAGTAGTCCTTTCTAACTACGAAACATTCATTGCGGTGCTGTTGACACACGCTTGAGGAGTAATGATCCAAAAGTTATTAGGTAAAAAGAGAGTTAATAGTATTTGATTACGACAGTAAAAGAGATATAGACGTGACGATAGAAATTGAACAGTGGCTTAGAGATGCGCAGTGTACAGACACCTCGTTGCGAGGCTAACAAAATGTTTATTCACTTTATACATGCGCACAATAGTCTTGTGCAGTTGTTTTATAGTGTGAACATAGTCTACAACAAACCTGGCGAACAATAACGGACCAATGGAACAACAAGTGTCTGTCAACAAGTGTAAACAATGGAAGCATGTGTGTGTGACAGAGAGAATTAGTGAGTAAAGTGAGACGATGAACTGTTGTCCTCGTTGTCTTCCCTCACACCTGTATTGACAACTTAGCTGTACTTTTAAGTGGGGGCGCTGGGTCGGCGTAGCTCAGCGACCAAGAAAGGCCGCCATGTTTCTAACAGTGTACAATGGATATACACGACAAAGTGTAAATAGGATAAAAATTTAGTATGTAGAAGTGGGGAGAGTAAATTACGTATTATGGAAAGCGATACACACATTTTGTGGTTGTAACTACTCGTAAATGAATCAAAATTGTATAGGCCTATAAACTTGTGGCCTAATATTAAAGGCTTACTATAACTTCTATAAACTTAAAAAAAATAACAACGTAAGAACTGATAAAACTTAAGTGAAGATTATTATTAGTTTCATGTGCTTTTTAGCATTAATTGTTCCTACTTAACGTTACTGACAGTGTCCATGAGAAAGTATAAATGTTTTTAAGTTTACTTAAAACTTAATATCTATTCACAGGTAGGACGAGCAATTCTGACGCTATCTGTGAAACAGATTGGATTTGAAATTCCCTAAAGCTTACTGTGTAAGAGGGGCTGCTAAAGGGCAATAATTTATGTAAGCCTGTACGCTTTGCGGGCATTAAGTGATTAGACATTTTGTGTTCAACGCACTCCAAACTAACTTTGGGCCTGGCTGTGGACAGAATTCTGTTAACGGCGTTTAATAATGAATAGAGACACATTGAGGTAGCGCCTATGAATATTTCACAATCTATGCTGTATTCATAATAATGGCAGAAACAATAGTTTTAATGAGTGTCACTGGGATTATTGGGTAGATGTGTCCGTTTACTATACGAGGGTCAGTTGGAAAGTTTGCGGAGCGACATCTGTAGCTTAGCGGTAAAACTAATGTTTTTCGTGTGCAGCAAGAGTTATACTTTATGTGAACTCCTGTTAATTTCCAAATCCATCTATCAACTTATTCATTGTTCAGAAGCTGTTTAAAGTTGACGTGTCATGCGTGTTTTGAAAAACGGACAAAATCAAACATCGTAACGTGATTCTTTGATAAAGATTGTTTAGCGCCAACAAAAATTCAAAACAAAATTGTAAATGTGTCAGTATATGCTGCGGTTTCAAAACCAACGATTTGTAAGTAGGCACTTGAGTTTAAACGTGGTCGTACAAGCATTAACAACGTGGTGGCACTGGACGCCCAAAAAATGCAGCAACTCTAGATGCGGCAGCCAACTTGCACAACGCTTTTTCACACCAAGTTCTTGAGTTAAAGTATAAAGCACACGATCACTGGAAATGCCTATGATTTCAGCATCGTTATCCACTCCTCAATCTGCAGTCTTCCAACATCCTATAAAATTTTTTCAATTATGCCATTTTCTGTTGCACTTTTTAGACGTCCACTGCTGGGATAGTCTTCAGTGCTTGTACGACCAGGTTTAAACTCGCGTGTGCCCCACTTACCTTTGTTTCTGAATGCGCAGCATCTCCCAAAACATTTACAATTTCATTTTGATTTTCCATTGGCGCTAAAACGTTTTTAACAGATAATTCATTACAACACGATGTTTGATTTTGTGCATTTTAAAAACACGCGTGACAGGAAAATTTCAAACAGCTGGTAAAAAGTGAATAAATGGACAGATGTATCTGAAAATTAACAGGGTGTTTACGCGAAATATACGTCTTGCAGCACACGAAAGATTTTAGTTCTACCACTGAGCTATAAATGTCGCTCCGAAAACTTTTCAACTGACCCTCGTACACATCTTGCGTACGGTACCAGTATTCAAAGTAACAAAGAGTATATTATTTTATTAATTTTAAGCGTATTTAATATTAGCTTTATACAGGATAATCTGCTTAAAGTTAATAAAGAAAAAAGAAAATTTTGCTTGTCTGTTGGTGTCTTATGTCGAATTCATATTTAGTTTATAACACTGTGTTGTCAGTTAACACTGTAGCCTATAACACTGTATTATCACTCTTTATGACCTTATAGGACTGGCCACAGAGTATCGGGTGTCATTCTTTCTAGTCCTTATTTATCCACTACGTTTGGTTTGTGTAATCAGATTGAGGATTGTAATCTGATTTGTGTAACTTAATTTTATTGAAATTTTGTTAACTATATTTTATTATTGTTGAATCAACACCAATTGTTGATAATTATCAACACCGGGAAACATACTGGTACGCTGAGGAAGTAAATAGTATCGCGCTGTTCTATGTGACGCCTGGCCCTTCGGGGAACGCGATGCTCTTTTAGACATTTATAGATCTTTCTACGCGGCAGACTTACCGCAGATATACAAATTACTAAAAATTGTATGTATTTCCAAACGGAAAGTATTTATTATGTCCATAGATAGTGTGTATGTTATAATTAGCGGACACGTATCTCTGTTATAATAAGTTCTTAGAAATATGAAGAAAGAAATAGAAGTTCTTAACACAGTGAGGATAAGAAAGTTTCAGTATCTGGGGCATCTCATGAGAAATGAACAGGGATTTTACTTATTCCAGTCCATACTTCAGGGAAAAGTACTTGGAAAGAGGGCGACCGGGGATATCGTGGCTGAAAAATTTAAGTACCTGGTTTGGCATGAATATAACTGACTTATTCCGTGCAGTAGGTTAAAATAGAAAGTTAAAATAGTCTGTATGATATCCAACATCCAAAACGAATAGGGACTACCAGGAGGAGAAGATTGTTTAAGAATACCTTGCTGATTAATAATGATTGTTGTTTGTGTGTAATTAAAGTTTGTAATTGGCGACTTCATTGGTGTCAGTTATTCTGTTTCCGCTGTACCGACGATGATCCGGTGTGACCGTCGTGTAATATTCTGTGTAAAAGTAAAAACCAAATGAAACTTAGGAATTATATCTGTTGGTTACAATTGAAAATTTAAAGTAGCTGCAAGATAAATTCATTTTAATCCGTGTTGCCTTCCTCAAGAGAATATGTTATTGAATAAAATAACTGCTCGTATAATTAATACTAAACTTTTGAACAAAAAAAATTGAACTCACAAAGAAAGTTTAATTAGAAAACTTGGAGAGTCCTTATTGCTATTGTGAGTGTATCTCATCAACATAAGTACACAGTTTTTCCTGTTTTATTTTTTTTTTAATTTTAAGCTATTTGTACTCATGTAAGTGAAATCCCATTATCTGGACAATATAGTAACACATTTATATAATGATGATGATCATCATCATCATCATCAGCATCATCTTCAAGGCTTTAACCAAGAATGGTTTGTTCCGGTCTCAAATAGGCAAATATTATAGCTGGTCACTACAGCGCTTCCTCGGACGTCCCACACCTCTCCGTCGCCCCCGGCTTATAGTTCCATAGTTTTTTGGGGATGGGGCAGTCATCCATTCGGCAAAGATCTTCCCACCAATTCAGCCGATACTGGGCGATCCTGTCGAGTACACTTATAATATACAGTTCCTGCCGTATATCTATGTTTCTTCTTTGATCATGGAGAGTATACCCTGCCACGTGCCTGAGAAATCTCATTTCAGCAGCTTGGATGCGACTGGCCTGGCCTTTCGTTAAAGTCCAATTCTCAGACCTATAAAGAAATGTGGGAAGAGCATCACCTTGTAGAATTTTAGGCGTATTACTTTACTTGGTGACTTAAGGTTTCGCTGCTAACTTTGATGGTCCCGCATATAAGGTTGAACACATTCAACTTATCCACCACGTCGTTGCTTGCATTATAAGACACATTTATGTAATAGTTACAATATTTATGGCGGTGACGTAATATTTACGTCATGCTTATAATAAGAAGTTTTCTGCTTGAAAGCGTTTAGGTACCAAAACGTAAAATACTCCTTGTGTTATTGTAACCGTATCAGTGGCCCCCGTGTAAAATCTCGGTATATGGGCGCGGCTTCGCACTCGAATATTTGTCTTTTAATAAGTATTTTAAGATAATTTTTATTGTCTATGTCCGTATGGCGTTCTATCAGCTCGTATAACAATTTTGTACTCATTAGTCAAATTCCCTCCAAAGCTGTTTTCAACACTTTTACTATTTTAACTTGTACTAAATTATTATGTTGGTGAAACAGCCTTTGGAGATTTAAAAGTACCCATTTATAAAGCCTTTGGAGATATTTATAAAGTACCTGTTAAATCAAAAGTCTAAATTCTTTATTTTAAGTGTTACTGTGTTAGAAGCATTGTATAACACACTGAACGTTATGTTTTACTCAACCATGGCTTTTATTTATTTCAGCAGCAAACTAAAAACCAGAAACAGTTTGGCATCTGTTAAACCGTGTATCGGAACATGTGTTAGGTATGAAGATCGAGAGGGGGGTTGCAGGTGCTAAGGAAGGGTCAAGTACCTGTAAAAACTAAATATAATCTGAAAGCAAAATATAAAATTTCTAAACTAAATAATAGCTTTTAATAAAGGGGATATACAGAATTCAGTTTGTTCATTTGTTAAATTTTTGTTATTTCTTATTGCTTTTCTGAACATTGAATTTCTTAACACAAGAAGGCGATTTTAACCAATACAACTAATACAGGTGTTGCAGATCATTGCTTATAACATGATCACTTCATAGATATAAAAACATAACATTACTCCACAATATACAAAAAGGTAAAAGAATAAATTTGTTAGAAATTCTAAAAATTATAAAAGCAATAAATCTCTAGCCGTTTATAAAGCCTTTGGAATTATTTATAAAGTACCTGTTAAATCAAAAACGCTAAATTCTTTATTTTAAGTGTAACTGTGTTTAGGAGCATTGTGAACACATTAAACGTTATGTTTTTCCTCAACCATGGCTTTTATTTCAGCAGTAAACTAAAATCCAAAACCGTTGTCACCTAACCTCACAAATGAAAACAACACGTATTTTCGCTTTGCATTAAGTATAAGAAAATTTAAGATTAGTACACTTCTTCTTTTCCACATCGTAATATATCGATACAATCGCATATTATATAAAACATCTAAATTTTTCTGCAGGAATGGATAATGTACAGTTCCGATGCCGCTAAATAGCTTTTGTTTATTTACTTGTTACTATGGTAATTAATTCTGGTCTCCATGGTGTATTGACATCTTTAGTAGTAATATTTAATGTACTTCATTACTTATTCATTGCATCATCAAAAATACGTATAAACATAAATTTTATAATCGTTTAAGACAATTACAAAATATATAGGCATCTGTATACAAAATTACAAAGCATATCGATACAATCGCATAGTAAAAATATTAAAAACTGCAGGAACGGATAAAGACACAGTTCCGATGCCGCTAAATATCATTTGTTTGTTTACTTGTTACTATGGTAATTAATTCTGGTCTGCATGGTGTTGTTGACATCTTTATACACGTCAACAAAGTCAACAAAAAGGCATAATTAAAAGGTGCTAAATCGTGAGAACGGGGCAGAATATCGAATTCTAAATCAGACAGTATTTACCCTTGTGTTAAAGGTTACCTGTGCAAAATTTGGTGGCAATTGGTGTAGCGGTGTGGATTTGTATTCAGTACCTTAAATCCTCAGACTTTGAGTTATATATATATATATATATATATACATATATATATATATATTAAGTTTTGAAGTTTAGATAACCTGCACGGATGTTTTTAAAAACAGTTCTTCATTTATCCTGAATACGGTGGAACATTCACGTTTTGATATGTTTATAACCAAAATAAACTCAGTGTAGCTATTTATTCTACCATAATATTTTCCTTCATAACGACAACTAAGGCGACCTGTCTAAGGGAAGGAGACCCTGAAATGAAAACCCCGGCCTACAAGTTGGGTGTTATACGATTGGTTGGTATCCCATCTATGTGAAAATTACAATACTCATTAGTTTCATAGGTAATAGTAAATCCTATGAAGCCGGAACAGTTCACCAAGAACTAATCTTTGTTGGAAAAGAAGAAGAAGAAGAAGAAGAAGAAGAAGAAGAAGAAGAAGAAGAAGAAGAAGAAGAAGAAGAACTAAAAAGGTCGATAGCATGATGTAACGCAGTTAAAAGTAAACGGAAAATGTTTATAAACAAAAGTCAAAAAATTAAAAGAAAAATATTTATCTTGATCTTTTCTTCCTTTATATACTAAGGCGTTCGATTCAGATTTTCTAATCAACTGATAACAGGCAGTCAGTCAGTTTCTGAGAAAACCAGGCAGTTTGTGCTTTGAAGGGAGCCATCTAAATTTATTATTCAACTGATTAGATTGCCTAATACCCAGATCAATATTCAATTTCCTTGAATACGAAATGGATCTGCTTATAGAATTAATATTTACCCCTGGTATTAAACTTTAGCATAACTATTAGATTACCTATTTTGATTGTATAAGATTTCATTACAGATAAGTACATTACTATACATAATTAATGTACGATTAATTCTTAGAACGGTAGAAAAAAATCTTAAATTTATGAAGAGTGTTTACAATTTTCCTCATATATTTGCTATTTGTTCTATACTGTAAAGGTAGTTTTTGTTGAAAGGGAACATTTTGTGTTTTAAAGTTGAAGCAACGCTTTGGTGAGTTTTATTCTTTTATTGCATGGCTCATTATCTTATAACAGTACTGTGTGCCATTGAAGTTGATGTTCAGTATTTTTATTTACACTTCCATGAAGAAAAAACTATAGTACTTCAAGTTCTTCTTTTTTACATTTTTCTCGTTGCACGCACTGTCACAACAAACAATAACGTCACAAAATTAAGTAATTAAATAATTCGCAACAAATACACAATTAAACATTAAGACTTATCGTTTGAATTAGTAGAACTGACAACTCAGCCCTGGTTGACTGCTGTCCACAATACAGGTATTGTAGTATCATTTTAATGACTATCCGAGACGCTCAGATGTACTGTCGTAGGCACATCTCATGTAGCTGCGTTGTTGCCATGTTTCTCAGCCTCAGCCACCAATAAATGTACACACTATAGTTGATACACATATGTTTAGTAACTTATTGTTACGTAATGCGGAAAAGTGTTACGTCATTATGGAACTCTCTGGTACACTGGAGAACGTTGTTCTACTGTTTTCTCGGCTATTCCCGCAGCTGTAATGCGTACGTTACACTTGACATACGAGGCAGTATTACGTAATGCGGAACGTCTCGTGCGTTCGATGGTATGGATCTAGAAGCCTCTCAATTAGCCTAACGGTACATGTTTCTGCAAAGGTCGCGCTGAAGTGTCGTCTAGAATTTTCGGTGGTTTGTTAAGGACGCGTATTATGGAACCCTGCAGAGTAAAAATAGCCCATATCTACTGCTTAGTTTTCAGTTATTGTTGGGCGATTTACATAGCGCGTTTCGAAGTATTTTGGCGAAGTGTTAAGTGTTTTATAATTGTGCGGGACATTGTAATACAATTGTGTTTTATATTAGTTGACATTTTTTATTGCGTGTGAACAATTTTTTATTTGATTTGTTGTAAGAGACTAACTTGTCGGTTACAAACTGTTTAATTGTGATAATTAAAGCTGGTGATTATTGACGTAATTGGTGTCTTGTATTTTGTTTTCCACTGTACCATACGACGATCAGTTAGACCGTCGTAACAATATTAATATCATCATCGTTCCTCTGGTGTTACAGCTCATTACTGACTCTTGATATCCTGGAGAAGACTTCTCCAACGGTTCCGATCTAACGTGTTGGCTCCAAAACATTCATCGATGCTATGAAATTCTTCATCTGATAATTCCTATCTGTTTCGGATGTTGGATATCATACAGGCTATTTTAACTTTTTGTACTGCTGCACAGAATAAGTCCATTGTATTCGTGCCAAAGCAGGTTCTTAAATTTCTTACCCATGTGATTCTCGGTCGCCCAATTCCTCTCTTTCCCAGTACTTTTCCCTGTAGTATGGAGTACAATAAGTAAAATCTCTGTTCATTTCTCATGAGTTGTCCCAGATACTAAAGCTTTCTTATCTTCACCGTGTTAATAACTTCTCTTTCTTTCTTCATCAATGAAATTAATACGAGCTAAATTAAGAAATTTGTGCATAAATAATTTATTGAATTTAACATATTAATTTTATTGTAAACTGGGTGAACAGTACAGTCTAAAGAAATGGATTAGAATTGATTATTTAACGTCTGCATATTGGTTAAGTACCGTATGTCTCAGAAAGTTGCAAGAGAAACGTGATCTGAAAGCCACAGAATTGTTGAAAAATCTGAGTGTTTCCTGTCTTAGCAGTGGACTGAGGTGGGTCACAATGGAAACACTTTCTCAGTTTTATCAGTGTAACTGTGAGATGATTGCCACTGTAATATTGTTCGGTGGTGTAGAAGATCTCGGTTTCTTAAGCGTTTCTCATTCACGCTCAGAAAATATGAATGAGCATTTTCTTTTAATATTACTGTGTATTTAGAATCGTATATCAAGGTTGTATTTCACTGTTCGTTAGGGTTGCAAGTACAGTGAAAATTTCTTAAGATTTTAGCTGACAAATTTTTAAACTACGTTATTCATACTGGATCTTAATTTTGTTTTTAACGCAGTCACTGCTGAGATTTTATATGTTAGGAACAATAAGTGCTCATATGTTCTTTTTTGTAAATTTATTGTTGTATTGGAGTGTTAGTGGTCTCAAATATAATATAAATGTAGCGGTTAAAAATCGAAAAATTTGTTTGATATAATAAAAACTACGGATTTTGAAGAAGATGACATATTGAAGAAGAGTGGGGTATGTATGCTTAGTTGTGGGGAATGTGACAAAGTGTAGCCTATCTGGGCGAAACGGGTCATCAATTTTGCCAGAGATTTAAAGAACATAAGAGGGGTGAAGGAGAATTAACGACGCTAGGCATTTTATATAAGAAGGACATAAATTCATAGACCCAGTTGTAAATTATAAGATAATAAAAGTGATGAGTAAAGAATAAGAAAGGAAATTAAAGGAAGAAGTGGAAATATTAAAAATAAGAAATAAAGATGAAAAAGACTAATGAATATGAAAACCACATTTGAAAGTGAAGAAATATTTAGTAGCTTATTAGACAACAAAAAAGAGTAGAAGATGAGTCAACGTGAATTTTGACGGCTACAAAATTGGTAATGTAACACAACCCACTATGGGTGGAGCTAAGTAAGACGTTACTCCGTCAGGGGGCGGAGCTAGATAGGGCCGATATTAACGGTATATAAGAAGTGAACAGTTTCATATTTCTCTGTTGATAAATGAACTGAAGATGGCTTGACTGCCGAAAGCGCTCGTCAATACCAAAGACAACATAGTGGTTTGTACAAAATTACTAGTAGAAATAAAAAAGAAATTTTTTTGTAAATGATATATTTTTTAAACTCGAAGAAATACAAAACTAATATTGCACAGAAATTAAGTAATGGTTTCACTACACGCAAAAAACGAAACCTTTCATGCTGCACGTTCTTCCTGTATTAATAGGCTACATTACGAATCGAGTGAATATCACGGATGCATGACATGAGCAGCAAATGTGTTAGTTTATAAATTTGCAACCGTACAGGAGTTGACTGACAGCGCAAATTATGCAAGCGGCGCAATGTTACACGTGACAGGCCACCCACCGTTAGCTTTACGGTATATATCTGAGTTTACACGCCAGATTCGTTATCACATAGACCTGAAGATACCCGTCGTAATATGAGTGAAAAATTGTCTAAAGAAACATAACCGACGAGATTCATCCTGGAAGAAGATTTATAATAGAATACAAACACACGTGTTTACAAAAATGATTAGATGACATACCTCGAAAAATTTATTGTAAAATAGTTTACTTTCTGTATATTCAAATATTTTCCTTACCAATATTAATGTATAGCCTTAGTTCTTTAAATAATTTTTAATTAGCCTCTAAGTTTTAAGGAATGTGAATACATTATATTTCAGATTTTTTTTTATTTTGGGGAAGGTAGTGTTTACGTAGTAAATATTATATTACATTAAGATTGTTGACATTAAATTTAATTGAAGCAAACTTCTGAGTCTTTTAATTACGCTTTGGTCGAGAAATTCTAAGAGTCCGAAGGTGTCACCAGACTCTGTTACAACATCTAGGTGTGTTGACCTGAAGGTGGGCCGTTACACGGCTACGCATGTAATATACACCAACAAAGAGAAAATCGTTTTCCGTGTAGTGAAGGGATGAAATACATTGAAAAATATTAGTTGATTATGGTTCTGGCATGTCAGTCACTGCATCAAGTGTACGAATGCAGTAAGAAAATGGAAGTGGAAGATGAGAATTTAATCACTTCTGTAATCTTTGGTTCCGGAAGTGTAAACATTGTACAGCCGGAATAAATAAATAAATTTATACCAGATTCCAAATTAATAGCAAACAATAAGTAAACTACTGACTCTTCATGTCGTTTAAAATTATCATTATCTGACGAAAGTACTGCACTAATTACTAATTTATTGCCTAGCAAAAAGCACGTTTTACACTCACTAATGTATATTTATGAATATTCGTTTTTGTCACTAATTACAGCTACGAAATACATTGACGTCAATCAGTTTTCAATAGAATGGCCACAAATAAATAATTCAGCAATCATGCGTCAAAATCAACTTCAACATTTTTGTTGTTGGTGTCAGTACATAATATTCAAATGAATATTAAACATTTGTTTATATATAAATATTGTGAATTCAAATTATTACACGTATTTACAGTAATACGCATTTAACTCTATAGCTATATTTTGCGTCATCGGTTTACTATATTGTTTTCAAATTTTAATCCAATAATTTACCTTTCTCGTTCGTTTGTAATATATGTATTTAATATACCCATTTAAAGAGCGTATCAGAACACCGACAAATCTTAACATTAATTATATTATATGTTGGGTCTTTCGACTGGTTTGTACCCTCCCCGCATATACCCGTGGTGCGTGTGTTATCACAGGTGTACGGGACCTACAGTTTAACGCCGGATCCAAACGTCATAGTTGAGGAGGGTTTATACTAGGCAGGATACCTCTCGTTGGTTTGCCATCGTCTTGCGAGTGGGGAACGGTTGTGTCTAAATCAGATGACCCCGCCAGGAATCGAACCCGCGCCGACAGCGTAACAGCGCCACACGCTAGCCAGTACACATTAATTATAAATATACTAATACTCTGGCAATCATTCAGTAGCATGCAATTCATACTCAGTGTGCAGAGAATGCCTCACAGGAGGAGCAACTTAGCTACAAGGCATTTAGTAGCCGTCAAGATATTTCCTATAGTAACTATGTTTACCTCCGTCGTTCCACGCGCGTACTGGAACGCGATTTTAGAAGTAAAAGAGGCTATTTTGTTCTAACAAAATGATTTGTTAAAAATGAAAAACGCAGAATTATTGGTGTGCGTCTTTTGTAACTGGAGCACCGTGGCTCAGTATATTGTTATTAAAATGTCCGTAACGATTTCATTATTAAACTACCACCGCGCGCTCCGGATGTCGTAGTTTTTCACTCACATTGAGGTCGCTCTAGTCCAGGTAGCCATGCTACCTCACGCAAAGCATTAGTGAGTAACGTGACTTGTCTGATGTAACGTTGGGAGGTAGTGTCAGTGAGACAGCAGAAGAGCAAGTGAGGCAGGCTTGTACCTACACCAGTGGTTCCCAAAGTGGGGTCCGCGGACTCCTGGGAGTCCAGGACAATGTTTCAATGGGTCCGCAGACACTTTTCAGAAAAATTAGAATATACCGTAGTTTTTTCCTATTTTTTATGCTCTAAAATCTAAATTTTACAATCTTAAAATAATTAGCAGAAGATTGCAGTATTTGTTTTTGGGTGCAAACTAATTTTAATTGTAAAAGTAATTTAAAACTAATAGCTTTAATAATGTCTTTAAATCATGTCGTGTAGCAGATCTGTTTGTCAACAGAACTGACTAAACCTCTCTCTTACACTACAAAAAGAAGATTAATTGGCAGAACTTTCAACTAACAGTTCATTAAAATTAGAGTTTTCGCAATTACAGCTAGCTTACTTCTGGTTATACGTAATGACTGACTATCCTGAACTCGCAAAAAAAGCTTTGCAGCATTTAATTGTGTTTCCCTTTACTTATTTGTGTGAAACCGCATTCTCCCTGCTCACGTACTTGAAAACAAGTTTACGAAATAACCTTGATGTCGAGAGTGACTTAATATTGAAATTATCAGACATTAAAACGAATATTTCAGGGCTAATTGTTCAAAATGCAGCTTCATTTTTCACATTAAATTTGTATATTTGATATCACTAATATTATAATTTTGCAAGTTAAGAGAATTTTAATTTTAATAAATTTTAATTAAAATATAAGGGTTTCTATCATATTTACTGTATATTTTACTTCAGAACTCGGACGGGGTCCATGAATTTTTAAATTATTTGAGGGGGTCTGTGGACAGAAAAGTTTGGGAACCACTGACCTACACGCTTGCAACAATGCAGTTTTTATTTGAATGTTTCCTGTGTGTGTGTGTGTGTGTGTCTGCGCGCGCGCGTAGCGTTACAGACAGTCAGTTGTTAGTAACTTAAACGTTTGTTTGAACAAAAGAACCTTCATGTTCCGTATTTAATGCACCCTCCTGTATAACGCGCACACCCATTTTATCCTAAAATTTCGCAGATAAAATGTAATTCGTGTCTAAGCCGCATCCATATTGTGATGAGAAATAGTTGAACATATTGTTACGACGGTCTGACACTTGAAGGTGCTGTCTCACACCACCAACCCAACAAATGTAATTCGTGTCTAAGCCGCATCCATATTGTGATGAGAAATAGTTGAACATATTGTTACGACGGTCTGACACTTGAAGGTGCTGTCTCACACCACCAACCCAACAAATGTAATTCGTGTCTAAGCCGCATCCATATTGTGATGAGAAATAGTTGAACATATTGTTACGACGGTCTGACACTTGAAGGTGCTGTCTCACACCACCAACCCAACAAATGTAATTCGTGTCTAAGCCGCATCCATATTGTGATGAGAAATAGTTGAACATATTGTTACGACGGTCTGACACTTGAAGGTGCTGTCTCACACCACCAACCCAACAAATGTAATTCGTGTCTAAGCCGCATCCATATTGTGATGAGAAATAGTTGAACATATTGTTACGACGGTCTGACACTTGAAGGTGCTGTCTCACACCACCAACCCAACAAATGTAATTCGTGTCTAAGCCGCATCCATATTGTGATGAGAAATAGTTGAACATATTGTTACGACGGTCTGACACTTGAAGGTGCTGTCTCACACCACCAACCCAACAAATGTAATTCGTGTCTAAGCCGCATCCATATTGTGATGAGAAATAGTTGAACATATTGTTACGACGGTCTGACACTTGAAGGTGCTGTCTCACACCACCAACCCAACAAATGTAATTCGTGTCTAAGCCGCATCCATATTGTGATGAGAAATAGTTGAACATATTGTTACGACGGTCTGACACTTGAAGGTGCTGTCTCACACCACCAACCCAACAAATGTAATTCGTGTCTAAGCCGCATCCATATTGTGATGAGAAATAGTTGAACATATTGTTACGACGGTCTGACACTTGAAGGTGCTGTCTCACACCACCAACCCAACAAATGTAATTCGTGTCTAAGCCGCATCCATATTGTGATGAGAAATAGTTGAACATATTGTTACGACGGTCTGACACTTGAAGGTGCTGTCTCACACCACCAACCCAACAAATGTAATTCGTGTCTAAGCCGCATCCATATTGTGATGAGAAATAGTTGAACATATTGTTACGACGGTCTGACACTTGAAGGTGCTGTCTCACACCACCAACCCAACAAATGTAATTCGTGTCTAAGCCGCATCCATATTGTGATGAGAAATAGTTGAACATATTGTTACGACGGTCTGACACTTGAAGGTGCTGTCTCACACCACCAACCCAACAAATGTAATTCGTGTCTAAGCCGCATCCATATTGTGATGAGAAATAGTTGAACATATTGTTACGACGGTCTGACACTTGAAGGTGCTGTCTCACACCACCAACCCAACAAATGTAATTCGTGTCTAAGCCGCATCCATATTGTGATGAGAAATAGTTGAACATATTGTTACGACGGTCTGACACTTGAAGGTGCTGTCTCACACCACCAACCCAACAAATGTAATTCGTGTCTAAGCCGCATCCATATTGTGATGAGAAATAGTTGAACATATTGTTACGACGGTCTGACACTTGAAGGTGCTGTCTCACACCACCAACCCAACAAATGTAATTCGTGTCTAAGCCGCATCCATATTGTGATGAGAAATAGTTGAACATATTGTTACGACGGTCTGACACTTGAAGGTGCTGTCTCACACCACCAACCCAACAAATGTAATTCGTGTCTAAGCCGCATCCATATTGTGATGAGAAATAGTTGAACATATTGTTACGACGGTCTGACACTTGAAGGTGCTGTCTCACACCACCAACCCAACAAATGTAATTCGTGTCTAAGCCGCATCCATATTGTGATGAGAAATAGTTGAACATATTGTTACGACGGTCTGACACTTGAAGGTGCTGTCTCACACCACCAACCCAACAAATGTAATTCGTGTCTAAGCCGCATCCATATTGTGATGAGAAATAGTTGAACATATTGTTACGACGGTCTGACACTTGAAGGTGCTGTCTCACACCACCAACCCAACAAATGTAATTCGTGTCTAAGCCGCATCCATATTGTGATGAGAAATAGTTGAACATATTGTTACGACGGTCTGACACTTGAAGGTGCTGTCTCACACCACCAACCCAACAAATGTAATTCGTGTCTAAGCCGCATCCATATTGTGATGAGAAATAGTTGAACATATTGTTACGACGGTCTGACACTTGAAGGTGCTGTCTCACACCACCAACCCAACAAATGTAATTCGTGTCTAAGCCGCATCCATATTGTGATGAGAAATAGTTGAACATATTGTTACGACGGTCTGACACTTGAAGGTGCTGTCTCACACCACCAACCCAACAAATGTAATTCGTGTCTAAGCCGCATCCATATTGTGATGAGAAATAGTTGAACATATTGTTACGACGGTCTGACACTTGAAGGTGCTGTCTCACACCACCAACCCAACAAATGTAATTCGTGTCTAAGCCGCATCCATATTGTGATGAGAAATAGTTGAACATATTGTTACGACGGTCTGACACTTGAAGGTGCTGTCTCACACCACCAACCCAACAAATGTAATTCGTGTCTAAGCCGCATCCATATTGTGATGAGAAATAGTTGAACATATTGTTACGACGGTCTGACACTTGAAGGTGCTGTCTCACACCACCAACCCAACAAATGTAATTCGTGTCTAAGCCGCATCCATATTGTGATGAGAAATAGTTGAACATATTGTTACGACGGTCTGACACTTGAAGGTGCTGTCTCACACCACCAACCCAACAAATGTAATTCGTGTCTAAGCCGCATCCATATTGTGATGAGAAATAGTTGAACATATTGTTACGACGGTCTGACACTTGAAGGTGCTGTCTCACACCACCAACCCAACAAATGTAATTCGTGTCTAAGCCGCATCCATATTGTGATGAGAAATAGTTGAACATATTGTTACGACGGTCTGACACTTGAAGGTGCTGTCTCACACCACCAACCCAACAAATGTAATTCGTGTCTAAGCCGCATCCATATTGTGATGAGAAATAGTTGAACATATTGTTACGACGGTCTGACACTTGAAGGTGCTGTCTCACACCACCAACCCAACAAATGTAATTCGTGTCTAAGCCGCATCCATATTGTGATGAGAAATAGTTGAACATATTGTTACGACGGTCTGACACTTGAAGGTGCTGTCTCACACCACCAACCCAACAAATGTAATTCGTGTCTAAGCCGCATCCATATTGTGATGAGAAATAGTTGAACATATTGTTACGACGGTCTGACACTTGAAGGTGCTGTCTCACACCACCAACCCAACAAATGTAATTCGTGTCTAAGCCGCATCCATATTGTGATGAGAAATAGTTGAACATATTGTTACGACGGTCTGACACTTGAAGGTGCTGTCTCACAGACCAACCCAACAAATGTAATTCGTGTCTAAGCCGCATCCATATTGTGATGAGAAATAGTTGAACATATTGTTACGACGGTCTGACACTTGAAGGTGCTGTCTCACACCACCAACCCAACAAATGTAATTCGTGTCTAAGCCGCATCCATATTGTGATGAGAAATAGTTGAACATATTGTTACGACGGTCTGACACTTGAAGGTGCTGTCTCACACGACCAACCCAACAAATGTAATTCGTGTCTAAGCCGCATCCATATTGTGATGAGAAATAGTTGAACATATTGTTACGACGGTCTGACACTTGAAGGTGCTGTCTCACACCACCAACCCAACAAATGTAATTCGTGTCTAAGCCGCATCCATATTGTGATGAGAAATAGTTGAACATATTGTTACGACGGTCTGACACTTGAAGGTGCTGTCTCACACCACCAACCCAACAAATGTAATTCGTGTCTAAGCCGCATCCATATTGTGATGAGAAATAGTTGAACATATTGTTACGACGGTCTGACACTTGAAGGTGCTGTCTCACACCACCAACCCAACAAATGTAATTCGTGTCTAAGCCGCATCCATATTGTGATGAGAAATAGTTGAACATATTGTTACGACGGTCTGACACTTGAAGGTGCTGTCTCACACGACCAACCCAACAAATGTAATTCGTGTCTAAGCCGCATCCATATTGTGATGAGAAATAGTTGAACATATTGTTACGACGGTCTGACACTTGAAGGTGCTGTCTCACACCACCAACCCAACAAATGTAATTCGTGTCTAAGCCGCATCCATATTGTGATGAGAAATAGTTGAACATATTGTTACGACGGTCTGACACTTGAAGGTGCTGTCTCACACGACCAACCCAACAAATGTAATTCGTGTCTAAGCCGCATCCATATTGTGATGAGAAATAGTTGAACATATTGTTACGACGGTCTGACACTTGAAGGTGCTGTCTCACACCGACCAACCCAACAAATGTAATTCGTGTCTAAGCCGCATCCATATTGTGATGAGAAATAGTTGAACATATTGTTACGACGGTCTGACACTTGAAGGTGCTGTCTCACACCACCAACCCAACAAATGTAATTCGTGTCTAAGCCGCATCCATATTGTGATGAGAAATAGTTGAACATATTGTTACGACGGTCTGACACTTGAAGGTGCTGTCTCACACCACCAACCCAACAAATGTAATTCGTGTCTAAGCCGCATCCATATTGTGATGAGAAATAGTTGAACATATTGTTACGACGGTCTGACACTTGAAGGTGCTGTCTCACACCACCAACCCAACAAATGTAATTCGTGTCTAAGCCGCATCCATATTGTGATGAGAAATAGTTGAACATATTGTTACGACGGTCTGACACTTGAAGGTGCTGTCTCACACCACCAACCCAACAAATGTAATTCGTGTCTAAGCCGCATCCATATTGTGATGAGAAATAGTTGAACATATTGTTACGACGGTCTGACACTTGAAGGTGCTGTCTCACACCACCAACCCAACAAATGTAATTCGTGTCTAAGCCGCATCCATATTGTGATGAGAAATAGTTGAACATATTGTTACGACGGTCTGACACTTGAAGGTGCTGTCTCACAGCACCAACCCAACAAATGTAATTCGTGTCTAAGCCGCATCCATATTGTGATGAGAAATAGTTGAACATATTGTTACGACGGTCTGACACTTGAAGGTGCTGTCTCACACCACCAACCCAACAAATGTAATTCGTGTCTAAGCCGCATCCATATTGTGATGAGAAATAGTTGAACATATTGTTACGACGGTCTGACACTTGAAGGTGCTGTCTCACACCACCAACCCAACAAATGTAATTCGTGTCTAAGCCGCATCCATATTGTGATGAGAAATAGTTGAACATATTGTTACGACGGTCTGACACTTGAAGGTGCTGTCTCACACCACCAACCCAACAAATGTAATTCGTGTCTAAGCCGCATCCATATTGTGATGAGAAATAGTTGAACATATTGTTACGACGGTCTGACACTTGAAGGTGCTGTCTCACACCACCAACCCAACAAATGTAATTCGTGTCTAAGCCGCATCCATATTGTGATGAGAAATAGTTGAACATATTGTTACGACGGTCTGACACTTGAAGGTGCTGTCTCACACCACCAACCCAACAAATGTAATTCGTGTCTAAGCCGCATCCATATTGTGATGAGAAATAGTTGAACATATTGTTACGACGGTCTGACACTTGAAGGTGCTGTCTCACACCACCAACCCAACAAATGTAATTCGTGTCTAAGCCGCATCCATATTGTGATGAGAAATAGTTGAACATAGTGTTACGACGGTCTGACACTTGAAGGTGCTGTCTCACACCGACCAACCCAACAAATGTAATTCGTGTCTAAGCCGCATCCATATTGTGATGAGAAATAGTTGAACATATTGTTACGACGGTCTGACACTTGAAGGTGCTGTCTCACACCACCAACCCAACAAATGTAATTCGTGTCTAAGCCGCATCCATATTGTGATGAGAAATAGTTGAACATATTGTTACGACGGTCTGACACTTGAAGGTGCTGTCTCACACCACCAACCCAACAAATGTAATTCGTGTCTAAGCCGCATCCATATTGTGATGAGAAATAGTTGAACATATTGTTACGACGGTCTGACACTTGAAGGTGCTGTCTCACACCACCAACCCAACAAATGTAATTCGTGTCTAAGCCGCATCCATATTGTGATGAGAAATAGTTGAACATATTGTTACGACGGTCTGACACTTGAAGGTGCTGTCTCACACCACCAACCCAACAAATGTAATTCGTGTCTAAGCCGCATCCATATTGTGATGAGAAATAGTTGAACATATTGTTACGACGGTCTGACACTTGAAGGTGCTGTCTCACACCACCAACCCAACAAATGTAATTCGTGTCTAAGCCGCATCCATATTGTGATGAGAAATAGTTGAACATATTGTTACGACGGTCTGACACTTGAAGGTGCTGTCTCACACCACCAACCCAACAAATGTAATTCGTGTCTAAGCCGCATCCATATTGTGATGAGAAATAGTTGAACATATTGTTACGACGGTCTGACACTTGAAGGTGCTGTCTCACACCACCAACCCAACAAATGTAATTCGTGTCTAAGCCGCATCCATATTGTGATGAGAAATAGTTGAACATATTGTTACGACGGTCTGACACTTGAAGGTGCTGTCTCACACCACCAACCCAACAAATGTAATTCGTGTCTAAGCCGCATCCATATTGTGATGAGAAATAGTTGAACATATTGTTACGACGGTCTGACACTTGAAGGTGCTGTCTCACACCACCAACCCAACAAATGTAATTCGTGTCTAAGCCGCATCCATATTGTGATGAGAAATAGTTGAACATATTGTTACGACGGTCTGACACTTGAAGGTGCTGTCTCACACCACCAACCCAACAAATGTAATTCGTGTCTAAGCCGCATCCATATTGTGATGAGAAATAGTTGAACATATTGTTACGACGGTCTGACACTTGAAGGTGCTGTCTCACAGCACCAACCCAACAAATGTAATTCGTGTCTAAGCCGCATCCATATTGTGATGAGAAATAGTTGAACATATTGTTACGACGGTCTGACACTTGAAGGTGCTGTCTCACACCACCAACCCAACAAATGTAATTCGTGTCTAAGCCGCATCCATATTGTGATGAGAAATAGTTGAACATATTGTTACGACGGTCTGACACTTGAAGGTGCTGTCTTACACCACCAACCCAACATACCGGCTTCATCAATAATAACGAACCTTACAGCTTTTAATTTTCTTCAAAAAAAATTTTGGATTCACCTTCTAAATCTTTGAAAATTCCTCCTCTTCTCTTTGAAGTATTTATTCTTAGAGCCGAATGAATAGTTTGTCCAGCAATGTTGTTAGCTGCCACACCAGTAGGAACCATTAAAAGAGTTCCATCACAGCCAAAATATGAATTAATTCTCCTAACCATTTCATTAATTACACAGCTTTTACCAGTTCCAGCTTTTCCCTGAATAATTGCAAGTCTTTGATTGCAATCATCATAGTCATTTAGCTGATATTCTAAGAAAGATAATATCTTATTTTGTTGGTCGTTGAAAATAACATTGTATGATTCATGAGAATCATACTGATTCCGAAATGTTTCTCGATTCCTTTCGATGAAAGAAGTTTTAGTCTTTATATCTAAATATTTGTAATACCCTCCTTCCCAATTATGAAGTAAATCGATACCTAGACCAACATGAGTTGGTAGTGCATTAGGCATTACTGCTGCTATAGCCAGTCTCTATCATCAAAAATATGAAACTCGTTATTATTATTCTGATCAATTTCAGTTTCTTCTCTAAGTAAAGACATGTGTAATTGTTCGTGAAGCTGTCCAAAATTTTGTCGGGTATAAGCCACGAACCATGTTTCATCTGTACGTTTCAAGTCTTCTTCATTACGCCAATGCTTAAATAAAATCAACTTTTGTTTACGATATAATTATATCGTAAACAACTTTGAATTCAGTATTGACTGCATTTTTATTGTTGTTTACTTTAGGAAAAACTTGTACAATTCTTTCTTTTCTGTTTGTGATAATTGAATTATTTCTTCCCTTAGAAAATTTTTTACCAAAATCGAATAATGTTATTTCTTCCATGTCTAGTGGTCTACTACTATAAAACTGAATGAATGAATTACTGTCATTTTCACTGTTGGTTCCATTAATTGCAACATAGTCTTCTATTGTTATGAAAGCTATTCTAAAATTTCTGGGTACATGATACAATGGAATTCCATGGAGTAAATGACATGTTTCGTAAGCCCCTATGTCTTTTTCTCCGATCACTCTTATCATCAAACTTGTATATGCTCGACGAAATTCTTCTTCTCGATTCAACGATTTCTTGAAACATTTCCCGTCAAATTTCTCAAAGCAGGTTCTGACTTTGAAGCATATTTGAATACATATTCAACCACCTGGTATAAAGGAGGTGATTATATTAAAATCAGTATTTGCTCTTCATATTTGTGCGATGACAGGATTATACTGATTCAGGAGTTATTCCTTACTGATTCATCATTCCTTATTGGTGTATATATCCAAATACCTTTCTCATTTTTCTCTAGAAGAGATTGCTCTTGCAATTCTTTGGGATATTTGAACCTGCAAGTATATTCTTTGCCATTCCACATAAGACAATATACTTTGGTACATCTGGTATATCTTTGGAATTGATTCAGTAGTTCTGAAAGAGTACGATCGTTGTCGATAACAACATCAGTTGATCTAATCCTTGAAGGATGTACAGTTACCGGAGGAGTGAATGGCAAAGGATTGAGTGCATTAACCAAATGGTCATAATACAACTTAGTATTCAAAATGTCTTCCTCAGATGCATTATCAAAAGTTTTTGGATTACCAAAGAAGACCGTGTACATGACATGAACCACGATGCTGGAATTCGAAACAAAACCAATTATCTGAAACTGAGAATAACTTACAGACGACATTTTTTATGAATAAAGTTGCACGAAACGAAAAATAATTTTCAACAATTGAGGGATTCTCATTTATAAGTTTATGCCTTTGCTGAGCGATTCTAGATTCATCTAACATTTCCTCTTGCACGAAATTACAACTCATGAGTCGTGTCAGATCAGGCCACCAAAGATCAGCTGCACTCAAAGTAAAAAAACCCGTAGGAAGATTATCACACTGCCTAATCATTGATTCAAGTTCACCCCTTCGTTGAAACTAGTGAGATTTTGATTCTCTTATTTTTCCACACCAATAATATAAACTTCTTATTATTTGAAGATTACTCGATAGCGTGTTTCTCAATTGCTGTACGCGTATTGTTCCATTGAAATGAGATTTTTTAGCAAATATTGTCCCTCGTTGAATAGCTTGATGACGCTGAACAGTGTTCAGTGCAAAAAATCTGAACCTAGGATCTTGTGTAAAACGTCGGTCTTTATATTGCATAAAAAATTGAAAATATTCAAGTGCTGTAATTTTCATTCTACTTGCTCGAGTATTATCGTTTAGTTCAGCAGATACATAAGGTAGTAAAGCGGGAAATGCCATGCTTACATATCCTTCGCACGAGAATTCATTTATGATATCAGTACCGGAATTACATTATTCACTGCAGATTGGAGTCGATCAACTTCTGTGATTCTAATATTCAACGGGATCATACTTTCATAAATTTCTTCAGAAAATTTCTCTTCATCTTTATTCACCTCAGGTGAAACAACAGTGGGTATCATTCCATAAATACTATCATTTAATGGAAGTTGTGATATTTGTTCCATATCAATGATGATATCACTATAGAATGGATTATTCATTTTCAAAAAATTGAGTGCTTCTAAACTTTTGTCACGTTTCACATGAAAATCCCGTTGTCCATTAACACTTTCCTTTCTTACAAAAATAGTGCTCAGTGAAGGGGGTGTAAGAGGTAAGGAATTAACAATCTCCGTTATATTTTGACCAATATTTATAATATTTCCCTAATAAGCATATTGACCGGGAAAGCCTCTCGATTTCACCCTATACACACGCATCACTGGTTGCATACTCTTGCTATCAAGAGTTGTTCTACATAAGTGAGATCCATCAGTTCTATAGGTACATCTTTAGGATCCATACAATTAACTGCAGTATAAACTTATTTGGGTTTCGCTTACACTGCGGACACTTATCAAAAAATGTTTGCTGCATCAACACTCGAGAACAATTTACACATTCATAGAATTCTAGAGATCGTAAATTATCTTCAAATTCATTATGAAGATTCCTGTGTTGTTTTGATAAATACATGATAAATGTTATGTTCTGCAGGGCCTTCAACAGTTGCTGCAGCTATATTTTGTCGCTGTCTCATCCGTCTTTGATTTGTAGTTAAACGAGCCTCTTAAACGAGTTAGTTTTGTTGGACCTCTTCTCCGTCGAAGCATACTATAAATAATACGTATATATAAATTGATGAATAAGAATGTATAGAATATGCGTATAACAGAAAAAAGTACTTAAATAAAAAGTACAAAATTGAAAAAGAAGTATAAGAATAATAATTTTAATAAAATTTGGAAAATTGAATAAAGAAGTGGGCCTATAAGAATAATAATTTAAATAGAATTTGGATTAAAATTTACCTGAACTGTGACTCGTTGCAATATATAATGGAAAGTTGCAGTTGCAACAGCGACTAGGCCTATATAGATTCTCGTCTAAAAATTGACACTTGTTTAACACTTAAGTCCAATCCGTACATCTGGCTATACCATAGAACATAATCTTTTCTTATCGGGCGGCAGCCAGCGCGGGCGGCGGGAGCCGCACACGCACACGCACACGCACCGGCATTTGTGATACAGCAAAATCTTATCTTATCGGGCGACAGGCAGCGCGGGCGGCGGAAGCCGCACACGCACCGGCACGCGAGCGCCGAAATCGGCCCGTGACCGGTGAGTCGCCTGCGCCCCGTAAGTGCGAGTGAGACAAAGCGCCGCAGCTGGACCACGATATCTCTCTCTTCCTCTCATACGTTTAAGATAAGATTAAAAAAAAAATCGTAATATCTTTTGAACAATATAATTTAGAAAAATAAAAATTACAGGTATGCACTCTAAAATAAGGTCCGGATATGTATGCAAAATTTGATAACATTCGGTTGAGTAGTTTCGGAGGAGTTTAAGGTCTAAATTGTTCACCGAGTCATGAATAGAGGGCTATGCCTGATTTCGCTACGCTCATCAGGCTCCGCCGAATTAACAGGTTTCACAAACCAGATCGCGTAGAAAAATTAGGTTATTACAGTTGACTCTTACTTTAGGTTTAAGATCTGCTTAGGATTTAAGTAAGTAGTTATTCGTAGTAAAAGAAAACCTGTGTACCATAAAAACATTACTACACTTAATGCGGAAAACGTTTACTGTAAGGTAATTTCAAAAACGATGCAACTTTGTGAGCAACCTTTCAAAGCTGAGAATTATCGTCCTATTGAATAGAATAAACTGTAATTTTAATAGCCTACTAGCAACCCTGCAAGAAGTTTAAACATTTTTACCTCTTTTTCAACGTCGAAAGAAAGAGGTTTCTTTCAGTGTGTTTACATTGGGCACACTTTATAAAAAAATTACAAGCAAATCACCTCATTAAAATAAAATTTCACGTTCGTTCAACAAAAGAAAGTTTCTTCTGGAAAATATTCTGCCTCTTGGTTGCAGCGTGTGTGTGTGTGTGTGTGTATACGTAAGAAGGAAAAGGCAAGTTTAACGTGAGAGAGGAACGCAGCCAATTTGGAAAGGCGGACGTTAACGATTTGTGTAAGCATCGTTACGCGGTGTACAAACGAAAACCTCCAGAATCGTTTGAGTGCAGCCAAAAGACACACACGCGCGGACACACACACACACACACACACACACACACACACACGCGCGCGCGCGCGCGCGCGCACGCATACACCCTTTTACATTAATTTGGCAGTAAATGTTGTTTAATACAACAAGAAAAGCCTAAAAAATAACAATCACTCACTGACATGAAGAAATAATTCAATATGGCATTAAAATGTTGAAATATTTTTCGTTTCATTTTTACAATCGGGAGTCTTTTATGTGAGGTTAATATATGAAGTGTACGCGCGTGTGTGTGTGTGTGTGGGGGGGGGGGTCTGGAGTAGGCCTACATGCTGTTTAAGACAACAAGGAAAATCTAAAAACTAACGATCACTCATTGATAAGGAGAAATAAGAATTTAACTTTCTACAAAGTAATTGAATATGCCATTAAAACATTGCAATTTTATTTGTTTCTTTTATCGTAAGTCTATATATGAAGTGTGCGTAGTATATGTATGTGTGTGTTTGCACTTACGTATGTACATGAGTATGTGTTTGTGCGTACGTTCTTCATCATCACCATCAGCTGCACCATTATCATTAAGTGCGACAATTCTACCACTACTGGCGAATCCCACGCCCAGCTAATTTTATTCAAATGATCATTCATTCTTAACTGGATACTAAAATAATGTAACTCCATATTTTCAATAGGCGTATCACATTCGGCAAAAAAATTTGTACATCTGACCTATAAGGGATGTTAGAAGTTAAGGAAAATAGGAGAATTTGCAATTTTTCGGTTAAAAAAAAATTAATCGTTTTGTTTTTCAATTGTAATAGATACTCAAAAACATACAAAATAAATATTAATTCTTTTAAGTTGTTTCAATATGGATTTACGTTGACAAAATTTCTTACATATTACCGTAAAAAGATGAAAAGTATAATTTTTTTTTAAATTGTCGCTTTCAGACAGTATTCAAAGGACAATTTTTTCTGTATCAGCAAATTAAATAGTTTATTATATCACAGATCGCTATAAAATTAAACCATGAGAGAAAAATAGTAATAATGATAATAATAACAAAAAAATAAGTCGTTACGGGCAAATCTATGGGACTGGCAAATTCAGGTATCTTGGAGAAGTTATTGAACACAATGTCTTAGAGAAAGAAGCGATTAAAGCACAAGTTAATAAGATGAAAGATGCTTACCATTTAACCAAAGACATATATAACAAGAAATCAATATCCATTAATGCCAAACTTAGGCATTATTCAACAGTAATGCGCCCGGAAGCACTTTATGCATCTGAGTGTCTGACTCTGAACAAGAAAATGATGATGGAAGAACTGGAAGTCACAGAAAGGAAAATGTTAAGAAAAATCTTGGGATTAATAAAAAATGAAGAACAGTATAGAAGACGCCACAATAATAAGCTGTACACACGTGTTGATAAAATCACAGACGTAACTGGAAAAAGAATAATTAGTCTCTACGGACATGTTCAAAGAATGAATCTTGACAGACTAACAGGGAAGCTTTTTAACTATTTATAAAAGCTCAAGATGTCCAATACGTGGTTCGAAGAAACAGAAAAAGATACAGAAGAACTCCAGATTACTGAAGAAGACATTGGAAAATTCTTGCCACTCAAAAAGAGATTAAAAAATGCCAGGGGTTTTAGGAAAAGCGCAAGAAGAGGACAGGTGCCATCTGGACTGACGAAAGGAGGGAGAGACATCGATCAAGATTGAAGGAGATGTGGGAGAGGAGGAAGAGAGAGGAGAAGAAAGGAGCAACCAGTTGAACCAAACGTAGTCCAAAGTGGCTCATACGAAAAAAAAATAAGAACACACATAAAGTAATAGTTATAAATTTGTATACGCGATTTGCACATGGATATCCTTACTGAATGATTGGCTGAACATTATATTGGCTTAGTAATAAAAATGATAAACTCTATAAATAGAAGGCTTTTTGCACAGATTATAAGAGGAAAAGGGATCGTTATTATTTTTTTGTCAATTTATTTTATGTATTGAGCTTGGAAAAAGGTTTTAATCTAATTAAAAATAGTTAATTTTTAGTAAAACGATTTTTTTTTCAACTTCAGGCTTATCCAATGAGACAAACGTTTACACTATGCGTGAATATACATGAGGACATATTTATAATAAGCCTTAGTTGGTATCATGTGCAAAGAGGTGCGAATGTTATAAGACAATATTGTTACTAGAATAAATACTGCATGCTATCGTAGTTTTTAGACAATAACAAACAATAAAATACAGCAGTGCAGTGTAATGTGAAAGTGAAAATGTGTTGTGCGCGTAACGAATTATATAAAGATAATAAACAGTAAACCAATTAAGAGACACACTATAAGTCATTTACATTTGTGTGTAAATTGGAATAGCTATTAGTAACTAATTATTTTAATACTAAGTAAATTCAATAGGATTCAACTGCCAAAGTATTGAAACCTCGTGCATTTGAAAACACCTGGTTTGAAAAAGTCTAGAAACGGAAAGTTTATGTCCGTTAACACGTGGTCAATTTTCACGTACAATCCAAAACGTTTTGACGTGTAAAAATGACGTCATATGCGCAGATCCATAAAAACACGGATGCGCCGTGAGTGAGACAGTCTTCCTTGTGGGGCAGTCTCTCCTATAGTTCTTGGGAAGTCGGAGTGGATTGTCGAGGAAGTCAAGCGGTCGGGGTTCGACATCTTCAGCTGCGATAGCTCTAAACGAGGACTGAATCAGGAGCAACTTGGACGGACAGAACGCCCATGAGGAAATCCCACCATAAGAGGACAACGGCCGGTGTAAATGCAGGAGCAGGTTTGCGGGATCGACCGGACCTACGTAAGTTAATCCCAGCAAATCTAGGAAAGTAAAATTATAAAAACTATTCATCATCATTATCATCATCATCTTAACGGTTTTAGGCTATATCGGCCTGTTTCTTTTCCACAGTCCAGTTTTCTTTGGTCTACTAACTTTTCTTCTGCCTGTAGCGTTGTAATCTTTCGGCATCTTTGGTATTCTACTTTCTTCCATTCTATCTACGTGTTGAATCCATTTTCTTCTGTATTCTTTAATCCTTTCATTAACTGCAAAAATATCTACGTCACTTCTTATCTCTTTATTTTTTATACGATATCGTCTATTACACCTTTTAACTGATCTCAGAAATATACATCTTACATAAAAGAGGAAAAAATTTAACTGAAACATATCTGAATTCAAAAAGAAAATCAATCGCCTTTATAGGAGATGAACCGGTTCTGACAAAAATAAAACTATTTTAAACTATAAAACAAGTAAAAACTCTTTTTTAATTGCTAACTATCAAATATATCAAAATTTATATTTTTCGAACTCAGAAGTTTTACATAAAGCTGTATATGTTATATATATATATATATATATATATATATATATAAAAAGAATACAATAAATGTGCTGATTCACCCAATCAAAATTTATTTCTGCAAGTGTAGTCAGCTTCAAACCTGTCGTCGTGCAATATATAAGTAAAACGCCGTTGCCCTAATGAATTAAATTTGCGATTCTTACGATATTAATTGATGACTCGTTAGGCACTTGGTCAAACAAATTAATACAAATGTTTTTAAATATATAAACACTTTGTACGTTTCACAGTTTTTTAATACGTTTATTTAACTCTGACAGCTGTTTCAGCTTCTTAAGACATTATGAGTGAATTACTAAACAGAGGATGTAAGGGTGGTGGACATCTGTTTAGGGCGTGTATCAGAACATGTGTGGGGTGTTAAGATTGAGGGGGTTGTAGGAGCTAAAGGAAGGTCAAGTGTCTGTAAAAACTAAGTATAATCTGAATGCAAAATACGAAATTAACTAAACTAAATAACAGATTTTAGGTAAGGGGACACACAGAATTCATATTGGTCATTTGTTAAATTTTTGTTCATAACACTACTGCACAACATACAAAAAGGTAAACAAATGGATTTGTTAGAAATTCTAGAAATTTAAGAAGCAATTAACAACAATTCTGTGTATCCTCTTTATTAAAAGCTGTTATTTAACCCCTTTAGCTTGTCCTTTAGCTTCTGCAACCCCCTCCATCTTCTCATCCCACACACGTTTCGATACACGCCCTAAACAAATGTTCACCACCCTTACATCCTCTGTTTAGTAGTTCACTCTTCTCTTTGACAATATTTAAAAAAGTTGAACAAAGTTTAAAAGAGTTAAACAAAAACTGTAAAACATACCAAGTGTTTAAATATTTTTAAAAACTTTTGCGATTCTCTGTGTGATATTAGGCAGTGGCATTTAGTGTAAAGTGTTCAATTGTCTGTGTGTAATCTAATGTAGTTTGGCGACGTTTACTGTCTTCTTAGGTAGACTGTGTTTTCGATTGCGTCACCCTAAGTACTGTATTCCAAGTACAAGTGTTTGTGAGTATTGAAAATAATATTACATCTTGTGAGTAGCTTATCGAATTCTCTTTTGTTTGATAATTTCATTAAACTGTTATAAGCTCACGGACCCGTGCGATTTTCATAACATTATTATGTTTACAAAGGCATAAGTATCGTAATTTTGTACGAGCAGTCGTACTTAGTAAATTATTAAAACCGTCAACGCACGAAAAGTTTATTCTGAGGTGTCAGGTGTGACAAATAGGTACCCAAAGTGTTAGACACACTAATCGATATCGAATGCGATTGAAGCCTTGTTCCACCAGTAAAATAATTTATATAATAATAATATACCAAATAAGAATTTACAGATTCTTAATCTGTTTTAGAAATGGAAAATAATATCTACAGATCAATTTTACCTCTTTCAATATTTTGTTTTTTCGCCGGGTTTTCTACAGTAAAATTCAACCACACGATACTGAATACAACAGCGAAAGCATACTGCTGGCTGTTGGCCATCTTCGGTTGCATATTATCATCTGTTTTAATAGTGTGGAGGGCGTTGGATAATCAGAAATTATGTTTGACCGATGTTTTGTACTTGCTTAAGGATGTCATAAATACAGTAGCCGTGACGTATTACCGAATAAAGCTTGTTACTAGTGAAAACAACGTTATCAGTGATATTTTGGAGAACATCAGGTACGTGGACAGACGCTTGGAAAGTGCTGGTATCAAAGTGGATCATAAGAAAAATCTGATCGTGTGCGTAGCCTATACTGTGACCAATATTTTATCCCACCTTGTAATGTTATATTTATTATTGTTCAAATCGCATATGTTAGAAATCTTGAAGGTTGAACAAACCACTGTCGTCTTCTTCGACATTATGGTGGCCTTCCTCATGTATTTCTCATTGCTGTTCTTTGTGATGCACTTTGTAATAATAGTTTACAATTTAAGAGGGCGGTTAATTTTTATCCGTTACGCGGTTATGAAAATCAAAGAAATAGACGTGAGGAAATCGGCCTGGACCTGTACGACCAGTTTCTCCGTTGTAGGCGGTATCAGAAGCCTGATGTTTGAACAAGAAGCTAGTGTGAGACAGATTAAATCATTACAGAGTTCTATGCGTGACGCTTTTTACAGTGCCAACAGTTTGTATAAAAAGCTTCTCTGTTCTCTGGTTTTATTATCAGTTTTGACCACGTCGCTCTCTATAACGTTCGTGGCGACCGGTGTGAACTTTGTCAACGGGATTTCTTTCATACAGCACACCATCCAGTGGAGTGTGATTCCTGTGGGCGTCTGTGTCTGTCTGTCGGAAGCGTTCCACAGTATGGAGTCCACAACGTACGGTTTTTACTACACCAGCGACCACAAACCTTACGGCAGGAACGTGAAAATACCCTTGTTTCAAGCGGCCAAATATTTCGACTGTGGATGCTTTAAGTTGAAGTGGTCACTTTTGTCGCTAATGTTTAATTTAGTACCCATGTTCGTATTTGCAATGCTGCTGCAAAATAATTAGCGTGCTTTAACTTACCAAATGTTTAAGGGCACTCGTAACCGGCTATGCTTACCATGTTAAATTCATCAACTTTGAGACTCATTATCTCAGAATCTATACAAGATATAAGTCTGAAATTTTAGCACGCCGGTAAGAGGCATATAGACTACAAACGCTACTACAATTATGAATATATCTTGATTTTTTAATATTTTTTATAATTTTTTTTCTCTAAAAATTTCATACAAAAAGTATACTTATAATTCTTTTAAGTTTTTATTTTTCCGTGAACCTGTATTGTAGTGTAGTTACATCTCTATTATCCAAATAACAACAATTCTGCTCTATAGTTTACTTGGTTCCTGAAATAATGGGTCATTTATTTAAAAAATTTCGATTTTAAGAAAAATTCAATTAAAGTTTTTAAAACACATTCTTATTGTTTTTCCTGATTTAAAATAGTCCAGCTCCATACTCGAGGTCTTCACTTATGTCCACTTGGTTGTCTAGTTTTCTTTTCACATTTCTAGTTGACTGTCTATCACGTTTCTCAACAACTTATCTACGGCTGTCTCTGCCTCAAAGGATTCCTTGCAAGTCAGTCTTTTTTCATTACCTTAACCTTATTTAATCCCTAATTTTTGTAAAACTTGACACTTAGTTATTTTAAGTTAATTGAAGGTCAACACAGCGTCATGTACACCCAAAACCAAAGTATCCAGTCAAACAGATATATTTTATGGCAAACTATTCCAAATCAAATGGTTTAGCGAATCGTTGGCATTCTGTGTAGGCCTACTACCACGAAGACATTTTTTTAACAAATTAGAATGACTCAGATCAGTAAATGTTGGGTTTATTGTGGGCATTAGTAGCGAATGTTTATTGAAATTCCCTTTCCAATGTTAAAAACTGCATGTCTTTACGGTATGCTATAAGGAAGTTACAAATTTTTAAAAAATGGTAATCTAATCAGCACTTTTGAGAGAACGTTTCCTACGATCTCAATCTATTTTAAAAAATCATAAAGAAATTATTATTTAGCTTTATTTATTAATAAAAATTTATTATTTAAATTTGGTATCATATTACTTTTATTATATTTTTTAAGACAAAAACAAAAAAACGTTTTTTTAGTAATTTGTTGGTTACGGGTGGCTTTAAATTATTTCTTATTGTCTGCATGTACATTAATTAAGCCTAAAATGTTATATTTGTAAGGCTTTCACGGCGTGAGCGTGAACAGTGCTACTGGGCCGCGGTCCACTACAGTTATTAATTTCAGACGTTTCGGACTCGCCTCTATAGGCCGTCTTCAGGGTTCACACAATGATTCACACAACTGACACGATGGTCGTCAGTAACCACAGTACTGCAGCAAAGAATGTTGCCACAGTAGCAAACATGATGTTTGACTCAGACAAACATCGTGGTTACTGACGAACATCTTGTCAGTTGTGTGTATCATTGCATACACTGAAGATGGCCTACAGAGGTCAGGCCGAAACGTCTGAAATTAATAACTTTAATTAATTAATTATTGACACGGCCCATAACTTTAGTTAGTAATTATTAACTTTTGTTAATATTAATTATAAACACGGCCCAATACCTCGGAGTTTATTTCCAACAGAATTAAGTTTAACATTTCAATCGTCATGCATAGGTAGATTTTAAGTTTTGAGTGTCATCTTTTTGATTGCCCAATGTCTTCTTTCCCTACTAAAAATATTCATTTTCACTACATCTTTTGCAGTTTGTACGATATAATGTAAAAAGTTCTTTATATTTCTCTAAAGTAAATTAACTGCACCACGGAATTCTAGATTCGACAAGTCAAGTTTTGTATTAAGCTCACGGGGCCGGTGTCAATGTACTCAGAATTGTTAAATACCAGGCTGTTAGGCCGTGGTTGGTTAATATATAATCTCGACATCGTCGGGAACGTATCTTATCCTATCTTCGAGGATCTTCTTCAGATCGCAAAAAAGCGGGAGAGTGTTCAACAGAGTTTGGTTGCCCTCACCGGAACAAAGTTGTCGAGTGTCGCTCGGCCAACATCTGTTGTAACTGTTTCGTAACTCTCTGTCGCCTTTTCCGGCCTGAAGAAGATCGCCGAGGATGGGATACGAAACGTTGCCGACGATGTCGAGATTATGCAGCAACCGACTACGAGCCAACAGCCTGATATTGAATAATTTTTAGCATTTTGAAAATTTGAGCAAATGTTGCAGCTAACGAAAAGTAGTCCAACATACCAATAACATGAACTGTCTGTTAGAATGTTTACAGTTGTTCAACCAATATGAGAGATGACTGTTACATCTCCGCCTTGATTTATCGGTCAGAAACATTTATTTATTTTTATTTATTACAATCTTTAATGTGTGTTGTATCATCTACTAACGGAAGGGAAAATTCGTGCCGAAATGATTTCGTATTATGACAAAAATTAAGTTATTATTATTATTGGGTCCTTCAGTCTTTCGACTGGTTTGTACCCTCCCCGTACATACCCGTGGTGCGTGTGTTACGGAGTCCCCCACAGGTATATGGGACCTGCAGTTTAACGCCGGATCCGAATGGCATAGTTGGGGAGGGTTTTTGTACTAGGCAGGACACCTCTCGCTTGTCTGCCATCGCCTTGCGAGGGGAAACGGTCGTATCTAAATCAGGTGGCCCCAGCGGGAATCGAACCCGCGCCGACAGCGTAGCAGCGCCACACGCTAGCCACTATGCCAGGACTGCTAAAAAAAAATTAAATAAAACAATTAAAAATAGTTTAATCACACTACAACGCGTTTGACTGTAGTGAAACTGTTAATTATACGACTATAAGAATTCAATAGGACGCTCTCCTCGAAACAAATATTTTTTAAATGTATTTACACAGACGTAAAAATATTTCATTTTAAATAATTACATTTAATAATATCCAAGCTCCGTTTTGGATAATTTTTAAGATCATATGTTGAAAAAAGTATTGTGAACTCAACTGTCTTTATATATCGTTTAAGGGTATGTAAAGCCTACACAAACTTGTAGTAAAAAATTTGTTATACACGTATTCATTTTTAAATGCCTATACGTTTAAAATACTTACCCATACTATACTATACTATAGTCGTGTAATAATTATAGATTTGTAACCTAAAAAATATTTGTAACTTACTTAACAATATTTTTAAATAATTTTATTTGTATAATATTGTATTACTATTATTAACGTTAGTATAGTGCATTCCTCTGAGTACACACGTTAAGCAATGCACGTGCAAAGATTTTCTTATGTTTATTTATGAAATCTGTTAATACATAACAATAAGCATAATTGTTCACAGAATACATGGGATGAAGAGAACTAGTCCATTGACTAATTCTCTGTATGAGTATTTGAAAGTAACATATTATGTATAATATACGTATTTGTAGTGTTAGAGTCTAGGTAAGTCTAGAGGAAATGTTAACTTTAGACGTCTTGTCTGTAGGCTGTTGTCTAGTAGATTTATGACTAAAGGATTCGTGTGCTCTTCAAGCCGTTTCACATATCTTTCGCTGAATGTCGCAATAGTTTCACTGACTGAGGGCAGGTCCAAGTCTCTAAAGATGTCTTTGTTGCTGATGAACCACGATGCGTTGGTTATAGCGCGCAGCACCTTGGTCTGAAACCTTTCTATTATGGCGATATTGGATTTAGATGCAGTTCCCCAAAGCTGTTAGCCGTATGTACATACAGGCTTGAAGACAGTGTTGTACACCAACAGCTTGTTTCGCATTGGCAGTAATGATCTTCTGCTGCTTATCCACCAGGAATTTTATTACGTAAAAGTTGTAATAAAAATAAAAAGTTTAGTGTAAGATGGAAATTTATACGTTTTAGATAGATTGTGCACATTATATGTATCAATAGTATCCTCATTGAAGCCAGAAGATAAGGGACCTAATCAATTTATGTTGTAAGATTTACGTTTAAGAACAGTCTGTTTCTTGGCTTAAATTTTAAAATTCTGCTCTGTACTTTTAAAAGAAGTGTGTAGTGTTTATCAACCTAAATATACATTTTTGTTTTGTGATTTGAATTGTAAAATAAAAATAATTAGAAATTAAATGATTGAATTTTTGTAATTTCCTCTCATCATCGTCATTATTTTCACAACACGGAATACGCAAGGTGCTGCCTGTTCTGCCTTCAAAGATCCTTCCTGGGCCTACCCACACACCTGTGTGTTATAGGTTTGTATTTCCAGACTTGTTTGGCCAGTCAAGAATCTGACATTCTTTCTAAGTGTTCTTTCCACCGTTGTTTGTAATATTTTAATTTGTATCCAAGTTAAAAGCTTCTGTCATTGTCTGATTCTGTATACCGTCAAGTTTAGAACAACTTTTAAGTCCTCTTAAGAACTCCATTTCTTACTAGATGTTTGTACTTCCTTACCAGATCGTCAAATAAATATTAAAAAGAGTAGGTGACACATTGCACTCTTTGCTAACACATTGATTAACAGATATTTGTTTAAATATCCTACAATTATTTTTTTATATTGATTCTACAGTTAAATTTCTTTTCTTTTGTAGAAGGCCTGAATGATATTTTATTGTTTTGTTTCCTTTCCCAATGTTATTTGTCGTTTATCATGAAAGGGAAGCGCAAGCCGCACCTTGACTGATACACATGAATCTTTAATATACCGTAACAAGTTAATGAGAATTGTAGTAAAAAAAAGATGGTGATTCACTGAATAGTGAAAACCTTAAATAGTAGTGGTTTTTGTTGAACATCACTTTTCAACGTAGTCTACACAACGTATTATACAAGTATTTTTGTTCATTTGGAAGTGCTCGGATATCTCTAGAAAAATACTGTAAGTTGTTAACGTAATGCATCACCTTACACAGGTGTTACACACCTCTTCGTCGGACTGGAAACACTTGCCTCCTGCGCCTCTTACAGTAGGCCAAACACATGACAGTCACTCTAAGCCATTGAGTTCTAAAGTCTACGGCGGATGTGGTTTACGACACTCAAATTTTAGATCTTGTGTCGTTGAAAACGTTGAGCGAGCACTATGGGGTCGAGCGTTGTCATATTACAACACAACGCCAGTACTTGCAAGTCCACGTTGTTTGGACCTCATAGCAAGACGTATGTGGTTCTTGAGATCTGGATACGTTGCACTAGTGAGTGTTTCTCCCTTGGGTGTGTAGTACTCTAAAATTACCCTTCCCAAAAGAGAGTCAGCATAACCTTTCCCGCCGACAATTGTGTATGAAACGTGAGGAGTTGTTTTTTTCAGTTTTGGTGAGGAGCTGAGAATCTCTTGGTTTTTATCCAGTTGGTGATAGTAAACCTGTTTTTGGTGGTAGTGAATCCTGGTTTTATCTACTGGGAAGCGACAGTTCTTTGCAGGAAGCCTTACCCTTCATCTTCAAAGACCGCAGAAGTTTTTTCACATGCATAAAACAGGTCGATCTTTCAATTCTGCAGTCAACTAGCGTAGCACTCATCTTGCAGAAACTGTATTGAACTACAGTTCAATACATGGAGAACTCCAGAACATCATGGAGGATATGATGTGCTGATCTGTAACTGATACCTGGCAGCTCTTTAATTCACTGTAAGGCCTTACTTCGTTGTCAGTTGCCATTTGGAAAAATAACTGATTGCAACAAAAACATATACAAAAAGGCTTAAATTTGTCAAAACGTATGTTTCAATTTAACAAAAAATAACAGAAAATAACGATTGCTTAAATCAAAACATGAATTTTACTTCTCACTGCACAATTCAATGTAGATTAGTTACAAAAGACTTGTTTGCGTTTGTTTTTCATCATTTTTTGTTTTCATAACTGGAAAACGTTTATATAAGGTGTGTAAGTGTGTGAGCATGTAAGAGAGAAAGACATGGAGGGAGAAAGAGAGAGAGAGAGAGTGTGTGTGTGCCTGTTGTGCGATCATCTGCACTTACCATTATCACCTAAACTAAGGGACGTAACCATCAGTGTTATAGAATCCATCAGTGCCTTAACTACGGAGGTGGGAGCCGGGGTTCGACGTTTGTAACTGGAGATATTAGAAATTCAAGCAAAGTTAATCACTTAACGTAAGCCTATTCTTAAACCGTCTAGTGTGTTACAATAAGGGTTATAAATAATTATAGAAACAAAAGGAATTAAAATATTTGTAAATTAATCAAGTAAATGTGAGTCCATCATTCAAGCTAGTCTTATCCCCCCACAACCGAAACAGTTTCAAGTTAAGCTACTGGATACTATGTATTTACAAATTAAGTTTCATTTAAACGTATGTGCACATAAACTGGATTAAAATATTTGAAATGATTCATTTCACCAAAAGTTTGAGTTCAAACTCATAGTGTAAATTCTAATATACCGTACTTATGTTTTTAAGAAGCACAGAGAAAATTTTGTAACATTTTTGACAGAACCTTTACTATGTTTCATCTATAGAAAGGAATTCTTCACGTCAAGCCTACGCACAAGAGTTTGCGCTCCTGTTGATACTAAAAAGACTTTAACTAGCTCCATAAAATTTTAATAAGTCAGTTTTCCTTGAAATGTCCCATGAGGAAACGTTTTTGAGACGGTTCATTCCCTTTAAATATTCATGTCTTCCGTTTATCTTATTTCGGCCAAACATTATTCCCTAACATCTCACACCACGGGTATACTTTGTTTTATTGAAAGTAGAGTTCACATTTCACAAAACGTTTCTATCATTTTGCCTCTTCAGAAAGTTTTATTTCTCTGAAAGACAAAGTTATTTTGTTTTACTGCTGTTAGAAAAAACATTATAATAAAATGTGTACTTTTATTAGAACCGCTTTTAATATTATTGGTTTTATGGTATAACTAAAGATATTTACAATAAAAATGCATATCTAAAAATGCAAAAATAAGGCATTACAGTACAGTAATGAAGCCAGAATGCTTATACTGTATGCAAGTGAATGTCTAGCATTGAATTATAATTTAGACAAACTAGAAATATTGGAAAGACGAATTATTAGGAAAATATTAGGCCCACGAAAAACTTCAGAAGGTTGTAAATTAAGAAGTAATGACGAAATATATCAAAGTATACAAAATATAACAGAAGCAATGAGAAAAGAATACTATTACTTTTTGGACATTTATTGGGCGAAGCCTGATGAGCGTAGCGAAATCAGGCATAGCCCTCTATCCATGACTCGGTGCACAACTTAGACCGCGAACTCCTTCGAAACTACTCAACCGAATGTTATGAAAGTTTGAATACATATCCGGACGGTATTGTAGAGTGCACACATGTAATGATTGTTTCTCTAAATTATTTGGTTCAAAAGATATTACGATTTTTTAAAAATCTTAGCTTAAACGTGTGAGAGGAAGAGAGATAGAGATATCGTGCTCCAGCTGGCTGTCGCCCGATAAGATAAGATTTTGCTGTATCACAAATTCCGACGCGTGTGCGTGTGCAGCACCCGCCGCCCGTTCTTGCTGTCGCTCGATAAGATAAGATTTGGTTGTATACACTTCGTATTCGTGTCTCACACGTGTTTAATTCAAACAGTAGTAGAGCATTGTTCTGTGGTGTAGCCAGATGTACAGAATGAACTTAAGTGTTGAACAAGTGTCAATTTTTAGACGAGAATCTATGTAGTCGCTGATGCAACTGCAACTTTCAATTACATATTGGCAAACAATGTTCAGGTAAATTTTAATCCAAATTCTATTAAAATTATTATTCTTATACTTCTTGATTCAATTTTGTACTTTTTATTTAAATACTTTTTTCTTTTATACACATATTCTATACATTCTTATTCATCAATTTATATATACGTATTATTTATAGTATGCCTCCACGGAGAAGAGGTCTAAATATTGGTCGTTTAACTACAAATCAAAGACGGATGAGACAGCGACAAAATGTTGCTGCAGCAACTGTTGAAGACCCTGCAGAATATCATGTGTTATATGATCAAAACACAGGATATAGGAATTTTCAGATGAATTTGAAGATAATTTACGATCTCTAGAATTCTATGAATGTCTAAATTGTTCTCGAGTGTTGATGCAGCAAATATTTTTTGATAAGTGTCCGCAGTGTAAGCGAAACCCAAATACGTTTACTGCAGTTATGGATCCTAAAGATGTACCTATAGAACTAATGGATCTCACTTATGTAGAACAACTCTTGATAGCAAGAGTACAACCAGTGATGCGTGTGTACGTATAGGGTGAAATCCAGAGGCTTTCCCGGTCAATATGTTTATAAGGGAAATATTATAAATATTGGTCAAAATATAACGGAGATTGTTAGTTTCTTGCTCCCTTTGCCTGCGATGCAACTCTTTTTATGGGTCCTGCTAGTGTGGCAGCTAACAATATTGCTGGACAAACTATTCAATCACCTCTAAGAATAAATACTTCAAAGAGAAGGGGAGGAACTTTCAAAGATATAGAAGGTGAATCCAAAATTGCTTTTGAAGAAGAAATAAAAGATGTGATGTTCGTTATTATTGATGAAGCCAGTATGTTGCGTTTTGAGTTTGTTTACAAAGTGGACATGCGACTCAAACAAGCCAAGCAGCGTTCTTCAGCTATTCCGTTTGGTGGCCTTTCCATGTATTTAGACGGTGATTGGTCCCAACTTCCACCGGTTTGTGACAGGAGCCTTTACAATATTGGTAATAATGTTCAGACCATTCAATCGAATCTTTAATATAAACACTTCAAAAAAGTTTTCTTTTTAACGGAGGTTATGAGACAACAAGGTGATGATCAAAACAATTTCAGAGAGATTTTAAATAGAGTCGCAAATGGAACAATCACTGAACAAGATTATCAGCTCTTATCTAAAAGATTTTATGTAAACAATATCGGGGACAATTTCAAAGATACTGTCTGTATAATGTCGAAAACTGCTGAAATCGAACGCTTTAATTATGAAAAACTAGAAAGTAATAAACAACCCGTGGCTCTAATCAATACAATCCATAATTGCCCAGAAGCCTCTCTAGCAAAATCTGACGATGCTCAGGGATTATTTGCCCAATTACGTTTATGTAAAGGTGCTTGAGGTATCCTTAGAAGAAATCTTTGGGTCACAAAAGGACTAGCCAACGGTTCAGTTGGGACAGTAACTGATATTATTTATGACCCGGCAGTTGAATGCGAAAGTTATAATAATCACATGACAATATGAATACTTGTATCTTTCAAAAAATATACACGACGAGTTCTGTACGAGAATTCAATACCCATTTTACCAGTAGTGGCATCATTCAAGAAAAATGAAATTTCTTGTACACGCAAACAATTTCCGTTAATGTTAGCATATACTGTTAATATACATAAATCGCAAGGGACAACATTATAAAAGGCAATTGTTTATTTAGAAGACAATGAATTTCAGGTTGGATTAACGTATGTTGCTTTTTCAAGAGTAAAAACATTAGAAGGATTATTATTAAAACCGGCTTTTAATTTTGATAGACAGCTAAAAATTAATAGAAGTCCATCAATGGTTGATCGTAGAGATGAGTTGCAAAGGTTGTGGAATATGTCTAATGACAATTAATGTATATTGTTCTATAATGTAGTGTGTTCAATAAAAAGTGTGTATCACGAAAGTGTAGCCTATATATTTTGGTGATTATAAGAATATTGATAAATAAATTATTACGAATCTATTTATTTAACGGATTAAAGACGGTTGATTGTAAAAATTTTGATAAATAAATTATTACGGATATCAAATGCTCCGCCCATTTGTGTCAGTGACACTCCTAGTATAGAATGGACAATAGGTTGACAAAGCAAATCTTCAGATATCTGTGGAGAAGAAGTCAACATCAAGTTGGATTAAAGAAGTCCAAAAGGATTTAGAAAAAAATAATATACACGCAGAAGAAGCAATTGTCAGAGACGTTTTTCGGGCAAAAGTGTTGAAAATGAAAGGAGTCCAGGGTAGGAGAGATAAAAACGCAGGTTCAAAGTAGACTGAAGACAGGAAGAAGAGACACGGTGAGAAGATGAAAGAATATTGGAAAAAAAGAAAAGAACAAACAGTAAAGAATTGAAATTGGCATGTGGTCCTTAGATGGCCGATACAAAAAAGTGTACTTTTATTTAAATGCGTGCAAAACTTGACAAAAAAAAACTATCGAAAATTTATCAAATCAATAGGTCAAGTTGTAATTTAGTTAATGGAATCAGGCTTCATATTATTAATTCTTTTTTATTGCGATGTACAAGAATAAGTAGCTGACATTCAGATAGTGGAATGCTTCGGTTTTATTACAGATTTTCTTTGCCTTTTTAAATTGCACAAATACTTTACTATTGATAACACACAATAATTAATTAACAGTTTCTATTGGCCTTTGTTTACAAACTTAAAATTATTTCTTTCCTTTATTCTACAAGTTCTTTGTTTTTTTATTTTGTCACTGTTTTAATTGAGTTTATATATGATTTTACTTTCCTTTTTGATGAACGATGTGATCTCGCTCTTCCTGTTCCTGATAAGTGACGACACACGTTTCTTTCACATAGACGTTTAGGATAGTGTTGTTCCTACTGTTGTTCTGTCAGGATCTCCTCCTGCTGTCCAGCGTTCAGAGTCGATTCCAGGTTGGGTACTTCTGCGAACAGTGTTGAATTATTAATTAATTATTATTTATATTATGTATGAACTACACCCTACTCCAGCTACTTGAAGTGTTCTCTTAATTCCTAAGCTGACAATCTTGAACTGTAATTGCACTCGGTGTTATTTTATTCGCAAACTTTATGTACTCGTCACTCTTGATAAACCTATCGTCATAAATCAGAGGCAACGATTACACGTTATTAAGTTCAAACGAGACTGTTCCTTCTGAGTTCTAAGCGAGACTGACTTACATCCCATCAAGGATCAAATCAACTAATGTATTAGCCAATTTAATTGGTCAAAAAGTTCCCTCACCCTAACGGCTACAGTCCAGGTAACATTCTACTTGTAAGATATTGTCTATGAATAATTTAAAGTATGAAAATAAAACCTGTATAATTTTATTGCTTTTCTTTTGTGTTGTAAAACTTTTTTCATGAAAAACTAACATATTTTGTTCTACAAATTATTAACAAATATTACTACTTGGAAGGTTTTTATTTTATGCAGATTCTGGTGTAATTGCCATATCAGAAATTTTATTTACACTAAAGTTATTTAAGTAAATCTGCTTTTTTATTGTTATTTTGTAACACAATTATTGAAACGCGCACACGGGCACAGGACATATGCCTACTCATATGTTCGCACTATTTCACAACACTCATTATATATTTTTATTGTCAAAAATTAACTTAAACTAACAATTTTGACATGACTCTTATTGTCTAATTTTACAATTTCTCAACATGCAGTCTTTACTTAAACCAGTTCTCATTGTAACATGCTATGTTTTGTCAAGGGTTAAATTATTATTATGTATGCAAATCTCACCTATTGCAATATTTACTTACCAGTGTTTGAGTTTTTCTATTATCCCGAATAACGAGAATGTGGTTTCCTTTCATTCTGATCACTTTCCGTAAATGAACTTATGTACTGTTTCGAACTTAAGTTGGCCCTGAAGTATAGTTGAAAACTTCTTCTTCACTTATTCTACAATCTTAACTTGCAGTCAGTTAATGATATTTACATAGTGTTGTAAATGATATTTACACACTGCACAAGTAGCCCGAAAGACAGCCAATCGTCTCTATCAACTCCATCCCGTATTATGCAGCAACGCCATGACCCGCCACCTAGGGAAAATGATCGTCTCCACCTATGTGGTGCTGATGGTTACCTACGCGATCCCCGTTTAGGGCTACTTGGCCAAGACCCATAAGCGAAAGCTTCAGTCTCTCCTTGACCGAGGATTGCGCTGGGTGTGCAGAGCCCATTATCTGACCTCAAACAAAACAATCCGTGACTCCCAGCGTGTCCGTTCCCTGGACGCCACTATACGGACACTGTCCCGCAAATTTTATCGTCGCTCCGCCCGATTCCTGGGCAACCACATCTTTATCGCCCTCGGTCGGTACCAATCTGTCCCAGGAGAATCTTGGACCCGGCCTCGGCGTACACTCACCCTAAATTAATTAATTAATTGAAACCCCACGGCCGGTAGCAGGCCATATCCTAAATCCAGACCCTATCAATAGACCCTGCGGCAGGAGCTCTAACTGAAGTACACGAGCGGGCGACGGGCATGCCCTTCGTCCCGCACAGCACCTGGTCCGACATAGTGTTGTACAACAAGTCGTTATTTCTTTGTCGTCAAAGAGCTTAAAGTCCGTTTCTGTTTGAAGTTTATATTCACCTACAGTCAGTCAACAGATGTTTCATTTTATAAAGTCTGTCATGTCGATGCGTTTACGTTTCTACTTTTTAAATGCGCTTAATGCAGGTGTCGAGTGTTTTCCGTTATTTGCTTTGATGGCAATGTTCATTCAACAGAGATGTTTTTAATAGGTCATTATCAAGCACGGAGAGAGAAACCGCAAAGGAAGGAGAAGATAATCAAACCGCTAACTTGGAGAAAGAGATGTTTGTTTGTGTGTTCAAGCAATATGAAGGAAACAACATATGTATCGTACTCTTCATGTTCTATGACGATTCACACAACTTGTTGTCAAGGCGTTTGCTCAGCCTTTGAAGAGACTAACGATTTTGTATCATTGTGACATCTGGAAAACACAAGAAAAATAAGAGAGGAATGACAAAAAGCACACGAAGGCAAGAAAAGAGCAGCAGAAAAAATTATTGAAACTTCTAGATAACACTGACATCTGTTCCAGTAGGAATTTTAATTTATTAAACCTTTCGTAGATAGACCGTACGCCTTTAGACTACCCAAATTTAGTTGGGAAAATTTTGAATGTGAAATGATGTGACAGATAGGAACAAAAAGTGGCATTATTAAGACATGGTTGGCGCACAAAGATGTGAATTTCTGGCGCACAAATCCTTGAAGGAATTCCAGAAATATATATCTGTTCCTGAAGCTGTGGAGCATTTGGAAGTGTTCCTTTTCAAAAAATTATAATATTTAATTTTAATGTCTGCAGTTTTAGAATCTTTGGAAAATACAGAATACTTGCTATTCACTCCGGAACAATGCATATGAAGCATGCAGGAATCAAAGGTGAGTTTAAACACGTAAACAGCAAAGATATACTGAAAGTGCACCAGTAAATCAGTGCCAGTAGTACAAAGAGAATAAAACTCGCAAATAGTATAAGTCTATAGAAAGCAGCATTACATGTTATGGGGATATTTCATGTCGAACCCCCAACATTTGATGAAAGCATTCTATGGGCAACTTTCACAACTCAAAACAGCTGATTGCGTAAATAACCGGATAGAGGAAAAGAAATCACATTCACTAGTTCTTATTCTAAAAGCTTCCACCATGGAGGTACTACAGAAAGTGTCACATGAAAACTAGAACACTCACCTCGAATTAATAAAGGCTGTGGAATCGCAGTACGCAGATCATTATCTGTGCAATGTATACATCGTTTCTTTGGTATACAACTGTTTCCTTCTAGTGAAGTCACTTTGGTTTCCGAATATTGATAACGAATACTGCTAAAGACTGTGGTTTGACTTTAATTGAGATCAGTCCATATTTGGCGGTAAGAGTGTAAGTAAAAAGTATTTTTAACTTCAACTAATGAAATTTTCTTGTTTAACCTTTTCTTCAAAACTCAAATATCGTTAATTTACTAATATACAGCGGGACATGCTTATAACGAGATTCAAGGAACCGGACAAATATGCTTGTAAAAACCGGGTGCTCGCTATATCCGAGTTGTCGACCCGCAAGCCTGAATGTGATAATCGAACACACTACAAAAAAATCTACTATAGAAGACGCTTCGCACAATAAAAATATACTATAAAAGACGCTTTGCGCAATAAAAATCTACTATAGAAGAAGCTTCATACAATAAAATCTACTATAGAAGAGGCTCCACACGATAACATCTACTATAGAAGAGGCGTCACACAAAAATCTACTATAGAAGACGCTTCGCACAATAAAAATCTACCACATAAGAAGCTTTACACAATAAAATCTTCTATAGAAGAGGCTTCACACAATAAAATCTACTATAGAAGAGGCTTCACACAATAAAATCTACTATAGAAGAGGCTTCGCACAATAAAATTTTGACATATTTTACATTGAACGCTTAAAAGTAAGATTTAAATATTAAACATATTTTAGACGCTAACTTGGTGAATATTGGCGTATAGTGCATTCGCGAAATATATTAAAAGTAACTGTGTAGTAAAAACTTACCAAAAATCAGCCGATTATCCGTTTGGCAAAAAACGAAAAAAACTTTCCATGCCACATGTACAACATTTATTTTAAATTACAATAAAATTCACTCTAATTTATTTGTATTTTTGTTCTTCGTTCCAAATGGGATTGTCAAAATTAAATCTCGCACACAGAAATTAATTAAACTTAAATAGTCATTTATTTTGTTTATTTAGTAATTTTGTATCTGTAGATATCAAAACAGTATAGTAATTTATTTAAATATTCCACGAATTCATCACTTACATTATAAGTTTCATTAAATTGGATTGATGATTTTAAACAAATGTTTAAAAAGCTGTATTTTAACGAACAATGCTGTATTTTAGACCTTAACCCATGAACAACCCTGCGATAAAATTCTCTTTATAACCATGTCTGTAATGCGTTCCCACTCGTTAAAAGTAATTATCATTACTAAGATACAAAACCAAACATATCTCGTACTTTTTCTCGTTACATCCGAGCTCTCGTTATTTGCGAGTTCCACTCTATTTATATATTTTACTTGGGTTCATAATAATAGTAATTATTTAACAAAATTTAGAAGAAGATATAAGAATACCTTTTACAAATGCATTGTATCATTTTGTGCAAAATGATTTTATAAAAAACTTTATATCAGTTACATAAGTCTGTAACGTGATAGCTTGTATTGGATTCCACTAAGTTAAAACTGATTGGAAATATTCTTCTTATTGTTTAAATTAGCAGCCATCCTTACTTTTCTTTTATAAAATTGCTAAACTGCTACAATTGTTATTATTTAGACAAAGCTTTTCGTCATCACTGACATCTTCAGGTCTTAAACACCGAAAAAAAAGATTGGAAATAATTAAATAAAAAGAAACCGACCAAACGCGCCTTAAAATTGATATAAAAGTTTCACGATTTATTTACTGAGGTCTAGTTTAGAATATTTATCAGTTACTGCAGTGTCACATAGAAATACACGAAACAGCAATCAGAGTTAACTTTTGATTTTAGTTCAGCGTTCTATATTTATGCCTTTCGTAAAACTTTCCCATTTCATTTTAAACATCTCTTTAGCCACAACACATTTCTCCCATTTGAAGTAATTACTGTATACTGACTAAAATTAAAATTGTGAGTCATTGAAACTATGTATGTAGCATCTATTTACTTATTTTATATTTTGACTATAATTACAGAACGCTCTCGAACAATCGAGAGTGTCGCTCTACGAGTTTCTCGGCTGGCCGAGCAGGTGCGTGTCTCTGTCAATGGCGTGTACGAAATACCCTCCAGACCTTTCGAGTGCTTGTTAACTACGCAAATTATGCCGGCATGTAAAATTATTCTGGAACATCTGCAGGCTATATGCAAGCAACAGCGGCCGCTTAGAATTAGTTACAGCGGGCGATATCCTCAGCGCGAATCAAGTGGTTGTTACGAAAACTGATTATTGTGTTATAATAATTAGCGCGGAACTCTAAATAGTTGATATTATTATTGCGTGTTGACAAATTTGTCACTACTTATTGCCACACTGCTAAAAGGTCTTGAACGAAGTATTCAGCAGTGTGGCAATAAGTAGTGACAAAGTTGGTGTTATGATGGCTGCTAATAAAACTATCAAAACTGGAAAGTTTAACTAGAATGATTGTATGAGAGTGCCTTGTTGATTTCAGATTGTGACTAATTAAAGATGGTAATGAGTGACTTCATCGGTGTCTGTACTTTGTTTCCGCTGTACCATACGACGATCCTTGAGACCGTCGTCACAATATTTAAATATTAAATGGTTTACAAGTACGTAAAACTACGAAAAGTGGAATAAAATTCCTAAGTGTATCACGGCCGGCGTCCGCATATTTGGGAACGTTATTTCCCGGCCCGTTAGGCCGTGGTAAGCAGTTTGTGTTGACAGAGGTTAAGGCCTCACCATCGGAGGAGGCCATCATCAGTGTCGGAAACAATTGGGACGGTGTCTGCTTCCGCCTCTGCCTCATCACTGGGGTGAATTAGCGGACACCATGCCAATGGTTTTTTATACTGACGATGGCCTCCGATGGTGATTACGAAACGTCTCTAAACACAAACTGTAAACCACCATCTAACAGCCCAGAAAATAATATTTTTAATTATAAAAAGTGGTTTTGCTATGTATGTCAATATTATATGCGAAATACAGCAACAGGGATCAGGATTCGTTTAATAATGTGGTGAAACATATTAATACAAAGAGTTTTTAAAATGTATAAACACTTGATACGGTCACAGATTTTATTTAACTCTGAGAGCTGTTTCGACTTCTTAAGCCATTGTCAGAGACATGAGTAATCAGAGGATGTAAGGGTGGTAGTGGACATCTACTTAGGTCGTGTATTGGAACATGTGTGGGGTGTGATGATGGAGGGGGGATGGTTGCAGGAGCTAAGGGAAGGTCAAGTGTCTGTAAAAATTAATTATAAATTTAATGCAATATTTAGTTTATTTAATTTTGTATTTTTCATTCATATTATATTTAGTTTAGTTAATTTTATATTTTGCGTTCAGATTATATTTAACTTTTGCAGCTTCACACTGCACACATGTTCCAATACACGCCATAAACAGATGTCTACTACCACCCTTACATCCTCTGTTTTCACTCATCTCTTTGACAATAGCTTAAGAAGTCGAAACAGCTGTCAGAGCTAAATAAAATCTGTGAAACGTACCAAGTGTTTATATATGTTTAAAAACCTTTGTATCATCACCATCATCATCATCATCATCTTATTAACGGTTTTGAACTTTAGCGGCCTCTTCCTATTCCACAGTCCAACTTTTCTTAGGTCTACCAACTTTTCTTCAGCCTCTATGGTTGTAATCTTTCGCCATCTTCGGTATTCTACTTTCTTCTATATAGAGCCGTTTGGACCAGATCCTCTACCTACTCAAGTCCGTCGTGCGTGGTGAAGAGCCACACCCTTTTCGAGGTGGACCCATAACAGAACACGACGGATCTAGACCAGAGAAGGTAGATAAAAGAATATAGACGACATAGGTACGGTGGTCTCAATCAACAACTCACAATTCCAACAGTAACATCGGAAACCAGGACAAATATAGGCCTAATGATAAAGACGTTTATAAGTGCAAGTGCTTATTGACTCTTCTTCTGGCCTAATGATAAAGACGTTTATAAGTGCACGTGCTTATTGACTCTTCTTCTTATAGTTCCTATCGGTTTCGATATTTCTGCACTACTGTACGGAATAAGTCAGTTGTATTTATGCCAAACCAGGTCGTTAAATTTCTCAGCCATAATATTCTCGGACCGAGAATATCATGGCTTGTTGACTGAGCAATGCAAATTAGCTTATGTGAGGGTTTGACAACGTTGTGTGTCTTCCAGAGAAGACGTCTAACTTCCTCCTCTTTCTTTCATACTGTCTGTCTATCAATTTGACTTTGAGGAGACGAGATTTTGGTCAAACACAGGTGGCTGTGAATCTCACAATTTACAGAAAATTCAGTACAATTGTACGTAAAAAACACGATTAGGCTGTAGGAAAGCGTGTTGAGGTAGCCTATTGCACTGGACAGATTCCTTTACCGCTGAATGTATATGAAGTAGAGAGAGCGTAAACAAACAGCGCGTGTACAGTAGAGGTGTGCTAAAATAGTATTTGAAAATAACAGGTACGAACGAAACCGTTCCAAAAAATAACACGTATAAATACCTGTTATTATATCCCTACTATACATACGCCTATACCTGTGTTATATAATTTGTTATAAGAAATACATTAAAACTAAAAGTATTAACAGTGTTACTTTACACTGTAACTTTATTAAGCTGTTACTGTTTAAAAGAAAATAAGAAACAAGAGAATTTATAGGCTTATATCCCTTTGGGAATACTAATTTAAGTTTTCCTAGGGGTAAACAAACTAACATACGTTCAGTATTAAATTATTAATTCCATTTTGGTTTAGCAAGTAAGTTGGGAAACTCAGGCAATGCAATTTAGAGTGCAATAGCACAACAAATAATGTCAAAAAAACATCAGAAACATATAATAAAAATATAATAATAAGCCAAAAGCCTTACAAAAATGTCATCATTTACGTGAGATATAGAGTGAAGTTAAAATCATCTCCGAATCACATTAACAAAAAGTAATATATGGCCTATCAAATATCAGCCACTGTGTAGCTTATAACATATTATAACGATTTTGTCTATATCGTTAACGAGCCACACGTTTGGTAGCACAATTTATTTGCAACGATACTTACGTTATAAATTTACCACGGGTGTAATCGTAATAATAATAACAACGTGAATTGTTAAGAATCTTTCAAACATTTATTAATTAAAAATTTCCAATATATGCTAGTTAAAAACTTCATTAGTATTTGCATGTGTGTATTTGTAGTACACATACTTGTTAATAAAATACAAATAATATCTCATATTAAGCATCGAAACATAAAATACAAACTTATAACTATAAATAATATTGATTATGATATAATATTGCTTTCGACTTGCTCAATTTCTTTAATTCTTATTAAATTCTCTAATTTCTCTTTTTAAATTATTATTCCATATGCATCTCTTATTTATGACATATTAATTACTTTAAAAAAATTACTATTTACTTTCAAAATTAGTTTAAATATCATCGTTAAATTATCATTTCAAAAATATACTTTCGTAAATTCTAATATTACTATAAATTACTATACCTTGCTATAAACAGTCAAATTTAAAAATTATTAATTTCACTTTTTGAAATTATATTGTCTTTCTTTTACATTGTTTTATTGTCTTTAATTGAGTCTTTTGTTTTTGATGAGTACATAGATTTATTTCACCTTAATCGTGGTGGTAATTCCTCACCATATCCTCTTCTGGTCCTGAGTCCTTCATCCTGGTTGATCCTCCGTAGTCGGTGTAGTCCTGGAGTCCGCTCCCCATCCTCCGGATCCTCTCGGTAGTCCGATGACTCGTACCGTAAGGCTGGAATCTATACCATGTAGTTGGATGCTCCCTCGTCTCCAGTAATAGCCTCTGGCTGTAGCGGTGATCTCACGAAAGTGATGAAGTTGTCGGGCATAGCCTCCGGCTGCCGCTGTGGTTGAACGAGAAAGAGAAAAAAGCTGGTGCGTCTAGCGTATTATACTCTTGGACGCAAAAATCATGTCTCGACAATTCTCTGCATGAATCAGTCTGTCATAGCTTCCCTTTATAAACACGATTATTTACACGTTTATTTCACTGGTCTTCGCAACATGCGAAGTCTTTTGCAAATTACCTGATATTCAGCTGGTCGGTAATTTTTATATGTACAACTGTGTGTTAAACCGCTTTTCTCTATCTTAATTATTATAGGTTTTATTTACATTTATTTGCACTGTATTTACACTTATTATTGTTTTCTCACAATCTTCTTTTGTATACGCGTGCGTCTTTATATTATTCACACTGTGGCGTATTTTGTTTTGTAATATTTTACACACACTTATCACAATTTAAATAATTTATTTATTGATTAACGTTATTTTAGGGGTGACGCTTTGCAGGAATTAACTGGCCGCACTCACAAACGTAAGATACACGTGTACACAGACGCAGCTGTGTGTGACGTGACTTTCCTGTTCAAGCAGGCAAATTCGTTGTTCCCCTTTACAGCTTTCTATCTGAATTATTATACTACTAAAGTAGTATGTTGGAAAAAATACTGAAACAGTTGACGGGGGGGTGGTGCTGGTGGTGGTTTTGACGTCACGATCATCACCTATCTCAAAAGCCAGTGACGCCACTGAAACAACAATGGTGTCATTGTTTTAGTAGCGTCTATTGTTTCAGTGTTGAAACAATAGCGTCATTGTTTCAGTAGCGCCTATTATTTTAGTAGCGTCTATTGTTTTAGTGGCGTCTATTGTTTCAGTGTTGAAACAATAGCGCCTATTGTTCCAGTAGCGTCTATTGTTTTAGTAGGGTCTATTGTTTTATTCGCGTCTATTGTTTAAGTGTTGAAACAATAGCCTCATTGTTTCAGTAGCGCCTATTTTTTAGTATCGTCATTGTTTTAGTGGCGATTATTGTATCAGTAGTGCCGTTGTTTCAGTGAGGTCACTGGCTGTTGAGGTAGTTCATGAGCAGCCGATCATGAGATCACCCGCCCGGTCCACTGTTTCAGTATTCTCTCCATGTTGTACCGAGGGGGCGGGGCGGGGCGGGTTGAGTGTGTGTGTGTGCGTCCGCACGCGAAATTTTTCGCAAAATATTTCGCTCTCGTTCAAATCGGTCTCGGTCACTGGGGGGGGGGGGTCTCGGTCTCGGTCATGACGACGCTGGCATAGGATTCTCTCCAAAATATGTGGGAGGGGGCTCGGTATCGGTCATGACGTCGCTGGCCTAGTATTCTCTCCAAAATATCTCGGGGGGGGGGGTCTCGGTCTCGGTCATTTCCACCTCGGTCTCGTTCACTTCGCTCTCAGTTTCGTTCACACCCGTCTCGTTCATTTCGGTCTCGGTCTCGGACATCTCGGTCTCGGTCTCGGTCCTGGTGGTCGGGCTCGGGCTCCGGACGAATCGTCGCTCGCGACTGTCGACACAAGGCTGAACGGGATAGCCAACGAGCTCCGTTTATATAGACGGACAATCCCCCCCTCTTGTCCTACTATTGAGTGTAATTACACAACACGTATTAGACCATACTGTTTCACGGTGGCATGATGGAACAGTTGTAACAAGTGGATTGCACAACGACGCGTAACTAATTAAGCAATAAACAGCAACAGATCCAATAAAAGAAAAATCAAACCCGGTCTACGCAAGTCATCGAGAGATGTTGCTCCGACCGCGGACAATGGAACACTGACCCTGTCGACGTCGTCTCATTCGTATAAATGGTGGGCAGACGGGGAACGAACAAGGAGGGGGAAAGTAACGTACAATATAAAACTGTAAGAAATGCATCGTCGGAAATTGTACAACTCCATTATCGAATGACCGTCACTCAAATCGTATACCCTTAAAACTACTGAACCAGTACTCCCTCCCCACAAAAGTTAGTTTCATGCAACTATAAACAAATTAAATGATTCCAGCTGTAAGAAATGCAATGCTAAAAAAATACCAAAACATCTAAAAAAGTGGGTACTGGAACGTAAAATGCTGTTTCTGTACACGTGCGCATTCAAACACAAAATTTACCCTGCTAAAAGTTAGTGAAACGTATTACCAACCTCTTATAACAAAAAAAAGAAAAATATAAAAATATAATAAATAATTTGAGACATTATAAAAGTAATAAGCTATATACAAAAATACAGAAATGTAATGTTAATCAATGTAAATAGGTGGTAAGCGTTTAAAAAGTATAATTAAGGAAAATAATCGTAGATATTACAAAAATAACATACACAAAATGTACAAAAATATACATAAAGTAATGACTAAAAATATATACAAAACACGACCGACATGTTGACGCTTAGACAATTCGACACTATTCCAAACGAAGAACACCACGTATAATTATTTAAAACAAAATGAGGGATTTATACAAATGTACCCCTCCCCCTCATCAAGAAAAGCGCTAACGTTAAGACGTACTTGTAAAGAAATTAAGGTATTCCAAACTCCCGAATTCGGGTTTAGAAACAAAGTGAACAATAGCCATTACATATACATCATACATATTATCTCCAATGTTACAAGTAATCATACACATATACAAATCACTGATGCGAAAAAACGGTCGATCAATTACCCGATTCCATTACCGGAGCCGATAAGAAGCGAAAGTAGGAAACAATACGATATTGAAGTAAAAATATATAAAAGTAAGCGAGCGTGCGCGCTTTGTGTAATGTAGAAAATAAGACCACCTGCCACTCACCTTTCTCAATGGCACGCGAAATAAAACAAAAGTAGTGTTACACGCTCTGTTTATCAACAGAGCGACATCTGGACTATCTCATCCTCGCGGGTGGGAGAGCGGCGGGCCGGCGCGGAGAAGTGTTTCATTTGCGCGCGCGCGCGCGCGCGCGTGTGTGTGTGTGGACAATCCCAAGTAGCTCGCTGAATAGGCCAGGTAACAAACTGATGAGATATCTATGTACTTGCACAAAAATCGTAATCTTTAATTATGTCTTACTTTAATCGTAGTAATTGAATTTGTATCGTTCTTAGCTATACTAACTAAAACGGTAAAACCAACTTTTTTACTTGCAGAACAGGCATACTTTTAACAAGAAGCACATTTACTGAGAATAATTTACAACACTTTCTTAATGCACGTTTTCTTAAATGTTATACATACTATGAACACAACTACCATTCAAACGCTAAACGTTTCCTAAGGATAAAACTGCAGGGGCTACGCCTTCAATTACAGTTGCAAATTGTTAAATAAACATCGCAAAAATTACAAATTATGCTTAAAGGCCCACTCTTTCTACAAAATACAGAATACCACAATGCGAAAACATGAAAGGCTCAATATTTGACAAGTTAATCGTTAAACGTATTGAACTTCTAAAATTGAAAGTTACGTAAGTTGTTGTCATCCCCAAAGACGACTCTCATCTCAAAAGTTAATTGACGTTCACCCTGTGAATGAGTTCACTCAGTAAAAATTATAAAGCTGAACTAAACCTAAAAAAAGACACTTTTCGGAGGTGCACGTGACGTGATTTGGTCGATTTCTACAAGCGAAATGATCACACACACAGACACACACACACACTCACACATGTTTAGAAGCGAAACAACTTGAATTTTGTATGTCTATGGAAAACAGTTAAAGGAAACTTTTATAAAAAATAAATATAATATTGTGTTAAATAAAATAAAAGTAACAAGAGCGAGTTGTGTATGTGTTCGACTTACCGAATCCGTCCGTTGTTCGTGAGTCTCCCGTAGAAGTGATAAGAAGCCGAGAATGTAGGGTAACAACACACGCGCTAATAAGTGAAGTAAGAAAGTAAAGCATTGTGTAATAAGAAAACAATACAAAACTGGAATCAGACGTACTGAAACATATGGGCTTGTGCTGCACTACAAATACATTCAAAACCTTCAGACGTTTGTTGATGTCTGGAAAACACATGGCTACCATCTCGTGGGAATGAGAACAAATAGTATAAACAATTGTGAAACACCACGGTGTAATTGACCACTCGTTGAGCGAGCATGAATGTAGAACGCAAACAGAGTACTCTTTGTTCTCAAACGGAACAGGCGAATGCAGAAGGACCTTCTTTTCCCTCTCTTACCCTCATCCTCTCACTCTCTCTCTTTCTCTTTCCTACACACAATTTTTGGCCACGTATCTGGCTGTCTCTTTTTCTTCATTACTACGCGTCTAAGCATGCTATTATTATTATTATTTGTACTAATATCTATCATTAATGCTGTTTGTGTAAACGTGTTTTCAACGGTGTATTCGTGCAGTGACATTCCTACGCTTCAAATATCACCATGTTTTATCTATTCTTTTGTACCGTTTGTTATTCTATTTTCTGTCATAGAATTGCACCCACGTTAAACAGTTAATTGTCGTGTACAATAGGTCTCTCTCTCTCTCTCTCTCCTTCTCCTCCTCCTCCTACTTTTTCTTCTTCTTCTTCTCCCTGTTCGATTACTGTTACGTTTTGTTGGTACTGACTTGTGTTCTATGAGTTGTTTGTAATAGTTATAGGGTCGAATGTTGTCTGCGATTTCACTTTTCGCAGAAATTCAACGCCGAATTTAAGGCAGGTGAGTAATTATTAAATGACACCGCGAAGTGAACGTCGCAAGATTTATTAACGTTTCTAGAGAGACTGACAGCAGACTGATATGATGGAAGTTAGTCTCTATACAGCAGTTTTAAAGATTTTTTTTTTTAACGAGGGAAAGTGGAAAATTTTCCTCTACAAGGAAATAGAGTCGGATGTTTTCTGCGATTTCACTTTTTGCAGAAATTCAACGCCGAATTTAAGGCAGGTAAGTAATTATTAAATGACACCGCGATGTGAACGTCGCAAGATTTATTAACGTTTCTAGACAGACTGACAGCAGACTGATATGATGAAAGTTAGTCTCTATACAGCAGTTTTAAAGATTTTTTTTTAAACGAGGGAAAGTGGAAAAATTTTCTCTACAAACATCGGGAAGGGTCCCCACTTCCGGGGTCTGTGGGTTCAAGTATTATACCCGACCCACTAAAAGCCACCTCCCTTTCCTATTCTAGAACGCTAACTTTTTAACACACTACTTCGGGCTAGCCCTATTGTTCTTCAGCCCTAGGTCTCACATCTAACTCCTTAACCTTTCCTCCAACTTGATTTAGGACTTGATTTAGACCTAAGTCCTTGGTCGTGAGAGGGGGAAAATGACGTGCATACAAGCAACACTACTAACAATTGAATTGCACCTCACTGTTTCACGGTGATGTGATGCAACAGTTGTAACAACAATTTCCTGTAACCAGTCGGGTATTGTGAAATACACTGACATAAATTATTGTAGTGAATCTTATAACTAGATGCAAACGTATCGTTGTGTCAACTACGTATAATTAAAAGAACGTTATGACGTCTCGTCCCAGCGACCCAGAAGGTGAGACGAGCGGGCTCGGGCTTGGGCTATCCTCTGTGTTCGGATCAACGTTTCCTGACGAGTTTATGCAGACGCCTGATGTCGTATCTGAAGATCGAAAACGGAGCGCGGTGTCGTCGATTACTACGTCCAACTCGAAAAAATCCGTAAGGCGCCAATCCATTCTTTGCGACGTAAAGAACTTTGGATAGAACGTAGACGGAACCTCGTTCCGTGTGTAACGTTCGCGTGGCTTCCTCGAATAACGCTCTGCTGTACTCTTTCGGTACGGACAAGACGTACCTTTTGTGATCGTCGGGAAACTCCGCCGTCGTTGATTATCGACGCGAACGCGCCCGACTCGTGTTCGGACGTGTTGGTTATAAAATATTCCACTTGATACAGCTTCCCGGTTTCCAAGTCGTCGGCGTTGATGTGCTCGAACGCCATCAACAGTTTCATTAAGCTAGATTCCATAGCTGTAAAAGCGTGCCTCCGTTACCGGTGACGGCCGACGAAACACTGAGCTCTGTCTACACCGCGTCTCCGGTAGTGATGGCGTAAAGGAACGAGGAGGGGGAAAAATAACGCTCATAATGTTTTTTTTAATACGTGTATTATCAAAGAAAGACACATATACACGCAGAGCTGTAAGTCCCGTTTATAAAGTTTTTGGAGATATTTATCAAGTACGTGTTTAAATCAAAAACCCTAAATTCTTTATTCAAAGTGTTACTGTGTTAGAAGCATTGTATAACACATTAAAAGTTATGTTTTCCACAACCGTGGCTTTTATTTTTTTAGCAGTAAACTAAAAACCAAAAACCGTTGTCACCTAACCTCACAAATGAAAACAACACGTATTTTCGCTTTGCATTAAGTAATAGGACAATTTACATTTAGTACATTTCTTCTTTTCCACATCGTAATATATCGATACAATCGCATATTATATAAAACATCAAACATCTACTGCAGGAATAAATAAATGTACAGTACCGATACCACTAAATAGCTTTTGTTTATTTTTTTGTTACTATGGCAATTAATTCTGGTCTCCATGGTGTTTTTGACATCTTTAGTAGTAGAATGTATTATGTTTCATTACTTATTCATTGCATCATCACAAATACGTATAAACACAAATTTTATAATCGTTTAAGACCATTACAAAATATATATACGTATCTGTATACAAAATTACAAAACATATCGATACAATCGCATATTAAAAACATTAAAAACTACATGAATGGATAAAGGTACAGTTCCGATGCCTCTAAATATCATTTGTTTATTTACTTGTTACTATGGTAATTAATTCTGGTCTCAATGGTTTTGTTGACATCTTTATACGCGTCAACGAAAAAGGCATAATTAGAAGAGCCTAAATCGTGCGAAAGGGGCAAAATATAAAATTCCATGTTAGACAGTATTTTTCGCCTTGTGTCAAAAAAGGTTACCTGTGTAAAATTTGGTGGCAACGGTGTAACGGTGTGGATTTGTATTCAGTACCCATAAATCCTCAGACTTTGAGTTTTATACATATAGATTTTAAAAAGGCTGTCAGCATTAAAAAAAAAATTAGAGTAGCATGTTTGTAACAGAGAATGTATTACTACTACTACTACTACTACTACTACTAGCACTGATACTAGTAGAACACGTATGTACCATACGAATAATCTAACACAAGTATTTATCTGCATATAAACACTGGTGGTAAGTTCACACGCCCCACCAACTTAATAATTAATGGCTTTAGTTAATTAATACCTTACTACTTAATATCACTAACCCAGAAAATTTATGGAGAACCAGATATCGTCAGTGACATACAGATAAGTAGAATCAAGTGGACAGGGCATGTGCAGAGAATGCTAGAGGCTTCTACATTGAAGAAAATTTTAACGGGAAGACCTGGTGGAAGAAGAAGAAGAAGGGGTCGGACCAGAAAACGATGGGTGAATGATCTTGACGACGACCTACTCAAGCTCGGTGTAAGAAGATGGAGACTGAGAGCAGAGAATCGAGACGACTGAAGGCGGATTGTCCAGAAGGCCAAGGCTCTTTAAGAGCTGAATAATAATAATAATAATAATAATAATAATAATAATAATAATAAGAAGAAGAAGAAGAAGAAGAAGAAGAAGAAGAAGAAGATTTATTATAACTAAATTGTATAATAATAAATATCAAGAATGTAAAATTGTTGAAATTGCTATTATCAAGCGGGCTGTTAGTCTGTGGTCCACAGTTGTTGCTGCTGCTGACAAACGTTTCGGCCATCATCAGAGTCTAAGGTTGGCACGGTGTCCACCAATTCACCTCAGAGATAGGAAGAGACTATGTAGTTTGCCGCGTTCAACCATGTTTATGACAACAAAATTCGGCTTTTAGGGTAAATCGTTTGAAACGAGTTTATATAGGGTGATTCAGTTGGAGGTTACAATTTCAAGTTGGCAATACTGTTTTCTTGTGAAAGATGAACAGCTGATATTTGAAATTAGTCATTGTTTAGTTATTGACATTTGTTGCTATGGAGCGGTATTCAACTCAAGAACGTATTTTAATAGGTAAAATTTATTTTCGAAGTGAAGAAAATTTAACTAACACGATTCGCGCACTGTGAAATGACTTCGGTAACCATAAACATCCATCTCGTGCCACAGTTAAAAAAATTAGTTGAAAAATTCAATAGAACCGGGTCAGTGTTGAATGTGCAAAGACCAGTACGTCCTTGTAATGGCCAGACACTCAGAAATATTGCTGGAGTGAGTGCCAGTGTCCATGACAATCCGTCGACCTCCATTCGCCATCGTTACCAGCAGTTGGACCTTTCCTAGAGCACCACGCAGCGCATTTTAACTAAAGATCTGCATTTTGATGCCTATAAGATCCAATTGACACAGGAATTGAAGCCAACAGATCATAGACAACGTCGTGACTTCGTTGATTGGGTGTTAGAGAACTACCAAGTTGATGGCGATTTTGTGAAGAAAATCATATTCAGCAATGAAGCTCATTTTCAACTGAATGGGTATGTGAATAAACAAAATTGCCGCATTTGGGGACTTGAAAATCCACGAGCCATTCTCGGACAACCAATTTAGCCATAAAAAGTCACTGTTCGGTGCGGATTTTGGGTCGGCGGCGTGATTGGGCCATACTTTTTTGAAAATGCCCGTGGTAATGCAGTAACAGTCAATGGTGAACGTTATCGGAAGGTGATAACAAATTATTTTTTGCACCAATTGGATGATATTGATGTCGAAGACATATGGTTCCAACAAGACGGTGCCACTTGCCACACAGCGCGAGAAACAATACAGTCGTTGCGCACAAAGTTCCCCGGCTGTGTCATCTCTCGTTTCGGCGATCAACATTGGCCACCAAGATCGTGTGATCTCACGCCGTTGGATTATTTTCTTTGGGGTTATTTGAAGCAGAAGGTGTATGCCAATGACCCAAAAACGATTCGAGAACTATAGGACGACATACGCCATGTTATTTATGAGCCGCTGCAGGAGTTATGCCGGAAAGTGATGGAAAATTTCATCAAAAGGGCAGAAGTTTGCAGCGCCGCTCGTGGCAGCCATTAGGCCTATATCATTTATCATGTTTATTGTCAATGTCTAAACAACATATAGAAATAAATACATTAAGAGTTTATCAAAAACCAATGCATTTTATTTTACATTAAAATTGTAACCTCTAATTGAATCACCCTATAAAAGTAGTATATTTTCTCAATTGTTTCATGAATAAAAAATAAATGTGTACTACACACAACACGAGGGAACCATGTTACACGTTTCTTTTACAGGCGCTGCAAATATGATCAGCGAGTCGCTGCAAGAATGCATAGTGTCTGCCTCATCTCTGAAGTGAGTTGGCGAACACCGTGCCAGTCTTAGACACTGATGATGGGTTCCGATGGTCGGGTCGAAACCTTTGTTTACAGGAACAACTGTGAACCATGGTCTAACAGCCCGGGTGATAATAGCAATTTCAACAATGTTGAAGCCGTCCATGGAAGCTTAAGAACTTGCAAAAGAGTAGGATGTTTCGTTTTGTTAGTATTACGTAAAGGACTTAGTTATAGTAGAAGAGTCACATCATATAGAAGCTAATGAATGATAAAATTTATTTTAATTTGAAAAGACATCTATTTTACCTTGTTACGTTTTTTAAGATTCATCCATTGTACACATAGATAACAATTTGCTTAAAACACTGCCCTGTCTTACTTCTTCGTTTGTAATAAATAAATTCTACAACATAACTTCCTTCTCGATTTCGTGTCCATATTGTTACGTAATGGAGAAAAAGTGGTACGGCATTACGGAACGTTATGGTACACTGGAGAACGATCCCGCAGCGGTAATGCGTACGTGACACTTGACCTCTGAGGCAGTATTACGTAATGCGGCACGTTCTGGAAGCATCTCAATTAGCCCAGCGGTGCGTGTTTCTACGAAGGTCGCGCTGAATAGTCCTCTAGAATTTTCGATAGCTTGATAAGGACGCATATTATGGAACACTATAGACTATAAATAGCCCATACCTACTGCTTAGAGTTCAGTTTATTGTCGGGAGATTACAAGTGATTATCGGGTGATATTTCTCTGTGCGTTCAAGTGGTTATTAGTTAAGTGTTGCGTTTTATAATGAGGGGTATAATTCTAATACAATTATGTTTAATATTAGTTGACATTTTAGGGCGTGTGAACAATTTTTATTTGTTTCGTTGTAAGAGACTGTGTTTTTAATTACGAACTGTTTAACTGTGAAAATTAAAGCTGGCGATTATTGACTTAATTGGTGACTTGTATTTTGTTTCCACTATACCAACGACGATCAAGTAGACCGTTGTAACAATATATAGGCCTACCTTATTTGGCTTTAGTTAATCATTATCTTACTATTTAATATCAGGAAATTATATAATATTAAATAACAAAAATGTAGAGTGTTATAACACATCATATAAAGGCAACAAGCTAAGCTGATTAATAAAACATTTTTTTACAATTAAACTATAAATACTGATATTATACTGATAATAGTCTTTAATAATTATACTGATATTAGTCTAGCGTTTAAATACAAAAGTAAGAAGCAATTATTAGAGCTATATTTCTGTAAATTAAAATTTGCAATTTGTTTTCTGTAATCAGGAAATTAATTAGAGCCATTCCAACCACTAATCACTAAATAAATAAACAATTTATTGCTAGGAGGCATTTATGACGATCAGCTTTTGATATTGTTCGTGTAGTAATAATAATATCAAGAGGTTGTAGAGACAGTGGCGTATCTAGAATTTGGCTTGGGGGGGTCCAGGTTCGAGTCGGCTTCGTACAAAAGAAAAAACATGATAAGACTAATCAACATTACTACCTTTAAAGTGGGTGGAATCAGTCCCATTAAAGTAAACAGCAATAACACAATAAAAATACGAGTTACTTAAACATTGTTTATAGGATACTTATTGATTGAATTGATTTTCCTGTAGGCATATTTCATATTTCAAACATATACGCTAATGCTGTGCAATAGACCTGTTGGTATATTTAAAAAATAGTTACTACTATATTAGCGTACACAGCTGAAAACTATAGAAGAACAACCTAAAAATTTAGACATTAAGAAAATTCGTCAACATTTTGGCACTCTGTGTATGGGTTCGGTACCGTTCGTCCCTCCCTTAAATAGGTCCCCGTGTGGAGACAATTAAACCAACCATATATATATATATATATATATATATATATATATATATATATTACTATAATACCTATAACTAATTTACCTCAAGATATATTTTTTCCTTCAGAAACATGTTTCGGGAGATCCTGTTCTCCCATCTTCAGCCTTCGCCATCTTGCTTCTGGTGCAGTAATTGTGTGTTGGCTTCTGGATGTTATTAAGGTGGTTTGTTGGTCTTTGGTTCTTCAATGTTGCATTATTGTGTGTGGTTGTGGTATCTGTTTTTGTATTTTGTGTATTTTCGATGTTGAGTGCTTTGAATATTGTGTCATGTTTTGTATTGATTTGTATTTGTTCTGGTATTAATTTGTTTTGTGTTTTATGTTTGTAAATGTAAATTTTCCCAAATGTTCATTATGGTGCCTTTGTGTGGTATATGTTTTATTAGTGTTACATTGGTTATGTCTGGGAATTCATGTCCTGTGTTTATTGCATGTGTGGCTAAATTGGATTTATATATATTTGGTTTTTTGTATGCATTTAGGTGTTCAAAATAACGTTTTTTCAGCTGTTTTTTTGTTTGTCCTATATAACATAATGAACATTTGGGAAAATTTACATAAAATACCAGAACAAATACAAATCAATACAAAACATGACAAAATATTCAAAGCACTCAACATCGAAAATACACAAAATACAAAAACAGATACCACAACCACACACAATAATGCAACATTGAAGAACCAAAGACCAACAAACCACCTTAATAACATCCAGAAGCCAACACACAAATACTGCACCAGAAGCAAGATGGCGAAGGCTGAAGATGGGAGAACAGGATCTCCCGAAACATGTTCCTGAAGGAAAAAATATATCTTGAGGTAAATTAGTTATAGGTATTATAGTATTATATACATCAAGAAACGGACTGTAGCAGAAAGTGATTGAAATATATATATATTGCAACGAATCACAGGATCATGATAGGCGGGGCAAGTTCATATATTACACAGACAATGGACATTCATATTATATTGGTAGATGGTTAAGTTTGGTTGTTATCAATTGTATTTAGTAAGGTTAAGGGTTTAGTTTAGAAAAACTGTGCATTATTATTTATGGTTATTCATGTACTGTGTTAGTGGAAATGTGCGCGCGTGTGCGAGTGGGAAACGTTTCCCGTGCGGTGCGTGATGTATTATCGTTGTTTTGACATTAGCTGAACTGAGACATGTGTATCGCTACAATCCCTATACCTGTCGGACTATTGTTTACGTTCATGTATATTATTAGTATGTAGGCAGTCATGCATGAGATACGAGTAGTCTGATTACCGCTATGCATGCTGTTACAAAGTAAATGCACTCTACTGCATGAAAAGTGCATGGTCATTTATACTAACCATGTGACTTCCATCCACCAATAGAATGCGGACTGGTGGTTGGAAATTTTCTTAAGCCTGTCGTTACCCAGGCAGTTCTTCTACGCCATCTACCGCGAACGGGTCGTGCACTCCTTGTACAAGAATTCTACCGCTTGCAAGGTGTTGTAAAGACTATTCGTCGATAGTGAAACGGGAAGGCTCAGAACTGTGTATGTAGTACATCTGCACGCAGGAGTGTTTAAACGCATTACGCGTATAATTACGACAGTTCTTCTACGCCATCTACCGCGAACGGGACGTGCACTCCTTGTCCAAGAATTCTACCGCTTGCAAGGTGTTGTAAAGACTATTCGTCGTTAGTGAAACGGGAAGACTCAGAACTGTGTGTGTAGTACATTTGCACACATCAGTGTTTTAACGCATTGTGCGTAAAATTACAAGCAGTTCTTCACTGCTGCTACCGTGAACGGTACCTACAATTCCTAGTACAAGATTATACCGCTTGCAAGGATTTGTTAAGACTTTTCGGGGATAGTAACGCGTGTGACGCATAACAATTGATTTTATATCTTTACACACGATATTAATATTGTAGTATTACGTGTGTAAGAAGTGAGTGTAACTGTATCACTGTGCGAGAGTTTCCGCAGTGACAGTATCATTAATTGTTACGCAATAGTTCCATCAAGACGTTTCCGTGCTAGTGCAAGATTTCCTCATAGGGTGGTCTGCTGATCGCGGTAGACCTTGGTATTCGCGAGAACACTTGAAGAAGCCGGAGAGGTATAAGCTCAATATACCGTTATTGATTAAACTCACTGTCACCTGAGATATTACTTGGTCTTAAACTCTATATAAGTTTTGCGAGTAATAAAATCCGTAGTACCGTTGTGTGTGCGAAGTGTCGGATTCATCGTGGGTATTGCAGGACATCAACCCAGCTGTTGCAGGACATCAGCCCAGCTGTTACAGGACATCAGCCCAGCTGATACAGGACATCAGCCCAGCTGTTATAGGACATCAGCCCAGCTGTTATAGGACACCAGCCCAGCTGTTATAGGACATCAGCCCAGCTGTTACAGGACGCCAGCCCAGCTGTAAACGTTTCTGGTGAAACGTCTGTCATTTGTAAGCCACACCTGACGAACCATCTATACCGCAAAGACCGGCCCTTCTCTTCAACAACATCATCGTGGGAGTCTTCTTATGTAACGTATCACGTCTTGCGTATGAACATTATTTAACATTTTAAAAGAAAGACTCTATATCAAACATTACATTCTGTACATTTCAAATATACCATATAAACTATAACTTGTGTTTGTACAATAAATAATCTTAAACCCTCCAATATAGACTTGTAATTTGAAATACACATACTATCATATCCTATGCGCCAATAGTTTAGTAATTTGTGTTGTCGCAATATATATATTCCAACGATACGTTTAGCATAAGTCTCCGTATCAACCCCTGACTGTGGTATGATAACATACGAACGCACGTATGAGTCGTGTAAAAGATGTAAATAATGAAAATAATGTAATAATTGAACGTTAGGTATAAGACATAAATAAAAGAAACAAACGTATTAATTAATTTAAATACAGAAATAATTGTAAGTGAACATGCATATGGAATTGCAAGCCTAGTTGGTTTTTAAACGCAGCGAAGGGAGAAGAAACGCCCCGACTGGCAAGTGGTGACGTCATAGCGACAGCCAACCGCGTGAGTATCAGTTTGTGTGTGTGTGTGTGTGTGTGTGTGTGTGTGTGTGTGTGTGTGCTTGTGTTAGTGTGAAAATGAAGAACAAGTAGAATTATTCATACGATTGTTGAAAATTTTACACAGTTTTTTTTAAGTGCTGAACGAAAACCAGAAGTCACACGAATTAGAGACATATGTAGAAAAAACTGGCGCCTGGGGCTACAATTAGATACTAAGAGGTATTTGATCGTGGGAACCGTTCAGCCACCGTGTGAAATTTTACCATAACTTCCATAGTTTACACACCTTAATGTTCATAATTTGCATAGGTTAAGTTTATTAATGTACCTAACGATTTGTCAAATAATATTTATAAAAAAGTGTGCGCTTCATAGAAAGACGCGTAGGTTGTTATTAGTTAATAAATCGACGCGCTGACTTGTTCAACTCTGTCCGAACAGTTTTCAACAGGAATTGAACGCCGGCCGGAGTATAAAACCCCAGCGAGCGACACACGCTTGCTCAGATCATTAACAGACTGTATGTGAAATCCACGCATCTCGCTACCGTAAATTTTACAAAGTTAAGTAATGTTTTAAACCGTATTACGTAACTTGAAGTGCGATGGAACCGGCAGTACGTCGGTGAAAGGAATTAGTGATATACACGATTTATTTAAAAGACAATAATACTGTAAACTACGAGGAGTCGAAACGTCGTCGATGAACTTCAAGAGTCCACGTAGAACTTCGAGACATCCACGAGGGAAAGGACAAGGAGAGGAGAGGAACCAGAGCAATATACTAGAGGACCCAGGGACAGCCACATGCAGCTACATCCAGCCGTACATCATCACGACCAGAGGTCCACGTCAGAACTCAGCATCCATTAGACGGAGAGAGTAATTTCAAACGACGCAGAGACAGAGAAGGTGATACCGGAAGAGGATCCAAACCTCGAGAGTCCAGATGACGGTAACAACACAGTTAAATAGTTGCAGAAATATGCAGGTGAAGTCAGACATTTATTTAATCTTATAAATGACCCTGAGGTCTATAAAAAGAAGGCTCTAGATTCCATATACAAGTTTACGTAAACTTTATTATATTTTATTTGCATAATAAATAATTAATAAAAGTTCAAAGAATATTAATTGATAACAAAGAACATAAACTTATAAATCTCATAAAGAAATGGTAATTATAGAAACCATATTTTATTATGATTTTATATTTTATTATATAATTAAAATCAAGTATGAAATTTACTTTAATTGTAGATTTTTAATTAGTTGAGACATTAAGAATATTGTTAATTAAAATAATAGAATGGACTCTATTAGAATTTTTATAAAAGTTTAATTATTTAATTTTTTAATTAAGTGGTACATAATAAAAGATCACACTTGCTAAGACAATAGTAATATTCAATTCCGTACGTCTTAATCACGCATTGTAAGAATGTATGTGTTATGTATTATATGTCTGTGTAAATATTCCAGGTCATATATGTCTTATGTTTGTGTATAATGTATCTTAGACTATAAGAGTAAAGATTTTGTCACGTTATAATTATACGATATTCGTATAAGTGAATATAAGGGTTTCAATATTAGTTAACCCACACACTAATTTAATAACATGACAATTTGCATTTTTTAATTAATAAACAAAATGAATATAATTTTATTAACAAAGTCGTACTAATTTCACAACCAGTACTAAATCCTCTGTACTCTTTACTTGTAACGATATTCACGTGCTTATCCACCCTCAATTAACTACCAAAGCCTGCGACCTAGCTGGGAAACCTCAAGGTAAATACTGCAGAAGAAGAGTATACCTTCGAGACGTGGGTAAGTGCGCACAAATGAGTAATAGCATATGTGCAGAAGTAAGTGTTTAAGAGTATCGTTCTAATATATATATATATATATATATATATTGTAACGTGTCGTTTCACTAAACATAAAACTAATAACATACTAACTAAAAGATAATTTACTGACTGTAACAAACTATGGCTGACAATGACCAAAATCCCAGGACAAAACATGTAAATAAATAAGTAATTAATCACACTGTTCAGTACAATTACATATGTTTTTATTTGTGTTAAACTAATTCATTGTAATAAGACAATTTATATTATTATTGAAAACTTCATTACTAGTTAAAATGTAAATAAATCTAATTTAACTATGGGGAGGTCTGCGCACCTCAGACCGTTACTTTATTTATCAAGGAAAAAAATTTACATTAATGTGAATTATTTAAGTTTTACAAATATAATAAGATCAAACTATAATTATAAAAGTGGTATGGTATAACAGTGCTAGAAAGTGAGAATAACAGTGAAATAAGGTAAAAAGGAAAAATTGTGTATAATGAAAGTGATTGAACATAATTATAATGAGCATTGAAGAAATATATAATCTATATGAAACAGGTATATAACCCATATAGTGAAATCAAACAAAGTAAATAATTTAAAAGATAGAAACTCTTACGTTAAAAAAAAACTTATAATAATATAGTTACGAAGGAAAAATAAAGTAAAGGTCAACAGAATACTATTAATTAGAAATGGTACACCAAACCTGTGACCCATAAAAAATATAGCCATGGCCTTTAACTAAAGAAATTAATGTTTTGAGTGGAAGAAGATTATTGTTAACAATTGTGAATTCGAAGCCAGAACGTTTAAGATAAATGACTGAAGAGTTGATGGAAATTGAAGATCAATAAAAGCTGAGATGACCAGGAAAACCAACCCAAGACCTAGAGGAATGATGTTTTGACAGAGAGAGACCAAAAAACCAGGTGTCCAGGAGCAGAATCAACGAATAAATCCATTGGGAAAACTGCAAAGTTGGTGAGATCATACCACAAAAACAATAACTGAAAAAAATAATAAAAAAATAAATAAATAATAATAATTGTGAATTACTTTAGTACACTATTATGAAAATAGTCGTTAATCATAAGAGTTTTTTGTTATAGTTTCTAGTTGTTTAAAAGAACCCACAAACATTCAACAGACAATAACAACCCTATATTACCAAGTCTCGTGCATAAAAATTATATTGTCTGTTCTATGTGTGACTTGTACCAGACTTTAACGATACTTGTATGTTAACCCTGAGATTCAGATAAATAATCCTCTATTTAAAAATAAAACACAGATTTTTTTTTTAGTTACAAATCAACTTCAGAGATACTTTCAAATCAAATATTACTTTAATATTACATATTGGTGATCCCAACACAGGGCTGAACAAAATAAAAGTATCAACGACGAACGAATAGGAAGGTATTAACTGAATATTACATTTTGACGCTCAAAAGTGGGGCCTTCCACATTCACAGAATACATAAGGAGGATTATATTTATTGAATATTACATATTGGCGAACCCAACAGTGGGGCTAACGTCAAAAACAGGATATTACAATATATACACCATTTCAGGTAAATTGTTTGGAAGAAGCTTATACAAATTAACAGATTTTTCTTAATTTTTTCTCATCACCATTATCATCCTCAAGGTTTACATAAAGAATGGTTTCTTCTGGTCTCAAATAAGCAAAAATATTACAGCTGGTCACTCCAGCGCCTCCTCGGACGTCCCAGACTTCTCCGTCCCCTCGGCTCATAGTTCCCTAGTTCTTTGGGGATGCGACAGTCATCCATTCGGCATTGATGTTCCCACCAATTCAGCCGATACTGGGTGATCCGGTCGAGTATACTCATAATATTCAGTTCCTACCGTATATCTGTGTTTCTTCTATGATCATGGAGAGTATACCCTGCCACGTGCCTGAGAAATCTCATTTCAGCCGCTTGGATGCGACTGGCCTGGCCTCTGTTAAAGTCCAATTCTCAAACCTATAAAGACGTGTGGGAAGAGCCATCACCTTGTAGAATTTTAGGCGAGTTCCTTTACTTGCTGACTTAAGGGTTTGCCTGGTGGACCCGCACATAAGGTTGAACTTATGCAACTCATGCACCATGTCGGTGCTTGCATTATAAGACGCACTATAGCCCAGGTATTCAAAACTGCTAACTTGTTCCAGGACAGTGCCACCTACATATTTTTGCCCTTACGGGATCAGTTCCACAAAAAGTCATCACCTTGGTTTTAATTGTGGATATCTGCAATCCAGGGTCTTTGCAGATTCCATTTAACAAATGTATACCCATCTGCAATCTGTTTTCAGAGTCCGAAAGAATAGCCTGATCGTCCGCAAACAACAAAGTGTCGATTGTAGAGTTAATCATAAAACGTTAATTAAAATGTTAATTAAAATTAAAAAATGTTAATTTTTTCTCGAATAGGAAAATATATGTGTACCACACACAACACGAGAGGACCATATGTTACATGTTTCTTTTACAGGCGCTGCAAATATGATCAGCGAGTTGTTGCTAAATTTAGACGCAGGAAAACAAGTGTAGCGGAGGCCGCCATGCGTTACCGAAAAAAATGAGATTACTTTTGAAGGCAGGAAATTACTCCCAATAAGCGGCAATTCGGTAAGGGGTGACATACGTTTCCCCTTGTATATAGTCTGCCATTTGACGTGGCTGCACGTGGATGCTCACAACGCCTTTGTGTTAATATCCAGGTTAAGTGAAAATACATATAAAAATTTGAGCTTGAGAAAATATACAGGAGGATTCAAAAAAACATTCTTATATTAATTCAGACTATTATAGCTAACCATATGACATCAAGGTTAAAAATCGGTATGGAGAACTATACATGACTTCCATGTTCTTATTAATTATAAAATTATATTTAATATGTTGACGTACACTCAGAACGAAACCAAATATATCAGAATGCTTTTGATAAACACGCTGAGTAAGATAATCAAAATACGAATTGTACCTAGTTGTTAATATTTCAAAAATAAAGAATTAATTTGATTAAATTTTTTTTATTACATAACGCGAAGGAAAGCGAATACGTTATCTATGCATTTCTGAAAACGAAAAATTATTTTGTTTACATATCCGTGGTGACATAGCATGGAACGATATCAATTGTTAATATTTTATTCAAATTTGTAAGTTTTCGGTTGAATAAATTTATAACATCAATACAAAAATTTACCTGCTCCCTATTCAACTACCCTTTTATTTTTATGGATATTTCATCTACCTTTCTACAGTGGATTATTATGATTTTCTTTTCAGGATAATTTATTTTACAAACTGAAGTATTTTTCTCTTGTTAAAACGTAAAACGTTGCAGGTAAACTACCCCTTCCCCTTAACCGAACTTCACAAAAATCAATAGGCTTGAGTCCTCTAAAACTCGGGCACGTATGCAAAAAATTATTTGAATCTGTTTGTATTTGCGGCAGTTATCGTTCTTCATAGAAAAAATTTTACACACAGACGCTTTTCGGAAAATGACTTTTCTTCATGTTTTGAGGTTAGTACAATCAGAATCAGCTATTATCTCGAACAGGAATTTGTTGCGATTACAATACTTCTATTTCCTTACGGAACATGAAAGTAAAAAACGAATTCTAATTTCTTTGAAAAATAGAACTAAAATGACAAAACAAACAAAACAAAACTTGAGCAAGCATTACCCACGACATGAAATACGGATTGGATTAGACGAAGAAATGACGTGTGACGCAAATCAAACTTTTGTAATTGAAAAAATAACTTGTATCGTTGACGTTTTCATAAAATCCATTATAATACGTAATTTATAGTAGTTTGTTTTCGGCGATGTTTGAGCATTAAGAGTTTTAGACAGACAGCAGTGAAGTCAGATTTGGAGCCAACAACTGTTGAATAGGTACATTTTTAAATATATACTGACACAGACATTGCCATTATTACAAGTGCACTTTTATATATATATATAATATAAATATATTTATATATATTATATATATATATATATATATTATATTTATATATATATTCATTACTACATGTGTCAAGTTATGTGCGGGTTTTCGACTTTTTGACTTTTATGATTGTAAGTAGGAATATTTTTTCCATATGTTAAGAGACGTCTTGGTTTAGCACTGTGGTCTAATCATTAAATAAGTATATGAACATTGCCTATTTAGCATTCAGCATTGATAAACGTTTTAGTGAATTAAAGTTCTTTCTGTTTTTAAATGGATTCAAGAGACAATGTTTTGAGACATTTTTTGATTTTAATTTTATCTGTTACTTTACTTTTTTTGTACTTATGTTACTTAGAAATCCTCTACATGATCAGGTGTTGTTGTACAAGTTCGTGTTGTGCAATATATTGTGCAAGTAATTATTTTCACACTTTCAAATTGTGGCTTTACCGTAGAATACTGAGCATTTCATGGATATCACATATAACTAAAGTTGAAGCACTTAGAAAGATGAGGAAAGAAAGGGAAGATCTGACACAGTAAAGATAAGAAAGCTCCAGTATCTGGGACATCTCATGAGAAATTAACAGAGATTTTCCTTATTGCAGTATACACTACAGAGAGAAATACTTGGAAAGAGAGGAGTTGGGCAACCGAGAATCTCATGGCTGAGAAATTTAAGGACCTGGTTTGGCATGAATACAATGACTTAATCCGTGCAGTAATACAGAAAGGTTAAAATAGTCTGTATAATATACAACATCCGAAACAGTTAGGAACTATCAGAAGAAGAATTAATTTCACAGTACTTTACATACACTCTCAATCGAAGTCTTCGAACGTTCAAGGAAGGATGAGAAATGCACTTGAGATCTCATATCTATAGAAATAGAAATATTCAACCACACCTCCTCGTGGTAGGGGATGGACAACGTGCGGTGGGTAACACGGAGGTCAAGCATCAGTCAGGGTCAGCTCTACCAAGTTGTAACGGTTACGGCCGTTACATTAAATTTTAAAACTAGGCGTTTGACCTAGACGGAAGAAAAAATGTACTGGAGCCCGTTGTGACAGGACTTGCAATAAAACGCTTATTCAACGAAAACAACTTTCTTTTTTATTAGTGTTTCATCAGTATACAGAAAATTGAATTGTGTAATGTTTACAATAACAGTTTCCATCGTTCATTTCATAGACAAATAGAAGTACATACATATGTAAAATATGTTCATAATATCAGTGTTCATTAATCACCATTACTAATACTGTCAACAATGATAAGTAGTCAAATAATATGCTAAATGGATGTTTTTTTAACAGTTAATATTAAAATAGCAAATATGTATAGGCTATACAGGACAGGTTTTGACAAAATGTTGCTCACTAGCAATATTAAAAAAAAAATGTTTATATACATTATATATATGTCCGTTTCTTCTTTGAACTCATTATAGTGTTGTTGTGTGAAATTTAGAAACTGGAATTCTCCCACCTGCGTTTGTAAAATTTACTCAGTCCTGTGATATATGTGATGGATGCTGGTGTGGTCCTGGTCAGTAGAGGAGTCTTCTCACTTCTTCACATGAAGTTCTCGCTCATGATAGTGGTTGAGCATAGATGTGTATTCCTGGGCATTCCTCTAATGCGAGAAGACTTTGTGTGGTTAAATATGGCTAGAATTTATAAATATGGCATCTATTTTGCGTACCTGCCACATATGCTAAACTGCAAAGTACCCGAATGAATACACATATGTAGAAATGAGCAATATTATTACTAAAAAAAAAAAAGAATTATTATGTATTGATTTTTTAGGTCCACTACCGCGGGCATCAAGGGGTATGAGGAATCGGGTGGTGTGCATGGATGCGTTCTCTAAACATGTAAGTCTATATGCAATAGGACGACCCACCACGGCGGACGTATTAAATGTCGTCTTAAATGAATACATCCCTAAATATGGTCACGTTAAGAAAATTGTATCTGACCAGGGTAAACAGTTCACCAATAGGAAGTGGCAATCCGAATTGGAAAAGCACAATATCCAGACTATGTTAAATGCTATCCGGAGACCGCAGGGCAACCTCGCTGAAAGGGTCAACAGAGAGTAAGGTCGACTGTTCCGTACTTATTGTAATACCAACCAAGGTAGATGGCCGGATTATCTCGAGTTTTTCGAGAAGTCCATCAACGCAAATTACAATGACACGACAGGATTTACGCCTAACGAGTTGCAAACTGGAGAAATGCCCAAGCGCATCTGGGCTGAGAGCATCAGGAGGATTGCAACGCAAAATTTGCCTTTTCCGAGCGAGGTGAAACGTATAAAAGCCAGGAGACGCATTAGGAAATGTGCCGAAGAACGGACTGAAAGATTTAATGCAGACCACAAGCTGGTAACATTTAAAATTGGCGAAAGGGTACTCCTGAGGGCTTTGAATGTCGGTCACAGGGAGGATAACACCGCAGCCAAATTCTTTAGGTTGTACAATGGCCCATATATTTTATCCGAGCAAGTTGGTAAAAACACCTATATTGTAACCAACCTTAGTACTAACCGTGTGATAGGGAAATTCCACGCATCATCCCTAAGAAAGTATTATGTCAGAGATAATGTTTCCTAATATGCCAGGGTATATGTTGTATGAATGTTTTAAGAAATTTATGTGAAATATGAGTGTAAATTAAGAATATTAGATATGTTAGAATACATGATTTGAATGAACGGAATATGCTTTCAGTTATGAAAATGACGTCTGTGATATTCTTTCAGTTATGAATGAAGTGTTGATACGCTTATCTGTGTTTGAGATTATAAGTCAGATTCAACCACGTGTATTTGTTTGTATTATTATTGTCAAAGTGACATTGGAGGAATGTTTTGTTTGAAAGAAGTTTATTTATTTATTTTGATTTGGATTTATTATGTTATTATTATAATTATTATTGAAAGAATAACGTTTTATTTATTTAGGATATAAAAAAAATTTGTATTTTTATGTAAACAAATTTTTTTTAATACGTGGTGGGGTTAATCCTGCAACAAAACACAGGATGATGATCTATAATAAGAATATCAGAGCATGGATGACGGACATTAGCATGTTTTAAATTGATTTATGCAATTTTTGTCAATTAGCTCTAAGTTTTGTATTTAGTGATGGATAAGGACTTGTGTTATACCAAATTCTTTGTAAATTTTTGTTCTATAATGTCATGTACTTTGTAAATATATTCGGTAGAAGAAGCTTTTTAAAAGCGAAAACCAGTTCAGGCTATGAGGTAAAACATTTACGTTTTTACTCATTAAAAACTTTGTGTTCCGAGTCGGTAGTGAATTAATTATATTTAAAAAAGGATATGTCCTTTACAAAGCAAGTTGCAACTTGCACTAACAAAACGAATGACTAGTTAGAGTACAGATTTCTAAGTACAGCATGAACTTTGTGTACATCTTGAATAATACTAGTCATTTTCCCTGAGTCTGCCACTGCATTCATTAATAACAGTCTTGTCAATGTCACGTGACACGTTATATTTCAGTAACGATGAAGCAACGATATTGTATGGAAGTGTGTCAGTATCTCCGTTAATACGGTCGGATACTGTGAGACAGTTAAAGCAGCTGTTCGCGTTCTATTGTATAATACAGATACACTGACACTAATGCACTCTATGTGGTGTAGAAACATGTCATATTCGTACAATATTCAAATGATAACCGGAGCTGGGATATTATCTTGTCTTCAGTTTCCAATGTGTGAGATTAGTGGATAGAACTACTCAGTATAGCAAGAACATTTCATACAAGTTGCGTTAACAAAAATCTATTGTTAGGAGGGTCTTTTCCAGTAAGTGTCTACAAACAACTTTCACGAGCCGGCTAAGCTCCCCCACCAACGTGCCCGCCAGTCCCTACCCCTACAGTAACGGTGTGAAGGAGGGGTTTTACCACACCACTACTACTATTAACACATTTATCGTTTCTGTTTGAGGTCTACGATTCTACCTTTACATTGTGCAGTTAGTTACAGTGTTTTATTTTTTAAAGTTACTTTTTCGTTAGTTATTTACATTCGTTTCTTCTTACATATGCTTATTCTTTCATACGTATATTTTGTGTTTTTTCCATTCTTTACCTTTCTTTCCTGTTTATTATTTACGTTCTTACTATATGCTTTTATTCTTTATATTGCTTTCTTTAAAATAAATCTGATAGAGTTGCTAACTGTCGCCTGGAATGAGGAAAATGCCGTTCTTTTTTTTTTCAAAACAAAGAATCAATTCACAATCCTATATTATGTAATTGATGCAATGTAAATAATCGTAAAAATAAACTAAACCCTCCTAATAAAAATTAAAAAAAAAGAATAAAAAGAATTGAAGGCGTGCGTGGGTTTAATAAAAAATAAATAACAATAAAAAACAAAACAAAATTACAAACAAACATTTGAAACAAAATAAAAAGCATAGAATTGAAGCGTGTGTGCGTGCGGAATTAAGGGCACGCGCCCGTGCATGTGTCATATGAATGTGGTATACTAATCTGTGGTATGCTAATCACCCCTTCTTCACTCCTCTTCACCAGGAGAAGTGACTGGCGGGCACGTTGTTGGGGGAGCTTAGCGGGCTCGTGAAAGTTGTTTGTAGACACTTACTGGAAAAAACCCTGTTCGGATTTTAATAATAATATTAGGATAATTCAACAATCATATTTAATAATGTGTCATTTAATAAATATTTAAAAAATGTCTCACCAAGTTTTCAAGTGAACAAAGGTTTACGCCAGGGATGTTATCTATCACCTACGCTTTTCAAAATGTATACGAAGTAAGCAACAGATACTTGGAAAAAGATGTTCAGGAACATGGGAGTTCCACTTGATGGTGATACAGTTTATCCGTTTCAGTTTGTTGATGACCAATTACTTTTGACTCAAGATTTTAAAGACATAGTGTACATGACTAGAAAATTGATACAGGAATATCAGAAATGGGGATTGATATGAATAAATATGAATAAAGGTAAGTATGAATAAAACAGAATACATGACAATAGGTGACCTTCATCAAGAGTTGATATTGGAGGAAGCCGTGGGGAAAATTTCATATACAGAGGAATACAAATATTTAGAGGTAAAAATTACGGCCAGTGGTAAGCAAAACAAAGAAATGCAATCCAGAATTAATTTGTACATTAAATGAAATCCTGTGGGATAAACAAATTACAGCAGAAACTAAAACCAAATTATTTAAAACCATTGTTAAAAGTATTGTGACTTACGGCTCAGAAGTTTGGAGTACCAATAAACACACAATAACAAAGTTAATGACAGCAGGGATGGACTTTTAGAGACGCTCGGCAACAGAATCCAGACTTGAGAAAATTATAAATGAAGTTATTAACGACAGAATGTATGTGAAAAATTCAATTGTTGATTTTACTAAAACAACAACAAAAATACAATGATACGGACACACGAAAACAATGGCACAAGAAAGATTGCTAAGGAGCTTATGGAATGAACCCCACCAGGAAGAAGGAAATAGGAGGACCACCTATTACCTGGATAGAAGAAATCAGACTATATTGAGGGAACGATAAATTGAAGAAGATCTTTGGATAGACAAGCAACAGTGGAAGATGAGAATTACATCAATTTTGTAATCTTTGGTTCCGGAAAATGTGTAAACATTGTACATCCGGAATAAAAATAATATTTAATAAAGTATTAGGATTAATTTCAACTCTCATTACATAACATTCAATTTAGTAATGTACAATAACATTGAGGTATTAATAAGGTGTGATGATGTACGGAAATATGATATAATTGTTGATTAGACAATAATAAAGTAATATTTACGTTTATTACTTTTACCAGTATTATTACTTTACGTTTATTACGTTTATTACTTTAAGTAATTGTTAATCTAGCATTACACAAAATATAATCGCTTCCACCAAACTGTGTACGTTTAAGGGTGTGTCAAAAAGCGTGTGTGGAGAGTCTTCTACTAACACGGAAGCAGTCAATTTACCTGGATCCAAAACTACACCTGTTTATAATACTGTTACGAAGGTCTCGCTGATCGTCATATGGTACAGTGGAAACAAATACAGACACCAATGAAATCATTAATTACCAGCCTTAATGAGTCACAATTAACTATTTATAATCAACAAAGTACTCTCGTATAATAATTTAAGTTAAATTTGTGCACACCCAATGTTAATGTAAATTAATAGAGTTCCACAGTAACTTATGACATACTAACGTAACTAACTGACAAAGCCTGCTGTTGTGACTTGTTGAGCAGGTTTCGGAAATAACTTTCCATCCTCACTGCAGCGTGCCAGCATAATGCGTATTTCAAGTGCTCTCCAGAAAAATCTGGAACGTACTTGACTGAGGCTACAACTGCTCAACTAGCGGAGAAACAGGTGAAAGGACGCTCTCGCTTTTCGAGAGGGTTGCATAGTGTTACGACGGTCTAACTGATCGTCGTGTGGTACAGTGGAAAACAAAATACAATACACCAACGAAATCACTAATAACCAGCTTTAATTATCACAATTAATAATTTGTATTCAACAAGATAGTTTCTTACAACAATTTAAGTAAAAATTGTCTACACGCAATAATAATGTCAACTAGCAACTTGTTTATTAAGCTCACCTCGTAATTCAGCCAAGTCGTCATGTAGGAGACCCAATTCTGCGGTACATGTTCTTGGATCTGTTTTGCATAGCTTCAAAAAGAGCTTCCGTTTTATCCACTTCCTTCTTACGTTTCTCGTTTTGCCGTACTTCCGACTCGATAATCAGTGCTTTCTGCCTCTTCTCTTTCCAGTCTGCGTTTTCCATCCTGTCGTTTCTCTGTCTGGAAACAGTCGCGCCTGGAAAGCTTCCATCTTCTGACTGGCATGCATTATTTACCGATTACCTACAAATTACACTAGAATGTACAAGGTGTCCACTATTTCTACTCTTAACGGTTCTATCCCACTACTGACACCACTGTTACTAACTAATCGTCGTATGGTACAGTGAAAAACAAAATACAAGACACCATCGAAAACACTAATAACCAGCTTTAGTTATTATAATTAATAATTTGTAATCTACAAGATAATCTCTTACAACAATTCAAGTAAAAATTGTCCACACGCAATAATAATGTCAACTATATAGAACTCTGCACTAATGATAACGTAACAACACTTCGCTACAAACTCTCGATCCGCGCTAAATAAATCGCTCAACACCACTGAACTGACAGGTTGGCTACTATGGCTATTCACAGGTGCCGCACGACTTCTATAAATCTTCTATCCTCAATATGCACGCCACATAATGCTGACGCTAATGCGTATTCAACTGTTCTGAAGAGGACTCAGGAACGTACTTGAAAGCGGCCTTGACTGAGGCAACACCTGTCATACTTGACGGGACCCGGGTCGAGGACGGTCTCGGCTATTCTTAGTGGTTCAATTCGTTTCAACAGTTATAATATTTACGTAACCGCCAAACTCGGCAGTATTCAATGCGAAGAATTTACGGTCTTTTGGCGGTTTCCACCAAACTTATTGGTTGTGTCAATTGAGTGACTGTGTGCATGACGATTGAATAACCGATATAAACTGAACTTATGCCGAGTTTTACTAAATCCTGATTGAAATTCTAAAGCTCTGATTGATTATTTGCTTCTCCTTCTATAGCGAAATTAATTAAGTGAGGCAAATACAATCAATTACGGTTAATGCGATTCTCAAAATTATTATTAATCGATGGCGTAATATACCCATTACAAATTATAAGTTTTCGGACATTCGCCGTCGTAAGTCAAAATTAAGAAACACGACTTTTCAACGTGTAAAAAATCAGAGGTCATCTTCAGGCGAACAAAAAATTAATACAAAGATAAATCTATCACTAACTATTAATATCGTCAATACGAATCTATCTATTTGACTATATCTACTTGTTGCGGTAGATTTATCTTCGTATTAATTTTTCGTTCGCCTGAAGATGACCTCTGATTTTATAAGCGCCGAAAGGTCGTTTTCCTTAATTTTCACTTACGATGTCGAATGTCCGAAAACTTATAATTTGTAACAATCACGGTTATTCTGGTGAAGGTTTGCTTTGAAACTACACAGAATTTGTCTAAAAGTTTATGTCCTTTTTATGGCTTTTCAAGTATGACACACGCGCGCCCGCGCACACACACCCGCACAGAATTATTTTTAAAAAGCACACATTTACACCCAGTGAAAAATACCCTTAGTTATGCAAAACTCTTTGCTATAATGCGTTAGGTTTACACGGCCGAAGTGAATGTTGCTAAACTTACTTTCCGGGCTGTTTGGCCGTGGTCTAAAGTTTTCCTAAAAACCATACGTTTCGTCAGTGCCATCGACTGCCATCTTCAGAGGCTTACACGGCCTTAACCACAGTACTGTGGTCACTAACGTATATTACCTCACGTTAGCGTACTCGATTTTCACTGAAGATGGCAGTCGATAGCTTTGCCGAAACGTCTGGTTTTGTCGAAAACTTTGGACCACGACCGAACAGCTCGGAATGTAATTATAATAATCTTTGCCATACTGTCACCTAAATTATTGTCCAAACCCCATCTCGAAATTATAATTAACAAGAGTGCTATGAAGTATTTCCTAATTAGAATTTATACGACACGCTTGCACGTACACTCAACTGCCATAACCCAATCGTAGGATAATTACGTACGTCTGTATGCATTGCATTGCGTATTTGCAGTTACAATAATTTGTTTACAAGCCTAAATTACACAGATCCTTACAATGAAATACAAAATCCCACGTGCAACTATACATGTCTCTTGGTATCATCATATAACATCATGTCTCTCTTATTATGAAAACATATCAAACACATGCATCGGGATTTTCCATTGCAATTATATGTATGACCTAATTTATTCTAAAACTTTTTAAATTAAAATCATTAACAAACGCTGCATCTTCTTCTCCTTTGTCATTGCTATTATCTGGGTCAGAGTATAATGAGATTCATAGAAATCACTATTGTCAAAAGCAGATCAGTGATTCTTATTTAATTCTGTTCGTTAAGCTGTAGATTGAAAACACGAAGATAATTTAATTCAGATTTCAATGAGGGTCAATTTTTTTCAGTGTAATTTATATAAACAGGATGCAGTATATTTATTTAGCAACTTGGTCAAGTGAGATTTTATTTTTTCGTATGAGCCGCTGTGGACTACGTTTGGTTCAACTGGTTCATCCTTTCTTCTCCTCTCTCGTCCTCCTCTCCCACATCTCCTTCATTCTTGATCGATGTCTCTCCATCCTATCATCAGTCCAGATGGCACCTGTCCTCTTTCTGAAAACCTCGGGCTTTTTTTAATTTGTTTTTGAGTGACAAGCATTCTTCAATGTCTTCTTACGTAATCTAGAGTTCTTCTATGTTTTTTTGACATTTCGAGCTTTTTGAAATAGTTAAAAAGCATCCCTGTTTGTCTGTCAGGATTCATTCTTTGAACATGTCCGTAGAAAGTACAATTCTTCTTTTCCTAATTGCATCAAGTGAGTTATTATTATTCAGGCTGTACAATGTTTACACACTTTTCGGAACCAAAGATTACAGAATTGATTGAATTCTCATCTTCCTCCATCCAAAGGTCTTCTTCAATTTTTCTTTCCCTCAGTATAATCTGAATTTCTTCTATCCAGGTGGTAGGTGGGTTTTCTGTTTTTCTTCTTTGTGGTGGGGTCCATTCCATAATTCGTCTTGGCAACCTTTCCTGTACCAATCTTTTTGTGTGCCCATTGTAATTTACCACATACCTTGTAATTTTTTTGTTTCAATAAAGTCAACAATTAAATTTTTTTACATTCATGCTGTCTATAATAACTTCATTACTAATTTTCTCACAACTCATCATCATCATGTCCATAACTCGGGATAGGCAAGGTGCTGCCTGTTCCGCCATCAATAAGGATCCTCCAGCCATCTCTATCTGGGTCTATCCACACACCTGCGTCCTATAGGATTGTACTTCCAGACTTGTTTGGCCAATCTGACATTCTTTCCAAGTGTTTTTTCTACCCTTGATTGTAATCTTTTAATTTTTCATTAAAGTTAAAAACTTGTAACTCTTCTCTTATAGCATTAATCTGTATACAGTCCAGTTTAGAACTCTTCTTAAGAACGCCATTTCCAAGGGTTGTATTTTACTCTATTTCTTCTTGGTTGTTGTCCATAATTCACATCCATAGGACTGTACAGGAACTGCCATAATTTTGTAAAATCTCGACGTTTCTAAAAATACAGTTGATTGTGCCGCATATCGTCTAAAACTTACTTAAAATCAATGTCATAACTCTTACCATAGCCAATATCATTTCCCAAACAGTTAAAATGGCTCACCTGTTTTAGTATCTATCAATAATATATTATTTTTTTCTTCTTGGTTCCTTGCCTTAAAATGGTATTACTTTTGTTTTTATAGTGGATATTTTTATGTTGTAATGTTTGCAAATCTGATGTATGGAGGTAACTCCTAAAAAAATATCATAAATAAAAACAAAATTCATTAGTAGCAAAAAAATCTTAGTCACCCGTTTTTTAGCGTAAATATAGGCTACGCTATGTTATGTTATATCTTATATTTTATGTTATATCTTATACGAAACAGTCACATTTATTAACAGATTGTAGATATGCGGTAACATACTTGGTTAAATACAACAGGGCACTTGCTTTCATTTGATGACACTGATGCGAACGAAGAAAATATTAAACAAATTTACACTAAACATATTTAGAAAAGGTTAAATGTTTTATGTTTAGAAAAGAAACATAAGGTACAAATATTTATGTAAACAGTGTAAATATTTAATGTAAGCAAGAGATATACATTTTATGGTGTTCAAATATTTGATATTCTGATATATTGAATTAGATAAATGACAAATTACGGAATCCAGGAAGTGTGATTTAAAATACTGATTGCACAATTCAGAACTACTGGCTTAAATACCAGGAAGAAATGTAAAACTTATTTCTAGACATAAAAGTAAGTAATAATCTGCGTATAGCTTATAGTTTACCTCTACAACCTTCCTGGTGGTAATGAATATCCATTATTATACAATGTATTACATTTTCTCTACTCGCCGTAGACGAAATATAAGACAAAACTACGAATGTAAAATAAACGTTCAGGGTTTACGAGTTCAGAATATTTACTTCAAATCGGTAATTTTAAACACAACATGAGGGAACATAGTTTATAAAGAAAATAGTCGTAAATAGATACTGAACAACAAAATGAAACATTAATAAAATGAAAGCCTAATTTGTTGTCAGACTGTTAATTCATTCACGGGAAGAAACAAGTGTTTCGGATTTCACATCATCTCACTACACGTGGATACACATGAATTACATTAAATTTGACTTAACGAGTTAATGATGAGAGGGAATTGGTTACAGACGGTAAAATATTGCGTAAACATGTATGTATATCTTTTGCAAAGTCTGTTTTATGCATTAAATAAACAAGTTATTTTACACAGATTCATACGCGAGTACACAAATATTAGTTGAACTTATCCAAGTATGACGGGGAAAGCTGTGCCTCATGTCCTGGGAGAGATGTAAAAGAGCCTACCAACAACGGTGGAATAACTATAGAACAGCGGCCGAAAGGCTGAAAACTCAGAAATGCCCGAATGCGATCTATGAAGAACTCCAACGCAAATACGACATTGAACCAAATGAGGCAGCACCATTTATACGTCACCGTGAATTCTTTAGCCAACTCCCAAATGCTAACCTGAAACTCGTCGACCATAATAAGACAAAAACGGAGTCGAATGAAGCCGAGGTTCGTCAAGCAGCCTTACACACTGTACGAAAACATTTTCCGGCTGAGCAGTGGATACGAATCTGCACAGACGGATTCTCTATACCATCTACAGGGGCAACAGGGGCTGGTTTCTACAGCTCTCTATTTGAAGGCCACCTCGCTGTAGGAGGCCGCCTAAGCAACTATGACGGAGAGGTAGCAGCCATAAAAGCAGCATCTATTGAGCTTGCCAAGATCTCACCACCTAACAAAGCCGTCTTCCTCATAGACTCAACTGCAGCGATTCAAAGCGTGACCTCAAATGATGACACAAACTACTCCCTGACAATTGAGTATAGGTGAGAACTGCAGAACCTTGTACAATTAGGCTGGCAGATTGAACTGCAATGGGTACCAGCCATGTCAACATCATGGGAAATGAAAAAGCCGACACCCTCGCCAAAATGGGCGCAGCACTGCCTCAGCTGGAGACCCCTGCTCATATGCATCTGCGAAAGCAAGAATAAACTGCTCAATAAGCCTTTGGCTAAAAGAAAAACAATTAAGTGCCTGTGTGGGAAAAAGATGGGCAACATTGGTTACGGACGGCCCCATCAACAGAACTCTACCCCGAGCAACTAGTGTTGCTCTTTTTAGAACTACAACCGGTCATGACTACCTGGCCTCCCACCTGCACCGCATCGGCGTGTTGTCGTCTGCTGAATGTGTTCTCTGTGGATACGCTTCCATGAATGCGGATCACCTAATTACATGTCCAGCCTTTCTCTCAGACACGCAAGTCCAAGACGAAGATGATACGGCAAGGCTCTCACGTCCTCTACTGGTCAGCGCGCCGCCTAATGGCCCAGCAGCCAAGGGTGGGCGTTGGCTAGTAAGTAGTAGTAGTAAGTAAGTACACAGATATTAACATGAGAGAGACTAAAAACGTTTTACATAACTAATCTTAATGTTTTACTAAGTTCAATGTTAAATAGGTAACAGATTTGACTGTCAAAACATCACAGGTAAAGGTGAATAATGGGGAGTTGCTGTGAACCGGTGTAAGATGGCTGCTAACTGAACAGGTAGGTTACTGTACTGTACATAGGCAACATGATTTTAGTGTTTTCATATTTAATGTAATCACAAAATTTAACACATGAAACCAATTTTATGTAGCTTTGTGTTCAATTGTATTAGTACATAAAACAGACACAGTCACTAACAGTTATTTTTCTGCAATACAAAAGAATACTATATCGTCGTCGTCATCTTCACAACGCGGAAGGGTAAGATGCTTCCTGTTCCGCCTTCAAGCATCATCCAGCCATCTCTTCCTGAATTTACCCACACAGCTATGTCCTATAGGTTTGTATTTACAGACTAGTCTGAAATCTGAATTTTTTTTTCTAAGTGTTCTTTCCACCGTTGTTTGTAATATTCAAATTTTTCAGTCGAGTTAAAAATTTGTAACTATTCTCTTATGGCCTCATTCTTTATGCGGTCAAGCTTAGAGCACCTTTTAACTCTTCTTAAGAACGCCATTTCCGAGACCTACATTTTGATGTCTTGTTTTTTCTGTCGTCCATACTTCACGCTTTTAGGACAGTACAAGAACTGCCATAACTTTGTAAAACTTTTAATTTTCTATCTCTACGTGCCTTGTTTCTAAAAATACGGTTGATTGTCCTATAGATCGTCTGGAACTTACCTAACTTAACACAAATCTCATAATTTTTTTTTGTCCAAAAACATTAATCTGTCTTGTTTTTTGGTCGTTGTTCATAATTCACACCCGTAGGACAGTACAATGACTGTCACAAAAGAATTCTTGCAGCATAAAATAGTTTTCGCTTATCTAACAACAAAACACTGAAACTCAGAATTTACAGAATTTATAATACTAACAAAGTCTACTGGAAAAATTTACGCATTTGTGCATAGTTAGACAACAAAACAAATAGATTGTAAATGTTGACAGATATAAAATAGGTTCAACTCCGTGGCTTCAGCATTGCGAACGTGAACAGTGGTACAAAATCAAACACTATGGACAACAGCGTACATTTCATTTTGAAGTATCCGCAGTCGAACGCTTTGCCCTTGTGGTGCCAGATGTAGTAGATCGCCTTTTTCTTTTTTCTGTTCAACGGTTTACAATCGTCCGCACTGTGAAGACCGCAGACGTCGTATTCCATCCTCAGGAACGCGTTTTCCATGTATACGCAGACGCCCAAGGGGACAACACTCCAGTTGACCGCGTGCAACAAGAAGGAAAGCATGTATACATAGGTAACTCGTGTCGTACACCATGTAACATATAAAAATCGACGTAGCCGTAACACATAGCAGCAAACCGGGATAGAGAAGGTGTTTATATAATTCGTTAGTATCGTAAAACACATCGTGCATAGAATTCTGCAACAATTTGATCCGTTTCGCATAGATTTGAGATTCAATCAATGGTCCTCTGCTATCTCTTGCGCTTTCGTTGTCCCACGCTATTGTCTTAACGTGCGTTTCTCTGTACTTCGCAATAGCACGATGTACAAGTCTCATTCTGCCTCCTATAGTATACACTAGGAACACAAAGTGCATCAAAAACAGAAGCATTAAGTAATACGAAAACGAGTCCACCAGAATGCTATAGCAGGAGATTGTCTCTTTGACAAGTTTGAACGTTTTAAACATATCCGTTTTGACGAGTGACCAATACAATAGTAAAATGTGAGCCAAAGTGTTAACCACCGTATATAATACGCACACGATTAGGTTTCTCGTGTGCGGCACTTGGATGCCCGCACTTTCCAAACACTTGTCCACGTAACTGATGTTGTCCAAGATGTCGGTGACAACGTTTCGGCCGATGAGATACTTGAGCCGGTAGTAAGACATCACGATTGCGCGTACGGCGTCTACAACCATGAGCACGACTCCCCCAAAATCGAACATTGCGCTGTCCAATAGTTTCCATATAAAGGAAATGGTGCACAATGTGATGTAGACAATGGTCAACACCCAGCAGTATGCTTTTGTTACTGTTCTCAGTACCGTCTGTCCAAATCGGATGGTGTACATTCCGAACGCAAGGCAGCATATAGACAACGGAAACGTTGATATATAGACTGTATTTTTTACCATTATCATAACTAATAAACCTCAGGCACATAATCGTCTGTAGATGAATATATTGTGCAGAAATTTCATAAAATGTTACAATATTTTTGTTACTGTTGTGACCTGTGACGTGACCTTCGTCTCAAGCACCGTTGAAAACACTGTAGGGCTTTAACAAATTACTAAATACGGTTGTTAATATACAAGACAATTACGCGTCAATTTTTGATATAATATTTCTTTTGATGGATTACATTTAATAACTTTAATGGCGACAAATCAATAATATTTGGAATCTAGAGTGTACGTCGTACAGTGAAAATCAATTACATTGGCGGTTCAGTGGCATTTTGCAATTACAACAGTATCGATTACGATCAATAAAATTATTTGTTTTGAAAAATGACAAAATAACAGCGTAGTGTATTTCGAAACAAATGTCAAAAAAGTCCAAATACTGACATCAATAATTTTATCGAATCCAGCAACTTCGATAGTAATAATATCTAATTAAATGACTCATTACCGCGACAACAATACACAAACACCCACCACACACCACCTACAATTCCATTAAAAAACAATCACCTTAACAGGTTCACACGTTTTGTGTGAATAACATCTGAATAGAAACAGGGAGACCGAGAACAGCTCCTAGAGTTGGCCTGATCAATTGTGGAGTACGACAAGGGTGCCCATTATCACCTTCCCTTTTTAATTTATATATTGACGATGTCATACAAGACTGGCAGATGTGTCTTCGAGACCATTTTATGATTGGTCACTCTACAATTGATACTTTGTTGTTTTCGGACCATCAGGCTATTCCATCGGTCTCTGAAAACAGATTGCATATGGGTATACAATTGTTAAATGGAATCTGGAAAGACTCTGGATTGGAGATATCCACAATTAAAACCAAGGTGATGGCTTTTTGTGGAACTGATCCCGTACGGGCAAAAATTGTTATACATGGTACTGTCCTGGAACAAGTTAGCAGTTTTGCATACCTGGGCTACAGTGTGTCTTATAAAGCAAGCAACGACGTGGTGTATAAGTTGCATATGTTAAACATTATGTGCGCGACCATCAGGCGAAACCTTAAGTCAGCAAGTAAAGGTACACGCCTAAAATTCTACAAGGTGATGGCCCTTCCCACACTTCTTTACGGGTCTGAGAATTGGACTTTAACGAATGGCCAGGCCAGTCGCATCCAAGCGGCTGAAATGAGATTTCTGAGGCACATGGCAGGGTATACTCTCCATAATCATAGAAGAAACACAAATATACGGGAGGAAATGAGTATTCGAGTATACTCGACAGGATCGCCCAGTATCGGGTGAATTGGCGGTGAATTGTATCTTTGCCGAATGAATGACTGCCGCATCCACAAACAACTACGGATCTATGAGCCGAGGGGACGGAGAGATGTGGGACGTCCGAGGAAGCGCTGGAGTGACCAGATGTAATCTTTGCCTGTTTGAGACCGGAACAAACCATTCTTTGATTTAACCCTTGAAGATAATGATGATGATTATCAATAATGATAATTTTTTTCTACCATACAAAAAGTACATACATGGAAATACAAGAGTGGCGTGGTGGCTGCCAACTTAAACAGGATAGCATACAAGAACGGCAGTATTACAAGGTCAGCAGTGCCATCAGCAGCCAATTATTTCCCACATATTACCGTAATAACTAATCTCAATTGACTCAATCAACTCGGGGACTGAACAATGCAGTGTAGTGCTTTTGTGTGTTCAATATATCTCTGTTTGGAGCAACGTTGTGTCTGGCCTATGTAGAATTTGTTACAGTCTGAACAGTTTAGTTTGTAAACACCAGGTAAATAAAATTTATTTTGTTCTATGTGTGTGTTTTTTGATAGCCTGTGTTCTGTTTTGTTTGTAGTTTTGTATGCAATTCTGTATCCTGCTTTTTTAAATTTGTAGGCTATTTTTTCAGTGTGGTTATTGGTGTATGTTAGCGTTATGAACTTGTTGTTTTCTGTCTTTGTATGTTGTTTGTTTTGTGTAGAAGTTTATTGATTATTGTTTTGTTGTATCCGTTGGTCTTCCGCTAGATATTTTTAGTTTGTCGTTTGTAGGAGGTCGTCATAAGTTAAAAACCCAGTATCAAGTTTCACTGTATACGCATCAGCAGGTGAGCACCTCTTCACGTTTTGGTCGACCACCTGGAGTTACTTATCAGCAGGCGTAACGCCACGCCACTGCTAGACATTATTTGGAACGTTATGTTTAAATACTTGAAACTACTAACCGAGAATAAAGTCAATACTCTGCACAATTGTACGCTCAGACTTCTTGCCGCAATTAGGGACACGAGCGATGTAGTGCTGAAGTCGTCACTAGTTAGTGATGAAACTTACTTCGTAGATTGAGACGTTATTTGAGTTAGCGAAACTTTTGTAAACAGTAATAAAATCAGTGGAAATTAATCAATGTTACCGTAGGCAAACAATAAACTAAAGTATCGGTACTTAGATAGCGACCTGGGTAGTCAGAAGATAACCAAAACAAAAGACAATAAAATAGTCATGAATTTTGTTAGCCGCCTTAATTCAATTTACATAACATTTTATAATTCTTCTTAACAAATAAACTATAAATATGTCTCTTGTTCCCTGAATTTGTTCCGATCTTGAATCAAGTTTGTTGTATTTCTGGTTGTTTCTAATAACAACATTACTGATTCTCTTTATCACAGTGTAAGGGTCTTCACAGTTGGTTCGAGTTTCGGGGAGCGACCGCGACAACGCTTTGCCTTGTACAACCTAACCTGCACTCATTCTTCAAAACCCACGTTATTTCTACATATATTGAATCGTACCGCATTTTCAGTTTGTCGCTGCCTATCTTTAGCTGTCCTTTTATTAAACAATTGATTTCTCGTATTTGGTTATTTAATTGCAAAGAATAATTCTGTAGTTCTGGTTGGAGAGGCGTTGTTGGGTTAACAAGTAGGCGATATAATTGTTTAAAAATTCCCTACTTAAATGTATTCTCTTGATTCTATAAATATCCATAGTGACTCCGTAAAGGCAACAGAAGTTGTAAACTAACCTTCCTGCTACATTGGAAATCTTTTGATTTGGGTAGCATAAGCTCTACCGCTCTAGGCGCCGGGTGAGGAGCGGCGCCAAAATCCGATTGTGAAAAAAAAATAAAATTTTGTTAGCGCCTTTTTGTTTATTAGTTTATTTGTTTATTAGTAAATAAAACTAATAAAAACATACCTATGATCAACAATGGCTCAGGAAAAATTGTCAATTCTGGCAATTTTATTAATTGAAAACGATATTGCTCAATCCATTTCAAATGTGGATTTAATTACCAAATTTGCAAGTGTCAAAGCAAGGAGGGTAAATTTTATTTAGATTTATTTTTAGCGACATTTATAATACGATTAAGCGAGCACGTTTTTATAAAATCTCGGACTTCTTGACAACTGATAGCCTTGCAAGGTCCCTTTATAATTATGTACATAGGGTTTTTAGTATTTGTTTATTATTTTTATTATCATTATCACAGTAGTACGTAAAATACTACATAGAATATCGATGTTCCTGTTTTTTTTTATTATGTTAGCTGAGTAGTTTTTAGTTTTAGAATTATTCAAATAAATACTAATTAATAGTAATTTTGTTTATGTTGCAGCAAGAGTGCAATATGAGTAGCAACTTAATTATGATTCAATAAACGTATTGATTTTTGAAAAGTTGGTGTTTTACTTAACAGAAACTGAATTATAATTGATACAAAAGGTGTCGACTAAGGGGCGCCGAACGGGATTCTCGCTCCACTCTAATAAAGGGCTAGGGCCGCTGCTGCTTCTACCCACAAGGTAATGTAGTCACCCACTACCTTAGTGTACAGGGTTCTGTCGTTTGTAACTGTAAAAGGTGCAGCAATGTCTACGGCAAAAGTCCAACACTATATTGTCTAACTTTTCCCTTGGTTTAGTTTATGTCATTAGCTAATCTCCCTTCTTCCACTGTGGCAGTCTCGAGCCGCTCCGCGTATACAGCGCAAAGCAGAGATGGTGTGAAGCGCATGCCCGAAAGCTGACCTCTATGTTTTGATGTAGTGACTGCGGCTTCAGAGCACCCCAACGTCAGAGTTAACTGCATATAGTCGTCGCTCTTGTTGCAAAGGATTACTCATTTACTGTGAAAGTTTATGTGGTCTACAATATAGTCTACATTTTGTACATGTTTCCGAGTATATGTGACAAAAGGCGAGCCGTGTTTGTGTATCATAGGCTACTTAGTTTCTGACAACTATTCCTCGAGCAGCGATGGCATATAAAAAAAATAAAAGAAAGCATCGACTTGCCAACTGAAAATGTAAACAAAAATCAAACAGAAACATGAAAAGGATTTAATTCTACCACTGATTTCTTTGATCGATAGCGTACGTTGAAAGAATCAATATATTGATACGAAGACGGTCTCACGGATCGTCGTGTTGTTCAGAGGAAACAAAATACAGACACCAATGAAGTTATTAATTACTAACTTAGATTAATCACAAGTAACAATTTGAAATTGACAAGATACTCTCATACCATAATTCAAGTGAAATTTTTCCATACGCAATAATAATGTCAACTATTAGAATTCCGCACTAATTATAGCACAATAATCACTTCCAACTAATACGCAAAAAATCACTTGATCCGCTCCCTACAATATCGTCAGGTGTAACTAAATTCTAAGCCCTCCGCTGTTGCTTCTATACATCCCCTAGAGGTTGCAGAATATTTTCGTACATTGCTGGCGGCATGGCAACATAATTTACGTAGTTAAGAGTACTCGAACAGTCTCAAAGCTACTTGGGTCCACGGACTCGACACGTGCTCTGCAGCTGCTCTGCTAGCCGAGAAACGTGTAGAACGTTTACGTAACTGCACCTGCCGACTTTCCGAGAACGTAGACGTGGAAATATTTTGATGTACGTATGAATATCGTTTAAAAATTTTGAGGTTCCGGTTACAAAGGTTTACGTTACACCATTGTTCATCACCTCCCCAAACGTCATAAACGCAACATTAAAAGTGTATTCCTATTGCCTGTAGCATGTATTAGCGAGGGTATAGAGGACTTTGTTTTGTAATTCTTACTCTGTTCAAGCCGTAACTGGGCTGTTGTCTGCCGAGATGGACGCGATATCTTTAGCATGAATTACGCGTAGCTTCTAAGGTTGCTTTTTGTGTAAAAGTTATAAAGTCAACAAACCAATTACTAATATAATAGGCGTTACCGAGAGCAAAATATTTATGTTTCTTGGGTTTGCGTTTTTCACAAATTGTAACAAAAGATCTTAAGCTTTTTCAGCCAGCGTCAGCATTGTTGAAATTGCTACTACGAGGCGTGTTTTTACTTCCATGTTCCTTAAAGAAATGGAGGTATGGTGATGGCAAAAGAAAAATCGTGTTCGAGAGTATTGCAGATTCTGATTGTACTACACTCAAAACATGAAAAAAAGCCATTTTTCGAAAAGTGTCTGTGTGTGTGTCTGTGTGTATATAGCTTTTTCTATGGCAAACTATAACAGCCACAAATTCAAACAGAATCAAATAATTTTTTGCATACAGCCCTGATTTATAGAGTACTCAAGACCTGTTGTTTTTGGTGAAGATCGGTTAAGGGAAAGGGGTAGTTTACCAGCAACATTTTTTTTAAATCAAGGGTAATTATTTCCTATGGCAAACGATAACAGCCGCAAATTCAAACATAATCAAATAATGTTTTGCATACAGCCCTGAATTGTAGAGATCTCAATATCTATTGTTTGTTTTTTTGATTTAACAAGGGTATTTTATATGGCAAACGATAACAGCCGCAAATTCAAACATAATCAAATAATGTTTTGCATGAAACTCTGAATTGTAGAGTTTTCAAGACCTATTGTTTTTGGTGAAGATAGGTTAAGGGAAAGGGGTAGTTTACCAGCCACGTTTTTTGTTTTAACAAGGGTATTTTCTATGGCAAACGATAACAACCGCAAATTCAAACAGAATCAAATAATACATTGCATACAGCCCTGAATTGTAGAGTTCTCAAGACCTATTTTTTTTGTTGAAGATCGGGTTAGGGAAAGGGGTAGTTCACCTGCAACATTTTATGTTTTAACATGGGTAATTTTTACTATGACGAATGATAACTGCCGTAAATTCAATCAGAATCAAATAATGTTTTGCATACCTTCCTAAGCTATAGAGTGCTCAATGTTTATTGATTTTGGTGAAGATCGGTTAGTGGGAAAGGGGTAGTTTACCGGCAACATTTTATGTTTTAACAACGGTAATGTTTCCATGACGAACGATAACTGCCGCAAATTTAAGCAGAATCAAATAATGTTTTGCATACATCCCTGAACTGTAGAGGACTGAAGGCCTGTTGATTTTGGTGAAGATCGGTTAAGAGAAAGGGGTAGTTTACCTTCAACGTTTTATGTTTTAACAAGAGTAAAGTACTTAATTTTGATAAACAAAGTATCCTGATAAGAAGCTCATAATAATCCACTGTAGAAACGTAGATGAAATATCTATAAATGAAGAGGCTAGTTGAACGGGGTGGTGGTAATTTTCTATTAATGAAAATTATAGTTGAAGTGGGAGGGGAGAATTTTTTATATGTGTACTACGTTATCGGCAACAAAGAAGTAGTTTTTTGTAAAAATTCCTTCCCAGGCTGTTCAGCCGTAGTCCAATGTTTTCTGCAAAACCAGACGTTTCGGCAGTGCCATCGACTGCCATGATCAGTGAAAATCTAGTGCGAAATCGTGAGGTGGTATACGTTCGTGACCACCAAGCAATAGAAAAAAGTAGTTTCTATGGAAATATTTCATTTCGAATATGCTTTTAAATATATATCTTAGAACATGGAAGTCATGTATGGTTCTCCATACCGATATTTTAAGTAAGTACGGTTTCGCTATATCGCCGCTACAGCGCAGCGGTCGCCGTTCTGCGCATGCGCGCTGAGTGTTTCCATCTATTGGCTTACTACAGACGCTATTACGTGAACATAAGTCTTTGTTTACATTTTCCTGTCCTTGTGTAGAATGCCTATTGAAAGGCCCGTCGATTGTGAAATACGGGCTGTAATTCGTTTCCCAAATGCAGGAGATGTGAAAGCGGCCGATGTTCATCGACAGATAAGTGAAGTGTACGGGGAAAACGCTATGAGCGATGGCATGGCGAGAAAGTGGGTTAGAGCATTTAAAGAAGGCCGTACAAACGTACACGATGAGGCACGGAGTGGCGACCGTCTGTACCTGGTGAAGAAAGTTACGAAAAAGTTCGTGAGAATAGGCGGTTTACGATTTCGCCACTGTCTAATGAATTTCCTCAAGTTTCAAGACGTGTTCTCTGTGAAATTGTGACAGATGGCGGCCACCTTGGCGGCCAGCGCTACGACGATGACGATGTCAAAACAGCCGTGCAGCAATGGCTATCTTCTCAGGCGGCTGATTTCTATAAAAATGGAATACAGAAGCTGATCACACGATACGACATGTGCCTCAATATAGGTGGAAACTATGTTGAAAAATAGTTTAATGTACTGGGTTTCATGTAAAAATAAAATTGTTCAAAAAAATATTACTTGTTATTTTTTCAGTACCTATCAAAACGGTACTTACTTAAAAAACATGCCTCGTATTAGTTGAGCTGTTAGGCCGTGATCCTCAGTTGTCGTTGACAAACGTTTCGGCCCCAACATCGGCCCCACCATCGTCAGTGTCTGAAACGATTGGCACTGTGTCCACAGATGATGGCCTGCGCTGGGGGGGCCGAAACGTTTGTCAACAACTACTGTGGATCACGGCCTAACAGCTCGGCTAGTAGTGGCAATTTCAACAATGTAACCAAAGAATTTAATTAAAATTATAACGTTAGGTTGTCTTTTTGTTGTTGATAATACAGTTTTTAAAATTTCCTAATAATATTCTGTAGTCTCCGTAGCATTTATTTTAGGCACTGTTATGGCCGGAATATTAAACGTGGCAACACTGGAACCAGCTGATATTTGAGGGCGACTATAGGTTATCTTAATTTATGTATTTCAATAATCAAATCGCGTCATTTTTAATTGCCGGTTAACAGCAGTTTTATAATTGTTATAATAAACAGCAAGTTTATTATGTAAAATACTGTTATATTATTTAAAAAATATATAATAATTAACTCATTAATATGATACGAATTTAATAATGCAAACAAAATTAATTCATTAAGCCTAACACTAATTCACTAATTTCTTCAACTTAAACTTCACTAAGTGCGCACAGACCTATAATTTAGATTTAGCTATAAATAGGCCTACTCATGATTTTAGTAATGCTATGAAATTAAATCAAAATATAACATGTTTACTTCAGCTATTTTATTACACTGTGCTTATCGGCCTCAGACGCAACGTTGCCACGTTTAACATTCCGGCATTCTACTAGAACCGGCCATGGCTCTGTTCGTTGTTAGTGTTTAATTGCGAGGTATAGAACACATCAAATTGTCACCGGAGAAAAGGCTTGTCGCATGACAAATGGCGCCAATCGTACAACTCTTAGTTATTTTGGTGACCCTAAAAAGGGCAGTGTGGTGAAAACGCTGATGTTGGTTGTTCCGCCCGAGCCGCGCTGAGATGTTCGGCGGCTGCGCCCGCTGTTCGTGGCGTACTGCAGTCCTCCTCATTTTTCGGCATCGGTTGCGTCGAGTCCGCTGCCGGCCCAGCGACGTCCGTCGTTGTCACGGTACAGGTAGTGCGAAGACCCAAGAACGGCGGTTCTATTCTTCGGCTGTTCCTTCCAGCTGAACCCGCGTCGATGTCGTCCGAGAGAGGAGAGGAGATGAAGTGCGTCCGATGGCGTGGCGATGACGTGCTAGCATGCCCACTACGGGCGACAGCACGAGTGTCAAGTCGCTCGGCTCTGCCTTGCCCCACGCGGGCGACTCGCCTGAATCGCCTCGAGCGATGGGAACGGACGATCCTCTTCCTCACCCGTTACCCCCTCTCCGGGCGGACGAGTCGGACGACTTCGCGAACGTTGGTCAGCGTAGACGCCCGGCTAAGAAGCCGAAGAGGAACCATTCTAACGAATCCGCTTCCTCTCGGACCTCGGCCATGGACGTCGGTCCTTCTCAGGGCCAACAGGCTGCGGTTCCGACTGCTTCGGGAACAGCTCCGGCTGTTTCCGCTGTTGGTCGCGCGCCGCCACTGTTCGTCCACGGGGTGTCTAATGTCGCCGCCTTATACAGGCGGCTGATCGCGGCCCACGGCCTATCGGCCGACAAACTTGACCTTAAGCTACTTGGCGGTGATACGGTCAAAGTTGTCGTCCGTCGGATCGAGGACCACCGCTTGGTCGAGGCCTTTCTGCAGCCTAATAACCTGCAATACCATACCTTTTTACCCAAACGAGTCAAGCCCTTGTCTGTAATTCTGCGTGGGCTTGACGCGCAAACCGATCCCCACGAGATCCTTTTGGAACTCCGCGAACTCGGGTACCCGGTGCAGGAAATGTTTCGCCTGTTCACCAATTCTGAAACCCGAGTACCTCTCCCACTCGTCCGTCTCCACCTCGAGAAAGGCGAGGCTGCAGACAAGATATTCCACCTGACGCGGCTGTTTGGCTTCCGCGTCAGGGTGGAATCCAGTCGCCCCCCCGGGCAAGCTCGCGCAGTGCCATCGGTGCCAGAGGTTCGGCCACCATACCGACGTCTGTCGCAGTGCCTCGGCCTGTTTACGTTGTTCCTTGGGACATTCCACGCAGGCCTGCACTGTGGCAGACAAGTCCTACTATCGCTGCATCAATTGTGGCGAAGGCCATGCAGCCAATTACAGCAACTGCCCGGTATATAGGGGGGAACTCCTGCGGAAGCAAAAGCCGCAGGGGCCCCTCCCAAAGCCGAGGCAGCCAGTATTGCAGCCCCAAACGCAGAAGCAGCATAAATCACAGGCTAAGCCGCAACCAAAGGCACTACCGGCACGGCGCGCGCTCTCTCCGGCTCCTCCAGCCGCTACAAAGGCACAAAAACGAACCGCGTCGCCTTCCGCAGCCCTGTAGCCAATATCTCGGTATTGGAGCCGGAGAATCAACCCTCCACCTCCGCGGAACCACCAACTCCCGCCTCTGAACCAGAGGTAGCCTCGCCACCACTGCCACCTCCGCGATATCCGCGAGCAGGCAAAACTAAAACCAACTCTAAAGGGATAACCAACGCTCAGGGACAGGAATGAAAATTGGAGAGTGCAGCTCAACGCTACCAAGAGTGTAGCCGTCGAATTCTCGAAGCGACGGAAGCACCCTGTTAGGCAGTTACATATCGGCAGAACGTACTTGCGATGGTTCACCGAAGTTAAGTACCTCGGATTACACCTTGACCGTTGGCTCACCTGGCGTACCCACGCTCAGGCAGTTCTTATCCGCTCGTCTGAGCTTACTGTTTCCACTCCTGATCAGCTCAGCCATGACCAGGAAATTGGGCAAGATGATCGTCGGCGCGTATTTGCTGCCGGTCATTACCTACGCTTGCCCGGTCTGGGGTTACCTAGCCGCAATGCATAAAAAGAAGTTGCAGAGCGTCCTCGACAGGGGTCTTCGGCTAGCGGCCAAAGTCCCCCGTCGCTTCTCATCACGCCTCATCAAACATTCAGCGGCTTGCACGCATATTTTATGCACGTGCGGCGAGGTTCTCAGACAATCCTCCTGTGGCTGTGCTGGGCAGGTACCGTATACGTCTAGGTGATTCGTGGAAACGCCCCCGGTGTATACTGCGATAGTGTAAGCTAGCATAACAGCCGAGAATCGGCCTGCTATTGAGCATACGTCCTTCTTGGGCAGGGCCACGAGGCAGGAGCTCCAGAAGGTAGCTCGGAACTCAGATACCGAGCGGTTCGTCTCTGCGACGCACAACCGCACAGCCCAGAGAGTCGTCAGGAGTCATGCGCCGTGCCGCTGGTACCGGAGAGCAGACGCTCGCATCCGTGCCGTCATAAAGTATAATTGGCATTTAGTGTTCAGAATAATAACATTATAATTAGCAAAAGTTACCAAAGTAGGTCTCTGCCCAGCAGAAGCTCGCTCGGTGTCACTCCAGTGGCGGCGTTTGCACGATTCCGCAGCGAGAACAGAATCGTCGGCAAACGCTTGTCCCAGTCGCCATGGTCCTTGGAGTCATGGAGCTGGATCCGCAGCGCCTTCTTGATCTCGCCGTTGCGCCGCTCGGTCGGGTTCGCCCTGGGATGGTAGTTGGCTGTAGTCCACGGTCGTATGTGCAGCTTGTCGCACATCTGCTTCCACTTGTGGCCCGTGAGCGGCTTTCCGTTGTCGGTGAGCAACGCCTCTGGGTATCCCCAACGAGGGAACACTTCTTCCTCCAGGTAGCGGATAATGGTGTCGGCGTCCGCCTTGCGCACGGCCTTTGCTTCCACCCATCTCGACATCATATCCGTGACCACTACGATGTACCGGTTGCCAGCTCGAGTCAGCGGATATGGTCCCATGACGTCCAGGGCGACAGTATTCCAACATCTCCTGGGTCGGTGAGGTCGCTGTTGGTCCTGTTCGGGATTTGCGCCGCGCTTGTGTAGGGCGCATATTCTGCAACTCCGGACGTATCTGCGGACATCAATGGTTAGGCCGGTCCAGACGAAGTCCTTGCCGATGGCCCGAAACGTTTCTTCGGCCCCCGGATGACCGGCTTCAGGGAAGTCGTGGAAGTGCCTGATGACCTCCATGCGGACACTCGGCGGCACGTACAATCCTGGTTCCTGGTTGCGTCTGTCCTTCCAAACCAGGCCGTTGTCCACCCGGTATCCTCTCGCTGTAGCCGCCGCAGGGTCGTTTCTCCACGCTTGGCACTCCTGGTCGCCTTCTTGCGCCTCCTGCACTGCCTGATGGATGCCGACAGCTGTGATTTCTTGTAGTCGGGGTGCAGCTGCCGCAACACTGCGAAGTGGCCTCTCTTCAGGCTGCATCCGTGGTTCTTCTTGGACGCCGGCAGTATCTTCAAGCCCAGGTTCCCTCGAGAGGAAGTCCGGCAACTCGTTCTCCTTGCCCGGGCAGTGGACGACGGTGAATTTGAAGCTCTGTATCAGTAGAGCCCAGCGAGCGTACTTCGTCTTCTGCCCCGTCGCCTGCTTCAGCCAAGTTAGCGCCTTGTTGTCGGTCCTTAGGGTGAAATGTCGATCCTCCAAGTATGGCCGGTATTTCTTGATGGCCCAGACGACTGCCAAACACTCCAGTTCGTTGGAGTGGTAGTTCTTCTCCGCCTCGTGGAGCTTGGCACTGGCGTACGAGATGATACGCCTCTCTCCGGCTTCGGTGCATTGATAAAGCACCGCTCCAAGTCCCTTTTGGCTGGCGTCGGTCTGCAGAAACATCGGCAAGTCTCGATCCGGTCGTGAGAGTTTTAACGGCTGCCGGAAAGCGGCCTTAACCTCTTCGAAGGCTCGCTGAGTTGTGTCGTCCCAATGCCACTTTCTTGTCCGCAGCAGGTCCGTTAACGGTTCCGAAATCATGGCGAAGCAGGGGATGTACTCTCGCAGCCAGTTGCAGGTTCCCAGGAAGCGTTGCAGCTCTTTCTTGTTGCTGGGGGCCGGCTGGTCTTCAATCGCTCTGAGATGTTGCTGCTGCGGGAGGTTGCCGTCCGGAGTAATCTCGTGGCCCAGAAAGGCGACTTCTTCCCGGCCGAAGTGACACTTGTTGAGCGAGCAGGTCAGCTGGTGCATCTGCAGCCTTTCCAAGACTTGATCCAGGTGTCGCAGGTGCGTTTCCCAGTCGGGGGAGTAGACAATGATGTCGTCCAGATAGACGAGGCAGCACTCCCGTAATAGTCCCGTGAGAACATCCTGCATCAGCCGTTGGAAGGTGCTGGGCGCGTTCTTCAGCCCAAAGCACATCACCCGGAACTGGTAGCGACCTCCGTCGGGCACCGAGAATGCTGTGTACTTCTTTGCTTCTTCCTCCAGCGGGATTTGCCAGTAGCCGCTCTTGAGATCTAGGGTCGAGAAGACTTGGGCCCCGCTGAGGTCCTTGATTGTTTCGTATATCAGCGGCAGTGGTGAGTCCACATCCTCGGTCTGATCGTTCAGCCTCCGGAAGTCTACGCAGAACCGGGGTGTGCTGTCCTTCTTCTTCACAATCACCACCGGAGAGCTGTATGGCGAGGTGGCCGGTTCAATGATACGCTGCCTCAGCATCTCTTCTACCTGTTCCCGGATGGTGCGTTTCTTCTCGTCGGAGTACCGGTACATTGGGAGCCGGAATGGCTGGCTACCTTCTATCAGCCGGATCTCGTGCTTGGCCGCAGATGTAGTGCGGAGCGGGCCACGGGAGAACAAACTGCGATGACGGTGTAACATTTCCAGAAGCCGTTTATGGTGTTGGCCACCTGCTGACGTTTGAAGGCTAGCTTCGTCAATGTCCTCTTCCTCGGGCTCCGCGCGGTCATTCCAGAAGACCGTCTGTCGGTTCTCGCTGCCAATGTGAAGGCAGCCCCGTCGGTAGTCCACAACTGCTTGGTTGGCCGTGAGCCAGTGGTGGCCCAATAAAACTTCTTCTTGCAGTCCGGGCACTTCTAGCAGACTGGTGGTGGTCGCGAGACTTCCAATTATAATGTCTGCGACGACGGTGGCCGTTGAGTGACATTGCTGACCGTGTAGCGCTAGCTGGACAACTCGGGGCTCCGTCTTCCTTCCTCCGGGCAGCAGACCGGCTCGTACGAAGTCGTAGTTTGCGGCGGAGTCCAAGGCTGCGGTCAGTTTTCGGCCGGCGATCTCTATTGGAATGCGCGGTATGTCCGCACCTAGTTGGTTCACGCGCCCCGGTGGGCTATTTACCGGGGCGCTTGGTCGTTTCCCTGCCGGTTCTTCACAGGGCAGTCCCGATGGAAGTGTCTTCCCGGGCAGTAGCGGCACTTGGGCGTTAGGCTGTTCAATCTTTGTTCCTCTTTCGTGCTTGAGGCCGATCGACACTGCTTCGACCCCCCTACTCGATCCAGGGAGTTTTCAGCAGAGTCATCCCGACCTCGCGCACGACTATCTTGATCCAAGTCCGCCTCGATGCTCATTGCCCGTTGTAAAAGTTCCTCTAAAGTCATAGGCGGCGGGAACCTCAGCGCAGGTCGAAGGCGTGGCTGCAGCTGTTGTGTAAGCATGGCTATGCTCGTCCTCTCGTCACCTCCGGGGTACAGACGGCGAAACAGCTTGATTTTTCTCAGGATGAAGATTTCCGCCGATTCCTGCCGTTGCGTTTGTCCGTACAGCTCGGCCAGCAGCTCTGCGTCTCGTTGCATCCCGCAGAAGTGATGCCGGAAGCGGTCGCAGAACTCGGGCCAATTTATCTGCAATCCCGTTTATCTCTCTGCCCACGTGGCAGCTTCTCCTCGGAGCTGCCGCACTGCGTAATCTGCCCACTGTTCAGGTGGGACTCTGTAGTCCCGCAGCTGTCGCTCTAGCTGTTGAAGATATCGTTCTGGATCCTCGTACTTGAGGCCATGGTATGTAGCGGTGATCACCGGTGGCAACGTGCACCTCAGAGCTGCGGCGAATTGCGCAAAGCCTTGCTCTATTTCGAACCCGGTGTCCCGCTGGGTGTAGCTGTTGGGCGCCATGTTGTTTTGTGTGCCGGCTGGTAGTTCTCTGGCGTGGCTGGATCCTGCATCCGCAAGATGATCGTCGCCCCACGTTGGGCGCCACTTGTCACAGGACAAATGGCGCCAATCGTACACACTATAGTTTTTTAGGCCCTTAAAAGGACCGTTTGTCGGGTACGCTAAATCATTTGCGTACGCTGCCCGAGCCGCGCTGTGATGTTCGGCGGCTGCGTCCGCTGTTCCGGGCGTGCTGCGGTTCTCTTCTTTCGGCAGCGGTATGTAGAGCCCGCTGCTGTCCCAGTCGATGTCCATCACTGCTTCTCCTGCGTTCTCCATTCTTCCTTCTTCCTTTTCTTCCAGCTGGCTTGACGACGTCCAATGGAGTGCGCCAAAAATTTTTAGCGGCGCTGTTTTTATGCCCTGACAGGTCGTATGCCACGAACCTATCAGAGTGCCGCTGGTCCCTGGTTGGCTCGCCTCGAGCACGTTAGATGGTCACGTTGAGGCCAATCAAGCTGCTGCCGATCCTTGATTGGGTCGCCTCGCCTAGCGACCTAGAGCATTTGCCCGGGTAGGCTGTGTCGATTTTTGCTCTGCAAAATTTTGTGTAATTTAGCGGAAATCTTGAATATTCATCATTTCTTTCATCATCATCATATTCTTCATCATCTACACTACAAGATTCACCAACAGTCCAGTGCTCAACAGTCTTATTTAATCTGTGCGGGAGTGTTTTTGTATCCGAGTGCTGTGCGGTCTGTGTCGAGTTCAATTGTGCCTGTGAATAGTTTTCAGTGTCTGGTGATCCCTCAATCCTAGACCTGCGTAGACGTTCATTTCGGCTTGTCCGAAATGGCGTCGATTACGCCCCCGAATCCTCTGCCGGCGCCGCTTGTTTCCTTAATGGAAACATGCTCAACCGGCTTCCGTTCCACTCCACTTCCTCACGACAGTGAAAGTGATAGTGAAAGTGATCAAAGTGCGGTCGATATGTGCAGTGTTGGGTCGGGGGACGGACAGTTCTCGCTTGTGGAGGGCAAGTCTGCCAAACGCAAGCGAAAACTGGCCCAAACTCCGCCGCCCGCCTCAGCTGCAGATCAGTCGTCTAGTCACGGTAACAGCGGCACTCAGCGCGAGCGTGAGTATCCAACTGGAACCCAAACTGTGTCTTCCCCACGCATTCCACCGATTGTAATTCCTGATAATAGGAATTACTCTCAGTTGCTGCGTTCTCTCACCCTAGCTCTTCCTTCGGTCAAGGTCGAGGCGAGGTGCCAAGGCGCCTCGCTAAAGCTGACGACCGCTACGATCCCAGACTTCCGCTCTGTTCAGTCATTCCTGACAGAGCGTAAGATCTCATTTCATACTTTTGCCCTCCCGTCAGAGCGAGAACTCAAGGTCGTTCTGTCGGGAATTCCTTCTTTCACAGAAACTGATGCCATCAGGCAGGAACTTGTTGCGCTCGGCTATGCGCCGACCGCGGTAAGCGTCCTGCATGTTGGCAAAGGTGATGACCGCCGACCTGTTAACAGCTTTCTGGTCAAACTTCTGAAAGTAGGCCCTTTCGAGGAGATTTATAGTCTCCAGAACCTTCTGCACCTACGGGTGCAAGTCCGAACATTTGACCCGCGGCCCGGCCCCTCGCAGTGTTTCAACTGCCAGAGGTTCGGCCACAGCAGTTTGTTCTGTCATCAGCCCCCGCGTTGCGTGCGTTGTGCTGAACCTCATCGTGGCTGTGATAAGCCTACGACGGGGTACACAGCTAAATGCTGCAACTGTAAAGGAGCCCATCCGGCTAATTACCGAGGCTGCCCAAACTTTATCGCCGCCATGAAACCGCAGCGACCTCCTGTGCGCCCTGGCGCGCAAGCAGGCCGTGTAGCTGGTCCTGGCCCTAACCGGAGAGCGGCTTTCCCGCCACTCACTGGTGCATCTGCCCAGGTACCGGCAGCAACTCCGGTTGCTTCCGGTGCCGCTGTCTCGCCTGCAGTCGTCGCTTCGGCGCCGCCTGCAGCGGCCTCAATCCCGGCGCCTCCCGGAGCGCCCGCACCTTCCTACGCGGCCATGGCCGCTAAATCAGCCCCGCCTCCAGCCCGATCGGGCAAATCAAAGCGCTCTCGTCGTCGCCGGAACTCCGCCGGCCGACATACATCATCACAGGTTCCACCTGTACCCTCTCCGCGGGCTCGACCCGCCCCCAGCCATCGTCCTCAACCTTCCAGCGAGCAGTCTACTACTCAGACCACCAGCCCAGCGCCATCTGCTACCCCTGTCGAGGCCAGTCAGGCTTGTCCTCCTGAATCCCGGGAATCTTCCCGGGCTTCGGCGGATCCCCTGACTGCCTGGGCAGATAATCTTGTTGCATCCATCAGGACTGCTCGCGACACTACCACTGTGCTTGCCCTGGTGTTCCAATCATTAGCTGCCCTCTTTCCTCTACTTCCCCTAAATGGCTAATAGCCTGAGGATCGTTGCGTGGAACGCCTTCGGGCTACTCCCCAGGCGATCTGAACTGATGACTTTCGTAACGGAGTATGATGTTGATATCATACTTCTTTCCGAGACTCATCTGGCTCATTACCACTCGTTTTCCCTTCCTGCCTATGCCTGTTATCGTCAGGATCGTCCCCTACGGCCTCGCTGTCCCCCCTCGGGGGGCACAGCTGTTTTAGTCCACAGGCGGATATCCCACAGGCTTTTGCCTCCTCTAGATACATCTATTATTGAAGGCTGCGCGGTGGCGGTGGACGCCGGCGGATCGGAGCTGCGCGTTGTTTCTGCGTACCTCCGGCCTGGCCGGCGAACTCCGCCACCGCCCGAGGAGTGGGACGCCCTCCTCGACCACCCCCTCTCAACCATTGTAGCCGGCGACTTAAACGCCAAACACCCTTCATGGAACAGCCGCGTTGTCAACGCCTATGGAAATTCTCTGTTCCGGTTCGTCTCTGGCGACCCGGCACTTAATGTCATCGGCCCTGAAGACCCTACCTACTTCCCCTTTCACGGCCATCGGCCGGACGTTCTTGACATAGTAGTTGTCAAGAACGTTGCCCGCAACATCGAGGTCTCGTCTGTGTCGGACCTTTCGTCCGATCACAATCCCCTTGTTATAACTGTTCGAGAGCTGTCGGCGTCACCCCGACTTCCCGCTCAGATTGTTAGGAGAGTCAACTGGCGATCCTATCATGACGAGCTCTCTCGAAGGTTACCATCTCTCCCGGCGGACCCAATCGTCACTCGTGACGATCTGGATCTCCGCGCCACAAATCTTCAGGAATTGGTCCAAGGTGTCATGGATCGACACACCTACGCACTCGAGGTGAATCATCGTAAATCGGCCTTACCTGCGGAAGTACTCCACGCCATCTGGCTACGGCGCCAGCTCCGCCGCAGATGGCAAAGAACCCGAGACCCAGTCGTTAAGCGACGATTTCAACAACAGTCCCTTTACGTTCAGCAGCTACTGCGGGACGTAAACTCTGATCGATGGGACTCATACCTTGAGTCTCTTGAAGTCGACCACGCCTCCGTCTGGAGAGCGGTGAGTAGACTGACCCGCGAGAAGAGAACTCGCAACCCGCTGGAAACCCCGAACGGGGTTGTGTCTTCATCAGAAGGCAAGGCTGAGGTCTTCGCCGACTGCATGGAGTCGCAATTTACCGTTCATCGAGGCGTTTCGGACCCTGCCCACTCGGCAGACGTCCGGGACTTCCTATCTGGTTATTTTTCTCGCCCTCCCGCTGGCCCAGACCTCCCGTTCGACAGGGACGAACTCGTTTCGTCTGTCTGTCGACTAAACCGCCGTCGCGCCCCCGGTCCTGACCGGATCGGGGCCGCTGCATTACAATATCTCCCGGCCTCAGGCGTTGACCTCGTTCTCGAGCTGTTCAACTCTTGTCTCCGGCTACAGTACTTTCCCCGCCTGTGGAAAACTGCCAACATCGTTATGATTCCTAAACCCCGCAAGCCGCGCATGCTTCCTGAAAGCTATCGGCCAATATCTCTCTTGCCAGTTATCTCGAAGGTGTTCGAGCGGCTCCTGCTGGCCCGCATCTCGCCGTTGTTGGATAATTTTATCCGCAACGAACAGTTCGGGTTTCGCAGAGAGCACTCGACCACGCTTCAACTAGTCCGCGTGGTAACGCAACTCTCTGACGCCACCAACAGGCGAGCGGCTACGGCCGCCGCACTGCTGGACGTGAGCAAGGCCTTCGACAAAGTCTGGCACGAAGGTCTTCTCTTCAAACTTGCTAACTCCCCCTTACCATCGTCCATAGTGTTTTTCCTCCGGTCGTATCTCAGCGACCGAACCTTCAGGGTTAGCGTCGACGGAACCTGCTCTGCAGTTCGTCCTGTCGCCGCTGGCGTACCCCAGGGATCTGTCCTCGGCCCCGTTCTGTACCTCGTGTACACGAACGACCTGCCTGTTTTGCCCGGAGTCACGTTGTCTTTGTTCGCTGACGATGCAATGTATCATTACAGCTCTGTGTCCCCGCGTTTTGCGAGTACACAGTTGCAGCGTCAGTTGGACCAGCTTCCGGACTGGCTACGGAAATGGCGGGTGACGATCAACACGGAGAAATCCGAGGCGATCTGTTTCACTCGTAAGTCCATCTCCCGATGCCAGCCCCTCTCCCTTGAAGGGAGGCCTATCGCCTACAAAGAGTCGGTGAAGTATCTAGGCGTTCGGCTAGATCGTCGCCTATGCTTCAACGCCCACGTGACGGACACCCTTGCCAAGGCTCGCGGCGTCCGAGCCAAACTTTACCCATACCTCGCGTGCCGCAGCCCCCTGGCGCTGCGCACGAAAGTTACCCTCTATCTGTTGTTTCTCCGGTCTGTATTGACCTATGCGGCACCTGTATGGTGGTCACTTGCCTCCGCCACCAACAGGCGTAGGCTGGAAAGTTTCCAATCCAGAACCCTCCGTTCCTTGTCGGGATCTCCTTGGTTTGTTAGAAACAGTGTAATTCGAGGAGGTCTACGAGTTCCTGCTCTCTCAGCCTTTGTCTGGTCATTAGCTGCGACTCTCTTTGCCGCAGCTGAGACCTCTTCCTTCCCTTACCTCAGAACCATCAGCACCACGCAACCACCTCCCCCTGTCCGGGTCAAACGCCCTCGGGCGATTCTCGATGACCCGCCATAAGTTTAAGTAAACTTAAACCTCACTTAACTTGTATATTCTCTATCTGCCCATGCCCCAGAATTTACCTGTAAAGCTGTTTCCTTCCTCCCTTCCTAGTATGCCGACCGCGCTGAATGCTGCTGCTACGCGCTATCACTGGCACGGAGGCTCTCTGCCTCGCGGGGAGCGACCGACGCCTCACGGCGTCTGCACGCGGGACTGGGAAAGGGCGACATCTGTCACCTGAACCCGTCCTTGCGGCAGTGCCCACTGATTGCTGATAATTTAAATAAATAAAAATTAAAAACCTTTCTCCCCCGCCTTCTCAGTTAACTGGTTGGCGGTTGTCCATTCCTGATATTAGGCACCAGTCGAAGAACCAGACCTATGTATATCTACAGGCAGCCATTGAGCTCGACTCAGATGCTGCAGTCATGCACCGGGTGCAAAGACGCCCCGCTACTACAATGCTACATGCTACATGCTCGCCTCGCCTTCTCGTGTCACGTCTCGGCTGGCGCCGAGAGCAGATCTTCGCATCGCTATGTCACAATATATATATATGTCGATAAAATTAAAACTAAGAACTGCTATCAAAAATACAAGAATTCAATCGTTTGAACACTGTAGTAAAACATGTTATGATGATAAAATGAAGAAACACTAATAAAAGGTTGTTATGGTTTAAATGAGTGTTTTATTGCAAGTCCTGTCACTCCTGGGTCCAGCACATTTTCGCTTCATCTAGGGCAAGCGTCTAGTTTTAAATTTTAAGTAACAGCCGTAACTTTATAGGGGCCGTTACAGTACGGTTACGCAAGCGTTTTTTTTCCCTCCAGCCGTTTGCCTGCGGTTGAGAACCGCATTGAATTTAACACATAGGCGGCAATAAAATTGGTCAGACGGACGTGGAAAAAACGCACGGTCGTCAACTCTGCTGCGTTTTCAAAGTCTCCCGCATCGAAACGCAACCTGCTGCGTCTTTAGTTCCATTTATAACACGCACGAGGTTCTGGTCACACGTACGGTTCAAGATGCCGCTAAATGGCATTTGTTTATTTACTTGTTACTATGGTAATTATTTTTAGTCTCCACGGTGTTGTTGACATCTTTATAAAAAATGTATGTAATGTAAAAAATGTTCCTAATAAATAGATGTTATTTATTTAATAACAATAATTTATTTAATAAAAATAACAGTTTTATCCACAAGATCCATGACCTAATACGCGTCACACAGCGACTGTGAATAAACAAAAACTACAAACTACACTTCCGTCCGTGCACGTACGAGAAAAACTCGCTCGTGTGACCAGTGTGCGTTTTCCCAAACTCCACGCACGTTCACGGCCGGAAAAAAAACTCTCGTACCTATAACCGTACTCTAAGACTTTAATGGAGGAAAAATTTATTTTCAAACTCAAAAGAATATTATTACGACTGTCTCAAAGATCGTCGTATTGTACAGTGGAAACAAAATACAGTCACCAATGAAGTCACTAATTACCAACATTAATAACAATGTGAAATCAACAAGGCACTCCTCTCCTACAATAATTCAATTTTAATTTGACCACACGCAATAATAATGTCAAGTGTTAAGAGCTCCACACTAATTATAACACAGTAATAACTTTCCACAATCATTTGATCCGTAGTCAAATGTTGCAAAGATTGGACACAAAATTGGACAGAGAAAATAAAACTAATCGGAGCGGAAAATAGCGATAATATATGACAAAAAATAAAGGGCAGATAATAGACATAGTAGAACTATGTAAGTTGTGTGTAAGAGTGTATGTGCGTGGGTACAGATAAACAAATACAAAATGTATTTCAGATATAAACATAGGCACAGCACGGGTAAAGGCAACATACATTTGCTGACCTTACGTGTTTGCACAAGATTACATATATATGTTGATTCAGCACTGATAGATTTAATGTAAACAAAATATAAACCTGAAGAGATATTTCATTTATGATGTCATGTTTCGCGTTATCCTTCAAACAAAAGCAAACACGCCGATACACGTATATGCATAGTCTGTAGTAGGCTGATACCAGGGATGCGAGGTGTAGGGATTTTTCCGAAAGTGGGTCATAATACTATGTGGAGAATTGATGGACATTTCCTTGCAACGGTGACAATATTCAAAGCCTCGAACTACAGAAAATTCATGAGAGAAAATAAAATTTGAAACATTTAGTCATTCATTGTTCATCTTGTTATTTGAATTAGCAGTCTCTGTAATTCTAAGTTTGTCGTGTTTACTTGTTAAACTGTTACTTGTCATGTTCCGGACAAGGCCTTTCAGTGTTTCCACCATTTCAAGCCCTAAACAACGATCAAGACCTCGTCCGGAACATGACAAGTAGCAGTTTAGCAAGTAAACACGAGAAAGTTGGATTTAGTCATTGGCTTCAGCATCAGCAGCCCTTGAAGAAAGCATTGAAACATACACTGTATACTTAGCCAGGGAATGGAGGGAGATACAAATGTGCACACAAGTGCTGATAAAAATTTATTAACTTTTGAAGAAAATTATAAAATACACTTTCCAAACACACTATCTTTTTGTGAAGATGAAAGGATGATACTAAAACTTTTCGTACTTTTGAATAGTTCTTTAGCATATCTATTTACCACACAGCAACGAGTGAGTGGAGAGAATTTATAATTTCTTCGGTTGGATTAACCCCAATGAAAACAAAATTTTCAGTACGTTAGGTGTTGAAACTAAACTAACTTTCTGGCCTGTTACATTAAAAAAGTATACAAAATAAATGTTGTTTTGATTTCACTAAAAATGGTACAATGATGGACAAACATAACAACTGCGTATATATGAATTAAAAATAGCTGTGATTGACTGTAAATTGTTTTTACTAATTAAACAATGTTCTTTGAAATATTGAAATACTGTGCAGTAATGAACTAAGTGTAACAAAGGATTTCAAAATTAACTTGTTCAGTTCCATCTTTGCAAGTGGGTAGCCTACATTTTATTTTATCATATTGTTACGTAATACGGAACGTTCTACAAGTATCTCGGCTATTCCACCAGAGCCCAGGTGTAATATATGTGTGGGTACGTATTGCTGCTACTTTGAGATTAAAAACAATTACGTGACACTTATGCATCGGGAATCGAGTCTATTCCAGATCGTACCGATCAGCGCACTGTGTTCAAGGAGACTGTTTTTAGTGGATTCGAGAGCGCCTGTTCTTTTAACACGTCATCTAAAGTGACATTTTATTCTAGCATATCAGTGGGGTATAAATATAGGTATTCAGCGACGGTCAGATTCAGTTTACTTCGGGCGATTCCTCAGTGCGTTTCAAGTGGCTATTAGTGAAAAGTGGTTATTGTGCGGGATTCTATTATTTGACACTATTATTGCGTGTGGACAAATTTTATTTGAATTGTTGTACGAGTATAATCTTGTTGAATGACTTGTTGCTTACAAATTATTAGTTGTGATAATTAAATATGGTGATCAGTGACTTCATTGGTGTCTTGTAAATTGTTTTCCACTGAACCATTTCGACAATCAGTTAGACCGTCGTAACAATATTACAAAGGTTTTTATTAACATTTACGTTAGTCTTGTAACAATATTTTTGAACATTTAAAATACACTCAGATAATTTAAAATACGACCCCTTCACAGTTGTGTGTTTGGCATCAGCAACAATTGTCCTGAAGATGACAATAAATATTGTCGAAACGTCGACGCAAAATAGCTAAAATTTGTATTATTGACCGATCCTCACTAACCATCCACTAAAACATTTAAAATATGACGCTCTACATAAGCCTAAAGCACACCTTTGTGGCAGTGGGGATTTTTATAGCAAAGTAAGGAAAAGAATGCTAGCATGTACTGTACAGGCTTGTAGAAAAAAGAGGTTTGATTCATCTGACAACACTGGCTGTTATTTAACCGACGGCTATCTCCGTATTCAATGTAAATAATTTGGAAAATACAAATAAAAAGTTTAAAAAACATATTTTATGAAGGTTGATCCTTTACAAATAATTTCTGTTATTAAAAGCACAGTTGTAATCATGTATATATTTTTAATTATTTGAGGGACAATGTGTTGAATTTACAATAAGGCCATTCCATGAGTCTTTAAAGACAATTATATACCTTACTTATTCCTTTATGTTACTGTATTCAAAACATTGCTAGACACATTTAAGTGAATAATATTTCATTTTTAACTTCAAATAAATTTTTAGATGTTTGGAGAAAGCAGGAACAAAATACTGTATTTGTATTTGAATGGTTAAACTAATTTCTTATACCCGAAACACGTAACTACTGCCAGGATATAAATAATACATTTTTCAGAACAAATTAAAATTTCAATAAAATTACTTTCCGGGCTGTTGGGCTTTGGTCCTCTTCTTGTGTAGCCAAACGTTTTGACTGCAGCTGCGGCAGTCACCTTCAGTGGTCCTCTGGAGACTGCATGACGGCACGACACCAAACCGTTGCAATTTAGTCGTCATTTAGTTACCAGAGGACCACTGAAGGTGACTGCCGCCGCTGCAGTCGAAACTTTTGTCTCTACATGAAGAGGACTATGGCCTAGCAACTCGAAACATTATTTTACTGAAGATAACTCTGGCCGTAAATGCTTCAATGTTATGATAACTGAAAATTATTTAGAGCTAATGGGTGTTCAGTACGTAAATACAACCACGTTAATTGCATTGACGTAATATCACCGTTTACGCTAAAATATATGCAGAATTTTTATTAGATTACAATATCTATTTAATTTAGATCTCTATATAACTTTCTGAGCAACGATTTTACATTTAGTTATAATTCTGCACGTACACTAACACAGACGCACTGCAAAGTTTTCAACAAAGTTTTGTAACGAAACAAGGGCATTGCTTGTGACATCATAAGAGCAACGAGGCTTGAACTAGGTTAATCTACATAGTTTTACTTTAAAATTCGTTTACAAAATCAAATCCTAAATCAGAGTTCACGTGCTAAAGTTTTATCTTCTTATTTATAATCCATATTACGGACACTAGACACCTAACTTTAATAATCAATTAATTTAATTAATAATGAAAAACATAATACAGCAGACCTTAATTTAGCATTGTTGAAAGTTAATGTTATTGCTTTTGTTTTTACTTCACGCAAAATGTATAGAAAAACGGGGCAATGTGACAAAAATTGTGTCTAGATCGGTGTTTCCGAAGCTGATGACTTTAAAGTGTCCATTACCGTTGAGAGGTTACATTGTTTGGTTAGATTACATAAGTGCCGGATACTTTACTAAATGTGACTGAACTCTGTGTCTTCGATGGAGGGGATAACGTATGAATAAGTGTGTTAGTGTTAGTAGCGTTTGTTTGTCAAAGCCAATAATTCATGACCCTGTTCACAATACAGATTGGCATCCACTCGCATAGGCAATCAGACATTACCCAATTTGCAATTTTACAGCAGTCTTGTTTTCACAGTTGCAGTAATAAGTGCGTTCAAAGACTATTTGTTATTGGTTTTGTGTTTACGACTTAATACGTTGAAGTAGATGTGTTGTACTAACATTAAAAATACGAATTTGTGAACTATCGTTTAGGATTAGTGTACTTTTAGTTACTTTCAGTTTGTGAGTGAATTATCCTATTATCTGTAGCTGTCCTGTCACAATGTATCTTCAAGGGTCATCGAAACAAAAAAAAACAAGTGCCGTTGTTCACAGTGAAGGTCGTGAAATTTAATGTCAATGAAAAATGTGATGAAAAAACCCAACAAAACTTACTGACATACCGTTTGAATTAAGCAACAAAACGAGCTGCGTATTACTTGGAGTACTTTGTTAAATACTTGAGAAAGCAAAGCAAATGTATCCGAGAAGAAAAACTCTCCACACCTAGGAAAAAACGTAAAACATGTGAGAAAAGAAAACCTTTTCTTGATGATACTAATAGGTATGTAGTAAGAAAAATTGATCACACACGTTTCAAAACGATTGCCTACTGTTAAAAAACTCCTACCTATCGTGAAAGAAAGAATCCATTTCCCATGGACGCTAAATCATTAACGCGAGTGTTTAAACCTGTGGGATTCAAGTGAAAGAAATGTAGAAGTAAAAGAAAAGTGTTAATTAAAAAACCTGAAATTGTAAGGATGCTTTACGAGTTCTCTGTTCAACTTAAAAGTTTTCGAGAATCTGGGAGAACAATTTTTTTTTAGACGAGAGGAAAGTGAGCGTTGAGTGAGTTTTGATAATGTAATGTGTATCGGTATTTCTCAATAGTCGTTGGTTTTTTTACAACCACTGGATGTGCGCATATCTACGCTGTCTCTCTATTTCACATACTCTCTATTTCACATGTCTCTCTATTTCACCTAGAGTTCAGTATAAAGGTGTAGATGATTTTGAACTCACAGTGCCTAGCTTTGGAAGTGATAGCCTCTTCGCCACTCGGACTGTCAAAGAGGATAATTAACTACATACCTTAATTGAAAATAATTTAAATATAAACAATGACATCTATATATGTATTGGACGTTTTTCAAATGTAGTGATACGGACTTTGTTCTGAATCTTGGGGCTTGTTAAAAAAAGTCTTTTCTCATTACATGCAGCACCACGGACTGTAACACAAACGTTTGCAATTTATCCAGGTTAATAGATTTGTTATAAGAATGTTCATAATATCAGTGTTCTCTAGGACGGCAAAACCAAGTGAAACAGAGTCCGATTTGCACGTACTACAAAACAAAATCAGAAGATTTTAACAACAATCTGTAACATTATTGCGTAAAATTGTCCAATTTTGTATATTAACGCATATAATATTTATGAAGCATTTAAATGTAGCATATGGAAATATGTACGGCCTTCAAAATTTGTTAAATTTAAACAATCTTGTAATTTCAAGTGGAATGAAGAAATAAGAGAAAACATTCTAAATCACAATCTATAGTATTTATAACGTTATAGCATATTATAGCGGAAACAAAATAAGCTGTAAAATTGTAATCTCACGGAAATCATGAACATTAAACTACAGGTTATCTGTAACAAAGACGAAAGAAAATAATTTCCGCCTCTGATGAAAGTAAAGTGGTGTCGAGAGCCAGGTTATAAATATAAATTAGGGGAGAGAAAATTAAACGCTTATTTATGATAACGGTTGAAATAAAATTAGTGTGTAGTGTGCTTTAGGGAGGGTTACCAAGCAGCTGGCAGCCTTATGGTTTGTAACAGGGCCCAAGTAAACAGTCATTCATTCAACGCTTTTTGTGTAAACTGCAATTTGTTCTTAATTTACACTAAACACTGCAGCAATTTCATCAATTATATTTCTATTAATACATAATCTGTCGGAACTATAATACTGTCTCACGGATCGTCGCATGGTACAGTGGAAACAATATACAGATACCAATGAGATCATTATTTTGTTTCGTGGTCAAAACGTGCTACGATGTTGTCCGATGCCTAATCTCCACTGTAGACTGTCGTTGCAGTTTGTCCGATGCCTAATCTCCATTGTAGACTGTTGTTACAGTTTGTCCGATGCCTAATCTCCACTGTAGACTGTCGTTGCAGTTTGTCCGATGCCTAATCTGCACTGTAGACTGTCGTTGCAGTTTCTGTCGTTTAGTCCTCTATCGCTATTAATCTTTTTATGCCCTCTATCCATGGTTTCTTGGGTGTTCCCTTCTTTCTGTGCTCTCTAGGTATCAATCTCATTGCTTTCTTTGGTAATCTGTCTTGTCTCATTGATTTTACGTGTCCGTACCAGATTAGTTATTTTTCTTCAATGTAGTCGATGTTTATCTTTTGTACGCCCATTTCTTCTTTCACCGTTTCTTTTTGTATTCGCTCTAGCTTTGAAGCTCTAGCAGCTCGTCTCAAAGCATCAATTTCTGTAGTTTTTAATTTTCTTTGTACCTGTTCTTTTATTTACCATGTTGCGGATCCGTACATCAACGTCCTCTTAATCATATTGTTACGACGGTCTACTTGATCGTCGTAGGTACAGTGGAAACAAAATACAAGACACCAATTAAGTCACTAATCACCCACCAGCTTCAATTTTCACAGGGAACCAGGTAGGAAAAAAATATAAAAAATTCACATTTTCTGTTTTTTCTATTAAATTATAGAGTGTTTCTTTCTAAACATTTTGATATATAATATGTAGTATTTTGGTTGCTATAAAGCAGTGAAAAAAATTAATAATACTGAATCGGGACCCGGTAAGGTCTATCTTTTCCATGTAAAATTGGTAAATTTGGTGCATATTTTTCTCAAAACCTACTGGAGATAACTGAATGAAATTTTTACAATGTATTCTTTGCATCTTATAGTACACTTCAACACAGGTATTTTGTTATTTGACTTTTTTTTACAAAAATATAATTTTGTTTTGAATGTAACTTTTTTGTTTATAAAATATTTTGACTACAAATTTCTAAAAACACAATTTATGGCTCGATCAAAAAATCCTTGTGGTAACGTGTGCATCAGGTTGTAAGAAAACCTTGGTGAAAATTTCATCCTGTTATCTTAATTAGTTTTTGCAAAAAGTGTGCACCAAGTTGAATTGAAAAAACACAGTTTTCGGCAAACAGCAATAGAAAATTAGGAAGCTAATATAACAAAAAACATAGAATAAGCATTTACTTTTTTATTTTAAAACATCCCACCTCCATAGGTTGGATTATCTGGATCTTCTTCTTCATCTTCTAACCTTCTTTTGGCCTGCCTCTTTGCTTGCCTTGCTTTTTTTTTCATCTCCGCAGTGGCTCGTAGGGAGTTTCGCAGCCTTTCCTTGTCAGTCGCTTTCATCGATTCAATTATATTCTTTCCCACATCTATTCCTAACTTACTTAAAACTTTACACTTAATAATCTGTCCACAATTGAATGTAGATACAGCTTCATACACTCCAAAGTGTAGGGTTTTGATTATAACAAAGCCAACCTTTGGCAGTCTTGCTCAAATCACACTATTCACACTTTCATTTGGATTCTGTGTTTGTTTATGTAAACACTTTTTTAGTAGCCTGTTTCAGATAGACTTTTGAAAACTGGCTTGATGAATTCCATAATAGCTTCTGGAATACTGTTTTTGTGGTTGTAAGTTTCACCTGCCTCTACGGCTTTGTGATACTTACACCAACTTTCTTTCCCTTTTGGACACAAGCCATGGTGGGGGTTAGTGTCTGTTGATACCTTGTGAAAATATAGGGCCCAAATAGCCTGTCTCATGTCATTTACTGTTGAACATCTTCTTATGACAACACCATAATATGTTTGAATTTGATCAATCACACTGGATGATAATCGGTTTTTGCCACCTAACGTTTTACCATCTGACTATTTGAGGCCCTTATTTTCTGCTTTTAGCTTTCTTAGCCTAGTGGCCATCCTTTTCTGAATGTGGCCAATGCACTCTAACTTACTAACAGGTGTTTAATTTCCATATGGCTTCATGTCTTGTATAGCCTGAAATCCTTTTGAGTCGCCGTCACCCAAATATTTTGTATACCGGACATTGTATGCAGACACCGAGTTTTCGAAAATTTCAACAGCCTCCTGAATTTCCATTCCCCCACTGGTTCCTCTGTAGTTAGCTATGCAGGTGGTAAGATGTTTTGCCTTATCAGGTCAAATACAATGTTTTTACATGATAGACACATCAACAACCTTGCCTGTGTCAAAACTGGTGGCCGTCACAACTCCTTTCAATGACATATGGCCACGTTTCTGCTATGTGCCATCGATGGCGACTGGGATGTCCCGTATTCCCTCAGTCACTCCCACTGCCTCCTCCACGGCATCTTTCATTGTTTCAAAACATATATCTTCTGCTGCAGACCCCAAAACCTCAAAATAAGGTGAAAACCTTGAAGGAGGGCTTGGTAAATTCATAATGCCGCAAAGTGTCTTTGCAGCTTCACACCATTTACCAATGACACGGAGGCCGTATGCCAGCCGAACATTGATTTCAAATAATTTTGTTGACTTTACTTTATCAGAGGTAGAAAAGTCATTGGAATAATAACAGTTATTACAATAAATTTCAAGTTTTGAAGCTAAACCTATGTTTGAAACTTTCTGCACTTCGATACCAAGTGAGTGACATTTAGAACACATCACTGATTGCGATAATGCCTGTTTCAACAAATCTAGGTATATATAATTATGTTTCCTTTATTTAGGTATGTATTGTATTTTTCATAATTGTCATCAATATTACCAAGTTTTTTCTTGGAGGCACTGTCAGAACTTTTTGGTTTTGGTTGGCTAGACCTGGGCCTAGGCTCATGTCAATATTCACCAGTTGAAATTGTTTGGTTATGGTTTTCTTCAATTAGGCTTTCATTATTCAGAGGCATACCTACATTCCTTCTTTTTTTGAAGACAGTGCGTGGTTTTCTTGGTCCTCTAGGCATTTTACAAATACTAAATATCACAAACACCAAAATAAAACTCACAAATATAAGTTTATAAGCTGTGTACTATAAGAACTAATAGTAACGATAAGGTTCACTGCATCAACTCCGCATTTCATTCTAAGTTTTCATGTACATTCCCGTATTATTAATTTTTTTCACTGCTTTATAGCAACCAAAATACCACACATTATATATCAAAATGTTCAGAAAGAAACACTCTATAATTTAATAAAAAAACAGAAAATGTGAATTTTTTTTATTTTCTTTTTTGCCAAACTTCTATTGCGATTTGGCGAAAACTGTGTTTTTTCAAATTAGTGTACACTTTTTTCAATAAGTAATTAAGATAACAGGATGAAATTTTCACCACTTTTTCCTTACCACCTGATGCACACTTTAACACAAGGGTTTTTTGAACGAGCCATAAATTTTGTTTTTAGAAATTTTTAATCAATAAATTTTATAAACATTCAAAGAAAAAATTATATTTTTGTAAAAAAAAAGTCATATAACAAAATCTCTGTGTTAAAGTATATTATACCGTCCGATTATAAAACACAACACTTTACTAATAACCACTTGAACGCACAGAGTAATCACTTGTAATCGTCCGACAATAAACTCGGCCCGCACTGTAAATGTACCGTGACTACAACTCGAAACTAAGGCCGCTGCCGTCATGTATTTATACCTCCGCTCACAGACCAGAACGTTCCAAACTACGTCTTAGCGCCAGTGTGTACTACGTAATTAATTGCGGCCTTGACATAGTGAGAGCGGCCGCACGAATTCTCGCACCGTCCAGCTAAATGCGTCGACAAGCACGTACGCCACACGCGTTACATTCCGGATCCCTCTGGAACATTCGATAAACACGTAGATTGTTCTGTGATGTCGTAACAATACTATCGTATATTCTTTTCTTAATTTCTTTTTTCACAATTTCTGTGTTCCATAGAATCCCATTCAATGATCTAATTATTTGTTTTGCTTTGTTTATTCTTGGTTTTATTTCAAGAGCTTCTGTTCCTTATTCATTAAAGCTTATTCATAAGTATTCGTAGCTGTTGGATTTTTTATACGTTGTTTGTTTTCTAACATTAAATCTGTTGTTTCCTCTCCAACACACAGATACTGCGTTTTTTCCCATGTTAATCGGTAATCCCCATTCTTTATACTCTTAATTTTGTTTGCGTGTCATATATTTTGTATCTTCTTTTTCATTTGCACATATCACTTGATCGTCTGCAAACTGCAGTGTACGAACATGTGTCATCGTCAATTTCAAAGCCCATCTGTTTTACATTTTTTCTTCTAATGGGTTAAAACTTTTGCAACTAAAATTTTGAAAATCTTAATTTAGTTACAAATTTTTGAAAAGCTGGAAAGTGAATACAATGTGAAGTCAACAAGGTTCTCTCATACAATAATTCAAGTTAAATTTGGCAACACGCAATAATAATGTCAACTTAGTGGTATTAAAGTGTTAGAATAATTGCACTAATTATAACACAATAATCACTTTGCACTAACCCGTAACAACAACTTGATCCGCATGCTAAAATCTCGCCAGGTGTTCACTAACTGACAAAGTCGGCCGCTATTGCTTATATTGATCTCGTAGATGTTCCAGAATAATTTTCCATTCTTTTGGCGGCGTGCTAGCACAATTTGCGTTGTTACAAGTACTTGAACAGTCTAGAAGCTACTTGAGTGTACCGCCTTGACCAAGACACCCAGCGGCACCTTCTCGGCTTCCTGAGAAACGTGTAGAACCTTTACGTAACTCTGCACATGGCGACTTTTCGAGGATGTTATATAATTGTCGTAGCTATACCTTCGAATGTTTGGTTTTTGCATTTATTCTGTATTTAGAGTTTTAATAATAATGATCAAATGGGTATACATTTGTTAAATCAAATCTGCAAAGACTCTGGATTACAAATATCCACACGTAAGGCCAAGGTGATGGCTTTTCGTGGAACTGATCCCGTACATTGTTAACATTGTTCTAGATGGTACTGTCCTGGAATAAGTTAGCAATTTTGAATACCTGGGCTGCACTGTGTCTTATTATACAGCCAAAGACGTGGTGAATAATTTGCATAAATTCGAGCTTATGTACAGGACCATTAGGCGAACTCTTAAGTCAGCAAGTAAAGAAACACACCTAAAATTATACAAGGTGATGACCCTTTCTACACTTCTTTATGCGTTTGAGAATTGGACTTTAACGAAAGGCCAGACTAGTCGGACCCAAGCGGCTGAAATAAGGCCGACTAGTTGTGGCGGACAATTTCTCAGGCACGTGGCAGGGTATTATCTCCATGACTACCGCATCCCAAACAAATATGGAACTATAAGGCGAGGGGACGGAGAGCTGTGGGAGGTCCGAGGAAGCGCTGGAGTGACCAGCTCTAATCTTTGCCTGTTTGAGACCGGAACAAACCATTCTTTGACTTAATCCTTGAAGATAATGATAATGATTATAAATAGTGATAATTTTTTTCTACCATACAAAAAGTACATGCATGGAAGTACAAGAGTGGCGTGGTGGCTGCCAACTTAAACAGTATAGCATACAAGAACAGCAGTATTAAAAGGTCAGCAGTGCCATCTGCAGCCAATTATTTCCCACATATTACCGTAATAACTAATCTCAATTAACTCAGTCGACTCCGGGACTGAACAATGCAAGTTGAGTTTATGGTACAGACCAGGAATGGAAGTTAGAATTTCTACTGCTGTTCGCTGAGACGACTCGTTTGCCGCCATACCAGAAGAGTAAGTTATACGTTTCATATATAGACTCAAAGACAAAATTCTTAGCAACACAGTGATGAACATATCAAGACAATAAAAAATTTTAAAAATGTCGTAAGCAAGGGATTTTTTTTTTTGACCCAATGTAAATTTAAATTAAGGAAGTTGCAGATTAAAGATTATATTTTACCTTTAACAATTTTTAATTGTCCAATACGTACTACACAATATAATAAAATCCACTAAATTAAATAATAAAAGCCACAAAATTAGGTAATTCGGCTACTTTGCACTACAAATAAACAATTAAATACTTGTAATTTTCAATAAATACCGCTTTATAAGATTACGATGATGTGATAACACAAACCTATTTCGTCGAATTTTCAAAGCTAACTATTGAAATTTTTACTACTGTATATATTTTTTCAATCACTTTCTGCTACAGTTCGTTTACTAATTATGCAATATGTATGACACATGTTATTTTTGTTCTATTGATATGGCTTTACAATATGATAACTACTTTTGAGACACGCTACTGGAGGAGAACACAAAGAACTTCGTTCATGAGAAGATTTAATGATAATAATGAACTGTTTAAAAGGGTAAATGAAGGGTTGAAATATTGTGTTAGAGTCTTAATAGAAGGATTTATTAATGCCTAGGGCATATAGGGTCAGTAGTTTCTTGGTTGTGGTATTGCAGGAAAAGATTGATGATAAATAGGCCAAAAACATTTGAGATCCAGTAGCCGCTAAAACAGGTTGGGAAGCCACGAAGATATTAATTAGAGATGCTAACAAGGGATTAAGTTGTTAACGTCAGAAGATTGCTTCAGATAATTATTTCAGTTGAAGTTCTAAGAAAACTACTGCAATATTCCAAATTATTTGTTTATAATAAATTTTGTACAAAATTGTATGTAAAATAAATTGCAAATTTTAAAAAGAAAATGCATAAAAATTTAAGGAAAATTTAGTTTATATTAATATATGCTTGTATACACTTCAACTGTTCTATAATATTCTTTAGACATGAATGCTGTTTTTACGAGTTACGTTAGACATTAATATTTACAAAAATATGAAAGCATAGCATTATATGAGGTAATTGAAAAATCAGGAGGAAATTCTTTGTAAAGTCAAAAACATTTTAACGGGTTAAAAATAAATAGCCTGATAATATTTTTACTCCACTGTACTCCGCTCCGGAAACAGGTAGTCTCAACACAATGTGAATAATTGATGTAAACAAGAATGAAGGTTTCCGTGTCAAATGCATTAGTTTGTTTTATCTCTGTAAAGAATGATCCGTCGACCGGTAGGATAGGACGCCGGGTATCATCATAACTAATGCTGGCAGCTGACCAACGCAAGTAATGAATAAATAACACCTGACAGTTTCAAAACGGAAAAAGTAACAAGCTATGTCTCTTGTGGGCTTTTGACGCTGAATTTTACACGTTCGCTATTTTTAGTTTTTATATATAAAATTTTAGTATAGTACTCTGTAACCTTTGTTAGAAACTTTTATATATATATATATATATATAAGCCAAATACCACTCACTCATTCATACACTTACTCATCACGAAACCTCCATAACTATAAAGCCTACAAATTCGGCAGGTATGTTCTTCTTGGCTTCTAGGTGCTAGCTAAGAAATGGTTTTGAAAACTTTAACGCCTAACAGCGAAAAAACGTGAAAAACCGCTAAAAACCGTGACACCGATAATGCAGCTTTTTTAAACTGTACGCTTCCTGGAAGTCTAATGTTTATTTTTTTACTTTCCTTTAAGCTTTTGGGGAGTTACTAAAACAGTATTTTTTTCATCTAACCTATGACCACGAGGAGGCGCGAAAATAACCGCGAAACAGTCCACCCTGTGCCTCTATTCCTTGCTATGTGGCGTTGATGGTTTATTTTGATTTCTAAGTTCGGCACATATATTCCTCTTGGCTTCTGGGTGCTCACTATGAAAGGGTTTTAAAAGCTTTAACGTCTATCCTCTAGAAACGCGAAAACCGCAACACTGATAATGCCGCTTTTTTAGTTGTATCCTTCCTGCGGGACGCCATGACCATTAAAAAGGCACAGGTGCAGAGTTTGATAGCGGCTGGTGTGGATCTGAGGAGTGACTGTTTCTCCCATGGAAATGGTACGTGGCGTTCTCCAGATTCAGTTCACCTGATAGCGGCTGGTCATCCTCCAGCCAGAGAGCAAAACCAGGAATGTTGTTTACAGGGAGGTCCTGAGCACTCAATCTGAGAGAGCTACTGAAAGTATATGTTAAGCAAGTTATTAGCCTGGCGACGTAGACCAAAAAACCAGGAGTGGTGGTGGGATCAAAGGGCTTGAGCCCATCTATTTTATTGTTGTTAAATTTACAATAAAGTACTATCTACATCTCTAACAGAAACTTAGCTTACCCTCTATAACTAAATAATAGAGCGTCATTTTAACAATTCATTAATTTTCAAGCTGTATCAAATTGATCAAGCTATCGTTGATGGATCAAGCTTGATCAAATTGATCATCTTCAGATTGATCGAGCTTAAAGAGCTTAAATAGGTTCTCATAGTTTCAAAATACCGGTATCTAAGCTTTACAAATAACCTATTTCTATTTTCTGATTTTAGATTCTGTTTTTTCTGATAATCACCGTAGCGAAACACGGGTATCCAGCTGGTTGGTTATATATTTAATTTTTTGTTCATTAGAAAGTAGCCAGTGTAACTTTGATTTGAAACTAACTACTAATAATTGCTAACCTTTCATGGAAGGTGTTTATACATCATCATAATCATCACCACTCCAAGGACTAGGCCTTAGACCTGTTCCGGAACGCATCTCCTTTTCGGTCTACCGACGTCTCTCTTCCCAGTAGGGTGACAAACCAAGGCAACCACAGGTAGACTTATATCAGCTATACGATTCAAGTGTTCACGCCATCTCCTTCTGTGGCCTTCAGTCTTCTGGTGGAATGATACCATGTTTAAATCACGTCTAATACACTCGTTCCTTCTCCGATCTAAGAGAAAACAACATTGCGTCCCTCTTAGAAATTGTATTTCGCCTGCCTGAATCCTCCGCACGTCCCTCTTACCAAGAGTCCATGTCTCACTAGCATACAGGAATGTGGGGACAGCCAAATTTTTAAAAAATTGTATTCGGGTATTCTTCCGTGTTTTATTTTTCAGGTGCCTATGAATCGTTCCACAGACGAGTCTAAATTTTGTTAGCTTACTCTCCCAATCAATAACATGTTTGTACAATAATTTAAATAATTGCTGCTCTTATAAATATTAATTATTTGTACCAGAAAAAGTACTCGTAAATAATGATAAAAGCAATTAAAATCTTACAAACGTCAAAAAAGTTATAAAACTAATAACACTGCAGCAGAAAATAAAGTAATAGGATTTACCATCGACGCAGCTGTGGGATATGGATCTTGAATACTTTTAAGTTAAAATCAATAAGTTGCACAACATGTGTAGCAGGATATTAAGAGTATATTACTATTTTTCAAAGAATATAGTATTAAAATTATATTATTAATAATAATAATAAAACTTTTTACAAGAATACATTTTTAATAAAAAGATATTATTTAAATTTGGAAATGTGTGTTTGTTTTTATAGAGTGTATATCTAATAATATCAGTTTATTAAAACACATTTCAAATGTCTAAAAAAGAACTTATGAGAAAATTTAGAAATATTTAAACATAAAACAAGTAATAAATGAATGCCAGAACAAAGTTAGATTAATACAACAAATGATAACATCTTCAAAATTACTAATTTAATAAAATAAAAAATATTTATATTTTACAATGAATTATATAACATATTTTACATAAACATATAAAAACATTAAATTTAGTCTACATATAAAACAGCTGTTTTAAACAATTGATGTAGAAAAATTTTGGAATTTCTTAATTTATATCCGATGATGATATTTGGATTACTATTGAAACATGTGTAATGTACAAAATAAAATATATTCTTGTAAAAAGTTTTATTACTACTAATAATAATATAAAATATAACAAGAAGAATTTGACCATTTATAAATATATCAATATTATGGACATATTATTTAACAAGCTGCGCAGTGAACGGTGATTATTAAAAATGGCAACAAATTTAATTCCTGTTGCAAGCTGTCAACAAGTTAGACTAATGATAATACAGAGAATTTTGGTTAAGAAATTAAGTCGAAACGGAATAAAACAAAATGGGACTAGCAAAATACTACACAAATAAAAAATTAAGAGTAAAAGTATTTAAAAAAATAAACAGAAAAATAAAAAAATAAAAAAAAACATGATGAGAACTAAAGCCAGTACTACATATACTGCAGACAACGTTTAAAAATATGATGAATTTAACTAGAAAAAACTTCTTTGTTTATTGATTATTGTGTATAATCAACCAATACGCTTGGTACGATTCATAGAAACCTTAGAAATAAAACAAGACACTGCACACGAATTAAATTTTATAAGACAATTGCAATACCCACATTGACTCTTCATCTCACGCAAATGAGGCGTGACAAAAGGAAAGCGGCAAGATTCAGAGTGCTGAAATGCAGTTTCTTGAAAATACTTTAAATTATACATTGCAAGATAGAATAAAGAATGAAAATATGAAATCAGAACTCGAAGTAAAGGACATAAATGAAATTATTGCATTTTACAGAAACCAATGGTGGGATTATCTGCAAAAGATGCAGAGGATCGATTGCCTGAACTATAAAGCCATTGGTAGAAGAGACGTGGGTCGTTCGAGGATTAGATGGTGCCAGAACAGGTTTATGTAACCTAATCCTTGAAGAAGAAGAAGAAGACATTTAGTTAAAGCAAAATAAAATAATGAGACTATCGAAAGACTACACAAATGAAAAATAAAAGTATTTGAAATAATAAATAGGAGAATAAACAAAATTAAAAAAAGTATTGATGAAATTGAAATCCAGTATTTTATTTACTGCAGCCACATTTAAAATATGGTGAATGTAACGGGAAAAGAATTAATCTTCTTTGTTTATTGGTTATTGTGTATAATCAAAATTACTTCAACTTTAATATCTTTTATTTTGTACATTAACAATTGTCGGCAGCTACTTGCGGGAACATTTTCGTTGCAATGTGAGTGTAGTTAGTCAGTATTAGATTATATATAAGCGTCTACGGCCGTCTTAATTAGTTACAGGTGGCCATATTGTAGAGTGCGGATCAAATGATTTTTTCGGATTAGTGGAATTGTGTTGTTGTGTTACCATTAATGCGAAACTTAAATAGTTGACATTACTATTGCGTGTGGACAAATTTAACTTGAACTATTGCATAAGACTACCGTGTTGGTTTCAAATTGTTATCTGTGACTAATTATAGCTGGTAGTTAGTGACTTCATTGGTGTCTGTATTTTGTTTCCACTGTACAATACGACGATCCGTGAGACCGTCGTAACAATATTTAGAAATTATACTTATATATTGCGACAACACAAATAACTTAACTATTGGCGCATAGGATATGGTAGTACGTGTGTTTTAATGCAAAAGTCTATATTGGAGGATTTAAGATTATTTATTGCACACAAGACGTATGAAATTGTTTATGCGATATATTTGACAAGAATAATAACGATAGTGTTTTCAAATATTGTCTTTTTAAATGTTAAACAGTGTTCATACATGAGTGTGGTACATTACATGTACGATGATTTCCACAGCAATGTTGAGAGGGGGTTGGTTTTGTAGTGGAGTCGTCAGGCGTGGCGTACGATGACAGATGGTTGACCCTGGTGATGTTTACAGCTGGGCTGGCGTCCTGAATTTCCTACGTCGACACTGACGATTCGCACTCAAACAATGGTTCTAGGGGTACTGTTACTGGAATTTTATACAGTATTCAGAATTCACAAGTATCTCAGGTCACAGTGGGTATTAACTAGAATCGGTATATTAGGCTTATACCTATCCGGACTCTTCAAGTGTTCACGCGTAACACTAGGTCTACCACGGTCAGCAGACCTCCCTAAGCGGAAATCTTCCACTCACGCGGAAACTACTGATGATAATATTTTTACCAATAAGTAAATTATAGAATACTTCTGGTACAGACTAACTCACACAGTAACCATTTCAAGTTCACTTTTATACACGTTATGTTTCAATAACAATAACGTGTGTGAAGATGAATTAAATAAACATTTCTGAGAGTTCGCACTCGTTACTACCGACAAAAGGACTTAACAGATTCTCGCAAGCGAAAAATCTTGCACGAGAATTGCACGTTCCGTTCGTGATAGCTAGATGAGAAGAACTGTCCGTGCTGGCACAGGCTGAAGAAAATTCCGACTGCCTTCCAGCTTCTTATTGGTGGAAGGAAGTCACGTGGTTATTTTGCACACGACACAATGTGGTTTCATGCCGAGAAGTGCATACAATTTGCATGGGCATGCATATGTGGTTATCTATGAATGTCTTATCTCGCGCAGAAGTGCGGTTTACAACGAGTTTTATATTTTAAAGAAATCATATTTTAACGTCATTTTATGCTCAGGAAATATAGGGAAACTGTAACTAATATAATAGTTTATGTCCAGTTCAATTGTCAATACGATTCGATAATTATACCACGCACAGCAGGGAAAACGTTTATCACCCGCGCACACGCGCACATTTTCACTGACACAGTACATGAATAAATATAACATAAAACAGTACACAGTTAGACTTATCCTAATTCCTTATCCGTTCTAAAATACAAAACTTATAGCAAAAAAAACCAAATCTAACAAAATACCATTTGAAACTTGAATGTTCATCGTCTGTGTATTTACACAAGCCTGCACTGCTTATCAGGATCATGTGTTTCATTGCAATATATATTTTTAAATGTTCAATAAAACATTTGATGAACGTGTAAGTAAGAACATAGGGTTATTAATAAAGTGTGAGTAGTTAGTTTCCTTAATGTTATACATCTTAAGGCAAACTCATAAATTCAATGAACCAAGTAGTACGTTTAGAATATATTAACTTATAATCTCCATTTTGGTTACGTATCGCACGCAATCAGCAAGTGGAAGAAAAAAACGTGATCAGAAAACCACGCAATTGTTGTTATTGTAGAGTCTACATGTGATCCCAGTGTTGGCAGTGCACTGATGTGGGATTACAGTGGAAACCGTTTCTCACAGCTTTATCAAGCCTGTTATTTCGAGACGATTGCCACTGTAATATTGTTCGATGGAGCAGAAGATCTCGTCGGTTTCTTACAAGTCTCTCATTCACACTCAGAAATATGTGAACGAACATTTTCCATATTGTTGTGCGTCTTGTTATTTGTAGTTAATCTGTTGTATTTTGTTAACGTTGAAAGTACACGGATATTGAAATAATTAAAATAGTTTTCACACTATATACATAACAATGTTAATATTTAATTACAATTTAGAATCGGAAATTTATACCACTAGTAAAAATGGTACCATTTTATTTTTATTTTATCGATATGAAATAACTAATAGGTCTATTTATACATTGCACACAATCTGCCAGAAATACAACTTTAAGATCTCAAAGAATAAGACAATAGTGATGGCCTCCCTAGGGAAGAACACTGTAAGAACAAAAATTGTAATTGATAATAGTGTTATGGAGCAGGTATCACATTTTAATTATTTGGGATGTGATATTTCATGTAGGAAGGATAACGATATCGAGAGAAACTTATATAAATTTAGTTATGTCTGTAGAACATTAAAACGACTATTGAAGAATAAAAGTCAGAGAGAGACACAGGTAAAGTTCTATAAGGTCGTGGCTGTGCCGACTTTAATGTATAGATGTGGAACATGGACTCTCCTGCAAAAGGATATTTAAAACACATAGGCATCGGAAATGAAATTTGTAAAAGCAGTTAAGGGATGTAGTTCGAGAGATCTGCAAAATGATGGCATAAGGAAAGACGTAAAGTTGCAGTCGGTTCTGGAGAGAATAAAGGAATACAGGCAGAATTGAAGTCCCATGTGGAACGCGTATTCCTAAACAAGCGTTTGAATATAGGCCAGTGGGGACAAGAGATCGTGAAAGACCCTGGAAAAAATGGTCCGAGACTGCGAAATCAGAACGGTCTATAGCCCAAGCCATGGAGTGAAGAAGAAGAAGAAGAAGAAGAAGAAGAAGAAGAAGAAGAAGAAGAAAAAGATGAAGATGAAGATGAAGATGAAGATGATGAAGATGAAGATGAAGAAGAAAATGAAGAAGAGGAGGAGGAGGAGGAGGAGGAAGAAGAAGAAGAAGAAGAAGAAGAAGAAGAAGAAGAAGAAGAAGAAGAAGAAGAAGAAGAAGAAGAAGAAGAAGAAGAAGAAAATAACAATTACGAGAGACGGCTAAAATGCCATGCACAGTCGCTCATAACTCGCAAATGGAAAGAGATAGGTCATATTAAATCAATATGGCATAAAACTATATTTCATTTTCTACAAAACTTACATTTATTTTTCCACGTAGTCACCATTTACAGCTACACATTTCTACATAGTTGTTGTGGTCTTCAAGTTGCATGTACAATTAAATTGTTAAAATTACCTTGCAACTTCTTTTTTTTTTATATTTTATACACAACGCTTTTCGAGACTTATAGTCCCACCATCAGGTGATTAAACATGTTTACTCGCATGGAGTACGTCAATTAATAAAAGTCACACATTAATAACAAAACAGTATTCACCATTCCAACAAGGAAGGATACCTCCTGTGGTTGCTGGAATAGTGAGTACTGTTTTATTATTATTTTTAACAATACATTTGTTTAACTAGGATTTGGAGTTTGACGATATCTATTTCTTAGTGATAGATTTATTTTTGGATTAATTTGTTGTTCGCCTGAACACGACCTCTGATTCTATAGAGGTCAAAACGTCGTGTTTCTTAATTTTAACTCACAATAGCTAATGTCGGAAACCTTATAAAATTTGTAATGAGCATATTGCGCCACTAATTAACAATAATTTTAAGAATCGCAATGTTCTATTTTACTTAATAGCAGACATAAATGTTTACAAATGAATGAGAGTTAGAAAGGTTTGTGTAGTCTAACCTGTGTCCTTGAAATCAACCTATTTAACGGGTATAACGCTGAGTCTACAGTAAACTCTGGTACTGTACCTAATACAAGGGAAACAATCGTCCATTCGTCTGTTTACTGCTTAAAACATTAGTTACAGTAGGTCTACACGAAGTCTGTTGACACTTTGACTTATTTATATTTTTCAGATATTTTAAGGTTGTGAACAGTCAATCGTATTTTTAGAAACAAGGTGCATAGAGACACAGAATTAAAGTTCTACAAAGTTATGACAGTCCCCGTACTGTTCTATGGGTGTGATTGTTGACAGCAACCAAAAAACTATACAGTAGAATACAGGCTTCGTAAATGGCATTCTCAAGAAGAGTTAAAACGTGTTCTAAACTCAACCGTATAGGGGATGAGGCCACAAGAGAAGAGTTACAAGTCTTTAACTTGAATGAAAAATTAAAAGATTACAAACAACGGTGGAAAGAACACTTACAAAGGATGTCAGATTCCAGACTGGCCAAACAAGTCGGGAAATACCAACCTATCGGACACAGGTGTGTGGATAGAGCCAGGAAGAAATGGCTGGAGGATTGTTACAGGCGTAACAGCCAGCACCTTGCCTATGCCATGTTGTGAAGATGTTGATGTTGATTTTTAGGTTTAACGTGCGATTAAATGACTTCAAAAACTTTATATTGCAAAATAAGTTTACTAATTATATAAGTCTTGGTGTAACCGTTTGCGTATACGGCTATTAAAGGAAATCTTATCAACCGTAATGAATTCTTTAATAAATAAATAAACCTCCGCTCCACAGTCCGTTAAGGAACAAGGCGTACTGCGCAGCTTTTTGTGTTAGTGTGACGGTGTATGGCTAGTACTACGCGCCACCAGCCGCTAGTTGCGGTATTCACGGCCAGGAGGCGGCGCTGTTATCTCAGCGCCTACTCAGTTTGCCTCACGACGCTGAGTGCACGCCGTATGGAGCCTCCGCCGGGAATTGAACCCGGGACCACGAGCGCATCAATCGCCCGCGTTAGCCACTAGACCACCTGGAGGCTCTGAATTCTTTATCATTGTTAACACGTAATTGCTTAAACAAATGCTTACAATCACAGTAGAATGACGACAGCACGACGAATCGATTCGTTAAGTCGATAAGCTGCCGTTTGCTGAATGCTAATTATGGAAGAAGTTGAGGCAACGTGGATTGGATATGAAGATGTCCTTATAGTAACAGGACAATATGATTAGCTCAGCTTACAGTATCGCCGTCCTAACAACACATTATCAAATCAAAGCTTTCCGAGTGTGTACCTTCTTTGCCAGCAAGTTATAGTATGACGGATTTAGTGACAAACTGTGTTAGTCAATTTGTTTCACTTTGACTGAATTTTTTGCTGTTACGGTCTCGTATTTTATTTTTTAGTCAAAAACGTTTAATACATGTTAAGTAAAATTTGAAATGAATTTTTGAACTGTCAAGTAGTAAAATATACGATAATATTACAAATGTAATAATGCACAAAATTTGAATATTTATAGTTATACCGTTTGGTTACAGACATTGGAAATGTCTTGACAATATTAACAGTAGCATCAGGGGTCCACAGCTGGTGGAGACGGGTTTAGCACACACGATATATCCTAGCTGGCTTCTTACCTTGCTGCAACCTGTCTGGAGTTAAATCCCTTCCTTTAATATTTCCTGTCTGGATTCTCTTGACGAACTCTTGGTCTTTTTGACACCAACGCTATTAGGTTTTCAAGGGCTAGGGAAGTTTTTCATTGTTTTCGTACTTCAGCTTCACTATGTAATTCTTGTTTTCATTTCGTACTACTCGGTAAGGGCCTGTTTAGAGTTAAAGGTATCAAATGGTCAACGGTCCTAGGGGCGGAAGAGGAAGGTTTCCCAACGGTACTAGGTACGGGAGTACCTAGGAATGAAGCCCAGAGCAAGACCGATGGCTCATAGGTAGCATTGTTACCACTGGTCTTAATCTACAGAACGCTGGTAACGCCCTTAGAGAACATTTATCCTACTCAGAAGTCACAAAGGAACAAACCGGATGGAAAGTGGCTTGCTCATCTGAATAGGATGCCAGATGACAGGTTGTCTAAGGAGTCTGGCAATTCAAGCCTGTTGGACAGCAAAGTATAGGAAGATCTAGGAAGCGTGGTAAAGTATATATTTCCTTTGACATCGGAACAGGTGTTTCGCCTAGTCACTGATAGAAGAAGAGAAGAAGCATACTTTCCTTTTGTAGAGCCCCCCCGTAGCTACTTTTTAGGGGCAGATTTGCTATTTGTTAGCTACTGTCTTTAAAGTTAGTCTTCCTTTAGTATGTAATCAACGCAATAAGTAACTCGAATATTTCAGTTGTAATGTGTGTGTGTACATAATGCTGCTACTTTACGGTGAAAGACAATTACGCGTCAACTATCGAGTCTGTACCGGACCATACCGGTCAGCGCAGTGCATTCAAGGACATTGTTTCTAGTGGATTCACGAGAGCGTCTGTTTGTTTAAAAAAGTGTCAGATTATTCTGGCAATCAGCGGGGTATAAATACAGCCATTCAGCGACGGTCAAGTTAGTTATTGTCGGGCGAGTACACAGTGCGTTTGAGTGACGATTTACACAGTGCGGTTCGATGTATTGTGGCGAAGTGTTATGTGTTTTATAATCGTATGATACCATTGTAATAAAATTCTGTTTTATTAGTTGACATTTTATTGGGTGTGAACAATTTTTATTTCATTTTTTGTAGGAGACTATCGTGTTGATTACAAAGTATTTAATTGTGATAATTAAAGCTGATGATTGATTAATGACTTAAATGATGTCTTGAATTTGTTTTCCACTGTACTATACGACGATCAGTTTGACCGTTGTAACAATATAAATAGTGTGCAAGTGAAGTATGGGTATTGAAAAACTACGCTTAGGATGCGAAAGTGATGTTTTTGATGTCAGATAGGAGTGCGCAAGTTTGGACAGGACAAACTTGGGGGAGAGTTCAATCGAATTCGTCTTATTTGACAGGATTAATGAGCGTAGAAATAAATACTGTATAGATAGAAGACAATAGATCTTCACAGGATGCAAGACATTAGCATTCCTACAAAAGAATTCGTCTCCGATCCAAAGACTAAAAGTAGTTTAGATGATTACGAAATGATGGAATCAGTTAAAATCGACAAAGGTCTTCAACTAAAAGGCAGAGACTTTGTCTCTGCCTAAGCGTTGACAGAAAAAGAGAAGAAGAAGTACAGTGAATGAGTTTTATAACATCTTCCATTTTCTTCAAATTATCCATGACACATTTTTAATTGCAATGTAATTTATTCATATTTAGTTTTTCCGTTTTGTGTTTAGTTTTTTCCAGGTTACAACGTTAGTTGTTTTCTCTCCTTATTAAAAGAACTCACAGGACAATAATTTTTAATCACCCTATACATCTGGCAGTCAAAGAGTTATTGATTTTTTAGCACCTTAAGTTCACAATAAACGTAATTATATTCTCATGTAGGCTTCCGCGGCCGGTGTCCGTTATGTTTTTGAAGTCTTCTTCCGGTATGGACTGCGTCAAAAACGTCTTGTATGACAACGTTTCGCTCATATTACAGTGAGTATCCTCAGGTCTATGTGACGAAAAGGCCGGCAAGCGAACTCAGTTATATAGTCTAGAAGTGGCGGTGGTTGTTTCGGTAACTAAACCCTACCCTATAGGTGTTAGGCTGTGTGCATTATTTTGTGCGGTCAATCAACCCACGTACAGTCAAACCAGTAAGTAAAGGGTACCAAGTCATGCTCAGCGTGGCCGTTTTTCTGTTGTTGTTATCCTTGTGTTTATTAATTTCCATTGCTTCTAGGACCAATCTATCATAATACCTATTACACGATCTTATTACAGGCCTTTAAAGTTTACCATGTGATTAGTTAAGGTTGAATGCTGACTTTTCAATTGCAGAGTTCTTCGTATGTCTGACATGTTCTTGGACTCTTGTGGAAATCAGGCGGCCCGTCTGGCCAATGTAAACCTTTCCGCAATTGCGTTGAATTTCGTTGATATCTTCAGTGTTAAACGGGATTCTGGTTTTAATTGTCTTTGATTGGTTTTAAAAATTGTACCAGCTTATTATGTGGTCTTAATGCAGTATTTCCTCAACATACTGCTAATTTTGTCTGTTGTAACTTTACGTACGGTAAGAACGGTAAGAATACTCTGTAGTTATGCGCCACGTCACACTGCTGAGCCCAAAAAACGTAACCCACAACATACACCAGAAACGATGAAAATACTTATTACTACTTATTTCGCTTTACACAATATAAGATACTCTTAAAATAGTCTTAATGTCTAACATAATTACCTAAAGGCGGGGGTGTGCATAAAAAGGAAAACTCAGTACAAGCAGCTAGTGAGCAAAGTCAAGTTGCACCCGTTTATTTTAGAATAAAAATAAACCTCAGAACATTATATAATTGTGTTTCAGCCAGAGAAAGATGAATTACTGAGTCGACCAAATACAGAATAAATTAAATCCCAAAAATCGCTAAAATTCAACAAAAACATAATTCGAATACTAGATTAACCAATTATTAAAAATTCCACAGTTGCATCAATTAAATATCGGTTGAAATCGTTACAAAATTCAATAATAACATAAGTCAATGCCAGTTTACAATTTGTAATATATAGCGTACAAGCTATGATCTGTTCATTAAATTTCTTAACATCTTTTTTCATACTGTAAAGTCCTCGCAAAGATACAAGTTCATATTGCATAAAATGAGAAATTTACTTCATCATCTTTTTGACGAGTAATCTGGTAACTGGAAACTGCTGGTGGATATAACTAATGAATAATAATGTTACTTGAACATGTGAGTTGTGTTCGCTGGCGGCCTGCTGTTTCTGGTCACACCGTGCGTAAGCCAGTCATGGGAAGGCATGTTTCTGCGCTGTTCATAAGGGATACTGTCGTACGTATTCTTGAATGTCTGAAGTAATCATGTGGCGAATCAAAATTCTCACGTTCGTGGGCCCATACGTGGAACCAAGCTTTACTTGGTGAGGAAACTTCCAACCAAAGTACCCACCGGGAGACGACGGGCGACTCTGCTCACAGCGCAGTTTGATGGTAGACTGATTCAACTTGTCGAGAAAAAAGCTTTACTAGAAAAAGGAAGGGGGGTGTGATGTCAGGGAACGCTGACTAAAGTACGAATAATTTTCCGTCGCGCGACTATTTAAACTTATATTAATTGAATCGGTACTAACGCTTGTTGCATTCGGCAAGGGGTGCTGAATAACTGCAACAGTTATTATCTTCTGCTGTAGGAATTTCCGAAGGTTTCTTGGTTTTCTTAAACGCTTTACGTATGGCATTCCTGTTATAGCCGTTACTGTCAAGAGCGATCGTTAGGTGCTTTTCCTTCTCGAGGAAATGTTCGTCATCAGATACCCTCTTCGCTCTATGAAAAAGTGTGTTGAGGACGGCTTGCTTTCTTACTTTCGACAATGTTGAAACTAACCAAAATGTCTCCTTGACCCAATGTTAAAGATTGCAATAAACGTAACTGCTAACGTGTTGCTACTCTAGTCAAAAGGAAGTGATAAAAAGGTATGAAAAGTTGAATTAGAAGTATGTACCGGGCTGTTTGGTCGTGGTTCAGGCCAAATTCGAGTCTACCTGAACGCGGATTGTTAAACGTCAGGCCCACAGTACTGTGGTAAAGGGTGAAGATGTACCACGATGCTACCAGTACTTATACATTCACCACCGAGCTGTTTGGCCGTGGTCCAGGGGTTTCAAACAAACCAAACGTTTCAGCAGCACCACTGGCTGCCATCATCAGTGGAATTCGAATTGTGCCATCATCAGTATAAAAGTAAACACTGATTAGAATTCCACTGGAGATGGCAGCCAGTGCTGCTGTTGAAACGTTTGGTTTGTTTGAAAACCCTGGACCACGGCCAAACAGCCCGGTACATACTTCTAATACAACTGACCGTGAAAGCCTTAGAAAAGTACTGGCAATAAGTTTGTTTGAAAGGTTATTTAAAGACAAGCAATTTGGGAATAATTTGGCTAATGAATATTGTGCATTCAGTCTTATACATAAATTTAAGTCGTACGTTTTGAGAAATTTGCATCGTTTACATAAATGACGCTTGCATAGAAACACACACTACGCGCCCACTGTAAAGGAATTACATAGTAATTTTCTTTCTCCTTGGCAGGTTTTGTAATAAATATTTAAATACAATTTTGCTTGTCAAATAATAAAACATTTCTCTCGATAGTGCGGTGTAAAAATTGGACTTATAAATGTGGTACACGTCTGCACGTCTACTAATGTTTTCTTACAAATAAATTCAACACAAAAAAGTGAAATACCCGTGATGAGAATTTCAACTCAACATTTTATTTAAATGAAACCAATTTTCTCTAGATACTTTGGTATCGCTGATAAAAGCGTGGTTAGAATTAAGACGAGTAAACTTTACTAACATCTGCTAGAGACGGACGCCTTTTTAAGCCGTCTGTTTTTAGTTGAATTTTGTCATAGGATTAATAAAAAGTACAAAACGCACTTATTATGCCTGTCAGAATTGCTGAGAATATTTTAGAGCATATTAAAATTATAGACATTAGCAAATAAGTTCAAATTGTTATTTGTATTTGTTCTTGTGTACCGTAAAGTCTTGAGAAAAAGCAAACAAAATGTGTAGGACCAACTTTGTCGTGTTTACTTTGCTGACCTTCTACTTGTCATGTTCCGGACAAGGCCTTACAGTGTATCCACCATTATGTTGTCATCGTCGTCGTCGTTTAGGACTTGAAAATGGTGGGAACACTGAAAGGCCTTCTCCGAAAAATGACAAGTAGCAGTTCAGCAAGTAAACACTACAAAGTTGGAATTACAGAGACTGCTAATTCAAATAACAAAATGAACAAAGACAGCTTACTGCACGTCGAAAGTGACGATAAGGACACAAGGTAAGACTAATATTTAAATAACTAAAAACTAAAGGAAAATTAAAGAAAACTCTTAGCAAAATATGGTTCAAGGTCGTGGTTTAGGACTTGAAAGTGGTGGAAACACTGAAACCCTCGTCCGAAACTTGGCAAGTAGCAGTTCAGCAAGTAAATACGACAAAGTTGGAATTACAGTGACTGCTAATTTAAAGAAAAAGATGAAAAATGTGTAGGAGTTTTATATACCTCTTAATTTTAAAAAGTAAGTCTTATGAACTGGATACTGAAGTGAACAACGCCCTTGCTTCCAACAGAATAGGTTGTGGGTTTGAATCCGTCTCAATGTGTTCTAATTTTCAAATCATCCAACCGGATTCTTAATACGAAAAACGCAATATAACCATTTTACCTTCTTATTATTGTACTTCATCACCAAAAATGTAAAATAATAAACTCTAAGTTGTGAGTAAAGAATAAATTTGCCAGTTTCTTAATGTTTGCTCAAGAATAAATTTAAAATATTTTAATAAATTACATTCCGTTTTATTTACAAAGCGATAATTGTAAGCAAAATACTGATTGTAATTCCAATTGTCATCAATCCAAAAACTGAAAAGGATGAATGTTATAAATAAAGAAGTGCTTAGTTACTTAAATACTTCATAATTAGCCGTGGCTCTACAACCCTTGGTGGATCTTGGCCTGCTCCAAGAGTCGATTCCATTCCTCCCTATTGCATGCCCTAAGGTTTTCAGTTTCTCATGTTCAGCTTTCCGAGGTCCTCCTCTATCTGGTCTTTGAATCTACTTCGGGGTCTTCCCCTTGCCCGAATACCCATTGATTTTTGGTAGAAAATGTGTTTTGTAGTCTGTCCTTCCTGGTACGTGTCCAACGCACTTTAGCCTGTATATTTAGATTATCCTGACAATGTCCAGTTCTTTGTAAAGATGGTATAGTTCATGATTATAGCGCCTGCGCCACATTCCATTTTCTTGTACTCCTCCAATTATTGTCTTTTACAGCATCCCAAAAGTCTCCCGCTATTTTTTGTCATTTTTCAGGTTTCTGAAGCTCACGTCAACACTGGCCTGATAAGTGTTTTGTAAATTTTGCATTTCGTGCTTCGTGAGGGATGATGTCAGGTGCTTTTCTAATGCAAAATATGTTTTATTTGCGAGATATATTCTTTTCTTATTTCAGTGTTGATGTCGTTAGTGCTGTTTATCTGGAAGCTAAGACATATAAACTCTTTTACTGCCTCTACATTTTTTGTGCCTAATTCAAAATTTCGGATGTTTGAGTTTAATGGTAATGTGTTGGAAGCGTACATATATTTTGTTTTCACCAAGTTTATCTGCAGTCCAGTTTTACTTGAGGCTTCCTCTAATGCTATAAGGGCACTAATGAGATCTCGTTTTGTCCTGGAAATTAGATCAATATCGTCTGCGTATGTTAAGAGTTGTGTACTTTTGTTTAGGATCATACCTCTTGTGTTTATTTGGGAGTCTCTTATCGATTTTTCTAGTGCTAGATTAAATAACAAGCATGACAGACAATCTCCTTGTTGGAGTCCAGTTCGAGTTGTGAATGAACGTGACACGGGTTTCTGCACTTTAACTTTACATTCTTCTTTCGAGAGAGATTCTTGGATTAATTTAATTAAGTGTGTCGGTATCTTGAATTCCTTCAATGCTTTGTACAGTGTCATTCGGTCCACACTGTCATAAGCACTCTTATGAATACGTGGTGTGTTTCTATACCAAATTCTCGTGTTTCTTTCCAAGACCTGTCTAACCATGAAGATGTGATCGACACTTAAATACTTAATCCGTGGGATTGATTGAGGTCGATCGCTGTTCTTTGATTATAAGTGTTATAATTACTGCGTGTACTGAAACAAGCCGTATACAAAACAGAATAATCTGCAACCTTTCAGTATGTCATTTATTTTGTAATTATAAGTTTGACTTTAAAACGTTTGATAAAGAATTAAAACAATTACGTGTTTTACATTGTTGATTGTTTAAGGTGTTCACAAGGCTACAGCAGGTTATTATTATCATAGTCATTTTTTTGTTTTGGGGCTTGGTAACTGAGACCTTTAGCCCAACGACAAACCGTTCCTCGGTGAGATCTTCCGTTTTCACCTACATTTTAGTTGACTCAACGAGAGAGTACACACTATGACGCAAAACAACTTTTTAAAGGCTATAAAATAATCGTGCTGCTTTTGTAAAGAACACATATAAGGACGTAATTCCTGCTTCACAACGTACGTTTTGTGCAGGGAACACCACAAGCGGTAGCGGTGGCGGTCTCGTGCGTTGTGAACAGGCTGTAGCTTTTTTTCAAGCACGATTTCCTGGCTGAAGAGTGCACCGCGCATCCGCGCATGCGTAATCCATTTTACTATTAAAATGCCGTGTACTGGCGCAATAAAACGTCTCTCCCCTGGTCATGTGGGAGATGCACCTGTTGCGTTTAACGAGGATTTGCCCTCGCAGCCAGGTTGTCCAAATGTATATTTTATGTTATTTTTCTGTCGAAAATTAGCCCCAGAAATTTGATTGCGGGCCTATAGCGCAGCCAGATACAATGTATGGTTAACGTGGGGTCCGGGTGCCTTCCTTGCTTTCGACAAAAGTGGTCACAGGTTGTCTTTATTGTCAAGAAAGAAAAGCCTATAATATAGGCTGCTATATGCTATATAATATAATATATGCTATAGCATATTATGCTGATAGCATTTTATACCAATGTGTGTATAAGAACTTGTATTTTACGCCTGCTTTCGCCGAGTAGAACAACTCACAATTGTCAATAGTTATATACTCTCAAAGATCCCGTTGATTGTGATACCAAAAAGCGTGCCTCACAACGGAGATCCCTGCAGTACTTTGTTTTCCAACTCGTGTGGGACCAAAAATGATTGTCCTACCCAAACACGGAAAGACCTGTCTCTGAGAGAGCTTGAGATAAATTTTGGGAGGATACTATAAAAACAGAATGAATGTGAAAAATTCAATTCTTGATATTATCCAAACAAAAAAATTACAGTGGTATGGACACACGAAAATAATGACACAGGAAAGACTGCCAAGGAGAGTTATAGAATAGACCCCACCAGGAAGAAGGAAAAGAGAAAGACCACCTATCACATGGATAGAAGAAGTTCAGACTATCTTGAGGGAAGGAGAAATTTAAGAAGATCTTTGGATGGACAAACAGCAGTGGAATATGAGAATTTAATCACTCTGTAATCTTTGGTTTCGGAAAATGTGTAAACATTGTACAGCCGGTAATAGTAATAATAAATAATTAGATCACTGGCCTATAGCGCAGCCAGACACCATGTATGGTTAACGTCGGGTGTCTTCCTTGCTTTTGACAAAAGTGGTCACAGGTCGTCTTTGTTGTCGAGAAAGGAAAGCCTAATATGCTGATAGCATTTTCTACCAACGTGTCTATAAGGACTTGTATTTTACGCTTGCTTTGGCCAAGTAGAACAACTCAGGATCGTCAACATTTCTATAACCTCAAATATCCCGTTGATGGCGACAGTAAAAAGGAGGTTCCTGATAGCTCAACGGAGGATGGTACTTAGGTTTTCGGAAAATGATTGTCCGACCCGAACACGGAAAGTCCTGCCTCTGAGAGAGCTGGAGATAAATTTGAACAGGTTACCTCAGAACCGCCAATCGTTTAGTTGTTGCATAGTATGAAATTACCACGTTTTGTCGAACGCTTTCTCCAGATCAAAGAATCACGTCTGCAGACACATGCAATCATGTGTTTGCCTTCGATAAAACTGTCTTTAACTGCGTTTTCAGATAATTCAGTCAATCAGTGTTGTCTCCGGTACCCACACTGATGTGAGGTCAAAAGGCCGTGTTTTTCCAGACAACAGGTGAGCCGGCTGTTTACCATCCTCTCTAATAACATCACGTCAACGATATTGGTCGATATTTTTATGCTGTGAGGGGATCCTTTCCGGCTCTTAGAAGTGGTATGACGATCCCACCCATGGTTTTGGGTATGAGGCTCCTTCCATGGTTTCGGACCATATATGGTTCCTTGCGTCTATAAAGTGCCATCCGGCAGTTTGTTGACACGTATAAAAATAAGACAATGGAGACCAGAATTAATTACTATAGTAACAAGTAAATAAACAAATGCTCTTACCAGCATCGGAACTGTACCTTTATCCGTTTCTGCAGTACAATTGTGAAATTTTTAACGTCCAATTGTATCGATATATTACGATGTGGAAAAGAAGAAGTGTACTAATTGCAAATTGTCCTATTACTTAACGCAAAACGAAAATACGTGATGTTTTCATTTGTGAGGTTATGTGACAACGGTTTTTGGTTTTTTAGTTCACTGCTGAAATAAATAAAAGCCATGGTTGAGGAAAACATAACGTTTAATGTGTATATACAGTGGTTATAATACAGTAACACTTAAAATAAAGATCTTAACATTTTTGAGTTAACAAGTACTTGTAATCTATAAAGGGCACATGTGCCTCTAATTTCATGGCCCGTCTTCTCTCAGTTACTTGTATAGTCATAAACATAAACTCTACACATATGTCAATGATTACAATCACGTAGGCACCAGGCCTATGTATTGCACTGATTTGTAAACATGTACATTACACTGACAGTTTATTGCTTTCAACGTGACACGCACGCCTATGAATTTGTAGTTCCTATATTATACCAGGAAACAATTTCTATACTTCTTAGACATCGAAGTTATCTTTTAACCAATGAGAATAATGTATTTGTCGTTCTTTGTTATCAGAATAAATAAAAGTAACGTTACAAGTAGAAAAGAAATTTGATTTTGAATTACCTTCAGAAGCTGAATTTAAATAGAATCCAGTAATTCTGTTGAGATCACGTATGAAATGATTGAGGTTTAACTCGTAATTTCAGGTGTCAAACTCGCCTACGAAAGTGGATTACGAAAGACGGAGGACGCGTAAAGCACGGGAATTAAATTCAGTTCTGTAACTAATTTTACACGCTAAAAGCGTCGCCTTAATATGAACTCTGCTAAGCGTTTTTAACAATAAATTTAAAAAATTCAGTAATTTTGTGTAAGTACTATTAAGATGGATTAAAAAAGTACCTGACATGTAGCTTCATCTCAAGAAGCACGAAGTGCATAATTTACAAAACACGTATCAGGCCAGTGCTGACATATGCTTCAGAAACCTGGACAATGACAAAAAATAGCGAGAGACTTCTAGATTGCTGTAAAAGACTGATTCTAAGAACAATATTTAGAGGAGTACAAGAAAATGGAATGTGGTGCAGACGTTATAATTATGAACTGTACCATCTTTTCAAAGACCCGCTTCAGGATAATCAAAATACACAGGCTAAGGTGGGTTGTTGGACACATGGAGAGAATAGAGGAAGGACAGTCTTCGAAACATATTTTCTACCAGAAACCAATGGGTAGAACGAAAAGTGGAAGACCCCGAAGTAGATTCAAAGACCAGATAGTGGAGGTCCTTGGAAAGCTGAACATAAGAAAGTGGAAAGCCAGAGCATGCAAGAGGGAGGAATGGAATCGACACTTGGAGCAGGCCAAGACCCACCAAGAATTATAGAGCCACGGCTGATGATGATGATGATGACTATTAAGATGGGTCTACTGATTGTAATTATATGCAATATTCATATATTCTCACAGTATCCTTGTATATATTTATTATTTATATGAATAATAAATAAAACTTTTCTTACAACAAAATATGTAAGAAAATTATTTTCTTTTAATATTACAGTATTTCGATAGTATAAACTACCATTATCAGAAATTGCAAATTATATTACTAAATTAATATATAAATTACAAATTTATATGCAATACTACCCTTTTTAAAATTATCAATGTATATTTATTTATCTAAAGCTCTACTTAAGATATTGTATATTTTTGTACAGTGTAATTAGTTACCCATAAACGCATCAATATATTACCTTCAATAATAAAGAATATTTTCATCTAGTCTGTGGACGTAGCCTATATGGGCATTTAGATGTTTACCATAGGTATGACGCGTGAGTACTGTTCAATAGCTCTCGATTCGATTCCTTGGCGTAACGTAACATCAAGTCGCTAAGTCGACTTAGGTCGGTCGCACACTAGAGCGAGCAACGTTTTGTTTTGCGACAGAACCGTTTTGACGCATCGGTGGAGAGAGGTCTGAGATACTGGTTCACTACGTTTCTCGTCAGTTGTTTATGAGCTGCAAAAGTATGTGGTTCGTGGGTTCGTGACAGGCATTATTTTGCATCTACTTCAGTTTCAACTACATTTATGGGTACATCAGGGTTATATTTTTAACTGCTTTATCAAGTGTGGGTGCAATCTTTTGCTATCCCAAATGAAGAGTTACCGCTGTGACAAAAGGGTTATTTCACAACTTCTGATGCCGTTATGGAGTGCCTATGAAACTATACGAATCAAGTGATAAATTTTGAGATTAAACCTATATATATCAGAATGTCTGTAATAAAAAGACATAAAAGATAACAATAGTTATTTTAAAAATCAATAACTAAATGTATGCATTTTTTTAAGTAAAAAGGTTTTATGGCCGTAGATTCAGTCGTAAAATAATCAGGCTTTTGAACAAGAATGTTCTGTTCCGAAGCCTTCTTGGACTAGAACATATATTATCTGTAAAAAGTCATCAGAAAACCAATCTGATTACGAGAATTCAGTCAATGATAATTACTTTAAACGAATAGATCACACTATCTTCGGAATCGATAAGGTGTAAACGTTGCGTGGGGTCCATGACGATAGGTCTGCTAATCGCCACAAACACAAGTTAGAAATTCCTTGAGTTACTGCGAAAAATATTGTAATTGTGCTAATCCGTGAAAGTTCAAGATCTCCGATTGGGGTATATAGACAATTAAAGCTGACTGGGTAGTGTAAGTCTGACACACAATTTCTTAGCAGTAACAGTATCTGTCTGCGGTGCAAGTATATAACCGTGTTACTGAGAAATATCTACACACACGAAAGCGACCCTGAACCCGGACGGAGTACATCAACCCACGTACTCATCCAGATCCAAGATCGTGCTGGATCAACCAGTCGTCTGAAAGATCTTTAGTCGACATTAAAAGAAGTGAACATAAGTCACTTATGTACAATTGAAAAAAAAAAATTACTTGAATCAAAACTATCACATCAGTAAATACGAGGGCTATTCAGAATGTAAGTTCCGATAGAGTATTAAAGGAAACTAAGGATATATTTACAAAACATTTTTATTGCTATATGAGGTACACACCTTAAGCTACTTTTCTATATAGTTTCCGTCATTTTTGAAACACTTTTCATAGCAAAGCACCAGGCGTTGTATACCTTCGTTATCGAAGTTTCCCGCCTGTGATTTGAACCATGTATTAACAGCTTGTTTGACATCGTTGGCCACCAAGGAAGCATTTTCCATGCCTGAAAAGGTGATATTCGCTTGGTGAGGTCTGGGTTGTAAGGCGGATGATCAAATTGTTGCCAGCCAAACTTTGTGAGGAGATGTTGCGTTGCAGCGCCAGTGTGTGTGTGTGTGTGTGTGTGTGTGTAGTGTCCATGATTCATCCCAATGTCCCGGGTAAACATCCTACGTTCCTTACTCTGAATCGGACCAAGCAAAAAAGTCGTATCAATCTTGATGCTATTGAGTCGCTCACTGCCTCTTTTCCATAAATATCGAAAATCTGACGGTGAATTTCAATTGTTTAACGACGTTCGCATTCAAGAACCGAATCACATACTTACTTTTTGACGCGGGGGTAGTGTCGAATTTTTTCGACACTATAAACACGTCCAGCACAGCTTCCTCGGTGCACAGTTCTTTACAAATGGCGTAATGTTGGCTTGCGAACAAATCAACAAACTGGCCGCGCATGCGCAAGAGCGTGACGGCATCGGTACTGCGGCAATATTTAAAAACGGAACTTACTTTCTGGATAACCTTCGTACTTTATAGTAAATAAGACAAGAAGAAGTTTTAAATATTAATTTATTTCACTATACAGAAAGCAAAATTTTACAGTAGTTGTGTTAGAAAAGTTAACAGAGACAGATTAATTATTTTTAATAAACTGTATTAAAAGCTCAGTAGATCTTCAGAAAATAATGGCATCATTAATAAATCCGCTTCATTCCAAGCATATAACTCGACTATTTATTCTATGCGACCCGTATACATCGCGTTATGTTTATACGTTTGTACATGTAGGCCTACTGTATATAACAAACATTGTCAACAATTAACCAAATAGAAGAAACAAATCTTAGCCGATAGGTGAATTAAGATTTAACTTGACTCTTAAAGCGGTAATTAGAGTTACTGTAATTTATTATTTATGGTCTAAGTCAACCTTTGAATTTATGGCGGCGCATATATAACTGAGGACCAGTTCGATGGGCGCACCCCATCAATGGAAAATATAATGGTGCAGAGTTCAGTAGCCGGACGTTACAAACATTAACTGTTACTTTATAATACCCTTGTGATTATATTTAGCGACGTGGAACACGGAAACAAAAAAGCTTGTGACGATTTAAATTGTAAAAAAAAGTAAAAAATTTAATAATAAAAATCGAAGAATGGGAAGTTAGTTAAAAAACATTAAATCGCACTATTAAACCAATTACCCCTGGACAAACTCATGGTAGTGATGAGACTTAAATAAGAAAATTTAACTAGTATTAATTAATTAAAATTGTGGAAGCAAAAGTTAAAGAATAAAACTGTTAACCCTTTATTATACTTATCATGCTATGACGTGTGAATTCCGGATTCAACTTGTATACCGAGCCGGCATTAAATAAGAAATACGTGTAAACCATAATATAAAGAATTAATAATTTAAAGTCACTAGTAATAGGTGTAATAATTTCAGTATACGAGGAAAATCTCGATTGTTTATTTTGTCTAACTGTAAGACTATTATTAAATAAAAGATGGAACTATATTATGGCGGAGTATTCGCTCCGCGTCGTTGCAACTTTCCTGTTGTAACAACTGGGGATTAACGATGCTGCTTTCTAACTGCAAACAGCTCTACGCTGGGGCTCTTCACAAAATGTTATTTTGTGTGTATTTTAATTTAAGTGTTAACTTCCACTAAACGTGTGGACAGCTAGACATAAGAAACGAAAATGTAGTGAGTAAATTTTTGTGAAACAAACATGTAAGAAAAAGGAAAAACGTGTGTAAGAGGTGACATCCCCTGTAATTTAAATAACCAGTCAAATATTGTTCAAGTTAAAAGAAATTCCAACATAATGTACAAACAATAAGTAAACTCCAGCACGACGGTGCAATTAAACAGGTGATGTGAATAACAGTGAAAAGTGACGACTTCGACCTATACTGCCTTTACTCTATCGCCGAGAATCCTGACGACTTCACGTTAGCTGGCACCATCACATCCATTTCATCATTACTGGACAGACTACCCCTTGGACAATCCTCGACTACAAGAGTACGGAAGAATCACTCGTCAAGACACGGACAGTTAACCATAATATAAGAGGTGACGCGGGAGCTCGTCTTCCGTGAATTATACATATTTTAAAATATAAGTAATTAAAGATGAAAAAGACTTTCAAAAGACAATCGATAAGCTCTAAGATTTAAACTGGTGTAACCACCAATTCTTGTAATCATACGTTGTAACTTAACTTTCGTTATGTAACTTCAAAAGTTGCTCAACTAAATAAAACCATTCTTCAAATGGTCTACTTAAGGAATAATGTAATCAGATAATCAAGTATGGTAAATTTGAAAATTCTTAACAAGAAAAAGAAAGACTCGGATCCGAGGTAAACTCATTATCTAAATGATCATTTTATTTTAGATAGAAAACCCCTTTACAATCTCAGAGTAAATAATATCTTTATTTGTAATGTGTTACGTATACTATGTGAATAAAAGGGATGTCATCTTTGTTGCATACTAAAGTGAGTGCATAAATCAGTTAAACCCCTCCCCTTGTTTCCTATAATTAGATTAATTATTATTTTGTTAGTCTTGTGTTTTGAGTTTCAGTTTGTTACAACGTAGGCAGCCTGTATAATTGGCTAGCGTCAATTATCACAGGTTCCCTGGATTATGACGTAGCCGACACGTCATAAACTTTACAGTATTTTTCATACAAACTTGTGAAAATTTTCACATTAGGAGTAGGTCATCAACAGCTTGTTATCATGCACGTTAAAACTAATAAAACTTTAAACAAAAAAATGGTTAAACAGGAAAACATTTTAATAAAAACAAATTAAAGAATTTAATACAATAACACTATTTATTTTCATAAAGTGCACAGAAATATGAAACTTAAAAAAATCACTTTGTCGTGAAAGGTGTTTACAGGGTCTGGGCGACAAGCTCGACAATCGTATTGGTGGAAGACGTACCGCAGTAACTGGCCTGTACTATTTTATAATACGGTACTTTGAAGCAGGTACAATGCGGGTGCGTTCCTTCGTCACAATATAATAAAGTTACAAATTCGTTCGCGGGCGCGTCACACCTCATCGACGGGCGCAGAGTTGCCGGCTGCTGTGCTAGAGAATCTCAAAAGATTGGATGTGAGGAGTTACACTGAGATAGCAATGGACTTTGGAGAAGATTGGTGTTGTAAGACAGGACTTACGTTAGGCTGTAGTGCTCGAGATGCAGATGGGTTTTCTTATAAATTATACAGGTATTATTGTTATAATTTTTAATTATTATTTTTTGCTTGTTTTTTGAACTATCAGTGTACTTACAGTTTAATTCTCGTATTAAATATTAAAAATTTTATAAGATGTTTTATAACTCTCCTAATAAAATTGAAAAACGTTTTTTGTGGTAAATGGTGTGTGGGCTAACCATTCTTCTTTTCTCGTTTGAATAAAGTAATTTTGTATGTTAATTTATATGTCTTACTTATTTCCAATTACCTTTTAAATTCTTTAATTAAAACATGGCTGTGTATAAATCAGTGTTATAGGTTTACCAACCTTTCTGGATATAGGAATATGTAATGAACAAAAAAACATACTTATTGAAAGCAGTGGCGGCTGGTGGTTCCACAGTTTGGTGGTTGCAGTTGATTGAGTTAGTGGAGGAGGGGTTCAAGACGTTAAACTAAAAAGACGCAGTGTTGCCTACTGCTGGTTTAGGAGAGATATGTAAAATGTAAAAGCCAACAAAATTACATGAAGCAACTTACAGATATTTACCCATGTCCTTTATTGTGTGTTTCGAAATAGAATATGTGGGCACACGCACTATTCAAAGTTACAATAAAAAAGTTAAAGTACAATTTTTCGTGTTTATTACTGCAGTTACTGTAATGGATAAATTCAACAGAGGGATATTGACGCGTTACAATGTTAAGAAATGTATCCCTACTCTGACACGAGAAAGTGTTACTCCACACATACTGGCGGTATTGTCAAAGCCCGTTCCTTTAAGGTTTAATATCCGGTCTCCAGTGGCAACTCCGCTTATCCTGTAAACCCACCGATATTATATTCTGAGAGTTATCAGTTTATTCTTCTTCTTTCGTCCCTGGTAAAATGTGCTTTTTTAACGTACACTACGAAAGTCAGTTTACATAGAAATAAATCAATTACAGTTAAAAATAATAAAATTTGTGAGAAAGGAAACGACATACTTTGAATCGCACTTAATATCAGCACATAGGTAATAAACAATATCATATATTATTCTTTCCTTATTACTTATATTCTTCAAAACTTTCACAAGTCGAGAGAAAATTACATAAATTTGGTGATACAGCTAAAGTTCTATAAGGTCGTGGCTGTTTCGGCTTTAATGTATGGTTGTGAAAAATTGACTCTCCTGCAAAAAAATATTAAAAAAATACAGGCCTCGAAAATTACATTTTTAACAGCAGTTAAGGGATGTAGTTTAACAGATCGTCTATGAAACGACGACATAAGGAAAAATCTGAAGTTACAATCGGTTCTGGAGAGAATAAAGGAAACAGGAAAAATTTTAAGTCCCATGTGCGACGCATGATAGACGACATGCGTATTCCTAAACAAGGATTTATGTAGGCCAGTGGGGACGAGAGGTCGTAGAAGACCCTGGAAAAATGGTCAGAGACTCTGTGAAGTCGAAACGGGCTATAGCCCAAGCAATGGAGTGAAGAAGAAGAAGAAGAACTTTCACAAGTTTATTGAAAAAAAAAGGTCTTACAAATTAGTATGATTTCAAGACCCACATATTTATAGGAAAAATATTTTTCAAAGTGATTGTACTTCATGTCACAAACTTTGATTAATAATGCAAATTACGTTTTCTGTTATCAATTCGCAATCCGTAATAAACTGAAACCCATTACGTTTATAAAAAGCAATTGAATATATATTTGTTTTAATGATCAACCTATTATCGTTAAATTAAAATGATTATACATAAAGAATATTAATAATTTTTACTTTCACACATACATTAATGATCCAACATAAAAAGCTTCACTGTTCAAATAATTCTAGTGTATCAATTTATGAATTAGTTTATTTCTCTGCATAGTTTTACATAGGAAAGACACTTTCCATTTTCATAGACAAAGTAAAATTTGTAGGAATAAAGAGGTATACGTCAGCAAAATGCAGTACTGTTACTGCGATCTCACGGATTCTTGTATTGCACAGTTGAAACAAAATGCAGACACCAATGAAGTCACTAATTACCATCCTTAATTAGTCACAAATAATAATGTAAAATCAACAAGGCACTGTCATACAATAATTCAAGTTAAATTTGTCCGCACGCAATAATAACAATATACAAATATAACACAATAATCGCTTTCCACTAATCCGTAACAATTACTTGATCCGCACTCTAAAATATCGCCAGGTGTAATTAACTTCTAAGCCGGCCGTAGACGCTTGTAGAGATCCCGCAGATGTTTCAGAATGATTTTCCATACTCCTGGCCGCGTGCCAACATAATTTGCATAGTTACAAGATTTCGAACAGTGTGGAAGCTACTTGAGTACACGGCCTTGACCGTGACACTGCACCTCCTCGGCTAGCCGAGAAACGTGTACAACGACGCTCTCGTCTTTCCGATAGCGTTATCGTAGCAGTGTTGTGGAATGACAGCATTATAAACTAAAGCATTCTTGACACCATTTCTACACGACAGGTAAAAAACTCCACTTTCCCTCTCCTTCAGCAATTACATGGAGGAAATTTCGACTAAGCGTGTTCCGATACATGTCCGTCATTCGGTCGTCCTGTCGGTCTATAATTTAGTTCCGTATTGGGCAGACTGTACTGTGAATCGCTGCAAATGGCCGTTGTATTCCCAGATAGCTCCAGGTGAAGGTAACCACCACCACCACCATCATCGTCGTCGTCGTCGTTGTCATCGTCGTCGTCGTCGTCATCATCATCATCATCACCACCATCATCACCACCATAATAATAATAATAATAATAATCATCATCATCATCATCAGCATCATCATCATTACCAACACCAACAACACTCTAAGGATTAGGCACTAGACCTGTTCCGGAACCCATATCCTCCTCGTTCTACCGACATCCCTATTCCCAGTAGCGTGATAACCCAAGCCAGCCACAGCTAGACGGATACCAGGCATGCGATTCAAGTGTTCACACCGTCTCCTTCTGTTGTCTTCAATCTTCTGGTGCAATGATATAAGGGGGTGTGACGCTAACATATGCTTTCATTGAAGAAAAATTCACTAGCTTCTCCACCCCATAAAAACTGATTGTCTCCCACCTACACGTCGGTGGACCCTGTTACGCCGAGCAATCCACTCCAAGCCTGTGGTAGCGAATCCCTTCGGCGCAGCGCAGTGAATCGGTAAGAAAACGTAAAATGGGTGTTCTGTCAGGGCAGCCAGGGAGTTATCCTGGGTCCTGGCATGGCAGGATGGTGCACATCGGGATCTACTGCGATCGGGAAAAGAGAGCTTGTCAGCTGAAATGAAAGCAACTTTCTAGGGGAAGAGCAGCCTGAAATCAAAGTTCCTAATCCTCCAGGTTGGGGGTTTGCAGCAGCCAAGTAACCTGCTTAAGCAAAAATATATGTACTTACAGAACTGGGAAACACGGTGACGGTAACCAGCTTATAAAAATGAACATACTTGCACTACTCAAAGGAGTCTTAAAAACGTTATAAGACTTGGGAAGGCAATTACAAGAAACAGAACCAATTTGAAGACATTGTGTATGGGATACTACAGGTCAGCGACAGTTAGAATATAGAAACAGCGAACGACAAAGAAGACATGTACGTTAAGGTGGTTGTCTTAGACAGCGTAGCCTAAGAGCAATTATTCTCTGTACAAAACAGAGTCACAACGGACAAGATAAGGACGTATCACTACACTGTATGTATGGTTTTGATTCATCCTACTACAATGTCAGTTACAAATCTGGCAAATCTGATAAAAACAAAGTAAAAGTGTTTTAGTCTTTTAATGTTTTCCCATTACTAACATTTATGAGAACAAACATTTTTTGCTGTACGAAGTATACAAACTTGGAAAAGATACAAACCATTCAGAACAAAGTACTCAGAAGCACAGTGAATGCCCCTTGTTATATAAAGAACGACACGGTACATAGAGACCTCAATGTAGAATATGTTAGCGAAATAATAACAAAATATTTTGTTAGTTTTATTAGCAGCTATCTTAACACCAACTTTGTTACCACAACATTGCAACACTGCTAAATACTTCGTTCTTGACGAGACCTTTCAGTGCCTCCACCATCTTCAGGTCTTAAACGACGTAGGCCTACTACTGAACGACCAGGTCGTTTAAGACCCGAAGATGGTGGAGTCACCGAAAGGCCTTGTCAAGAACGAAGTATGTAGAAGTGTGGCAATAAGTAATGGCAAAGCTGGTAATAACAAAATATGCGGACAAACATGAGCAGAGGATTCAGATCCACGATACCCCAATAATGTGACACGTGGTGGAAGAAGCGCCACACGTCCTAAGGCGACTCAAAAGACAGAAGCCACGTGATCTGGTATCGCAATAGGAAGCAATTAATATGTATAGATGCACAAAACTCTACGTGAGAGAAAGACAGAATAATCTTGGGATTAGGCACAGGGCTTCACCCCATCACCTGTGAAGGAAACATGAAGGAGAAGCTGCTGGATGTGCTTGCTCAGTTGTAGCATTAACAGATGTGTTTTTAGTAGGTTAGAGTCCCACACTACTAGGAACTACGGGGTTCCTAATGTCTATAGAGATTTTCACCTAGCCACGTAAAAAATTACTAACATTTATCACTTTGTTTGCAAATTATCAACGGAAAGAGACTAAACAATGACAGTGACGATGATGAGTTATGTAAGGACGGACGGAATTCAAAACGTGAGCTACTGATAAAGCATTTCAAATTAGCTGAAGATTTAAATTCAGTATTAAGAACAATGGTGTCTCGAAAAACATGTAACGACACAAAAGACGTTATACAGTTTATTGTATACTGGTCTATAGAATCTTCTTTTTCATCTCCTCTTATACAAACCTGTTCCGGCACCCATCTCATCCTCGGACGATCCACGTCTCTTCTACCAATGGCTTTACAAGTTCAGTGCTTCTTTCGGCAATCGATCCTCTGTCATTCTTTGGAGATGATCCCACCATTGTCTTCTGTAAATTGAAATAATTTCATTTATGTCCTTTACTTCAAGTTCTGCTCTGATATCCTTCTTTCTTATTCTATTTTGCAATGTATAATTTTAAGTATTTTGAAGAAACTGCATTTCAGCACTCTTAATCTTGCCGCATTCCTTTTTTGTCATGACCCACGCCTCACTTGCATAAATCAATGTGGGTATTGCAATTGTCTTATAAAATTTAATCTTTGTGCTGTGTCTTGTTTTATTTATAAGACTTCTATGACTTGTACCTCAAATATTCTTACATTTATTTATCTTTTCTCTTATATCATATTCAGATTCATAGCTTACTTCACAGCCGAGATATTTGAAACGGCTCACTTGATCTAAAGTGCTGTTGTTTGTAACTATCTTAGTCCTCATTGGATATTTACCTTTAAAAGCCGTAGTTTTGGTATGCCTTACTGAAATTGTCAGTTAGTACTTTCTTGCCACTTTTTGTAATTGCAACATAGGTCTTTGTAAAACATCCTCATTTTCTTAAATAAGAACTAAGTCATCCGCATATAGTAGGGAACCTATACAAATTGATTTGTTAAGTTGTATTCCCGAAGGCACTCTGGATTTCCATGCTCTCAACATGTCGTCAATGTTTATTTAAACAATGTTTTTGAAACACAGCATCCCTGCCTAACTCTCTTATTTATTGGGTAATTACAGTAACATCAAAGTACATAAATGTGTTGCAGATTTAGTATTAAAGAATGTGTTATATTATTCTTTACTTATTATATATTTTCTTCAGAACTTTCAAAACTTTTTGAAAAAAAGTTCTTGCATATTAGTATGATTTCAAGATTTACATATTTATACAAAATGTATTTTTTAAAGTGATTTTTCTTCACAAACTTTGGTTGATAACGCTAATTACGTTTTCTGTGATCAGTTCGCACTACATATAAAACTGACACACATTACGTTTATAAAAAGTAATTTCTTTTCAATGTTAATAAATTGTTGGATGATTATTTTAATGTTTTAATTAATTATTTTATGTCATCAATGTCTCACTCCTTTTATTAAAAATACGTTTATTGTGCAACCGTATATACTTAAAAATAACGGACACAAAAATCCTACGACCTGGTCGGTGTTCAACACTGTATAGTTGCGTTAGGTACATGGTCAGATGTGTATTCATTTATTTTATATAATCAGTAACGTTCCAGTATATATTAAACAAGGTTGGGGAAACACTGCATCCCTGCCTAACTCCCTTATTTATTGGAATGTCGCCTGAAAGCCTACCATTCAGATCAGGACTACAGATGTACTTTTGTAAAGGATCTTAACTGAATTTGTTAAATCCTGGTATATCCCTTAATAGTCCATAAATTTTGACGGTCTACGTTATGAAATGTTTTTTTCAGATCAACAACAAATGCTTGTTGATTTGGTTGATCTACTATACAGAATTCTAAATATAATTCTCCAGTCTCTCGTGTAAATAAGTGTACTTAATTGTGTTGTGGCAACATAGCGAACACCAACAGAGAGACAAAGTGAAACACAACTGATAAAAGTGTCCATTTCATTTTAAAATAACCACAGCCGAAGATTTTGTCAGAATAAAGACAGTTAGAATAGAGTGGATTTGTGGTTTTGCTTTTCAAAGACATCCAACCGTTTGTGTAATAAAGATTGTGAACAATCTTCTTGATTCTCTGGAATTCGTTACTCACGTGCGTAACGAGGTACAAAGGAATAAAGACATGTTGTATAAAGTGATCTAAATTATGAATCATGTGTCCGGCTCCCGGTGCAATTGTTGTAAACAGTATCGCCAAGGAAGTGCTGAAAACTAAATAGAAGATACAGCAATAAAAGAAATGTTTATACCATCCGTTTGCTATGTTAAACAAATCGCACATAGGATAAAGTAATGTCTTAATTTGATTCAAATAACGTTTTTGTTGTTGTTTTTCTTCAATCATCAGGCGTCTAAAATTGCCCGCAATAATAAAACAATTTGTTTCAATGTTCCAGGCTAATTTTCTCGATTCGTTTTCCTTGAAATTCACAAACGCGTAACGGACAAGCTTCATCCTTTCTATTATTATGTACATTAAGAACACAAATTGCATTAGAAAGAACAGCGCTGAGTAATATGTGAAGGCTCTCACAGTAGTGTTATACGCGTTTGTGCTCTCATGTATAGCCGCCAAGGCTTTAGATATGTTCACTCTTGCTAGCGTTGTCGTCGGCAGTAACATGTTGAGTAAAATGCTTATCACAGGGTACAGAGTGCATACGATAAAGTTTCGTGTGTGCTGCACACTGATACCCTCACGAGCCAAGCGTTTGTCCACATAATTTATGTTTTCCAATATATCACTTAATATGTTTTGATTTTTTGCACACTTTACCCGGTAATAAGTCTGCATTGTTATCCGGACAGTGTCCATAAACAAATATACACAGCCGGCAAATTTAAGATTCCTGTAATCCAGTAGTTTCTGTATAAACTTAACAGACCAACACGTCAAGCCGAAGATGGTCACTAGGCAACAGTATGCTTTAACTGTTTTATTTACTGTCGGATTTCTAAATCGGATCGTAGAAAAACCAAAAACTAGGCAGCAGATGGAAAGCGGTAACATGGATTTGTATACATTATTCGCCATTGTTGTGACAGAATATGGATTTGATATCTTTGCATCTAACAAACGGCTAAGCGAAACATGGCGGCGTCCAAATTATTGATTGGTCGCACACCACAAGTACCTGTCACAGCTTATAGTTGAGATCAACGAAACGATTCTCGTGCAAACAATACATTAACATAATTGTTAATATTTCATTATAATGTTTGTTTTAAGCGTACCACGTTTACCTAATGTATCATAATAGTAATACTGTGTTATAAGAAGGCAATTATATTAACAATATTTTGAACAGGTATCTTCTTTTTCATCTTCTATGCCGTCACAGTTCGGAGTCGAACCTTAGGCTCCATAATCATCCGCCTCCAATATTCCATGTCCTTGGCGATCGATGTCCATCGTTTTATTTTAAGCAAAGTATCAGCATCCCTCGCCACTGCATCAATCCAACGACGCTTGGGTCTTCCGACAGGCCTTCTACCCTCGATTTGACTAAACAGTACCTTCCTAGGTATTCGGTTGCCTTCCATCCTAATGATGTGTCCTGCCAATTGCAATCTCTGCAGTCGGATGGTGGTGTCCATATCATTGTCTTTATACAGCTTGTATAGTTCCTCATTGTGACACATTCTCCATATCCCATTGACTTGGATTGGTCCATATATTTTCCTCAGAATTCTCCTTTCAAAGGTATTGACTATGTTAGCGGCTCGTTTGTTCAGAGTCCATGTCTCGCTGCCATATGTTATCACCGGTTTAATCGTAACTTTATATATTGTAATCTTGGAATGACGGTGGATATTCCTTGTTTTGAATATGGTTTTCAACGAAGCAGATACTTTATTTGCGGCCTGTATCCTTTTCCTTATTTCATTTTTAACAAATGTAAGGACAGATAATTAAAACAGAATATATAGGGACCAAGTAAGCTGAGGTTTCAGCATTTAAATTGTTTAGAAATGCAAAAACCATTCTGATTCTACGTTCTAGATTCATTGTCTGTTTAAATTTACACATATTGGATAATGAAAAAGTGTTTAGAATAAGAAAGGAACATAGCTTACACGGCCGGAATCTGAATGGCTAATATTTTGGACTGTTAGGCCACGGTCTAAAGTGATTAAAAACACAGTCATTATTGTTATTATTTATTATGTAAAATATAATAATAACAGCCAACAATCTTCTGGAGCTCAGCAATCAAACTGATTATGATACTAGTCGTGCAGGCCGTGCCTACGACGGCCTTCCTCAGTGGTGAGGGAAAGGAGTCCCGCGCAAGAAATGGTCATACTCGCCTAGTCTTTTGCGCGACTTGTTACTTTCCTTTCCCGCACGGACGTCATGGGCCCGATCCAAATGTCTGGTATTGCAAAGGCTTTTGCAATAAAACACACAACCTCTTGGTAAGGTTCACAGTCTATTCTTAACCTCTCACAATTGTCTCAGCGTATTAAGTTATTCTTAAAGAGCTGCTAAGAACAACTAATCAAAGACAGTGTAGGGTGCTGAATATGTGTTAAGTGAGTGTGTGTGTGTGTGTGTTTCATATAAATTTGTGAAAAATTTTTAACATTAGGAGTACGTTATCAACAATCTGCCACTATGCACACGCTCGTTAAGACTGACAAAACTTAAAAATAATAGTTAAACAGGAACACATTTTAATAAAAATCAATTAAAGAAGTTAGCTTAATAAACAATTTATTTTTATAAAGTGCATAGGAATGTAAAACTTGAAAAAATTACATTTAAAACATAAATGAATATTTCAATTACTTTTATTGCAAAAACACTAACTTACAGTAATTATTGTGTTAGAAAAAAGTAAAATTTTAAACGTCCTGAACTATTTTACAATACAGTACTTTGAAGCAGGTACAATATAGGTGATTTTCTTTGTTAAAAATAAAATAAAATTACAAATTGGTTTGCGGGCGCGTCATACCTTATCGACGGGCGCAGGGTTGCCGACTGCTGGTGTAGAATATCTGCTGAAATAAGACCATGCAAGCTGAGAGATAAAGAAACCCCTGTGGGTAACAAAGTTCTATCTGCAGTCAGAAAAGACATCCGCCGAAGCATGTTGAGGAGCACGTGAAGCTTTGAAGAAAAAGAAAAAGTAGGAAAAGGAGAGACCTTATAAATCGTGTAAGTATCGTTTAATTCTGTAGGAAAATATATCTGAAAGATTATTGGCTTTACACAATGCATTAAATAATTGGATATTAGAGGGTTCGTTATTTTATTTCAGTGTTACTTCAATGACAGAATTTTATAAACTAAGACATTCGTAAATAGGGTAAGGTTATCTAATATAGTGATAGTTTAAATTTACACTATTTTCATAAAAATTATACATTTGAATTAGTTCCTTTTTGTGTCATCAAATAGAGTATGACTGTTCCTAGCGTTACTGATACTTTTACGGTCTATGTGCGCTTTTGAATATTTTAGTGGCGTGCCGATCTCTGTCGAATTGTAAATTTTACGGTTATGGTGTGTTTACTATCCATTGTTTTGTATTTTATGTTATTATAAATAACTAAGAATGTATTACACTTATGTCACATAATTAAAGTATTCTACTTTGATTGTAGATTTACGTGATGTAATTATAAGTTTTAGATTATTTTGTGTGCAGTGTAATACCTTAAGTTATAGGAATGAAAAATTAACAATTTTGTTACACAGTGCCAAAGATTAAAGCGTCACCTTTACAAAAGCACAAGGAAACACAGGAAAGTCATGAGGAAACTAAAAAATGTTGTAGATAGTATTGTTTTTCTGACATTGTAAGTGCAGTGTTCAAAGTGAAAAGTGGGAAAATTACTTTATGTGGGGGGGGGAGGACACACCACTTTGATATTCCATGAACCACACTAAAAAGAGTCTTACTACTATCTTCTGTAGGTAGATCTGATATTGATAGAGAAAGGAAACATAAAGTTGTGCCGGGATTTGAATTTTCCCGGCATGATTTAAACGTGGAAGGCCGCCAAAGTGCGGCAGTGGGACAGCCCAGCTATCTTGATCAGTAAGGCCGTGCCCGCGCTACGCGATGTAATTCAGCAACTCGCATCAGCTGTTCCGGTAAAGTTTCACAATTCACAACAAGTTTTTTTCTGTGGCATGGTCGGTTAGAAGCCTACAAGCTGTCTCCTCATTTCGTCTCCAACCATCCGACAGGGCGTTTCGTGGTCTGACGGCGGGGCAATCTACGTGTTCAACTTATTATGAGTTCGTAAAATTCTAAAGTGTCTCAGGTGAGAATTATTACATTATTCGATGTTCATTTAATAATGGGTTATGTGTGTTGCGTTTGTGTGTGGGTGTGATCTCCACACGTGTGTGTGTGTGATCGTTTGTAAATTCTATGGTAAAATGGACTCACACGTTACTTCTGGTCTGGGAGCACGTGGCGACTTTGCACTTAACTGCTTTGAGAAATTTAAAAGTAAATGTGCAGGTAGAAGTAAAAGTAAATGTAAAAGTTATTTAATGTAAATGCTTGGACGTGATGTTCAAACAATATGTGAATTTTCAAGCTTCCTTATTACACATAACAGAGTAGTAGTGTGGATACAATTGTGACAGTGTGTGTGTGGTGTCTGTGTTCCGAGGCGAGAGAGAGTTGGGGTAGCTGTATTTTCTGACGGCCAACTACAAATAAAAAATGTTACAGGGTCCCCGTACCGCCGGGAGAGAAGGAAATGCGGAGATGGTGACACCAACACCCGTCACCAATTGCAGAGCTGTGCACAAGGAAGCTCATCAACGCCGTCAGGGCCAGAAATTCTCCAGAACACCAAGAACAGATGCCCAGAATGAAACGAGCTGGAGCTTCAGAACTCTGCCAGTACCACTACCAACACTCATCATCTCAGGCTTTACCTGGTATCATTAATTCTTCAAAAGTACAGGTGGGAAGATTCCATTTACTAAACCTCAACAACAACAACTACTCCGGTTTTCAAAGCATAAAAAAATGCATACATATAAACAGTATTTTCATATTTACAATGATTAAAACTTTGTTAGAACAGGTCCTATGGATGTATATTTGTGATTTATATTATTAACTGTGTTAAAAAGGATCCACTTATTATACTGTTTGATTAATTTTTATTGTTAATAGTATTGGTAATTGTTATTAATACAAATTGAATATATGTATTATAACATAAGTTAAAATATTATGTATTTTAATTTAATTTGTGTATTCCCACGCTTTTGGAGCGTCAAATTATATAACGTAACAACACACAAATTGATATATTGAATTCATGGGTGTAATCGTAATAAGAAGATGATGCGTTATTTAAGTTTAAAATTGTTCCATTATTTATTTTTTATTAAACAAAATCTTTCATTTAGCATATTGAAATAGTACTCATTATTAAATCGTTTGTACGACTCTTTCGCACACAACTTATAGCTAACAAATTACATACAACAGGTTATACATAAATCTTATTACCTAATCTTAATTAATTAAATATTTATTTGCCCTCGGCGTACTCATTGTGTGGTCATCGTTTTGCAATTGCTGATTAATTTACTTCAATAATGAATTTACTTGTATTCCAATTTCTTTAATATTAATTTGCTTTAAAACTTTCTACTGCATATGCATTCTCCTTTATCAACATTCTCCTTTATTAATTACGTTAACTTAAAAGTCAAATACTTCTCTTATCATTTACGTTAATCTCAATTACTAAATTTTATACAAGAGATATTATTCTAAATTTCCCCCTGCTTTTACATTTATGTACAATTTAGTTATATTAATAAACTGGTTGAATGTCTTTCATTCTAACTTTAATTAGTGTATTCCAAATGTCTGTAATTACAATGGTTTTTCATCACCTCGGTTGACGTGGTTGATCATCCGTATGTCCTCATTTGGTCCTCAGTCCTCGTGTCCTCCGTGTCCTCCTGGTCCTCTGGTCCACTTGTCCCCTTCCCGGATTCCACTGCATGTGCTGTTTAATAGTGGTCTCGCCTCACATCATATGCTGCAGGTGTGTCCATAGACCTCCTCATATGTACTCTGCTGCTCTGGTTGGACTTCTAGTTTGTCCTGTGACTCTCACTGTAGATTTAAAATAGCGTCTCTGACTGACATAGCCTCCTACGGTAACGGTTCAACCGAGAAGAAGAAACTTTATTAGCGCGAGCTGGTATTTATAGCCAGGTCGTGCAAAAGCTCAGGTCTTTTACATGTTACTGAAGCTCAAGATATTACGGTTTACATGTGTGATATCTGTCATGGAAGAGACAATGATGGCGTTTTCCGTTGTCTCCATGTTTTCATTGTTTTCCACGTTCTCCAGTGTTTTAAATCTATCCTACATGTAATTAATGGCATTAAAGCAATTAATTTATACGCACAGTTTGATTTTATTGCACAAAATGCCTACTTTAAACTGGAAAATTAATATGGTAATAATAGTTCTACGTATAACCATATTAAGAATCCATATCACCATATTAAATATCCATGGATACTTTTTTAAATTAATAAAAAAAACTGTTTAACTATGTTTCGTGATTTATTTTTTTCTGGAGAGTGTCATAAAGAATTATTAGTCGAAAAAATATCATGTACCATTCATTGTCTGTTTTATGTTAAAATAAAATTTGGTACGCAGTCAATGTCTCGTTTTCATTTCAATCCAATACGCTAAAAGCGACTCGCTGACATAGACGTTTCACGTTAAACCAACGGCCGTGCGCCCCGACACAGCCCGCCCGTTTTTTTATAATATTTGAAACTTACTTTTGTTCTTAAATAAATTTTAATTTTTCAACGTTATCAATTATATGTTTGTCCGTTTTTTATACTTAATATAATAACATAAACCAGGGAAGAAAATCAATAGCATTGCTGAACAACATATTGTGGGACCAACAAATATCAAAACAAAATGAACATCGTATATACAATACAATCGTGAAACCAATTACGTCATACGTTTCTGAAATATGGCCAATAAAAAAAAAAAACAGAAAAGTTGTTGGAAGCTACTGAAATGTATTATTGGCGAAGAGCGGCAGGGAGGTCAAAACTGGAAAAGTAAGAAACGTCAGAATCCGGGAGATAATGGGGGTACGGTACTCTATTGTTGATGACATAAAAACAAAACAGCTAAGATGGATTGGGCATGTGCAAAGAATGCCGGATAATTGACTCCCCAAGCAAATTTTGAGATCTACACCATTCGGTCGTAGGCGAAGAGGAAGACCTAGTTGAGTTGGAAAGATGGAATCAACCGGGCAATGAGAGACGGGAAATTCGAAGAACAATCTTGGTTAGATCGAGATCAATGGAGACTAGGGATCGGAAGACATAGGACAACGTTATGAACCGATATATATATATATATATATATATATATATATATATATATATAAATGACGGACAATTCTAAATTCCAAATTTTAAAAAATTCGGGCGTGCGACAATTCCAGAAAAGACGGGAACAATCCACGTTGCAATGTTTAGTAAAAAGACTTGGCAGCATTCATAACGGGGCGATGCTTGTAGCGTGTAAACTGGTTGCAGCCTTTTATTCCCCTGGCCAGTACATATTCCTTTTTTTGTTAATACACTTAGAGAGCTTGACACCTGCATTACAAGTTAAACATCAATAATTTCGTCTGCAGTCTCATCATGACATATGAATTCTATTTAAGCCCAGACTTAAAAGATTTTAAGTTCCAAACGATCCGTGGGACAATCAACCGTGTGCTTAGATACACAATTAAAGTTCTACAAAATTATGGCATAGTTCTCAGCCTATTTAAGAAAATGAGGATGATTTGCAAAGAGCTCTGTTTCAATTACAAGGAGTGGCAAGAGAGTACTCACTGACAAGTACTCACTGACAATTTCGGTAAGAGGAACCAAAACCATGGCCTTTAAAGATAAATATCCGGTGAGGACTAAGATAGTTATAAACAACAGCACTTTAGAACAAGTGAGCCGTTTCAAGTATCTCGGCTGTGGAGTAAGCTATGAATATGAATATGATATAACAGAGAAGGTAAATAAATTTAAGAAAATTTGTGGTACGATTCATAAAAATCTTAAAAATAAAACAAGGCACAGCACAAGGATTACATTTTATAAGACAATTACAATACCCATGTTGAATTATGCAAGTGTGGTGTGGGTCATGATAAAAAAGGAAAGCGGCAAGATTTAGTGTGCTGAAATGTAGTTTCTTCAAAATACTTAAAACTATACATTGCAAGATAGAAAAAGGAATGAAGGTATCAAAGCAGTACTCGAAGTAAAGGACATGAATGAAATTAGGAATTCACAGAAGACAATGCTGGGGTCATCTGCAAAGGATATCAGACGATCGATTGCCGAAAGCGGCACTGAACTATAAAGCCATAGAAGAGACGTGGGTCGTCCGAGGATAAGATGGGTGCCCGAACATTTTTATATAACCTAATCCTTAAAGAGGACAAGAAGAAGAAGTTGTGGCAGTCCCTGTACTGCCCTATTGGTGTGAAACAACTAAGAAACAACTAAACAAACAACTAAGAAAAAACAAGGCCTCGGAAATGGCGTCCGTAAGGTATTCTATACTTGACCGTACAAAGAATGGAGCCATAAGAGAAGAGTTACAAGTTTTTAACTTGAATGAAGAATTAAAAAATACAAATAGCGGTGGAAAGAACACTTAGAGAGAATGCTAGATTCCAGACTGGTCAACCTATTCTGGAAATACAAACCTATAGGACACTAAGTGTGTGGGTAGACCCAGGAAAACATGGCTGGAGCATCTTTGAAGGCGTAACAGGCAGCACCTTGCCTATGCCGTGTTGTGAAGATAATGATGATGATTTGAAGGTAAATTTGATTATTCCGAACTAAATTTTGTTTTTAATTCTAATGTTACTGTGACTTATATTGCTGACGACTATTTTTCAAGAACGATGAGGAAACTATTCTTTTTGACTAAAAGGTGGCTCCAATATCTAATAGCTATAGAAATAGTTACAGTATAGGAAACTAATCAATAATCTTACAAGGAAAGCAAGGCACTAAGCGAGACAAATTAGTAACTGAAACATTTCGTGTCAGTTGTTGTTTCAGTTGACAATTCAAGTTTACAATTATCCAACGAACATTAGTATAACATACAATAAATAACACCTCCCACGTAACATTGTCGCAATAAACATACCATGTTGCTTACGCACGCGCGCACGTGAGCGCGCACAAACACACATACCACACCGAAAGTAATAAATTGCCAATGTACAATGTATCACTCACAAATCCATTTGTAAATTTACGTCACAATACTAAAAAAACAATGGAAGACAATATGCATACATTCGTGATAGATATACATGCATTTGTCACTGATGTACCACATTGATTTGTCCTAAATTAAGAAAAATGTGTTGTAAAATTCCCTCATCTACATTAAACCTACATCCTAAGAAGGGTATGCACTAAAAACAACCTGAATTGACTTACAATTGACTTTTCCTCTGCAGACATATTTTACTTATTCCTGACGAACGAATACCAAGGACGGAGATGAAACAGAACTAAAATCTAATGTCCTTTATAAAGTTCCATGTCAGGAATACTGGGGTAAAGATGTTATGGATTTTTGGAACAATATTTAATAAGAAGAGTATATCAACCAAAATACAATAAACGAAATAATATAGAAACTAATAAACACAATCCAACAGGCTTAACACAACACGCTCGCGTACATGGTCACACCTTCCAGTTTGACAAAGTAAAAATAATACATACAAAAACTAATAATTTCAGACGGTAATTCCTTGAAATGATAAGTATTCAAAAAAATAAGCAAATTTTCGTAAACAAAAAAAAACTGACGTACAGAGTCTGAGTAAGTGTTATTCAAATCTTATACATTTCCAAAAACTAAGATAAAATAGAAACCGACAAGAGAAACTTCCATCGTCCTCCTACACTAAAACCGTTATACGATAAATTACAATTATACGATCTTGTGTTTTACGTTGTAGACATGATTATAAGATTAAATAATTCTTAAAACGTTGCATAAAAACTACATTTTTATTTCGACCGGAACTCGATATCAACTAGAAACCATAATTAATACAAAGGTTTTGTAAAATATATAATAACACTTGGTAAGTTTCACAGATTTTATTTAACTCTGACAGCTGTTTCGACTAACTAAGCCATTGTCAAAGAGGCGAATGAATGAAATTACTAAACACAAAATGTGAGTAAAGGTGGTGACCATCTGTTTAGGGCGTATCTGGAACATCTGTGTTGTGATGGCGAGGGGGGTGTGTGCAAGAGACAAGGGAAGATCAGGTGTCTTTAAAAACTAAATACAATCATGAATGCAAAATATAAAATTAACTAAACTAAATATAATCTGAATGCAAAATATAAAAAAAAATTGTTTGTTTTATATTTTGCATTCAGATTATATTTAGTCCACTTAATTTTACATTTTGCATTCATAATTGCATTTAGTTTTTAAAGACACCTGACCTTCCCTTCTCTCTTGCACACTGCCCTCGCCATCTCAACACAGATGTTCCAGATACGCCCTAAACAGATGGTCACCACCTTTACTCGCATCCTGTGTTTAGTAATTTCATTCGTTCGCCTCTTTGATAATGGCTTAGTTAGTCGAAACAGCTGTCAGAGATAAATAAAATCTGTGAAACTTACCAAGTGTTTTTATATATTTTACAAAACCTTTGTATTTATATATTTTACCAAGTGCCCAACGAATCATCAATTAATATCGTCATAATTAATACGGTCGATAAATAATATTCTCATGTGTTTTACATTACAAATAGCTCTCTATAATATCATAAATTTAATTGTAAATAACAATTAACACTTTTAAAAATATTTGAAAAGTTTTTCATTTCAGTAACTAGACGAGAAATATACTGAAGGAACACCTTTTTTATTTTCAAACTAGATTATTTTGTGTTTTATTCAAAAACTGTACACAATATACCATTTTATGTTCCATTGAAACAAATACTTATTTTTTATTTACGGAAATGGAATGTTCTCGTTGCAAATTGAATGCGTGTACAGTTGTACAGATATTCGGCAAGACTATGTACCTACGCCACAAAGCTAGTAAACACAAGTAATAATATATCCGAGGTATATTCTTCGCGTACTTAATGTACATGAAAAAGCTGAGCAAAATAATAATTAAAAATTAAGCACGTTTGAGCTTTCAATTTCTAAGATGTTAAGATGTTACATATTACCGAGTAGGAATATGTCCGATAACGTCTGTGTCTTCAAATCAAATATATGAAACATATCAAACACACGCGGCAGGATGCAATATTAAAATTGTACAAAGCCTGGCAGTTTCAGCATTAGTGTGTGTGTGTGTGTGTGTGTGTGTGTGTGTGTGTGTGTGTGTGTTCGTCCGATTTTGTATATTAAATATCGGTATGGAGAACCATACATGACTTCCATTGAAGAATACATGACCAATCTATTTTCACTATGTAAGGACATTTTTGTTATTATGGGGAAGTCGTTTAATATAATGTTATTTTTGAGTCACTTTATCTACAAAAATTAGGTGCTTTGTTCTTATATAGAAACCGAACTACGCAGATAACCATCTTTCTTTTCAACCGATTCCCACCATCAATGATAGTTATACTTTCATAGAGTAATAGTTTTATCATACAGAATTTCTAAGGTATCTCATCCTTAAAAATTAATACTTGTTCTTTACTTGATTTCAGCAAAGCAATTTTAAACTATCAGTATGGGGAACCATACATGACTTCCATGTTCTAAGGTTTATATTTAAAATAATTTACTTGAATTCGGTTCGATAATTTCTAAACAAGAAGCAGCGTTAGATATGGTGACAAAACATCGAATAAGTGGATGCTTGAGTTCTGAAGAAAAAACGCATCAGCTAAAATGGTACCCCCATGTCAGGTGGGTGAAGATTATCCTCAACCTTCGTGAAGAAGGACTGTACTTTTGGATAAAATGTTTGTGGGTCGAACAAAGAGCTGGCCAAAGGGAGCTTGATCTGATTCCTGTAGTGAAATTGGACTCTCGCTGCGAGTTATCGGCCGAGGGTGAATGATGCCTTTAATGTTATCAAAATCTTTCCTGTCAGTACTATACTAGTCATTTATCTTTTTTGAAATCGACTCTTTTATTCTTTCTTTCCATTTGTCTTCTGATTTCCTAAACGACGATTCTGTTCACAAGTATAATTATAAATTTCTCAACAAAACATTTCTTCCTTAATACATTTGTGTCTTCTGTTTAACACCCACCATTCTGATCCATGTGATTACGCTATATTCCACACAGGCTAGTAAATAACTAGCCATCAGGGAGGCCAAAATATTTTCCAGGAGGGGCAAACAATTTTCCAAAGGAGAAAAATATTTATATATTTTTCTACATACACACATGCACATATTAGTTTGTAATTCTTATATCATAAGAGAAATAAGTACACAGATTGTATTAATTTATTAAAAGATTTATTGCTTCAAAAAATGCATAAAATTAATGGCTTGTAAAAGTTAATGTTTGATCTCCATTAAGTAGTGCTCAAGGTTCCAAAGTTTTAATATTATGATGTCCGTAATCAAAACATCAAAACAGGTTTTAGTGTGTATGGGGGGTACATCGTGGACAACAATTTTTAACATTCCCTATGGAGCGTTGCTCAGAGTAAAGCTGGGTGGACACATTTTCGGCTTGCACGCGTTGTGTTGGTGTGGATTTCGGCACTTTCCATTTAAAAAGTGTGCAAACATAAGAAAATAAACATGAGTGAGGCCAGAAATAACGCAAATTGTGTGTGTGTCCTGCCTGCCTTTTTATTGCGGTAACCACAATAATAAAATTGGAAACGTAAACATTACATAGTTGAGATATGGTTGCCTGCCAGGAACGATATATTTTTACTCATACACGATTTAATTAAAATGAAAAAATTATAATTTTATTGCCTGCCAACAAAATTATTTTGTTTTTAACAATTATCATAGTTTTAAAAAGTTTAAATGAATTTTCAAGTACTTTATTCTTGTTAAAACGTAAAACGTTGCAGGTAAACTACCCCTTCCCCTTAACCGATCTTAACCAAAATCTACAGACCTTGAGTCCTCTAAAACTCAGGCAGGGATACAAAAACGTATTTGATTATGTTTAAATTTGCGGCAGTTATCGTTTACCATAGAAAAAATTCTACACACAGACACACAGTTTTAGAAAAATGACTCTTTTTCATGTTTTGAGGTTAGTACAATCAGAATCAGCCCTTATCTCAAACACGATTTTATTCTCCATCGCCATACTTCCATTTCCTTATGGAATATGGAAGTAAAAAATCACCCCGCCTTCAACTACCCACTACACTTATAATTATCTCATTTACCATTTGCAGTGGATTAATATGCCTTTATTATCGGGGCACTTATTTGTTAAAATTAAATACTTTACTCTTGTTAAAACACAGAACAATTCAGGTAAACTACCCCTCCCTCCAAATCAAACAACCTGGTTGCCTGGCAACAACATTATTTTATTTTGAACAATTAGCATTTTTGTAAATTAATTTTTACGTACTTTCCTCTTGTTAAAACGTAATATGTTGCTGGTAAACTGCTCCTTCCCTTTAACCGAACTTCACCAAAATCTACAGGCCTTGAGTCTTCTACAACTGACACACATATGCAAAAAATTATTTGATTCTGTTTAAATTGCTGCAGTTATCGTTCGCCATAGACAAAAATCCACACACACACACACACACACACACACACACACACACACACACACACACACACACACACACACACACACACACACACACACACACACACACACACACACACACACACACAACACTTTTCGGAAAATGACTTTTTTATTTTCCGTGAATCATCCCTTATCTTGAACATTATTTTTTCTACGATCACCATACGTCCAAAATCGTACGGCAGTAGAAATCTGAAATAACAGAAACGACATTTGTATGCTGAATTATAGCTTACAGATTTGTAAGCCGGAAAAAAGTATAAGCATAATTGGAAAGAGTATATCAATTAGAAAATATTCAATTCGTATCGAATACAGATATCAGTGATCCAATATTTAGATAAGGTGGATGCTAACAGGGGTAAAGGCACACCGCTTAGAACAAGGACTGTTGACGGCCTCAAAAATGGTGTCAGGTCAGTTTCCATAAGTTTGAATCGGTTCTTTCAGTTTAAAGTAAGTGACGGTGATGATAATGACACTAAGCTTATTGAAATAAATACATAAGTGTAGATTGGTTTCCTGTTTAGAATACGCCCTACAATAACTTAAAACTTAATGAGTATACACGGAAAATGTGTACAAGCATTGTTTTCATTTTTTATCTCTTTATTTGTACTTATATTCTAAGATACACGTAAGCAATTCTAAAGATTCCTTTGAGTGATCCAAATTTTTCAAGAGTTCCGTGTCGACTATTCTAACATTTTCCAGATCTTCACTGAAATTTGGAAATCGACACAGTGATATAAAGAGTAGGACGAATGTAAGAACAGAAACAAAACTATGACAAAATGATAACGTTGATAAATCGTTATTAATATTAAATATTAAATATTTAATATTTAATATAATATTAATATTAAATATAAGGTCTGGACAGAAGACACATTTGAATTAGTATAATTAAGTGATGTGTTCTAAAGAAAGAATTGTTTATTGTTTATAGTGTCTAATAAACTTTAATATTTGCTTGTGTGTACATGTTTCTGCGTGAATGTACTATGAAGTCGATAAATAGCGTAAATATGAAGTAGCGGAATAAACAGGATTGTGACGATAGTTGGAGTTTCTACGTATCTCGGCAATGTATTCGTGATGTACAAAATGTATGCAAGAAAAAGACAAAAATTCACTTACGAGATCTGATCAAAAAGTTCATTTAATTCTTGTTTATTTTTAAAATTACGCCTTCATTCATCGACACTGATGCCCCCTTCAAAGTAGTCTCAGACGATTAACCCAGTCGTTTTGCAGTCTTCAAAATATTTGCAGCATGGACTTTTTGGTACAGCCATGCATTAGCGATTTTCTTTAAAGTCTTCAACGGCCGAAAAACCTTGTCCTTTCGTGAAATTTATCACTATTGGAAGGAGGAACGATAGCGTTGGGTCACATGTGGTGCCTACGGCAGTTGCCGGCTCATCATTATGACGTTTTCTTTTGCCTAGCGTGGTAAAATTCTTAATACGCAATGGCGTGCGTCCAGGCGCATATCGGGCTTCAATTTTCATAAATTATTATTCCGTAAGCCTTACCGTTTTCTACAAATAGCTTCATATAATCGGCGTAAAATGTCCGAATTATACTCTTTATTTATCACTGCGCCTAGCGATGAAATTTCGTGGAACACAAAAACATAATCTTCATCTGACAACCACAAAATTCAACTCATTTATGGCAGTCTTCATACAGTAAACCGCTTGTTCAAGCACAGCAGCCTCGCCAGAAGCCTTCTGAACCCGTTTACCTGGACAAAGCATTTTATTTTACAGTTTACATAAAATTTAATCCATGCTCTTCAATCATGCACTTTAAAATGACAAAGAATCGCCTAATACACCTAAGAACGACTTAGTCAGTTAACTGTGAAATCTAAACTGTGAATCAAATAGGTCTAAAATTTTAAACGATTGTAACTAGCATATGTACCAACATCACGTAAAAACATTTTTTTTAATCGGACACTTGTAGCGGTGGAAATTGCAAAATTGCACGAACTTTTTGATCAGACCTCGTATGTACTAATGTACCCATGTTCTTTATTAAGTTGCGAAATAGAATGTGATGGTGACTCACAAGCAGCCCAACTTCAAATTGGACAGTCACTATTGCGGTGAAATCTGTACTTATGGTGCAGACATTCACTGAAAAAGATAGTAACGTTCTTCAATGGTGCGGTGCGAGAAAATGTTACTTTGCAGATACTGGCGGTATTGTCAGTTGGCTTCCTATTAAGGTTTAATATCCGGTCTCTAGCCGCATCTCCGCGCTTATCCCTCCAACCAAGTGATATTATTTTCTGAGAAACTTTTTTTAGCGTTCTCTTTGAATCCTGTTTTCTTAAATAAAGTGCAAAATACAGCTCAAGTAAAAGTAAATTGCACTTGATAATAGTAAGGTTTTCAACAAACGCAACAACAGAATACCGTGACGTAATTAATAATAAACTATAAGATAACTGTATTTTCAAAATTACGTCTACAAACCGGGCTGTTAGGGCGTCGTTGGCTGCTATTAAACGCCATCACGTCGGCAACGTTTCGATAAAAAAGAACGTTTCGGCGACAGAGAATAAAAACACAACACAATAGCAGCAGATGTACACCGAACACTACCCGATACCTGTATCAGGAAAAACAACAAGGCGGCGAGATTATAAAAGTAACCTCTCTGTAGCTTTTTGGCGGCCTGAAGAAGATTCGCGACGGGGAATCGAAACCTTGCTGACGTGATGGCGTTTAATAGCAACCTACCACAGCCTATCAGTCCGGTTTTTCGACGTAATTTTGAATGCATTGACACCGGCCGTGTGAGCTTCAAACAAAAGTATAGGGTAATTGTATTGAAATTACAGTATTAGAAATCATCTTATTTTCGTCCTTTGCTATTCCAGATTTTCTTAACCCCTTTTTGCAGTTTTATTTAAAAATAGGTGTCCAGCACACTACTAAGATTTCATAGCACACATACAGAAAATATAACGCATTAACATAAGAAATAGTGAAATTTTATTTAATGTTCAAACTTTGATTAGTGACGTTGACTGCGTTTTCTGTGATCACTTCATTTTACATAAAAGAGTCTGCCATCGATATACTTAATAAAATCAATCCAGCGTAGGCCTTATCAAACTCTTAAAGACCAAATTTACATGAAGGTAATCTTTTAATAAGTGTGTTATTAGTTTTTACGCCTTAATATAATATAATATAGTACGTGGTCGTTAGATGCGATGTCGTTATAGTAGATGTGACTTTTTCCGTATTTCGCATTTCTGCGGAAACGGCACTGATCACAAACGAATGCGTACGTGTTCTGTTCAAAGCGATGCTTCAGTTTCCTTAGCGTGCACTTCAAGACAAAAGAAATTTCGTTAGGTAAGTTTCAGTTATAACTTGAATATTGAGGTGTCACCTCATCTACAAATTGCTATGCTTTATGTTATCCGATGACTGTTAATGTTTTTATTCGTGGACTAAAGTATGCTTTATATTGGTACCAACTGTGGAATTGCGCAATAATGCGCAATTACGAAATACTCTACGACAGTTGAGAGTGTTGTTGTACTCGCTTCTCGACTAGGCCAGCGTGCCTCGTGTGAAAGGAAAGGGAGTCGACTCACGTAACACTAAAGTACCTTCCAGAATGCTCAAAGAGCACTTTAAAACGCATTATGCTGGCACGCTGCAGTAAGGATGGAAAGTTATTCTCTAACACCTGGGCTAGCTATATAACGCACGCAGCCGGCATTGTCAGCTAGTTACGTTGGCCGATATCCTTAGTGCGGATCACATTATGCTGGCACGCTGCAGTAAGGATGGAAAGTTATTCTCTAACACCTGGGCTACCTACATAACGCACAGCAGCAGGCTTTGTCAGCTAGTTACGTTGGCCGATATCCTTAGTGCGGATCGAGTCATTGTCGGGGCTTAGTGAAAAGTGTTTAGTGTGTTGTAATTAGTGTGGTGAACATTACACATTATTATTGCGTGTGAACAAATTTAACTTGTATTATTGTAGGAGTATAATCTTGTTGAATAAATTGTTGATTATAAGCTGTTGTTTGTGATTAATTAAAGCTGGTAATTAGTGACTTCATTGTTGTCTTGTATTTTGTTTTCCACTGTACCATAGTGAGACCATCGTAATAATAGGCTATAGTAAGTAGGGGTTAGATGCGACGACGTTATAGACGGGACATTTTCCTGCGTTTCGCATTTCTGTCCTAGGAGACAGCACTGGTCACACACAAGAATCACAGTTTGCCAATGTGTACTGTTGAAAACGTTACTTCAGTTTTCTCTGTGTGCACTTCAAGATTAAAGGGATTTCGTTAGGTAAGTCTCAGTTTTGTTAACTGAACATCCAGGTGTCTCCTCATCTACAAACTGCTATGATCTGTGTTATCCAGTCACCGTTAATGTTGTTATTCGTGCACTAAAGTATGCTCTGTATTATTATCAACTGTTTTATGCCATGTTGGTTGAGAATAGCGGGGCGTGGCATCTGTCCCTTAAAAATGGTACATACGCCACATTGGTTTAAGGGCTAGATCCCACACCATATTTAATGTAAATTCTTATCATATTTTTTAATTTTTGTTAACTTTAATGTTTCTGATTAATTTTCTAAAATCAGGAAATTATGAAATCAGTAAAAGTAAGAAAATTTTTGTGTGTTAAAAAATATTAAATGTTATTCCATTAACTTTTTTTCAAAAAACAGTCTTAGCTAACTGAAATTACGTAGGCTTTTGTTATTACCAGATCCGGGATGTCACGAAACGTATCCTAGGAAGCAATGGACCATGGATAACCTCAGAAAGACCATACGCCGTCTTAACGACGGGGAAATAGGACTGAGGGTGGTGTTATGGTATTATGATATCACAAACCGCACGCTAAAAAGACGATGCCATCTCATCCATCCATCCATCCACCCTTCCGGATGCCATCTGGTGGATATGAAAAAATCACTGGGATGATTAAGCATACACTTTTCACAAGTATTGTGGTCTGTGAATTATATGTTGTTTGGACTAACAAAACTGCTATATAAACTATATATATTATATTCGGGTGTCTCATACAATAAGTAGTCGAGGTATACTCTACTGGAATGATGTGGCTTTATTAATGATGCTATTCATTTATAATAATCTACTATGATTTTAGTACCATTTATAAAAAATAATTAATCTGTCTGTGTTGATATTTTTAAGGCAACTAAAAAATAATTTCTATATAAAGAAATAAATTAATATTTAATACTTTTTGTTGCCTTATTTACTATAAAGCCTTTACTGACGTGATAGAGTCTTTCTTTTAACTATTTTTTCATTGTACATAAATAGTGTACATTTCACTTTCCTTTAACGTAAACTGAAGGTTTTTCAGAAGACGAGTTGATCCTGAATGATCCTGGATCTGGATGAGTATGGGGGTTGCTATACTCTGTCCGGCCTCAGGGTCGCTTTCGGGCATGTAGGTGTTTCTGACGAGCACAGTTATATACTTTCACCGCAAACAGATATTGTTTTTTCAGTAGGCTTAATTTACTCTACTCAGATATCTTGAACTTACGCGGAACAGAACTTACAATATTACTTGCAGTAAATTTAGGAAATTTTAACTTGTGTTAGTCGTGATTAACAGACCGACGTCATGAATCACGCGGCGCTTACACGTTATCGATTCCCAAGAGAGACTGATTAATTTGTTTTAAATTAAATAATCATCCTCGACTGAATTTTAGTAATCTGGTTAGTTATTCAGTAACCTCTACTTATGATTTTTTGTACAGGTAACTAATATTCTTGCTTAAGAAGGCTACTGAACAGAACAATTCTTGTTCAATAACTGATAATTTTTACAACTAAAATTGTAACCGTTAGATATTTTTACTTAAAATATGCATACATTTATTAAATAAAATTTCTTAAATAAAAAATATTCTAATTTAAAAAAGTTGGCCCCTTTATATGCTGTCCCTTTCGGGGATTTTACCTACTTCAAAACATGTTCTATGTTAAAAAATATACAATTCAAACTTTTAATTAATTAATTTTTTTACGTTTGTGGACCGTTTTTCCCATATTCTGACTACACTACTGCATATAATAAATAATTCAGCCAACTAATGTATAAAATTGAGAAATTTATGGAGTTTTTTCTATTTAAACAGATATTGTACAAGCATAAAATTAATTTTTCGTACAAAATTCATGTTTCAAAAATCAGCCATGTCCAGTTAAGTCATGAAGGACGCCGGTGTGGGTACAGATACGCACAAACGAACACACGGTTAGTGAAAAATTTTAAATAATTCGCTGCCAATTTTTTCGAGTTTTATTACAATTATTCGGACTTTTTTAGTATTTTAGCTTTGCATAAACTCACGACATCTTAACTACTGTAATAACAATTCTTATTCAACGTAAATAATAATACTAATCTAAAGAAGAAAATCCTGAATGTATAGTAACTATATTCTTATTATTGTTTATGATAAATAAGTGTACACAAACTTTTGACGTGTACTACATTTTATATCATGCTAACAAACATTTACAGCCAATTTACAATTTACAATTTACAATTTAGATAAACACTTTATATAATTAAATATCTTTGTTTGCTTCAGTATCCAGATCTGTATAACACCTGCATCTCACGGTAGCTAGATTGCCTCAAAAAGTTTTGTGATAAAATTTTACTTGATTACAGAAAAATTGTTACATTAAATCTTTACACAAAAGTCGTTAATAATGTTGCAGCTACATAAGATTCTGCGATAATATTTGTTAAGTAGAAATACTGTAATAAAATATTCATGAAAAGTCAATGCAGTAGAAATATATAAGATTGCATTTTTCTTTTCTACAGTACACACTACCTTTATCTTAATATTGTAATGCTCCCATTTAAAAGTAAAGGCAGATTACATACTTTCGTAGCTATATTATGCCATTAATTTCTAAAAGAAATGTACAACTATATTACCGTAGAGGTTTGATGTTAGTACAATGTTTTTTTCACTCTTTCTGTACCTTACAATCTAAAACTATATTGGAACATGCGCGTCACTGTAGGAGCATTTGTTTCTGCGTCATTGTAAACTTTGAGCTGTTATTACTATGTTATAACCTTAATAAATTGTTTTTCTGCACTAGGCAGGTGAGTTTAAACAAAATATGAAAAAACAGAATTTGAAAGAAAAAACTAGCTTTTTTTATTTATTGCATCTGCCATCTAAGGACCAGTTGGCAATTTCAATTCTTTCCCTTTGTTCTCTTCTTTTTCTCAAATTTTCTTTCATTTTTTTCACTGTCTCTTCTTCCTGTCTTCAGTCCACTTTGAACCTACGTTTTTCTCTCTCCTACCCTGGACTCCTTCCATTTTTAACATCTTTGCCCGAAAACTTCTATTTCAATTGGTTCTTCTGCGTTTATATTACATTTTTCTAAATCCTTTTGGACTTCTTTAATCCAACTTGATGTTGACTTCTTCCCCCACAGATATTTCAAGGTCTGCTTCGTTAACCTATTGTCGTCCATTCTATATGAATGTCCAAAAAAATAATAGTCTCTTTTTACATTGATTCGGTCATATTTTTTGAACTCTGATATGTATGATTTCATCATTACTTTTTAATTTCCAACCTTCTGAAGTTTTCGTAAGCTCAATATTTTGCTAATAATTCGTTTTTCTAATATTTTCTAGTTTATCTAAATTATAACTCAATGCTAGACATTCTGACTTGACTACTGTACTGTAATGTCTTATTTTCGCATTTTTAGATATGCACTTTTTATTGTAAGTATCTTTAGTTAAACCATATGTTCTTTCCATTTTATGAATTAATGTTCTTCCCATTTCTATACAAAAAAAACTAGCTTTATTATTTATTATTATTTATATAATTTCTTCTGGACACAAGAACATTTATCTTTGTTGTGGCAACATAGCGAATACAAACAGCGGGACGAAGTGAAACATTACTGACAAAAATGCCCACTCCACTTTAAAATAACCGCAGTCAACGATTTTCTCCGAATAAAGGCAGTTATAATACAATGCATTTGTGTTTTTGCTTTGCAGTGACTTGCTCTCATTTATGTAACAAAAGCTCTGCACAGACAAACAGATTTTCTGAAACTGGTTTCTCATATACATAACTGCACAAAAAGGAATTACGGTGTATTGTAAGGGATGATCAAAATTATAAAACATATGTATAGCACTCGGTTCAATCACCGTAAGCAGTATGGTAAGCGACACACTGAAAACAGAGTACACTAAACAAGAACAGACGAGATTCTGATACAGACCTTTTGCAACGTAAAACAAATTACACATAGGAAAATACAATGCCTTGATCTGGTTTAAATAGTCGCGTTGCTCAAGCATCAGGTTTCTAAAATTGCCAACAATCGTGAAACTCGTCGTTCCACTGTTCCAACCAAAGTTTCTCATATTCCCATTTTCTTTGAACTTGGCAATTGCATAACGGACAAGTCTCAGTCTCTCTCCTACGATGTACGTTACGGATACAGAATGCATGAGAAAGAAAAACATTGAATAATAGCTGAACGTTTTTACAACAACGTAAGTGTAGAAGATAAACTCGTGTTTAGCCTTAAAGGTTTTTGACAATTTTGTTTTTGTTGCCAGCGCATACGACATTGTTATGTGAAGCGAAGCGTTTAGCATCATGTACAGCGTGCATATGATCAGATTTCGTGTGTGGTGGACTCTGATAGTCGCGTCCGACAATCGGTTGTCAACATAATTAATGTTGTCCAACATGTTGCTTAACGAGTTTTGATATTTTATGTACTTTACTCGATAACACGTTTCAACCGTCATCCGGACACTGTCCGTAAGTAAAAATATAATGTCAGAAAATTTAAGATTCCTCCAAGTCAGTAATTTATGTAGTAAAAGAACAGTTAAAGACGCAATACCAAAGAGTGTAACAAGGCAACAGTATGCTTTCACTGTTTTGTTCACTGTCGGATGTCTAAACCGGATCATGGAAAAACCGAAAACTATGCAGCAAATCGAAAGCGGTGATATGGAGCTGTAGACATTATTGGCCATTGTTGTTACTACTTATGAATGTTGTAACGTACGTGCAAACATGGCGGCGTCGAAATTATTGATCATTCTTACGCCACGTGTCCCAACCTGTCACAACTTAGAGTTTAGGTCAACAATACGTCTCTCCGCAAAAAATATATTATAACACGATGAGTAATATTTGTTTATGATCCTCATTTTAAGCGTTTCAAATTTACCTATTGTTCTGTAATACAAATATTATGACATTAGATAGCAATTATTACTAACGATATTAGTAAGCAGAAATAAGGACACTTAATTAAAATGACAAAAAGCACAGAAAACAAGGGGCATGAGTTAAACTTGTGCTGGTATCCCAAGCTAATATTCAGCAACTCAAAAATTGGCTGGTTGTGTGTTCTAGATTCATTAACAGTCCGTTTAAAGTTACATATTTTCTTTTTTTATTTAACTTTATTCCAACTAGTTACAAACTATTTAGCAATTTTACTCTGATACTCTAATTCCACTTTGTTCATATGCTGAGAATTACAATACATATTTATTTCACTACTTCAAATATTTTCTATCTTTGCAATCGCCGAACGAGGTATCACGCAGTTGTAGAACTTCAGTGTTTACGTGTTAATGAAATTATCTTTTATATTTATTCGTAACCCGTTTAATCTCGTCAGCAACCGTACGCATTTTCAGGTCCCGATGGATGTCATCATTCATTACGTACCATGGTGCATCAACAATACTGCGAAGAACCTTATTTTGAAAAGTCTGAAGTATTTTAAAATTAGATTTCTTAGTACAACCCCAAAGCTGTACACCATACACTCACGCTGGTTTCGGGACTTGTTTGTATAACAACAGCTTGTTATGCAGTGACAGCTCAGAGTGTCTTCCAAGCAGCCACCAAATGTTCTTCAATTTTAATCCAAGTTCATCCCGTTTCTTCTTAACAAGCTCTTTCCACCTAAGTTTGGCATCCGGAGTCATGCCAAAATACTTTACTGAGCTTGCGTGTGAAATTCTTTGCTGATCGATTACGATTGGTGAATAATCTTTTTTCCCTTTGGTAAAATTGATATGAGTAGATTTGGTTTCGTTCAGCTTGATGCGCAATTTTTTGTCCATCCAGTAATCTACTCAACTGCTGATAGTAGAGCGTCTGTTGCCGCTTCTATACTAACACATTTACATATTGTCACCGGACAAAAGGCTTGCCGCATGACAAATGGCGCCAATCGTACACTCTAGTGTTTTTGGTGGTCCTAAAAAGGACCTGTGGCGAGAAGGCTGATGTCGGTCGTGCCGCGCTGAGATGTTCGGCGGCTGCGCCCGCTGATCGTGGCGTACTGCAGTCCTCCTCTTCTTTCGGCATCGGGTGTAGAGTCGGTTGCCGGCCCAGCGAAATCCATCGCTGGCGCGGAACTGGATGGCGAAGACGCAAGAACGCCGGTTCTATTCTTCGCCCGTTCCTTCCGGCTGACTCCGTGTCGATGTCGTCCGAGAGAGGAGAGGAGATGAAGTGCGTCCGATGGCGTGGCGATGAAGAGTGCTCAAAATTTTTTTTTTTTTTTTTTTTTGCTGTTTGAGACCGACCAGTATGGTCGGACTCGGGCTGTTTTGGAGACGAGCTCCCTTCAGCCGTGTGGGTAAGGGGGTTTTTGGGGGGACGTACGCCAGACGATCGGGTCGCAGAGAAGGTGGAGGCACTTAGTTGGGAGAGTACTGTTTGTTGGTTATTTTGTGTGAGGTGTAGAGTGTAGCCATTCTCGAGCGGGAGAGGTAGATGGATGTGGCCGTTATAATGCTCAAAATTTTCTGCCGGCCCGGGTTTTATTACTAACCGGGATCGCTGATTGACTCGCTCCGAATGCTGATGTCGGATTGGCTCGCTGTGTCCACCGCTGGTACCGGAGAGAAGATGTTCGCATACCGCTGCCGTCACAATATACTAATGATAAAATGCTTATTATAACAACTTACATTTTTTTTAAACAAATTTTATATTGTGAGTAATCGAATGAAAATCTAAGAATTATCATCACACAGGTCTATGTGACCATTGTTCTGTTGTTTTGTATCCTTACTGCATTTAAATTTATTTTAGAAATATAAGGGTCAAGGCACATGCAAATGTTAACTATCAATTTATTGACTAAATTTTATTGGTTTTTATTGGTTTGAAGCGCGAAAACTCTATGCCAGGACTGAAAATAATCAATATTTTATAACTAACATTTAACACTAAAGCTAGACGTAGGCTCTGATGTTAACGCAGAATACATTAACTTACAAATACTAAAAACAGAAATATGTAAAATATAATAAGTAAAGTATGTTTAACTTCGATAGTATAGTACGGTGCTTACTATAATAAGCTTCGAGGTTACGCAATAGTAACAGCTCTTCCCCGCCCCTCGCCCTACAGCGACGTCGCACGTTACACTTGGTTATGCGTAGGCAAAGGTGGGGAGGGGAGGTCTGTTGCAAACACCTGCAATACCGTAGTGGCCTCAAAGATTATTATGGTACGTCTCACATAATAGTAATTTCTATTCTTTTGGTGATTGACGTTTATGAGAGAGAGGTCCGAAATCGATGAAAAGTGCAGGTAATGAGAGATATAGAAAATGGAATTTGTAAGATGGTGGGAATCAGCGAGGAACAGGAAAATCTGGGCAACAGTATTTGAAGAAGGAAACACTGAATAACTTTCTACTTATAAAAGATTAAACGATAAATGGTGTGAAGAGACCCAGTGTCTACTATTAAGCAATGTTTGGTCATATATTTATATGGTTTTATTATTATTACTTATGTACCACGTTGGTGACTTCACTCAGTGTTTAGAATTCAACATCTACTTTGGAAATGTCACATAACGTTTTAATAATACGAAATGGTTTTCTCCGTTTTTTATAAAAACTTATTATTTTGAAATTTAATCAGCTAATCAGCAGTAAACTTGAGGAAGTAAAAACTGATATACTCTGTTTCACTTAAAGGATGTAAATTTTAAAGCAAAACTTAAAGTGAACTTTATATTAATTCACTGGTGCCCCGTTTCATAAACCTTTGTTAACATTTATTCTAACGGAACGTTTATTAACTGGCAATATACAGTTTTCAACGGTCAATGTCTTAATAACCATTTCACCAACGAATCGTTGGTCTGGGTTAGTAAATACCAATTAGCTCGATACGCTTTCACGATAATTGTCAATTTTGCTTCAAGGCGATGGAAAAATTAAAACAACTTTAATCCTCCATAAAAATCCGCCCCTATTTCTTTTTTGTTTTTTTTTTCTACATTTGTTAACTGTATTTTGTAATTGTATTATTGTTTCGTCTTTTCTTGAGTTTCTTCTGGTAAAAAATTCTGTCTCGTAGTTTGCTCTTAAGTTTAAGAGATCATATTTGTAGTTTTAACGTACAAAAACGTGCAAGATTTTTTCTACGTTCCTTATAATGTTATATTTACTAACTATTATTCCATTAAAAAACTGAATCTTCAACAGATGACACATGTTCTTCAAACGTGCACATAAACATTACGTTACACCATCTTTGATTCACTAACAGTATGTTTTTTTAATCATCTGCTCAGGTTATACGTTCACAAAGCGATCGAATAAAATAAAATTAATTCGATCGAATTTTGTAATATTAAAGTTAGGTTTAAAGAATACAATCTGAACATCTGACATCTGGAGTTGTAACGGCTTCGGCTGTTACATTAAATTTTAAAACTAGGCGTTTGACCTAGACGGAAGAAAAAATTTTTGCTGGAGCCCATTGTGACAGGACTTGCAATTAAACGATTATTCAACGATAACAACTTTCTTTTTTTATTAGTGTTTCATCAGTATACAGACAATTGAATTGTGTAATGTTTACAATAACAGTTTCCATAATTAATTTCATAGAAAAATGGCAGTACATACATATATAAAATATGTTCATATTATCAGTGTTCATTAATCAGCATTACTAATACTATCAATAATGAGAAGTAGTCAAATAATATGCTAAATGGATGTTCTTTTAGCAGTTAATAATAAAGTAGCAAATATGTATACACAGGACAGGTTTTGACAAAATGTTGCTCACTAACAATATTAAAAACTGTTTATATATAAATGTCCGTTTCTTTCTTTTACTCATTATAGTGTTGTTGTGTGAAATTTATAAACTGGAATTCTCCCACCTGCGTTCGTAAAATTTACTCAGTCCTGTGATATATGTGATGGATGCTGGTGTGGTCCTGGTCAGTAGACGAGTCTGCTCACTTCTTCACATGACGTTCTCGCTCATGGTAGTGGTTGAGCATAGATGTGTATTCCTGGGCATTCCTTGGTGTTCCTGGGTTGGATCCGACGGCGTTGGGGGAGCATGTTAGCATAGCTCTGCAGAGGTGACAGGTGTTGTAGTCGCCATCCACGAACCTTTCTCCCAATTTGGGGCGGGGACCCTGGAACATCGTTTCACTTGTTCACAGATATCGTAAAATAAAGTCAAAGCAACTCCTTTTGTCTCAGAACACCAACACCACAGTCACACTGTCCTAATTTTAGGCCCTCTACTTCTCTGTTATTATTAATGCTTAAACATTGCATGAATATAATTCTGGTTGTTTAGTGCATAAGGCTTATGGCTGTTTTAGTCATCTTATCACACACAAAATTACACACCTTGAGTTAAATTTAATTTCATCGTTTTTACGATATGTTCCATATATTATTCATGCATTTGTTCCATTACTTCATATCTTTTCACACCCATAAAATAAACTTCGTATTGAACATCTATACCCACATATATAGTACACTCAGTGCAAACAGAAACAGTTTAATATAATTTTAATTCCTCACATAAAATCACCCCTTTTCTCTTTTAACTGTTACCCACATTGACATTAACATCACTTTTAGCTTACATTGATTTTTTTGAACTTTCGTAACTCAGTTGAGTGCAAAGTATTCAGCCACGTGGTGCCAGACCGGAAGTCCCGTATAATTTTAATCTACATTAGATTGTTACAAAAAAGACGGCTTTATACATTTAGATTACACACACACGACATAACACACATATTCAGAATAATTAAAATTGAACACTCTAATAAAACACTGTATAATAACCTCACCTGAGACCCTTCCTTTTTACTCGCACATGATAGAGGTCTAGAAGTCTGTTTCCAAGCCGTCGGACCAACTCACCATGTCAGCGGATGGAAGAAAAATGAGACCCGATCACACGTTCCATGAAGTCAGGACGGTCCAGAAAAACTTGTTACAAATTGTCGAACCGTGATCAGCTGAGAGGAGTTAAATGCAAGGTTAAAACTGCCTACCTTATTGCATCGCCACTAGCGTTGACCAGCAAGGCCAGTGCCAGCCCGATTACGTCGCCCAATATGGGTGAAAGCCGCTCTTGTCTCCCAACAACACCGAGTCTGAAATTTAGCCAGCCGTGTCGGCACAAAATATGGCCGGGAAATTCGAATTTTTTGAATTGCATCGGCACAGAGTAACACAAGTTAATTTTTTAGATGACATAGCCAGTAGAACAGGCTTAAGAATTTCTGCAGGAAAATCAAATTTCTCACAAACATTAAAAACGTGCCAAAACTTCTGGTAACAGATATTGGTCGAATAGAGAGGGTTCGAAAATTTAAGTATTTAGGGGAGATAATTCAAGAGAATGGCTTGGAAAAATCTGCTATAGAAGAAAGAATTCATAAGATGGAAAGGGCGTATGGTACAACTAAAGATATTTACAATAAAAGTGCATATCTAAAAATGCGAAAATAAGGCATTAAACTACAGTAGTGAACCCAGAATGCCCATATGGAAGTGAATGTCTAGCATTGAATTATAATTTAGACAAATTAGAAATATTGGAAAGACCAATTATTAGGAAAATAGTAGGCGCACGAAAAACTTCAGAAGTTTGGAAATTAAGAAATAATGTTGAAATATATCAAAGTATAGAAAATATAACAGAAACAATGAGAAAAAGACGACTATTATTTTTTGGACATTTATATAGAATGGACGACAATAGGTTGACAAACCAAATTTTCAAATATCTGTGGGGGAAGAAGTCAACATCAAGTTGGATTAAAGAAGTCCAAAAAGAATTTAGAAAAGAATAATATACATGCAGAAGAAGCAATTGAAGGAGAAGTTTTTCGGGCTATAGTGTTAAAAATGGAAGGAGTCCAGGGTAGGAGAGAGAAAAACCCACGTTAGAAATGGATTGAAGACAGGAAGAAGAGACACAATGAGAAGATGAAAGAATATTGGAAAAAAGGAAAGAACAAAGAGTAAAGAATTGAAATTGGCATGTGGTCCCTAGATGGCCGATACGGAAAAAATTAGGCTTAAAAATGTACACCGTGGAAGCGATGAGGACCAATAAAAGAAAGAAGTGGAGCTAATGTGTTGTCATTTACGTTCATAGTTTCTCTATGAGAACACTTAAAAATGGGTAAACATTATCTGAAAGGAGGAGATAAATATCAGAGCAGGGCTCACGTCGACAGCCAGACTTTGTTCTAGTGATAACAGTAGCGGCTTACAATCATTCACTGCGCGTCTGCGAATCACATAAACATCGTTTCTCTTCTCTAACTGCTGGAGTGAGTCTGCCAGAAAAGCTCCGTCATCTGTTACATTAGAGTCCAGTGTATTTATTTACTTACAAACAGAAGTTTCTTATTTTCACCACCGTCCACAATAAATAGAACGACCACATGCGCCCACACACACACAAACACAAAACGTTCGCGAGCACCCACAGAGGCTCGAGTTATATTTGTGAAACTGAGAAAAGTTTATTAACAATAGTCATCATCATCATCATCCTCAGGGTTTAAACGAAGAATTCTTTGTTCCCGTCTTAAATAGGCAAATATTACAGCTGGTCACTCCAGCGCTTCCTCGGACGTCCCACACCTTTTCGTCCCATCGGCTCATAGTTCCAGATTTGTTTGGGTATGCGGCAGTCATCAATTCGGCAAAGATGTTCCCATCAATTCAGCCGATACTGGGCGATCCTGGCGAGTATACTCATAATATTCAGTTCCTGCCGTATGTCTGTGTTTCTTCTATGATCATGGAGAGTATACCCTGCTAAGGTGCCTGAGAAATCTCATTTCAGCCGCTTCGATGCGACTGGCCTGGCCTTTCGGGTTGAAGTCCAATTCTCAGACACATAAAGAAGTGTGGGAAGAGCCACCACCTTGTAGAATTAACAATAGTGCTGTCGGAAAACATTATTAGCCCGGCTGTTACACCGTGGTCTGTGGTTTGTATAGTTTGTTTTGACAGTTGTTTTGGCATCACAATCTAAGTAGACGACATTCATAACTGGGGTGAATTGCTGCCGGATACCGTGCCAATTGTTTCCGACAATGATAATGGCCTCCGATGGTGTGGCCGAAACGTTTGTCAAAACAAACAATAGACCACGGGCCTAGCAGCCCAACTAACGATGATTTGAACTATGTGGACTCTGGCCGTGAGAATCTTAGGAACTCTAATAGTACTGTTTGTATAAAGTTTAAGCGTACAAGCAATGAATATATGTAACTACTAATATTCTACATATTAGTCGTCTAGAAATATTTGATGGACAATTAGTTGTTTATTTATCGGATAAATAATTTACTTTTAATTTTCTTGAGTCGGCTGCCAATTGTGTCATAGACGTATTCGCTTGAGAGACAACAGGCAAGTCTTTTTTCTATTTGTATGCGCCATCTAAGGACCACATGCCAATTTCAATTCTTTATTACTTGTTCTTTCCTTTTCTCCAATATTCTTTTATCTTCTGACTATGTCTCTTCTTCCTGTCTTCAGTCTACTTTGAACCTACGTTTTTCTCTCTCCTACCTTGGACTCCATTTCTATTTCTAACACTTTTGCCTGAAAAACGTCTCTTTCAATTACTTTTTCTGCGTTTATATAATTTTTCTAAATCATTTTAGACTTTATTAATCCAACTTGATATTGACGTCTTTCCCCACAGATATTTGAAGATCTGTTTTATTAACCTATTGTCGTCAATTCTATATAAATGTCCAAAATATACTGGTCTCCTTTTTTTCACTGTTTCTGTTATATATCTCCATTACTTCTTAATTTCAACCTTCTGAAGTTTTTCGTGGGCCTAATACTTTCCAAATAATTCTGCATTCCTATATTCCTAGTTTGTATAGATTATAATTCAATGCTAGATATTCACTTGTATATAGGCATTCTTGCTCCGACTCAAACCTTTGATTGCACTGTTGGGACTTCCCAGAAACCTTGGTCCCAATGGCATGGTTGGTCCATGGTGGATTTCTCTTTCAAGTTACCATCTGGGGTAGTGCCTTCATTTAGCGGATTTTCTATACTGCAATTTAAATTGTATATAGTGCAAAAGTAGGAATCAAATTCCGAGATAAGATCGGATTGTTAGTCCAAAATGATTATTTTTCGTGGTTTACTCCACTAGGTTCTCCCGCTCTCTCTGCCGTTGGGAACTGAGATGCCTTATCCGCCTTTGAGACCGTTGACCGGGTTACACCTGTAACCCTAGGCAGGGCCCTTACTGGGTGTTATCATCCGGAGCCAGATGAACTTAGGTTTTGAAGAGGTCTGCTGCTCTAAGGCTCTTCCGCACGTCCTGCTGTTGGATCACTAAGATCTCTTCCACCATTCCGTCCGTTGGTCTTCACAGATGTCCGTTAGCATCTGTAGCTACAGCTACAGCTACAGAAGGTCCCAGGTGGCACGACGGGGACGTGAACTTGACTTATCCACCCATGTTTTTATTTATTATCATTAATTTTATTTATTTTATTAATTTTTATTATGAGACAAAACTTACAGTACGGGATAACTGATATTGATTGGTGACTCGTTGGGCACTTTGTGAAACATATTAATACAAAAGTTTTAAAAAAAACACTGGATAAGCTTCACAGTTTATTATTTACCTCTGACAGTTGTTTCACACCTTTAAGCTATTTTCAAAGAGGTCATAGAAAGAACTAAACAAAGAAAGTGAGTATTGTGAACATGTGTTTAGGGTGTGTATGCGGATATATGTGTTAGGGGTGTGTATGCTGGAGGGGATTGAGAAGCTAGTAAGGAAAAGTCAAGTGTTTGTAAAAACTACGTATAATCGGAAGGCAAAATATAAAAATAAAATAAATTAAATAACAACTTCTAATAAAGGGGATACACAGTATTCAGTTTGTGTGTTTGTTAAATTTTTGTTTTTTGATTGCTTTTCTAATTTCTCGAATTTCGAATAAATCCATTTTTTTACTTTTTTTGTATGTTGTGCAGTAGTGTCATGTTTTTTGTGTCTATGGAATGATTGCGTTGTAAGCAATGATCTGTAAAACATGTATTGGCTGTGTTAGTTAAAATTGCTTTCTTATGTTGAGAAATGCGATGTCAAACCATTATTGACGTCGGTTGCCGTGCTGTACAACTAAAACTTCGTACACATTGTTTTCTTAACAAATTAATCTAGCAATAATACTGGACGTTTTTGGTTAATATGTGCTATCTTATACAAGACATGTTTCTAGCAAACAGTGTTTTGCTTGAATCATGTCTCCTCTAAGTTAGTACATCTTGACCGGTATCTAAGTAATATTAATAATGAATGTTTTAGTGGATGGTTAGCGAGGATCGGTCAATAATACAAATGTTAGCTATTTTGCGTCGACGTTTCGACAATATTTATTTTCATCTTCAGGACCTGTGTATGAAATACAATAGAAATATCAAACATAACGAAACAATTAAATATTTGGGTGAAGGTGTTGGAGTATGTGAGTGGGTGCGTGCGTATGTATGTATCATTTTATATGTGAAGACTTATGATAGTTTGTTTACATCTTCAAATTATTTTTAAGAAAACGAGCAAATTATAGTATGAGAGAACTTAATTTATACAGTAAAAGTTATAAATTATACAGTAAACTTAATTTATACAATTTTCGTTTTCTTAAAGATAATTTGAATATGTAAACAAACTATCATAAGTCTTCACATATAAAATGATACATACATACGCACGCACACAATTGTCAAATTCTTCATAAAAAGGTGTTCTTTATTGTGTAATGGTACATATAACACATCCAACACCAACGTACCACAAATGAATTGAAAGCCACTGCAAATAAAATTATCTACAAAGTTTAACCTCCAATCATGGATAAAGGAAGTATCATAAGCCAAAATAGGTGAATAAAATGAATAATAAATTACCAGTAAATGTACAACTGAAGAAAATAAAACAAGACTAACGACGAGACAACATACATAATTACCCAATAGATCCAACAGTGAGAAAGAAACTAGTGACAACACCACAAAGAAGAAATCTACTAAGAATAAGGAAGGAATCAGTGCAGAGAAGAAGAAAACATATCCAGGTCAAACACCAAAGGGAGATAATATGAATTAGAATGAAATAACATATGCCAATAAAAGTATTATCATAGAAAAAGAAAGAATAAGTGAAACAAACAACATGTTTTAAATCCCTAAGCTGTAAAATTGACACTGACCTAAACTTATTAATCAAATACCTTCCTTAACAATGCCATACAAACAGAACTCAATAAAAGAGTTCAAGTATTGAAAACAGTAGTTAATAAAGAGAATGAGTAACAGTATGATAATTTCATAGCTAAATGATGTATAAACATGACAAAAAGGACTATGTCCAAAACACCAATAACAGATTGTAAAGTGGAACTGAAATTGTAAATAACCACTAATTATCAATAATAAAGACTGTGAAAATAAACAAATTGAAATCTAGTGATAAACAATAAATATACCAGTGCTATATAAAGTTAAATAAATCAGGTGTAATGTAGAAATTCAAAACTGACAATCAACCATTGTTGAATAATTAGATTATAACATAACCTAATCTGGCCAAATAGTTTTCAACAAAACTATAGAAAAATAAGACTAAAGCAATGTTGAACTAGGATGTGTTGTAGTATGACATAAATAGATAATATAAGGAACATTTATTGTACAACAGATAATGTGTTAAGGAAATATAAAGGCTGAATTGATGTGATTTAATATAACCAAATGCCTGACATAGGATGGTTGCATGAGACAACAAAATTACCTAGTAAACTTGTAATAAAAGAGTAGGAACTCAACTAATAACATTGAATAAGGCAGAATAACGTTTAAATAAGTAAATTCAAGGATTATAGCCACCTAATTAACAATAATAACACAAATAATAAGTAAACCATAGTAACAGCTACATGCAAGTAATCATGGTAACTTCAAACCAAAGTAATTGTCAAAGAAAATGCAGAATTAACTACTGCACAGTACTAACAGTGTTATCAGTACACTGATAATAGATAATAAAACAATAATGAGATTAATTTGAAAGAATTACAACTCATGAAAAAATGTAACTTTCAAGAGTATTGAAAACTCACCTAAAAGACTATAATTAAGGTAATAAAACCCAGGGATACATACAAAGGACACTATCAGAAGTGATAATGACCAATGCATTATGCATAGGCCATAATAAAATGTTATTATCAACAACTGTTATTGTAATATTATTGATAAACAATGTATGTGACAATAAGTCTACGATTTAAAACTAGGAAAATAGATATTTTATAATTATTAGTACATGACAAGAAGTGAAAAGTGCATAATACTCTAATAATATGTTATCACCATGAACATACGGGATAAAAACAATGTATTTAAAGTATTAAGTAATTTAAGAAGTATTATTAATTTATACCAAGTGCGGTTTTATCAACCCCATATCAGAACTATATGATGAGGGTATGCAAATTACTCGTAATCAAAAAATAGAAACGATGGGAGTTATACAAATATTGTCAGTGTAATTATAGATAATATGTTTGATTTATAAGAAAAAATTAGTAAATGACAAGCCCTTGCGCTTGGCTATGTGGCCAGTAAATCATAGTCTCGAACCCAGCTACTGACGCTAGTTTAAGCTTCTATTTTGACGAACCTCACCGAGTGTACACGACATAAAGACAATTAGCCAATCAGAGCTCACTAAAAAATACGAAGTGTCGAATCCCGACCAGGTAACAATATTCAGTTCATCACCAGCATTCGAGAGATACTCCACGTTAGCGGAGCGGCCATCACAACATTGAATTGACAGCCGACAGCTGATATGCACAGCTAACCTCGAAACTTTGAGTTGAGGTTAGGTCGGACCGAAAGGACAGTGAAGTCTATTTTCAAAGTGTTCTATAACGGAGTTCATGCGTATAGGCAGTGTGTGATGTGAAATAATGAAAATTAATTGAAATATTAATTAATTATTAAAAGTTAAAAGTGTTAATTCTTCGAATCAACAGAATACGCAAGTATCAGTGAAAATGATCATTATATTATATAACAAATCATTAATCAATTAAGGAACGCTAATAGCGGATTTAATTCATTTAAATTGAATAAAAAATAACCCTATTTCCACAAGGAAGGGGACTTTGAAAAATAACATAAACAATACTCAAATGAAAGATTTTGCTAATGACAATTTTAACTTTCTTCGATTGAAATCAATTGTATTAGTTTAAGGAGAGACGTTGAATAATCAATGAGGAAAAAATGAACCCTAACAATTAATCATTTTAAGATATTATTGTATTTTATTGTAGTATATTAACCCAAGGTCACACCTAAGTGGACCCTAGTCGTAGTGAATTAATCTGAATTACCTGTTTTGTTTATATCCAATTTTGGAGATCATTCTGGAAAACAACACTGAACATTAATGCATAATAATGATGTACAAAATAAGCAATGCCTCAAAGAAGCATGTATTAATTAATGTCAAATAAGTAAGGTTACAATGAACCGTAATTAACCTCAATTGTAAACAATGAACAATCGTTCACATTTTATGTTATGTTCAAGCAACAATTAATATTTTTATTCTCCGCCTACTCATTATCACAGTAGTGCATTTTATTGTTGAAGTGTATCTTGCAGACTCAAAGAACCTACTAACTTTATAAAGCATAATAACCAAATTATTTATAAACAGAAATAATCAATTTGCAAAAAGCAGTCATACCACCCTGAGAGTTTAATAATTTTAAGAGTCCATATTCAACTTTAATTATTTTTTTAAAGGAAAATAAATAATAAAATTGTAACAACAACCTTTCAACTTGAGTTCAGTAAATAACTATTGTTTCACGAACAAATTAAAGTGTTGACATTTATTGAATAGAATAGAATTACAGCTTAGGTGAGCAACAAGAGACGGTTGGTACCAGGAGCCAGAGCGAGAATTCAAATCTAATGATTCTCACCAGCAATATTATCTCATATCATTAGCATACTACAACTGCTAGTAAGTATCATATAAATGTTGTGCATATGTTAATTTCAATACAGGAAGGCATCGATCGACTCACCGCAGCTAATGGCAGAAAAGTCAACGCTACTTATTCAGATACGAACTCAAGACATTGAACTAAAAATTATAAAAAATCTGAACTTATTTAATAAACAACTTCAAGAGTAAGTGAACAGATTTATTTATATTGGATTCAATAATAGATTGAATAAATCACTAAAACAAAAAAAACTAATAATAGAAAACAAAACCTTAATAATAATTATAAAACTGATAACAAGATTCTACGAGACGACATTTCGTCACCTTACAAAATAGTGATCAACGTTTGAGACGATTAATTAGGTTCAATCTCAACCTCATTAACGGATATAAATACACCGTACACATTACGTCTCGTTACAACATGACGCCAACAACGTGTGGCTTATAATCTATAGGACCCTAATTTCGTCTCGTTACAATTGTCATGTATTTTTTGAGTGAATTTGTGCGCGTGCGCGTGTGTGATAACTTGTGATCGCTATATCTTCCGCGGTAACTAACCGATCGACGTGAATCTTTGACAATGGATTATTTATGTAAATAGCTTCAAGTTGTATATACTCTGAGGTTCATAACTATTTTAGAAATATGGGTGTTTAAGTAGGGAAAAACTCAATTCTAAACGCTTATCATTAATAGGGTAATAAAAATTGTAGATAAATTCAATGCAAGCTAGTGCGGATTTATACAAACTGTTTCAGGAAAACTTTGTACCTTTTGTAAAAAATCTAACATGTGACCTCAAATTAACCAATAGGAAAACACTAAATTCAGTAACATTCATACTCTGTAGAGTAAGGATCGACAAAGTTCTTCTGTAGCATCTGCAAGGTGAAGTTGTGCTCGGCGATCAAGAGTTTTTCTCTTACGAACATAGAAAAATATAACTTAAAATAAACCTTGGTATTCTTTACGAAGTTCAGCGTAAAGAACCGAGCGGGTTAATTATTTAAGTAAAATTAAAGTATATTATAGTGCTTTTTCGTGTTAGTTTAAGATATCCGCATAGGGAATTAATGACACTTCAAGCTTTCTTGGAAGATGTAAGACTAATACACTGCATTCAAATAATACCCATATTCACCCTGAGATTGATAAAATTTAACGTATCAAATAATAATAAATTGTTCGAGTAAAAACAATAATCATTGTGAGTAATAATTTGTGAAGAGTCTAATTGATGTTAACAGTTAGACATAATCATCAACGAGACTGATCGAAATATCGCCGCTGGAGCAGCTCGCCGTAGAAGAGGACGACAAGACGAAGAGGACGCCAGGATGAAGAGGACGCCAGGAAGGAGTGTGACGCTGAAGAAGAGGACGCCAGGACGGGAGCGACGATAGGAAGAGGAGGATCGCACGTAAGGAGGACGTATCATCAACTAAGTAAAATCGATATATTATCGAAGAATATAAACTATTATTTATTATTCCAAATATAAATGCATGACAATTTGTAATACAATATACACCTTAAAACACTATATTCTTGTGTATAATAAATAATTTTTCATCTCCTCCATAATAGATTGTCGGTAAATATCCTTATTAGTTATAATTAAATTTGAACCGTTCCAATATATATATATATATAACCTACTTGCGAATTCCAAACACAAACTCCTACGCCCTTAGTCGGAAGAAGTCGCAAGAACGCATAGCATGGTAGGTCACTTCACAAAACAACCATTATTTCCTTATATTGATAATATATAAGTTACCAAATCCGATATATATATATATATAATATAAATGGCTTCTTTGCTTGCTCTTATATTTTATCAATATAAGGAAATAATGGTTGTTTTGTGAAGTGACCTACCATGCTATGCGTTCTTGCGACTTCTTCCGACTAAGGGCGTAGGAGCTTGTGTTTGGAATTCGCAAGTAGGTTAATTCAAGTGTGCAAAGTACCTTTATAGTTATTTTTTAGTTTTGTGATGTTGGTAGGCTTTGTAGTACAGCAATAAAAATACGGTGGTGGATAAAATTGGAGTTTATTACTCTGATAGGACATATGTATGAAAATCTTATAACTAGAGCAATCCTTACATACTAAACAGTAATTTGTATCTTGTACGATGTTTTCTGAATGGGTATTAGCGTTCAGAAGACGAGCTTATTATTTTCAATTGATACGAGTTATATTTTTCATTAATTTCAAGAAGTTAATTTTAAAACAAGTTAATCTATGAAATTTTCAATTCTTCTTACTTTCGTACGGATTTTATTACTTTAGATGATTTAGCTACTCTGAGAAATAAGTTAGCCGTGAATCTAGTTCAACGTGCTTTCATTTACTTGTGATTGTTTCACGTATACTGCAGTATAGGTCTCTAAGTAATTCAATGTTAGTGTTATATACGTCTAATTCTTATCTATTGATTATTACTTAAGCTTATACGTGTTATACAGATTATCACAGTATGAATGTGTCTTATTAATCTAGAGTCTCTGTTTTATTGGCATCTGAATCAATTTAGTTTTACAAAGATTTAAAAGAAAAATAATAAGCTTTTGAGAAGTTTATAAATTATATTTGACTTCCTTTGTTCTGAAGATCGTGATGAGGTGCTCCCGACGTTCCTTAGTTTTCCTGGTCCAATCTGCTAGTGGCGATGATTTCCTCTGCGTCTTGGGTTCCACGGCTAAGAGTTCGGGAATCAGCAGCGCTCAGCTCCTTCTGCAACTGTTGATGGCTTAACGTCTGTGGTTTTAACTGCTGCAACTGCGTCAGGCCCCTCGGTCCGGTATACGCTGCACGGTGTGTATATTTCGCCTTGGGTTGCGCTCCGCTTCGTCAATTCTTCAGCTTGTACCACGTACTAGACGGCCTCGTTCTGTTGTACTCTCGATGTGTCTTCACGTATTATATAACTGATCTCTTTATATGCGTAAGTCAACAGATTAATGTTTTGAGCTGTACGCTTATTTGTTGAAAAAACTAAGAGTATCGTCAGTATACGTCTTCACAGGTCGAGTTGTTACAGTTGAGTGCCTGTGTTCAGCCCGAATCTAACGGTTCGTTCAAATTTTTAGAATAATTTGATTGGCTGAGACACCCCCCTTCTCCTTGTAATTCAACTCACCTGACTTGTGTGAACGAAAATAATTCTCACAGTTTGAGAATTGTTATTAGTCTTAATATTCTGAAAAACACCGGATTTCAGATGTCGGACAGGATGTCCTGTTGCAATTTGTATTGCGATTATCTTGGCTGCAAGCCAAGTTATGCTTATTCTAGAATATACATCTGATTGGTAATTTTTATAACTATGACATATTCAGAGTTCTACCCCGTAGCTCACTCACTAGGGGAGTTATTAAATAAAATTAATTATCTCTTTTATCTTTAATTATATGAACTGAAATTTGCACACCCTATTACTAATATTTCGGCAAACATTTTGGCTATTTTGGTTTTTGCCTATATTTATCGGTTTCCGAAATATTAATAATTTACAATTAGGGCGTGTTCCTAATTGTTATAACTGTATGTGGTTACGTAATGCCAGCGGACGTTGCCGTTGGTCGCTATACAATTCATTTGAAAGCCCGCTACTGCACGGCGTGATTGTAACGGTTTAAATTTATTTTAACATTGATTTTCAAAACTCTTTACATATAACTCCAAATCTTTGAGATTCGGTTAAGTTATAATATATATATATGTGTGTGTGTGTGTGTGTGTGTGTGTGTGTGTGTGTGTGTGTGTGTGTGTTGTTTTTGGCCCGCTTGACTTTCAAGATTTTCAATTCGGCCCTCAAGTGAAAAATTTATACCAGGACCCCTGGTATAAATCATTAAACATCGCATTTTCCATTACGTCCAGTGTAAACGTGACCGTGATTACCCGTACAGAAAGAAAACAACGCACGGTCGATCTTTTGTAACAGAAGACATACCGTACCTTAAGTAAGTTTCATCTCTTGTCCTAAAGGGTGATTGCCAAAATCCTTTGATGTAACAATGTGTTCTTAATTGCGTTGCATTTCACGACAGCGTTTCTATGCACCAATGAGATTGCCCCGTTAGTAAGATGAGATTACCGTTTTGAATCCACTGTGTTATCGCTGTGTTACCACTGATATATTAAGTAAAATACTGATACCAGCTTCGTCGTGCTTACTTGCTAAACTGCTACGAGCCATGCTCCACCCAACGTTATGGTTTCGGACTTGATAATGGTGGAGACACTGAAAGCCTCGTCCGGAGCATCACAGGTAACCAATGTAGGAAGTAAGCACGATGAAGTTGGATTTATGCAGGCTGCTAATTCAAATAACAAGATGTAAAATACTGATACCTTACTCATATTAACTTCAACCAAACAGAAGAATTTTTTGGTTTCTCAGAATCTATTTTCAATCAGAACCAAGAAGACAACATAGTTACCCTTACTGAGATTTATTTAATTACGTTTATTTGTATTTTATTGTTTTATAGAAGTAACTTTTATATAAAGATATGACAGCTCAAGTTAAAATAGGAAAAAGGGTATCCAGCAAGATAAGTATTAGTGAGGGCTTGAAACGGGGTTTTTGCATACCGGGAGCTCCGACTTTGTTTAACATCTATTTAAACGAAGCCCCAACATCATGGAGAAAAAATGCCGTAATACGGGTGTACCACTTGGAAGTGACAAGCAATACTTGTACTTGGAAGTACAATAAACTTTGCAGACGATCAGGCTATAATTGCAGAAGACGAAATTGATATAAGTTATATGCTTGCGAAACTAGCAGAAGAATATGCGAAATGAGGTATCGAAATAAATACCTAAAAAATTGAGTGCCTTATAATAGGCGGTGAAAGTCAAGACCTAAAACTAGGAAAAAAGTGATAAAAAATATTAAAATCTTCACGTATTTGGGTGTAGCAATGACATCGGATGGTGACAGCAACCAAGAAATAAAAGTAAGGATAGGACAAGCTAAGACAGCAACAAAACAATTAAACAGTCTGCTTTGGAGTCCACGAATAACGAAAAACAAAAAAATCAGAATATGTAAAACTATAATCGAAAGTATAGGCCTATATGGAGCAGAACTGTGGGAAATTAATAAAAGAAATAAATCTATAATAAAAGCTATTGAGATGGATTACTGGCGGAGGTGCTGTAGACTAACAAGACTAGGTAGAGTGAAAAATGTAGACATAAGACAAGCAATGGGAATCGGCCTTGACATTATAGAAACAATAGAAGGAAAAGACTGAATTTGTTTGAACACCTAAAAAGAATGTCGGATGAGAGATGGCCAAGGAAGGTATGGGAATGGACTCCACCCGCTAGAAGAAAAAAAGGAAGACCTAAACATTCATGGAAAATGGACTTCGAAGATGAAATGAATGCAAGAGGACTTACAGAACAGGACTGTTTAGACCGGCGCCAGTGGAAGCTAGGATGCGGAGGCGGTGCCAGACATAATTAAATTTCCAAAAACGTCTAATAATAGTATTTCATAAAATTTGGGGTTAATCGGTTACTTGCCTTTCCTACTATTTAATTACTTCTACTTAATAATGATCTCTGTTCATGTAACAAGAATTTTATTAAATCAATTATATATATAATTTTATTGCTAGACACCTAAAAGGTATAAAACTAAACAAGATTAATGTACACTTCTGGAATATTAAAGTCAAGTGGCATTTCAAAGTAAAGGAATGATGATACCATGTATTAAAAAATGCTTACAATGTTTTGAACAAAATTTGTATTTATCTATATAACACGGCATTTGTTTTAAACAGTATTTGCTTTCTAATAGATCTGAAGTTTATCCAGCTGTTCCTTAATATATAGTATAATTTATTAATTTAGAACTAAGATGAATTAGACTTTAGGAAACGGATCGATTATTTGTCACAGATGTTACTATTAGAAGCGCTATTACAAACTTCGCTTTCAAGGAACCAGCTGTTACCCGTCCGTTGGAATGGGATTGGGAAGTAACAATTACAGTTTTCCATTTAAACTCCGCATAATTACGTCGCTTTATTTTAGAGTTTTGTCAGACACGGTCAAAACACGGTCATGTCGGTAAGACAAAATTAGTCATCGCGACAATGACGTTAATTACGACCAGTTCAATCAGTTATTGTTGCGCAAACAGTCTTTGATAGGTTGATTGTTTGTTGATTTAACATAGTCTGAGTGATCCTTAGTTTTTTTTTTTTTTTTTTTTTTAAACGCGCTGTGACAACTTTAAAGCCTATCCTCATCGTGCGTTCACTGGTTATTCTCTCTGAAATGTATGGAAATCGTGTTCTTACGTTCTGTGTAGATACACGTTACTAAACAGTTATTTTTATTGGACATTACCTATCATGATAATTCATGACGTCTGTGATATCCTTTTTTAATTCATTACATATTCTTCTTCTTCTATTCAAGGATTAGTTTATATACAGCTGTTTCGGCAACTATCTCATCCTGGGACGACCCACGTCTTTTCTACCAATGGCTTTATGGTTCAGTGCCGGTTTCGGCAACCGATCTCTGTCATCCTTTGCAGACGCTCCCACCATTGTCTTCTGTACATGGAAATAATTTCATTTATGTCCTTTACTTCGAGTTCTGCTCAGATGTCTTTATTCCTTATTCTATCTTTCAATGTATAATTTAAAGTATTTTGAAGAAACTGCATTTCAGCACTCTGAATCTTGCCGCTTTCCTTTTTTTATCATGACCCACGCCTCACTTGCATAAATCAACGTGGGTATTGCAATTGTCTTATAAAATTTAATCCTTGTGCTGTGTTTTTTTTAAATTCCTCTGAATCGTATCAGAAATATTCCTAAATGTATTTATCTTCACTCTTACATCATATTCAGTTTTATAGGTTACTGCACAGCCGAGATATTTGAAACGGCTCACTTATTCTAAGGCGATGTTGTTTATAACTATCTTAGTACTCAGTGGATATTTACCTTTAAAGGTCTTGGTTTTAGTCTTTCGTACTGAAATTGTCAGTGAGTACTCTTTTGCCACTTCTTGTAATTGCAACATTACAAGAAGTAAATCATCCTCTTTGTAAATCATCCTCATTTTCTTGAATAAGAACTGTGTCAGCCGCATATAGCAGGGAACCAACACAAATTGATTTATTAAGCTGTATTCCCAAAGTCGCTCTGCTGTCTGGATTTCCATGCTCTCAACATGTCGTCAATTTATATATTAAACAAGGTTAGGGAAACACACTATCCCAGGACTACAGATGTACTTTTCTAAAGGATCTTAATTGAATTTATTAAATCGTGTGGCTATCCTATTCTTCCTATTCCTTCTTCTATTCATACTATTTCATAACTTTTGACGGTCTACATTATCAATTGCTTTTCCCAGATCAACAAAAGCGATATGCGTTTACTGGTTATACTCCCGCCTTTTCTCTATTATCTGTCTTAATACAAACAATGCATCCACAGTCGACTACCCTTTCTAAAAACCATTTGCTTTTCAAAACGTAATGCATCTATAACGACTCTTAATCTCTGATTGAGAATTCTTGTATACATTTTGTACAACCTTCCGTACATTTTCTACGTATTCTGCACAGCCTTAATTCTGAAAAGGTCTGAAATCAGTTTCTTGTACTTTTAGCGTTTCTTCAAATCGGTTTCAGGTTTTGCAGTACCGTATATAGGTTTAAACGAAAACTGGGTTATAAACCTATTATACACATCTCAAATCCTTCTTGTATATTACTTTGTCCATAATCAAGGAAATATTGCAATCACAGAAATTACGTGTCTAAAATTGGCCTAAAGCCTAGTACTATATAGTGACGTCACAGCAGAAAGTTGAATGTCTGAAATCGCAAGAGGTCCCAACAGTTTCATAATTCCACTCTGGTAAATGTGCTATCAAATCATGATGCATTGTTTCCGTTTTCTGCTGCTTCTCGTGTCGGCAGATTTAGGAACGCTTTAAAACACTTGAACAAATTAACAGCTTTAGATATTGTAACCAGACCCTGTATGCCGGTCGTTACAAAAGAATATTATGTAAAAGGAAAATTTTATAAAAAATAGAATTTTCAAATAGTAAGAAATCTTGTTTATGTTTATAGAGGTGTGTATAAGAAATAAATCTGTTTTAAAAGGTTCTTGTAAAAATTTTAATAACAGGTAGGTATTTATTGACCGTCGAGCACTTCTTGAAGATTTGAACCAAGTCTGGAGTTAAATAGATTAACTCCAGCTAATAATCGATTGATGACTTTTCTGGCTGGTCCAATATCTCGTTCAAATAATATATATTCTTCTTATTTAAGTTCTTCAGTCTTAATAAATACTCTTAAATTAACCTGTGAAATAAGTAACAGATACGAAATAATGGAAATATAAAGATTTATTGACAATTTAAATAAATAATCGATATTTTATCGATGGAGAGCAATTATCGACTCTGTCTCGGGAATTATCGATTGTGTCATACAGAACAAAATTTATGATATATTATATTAAAAGACAGGTTCTTTGAGCGATTAGAATTAATAGTCAGAGAAGGGTGACGAGAAAGTATAACATTAACAATTAAAAATAAATACAATAATTACTATTCAATAGTATTTAAATAATTCCAGTATATAATATTTTAATAAATGTTTTGTCGAACCATTGAAGACTGACGTCACTGCGATGTAGGAAGCAGGCTCCGTATTCAAGATGGCCGCTACTCGAGTTGGACTAGGTTACTGCAAATGCGTCGCGTCAGAAAATCACAATAAAATTACCTTCATTAAGGTTTGAAATGTCCCCGCACTGGTGTAATATGTCTATTAAGTTATTTGGTGTATTCTGACGAAGTGTTCTGTGTAAACTTGTGTTGGTTAGTTTATTTTGTATGTGTTCACTTCTGCGGTTAAGTTCTCAAGTTATGGTTAGGATTGTAGAGTGAATCAGTTTAAATATAATGTTTTACTTGTTTCTATCATTCGTATTATGAAGTTAAGTGTTTGTTTTCACTATTGTCGTGAATGTATTGATAGCTTTAGTTTTAAAAAGTGTCTAATTCGTCTAACTCTCGTTTCATATTTTAATGGCTAAACGCTAGTACCATTTTCAACTCGATTTAAAGAACGTTTTGTCACACTCCTATCCAGCTTGATATTCAACAAAGGACTAATTAACTTGGTCATAAATCTGGCCCAGTTAATCTTTGAAAAAGTATTGTTAACATATTTCGATTACCTGTACACATTATAAAATATTACATTATATATGGAATTTATCTATTTTATTCATCACTTTTATGAATTATGAACCTTATTATTGGTTTAATCATCTCATTCCCTTTAAATTGATGTATTATAGTCCATATCTGTAGACATTTTGTGGAAATTAACAAATTCCTTCCACTCTTTGGAAATATAGGCTCAAAATTGGATTTCCGTTTTTATACGAATTCCCTCCATTTTAAATATTATTAATACTATTATAATAAATTTTAATTAGTTATATTCCTCTTCCTTTCTTTAAATACATATAAATTACACCTTTGAACTGGTTTTTTGTGTTAATCTGTAAATTTGACATTGCTCTTTAAAATTAATTAATTTATATATTTTGAAAATTTACAATGTTTTAAGGTATATTTCCTTATTATCATTTTAACTCATAGGATCATTCCCAGTAGTGTTTAACTGTGTTACCTTATCTAAATCTTGGTAGTTTACAGGATTTATAAGTGAATTATACTAGTTTATATTGGTTCTGTGAATTCACCAAATGGCCTAGATTTTAGAATTTTATATTTCTTTCTTTCTCAAATAAATTTAAACTTAATTCCTGCTCTGACTTTACATAATTACAATTATATGAAAATAACATGGTTTATAACTTATTGTGTGGTGTAGTAGTTAATTAACACTACGGTTATTAAAATAAATAATTATGAACATTGTTTAGCAATCTGCACAATTGAACATATTGAAGACATGGTTTGAACATACATCTTTTAACTATTCTTGAGCTAACGTAGCATACCTATTAGAACATTATTAATGGTATGTAGGCTATTATTTATCAAACATAATTCTTTTTAAAACACATAACATAATCTTATTTTCTAATAACCCTTACAAATACATTTTATTAACACATTGATTTTAGGACTGTGAATAAACAGTCTATTTAAACATTTTACACTTATCAATACTATATTAATGCCAGTCCTTTCTGGTCTAAACCATGATTATTTGTGATCCCCTACATCAGTAAACATAAACTCCCATACTCTATTTATTATCATTTTTTACAAATGTCTTGTAAATAAAGATTTACATTAAAATAATAAAATACTGGAAATCTTCCATTTTATTATTTTATTATGCTGTTTATTATTAGATATTAAAGTTGTGATATAGCATACTGATAAGTTATAGTATCACCAACTTTAAGTTTATTGCATTTCTAAAAAACACTTACACAAATTCACTTTCACTGTTGGTTCTGATATTTTGAGTCTTATTATCTCAGACCAGACCTTTAGTAATCATGGACTGTTAAGACTAGTTTATTTTCTTTATTACACAATAGCTTTAGTCGGTTCACTTCTTATAACGCTATACAGCACTTTAGTTTTCTCAATAATTACATTTTATAGGATTTTGGGTATGCTATACTTTCTTTTGCATAGTTTTTGTGGGTTTGGGGTTGATAGTAGTTTATATAATAATAGGTTTTACAAAGGTGTTTCTTTCATACTATTTCTTCCTCTCCTCCTGTCTTCCTTCTTGTCCTTCTTCGTATCTTCCTTCTGGTCTTCCTTCTTATCCTTCTTCTAGTCTTCATTCTTGTCCCTCTTCTAGTCTTCATTCTTGTCCCTCGTCTAGTCTTCATTCTTCTGGTTTTCTTGTCTTCCTTCTTCATTCTTGGGTAAACCAAGGTATTTGGTGTTATCTCGACTGAGGTTTAGTTTGGAGCATTTAATTTATTCACTGATACTGCCTTTATTCTTCTCTACAGGTTTCAGGGTATTGTTTTCTTCCTGATCACAAACGTTATTCTTCCCTCTTCTTGTTTTTGGGGTATTTTGGTATTCACCACTCTTTAATTGAGTCTCTTTTTTCTTGATATTGTCTTATATAACTGGTTTACTGCTCTGAGCTTCCTGGGTAACTTACTGATATTATACTATGAGTTGCTTCGATACTTTCTTTGGTTTTTTTAAACAGTGGTTTTTATATATAATGTAATGAGGATTTTTATTTTATCGTGTTTCATTCCTCTGATTTATTTAAATGTCATTCAATATTATTATAGCATTTGTTGGTGTAATTAAACTTTATGATTTCATATGACTTAAGATGTAGTGGATTTTCTGTCACGCTACAATATTTAGGCAGTACTGTATTGTACAGGCCTGACTGTGATAGCGATGTGCAACTGAACGTTAATAGGTTCACAAGAGTACAATGCATTGAAAATGGCTGCCAGAGCTGTTGGGTTGTGCGTCGTGAGACGACCCAATGGTTTCCTAGTACCGAGCCTCCGGTAGGGGCTCCTGCCTAGTGGTCCTGTCCAGACGGAATTAATTTATTTAATTTTTAATGGTCGCTACAACGACATGCTCGTACTAGGTCGACTAGTACAGTATTTGTCGAGGCCGTTTCCAAGATTCACTTGGACGTGTTCGGTACTTGCCAAGGCCAGCGATGAGCGGGTTTGTCTGGGTCCTCGCAACTCGGACGTAAAAATTACGTGCAAGTCGCCTTGCGGTGTCATCCAAGGAGAGGACATCGAGTCCTCTTCTCAAGAGACGAGAAGAAAACCGATAGGGGACTTTGGCCGCTAGCCGAAGACCTCTATCGAGAACGCTTTGCAACTTTCTTTTATGAACGGTTGCGAGGTAACCCCAGACGGGGAGAGCGTAGGTAATGATCGGCAACAGATACGCGTTGACGATCAGCTTACCCAGCTTGCGGGTCATAGCCTTGTTGACAAGTATCGGAAACAGTTGCGCGAGACGAGCGGACGCCTTCCTTCGCATCGTCTCAGCGTGGGCACGCCAGGTGAGCCGACGATCTAGGTGGACACTGAGGTACTTAACTTCTCTCGACCAGGGCAAGTACGTTCTACCGAGTCTCACTCGGCCTCGTGGTTCTTTCCGGCGCTTTGTGAATAGCACCGCGGAGCTCTTGGTTTCGTTGACGGCAACTTTCCAGCTTTCCGTCCACGTCGAATACGCATCGAGTGCGCGCTGAAGTCGTGGGATAGCTCTGTCAGCGTTCCGATAGGCGGTATAGACCGCCGTGTCATCGGCAAACAGAGCTATCTGGACTCCAGGCTCTCTGGGTGCGTCGTTGACATACACGGAGAACAGGAGAGGCCCTAGCACGCTACCTTGAGGTACCCCGGCTGTAATGCGTCTCTCTGAAGAGACATGGTCCTCTATTCGCACGCAGAAAGTCCTCTCCGTCAGAAAGCTAGTAATCAAGCGAAGGTAGCAATCTGGGTGCTGGATTTCCCGGAGCTTGAACAAGAGCCCGTCATGCCAGACACTATCAAAGGCCTTTTCCACATCTAGGAAACAGGCGACAGTCTGCTCTTTCCGACACCCGGCGCCCGTGATGTATTCCACCAGTCTCATCAGCTGATGAGTGGTCGAATGCCCCACACGGAAGCCGAACTGTTCGGGGACCAGCACATCGAAATTTCTTAGATGGTCTAATACTCTCCGTTGTACGAGACGTTCGAGAACCTTTGACGTGGCTGACAGTAGACTAATGGGCCGGAGGTTGCCGGGACGGGAAGCATCCTTTCCCTGCTTCGGGATCACTAGGACCGTAGCCTTACGCCATTTCTGGGGAAAGTAGGCCAGTCTTAGACACGCGTTGAACAGCGCAACCAAGAAAAGTACTCCTTGCTCCGGGAGTCGAGTAAGAGCGGCGTTCGAGACGCCGTCCGGGCCAGGAGCTTTTCTCGGTACGAATTCAACGAGCCGATCTGTGACCTCTTCCCTAGTAATGGGTTCGGGCTCCGCAGTGATCGGAAGAGACAGAAAGTCTTCCACTTCGTTCTCGACTTCTTCGTCGAAGTCCCAGTCCATAGGCGGGTTAGGTGCGAACTGTCGCTCAAAACACGCGCCCAAGTACTCGGCCTTCGCCTCCGGGCGAGCCAGGTTTTGACCGAATGGTCCAGCAATGGCTGGGATGCGTGGTCGGCGCCTGTTCCCTACCAATGTCGAAGGTATCCGGTAAGGGCTACTTTCGTCCGATCCGTCCCCTGCTTGGGCCACAGCGAGTTCCCAACAGCGTCTCCGGTAGGCCTGCATTTCACGACGTAAAATGCCGGTCGCCCGGTTGTACGCTGCCTTGTCGGCCGGATCACGGGTCCGCTGCCAGCGTCTCCGGAGGCGATTTCTCTCGCAAGCGAGAGCACTCGCCTCCTCTGGGATCCGCTGCCAGTGGGGCGTGACGCCAGGCTTCACCCTGGAAGACGCGTCGATCGCAAATACGACAGCCTCGTCAAACGCGGCAACTGCCTCGTCGACTTGGCGGACGGTTTCGAGTGGTCCCGCCTCTGGCAATCGGCGACCTAACGCCGGGCCATAGCGGTCCCATTCTACCACCTTCCTGACATCTCTGCGTACGACGTGCTGGGTAGCGACGTGTATCAAGATGGGGAGATGATCGGACGATAGTTCCGTTAGCGCGGACACATGGACCGGACAGTCAATTCCTTGGATCACCGCTATGTCCAAGACATCGGGAGCCGCGTTGCGTTGTGAGGGGTAGAACGTAGGTTGGGTAGGCCCAATCACTTTTATCCTGCGAGAATCGGCAAACCTGCGTAAACGTTTCCCGTTTGGGGCAGTCAAGCGACTGTTCCAATCGCGATGTTTACAGTTCAGGTCGTCGGCCATGATGACCCTCCTGTGTGCATCGAACGCGACAGCTAGATCGGGGTGAAGGAGCTCTTTTTGCGGCGGTTTATACGCCGCGACCATCTGTACGCCGCCTAGAGTGTTTAACAACTCCACAGCGGTGCCTTCAAGGTGAGTCATTGCAGGCAAGACGACTCGGTGATGCTCGAGATTGAGCCTCACCGCGACGGCAGTACCGCCACCAGCAGTGCCCGGTCTGTCGTTTCGATAGCACACATAGTTGGCCAGTCGTAACCGGTTCGCAGGTGTCAAGTGGGTCTCATTGAGAAGCACTACGTCGGGTTTGAGTCGGGCCAGTAATTCTTGGAGTTCCTGGATCTTGTTGGTCAACCCGTTGGCGTTCCAGGAAAGAATGGAGAGATCACGTTTGAGGACCCGACTCATAGAAGACCTACACAAGTGGCGGCTTCCACCAAGAGCATGAATCTCTCGGTTATATCGGCAGTCTCCAAGCGGGAGCGGATGGACCTGGGCAACTTTGTTGAGATCGAACTCAGCAAGGAAGTTGTGGACGACCTGGTAGTCGTCAGGTACGGTTTTTGAGGCAGATTTCCCGGAGTCTGATTGCGCATAAGAGCGCCGAGGCTTGTCAATCGGGGGATTGGTGGAAGCCAGGGGTTTCTTAGGGCCAGGTGTAGCGCCTCTAGCGGAGGTGCTAGGAAGAGGGACAGATGCGAGCTCGTCGATCTTTACGCGCTGTGCAGGCTGTCTGGACTGTGCGCCCGGTTTGGCAGGACCCCGGGAACAAGCGCCACGGGGCTTGCGTTGCCGCTTCTTTTTGAACTGCGTTAGGAAACCGCGGGGGCGGGAGGTCAGGCGAGGCTGCTTCTAAAGCAGGGGCAGGATCCTCCGGTGCTGGGGAGGGTAGAGTGGTCTCAGGCTCCACAACCGAGATGTTTGACAATGGCTGGTCTGTCTCACTTTGTTTAGATGCCGCGAGGGTACGGCGCTTTTTCGCCATAGGCGGGACAGGGGCCTGGTAAGGAGCCTGAGTTGGAGATGCCTGTACCACAGGTGTCTGCTTCGGGCCTTTGCTACGTTTTCGTTGCTTATTAGCAACTGCGGCCAAAGACACGGTAGCCGTAGCACGAGGCGAAGGGCCGGCTGCTCGGTTGCAGGTCTTGAACGAGCTACCGGATGCCTCGGTGGTGGCAGGCGCCATTTCGGCCTTCGCCGCTCGAGCTCCCGCTGAAACACCGGACATGCCCGGTAGTTGGCGGGGTGACTTCCGCCGCAGTTGATGCACCGTTTGAATGCAGGTGCATCACAGAATTTACTAGCGTGAGGTAGAGAGCACCTCACACACGCCGGGGCGTTAGAGCATGTTTCAGAGTGGTGCCCGAAGCGTCGGCACCTGTAGCACGGAGGCAGAGCCCCGGGAGCGCGGCTTCTTTCCACTTTTACGCGGAAACCAAAAAGCCGCGTAAGAGAGAGTAGGTTTGCGCCTGCCTCGCTATTCTCCGCCATGATGCGTACCAGAGGAATGGGACGCCTTGGTCCGGCAGGAGCAAACACTCGATGTACCGCGCGAACCGGATAGCCCAGCTCGCGCAGCTCATCGAGGATTTCCTCGAGAGGAGAGTCCACGTCCAAGCCTCTGAGCACAAAGGACAGAGGTTTCACGTGTTTGGGCGAGGAGGTGTGGTACTGGAATTGTTGGGATTCCACGAACGCCACGACGCTGCGGTACACGTCCATTCCTCGGACAACGATCTTGACAGTGTCGCAGATGAAAGACAATTACGTGACACTTATCACGCGTCAACAATCGAGACTGTTCCAGACCTCAGCGGCCCGCGCACACTGTGTTCAAGGCCAGACACGGCACTGTTTCACGTGGATTCGAGAGCGGCCACAAGAGGCAGTTGTTTAACACGTCATACAAGAGTGACATCTTATTCTGGCATCTCAGCAGGGTAGAAATATAAGCATCCAGCGACGGTAAGTCAGTTTTACTTCGGGCGATTACTCAGTGCGTTTCAAGAGGCTATTAGTGGAAAGTGATTATTGTGCGTGGCTCTGTTAGTTGGCATTATTATAGCGTGTGGACAAATTTAACTTGGATTATTGTACAAGTTGATTATAAACTGTTATTTCTGATAATTAAATCTGGTGATTAGTACGTTGATTGTTGTCTGTAATATTGTTTTCCGCTATACCATACAACGGTCAGCGAGTCCGTCGTAAGAATAATATCTATCGATTGTAGACATAGTGTACTGAAGAAATTAATAGAAGAAATTTGAACCAACACTATGTCTAAAAATATCCATTTACAAAAATGCTTTCTAAAATTAAAAAAAAAAAATGGAAAAAAACATTTACTTTACGAGAACTTTGTCACAGTAAATGATAAAAATAGTAAATGAAACAATCTTTATAAAGACAATTTTTTTATTTAAAAAATCTGTAATTGGAATTTGCTTTATATTAATTTTTGTGTATGATTTACAAGATCACGTAATCGTTTGAAACAGAGAATATAATAACAATCTGTACTTTTCTGTCCTCCAAGCAGTTTAAAGGAACAGAGAAACATTAACAACACTTATTGTGTGACGTCTTCTATGAATATATGTCTTTTTTTTCTTCAGAAAGTAGTTAAACAATGCGTTCTTGTACTGCCTTCAGGATTGTTGTTACGGCTCTTGATCGATTCATTGATAACATGAAAGTTGAAATCGATATAACCGGTAAATCGGCGTTCCTTGTAAATCATTTTTTATACCGTATTTGATATCTCCCTAATATGTTTTATCAGCATCGTTAGGCCCATTGATCTTGTTAATGTTGCTGGTTTGACAGAATTCTACACGTTAACTACTATACAGCAACGGTCATTCAAATTATTCCCTTTGATTGTTTTAACCAGCCGCATACATCCATGTTATCAGTCGTAAGTAGTTTTTACATAATGTGTTGTAAAACTGGACTTTTAGGCCGTGGTCGGTTGCTGACGTAGTGCGACATTAGTCGGCTAACCGTCTCGACCCCATGCAACATTAGTCGGCTAACCGTCTCGACCCCATGCGACATTAGTCGGCTAACCGTCTCGATCCCATCCACAAGCAATCTTCTTCAGAACCGTTGCGAAGCGACATTTCACACGTTCTCACACGTATGGCAGATGTTAGCAGGACAATACCCGGTCTTTCCCGGATATAAGGAACCACCCGGGGTTTCGCAACGGCTTTGAAGAAGGTTCCCAGTGGCTGGGATCAAAACGTTAGCTGACTAAATGTCACACTATATCAGCAACGGACCACCGCTTAACATACCGGTTTTAGAACAGTTTAATAATGTTGAGACAACATACATGCAAGCCTACGTCACATAGTCATCATCATTATCACTACTCCAAGGACTAGGCCTTATACCTGTTCCGAATCCCATCTCCTCCTCGGTCTACCGACATCTCGCTTCCCAGTAGGGTGATTACCCAATGCAGCCACAGATAGACGGATATCAGCCATGAGATTCAAGTGTTCATATCATCTCCTTTTGTGGTCTTCAATCTTCTGGTGCAATGACGCTACGTTCAAATCGCGTCTAATAGCCTCGTTCCTTCTCCGATCCAAGAGAGAGGACAACATTGCGTCCCTCTTAGAAATTTTATTTTGGCTTCTTGAATCATCTGCACCTTTCTTTTACCAAGAGTGCATCTCTCACTAGCATACAGGAATGTGGGGACAGCCATAGTTTTATAAAATTTCATTCGGGTATTCTTCCGTGTTTTATTTTTCAGGTATATGTCACAAATTGTACATAGCCTGTCACATAGTTATCACTTCCAGGTTTTAAATTTCAATTTGTATGTTTGTCTTTTCTTTTTATGCAGTGACATACAGGCTCAGTAGGTGCGTTACAATAAATACTGGACATGGCCCTGACTGTGCAGATTACAAGATTCCATAAGACGTGCATTACGTTTTGAAGCTATAAGACAATTATCATCATTATCATCAGCCGTGGCTCTACAACCCTTGATGGGTCTTGGCCTGCTCCAAGAGTCGATTCCACTCCTCCCTATTGCATGCTCTGGCTATCCAGTTTTATGTTCAGCTTTCCGAGGTCCTCCTGTATTCGGTCTTTGAATCTGCTTCGGGGTCTTCCCCTTTTTCTACTACCCATTGGTTTCTGGTAAAAAATATGTTTCGTAGGCTGTCCTTCTTCTATTCTCTGTGTGTGCCCAACCCACCTTAGCCTGTGTATTTTGATTATCCTGACAATGTCTGGCTCTTTGTAGAGATTGTATAGTTCATAATTATACCGCCTGGGCTCCTTTTCATTTTCTTGTACTTCTCTAAATATTGTGCTTAGAATTCGTCTTTCACAGCAACCTAGAAGTTTTTCGCTATTACTTGTCATCGTCCAGATAAGGCAATTATAACAGGAATAAAGAAAAACTAATTTTCAGTACTCTAGATGTATGTCTGAAAATTACAGTAAAATGACAACTGCAGGTATATAAAACAACTGCAGTGTACATAAAAAAAAGAGTTTGTATAAAAGAATTTTAATCATTATCGAATAATATATTCTAATATTTTCAAAAGTATTGTTTACTAGAGAAATCTGAAGTACAAATCGATTTTTGTAACATTTTTACGTTTAGTAATTATAAATATTAAAAGGACAGTTAATGAAACAAAACTATTAAATCAACGATTGTATGAATTATTAACTAAACGCCGTCAGACATGACACAGCTGCTTTCTGCGGCTTTTGTTATTTCAATTGACTTTCTTTGTGTCTGCTACAGAATATTGTCAACATAATTGCTGTCTAATGCCATAGTATTTGTCCTTATATCTGCTACAGAATGTCGTTAACATAATTGGCTTCTAATGCCACTGTATTTGTACAACGGTACAATATGTAAATTCTATGCGCTTCAAGTAAGGGTCATAAACAGATATTAATAATCATCATGTGTTGTTTGTAGAAAACGTATTGTCGATCTCAACTAGAAGTTGTAATACGTGGTTGAGGAGTCAGTAATTTAAATAAAACCGTTTCTTATGTAGCAGTTTTGTTACAAGAAAGCAGATCGATTTATAAGGTGTCTCAACGTTATGGCTAACAATATCTACAGGTCCATGTTACCGCTTTCGATCTGCTGTCTAGTTTTCGGATTTTCCACAATCCGATTTAAACACCCGACTGTGAATAGGACGGCTACAGCATACTGTTGGCTGGTGACCGTTTTCGTCTTCACGACTTGGTCCGTTTGGTTTGTACAGAAATTATTAGATTTTAGAAGTTTAAAATTACCAGGGACTCTGTACGTAGTTATGGACGCTGCACGGACGTTAACGCAAACGTATTACCGAGTAAAGTACATGAAAAGTTATAACGATTTAAGCGACGTAATGGAAAACATAAATTATGTTGACAGAAGGTTGGCGGGTAAGGGTGTCCGTGTGCAGCACACACGTAATCTGATGATATGCTCGCTCTACCCTGTGATAAACTTTCTACTCCACGCTGCAGTGTCGTACGCGGTGATGTCAAAAACAAAGTTACCAATAGCCTTGAAGACTATAAATGACTTGAACAACGTGTACAATGTTTCTATAAAAACCTTTACATATTATTCAATGCTTTTCTTTCTGATGCACTCTGTAATGGTAGTGTACATTTTAGGCGAAAGGCTGAAGCTTGTCCGTTACGCGATCGCAAAGTTCAGATCGACCGATGTGAGAAAATTGGCATGGGGCAGCAGAACAAGAATCACGATCGTGGGCAATTTCAGAAGCATGATGACCGAGCCGCAGTGTTATTTAAACCGGATCAAGGCGTTTCATTTTCTTGTGTGCGATTTGATTTACACTGTAAACGGTTTGTACAAATTTCTTGTCGTTTGCTGTTTGGTGTATTCGGTTCTCGGTATGTCGCTTTTCATACTAATATCGGTTATTGAACCGAAGGCAATAAATATACTGTATAGTGCGGATCATCCGGTACAGTACACCTTTATACCTTTGTGCGTGAGCATGTATCTGAGAAACCAGTTCCAGAGAATCTGTTTGACTGTGCACAGTCTTTATTATAGAAACAACTTTAAAAAATCACTGAAAAGCACAAGTACCGATGCGTTGAATTATAACTGGCCCTCTTCTGATAAAATCATTGACTGTGGTTATTTCAAAATGAAATGGACACTTTTGTCAATAACGTTTCATTTTGTCCCTCTGTTCGTATTTGCTATGTTGCCACAACTGAAGTAAGAACACGTATTTACACGAGAAACTACACACTTTTACAAGGGGATGGCTCTTCCCACATTTCTTTTTGTTTCTTAGAATTGGATTTTAACGAAAGGCCAGGCCAGTCGCATCGAAGCGGCTGAAATGAGATTTCTCAGGCACGTGGCAGGGTATACTCTCCATGATCAAAGAAGAAACATAGATATACGGCAGGAACTGAATATTATGAGTATACTCGACAGTATCTACCAGTGTCGGCTAAATTGGTGTGAACATCTTGTGCCGAATGGATGACTGCCGCATCCCCAAACAACTCTAGAACTATACGCCGAGGCGACGGAGAGGTGTGGGACGTCCAAGGAAGCGCTGGAGTGACTAGCTGTAATATTCGCCTATTTGAGACCGGAACAAACCATCATCCTTGGTTTAATCCGTGAAGCAGATGATATACATTTTGGCGATTTGAAATTTTTCACCACGTGGTTGACTGTGGTCTTTTTCCTTAATGTAATGTCTCAGACACATTCACATTCTTTTATCTGAACTAGTGAGATATTATCAAACGTTTGGGTTAATACAAAGGTTTTTAAAAATACATAAACACTTGGTACGTTTCACAGTTTTTATTTAACTCATTATTTAAGTCAGTTTATTTTATATTTTTCATTCAGAATATATTTAGTTTTTAGACAGATACTTGACCTTCCCTTAGCTTTTCCAACCGCCCTCCATCATTACACCTCACATATGTTCGGATACACGCCCTGAACAGATGTTTTCCACCCTAACATCATTTGTTTGGTTGTTCACTGATCTCTTTGACAATAGCTTGACTTGCTGAAACAGCTGTCAGAGTTAAATAAAAACTGTGAAACGTACCATGTGTTTATATATTTTTAAAAACCTTTGTTTTAATATGTTTCACAAAGTGCCCAACGAGTCATCAATTAATATTTTGTTGGTTACTCTTAGTCTTCAGATTATGCAAGATAAACTACGTTACTTCAAGTTATTATTTCATATGAAAGTAGTAAAGGTAACTTCTTAAGTGGTAAAATCTCTAGCAAACGTTTCGGCCTTGCCATCGGCGGCCATCATCAGTGCAAATTATGAGCTTGCGTTAACGTAAGTGACACACGTTATAGACCATAGTACTGTTATAACATCTTAACTTGTGTTATAACATAGGGAACCCGCATTAATTGGTTCTGCCAATTATACAGGCTGCATTCGTTGTGACGAGCTGAAAATTAATCACAACACCAAAACAATTAATATAAAAGGAAACTAGGAAGGGGAGACTGTTGATTTATGCACTCAGTTTAGTCTGTACTAAAGATGACATCTCTTTATTACATAATGAGATTAATTGCTCTACTTAAATTTCTCAACATATATGGTTCAACAGCTTACAGTTTACAAGATGATTATATATTTTATTCTTTCACAAGGGCCCTCAAAATAAATATGTACATCAATTTAATTTATTCCACGGATCCGGGATTGAATATAGTATGTTAATAATGGTCACCTCCCCATATACAATCTTTAAAATTGTGCCATTTGAAGAATGGACTTTATTAACCTTTTTAAAACAATAATGCTTTCAGTTTAAACATTTACTCTTTTACTACAAACAGTTTTATTAGATTACAGACTACATCTTACATATAATGTCTGTTTTTAAAAGTCTTAAAGTGTTAGTTAAATTGTCTTTTGTTGGTTATAACTTTAGTATCTCATAACCATGGAAGACAAGCCTCCATGTCACCTGTGGTTTCCTGTAGTTGATGCAGATTTGGCTCTTCGGTCCTCGGTGTGTTTCCTGAAGGTCTGTCGTTACCTTAGTATCCGGTGATGGTGAAGTTCCTGACGTATGTTAAATCATTCTGGGTGTGGTACTCTCTTCTTAGATGACTGTCGTAATTCTTGTTGTTAGAATAAATAAAGCAAAAGTTTGTTTCACTGGTATTCACTTCACATGATTATTTATTAGTTGAATTTCACCTCATGGTTCTAGTACTGTATTAATTACATAATTTCTTATTTAAGATTTGATAGAGATTTCATCGGCGCACAATTTAGTTATTTAGATATTCTTTAGCGAACTTTCACATATTTATCTCTGCGTCGCGAACCAACGCTGTGCGCAGCTTACGGCGTGAGCGCTCCATTGCAAGTGGGTTAATAGTTAAGGGGTGAGAGTAGTAATCTCGCGTCATTTACTATTTAGCATAAAAGTAGTTCCAAGTTCCTTCTTTATTTAAAGGATTAAAGTCTGACTATTTAATTAAGCAGAAATATTATTAATTACAGACGTTATTAAAGTACATTACAGTAGTCTTGTTTAATAATTTAAATAATGTCAAATTTACAAGTATTATTAATTTGTTTAGGGGTCGGAATTCAAGTTAATTCCGGTTAGCGCATATCTATGCAGGATTAATTAACAAGATTTACCCTATCTGTACACTCGTATTCCTTTTTATTTTATTATTACAACTCTTTAATAAATATTATTATTATTTAATGGTAGCAATAAGATGTAGTTTAAATGTGCGATTTTATTAAAGATTTAAAATTTCTCAGCCTTTATATTACCTATTTTTATTAATGAAATCGTCACACTGTGGTAATGGCTAGCGACCCCGTGAAAGTCACTTATACTTATAAATTCTTCTGAGTACCACGATGATGTAGTTTTTACTACACCAGCCAATCAGGAAGCAGTTTAAACGCCGACAGCCATTTAATTTGCAAGCACTGTGGTCTCTAACGTTTGTCACCTTAAGTTAATGCAAGCTCTTAATTTTCACTGATGAAGCCGTCGGTGGCACGGCCGAAACGTTTGCTAGAGATTATAGTACTCGGCCACGGCCAAACAGGATTGGATCACAATGTAACTACATTGACTCCGGCCGTGAAAGAGCCTTCATAGTAATTCGTAACTTCTTATGACGCTATGATACTGTGACGCTATGATATTATTTACGAATGTGATCGATATTTTTACTATCAACACAATATTTCTGAAACTCAAAAAATATCATTATTTTAGGCGAGCTTGTTACAGTTCAAGTCCTACCTTTGCGTTAGGTCGGCCGAAATTAACGTAACAGAGAGGTAAAACTCTCTGTTTACTCCTTATTCCAGTACGCTTGCTGCAATAAAACAGTCAATTTACCTGCTTTACCACAGTTTTCCGTGTTGGTAGGCTGTGGTACGTTGCAGAGAATTAAATTAATACCGTTTTCGAGCCTTCACTTTCCTGACTATCTATTACGTCATCAAAATACAAAGAATATCCAGTTTATCTATCTACAGGCAAAAATGCCCGAGTCTTTCAGTCTGTCTCAGTCATTACTTATCTAAGAAAATTTTTATTAATTTACGTTTTGAGAAACGTCTTTCACATGAGGCTATAGATATGGAAATTGTCAAAAAACATTTTGAAAATTGTAAAACAAAAAACATTGAAAACATTGTAGAAAATACGTAGGTTGTGAATGGATTCAATGAAGTTCCGTTTGGCAATAAACTGAAGAACTCCCTTGGCTGTCCACGTAACTGCTACTTCTAAGATGTCATAGTAGCTCGTACATGCTGTTGGAATCTTGCTTTGTTCTTTATCGGAAGTCGCCATATACAAGAGTGAGCTTTACTGCAGCCGATTCTAAATCTTTATCAGAGCCTGTCCCCCCCCTACACACACACACACACACACACGCTGTACCCACAGTGTTACCAGTTATAGTAAGCTGGTTCTATGCACATTACTACAGATCATACAATATAATGTGCTCTACATTGTTCATGTTTATCTCAAAACGTTTCGTCCACACCTATGACGGGCATCTTCATTGGTGGGGGAACACAAATCACAACACCCGCGAACGAATACAAAGACTCCTCTGTCTATACAAAACACCCTGAAGATGTCCGTCGTCTGTGTAGTGGAAACGTCTGGAGGTAAACATGAACAATTTAGACCACAGCCTTACACCTGGAAAACTGTGGTAATGTAAAGATCGGCCGTGAAAGCTTACATGTCATTTATCACGTTTACCTTCTGTTTGAGATAAACATTCCAGTTACTAGGTCACTCTCGTTGAAACTTCTTTGGAAAATATATTTCCAGACTCGTTGTGGCTAACTTTAGTCCTCCATTCACTGCAAGTAACCATATCATGTATTAATTGATGACTCGTTGGGCACTTGTTGAAACATAGTAACACAAATGTTTTTAAAAAAGTATATAAACACTTGGTACGTTTCACAGTTTTTATTCAACTCTGACAGCTGTTGTCAGGTTATATTCAGGTTATTAAGCTGATGTCAAAGAGATCAGTGAACAGCCAAACTAAACAAAGGATGTTAGGGTAGTTTAGGCCATAGTTTGGGGGATGTAAACATATGTTTAGAGTATGTATCCGGAGATGTGTGGAGTGTGACGATTGAGGGGGGGGGAAAGGTTGGAGAAGCTAAGGAAATTTCAAGTGTCTGTAAAAACTAAATATAATCTGAATGCAAATTATAAAAATTAATTAAACTAAATAACAGCTTTTAATAAAGGGGATACACAGAATTCAATTTGTTCGTTTGTTAATTCATAGATACAAAAAACTTAACACTACTGCACAACATACTAAAAGGTAAAAAAATGAATTTATTAGAAATTCTAAAAATTATAAAAGCAATAAAATTAACAAAAATTTAACAAACGAACAAACTGAATTCTGTGTATCCCCTTTATTAAAAGTTTTTATTAAGTTTAGTTAATTTTTATATTTTCTATGCAGATTATATTCAGTTTTTACAGACACTTGAACTTCCCTTAGATTCTCCAAACCCCCCTCAACCTGGATACACGCCCCAAACTGATGTTCACCTCTCTAACATCCTTTGTTACCGTAAATATCATTATATTTGTTCACTGATGTCTTTGACAATAGCTCAATAAGCTGTAACAGTTGTCAGAGTTAAATAAAAACTGTGAAACATACCAAGTGTTTATATACTTTTAAAAACCTTATCATGTATGTTGCTTTCGTGCTATGGCGTCCAAAACAAGTTAAACTTAGCGGCATGTCTTCTCTAATTACTTGGTGCGTCCTATGTTTCGTTTCCAATCTGATCTCCATTATGTTTCGTTTTCAATCTGATCTCCATTAGTTCATTTATATAGTTATTGTCCCGTTTCTTTTGTTTTGAATCTTTAAAAACGTCTGTAAGAAATTTCTTAAGGTATTGAGTTATTCTTCGCTTCAGATGACACATAACTTTTCTTTTTCTTAGAAAGTTTGCTTCTGAGAAAGGAAACATTTTTGCTACGTGGATAGCTGTACACTAATAAATAATTTATCATTGGCTTATTCCAATAATTTGTACATTCAACTGCACCAAAGATTTTTATGTCATTATATTACAACTATATAAAAAATACGATGATTGAAAATAATGTAAAATCCAATCATTCTATAATAAATTAAATTTAATACTAGTTTTTAAGAGTTAACTTGAATCAATATGTAAAAATTTGTTCTGTAAACAAAATGCAACCCCAGAGTGTTACATACGTGTCTGCAAGCACGCACACGCGCGCGCCCTCATTAGTTTCATTACTACTTATTTTAATAAATATTTCTTTCTATCTTGTAACTGAATTGTGAAAGTTGTCTTTTAAACTACACTGTTTTTCGTAAACTTTTATATTCTCAAAAATAAATAATAAATGTTCTTGTGTTGTTTTCTTTGATTAAAAATGCTATTAATTTAAAAACGTAGTTTGTGTTTGCTGAGGACGAATTTTGTATCTTGTTTTAAGAGACGTGTTTTAGAAATAACGCAGCAAAGTTGATAGCTCTTAGAATACAATATCAGTAGGTTTATAGGATAAAAGGGGCTGCCACCACTAGAGACCGGATATTAAACCTTAAAGGAATGGGCCTAACAATACTGCTACTATGTGGAAAGTAATATTTTCTCTCGCCAGAGAAGGGCTGCACTGCTTAACACTCGAGTCCGTCAATGTCATTCTACTGATTTTATACCCTGTAAGTCCAGATTTATCTCCAGTGATATATGTGCAGATATATATTACTATATTACTATCGTACTGCGTGAGCTAGAACACACACACACATTCGAAACACGTGATGGAGTACATAAGTGCACAGGTCATAGTTTTGTTAATTTTTTCATTTTTATAGCAACAAACTAACAAAGAAACTTGTTCTTACTTAAACTACTAGGTGTACTTACAATCTTTATTTAATTTTGCCCATTCTATTTTATTCCAAAGTAATATTATGATTGTTAAAATTACTTTGTGTATCCAGGGTTCCTTCCTTGCAACTTCTTTTTTTAATATTCACAACGCGTTTCGATACTTATAGTACCATCATGAGGTGATAAAATATGTTCACTCACATGGAGCACGTCAAATTAATAAAAGTCACACACATCCCGTTTTTAAGCGACTCCCAACCCGCGTTATCTCACGATGCGCATCACTACGGATCTCACGAATGACTAACGATTCTACATCATACTGTGCCCGCACATATCTATCATATTGTTCTAGTACGCGTATAGCTGTATCATGTAGCTCGTTGGATTTGAAATAATCAAAATAGTCCCAATGCAAATATAAAGTAATATTCTAGTTGTTAGTTAGGACAAAGTAAGTTGCTTATTTGCAAATAATATGCGTGAAAGTAATTTTTAGGCGTTGTTTGTGTGTGTGTGTGTGTGTGTGTGTGTGTGTGTGTGTGTGTGTGTGTGTGTGTGTGTGTGTGTGTGTGTGTGTGTGTGTGTGTGTGTGTGTGTGTGTGTGTGTGTGTGTGTGTGTGTGTGTGTGTGTTGAAAATTTTGTTGCAGTGTTCTGTAACAGGTCTATCCGTAGATGATGTTGTTTGTTTTTAAAAAGTTGTTCATAAACAATTTGTAAAATTACTAAATTATGTTAGTTTTTCTTGAATTAACCAGTAAAACAGGTAGTATTAAAACAATTATTCTGTACTTAATGGAGTAATTTGATTGTAAATAAATGTGAATTTACTGTCTTTGAAAAGTTTATTTTTTCACATAAAGGACAAAGACAATTTTTCCTTCTTCATTCCTCAAAGATATAGGATTACATATACGAGGTTTAGACATTTACAAACGTCTAGATATAGTTTGGTGTCGTAAAAATCCAATCAGAATGAGATTAATTATAATTTATGACACATTATATTGAAGGCCATGGACTTATCTAGTTCAGTACTCAGTGTATAAGATATTTTATTTACTGACAAATATATTACAATATTTCGTTTATTTTTCATTGTAAACTGTACATTACACTAGAAAAATAACCAGTAATATGAACTCATTTACTAACATCTGATATGTTCGTGACGTGCTGTGAAAGTATTCTTATCAAATTGATAGACACGAGACATAATAGCATTTTCCTTAATAGTGCGATGTAATTTAATAAAATCCAGACGGCAGGAATGAGGTGTCGAACTGCATCGTCTGTTTGTAAAGTTTAGTCATTTTAAATTCAAACCGCGCATTTATCAACTGTACAAAATTATCAAGGGAAAATTTGTTTCGGTTTAAATAAAATGTTGAAATTCTCATCACGGCTATTTTACATTTTCATGTCGAATTTATTTCTTAGAAAACGTTATCAAGTACGCTGCCTTCACGACGTGCGGTAATTTTATAAGTACAATATTTACTTCATAGCAACAAGCAGACATTCTCGTTAATATAAAATCATTACTGACGCTCGCTGAAAATAAAATTCTTGTGATAAGAAACATGCAAAATTGAAATAATTATTAAAGGCGTCTTGGTTATTTTGCCTACCATTCACTTGGTGTGTGTTTTTGTCTATCATCTTAAGTTATGCATATTTATAAAACTATGTTATGTTATTCACTATTATATCAGGCTTATTCTGCAAGTATAATAATACAATATTTTTACGACGGTCTCACTGATTGTCGTATGGTACAGTGAAAAAATCGGTATGGAGAACCATACATGACTTCCATATTCTAAGATTTATTTTTAAAATCATTTTCGAAATGAAATATTACCATAGAAACTACTTCTTTCTACTTACTGCTTCAGCCTTAACCACAGTACTGTGGTCACTAACATATACCACCTCACGTTATCGCACTCGATTTTCACTGACGATGGAAGTCAATGGCATTGCCGAAACGTCTGGTTTTGTAGAAAACATTGGACTACGGCCAAATATCCCGGGAAGGAATTTTAACAAAAACTACTTCTTTGTTGCCGATAACGTTGTACACATATATATAAAAAATATGCATAAAATTAATGGCTTGTATAAGTTAATGATTGATCTCCATTAAGTAGTGCTCAAGTTTCCAAAGTTTTAATATTATGATGTCCGTAAATAAAACATCAGAGCAGGTTTAGTGTGTATGAGGGTTCACCGTGGACAAAAATTTTCAACATTTCCTATTGAGCGTTGCTTAGAATAAATCTGCGAATCTACAGTGTACGTTTCACAGAACAAACACGCGGAAAAGAAGGAGCGCTCCGAAGTCACTCATGGACCCTCAGCATATTGCAGAGGGTTCATTCCCTAAAGACGAAAAGTCTGTCTATGAATCGTTCCTCTGTAAACACGTGCAGTTACACTGCCCAGCGATCCACAGGAAGCAAATCGCTATCCACGCTGGACACTTTTTCGGCTTGCAATGGTTATGTTGGTATGGGTTCGGCACTTTCCATTTAAAAACCGTGCAAATGTAAGAAAATAAACATGAATGAGGCCAGAAATAACGCGAATTGTGTGTGTGTGTGTGTGTGTGTGTGTGTCTTCCCTGCCTTTTTATTGCGGTAGTGATAATAATAAAATGGAAACGTAAGCAGTACATAACTGAGATATGCTTGCCTGCCACGCACGATATATTTTCTCTTATACATGACTAGCAGAATACCCGTGCTTCGCTACGGAGTTTTACGTTGTACGTAATGAAAATGTTAGTTTAATTAATAAAGTTTAATTAAAGTAGGCTTCTTAAAAATAATTAGCTGTTGCCCACAACTTCGTTCACGTGGTCTTCAATTTAATGCGATAATATATTTAGAACAGAATCTATTCTATTGGGTTGGCATAGTAACCAGATCTAATAGTTTTTTAAGACCGCAAAGGACCCCCCAGAGTATCGTATCGAAAAAAACACCTGTCCTATGTTGGTTCTCCCGTTGCGTAAAATATTTGTGCCAAGTTTGGTTGAAATCGGTCCAATGGTTTAGGTGGAGACGTGGAAGACCCCAAAGGAACCCCCAAAGGATCGTATAGAAAAAAACACTTGTCCTATGTTGGTTCTCCCTTTGCGTAAAATATTTGTGCCAAGTTTGGTTGAAATCGGTCCAGTGGTTTAGGAGGCTTTGTGGAAGACCCCAAAGAACCCCCAAAAGGACCCCATCGAAAAACACCTATCCTATGTTGGTTCTCCCGTTGCGTAAAATATTTGTGCCAAGTTTGGTTGAAATCGGTACAGTGGTTTAGGAGGAGATGTGGAAGAAACCTTCGCGGACGTGCGCACAACAACTCACCGAAGTTTCATCGCAATCGGATGAATGGTATAGGAACGCATACGGGGCAAACAAAGAAACATTCATTTTACTTCCATATTCCTTAAGGAATGGAAGTATGGTGATGGCAAAAAAAATCGTGTTCGAGATTATTGCAGATTCTGATTCTACTACACTCAAAACATGAAAAAAAGTCGTTTTCCGAAAAGTGTCTGTGTGTGTGTCTGTCTGTGTGTCTGTCTGTCTGTCTGTGTGTCTATCTGTAGATTTTTTTTCTATGGCAAACGATAACTGCCGCAAATTCAAACAGAATAAAATAATTTTTTGCATACAGCCCTGATTTGTAGAGTACTCAAGACGTATTGTTTTTGGTGAAGATCGGTTGAGGGAAAGGGGTAGTTTACCTGCAACGGTTTTTTTTTATCAAGGGAAATTTTTTTTTTGGCAAACGATAACAGCCGCAAATTCAAACAGAATCAAATAATGTTTCGCATACAGCCCTGAATTGTAGAGTTCTCAAGACCTATTGTTTTTGGTGAAGATCGGTTAAGGGAAAGGGGTAGTTTACCTGTAACGTTTTATGTTTTAACAAGGGTATTTCCTATGGCAAACGATAACAGCCGCAAATTCAAACAGAATCAAAAGATTATTTGCATACAGCCCTAAATTGTAGAGTTCTCAAGACGTATTGTTTTTGGTGAAGATCGGTTAAGGGAAAGGGGTAGTTTACCTACAACGTTTTTTTAACAAGTGTATTTACTATGGCAAACGATAACAGCCGCAAGTTCAAACAGAATCAAATAATGTGTCGTATACAGCCCTGATTTGTAGAGTACTCAAGGCCTGTTGTTTTTTGTGAAGATCGGTTGAGGAGAAGGGGTAGTTTACCTGCAACGTTTTTTTTTTTTGGCAAACGATAACTGCCGCAAATTCAAACAGAATCAAATAATGTTTTGCATACATCCCTGAATTGTAGAGGTCTCAAGGACTTTCGATTTTGGTGAAGATCGGTTAAGGGAAAGGGGTAGTTTACCTGCAACCTTTTACGTTTTAACAAGAGTAAAGTACTTGAAAATTTATTTAAACTTTTTGAAACAATGGTAATTGTTTAAAATAAAATAATTTTGTTGCCAGGTAACAAAAATAAAGTCATTTTGATTATAAAATATAAATATTTACAACAAGAAAAGAATTTTCAGTTTAAAAAATTTAAATATATTTTTATAAAACAATGGGTTCTTCATTGAGGTGGGGACCATGTCACTCACTCCATCTCAAGCCTCTCCCATTTTGCAGAAAAAGAGGACCCTGTCAAGGCTGATACTTTGACGACAGTGACAGGGCTTTCCACCAAATTCAGCAGAGTGACAGGTAGGCCCAACTCTGATTGGCTCCTCAGATTTCCCCAGCGTTAGTAGGTTCTATGAAAATATTTTATTTCAAAAATGATTTTAAATATAAATCTTAGATATGTTTTATAAATCTCATGTTGTATGTTTTAACATGGGTAATTTTTTATATGACGAACCATAACTGCCGTAAATTCAAACAGAATCAAATAATTTTTTACATATGTGCCTGAGCTATAGAGAACTCAATGTCTGTTGATTTTGGTGAAGATCGGTTACGGGGAAAGGGCAGTTTACCAGAAACATTTTTTGTTGTAACATGAGTAAAGTACTTAATTTTGATAAAGTATCCTGATAAGATCTTAATAATCCACTGTAGAAACATAGATGAAATATCTATAAATGTAGAGGCTAGTTGAACGGGCTGGGGGTAATTTTCTATAAATCAAAATTATAGTTGAAGGGGGAGGGGATAATTTTTTTTTATGTGTGTACTACGTTATTGGCAACAAAGAAGTATTTTATTGTTAAAATTCCTTCCCTGGCTGTTTGGCTGAAAATGATTTTAAATATAAATCTTAGAATATGGAAGTCATGTATGGTTCTCCATACCGACATTTTACTTCCATGTTCCTTAAGGAAATGGAAGTATGGTGATGGCAAAAAAAATCGTGTTCGAGATTATTGCAGAATATGATTGTACTACGCTCAAAACATGAAAAAAAAATCATTTTTCGAAAAGTGTCTGTGTGTGTGTCTGTGTGTCTGTGTGTCTGTGTCGGTCTGTCTTAGATTTTTTTTCTATGGCAAACGATAACAGCCGCAAATTTAAACAGAATCAAATAATTTTTTGCATACAGCCCTGATTTGTAGAGTACTCGCGGCCTATTGTTTTTGGTGAAGATCGGTTGAGGGAAAGGGGTAGTTTACCGGCAACGGTTTTTTTTATCAAGGGTAATTTTGTTTGTTTGACAAACGATAACAGCCGCAAATTCAAACAGAATCAAATAATGTTTCGCATATAGCCCTGGATTGTAGAGTTCTCAAGATCTGTTCATTTTGGTAAAGATCGGTTAAGGGAAAGGGGTAGTTTACCTGCAACGTTTTATGTTTTAACAAGGGTATTTTCTATGGCAAACGATAACAGCCGCAAATTCAAACATAATCAAATAGGTTTTTGCATACAGCCCTGATTTCTTGAGTACTCGCGACCTATTGTTTTTGGTGAAGATCGTTTAAGGGAAAGGGGTAGTTTACCTGCCACGTTTTTTGTTTTATCAAGGGTATTTTGTATGGCAAACGATAACAGCCGCAAATTCAAACAAAATCATATAATATTTTGCATACAGCACTAAATTGCAGAGTTCTCAAGATCTATCGTTTTTGCTGAAGATCGGTTGAGGGAAAGGGGTAGTTTACCAGCAACGGTTTTTTATCAAGGGCAATTTTACTTCCATATTCCTTAAGGAATGGAAGTATGGTGATGGCAAAAAAAATCGTGTTCGAGATTATTGCAGATTCTTATTCTACTACACTCAAAACATGAAAAAAAGTCGTTTTCCGAAAAGTGTCTGTGTGTCTATCTGTCTATCTGTCTGTCTGTGTGTCTGTGTGTCTTTAGATTTTTTTTCTATGGCAAACGATAACTGCCGCAAATTCAAACAGAATCAAATAATTTTTTGCATACAGCCCGGTTTTGCAGAGTTCTCGCGACCTATTATTTTTGGTGAAGATCGGTTGAGGGAAAGGGGTAGTTTACCGGCAACGGTTTTTTTTTTAGCAAGGGTAATTTTGTTTGTTTGGCAAACGATAACAGCCGCAAATTCAAACAGAATCAAATAATGTTTCGCATACAGCCCGGTTTTGCAGAGTTCTCAAGACCTATTGTTTTTGGTGAAGATCGGTTGAGGGGAAGGGGTAGTTTACCAGCAACGTTTTTTTTTATCATGCGTATTTTCTATGGCAAACGACAACTGCCGCAAATTCAAACAGAATCAAATAATTTTTTGCATACAGCCCTGGTTTGTAGAGTACTCGCGACCTATTGTTTTTGGTGAAGATCGGTTGAGGGGAAGGGGTAGTTTACCTGCTACGGTTTTTTTTATCAAGGGAAATTTCCTTTTTGGCAAACGATAGCCGCAAATTCAAACAGAATCAAATAATGTTTCGCATACAGCCCTGAATTGTAGATTTCTCAAGACCTATTGTTTTTGGTGAAGATCGGTTGAGGGAAAGGGGTAGTTTACCTGCAACGTTTTTTTAACAAGGGTATTTTCTATGGCAAACGATAACAGCCGCAAATTCAAACAGAATCAAATAATGTTTTGCATACAGTCCTGATTTGTAGAGTACTCAAGACCTATTGTTTTTGGTGAAGATCGGTTAAGGGGAAGGGGTAGTTTACCTGCAACGTTTTTTTATCAAGCGTATTTTCTATGGCAAACGATAACAGCCGCAAATTCAAACAGAATCAAATAATTTTTTGCATACGTCCCTGAATTGTAGAGGTCTCAATGACTTTCGATTTTGGTGAAGATCGGTTAAGGGGAAGGGGTAGTTTACCTGCAACCTTATACGTTTTAACAAGAGTAAAGTACTTGAAAATTTATTTAAACTTGTTGAAACAATGGTAATTGTTAAAAATAAAATAATTTTGTTGCCAGGCAATAAAATTATAATTTTTTCATTTTAATGTAATATAATATTTTTCATTTAATACAGCAATAAAAAGGCAGGTAAGACACAGCCTGGCTGTTTGGCTGAAAATGATTTTAAATATAAATCTTAGAATATGGAAGTCATGTATGGTTCTCCATACCGATATTTTACTTCCATATTCCTTAAGGAATGGAAGTATGGTGATGGCAAAAAAAATCGTGTTCGAGATTATTGCAGATTCTGATTCTACTACACTCAAAACATGAAAAAAAGTCGTTTTCCGAAAAGTGTCTGTGTGTGTGTCTGTCTGTCTGTCTGTCTGTCTGTCTGTCTGTCTGTGTGTCTGTCTGTAGATTTTTTTTCTATGGCAAACGGTAACTGCCGCAAATTCAAACAGAATCAAATAATTTTTTGCATGCAGCCCTGATTTGCCGAGTACTCGCGACCTATTGTTTTTGGTGAAGATCGGTTGAGGGAAAGGGGTAGTTTACCGGCAACGGTTTTTTTTTAGCAAGGGTAATTTTGTTTGTTTGGCAAACGATAACAGCCGCAAATTCAAACAGAATCAAATAATGTTTCGTATACAGCCCTGAATTGTAGAGTTCTCAAGAACTGTTGATTTTGGTGAAGATCGGTTAAGGGAAAGGGGTAGTTTACCTGTAACGTTTTATGTTTTAACAAGGGTATTTCCTATGGCAAACGATAACAGCCGCAAATTCAAACAGAATCAAACGATTATTTGCATACAGCCCTAAATTGTAGAGTTCTCAAGACCTATTGTTTTTAGTGAAGTTCGGTTAAGGGAAAGGGGTAGTTTACCTGCAACGGTTTTTTAACAAGGGTATTTTCCTATGGCAAACGATAACAGCCGCAAACTCAAACAGAATCAAATAATGTTTTGCATACAGCCCTGATTTGTAGAGTACTCAAGACCTATTGTTTTTGGTGAAGATCGGTTAAGGGGAAGGGGTAGTTTACCTGCAACATTTTTTTATCAAGCGTATTTTCTATGGCAAACGATAACAGCCGCAACTTCAAACAGAATCAAATACTTTTTTGCATACCTCCCTGAATTGTAGAGGTCTCAATGGCTTTCGATTTTGGTGAAGATCGGTTAAGGGAAAGGGGTAGTTTACCAGCAACGTTTTTTTAACAAAGGTATTTTCTATGGCAACGATAGCCGCAAATTCAAACAGAATCAAATAATGTTTTGCATACAGCCCTGATTTGTAGAGTACTCAAGACCTGTTGTTTTTGGTGAAGATCGGTTAAGGGGAAGGGGTAGTTTACCTGCAACGTTTTTTTATCAAGCGTATTTTCTATGGCAAACTATAACAGCCGCAAATTCAAACAGAATCAAATAATTTTTTGCATACGTCCCTGAATTGTAGAGGTCTCAATGACTTTCGATTTTGGTGAAGATCGGTTAAGGGGAAGGGGTAGTTTACCTGCAACCTTTTACGTTTTAACAAGAGTAAAGTACTTGAAATTTATTTAAATTTTTTTATACTTTTTACTTCCATATTTCCTTAAGGAATGGAAGTATGGTGATGGCAAAAAAAATCGTGTTCGAGATTATTGCAGATTCTGATTCTACTACACTCAAAACATGAAAAAAAGTCGTTTTCCGAAAAGTGTCTGTGTGTGTGTGTGTGTGTGTGTGTGTGTGTGTGTGTGTGTGTGTGTGTGTGTGTGTGTGTGTGTGTGTGTGTGTGTGTCTGTGTGTCTGTGTGTCTGTGTGTCTGTAGTTTTTTTTTCTATGGCAAACGATAACTGCCGCAAATTAAAACAGAATCAAATAATTTTTTGCATACAGGCCTGATTTGTAGAGGACTCGCGACCTATTGTTTTTGGTGAAGATCGGTTGATGGAAAGGGGTAGTTTACCTGCAACGGTTTTTTTTTATCAAGGGAAATTTTTTTTTTTTGGCAAACGATAACAGCCGCAAATTCAAACAGAATCAAATTATGTTTCGTATACAGCCCTGAATTGTAGAGTTCTCAAGACCTTTCGTTTTTGGTGAAGATCGGTTAAGGGGAAGGGGTAGTTCACTTGAAACGTTTTATGTTTTAACAAGGGTATTTCCTATGGCAAACGATAACAGCCGCAAATTCAAACAGAATCAAAAGATTATTTGCATACAGCCCTAAATTGTAGAGTTCTCAAGACCTATTGTTTTTGGTGAAGATCGGTTAAGGGAAAGGGGTAGTTTACCTACAACGTTTTTTTAACAAGGGTATTTTCTATGGCAAACGATAACAGCCGCAAATTCAAACGGAATCAAATAATTTTCTGCATACAGCCCTGATTTGTAGAGTACTCAAGACCTATTGTTTTTGGTGAAGATCGGTTGAGGGGAAGGGGTAGTTTACCACCAACATTTTTTATCATGCGTATTTTATATGGCAAACGATAACTGCCGCAAATTCAAACAGAATCAAATAATTTTTTGCATACCGCCCTGATTTGTAGAGTACTCGCGACCTATTGTTTTTGGTAAAGATCGGTTGAGGGGAAGGGGTAGTTTACCTGCAACGGTTTTTTTTATCAAGGGAAATTTTTTTTTTTGGCAAACGATAACAGCCGCAAATTCAAACAGACTTAAATAATGTTTCGTATACAGCCCTGAATTGTAGAGTTTTCACGACCTATTGTTTTTGGTGAAGATCGGTTAAGGGAAAGGGGTAGTTTACCTGTAACGTTTTATGTTTTAACAAGGGTATTTCCTATGGCAAACGATAACAGCCGCAAATTCAAACAGAATCAAACGATTATTTGCATACAGCCCTAAATTGTAGAGTTCTCAAGACCTATTGTTTTTGGTGAAGATCGGTTGAGGGACAGGGGTAGTTTACTTGCAACGTTTTTTTAACAAGGGTATTTTCTATGGCAAACGATAACAGCCGCAAATTCAAACAGAATCAAATAATGTTTTGCATACAGCCCTGATTTGTAGAGTACTCAAGACCTGTTGTTTTGGTGAAGATCGGTTAAGGGGAAGGGGTAGTTTACCTGCACCGTTTTTTTATCAAGCGTATTTTCTATGGCAAACGATAACAGCCGCAAATTCAAACAGAATCAAATAATTTTTTGCATACGTCCCTGAATTGTAGAGGTCTCAAGGACTTTCGATTTTGGTGAAGATCGGTTAAGGGGAAGGGGTAGTTTACGTGCAACCTTTTACGTTTTAACAAGAGTAAAGTACTTGCAAATTTATTTAAACTTTTTGAAACAATGGTAATTGTTAAAAATAAAATAATTTTGTTGCCAGGCAATAAAATTATAATTTTTTCATTTTAATGTAATATAATATTTTTCATTTAATACAGCAATAAAAAGGCAGGTAAGACACAGCCTGGCTGTTTGGCTGAAAATGATTTTAAATATAAATCTTAGAATATGGAAGTCATGTATGGTTCTCCATACCGATATTTTACTTCCATATTCCTTAAGGAATGGAAGTATGGTGATGGCAAAAAAAATCGTGTTCGAGATTATTGCAGATTCTGATTCTACTACACTCAAAACATGAAAAAAAGTCGTTTTCCGAAAAGTGTCTGTGTGTGTGTCTGTCTGTCTGTCTGTCTGTCTGTCTGTCTGTCTGTGTGTCTGTCTGTAGATTTTTTTTCTATGGCAAACGATAACTGCCGCAAATTCAAACAGAATCAAATAATTTTTTGCATGCAGCCCTGATTTGCCGAGTACTCGCGACCTATTGTTTTTGGTGAAGATCGGTTGAGGGAAAGGGGTAGTTTACCTGCAACGGTTTTTTTTTAGCAAGGGTAATTTTGTTTGTTTGGCAAACGATAACAGCCGCAAATTCAAACAGAATCAAATAATGTTTCGTATACAGCCCTGAATTGTAGAGTTCTCAAGAACTGTTGATTTTGGTGAAGATCGGTTAAGGGAAAGGGGTAGTTTACCTGTAACGTTTTATGTTTTAACAAGGGTATTTCCTATGGCAAACGATAACAGCCGCAAATTCAAACAGAATCAAACGATTATTTGCATACAGCCCTAAATTGTAGAGTTCTCAAGACCTATTGTTTTTAGTGAAGTTCGGTTAAGGGAAAGGGGTAGTTTACCTGCAACGGTTTTTTAACAAGGGTATTTTCCTATGGCAAACGATAACAGCCGCAAACTCAAACAGAATCAAATAATGTTTTGCATACAGCCCTGATTTGTAGAGTACTCAAGACCTATTGTTTTTGGTGAAGATCGGTTAAGGGGAAGGGGTAGTTTACCTGCAACATTTTTTTATCAAGAGTATTTTCTATGGCAAACGATAACAGCCGCAACTTCAAACAGAATCAAATACTTTTTTGCATACCTCCGTGAATTGTAGAGATCTCAATGGCTTTCGATTTTGGTGAAGATCGGTTAAGGGAAAGGGGTAGTTTACCTGCAACGTTTTTTTAACAAGGGTATTTTCTATGGCAACGATAGCCGCAAATTCAAACAGAATCAAATAATGTTTTGCATACAGCCCTGATTTGTAGAGTACTCAAGACCTGTTGTTTTTGGTGAAGATCGGTTAAGGGGAAGGGGTAGTTTACCTGCAACGTTTTTTTATCAAGCGTATTTTCTATGGCAAACTATAACAGCCGCAAATTCAAACAGAATCAAATAATTTTTTGCATACGTCCCTGAATTGTAGAGGTCTCAATGACTTTCGATTTTGGTGAAGATCGGTTAAGGGGAAGGGGTAGTTTACCTGCAACCTTTTACGTTTTAACAAGAGTAAAGTACTTGAAAATTTATTTAAATTTTTTTATACTTTTTACTTCCATATTTCCTTAAGGAATGGAAGTATGGTGATGGCAAAAAAAATCGTGTTCGAGATTATTGCAGATTCTGATTCTACTACACTCAAAACATGAAAAAAAGTCGTTTTCCGAAAAGTGTCTGTGTGTGTGTGTGTGTGTGTGTGTGTGTGTGTGTGTGTGTGTGTGTGTGTGTGTGTGTGTGTGTGTGTGTGTGTGTGTGTCTGTGTGTCTGTAGTTTTTTTTTCTATGGCAAACGATAACTGCCGCAAATTAAAACAGAATCAAATAATTTTTTGCATACAGGCCTGATTTGTAGAGGACTCGCGACCTATTGTTTTTGGTGAAGATCGGTTGATGGAAAGGGGTAGTTTACCTGCAACGGTTTTTTTTTATCAAGGGAAATTTTTTTTTTTTGGCAAACGATAACAGCCGCAAATTCAAACAGAATCAAATAATGTTTCGTATACAGCCCTGAATTGTAGAGTTCTCAAGACCTTTCGTTTTTGGTGAAGATCGGTTAAGGGGAAGGGGTAGTTCACTTGTAACGTTTTATGTTTTAACAAGGGTATTTCCTATGGCAAACGATAACAGCCGCAAATTCAAACAGAATCAAAAGATTATTTGCATACAGCCCTAAATTATAGAGTTCTCAAGACCTATTGTTTTTGGTGAAGATCGGTTAAGGGAAAGGGGTAGTTTACCTACAACGTTTTTTTAACAAGGGTATTTTCTATGGCAAACGATAACAGCCGCAAATTCAAACGGAATCAAATAATTTTCTGCATACAGCCCTGGTTTGTAGAGTACTCAAGACCTATTGTTTTTGGTGAAGATCGGTTGAGGGGAAGGGGTAGTTTACCAGCAACGTTTTTTATCATGCGTATTTTCTATGGCAAACGATAACTGCCGCAAATTCAAACAGAATCAAATAATTTTTTGCATACCGCCCTGATTTGTAGAGTACTCGCGACCTATTGTTTTTGGTAAAGATCGGTTGAGGGGAAGGGGTAGTTTACCTGCAACGGTTTTTTTTATCAAGGGAAATTTTTTTTTTTGGCAAACGATAACAGCCGCAAATTCAAACAGACTTAAATAATGTTTCGTATACAGCCCTGAATTGTAGAGTTTTCACGACCTATTGTTTTTGGTGAAGATCGGTTAAGGGAAAGGGGTAGTTTACCTGTAACGTTTTATGTTTTAACAAGGGTATTTCCTATGGCAAACGATAACAGCCGCAAATTAAAACAGAATCAAACGATTATTTGCATACAGCCCTAAATTGTAGAGTTCTCAAGACCTATTGTTTTTGGTGAAGATCGGTTGAGGGACAGGGGTAGTTTACTTGCAACGTTTTTTTAACAAGGGTATTTTCTATGGCAAACGATAACAGCCGCAAATTCAAACAGAATCAAATAATGTTTTGCATACAGCCCTGATTTGTAGAGTACTCAAGACCTGTTGTTTTGGTGAAGATCGGTTAAGGGGAAGGGGTAGTTTACCTGCACCGTTTTTTTATCAAGCGTATTTTCTATGGCAAACGAAAACAGCCGCAAATTCAAACAGAATCAAATAATTTTTTGCATACGTCCCTGAATTGTAGAGGTCTCAAGGACTTTCGATTTTGGTGAAGATCGGTTAAGGGGAAGGGGTAGTTTACGTGCAACCTTTTACGTTTTAACAAGAGTAAAGTACTTGCAAATTTATTTAAACTTTTTGAAACAATGGTAATTGTTAAAAATAAAATAATTTTGTTGCCAGGCAATAAAATTAAAATTTTTTAATTTTAATTTAATATAATATTTTTCATTTAATACGGCAATAAAAAGGCAGGTAAGACCCAAACACACAATTCACGTTATTTCTGGCCTCACTCATGTTTATTTTCTTACGTTTGCACGCTTTTTAAATGGAAAGTGCCGAAACCCACACCAACATAACGCGTGCAAGCCGAAAAAATGGACATCAATTTGCTTACTGGCGAAGCTAGTAGTTAATGAATGGGTAGGCAAAAATCTTATCTTCAATTTTTTTTAAGGAATCACTAAAAGGACGGTGGGTCAAATCGGACGCTGAGGTAGAGTTGCTGTAACCGAATGGTTCCACAAACAGCCGTAAGAATTTTACTAGCAGGGAATCTACAGGTTAGCGCAACAGTGGAACTCATGTCTTAATGTTATTGGAGACTTCTTTTAAAATCGTTGAATAAAAAATGCTTTACAGCTCTATACGTGTTTCTATTGAACAATCCTTGTGTTAGTCATACACAATAATACAACTGATTGAACTTCAAATTTTTAAACTTGGTTAGTTTCTATATATATGTTTAATGTTACAAATAATTCAAATAACAATCTTGATCATCTGTTAGTTCAGCGGAATAACAGTGACACTTTTAATAACCGCATAAAATAAACACTTAGAAACAACACAGGCGCTTTAACTTAACTGTTTGGGCCACAGAAGTGAGGCATGCCTCAACGCTCTATGTGTACAGCGCGGGACAATCCCCCCTCCCTACACTTCCCTATCACACCACTACATTGCTTACATACGATGTATACAAAAAACGCTGAGGCAAGTTCAGGTTGCCTCATTCGCTTTAAACGAACTATGCCGAATCTCACCTGTCACCATCTAGCGGTCGCTCAATAAAGCACGTTTCGGTTTAATAAATTTGACAGTCACAGTAACAATGTATAATCTTTACGTTATGTAGTTCATACGTATTTATAATTTTTATTCTACAGAATTTGTTAGGGTAGGCATTGCCTCAATTGCCTCCATGTAACTTCGCCACTGATATATATGTGTACAACGTTATCGGCAACAAAGAAGTAGTTTTTGTTAAAATTCTTTCCCGGGATATTTGGCCGTAGTCCAATGTTTTCTACAAAACCAGACATTTCGGCAATGCCATCGACTTCCATCATCAGTGAAAATCGAGTGCGATAACGTGAGGTGGTATACGTTAGTGACCACAGTACTGTGGTTAAGGCTGAAGCAGTAAGTAGAAAGAAGTAGTTTCTATGGTAATATTTCATTTCGAAAATGATTTTAAATATAAATCTTAGAATATGGAAGTCATGTATGGTTCTCCATACCGATATTTTTCTATGGTAAACGGTAACAGCCGCAAATTCAAACAGAATCAAATGATGTTTTGCATACAGCCCTGTATTGTAGAGTTCTCAATACCTATTGGTGTTGGTGAAGATCGGTTAAGGGAAAGGGGTAGCTTACCCGCAACGTTTTATGTTTTAAAAGGGTATTGTCTATGGAAAACGATAAGAGCCGCAAATTCAAACAGAATCAAATACGTTTTTGCATACAGCCCTGTTTTGTTGAGTACTAAAGACCTATTGTTTTTGGTGAAGATCGGTTAAGGGAAAGGGGTAGTTTACCAGACACGTTTTTTGTTTTATCAAGGGTATTTTATATGGCAAACGATAACAGCCGCAAATTCAAACAGAATCATATAATATTTTGTATACAGCCCTGAAATGTAGTTCTCAAGACCTGTTGGTTTTGGTGAAGATCGGTTAAGGGAATAGGGTTGTATACCAGCAACATTTTATGTTTTATCAAGGGTAATTTTTTTTTGACTAACGATAACTGCCGTACATTAAAACAGAATCAACTACTCTTCTGCATACCTTTTTGAATTATACAGAACTCAAGATCTGTTGATTTTGTTGAAGATCGGTTAAGGGAAAGGGGTAGTTTACCTGCAACGTTTTATGTTTTAACAAGGGTATTTTTTCTGTGACGAACGATAACTGCCGTAAATTCAATGAGAATCATCAACTAATGTTTTGCATACAGCCCTGAATTGTAGAGTTCTCAAGACGTATTGTTATTGGTGAAGATCGGTTAATGGAATACGGTAGTTTACCAGCAACGTTTTATGTTTTATCAAGGGTGTTTTTTATGGCAAACGATAACAGCCGTAAATTCAAACAGAATCAAATAATTGTTTGCATACAGGCCTGAATTGTAGAGTACCCAACACCTATCGTTTTTGGTGAAGATCGGTTAAGGGAAAGGGGTAGTTTACCAGCAACGGTTTTTTATCAAGCGTAATTTTTTTCTATAGTAAACGATAACAGCCGCAAATTCAAACAAAATCAAATGATGTGTTGCATACAGCCCTGTATTGTAGAGTTCTCTAGACCTGTTGGTGTTGGTGAAGATCGGTTAAGGGAAAGGGGTAGTTTACCAGCATCATTTTATGTTTTAACAAGGGTAATTTTTTATATGACGAACGATAACTGCCGTAAATACAAACAGAATCAACTAGGTTTTTGCATACCTTTTTGAACTAAAGAGAGCTCAAGGTCTGTTGATTTTGTTGAAGATCGGTTAAGGGAAGGGGTAGTTTATCAGCAACCTTTTATGTTTTAAAAAGAGTAATTTTTTATGATGAACGATAACTCCCGAAAATTCACAGAGAATCAAATAATTTTTTGCACTCTTTCCTGTTTTGCAGAGAGCTCAAAGTCTGTTGATTTTGGTGAAGATCGGTTAAGGGAAAGGGGTAGTTTACCAGCAACATTTTATGTTGTAACAAGAGAAATGTTTCCATGACGAACGATAACTGCCGCACATTCAAACAGAATCAAATATTTTTTTGCATGCATCCCTGACTTGTAGGGGACTGAAGGCCTGTAGATTTTGGTGAAGATCGGTTAAGAGAAAGTGGTAGTTTACCTGCAACATTTTATGTTGTAACAAGAGAAATGTTTCCATGACGAACGATAACTGCCGCACATTCAAACAGAATCAAATATTTTTTTGCATGCATCCCTGAATTGTAGAGGACTGAAGGCATGTTGATTTTGGTGAAGATCGGTTAAGAGAAAGGGGTAGTTTACCTGCAACATTTTATGTTTTAACAAGACTGAAGTACTTAATTTTTATAAATAAAGTGTCCTGATAAGAAGCTCATAGTAATGCACTGTAGAAACGTAGATGAAATATCTATAAATTAAGAGGTTAGGTGAACGGGGTGGGAGTAATTTTCTATTAATGAAAATTATAGTTGAAGGTGGAGGGTAGAATTTGTTATATGTGTACTACGTTATCGGCAACAAAGATGTAGTTTTTTGTTAAAATTCCTTCCCGGGTTGTTTAGCCGTAGTCCAATGTTTTCTGCAAAACCAGACGTTTCGGCAGTGCCATCGACTGCCATCATCAGTGAAAATCGACTGCGAAAACGTGAGTGACCACATACGTTAGTGACCACAGTACTGTGGTTAAGGCTGAAGCAATAAGTAGAAAGAAGTAGTTTCTATGGAAACATTTCATTGCGAATATGATTTTAAATATAAATCTTAGAACATGGAAGTCATGTATGGTTCTCCATACCGATATTTATATATAAGATGTAAACTATACCACTTACTTGACATAAACCGTGATAGCTAAGCTAATGTACAACATATATGTATTAATTATACACATAAATGTTCCTCGATAGACACTCTATCTATTGGCGAAAACTTGAATAAAAATCCGTTCAGTACTTCCTGAGATTAGCGATTTCAAACACAGAGAGAAAACGGACCGACTTTACTTTATACTATGTGCAGATTTACATTAAAATGAAAAAATTTTAATTTTATTGCCTGGCAACAAAATTATTTTATTTTTAACAATTACCATTGTTTGAAAAAGTTTAAATAAATTTTCAAGTACTTTACTCTTGTTAAAACGTAAAAGGTTGCCGGTAAACTACCCCTTCCCCTTAACCGATCTTTACCAAAATCGAAAGTCCTTGAGACCTCTACAATTCAGGGATGTTTGCAAAAACTTATTTGATTCTGTTTGAATTTGCGGCAGTTATCGTTTGCCATAGAAAATACGCTTGATAAAAAAACGTTGCTGGTAAACTACCCCTTCCCCTCAACCGATCTTCACCAAAAACAATAGGTCGTGAGTACTCTACAAATCAGGGCTGTATGCAAAACATTATTTGATACTGTTTGAATTTGCGGCTGTTATCGTTTGCCATATAAAATACACTTGTTAAAAAAACGTTGCAGGTAAACTACCCCTTTCCCTTAACCGATCTTCACCAAAAACAATAGGTCTTGAGAACTCTACAATTTAGGACTGTATGCAAATAATCTTTTGATTCTGTTTGAATTTGCGGCTGTTATCGTTTGCCATAGGAAATACCCTTGTTAAAACATAAAACGTTACAGGTAAACTACCCCTTTCCCTTAACCGATCTTCACCAAAAACAATAGGTCTTGAGAACTCTACAATTTAGGACTGTATGCAAATAATCTTTTGATTCTGCTTGAATTTGCGGCTGTTATCGTTTGCCATAGGAAATACCCTTGTTAAAACATAAAACGTTACAGGTAAACTACCCCTTTCCCTTAACCGATCTTCACCAAAAACAATAGGTCTTGAGAACTCTACAATTCAGGGCTGTATACGACACATTATTTGATTCTGTTTGAATTTCCGGCTGTTATCGTTTGCCAAAAAAACACCCTTGATAAAACATAAAACGTTGCTGGTAAACTACCGTATTCCATTAACCGATCTTCACCAATAACAATACGTCTTGAGAACTCATAGGGCTGTATGCAAATAATCTTTTGATTCTGTTTGAATTTGCGGCTGTTATCGTTTGCCATAGGAAATACCCTTGTTAAAACATAAAACGTTACAGGTAAACTACCCCTTTCCCTTAACCGATCTTCACCAAAAACAATAGGTCTTGAGAACTCTACAATTCAGGGCTGTATACGACACATTATTTGATTCTGTTTGAATTTCCGGCTGTTATCGTTTGCCAAAAAAAAAAATTTCCCTTGATAAAAAAAAACTGTAGCTGGTAAACTACCCCTTTCCCTCAACCGATCTTCACCAAAAACAATAGGTCGCGAGTACTCTACAAATCAGGGCTGTATGCAAAAAATTATTTGATTCTGTTTGAATTTGCGGCAGTTATCGTTTGCCATAGAAAAAAAATCTACAGACACACAGACACACACACACACACACACACACACACACACACACACACACACACACACAGACACTTTTCGGAAAACGACTTTTTTTCATGTTTTGAGTGTAGTAGAATCAGAATCTGCAATAATCTCGAACACGATTTTTTTTGCCATCACCATACTTCCATTCCTTAAGGAATATGGAAGTAAAAAACAAAATACAATGAAAACACTAAGATCCAGCTTTAATTATCACAATTAATAATTTGTAATCAACAAGATAGTCTCTTACAACTCAAGTAAAATTTGTCCACACGCAATAATAATGTCAACTATAAAGAATTGCGTACTAATTAAACACAACAACACTTTACACAACAGTTCGACAAAGACTCGATCCGCGCTGAGGAAATCGCTCACTGTCAACTAACTGACAGGCCGGCTGCTATGACTTTATAGTTAGCGCACGCCATCTAGAAATTTTCCATCCTCAATATGGTGTGCAAGCTAGTGCGTAGACTACTTCAAGTGTTCTCCAGGGTAATTCACAACTCCACCAATCACACAATACAACAAAAACTGGCTGTGTAACTGTTAAAATAATATGAAGAATATTTCCTCCCCGATTACTACGCATTACGACTTACCTTATCAAACGACCAGAAGATTCCCCAAAGTCAAAGCAAGGTCGCCACCATATTTTGTGGAGTAAATACGGAAACATATCACACTTACCCGAAAGAAATAATTGAGATAATTTTCCTTATTTCCAAACTCCAGGGTCGTGTAGACGTTTTGTTAATCCGTATTCTGATAATGGATGTAATATGAAATTGTTTTTGTTAAACCATATTCCGAAATTTTTTCTGTTAATCCGTATTCTGATATTGGACACTTGTTTAATAAATTTGTTTGAGTACAAAAGTATGAACAATTGTAACTATGTTGCAATAAAAACTTGACTGTTTATACAAGTTCATAGTTTGTTATAGTTTGGAACGTACTTGACGGCGGCTTTGACTGAGGCAATACCTGCATTACTTTGGGGGGACGGGTGGAGGACGCTGTCGGCTGTTATAGCCAGTTGCATTCGTTTCAGTATAATATTATTACTTTAGGAAACTATAAACCTTGGAGTTTATTAGAAAAAGCATTTCTAAAAATATAAGACTTACATATTTAATCTAAGGTAACATGCAAGGGTGATGTAATTAATGTGGGTATCTATATGTCCAAGCAAATCGGAAAATTGTGTCTAAAGTTGTTATCAATCAATGGTAGCATGTCAGCGTTGTATGAGTAATGCTCGAACAGTTTCCAGACAAAATGTTTGGACAGTGCTTGTGGTGTTGCGGCCGAGTGCAGGTGAATGTAATCGTAAATGGAAACAACTCCGGTTTACATAGGCCTGTCGTTTATTTAGCACCACTCAATGGATCCAAATGCTTGCTATAATTCTTCTTCTTCTCTATAATTAAGTTCTTCGTATGTCTTACACGTTCTTGTAACTAAAACTCGGCAGTTGAAAAGTCTGTAATTTCTGAGCATTCAGCCTTAACGAATCACATGGTAAACTTCAAAGACGCAACTGTAATAAGAGTCATGTAATAGATATTATGACAGACTGTTTGTAGAAGCAATAGAAATTATTGAACAGAAGGAAACTTCAACAGAGAAACGTCCACGCTTAGTACAACTTGGTACCCTTTACTTTCGGGTTTGACTGCACGCTGGTTGACTGACCGCACAAAGCGTAACGCCCACAGGGCAGGGTCCACTTACCGGACCACCCACCGCCACTTGTAGGCCTACACTATAAGCGAACTGAATTCGCTTGCCGACGTTTTTGTCACTTATACCTGAGGATAGTCATTGTAATATGAGTGAAACGTTGTCGTACAAGACATTTTTGACGCGGCCCATAGCGGAAGAAGATTTCAAAAGCATAATAGATAGCACACATTTTCCAGAATAGTCCATAATACGCGTCAACGGGTACTCCAAAACAGTAGAGCGTAATTGATTGCGGCCTTGCGGAAACACGTACCTGCTGGGCCAGGGGAAGCGACGGGTTGAGGAAGCTCTCGTCTGTTGCAAGCGGTTTCATTCGTTTCAGTATATTTCGTTATGTATCACCGAAATGTGTTACGAGAGACAAAATAGGTAGTTTCCAGCACCTGGTGCACAGTACTAATAAAGTTCGTAATTAACAGAGCATTATGCTTCACCCAAGTATATACCTAACGTGATGCCAGTGTCACTGTTCTGGGTGCTGAAAATGTAAGATGCATTAAACACATTAGTGATTTATAAATCCACGGGCTACAGATCTATGCTACACAATCTACAACGATGGTATTTCAGGGTAGGTATCTTATAAGAAATAAGATTGACGTGAATAATCAGATTTTGGATCAGGTTAATTACCTGGGTTGTAATATCTCATATGGAACTGATATGGGATAGGGAATAGTATCCCTATGTTGGGATAGTAAACTAACAAAATTTAGACGCATCTGTGGAACGATTCACAGGAACCTGAAATTTAAAACACGGAAGGATACACGAATTAAATTTTATAAAACTGCCGCTGACCCCACATTACTGTATGCCAGTGAGACGTGGACTCTTGGTAAAAGGGACGTGCAGAGGATTCAGGCAGCCGAAATAAGATTTATAACAGGGACGCAATGTTGTTCTCTCTTGGATCGGAGAAGAAACGAGGGTATTAGACGTGATTTAAACATTGTATCATTGAGCCAGAAGATTGAAGACCACAAAAGGAGATGGTGTGAACACTTGAATCGCATGTCTGATATCCGTCTACCTGTGGCTCACTTCGGTTATCACCCTACTGGGAAGAGAGGTGTCGGTAGACCGAGGAGGAGATGGGTTCCGGAACAGGTCTAAGGCCTAGTCCTTGGAGTGGTGATGATGATGATGATGATTTATAAAGTATACTATTGTAGTTAGGTGTCTTATACGTCACCAAGCTATATCAACTGGAAAAGAAAACATGTACAATGAGGAAACCAACAATTGTTAGTTATACCTTATGAAGCTATATCAAGTGGCTGAGAAAACGTATTCCAAAAACCAAACAATTGTTGAAAAATCACTGTGAATCAAGTCTTAGGTGGGGAGGAGTGAGGTGTGAGATTACAATGGAAATCTTTTCTCGGTTTTATCAAGCCTGTTATTGTGAGATTATTGCCACCGCAGTATTGTTCGGTGGAGTAGAAGATCATCATGGCTTCCTGCTTGCTGTTTACTCACATTCAAAAAATATAAATCAGCATTTCCAATAGTAGTGTATATTTTATTACTTGTATTTAATGCGTTGTATTTTTATTAAATTGAAAGTACAGTGGAAAATTCTTGGGATAAGATTGTTTTGAAATACGGTTAAATATAAAATGTAGCGAACATCTTAACAAACAATTGAATATTTGTCTACAATTTTGATTTGCCAATTTTTGACATTAATAAACTTGGTTTTATTTGGCTGTACCAATCAGTATCAACATAAGAAAATAATTACATTAAATTTTTATGTAACATGACGATTCAAAATTATTACTATCAAAACTTCTTAACTTATATATATTATTCTACAATTTAGCAACAGATTCTTTAATATTTTTATTGACCCACCGACTGAATATTTTATAATGCTTTGTTCTTTATAAAAAAAGTTTTCTTTCGTAGTAGTATATATAATTTGTTATGTTTTATCATCATCATCATCATCATCATCTGCAAGGATTACACCAAGGATGGTTTGTTCCGGTCTCAAACAAGCAAAGTCTAGCTGGTCACTACAGCGCTTCCTTCGGCTTATAGTTCCATAGTTGTTTGGGAATGCGGCAGTCATCCATTCGGCAAAGATGTTGCAATTCAGCCGATACTGGGCAATCCTGTCAAGTTTACTAATAATACTCAGGTCTTACCACATATATCTGTGTTTCTTCTATGATTACGGAGAGAATACCTTGCCATTTCCCTGAGAAATCTCGTTTCAACCGTTTGGATCCGACTGGGTTGGCCTTTCGTTAAAGTCCAGTTCTCAGACCCATAAAGAAGTGTGGAAAGGGCTATCACCTTGTAGAATTTTAGGCGTATTCCTTTACTTGATGACTTAAGGGTTCGCCTAATGGTCCCGCACATAACGTTGAACTTATGCAACTTATTCACAATGTACGTTGCTTGCATTATAAGACACATTGTAGCCCAGGTATTCCAAATTGCTCACTTGTTCCAGGGCAGTACCATATACAAAAATTTTAGCTCGCACGGGATCAGTTCCACGAAAAGCCATCACCTTCGTCTTAAGTGTGGATATTAGTGAGCCAGAGTCTTTGCAGTTTCAATTTAACAAATGTATACCCTGTGCAAACTGTTTTCCGAGTTCAACAGAATAGCCTGATTGTCGGCACACAACAAAGTGCCAATTGTAGAGTGAGCAATCATAAAATATTCTGGGAGACACATGTTCCAGTTTTGTGTGACATCGTGAATATATAAATTATAAAGAGAAGGTAATAGTGGACACCCTTTTCGTACGCCACAATTGATCAGGCCAACTCTAGGAGCTCTTCTCGGTTTCCTTGCTTTAACTAAGATTTTATTCTCCACATAAAGACTGTGTATAGCTCTAATTAGATGTTGTGGGATCCCTTGCCTGTATTTCCCTTAGTTTCCTCCGATTCACTCTGTCAAATGCCTCCCCGAAGTCAATAAAAGCTATGTATGTGGGCAGCTGATGATCTCTAAGCTTTCCAATGTGCTGGGCTATTGCAAATATGCAATCTAAACATAATATACCCTTCCTGAAACAGTTCTGGGCCTCTAAAAGCATCGTCTTCGTTATTGCATTCAACCGTGTGTTTTATGATTTTCTAATTAATATTTCTTATACCTCCTTTAATTACACAAGCTAAAGCACCCAGGTTGTGAGATTAATGAAAGTATAACTTATGAGCTTTCACCTTATAAAAGTTTTCTCCAGTAGGACTAAAGTTTCTTTTTAACCTTTTCGCCAAGTGTGTGTAGAATTCTTGGAAAGAACTGTGCCTAAATTAATCAGATTTTGCGGCCATAACCAGTCCCAGTTTTACAAAAGCTTACACTTTACTCATCCAATAAACAATTGATGTTATTTAAAAATGATAGTCATTTATCAATTATAAAAAAAATAAAAATAATAAAAATACACTGACCGTTCATGTAAGTCACCCTAATGGTTTATCCCCAATTCTTTTCAACTGTGTCCTGGAGAAAGTAGTGAGAATTTGGAATGAAATATTAAAGGAATGCAAAATATTAGCAATCATGTTGTGAAGAAGGAACAAACGTATTGAAATAAACTGTTTGGCATTCGCAGATAACTTTACTATACTTTCTGAACAACTTACATATGCAGTGACACAAATTCATTTGATAGAGGACGTAGCCCGTAAAACAGGGTTAAGAATTTCTGCAGAAAAAAACAAATGTCTCACGAACATTAAAAATGCGCCTAAATTCCTAATAACAGATATTGGTCGAATAGAGGGGGTTTGAAAATTTAAATGTTTAGGAGAAATAATTCGAGATAATGGCTACAAGAAATCTGCTATAGAAGAAAGGATTCATAATATGGAAAGGGCATATGGTATAATCTAAGATATTTACAATAAAAAGTGCATAAAACTCTAAAAATACAAAAATAAGGTATTAGAGTACAGTAGTAAAACCACAATGCCTTTATGCAAGTGAATGTCTAGCATTGAATTATAATTTAGACAAACTAGAAATATTGGAAAGACGAATTATTAGAAAAATATTAGGCCCACGAAAAACTTCAGAAGGTTGGACATTAAGAAGTAATGATGAAATATATCAAAGTATAGAAAATATAACCGAAACAATGAGAAAAAGACGACTATTATTTTTTGGACATTTATATAGAATGGACGACAATATGTTGACAAAGGAGATCTTCAAATATCTGTGGGGGAAGTAGTCAACATCAAGTTGGGTTAAAGAAGTCCAAAAAGATTTAGAAAAAAATAATATACATGCAGAAGAAGCAATAGAAAGAGAAGTTTTTCGGGCAAAAGTTTGAAAAATGGAAGGTGTCTAGGGTTGGAGATAGAAAACCCCAGGTTCAAAGTGGACTGAAGACAGGAAGAAGAGACACAGTAAAAAGATGAAAGAATATTGGAGAAAATGAAAAGAACACAGAGTAAAAAACTGAAATTGGCGTGTGGTCCTTAGATGGCAGACACAAAAAAATATAATACACTGATAAACAATCGGAATGAGCACCGCTACTGACTTATTACAATTAACTTGGTGTTTGATAAAACATATGTGGAAAACCAAATACTTCGCATGCTTTGATTTGCATTTAGTCCCTATTATATAAAGAACTAGATTTTACCCGCGGCTTTTCACGCAAATATTTGACTTTTAATAAGTATTTTAATATAATTTTTATTGTATATGTCTATATGGCGTTCTGTCAGGTCGTATAACAATTTTGTACTCATTAGTCAAATACTCTTCAAAGCTGTTTTCAACACTTGTACTATTTTAACTTGTACTAAATTATTATGTTGGTGCAACAGCCTTTGGAAATTTAAAAGTACCCGTTTATAAAGCCTTTGGAGATATTTATAAAATATCTGTAAAATAAGAACGCTAAATTCTTTATTTTAGGTGTTACTGTTTTATAAGCATTGTATAACACATTAAACGTTATGTTTTCCTCAACCATCGCTTTTATTTATTTCAGCAGTAAACTAAAAACCAAAAACCGTTGTCACCTAACCTCACAAATGAAAACAACACGTATTTTCGCTTTGCATTAAGTAATAGGACAATTTACAATTAGTTTACAATTTACACTCGTATGTTATATAAAACATTGAAAATGTACTGCAGGAATGGATAAATGTACAGTTCCGATGCCGCTAAATATCATTTGTTTATTTACTTGTTACTTGGTAATTAATTCTGGTCTCCGTGGTTTATTTGACATCTTTAGTAGTAGTATTTAAAATATTTCGTTATTTATTCATTGCATTATCAGAGATACGTATAAACATAAATTTTATAATCGTTTAATGCAAATAAAAAAAAGACGTATCTGTATACGAAATGACGAAACATATCGATACAATCGGATATTAAAAACATTAAAAAATACAGAAACGGATAAAGGTACAGTTCCGATGCCGCTAAATATCATTTGTTTATTTACTTGTTACTTGGTAATTAATTCTGTTCTCCATGGTGTTGTTGACTTGTTTATACGCGTCAACGAAAAGGCATAATTAGAAGGGCCTAAATTGTGTGAATGGGGCAAAATATCAAATTCCAAGTTAGACAGTGTTTTCCGCCTTGTGTCAAAGTTTGTGGAACTGTGCAAAATTTGGTGGCAATCGGTGTAACGGCGTGGATTTGTATTCAGTACCCATAAATCCTCAGACTTTGAGTTTTATATATACAAAGATTTATGGTATTTGTTGTACGACGTCACCGTTTGTTTTTACGCACAACAACAATACTTTTGTACTTTTGCTTTTTATTTGTCACGTAAAAGTAAATAAGAAGCAAAGTCGTGGCGTGAGAACAGTAAACACACTGGGTAAATAGTACCTCCCGGTGTCTGCTAAGTTAATTGAAAACACAATCGTGTTAGCGACAAAAGTTTACAACACAAGACAACGTAGTACGGGGACTAGATGGGGATCGAGTACTCGGTAGTTTCTCGTGTTTATCTCATTACGGCTGCGTAATTGCCAACTGGACAAAGAAAAAAAATTAGATTAGTGTACGCAAAACTTTATAACCGTGACTTCTAGTTTGTTTGTTCGTCTGTAAAATCATTATTGTTACGTATGCGGCGGGGGGGGGGGGAGTGTTACGTAATGCGGAACGTCCTCGTGCGTCCGATGGTGTCGCGTTCTACGAGCTTCTCGACTAGCCTTGCCGGTGTGTGTTTCTGCCTAGCCCGCACTGAAGTATCCTCTGGAATTTTTAAGTGTTTGTTATGGAGGTATATTATGAAACACTGCAGACTATAACTACCCCAACCCGCCACTTAGTTTTCAGTTTTATGTCGGACGATTCACATTGCGTCTCAATCGGTGTGTGTATTAGTGAAATGTGATTACAATGTGAAATGCTTTATAGTTGACATTATTATTTGTGTTGACAGATTAACTTGAATTGTTGTACCAGTTTAATCTTGTTGAATAGCTTGTTGATTTGAAACTGTTAATTATGACAATTGAAGTTGGTTTTTAGTGTTTTGTATTTTGTTTTCCACTGTACCATACGGCGATCAAGGAGACTGTGGTAACAGTATAGCCTATTACACGAATTCGATTACTCATTATACAACACAACAGATCTGGAAATCTCTAAGTAAATGGAAAATAAAAATTATTATTGCATTGATAGATAAATATTGTTATTAGTTTAACAAAAATAGGTGTCTGCTTCCCTGTAAAGATTACGTTACATGCACAAGACGAAATTAAGCAGATGAAATACATAACGATTTGTTTAGAAAACAGAAAGAGGTTTAAAAAGTTATGTTCACAGTTTCGGCCGTTATACGGTTTTGTTACGCACAACAGTTTGTTGACAAATGTCAGTAAGGGATCAGATATCATAAAACCGACGCCAGTCAGCCTGGAGGGATGATCGATCTGAAACAACAGGGATGTTATGGTAGCACAGCTTTGTAAACAGGCAGACACTATATTTGCCGTTTTATTTCCAGCACGGTTTACAAAACGGCTTCGGCGCTAGAATAAAAATTTTGAAAATATTCTCAATTCTGTAGCCTTTTTTTCGCACAGCAATTACAGACCCTGGTTCATCTGTTACAAAATCAGTGGCGTATCTAGAATTTGGCCGTGAGGGGGGCTCCAATCGTGTTGTTGGCTTTTTATAATAGAAAAAAACTAGTTAAGACTAATCAATATTACAATCTTCAAAGTAGCTGAAAAATGTTGATAACGTTCTGAAATCTAAGGCCATTAAAGCAAACGGTAATAACACAATAAAATAGGTGCTTTTTAAACATTGTTTACAAGATACACACGAACATTTTACATGTAAAATGGTAATTAAAGTCCTAATAAAAAAAGTAAACCAAGAAAAAATGTTATTCACAAATGAAGGTGAACTGTTTGAAAATATTTTAGATTTCAACTTGCATTGATTTTTTTTTTTACCTGGTGGGTAAGCTCTTTCTCCAGTCACGAAATAGATTCACGTAGTAGACTTTTTAGGAATGCGTTGCTACGTATCAAAGTGAACAGAATGAGGAAACGTATACAAGAGATAAAGTGGCAAAACGTTCAACGACAGGAACCTAAAAGAAAATAAGAATATACATCGAAAAAACACGAAGAAAGAATAGGGAGAAGGTATCGAGGGAAGTGTTAGATTGTAGACCCCAAGGTTGAAGAGGTGACCCAGGAAAAGGTGGAATTGGCAGAATTTGAAAAACCTTTCGGCAAACATAAACCATAAGATTGTGTATGCGAACCCTGAAAAGAGAAAGAAAAACTAAGAACAAGCCGAATTTTAAACCAAATTTTGAATTCAACGTTTACTATGCAAATTTTGTAAGTTTAGAGGCGCCATGGGCCAGAAATAGAATTCAAAATTTTAAGAAGACTGCCACTATGCAGTTTACAAAGTGAGGAAAAATTGTAATTAATAGACCATGTATCATGTTTTTGTATCGTCGTGTAGTATATAGTTTTATATGTGTGTATCTGTGACTCAACAATATATGTAAGTACTATTAGTTATTCCAAACAAAACAATTCCAGTGTTAATGCCATACAACTTATATATTATAATTAACTCCCATTACAATTATGTTTCTTGGATTTCGTTGTCCATGACGTGTCCGTTACTTAACTAAATATCACTATAATATTGACGACTCGGAACACTAAGTTTTTTATAAGTAAAAACGTAAAGTTTTACCTTACAGCCTAAACCGGCTTTCACCTATAGAAGGCTTCATCAGAGGCTGTCGTTAGTAGCGCTGCTCGTCTTGTTGTTGGCGACGAGATGGTGTTTCGAAAGATTGAAGCTGTGTGTGTGTGGTGAGATGTGTTCGAATAATGCGTGCGATTTGAATTGTGTCTGTTCGTTTAGGATGTCGTTTTTATTTGTTTTTGTGTGTTTGTATATTTCTAATTGTTCTAGAGTGTCTAGTTTTCGGCCTTTTGTGTGTACGTGTAGTATGTTCATGTTACTGTCGATGTTTTTATATGTGTGGTTTGCTTCAATGAGGTGGTTTGCGAAGGTAGATTCTGTAGTATTGTGGAGTGCTTCTGTGTGTTCAATGTATCTCTGTTTGAAGCTACGTCCTGTCTGGCCTATGTAGAATTTACTGCAATTTGAACAATTTAGTTTATATACACCGGGTAGATCGAATTTGTTTTGTGCTTTGGGCATGCGTTTTGATAGTGTGTGTTCTGTTTTGTTAGTAGTTTTGTAAGCGATTCTGTATCCTGCTTTTTTGAATTTGTGGGCAATTTTTTCTGTTTGTTTGTTGATGTATGTTAGTGTTGGCACTAATTGGCACAGATACGTTGATGACATTCTAATACTATACAGGGGAAACAAAAGACAATGTGAACAGTTACTAACGCACATAAACAAAATACATAAAAACATAACCTTCACTGCCGAATACGAACACAACAATACCATAAACTTCTTAGACCTCTCCATCACAAAACTAGAACACAGGCACAAATTCAGTATATACAGAAAACCAACTACAACTGACACACTAATACACAACACCTCCAATCACCCAATAAAACACAAACTAGCTGCTTTTAGAACCATGATACATAGACTTAACAACATCCCCTTAGATGAAATAGACTACAAAGACGAACTAAACACGATAAAATATCTAGCAGAATCTAACGGTTATGACAGAACAATAGTCAGTAAACTCCTACACAAAACACAAAACAAACAACAGACAAAGACAGAAAACAACAAATTCATAACACTAATATACATCAACAAACAAACAGAAAAAAGTGCCCACAAATTCAAAAAAGCAGGATACAGAATCGCTTACAAAACTACTAACAAAACAGAACACACACTATCAAAACGCATGCCCAAAGCACAAAACAAATTCGATCTACCCGGTGTATATAAACTAAATTGTTCAAATTGCAGTAAATTCTACATAGGCCAGACAGGACGTAGCTTCAAACAGAGATACATTGAACACACAAAAGCACTCCACACCACTACAGAATCTACCTTCGCAAACCACCTCATTGAAGCAAACCACACATATAAAAACATCGACAATAACATGAACATACTACACGTACACACAAAAGGCCGAAAACTAGACACTCTAGAACAATTAGAAATATACAAACAACCCACAAAAACAAATAAAAACGACATCCTAAACGAACAGACACAATTCAAATCGCACGCATTATTCGAACACATCTCACCACACACACACAGCTTCAATCTTTCGAAACACCATCTCGTCGCCAACAACAAGACGAGCAGCGCTACTAACGACAGCCTCTGAAGAAGCCTTCTATAGGTGAAAGCCGGTTTAGGCTGTAAGGTAAAACTTTACGTTTTTACTTATAAAAAACTTAGTGTTCCGAGTCGTCAATATTATAGTGATATTTAATTATGTTTCTTTATATTTTATGTTGTAGGCACGAATATGAGACAAAATAAATCTCGAAACGTCGCATAAAACCTGGATTCTTATTGTACCGAAACTCGATATCCACTTGAAACCATAAATAAATATATTTACAAGTAAATAATCAGTTGAATTACACTATTGCTTTTCTGTTATCATGTATTTTCACACCAGTTTTCTACACTAATTTAGCGCTTTATTCTACGTATGAAATGTGTTGAATCAATCCATGTTACCTCAGATGAGTAGGTCTACTGAAAACCACGAGGCTGTACTTTCTATAGTTTAGGCGGATCACATACGTAAATTTACTAATAAATAAACTTATACGGTCATTAACTTATAAATATCAGATCACTTTGGGAAACTTCATATAAATCCAACATTGCGTTAACAGAAAGGCTTCAGACCAAAGTGTTGCGTGCCATAACCAACACACCGTGGTTCATCAGCAACATAGACATCTATAGCGACCTGGACTTGCCCTCAGTCAGTAAAACCATTGTTATGTTCAGCGAAAGATATGTGAAACGGCTTGAAGAACACACAAATCCTTTAGCCATAAATTTGCTAGTCAACAGCCTGCAGACAATACGATTAAAGTTAACATTTCCTCTGGACTTACTTAGACTTTAACACTCTATTTGTACATAATATGTTATTTTTAAATACTCATACAGAGAAATAGTCAATGGACTAGTTCTCATCATGTCATGTATTATGTGAATAATTATGCTTATTGTAATGTAGTAACAGATTCCAGAAATACATTTTCAAAAAATAATATGAAAAAGTAACTTATCATAAGTCATTTCACTAACAAAATAACATACTGTGAAATTAGGCTATCCTATGATACCTACATTTTCAAAATTCAATTAATTTAAAAAATTTTACAATTTTCATATTAATGTACACACATGTTAATATATTTGCACAATATGAATGTCAGTACACAAATACATTATATGCTAGCTACAAATTCTTATATTATTATGAGTATATTAAAGTATGGTTAGCCATAGCGCAAAAGGAGGTCTTGATTTCAGTAACCTTTATCATGGTCTGGGGTAACCGTTTTGAGAAACTTGTGTGTTTATAATATGTACAAACTTCAGTACCACCTAATTTAAAGCATCGCGTTAAAAATTTGTTAATGCACACACGACTAAATTTAAATAATGTTAAATCACACTAAGCTTATGGATATTTGCTTTTGCAATGAAGATTATTTATATTGTAGAACGTTATCCAGGATAAGAGTAAATGTCCAAAAAGGATACGGCAAAATATGCCGCAAGAGAAACGACCTTACACAAAGGTCATCGGTTCAATATGCTCAATAGATGCTTGCAATAATGCTTTCTCAGGAAATGGGTCTAAACAGTTTTCCACGGGTCCTACAATCGCTCATTCTCTGGTTTTCTATGCCTCTATGCCATATAGGAAAGCTGCTTGTAACATGAAACTTTGTCTGCTTTTTTTTAAAATAATAACCGGGCTTCTGATTTGTTGTGTATCACAATACACGCAATCTACATTGTACTTCTAAGTTTTACTGCTTTGAAATTGGCATTATTGCAAATGTTTATGACACAGATAATTTTGTTAATGTTATCTATTTATCCTCTCCTCCATTGTCATTATTTGTACTGTTTTCTATAATTCTGTAAAATTAAATTTTAGGTATACAGAATTGTGAGTGACTTCCATAATTTCTAGTTTTTTTCTGTAATAAAAAACGCTATGAATTCCATGTTAATTATAAAATTATTCTTAATATGTACACTCAGAATGACACTAAATATATCAGCGTGATTTCGGTAAAACGCTGAAAAAGATAATCAAAATACGAATTGTACATAATTGTTATTACTTTAAAAATAAAGAATTAATTTGATTAAATTATCGTTTATTTAAACAACGCGAAAGAAAGAGAATACCGCCCAGCGTTTGTAATATGTGAATTTCTGAAAACAAAAAATTATTTTGTTTACGTATCCGTGGTTACGATATTTTGTTTACATGGAACGATATCAATTGTTAATATTTTATTAAAATTTTGTTAAGTTTTCGGTTGAATAAATTTATAACATCAATGCAAAAAATTACCCCCTCCCTGCACAACTACCTTTTTAATTTATAGATCTACCTTTCAACAGTTGATTATTTTGACCTTCTTTTCAGGATACTTTATCAAAATTAAGTAATTTACTCTTGTTAAAACGTAAAACTGTGTCGGTAAACTACCCCTTCCCCTTAACTGATCTTTACCAAAATCAATTGACCTCTACAACTCGGGCACATATGTAAAAAAGTATTTGATTTTTTTTTAATTTGCGTTAGTTATCGTTCGCCAAAGAAAAAATTCTACACAGGGACACAGACACACACACACCCACTTTTCCGAAAATGACGTTTCTTCGTTTTGAGGGTAGTACAATCAGAATCAGCCCTTGTCTCGAACACAATTTTTTTTCGCGATCACCATACTTCCATTTAGTTACGGAACAAGAAAGTAAAAACGAAATACGCTGATAGTAATTTATATTTTTTTCAACATTAAACCAAAATTTGTTTTCTCAGTCCGTATACATGCAAAAATAGTTTGTTGATTTCAATCTTACTAATTAAACTAAAAATTTTACAATACATATAAAATTATTTATATATATACATAAAATTTATAAAATACACATAAAAATATTCAGTTTTGTTTTAAAAAAACCATGAAAAAAATAAAAAAATCGCATCTGTAAAACACTTCAGGCGTAAAAAGGTCACAAGAGTCTTGTTATTTTTTCCGTTTTAAACTGTCAGGCGTTATTTATTCATTACTTGTGCGGATAAACTCTCAACCATACTTATGTTGACAACCAGCGAACTATACTGCCGACCACAGGTGTTTATTTTAGAGACAAACCAATTTTAATAATGGATTTACAGGGGGAAAGGTATATTCGTGTTTACATTATTAATTTACTTTTTCATGGTGTCGGAATTGAGGATACCTGTTTCCTGTAACCTGGATAATGAAATCCGGTTGATGTGCTATTATCTTTTAACGTCTTTTAAGGGAGAACCTTACATTCTATCTCGTCCATGTTACTTTTAGTGTTTTACGTACCTTTTTCTCTGAAACTATAAAAATAGGGAGCTGAAATTCGTACAGGTCACTTTTAAGACCTTTTTGTACATTTGGAAACAGAATAAAATTATACTTTGGAGTCATTTCAAAAAAAGTTTTGATTTTTTAAAAGTGGTCCAAAAATTGTTTTTTTTTAAGAGTCTTACATTTTTAAATTTTGTTTTGTAGAATATGTTTCATCATCATTCTAATTCCACATATGTAATCCTATGGAATGCAGCTACAGCAACAATTTCAAGCCTCAATCTTGTATAGTTCTTGAGGAAAAGGTACATATGTAAAATGAAAACACAATTTTTCAAGAAATTCGTTTATTTTTAGTGGATTCCTGGTAAAATAGTTGGTAATTAATACTTCAAAACAATTCAGCACCATAATTTTTGTGTTTTTCCTTTTCATCTTTCTTTCTTTTTTAATGTCTTGTTTGTTTCCTTTTCTTTTTTAATCTACATTGAATATTTTATCAGCTTTTCTCACCAGCCTTGTGCTGATTTGCCGTAATCGCACTTTACAGTTTTCACTATATTTTAAGCACATACACTTTTCCAACTGAACCTTTATTAAATTATACATTTAATAAGTTTATCAAATATACATGTTCCCTGTCTAACTTATTCCTTCCTGTGGGCAGGGGGCTAGGGCTTTTCCCCAGAGACACGAGTTTAGTGGTCTATACAGCCATGCCCGGCACCCCCGCCCGGCTCACACTGCCTCAGAATCGCCCTGGAAGTGAAACTGGCCCATTGGTTGGATTAGAACTGTTGGAATCAGGCCAAGCGTTTGTGTTTCGCGAACGGTAGCCAGAGAAAATAGGTATCATATACCCGTACCGGTACTTTTAGTGTTGTGATCCCGACAGAAATAGTTTTCGACAGTTTTTTTCCAAATCACCGCATTGAATGATTCGTTTGGATTCTGAGCCTTTCTCAAACAGCATTTACTCAAAAGGGTTTCATTAAGAGATCATTAAAAATTTGTTTTATTTTATTTCAAACTGTTTCAAAAAGGTAATGTTAATGGTAAAAACAAATGTATGCCTAAAGAAGTGTATGCTTGATGAATGTTCAAATTTGTGAACAGCGATTAATGATCGTGAAACGCACGTTTGTGTCCAAAGTTTCTCGAGAACAATGACCACAGATGCGCAATCGTAAATCAGTGTTTACGAATTGGATTTTTGTAAACAGTAACTGTTTTACTATATGGTGACCGCGAGTGTACAGTGTATATATGCCCTGATGATGGTCTATAACCGAAGTGGATCGAAATTAAGAATGTAAGTAATTAAAACTTTATTATAAATTATATCTTTAGGCTATGAACAATGAATACACCACAATAGAAGATTAAGATAAGATAAGATTACATATAGCAAACAACCACTTTACAGTAGACAATAACAAAACGATACATGAAACAAAGTGAAGATATTAGGCAGACAGAAAGACAAGGACCAACAAAGACATGTTAGGCGTTTTAGAAATCCTATTTTGTTAACGTTGTAAACTTTATTATATTACAAGAAGTAATAAACAAAAAACTAGATCCGGAAATTTCACTTATATTATTTAAATTTATTTCGTGATTTCAGTTACATAGAGTAAGAGAAGGGAATTAAAAATGCCTTTGTCTCTTTTGATATGAAAATGTTAAGGATCTGCTTGTGAAAGGAAAAGTCATCTTCTACAGAAACATAGGTAACATTAAAGAACAGTCTAACAGAAATATAACAATTAAATAATTATCAAAAACTAATATTAATGATAAACCAGAAATGATATTTAATTTGATAACATCCAAATCAATATTTCCAGGTGACTCCAAGGCTTAATAAACTTAAACGATATTCTCTTTCATGACAAGGTAATACTTATCAACTGCTTTCAAATGCCTATTTTTACTCGGTTGTGTTTTTAATTGACTTAGCAATTTATTTTGTTACTTATATTGATGTTAATATTATTCACTTAATTTAAATTTAGGTATATTTTAAACTTTTCTCCAAGTCAAGAAAGTATTGATAAATTTGTTAAAGTACAGTTGACATTGAAGAGGCTTATCAGACCGGTTATCACTTAAGGAGGTAAGGCTTTGACAAAAAAAGGACCGAGGAACGGTAACAAGGTTTAAATGAAAGATCGTAAGACGTTTTTATGGCTCGGTTAAAGAAGATGACGCATGGGGAAGAAGAAATAATAAGAAAACATTGAATCTTGAGGACATTGTAAGATTGATACAGGCTCAACGAATACAGTGGTTAGGTTTCCTAGAGCGGTTAGATGATCAGCGTATGTCAAAGAAAATCCTGAGGGCAAGTCTATGAAAGCAGAAGGAGGGGCCGACCTAGGATGAGATGATTAGACGATGTCCCAGAAGATCTCAGAAGAATGGATGTGAGGGGTTACACAGTGATGGCAATGCATAGGAGACTTTGGAGAAGTTTAGTGTTGGAAGCCAGGTCTTATATTGGGCTGTTGTAATAAAGAAGAAGAAGAAGAAGAAGAAGAAGAAGAAGAAGAAGAAGAAGAAGAAGAAGAAGAAGAAGAAAAGAAGAAGACAGCCGACATTGAGCTGTAAATATCTATTGTTAGCTATTCCATTTAAGCACTGACTGGAAAACATAACTGTGCATGTTTGAAGATGAAAAACAAACGATGCAAAATGTGTACTTCTGAATAGCGTGCCTGAACAATGGGTGAGGGGTGAAAATTTTTCTCTCACTCTACATCTGTTAATCTGTCTACAGTTCAATGTCCCCACACACTGGCATAAGCACGCACTCCAACACACACACACACACACACACACACACACACACACACACACACACACACACACACACACACACACACACACACACACACACACACACACACACCACACACACACACACACACACACACACAAGTGTGGTAAACCAGTTATTGGCAGAAGAGGGACCACTAGATCTACAAGCACAGCCATTAATCTGTGGTTCCCGTCATGGCTTAACAAATGACCACACTCACCAATTTCAATTAGCCGTTATATACTGTGCAACTTCAACTGGCATAAGTGCGGTTCATTGTACTAAATGTGGATTTACTGCAAATGCGAAAACACAACAACAAGAAGAAAATAGTATCAATAGTCAATTAATATTATTGTAATTTATATATTTTTGGTCACATAACAACACATTTTAAAATAAAATATTAAACAAAATAAAACGTAATGTTAAAACAAGTTCATTTAACTTCAAGAACGTCAGTAAAAGGTTACTGAGAGTTTCGGACTACACAGGAAAATGACGACACCACCATATCTACGTAGGGTATAAAGAATGAAACATTTAGTTTACAAAATATTCCTCAGGCTTTCAGGGCCGGTGTCAGATGAATTGTTCATGATATCCGGGCTGTTTGGCCGTGGTCCATGGCTTATAACAAAACCAAACGTTTCGGCAGCTCCACTGGCTGTCATCATCAGTGGTATAAAAAATCCTGCACGCCGGGTGTTTACGTAAGGCCCACAGTACTGTGGGCTGCCATGCTACCTGTACTTATAAATTCAGGTAGCATTTCAGGTAGTTTGGTGCGAGACAATCATACACCATCTTTATTGTGATTGGCTGATGGTGTCATTTTTACCTGTACGTGGGACTTTGCTGAATTTATAAGTACAGGTAGCATGGCAGGACAGCTTTAGCCTATACCACAGTACTGTGGGCCTTACGTAAACACCTGGCGTGCAGGATTTTTTATACCACTGATGATGGCACCCAGTGGAGCTGCCGAAACGTTTGGTTTTGTTATAAGCCATGGAGCACGGCCAAACAGCCCGGATATCATGAACAATTCAGATTATGTTTACATTTTTAACTCTCTCATCTCCCCGTTTTACAAATGGTGAGAAAGAATTATAAATATTGTAATAAAAAACGTCTATGAAAAACCGTCATATTTGAATATGAAGGCTCCATTGTTGCTGCGGGAGAAAACGATAATCCAGAACAACGTTAACCCGCGTCCATACTGGCCGCGCTGCGCTGCGCCGAACCAAACAAAGTGGCGCGGCATGTTTGGACGGCAAACTGCGCAACTTGGGGCACCAATGAACGCGATCCAGATAGTGTTCGTTCGTGCGCCTTCTATTTGGACAGTGTTTTTCAATTACTGAATCTGAGAGGTACTGACTGTTTTTAGTTGACTGTGATTTTGGTATAAGGGAGAGCAGGGTAAAGTGGCCACCCAAAGCAAAAATTATTTTTTACTCTTATGGTACAATATGAAAATCATTTAAATATTTTTAATTAAACTATATTCAAATCTGAAACATGTAAAAATATTTTTGCACCAGCTAGACTTAGTACTTTGTAATAAATTTTTATTAAATTTCATACATATGACCACTTTAACCTACCTAACACGGATAAACGGTCAACAAAATACAAAGACAAATTTAAATAATGTCCTGACGATGTACTTTTCACAAATGTGTTACAGATATCACGAAATTATAACTTGTACTTTACTATATCACAGAAAATAATAGGCAAATACAAAGAAAAATATTTTGTACAATTATTCACAGGGAATTACAATAACCAGATTATTGACGAAAGTGTTAACACAAAAAATCATTTTCTTCGTCGCAGCCAGCACTCTTTGCCACTTAAGCCATCCAGGCATTTTTTTAATCCATCGTTCGACTTTTATTTTGAATACAGTCCACTACAATAAAAGGACTCTGAGTCATTATCTTATCTTTCTCTGAGTCCTCCACAACAAGCTTACGCTTTGAACTGACAGAAGTTTCTTTGTTACAGATATGAAATTCTCCCTTTTGGGCTTTAGGTTTTATTCTTGTAGATTTCATACTTTTGCTTCCTTGAGCTTCTGTTTTTCTTTTTATTTCGTTTTCTGGCTCCTTGTTTTTACTTTTTCTTTCAAAAGTTCTACCTTGTAAGGGCTGGGTTTGTAACTGCCGCTTTGCTTTACTTGCGATTACCTTGACGTTTCGTTATACACCTATTATTTAATTTTGGCAAAGGGACAATTTCTCACACCGACCGCGCAGCCTTGGGTCGCGCAACAATTCTCGGCTCAGCTCGGCGCAGAATCGCGCAAAACTGCGCAGAACAGTGAAGAACGGAGCTAGGTGTGTATGGAAGAGCAGCAGGTTCCACTGTGAGCGCGTGCACGGTTGAATATGGAGCGGGAAAATTTAAAATTTGCAAGTGCTACTTTCATAGTTATTTATCATCTCTTGAAAGAAAAACAAAGAAAAATTTCTAGAAAACGTTGAGTCACATTGGGTGACAAGTACTGAAAAGTCGGGAATTATATGTTGAAAATATTTTTTCCAGTGATTTGCTTATTGGCAATAACGGACAGTTTGAAAATTTTTGTCTTACGTTGTCGGAAGACTTTGAACATCTGCTTTTATGATTTTTATGAACATGTTTTTTATTTTTTATGTGATAATTATTGTCTTTTGGATCTCGCGATTCCGGTTTCTCTCGGTACAGATCAATCACTTTTTTGATCTCTTGATGGTTCCACTTTTTAGCTTAAATCAAGATGAATATACTAACATCACAGTCAACCAAAATCAGTCAGTACCGCTCAGATTCAGTAAACGAGGAACATTGGCCACACAGAACGCGCACGAACGAACAGTTGCATTTGATGTACCAACACTGTCTGGGTCGCATTCGTTGGTTCGTCAGTTGCTCAGTATGGCGCGGTTTGCCGTCCACACCGGCCGCGCCGCCCTGTACATGTTTGGTTTGGCGCATAGTAGCGCGGCGCGGCCGGTGTTGACGCGGCTTTATAATAATTGTTTGTCGTTGCAGGAAATTCACTAACGTAAATTTCCGACGAGCCAATAAGTATAACTTAAATTTTACATTATTTGTGTCGACGTTTAGACAATATTCATTTCCTCATCAGGACCTGTGTGCGAATACAAGAGAAAATATCAGAGACAACAAGATCAATTAGTTGAGTGAATGTGTTTGTGTAAATGCGTGTGCGTGTGTACGCGCGTTTGTGTATCCATAACTAAGTGTTTTTAATACCAGCAGTGAGTGGAAAATAATAATAATAACTTTTAATAATATACATATTGAACACCCCTACAATCTGTACTCAGCAATAAGATATTTTACTGTGCTATGTGTAGACATGTATTGGTATCTGTAACAATTCTAGTACACATGTGATGATTATTGCTTCTATCGCTCTCTCTTCTAGGTTAGCAACCCATTGGGTGGTTGGCAGCAGCTCGCCATTCTTCACGCTTCTCTGCTTTTCTTTTCAACTCACAATATGATGAGCAGTTCATATCGACCATAAGCTGTTTCGTGTAGTCTAAACGGGGTCGTCCTCTGTGATTCTTCCCTTCAATTGTTCCTTCTATTATTCTCTTAACCAACCCATTGTGTCGTAGTATATGCCCTATAAACTTAGCTCTTGTGCCTTTTAAATTTCGTTAAAAGCTCTTCTCCTCCTCAGCTCTTCAAAAGACTTCCTCATTCGTTATCTCCTCCCTCCAGCTTATATTGAATATTCTTCTGTAGCACCAGGTCTCAAATGCTTGTAGTATTTTCTTGTCACTTTCTCCAGTTGTCCAAGATTCACTCCCGTATAGAGCAACACTCCACACATATGTCTTTACAAGATTCTTCCTTATTTTTAGGCTGATAGTGTTTGAAGTGAAGGGGTTTTTCTGTCTTTTGAATGCAACTTTAGCCTACTTAATTCTGCTTATAATTTCCTTACTGCTATGTCCATCACTTATGATTTTACTTTCTACAGTGTTATATTCTTTAACTGCCTGGAGAATATTATTTCCAAGAGTTATTCTGACTGGATCTTCTTACTTCCGACTGCAGACTAGGAATCTGGTCTTTTGTTCATTTATTTTCATATTGAATTCATTCTTCATTACTTGATCCGTTGTGTCAAGAATCTTTTTTGTAGTCTTCATTGCTCTCTGCAGTCACTGCTATGTCATCTGCATTGCTTCTATAATTACTTAAAAATTTAATTTTAGGGATACTGCATTATCAATATTTTAAATCGTATTATGTTCTGTGGTATTATAATTTTGCCTATGTATTTTGAGTAAAACAATGTGTAATGAATGTAATTATTTTGATGATGTAAAAAAACTGTCTCAACTCTCTCATACTCCCACACAGACATGCATACTCACACACGCCCGCGCACTCACGCACATACACAATCACATTCACTTAATTAATTGATCTTGTTTTTTTTGACATTTTCTCTTGTAATTGTACACAGGTCCTGATGGAGACAATAAATATTTCTGAAACGTCGACACAAATAACATAAAATTTGTGTTATATTTATTGACCGATTCCCGCTAACCTTTCTATCGTAAACATTTATTGTTCGACGGTCACTACTAAATTAAGGGTTAAATTAAGAGTTAAGTTAAAGGTTTTTTAAATAACGTCAGAGAAGTAACCGTACTAAAAGAACACATAACGGACATTGTTAATTTGGCAATTCACCATTTAATAATTTTAAAGTTGAAAAGAGTTCTAACAATTATTCAAATCTATACACTACAAAACTATTCAAAACTATAATTAACTCTTTATTTAATAACATTTATTTATTCTATATATATATATATATATATATAACAACAGTATGTCTGCGTACTTTACTGTGCATTGTCGCAGGGAGTTAAAAAACTGCTAAATTAATATGATTAATTAAGATTGTCAATATTAAAAAAAAATGCATATTGAAAGCGACGAGTAACCAGTGAACGGGGACAGGTCGGTACTGGCATATCACGCCACACACAAGCTAAGGGACCCTCAATTTACTGAAACACATCTGCAGCCGAAGGCTATGCCCGACTGCGTAGCATCGGAGGTCGATACCCGAGCAGTACGGAGATAACACCGTACGAGTCATCTGAGTGCTGAATGAACCAGGAGGACCGGACGACGGACGCCAGGAGGACCAGACGACAACGGAGGATCGACACAGGACACAGGACTCAGAATCATGACGAGGAATCACTGAGTATCACCGCATAAACAATAAGGTGACATGAAACCATTTTTGTCGTCAACAAACGAGTCATAAAAGACGTTAAAAAACAAGAGTAAAGAGACAATGATAAATTCTAATTGTGTAATCTAAATGTTCAAATTGTAGTAATAGATCACACGAATTTTATAATGCTATTTAACATTTAAAAAATTATTATTATTTTTTGGAAATTGTAATGTAGCATAAATGTTTATTTAATTTGAAATTTGATTGATATTTCCTGAATATGATAGTCATATGTACGTACACAGAGCAAAGCAATACTAATAAAAAAATATGCAATTTAAAAGGAATAAAATCTGAGCAAGTCGGGAGCATATTTTTCTATTATAAAAACTTATATTTATTCATGTTTATGTATACATGTCAATTTATATTTTGTGTATTAGATTTATGAGTATTTATGTTAATGTTATTTGTACAGTTACAATAATCATGTGTAGTCTGAGCACACAAAAGAAAAAAACACATTATGCCAATAATAATAATGACGAATTTATAATTCGTAATTGTGAGTTTTTATTTAATAAATTTTTAAATTATTTTACAAATTCCGTATGTTATAAGAAGTATTATTATTTAAAAAAACACCACACACCTTTATGTTATTGTGTGTGTGTGTGTGTGTGTGTGTGTGTGTGTGTGTGTGTGTGTGTGTGTGTGTATGTGTGTGTGTGTATGTGTGTGTGTGTGTGTGTGTGTTAACAGTAACTCAGTCTAGATAGTTTGCCTGGCGTCGGCTTTACAGTTTCTGATTCCGGATCGTTTATTTGACTGTTTGTTCAGTCGTTTTCCGTTCACGTTTGTCAATAATATATTTGTCCCATCAAAACGCTTAACAATACATCACCAAGTGCCTATGATTTTGGAAGGACATAAACTAACATTGGAAATATTTTTGTTTTCATATGTGTGTATTTGGTACTTATGTAATTGATAAATAATATGTAATTACGAATGTACGTGTTATTTGTTTGCAGCCGTAAAAGTGAACAATTGCATAAGCTTAAAGGTATGGATAACGTTTTGTATTTTGTATGCATAAGGAACTGTAATGTCTGAAAATAACTACATGATATTCTTCCTTTAGTAAATGAACCAGAGCAGTGGCTTAGATATTTCGTAGCCAGATATTTCAAGTGTATCAGTGTCCTTGATATTACAATGAAACCTTGGAAATGTACCTGAATTGAAATGAGGATACGAGGAATTAATAAGGGAAAGAACAAAAAGTATTTCATGAGCTGACGATGGGTACGTGGAATGTGAGGAGGATGAGGACAGGAGTATTAATACAAAATTAAGTGTGAGAATATTCTAAGCGAATCATTTACAAACAGAATTAACACTGTTGCACACCACTATAGAAAAATTATTACGATTAGCGCTTTCAAGCTTCTCAGCTCATCGTCAGATCGGAATTAACAAGCAGACGTAAGACCAAACCATTCACCCCCCCCACTGCCAACACACAACAAGGTATAATTCAAATGTCCCTTCCCAACCTCCGAGCCTGTCTCCCCCGTCTGGACTGTTACATATTTTTCTAGCACATTCCTTGTGTGTGTGTGTGTGTGTGTGTGTGTGTGTGTGTGTGTGTGTGTGTGTGTGTGTGTGTGTGTGTGTGTGTGTGTGTGTGTGTGTGTGTGTGTGCATTCCTTTTAAACGTAACGTTGCACCGCCTTTCTAATTTACACTTGTGGGCGCAGTCACTCAACTTTATTTTAAAAACATCCAATTAGTGCTATGCAATTTAATTCTTAATCTTATCTATCCGTCCTCAACCTTTTACTCTATCTTTTACTTTTACTTTTCTATAGTGGTGTGCAACAGTGATAATTCTGTTTGTGATTCTAACCACTAACACAACTTTCTTCATTAAACTTCGAATCATTTACGTTTATGAAATGCGTTAAGCAAAACGATGGTACTACTAGTAGGGGAAGAATGGTACGATCACATAGGCCACATAACAGTATCAACGATTACCAGTTGGCCAAACTGGACATTAGTTAGCCAAAAGTGTACATCAGAAACTATTACCGAGGCAGAATACTGAAGAGTAACAAACAACATGGATATACTGCAAGTCGGACGAAGTTCACTAACAAGGACACTAGTTTGTCCCTACCCATGACATGCTCAGACTACGTCTTTGTAGCCACAATTTGAAGTCTTAAATTCTCTTGAAATTTGCTTGTTTTACGATCCAAAGTCATCAACACCATCATCATCATCATCATCATCATCTTGACACGACACGGCACGGCACGGCATAAGCAAGGTGCTGCCTGTTCCGCTTTCAAAGATCCTCCAGCCAATGTGCTCCTTGGTCTACCCACACACCTGTGTTCTATAGGTTTGTATTTCCGGACTTGTTTGGCCAGTCTGGAATCTGACATTCTTTCCAAGTGTCCTGTCTACCGTTGTTTGTATTCTTTTAATTTTTCATTAATTACATTAACTTGTTACTCTTCTCTTATGGCCCCCTTCTATGTAGATTTTAGATCACCTTTAAATTCGTCTTAAGGACGCCATTTGCAAGACGTGTAATTTGCTGTCTTATTACTTAGTTGTTGTACAGGACAGTACAGGGACTGCCATAACTTTGTAAAACTTAAATGATTTATCTTGCCGTACTTTTTTTTTAAAAATACCTTTGATTGTCCCATATATTGTCTGGAACTTACGTAATATAACATCAATATCACCATTTAACATACAAAATCATCTATCGCGAAAATGAAAGTATTAAACAGATTTACAACCGAAGCTAATTAATTAACCGTTTACATAAACCCATATACGCTTAGGAATACAATATTCTATCATACACTTCAAGTGCATAATATAGTAAAGTAACTTGTAAACTGTAAATTTTGAAAGCTCGTTATTATCATTATTATTATTATCATTATTTAAATCCTTAAATTTTTAGTGACCGTCAATCAATGAATGTTTTAGTGGATGGTTAGTGAGGATCGGTCAATAATACAAATTTTAGCTATTTTGCGTCGACGTTTCGACAATATTTATTGTCATCTCCAGGACCTGTGTATGAAATACAATAGAAATATCAAACATAACGAAACAATTAAATATTTGGGTGAACGTGTTGGTGATGTGAGTGTGTGCGTGCGTATGTTTGTATCATTTTATATGTGAAGACTTATGATAGTTTGTTTACATCTTCAAATTATCTTTATTTTGTAAATAAACTATCATAAGTCTTCACATATAAAATGATACATACATACGCACGCACACACTCAAATCACCAACACGTTCACCAAAATATTTAATTGTTTCGTTATGTTTGATATTTCTATTGTATTTCATACACAGGTCCTGAAGATGACAATAAATATTGTCGTAACGTCGACGCAAAATAGCTAAAATTTGTATTATTGACCGATCCTCACTAACCATCCAATAAAACATTATCATTATTATTATTAATATTATTATTATTATTATTATTCCAGGTATACAAAGTTTACACATTTTCCGGAACCAAAGATTACAGAAGTGATAGAATTCTCATCTTCTACTTGGTGACTTCATTTCTATTTTTCCCACGTCTCCATACTCTTGCCGAACGTCTCCAAAAGTCCATCTCTGCTGTTATTAATTTTGTTCTTGTGTGTTTATTTGTAGTCCTAACTTCAGAGCCGTAAGTCATGACACTCCGTTATATTAGGAATGCAACAATTATTTTAACACGTTTCCTGCGCTTTATTGCGATCAGTATTATCAGACGGCAAAGGAAAGTTAATAATAGAGTAATAGATAATAGATTAGCACGGTTCCTGCGCTTTATTGCGACTTAGTATTCACAGCTGGTAAAGGAAGGATATAACGAGAAAACTAGACGATTGCTGTTGAAGGGGTGAAGTGATTCCGGTATAAGCAGGGCGGTGCGGTTACAAGAGAAATTCTTCTCCGCCTTATCAAGCCTGTTATTGTCAGAGTACTGCCAGTGTAGGCTAGTGTTGTTCAATGCTGTAGATGATCTCCATCCCATATAGTTTTCCACGCACACACTATACTGTGAGTGGACGTTCCGAAATTTTACCTTGACATGAGTGTTACATTGTGAAATCTAACAAGTAGTCTACCAAAAAAAAAAAAATATTGAAAATAAAATGTTTCTTAAGGTTACTGTTAGATACAAAATTATGTATGCGGCTACACAAATAAGCACAAAGATTTATTCCCACTCAAAAAGTACTCGAGAGAGTACGCGATAACAGTGTCTCTCTCTAACATGTACTGTCCGTTAACAACAAAACTTGCACGCTTATGCCAATTTACATTTTAACTTTATTGTGTTACTTAATACCATGGATGTTACTTAGTATGTGTAACATCGTACTACATTTACTCAATTACTTTGATAACTCATTACTTTAAAACACTAATTTACAATTTTTTATATATTTGTTATTTGGATTATGTTTTAATGTACGTAACACAAATTTATTTTAAAATTATAAATTCCAAACATTATAAGTTATTCATATTTAATTAATTTTTAATGTTAATAATAATAATGAATAAAACTTTTTTTACAAGAATATATTTTTTCAATAGGGCACTGTTTTGATAGTATAAACTATCATCATCATAGTTTTTAGCTGTGTAGCTGCTGACCTTCCTTTATTATTCTCCTCAAGGAGGTATGACAAATACCCGTCGCTTTTGCAACACGCTCTTGTATTTTACGGAAATCTAAGAGAGGTTTCCCACTTTCAGCCTCCCTCTTCATAAAATTATACACATTCCACACTACCTCACGAGTTTTTTGTGACGCAGATACACTACCACACTATGCAGACTTTTTGAACTCAATTTGGAAATTTTGGGGGACATATATATACGTTTCACACTAATATTTAAAACATCTATGCGCAATTATGAAGTAGGTTATTAACTTAAAACCCTTCTTAAAAATATAATAATACGTTATGTAATAAAATGTAAATAGGTAGCCTACCACTAATTTTACTGATTAACACAAATAGTTTTGTCGTCACAGTATAATTTGTAAATGACTATGCACCACGTTTGTTTAGTCTGATGTGCACATTCCTTAACACTACGCAAAACTGTTCTGCGCATGTGCGAAGTGAATGACAATTTTGTTAGCCTCGCAAAGAGGTGTTTGTCTACTGCGCATCGAGACCCTCTAATATAAATCGTCGTACAATTTACATCTTCCTGCCTCTAATAACTTTCTGTAAGAAAAGAATAGAAATACGATTACAAATATGAGAAAAAGAAAGTATAAGGCGACTATGTATCATAATTACTTAATATGTTAAATGTTAAAAACCAAATTCATTTCGTAATTACAGGTAAATAGCATGAAATCACAGAATTACAATTTCATTTTGATTTTTTTTATATGAAAATTTGTAGAACCTGTGTTTGAAAAAAACGTTCAGAAAATAAAGAAAAATTAAACTTTAAAAGTAACAAAGCTAAAATTAAAGAAATTCTAGTAATAAGATCACGACTATCAGACAAAAAACTGCCATTAATGATAAGTACAAATTACAATAGTATTCAACTCAATTTTATAGTTGTCTTGTTTGTTCATCATCTTCTTTCAATTTTATAATCAATATTTTCTGCTTACTACAAATAATTGAAAGGGTTAAAAAGTTACATTGGTTTTCTCATCCTCGCAAATAGATATTCATCAGCTATTTTCAATACCCCAAATTTTTTATGTTTTAACTGCAAAACATTATTTACCGTTTGAATAATAGAACGTAAAATAAACTTAACATAAAAAATTTACACTTCTGAATAGCGTGTCTAACGGTTGCAAGGTCTGCAAACGAAGGGCTTACAACAATCTGCCACATGTTGGGCAGCCAAATACAAGATTTTCTTTGTATTGGGAGTTTTTGATAATTGTAATGCCCCACGTTCTTTGGGCGGCAAATACAACACTGTGGGGTGTTATGCTATTACGCTACTGAATTAACTAATCTGTGATTGCCGAGCCCTACGTTCTTTGAGAGCCAAATACTACACTTGCCACGTGTTGGGCAGTCATTAAGTAATTATGCTAACAATAATGGATTAATTAATCTGTGATTAAGTAATTATTGAATATATTAATTTGCATAATGAGCTCGTGTAATCAATAAATAACACGTTAATTACTTTACGTTAGCATAACTATTGCATGGAGACTCTAGTTGTTGCATTAATAAATAAAATAAAATAAACTACCATAAATCACTCAAATTCCATTACTTTCTCGTTCTGAGGTAATTTGACAATGATGAACGCATATTGATAAAATAAACACTTATTTATTAACATTATATCATTCACTAAATTCAATATATAAAATATGGATGATTCCCTGTAAATACATACATTCATAAACTCATGAAAAGAACATAAAAGAACACATGTTTATACATCAAATTACAAGGTAAATCCAATAGTTGTTTGCTGAAAAACATACACATACATATATAATGTAATCGATATATAGAAACACAAATATTCAAACAATAAATCCTATACTAATGCGTTCATCGTATGCCTCAGATGGATGGCGTTAAATTATGTTTATCATGTTTAATTTAAATGCTCAAGGGGTGCTTCTTGAAAAAGAGACAGGACAGTAGAGCTCCTTATAATAAGAATAGCATAAAGATTACTTGTTTAGATGAATTATCCGATATTTCCATCGGCGTAACTCCTCTCTGCTGGACCATGTGTGGGAAACTGTGCTGTCACTGACACTTAACACACGCGAAACAGATTCACTCGCGCTGTGTGTTCGTATTGTGTTGATTCTGCTGTTATTGTTCGAGTCATGAAATTATGTGTCGTGAAGATAAGTTCATCTTTAACTATGGTGTATATACATATGTCTGTCTATTGTTCAACGTTTGATATGTTCATTACTGTTAGTGTTTTGATGCCGCGGTGTAATTGTTCCACATGATATTGTATCGCACCGCAACACTGTATAATGTTATGATTTCGCCGTCCGGTGTTACAACAACGATAGTTCTACGCGTCGATTATTGATGTAAGTGTGACTGGTTAGTTCAATTCTGAATTAGAGTATAATAAAGAATTCTATAATTGTTAAGCACTGGCGTATGTCGCATGTTTTTAGACACTGAAAGTACACTATTACCGGATACGCGCCAATATCGAAATGTCTAAGTCTCTTAGTTATATGACGCGTGGCAAAGTTCAAAGTCCCACTGCCGTCCGTATGTTAATCGAACTTTGACGACCGACTGTTGAAAATTATAAAGACTGTTCTACTGACCGACTGACTGCTCAAAGTATATGAGTAAAAATTTATGAAAGACTGTCCAAAGTATATGGTTGAAAAATTATGAGAGACTGTCCTCCCGCGTGCTCTGCAAACGGTTTTTATCAAACATCGTGTACCACAATGCACCCTTCTGGAAAACACGCCTCAAGTTGAACATGATAGGACGGAAGATCTCCTACCCTTAAGCCAGAGTGTCGTTCTTCACTTCTCATTCGACGTTCCCGTTGCTATGCTGGCGACGGTCCTCTCCACCAGTTCTCTGGGTAGATGCTGGGTTGTGATTGGATATCCTGTCTCCCCACGGGTTCGCGTCGAAAGCCTCCGTACTCTTTTCCTAGAACAGGACCAATTTCATGCTCGTCTATCATGTTATTGTCTAAGCGTACTCCGGGTCTCGCTGCAGTTCTCACGCAAACAATGTGTCGTCTCTTGTTATTGTTCGCTGTGTTTGACCCTTTTTTCCTGAACGCTATCCTGGCGCAGCGTGACGTCGTTTCCAAAACGGCACACCTACCGCCTGTCGTAAATATCCGTTGTCGCCAGTAAGTCGTTCCCCTGCTGTTTACAAGTTCGATTCTATTATTTTAGGTATCGATGTCCGTCCTCGTATAGGGTATATACTATTGTGTGACTTACACTCTTTTATTCTTTACTGGTACTCTACAAATTAACCCGGCAGTGTGTCCGCCACGGTTTCTCCTCTAAATTGGTACTTGACACAGTTTCCATTATCTTACATTTGCAGGCTGTAAATCTCGTGTTTTAGTTGAGTCTGTCACGGCCAACCTTGTCCCTATTGTACGACTATGTGAAACGTACTTGCATTGTCTGAAGTAAACGTTCACTTGACACTTCTACACACATTTCTTTATTTATTGCTCGTGGGCTGTGTAGGTGTGTCATGCTGAATGTAACGTCTTTTCAGTCACACTAAAATTTTTAAATTTTTGGTTGTTACATAGGTCCCCAAATCGGATTTGATGTTGGATTAGCGGAAGACACTCTAATCCGATTTCTGCGCTCTGTGTTTGTTGTGGGAGTCCCCTCTGATAAAGTCGCGGTCAATGACCTACTTTCCTCTGCTTGGGGTATATGGGTATATATTCCCTATATTTGGTCGTAAACTACCTCTGGGAATTTATTGCCGCGCATCTGAGGAAAGATGAACGCATTTTTTACATATTTGCATATCTAATTAGATATGGGATTATGTACAATAATAATAGCTGTGGATGGCTGTGCCGTCCGCTTATAATCTAACACATGAAATAATGATTTTCGACATGAATTACAATTATTCATGTATCGTTTAAATATCATTATGATAGCTAATGTTCTTAGTCTATCTTGACCATTTAAAATACAATTTACGACCTGTAAATACACATTGATACATTCACTAATTATTATTGAGTATCACTCACAATATGTGTTACTATCATCTATACTAATTATATTGATTAGAAACTTATATACATTATTCAGGAACAATTAACAATTCACTTTAGATCATTATGATTATAAATAACTTTGTTTTATATCACTCAGATTTGATTAATTAATCTAATATCATCGGGTGTCTATAAAACTCGTTATTACGTCTTTTCGCAATTTATTGCTGCACATTCAATTGAACTTTTCACATCATAATTGTCTTTTCTATTTAAATTTCCACTAACACTGGCTATACACATGTAATTAATGTCGTTAGGTTGCCACATTGTGACTTAAGAACGCCTTGTACAAAATCTTTACATTATACACTAATAAGATATACATCATACTGATTAGCTAGTTGGACCGGTTTTCGCGGGACATTCACCTTATGTGTTGATCCGCCTCCGAATCCACTAGTCTAACTGATTGTCGATGCACTTTCGTTTTCCTTTGAGACTTGTGATTTCGTCTCAAAGTATCTCTTCAGCAATCGTACGTTGAAAATACCCCTCAGTTTTCCATTGCTATCGCACTCAGCGAGCTCGTATGTTGCGTTACCAAGGACGCGATTAACCTTGTATGGTCCGGTGTATAACTCGAAAAACTTGTCAATCCTTTTCATTGCGGCGTCGGATTGATGGTAGCTCCTCAACAGCACCTTATCGCCGGTAGCAAATTTAGTAATATTCTTACCATCATTGATACGTTTAGCATATTTCTCTCTTTTGTCTTTTATTTTTACAAACACATTAACATTGGAATTGTGTTCATTGTTGATGACATCTTTGTCCAGCCACTTCTCCCATGCGCGGGTCGGCTTCTTTCCTAAGTGTGCCTCGTGGGGTGTTATTTCTATTGTTTCGTGGTACGTTTCATTGATACATGTTTCAATTACTCCGACGTATCTCGACCACTTGCTATGTTGGTCGTGTACCAGGATCCTGAATAGATTTCCCAATTGGCGGTTAATCCTTTCCGCTAAGTTCGCTCGAGGATTCCTTATCGCCGTGTATCTTGGTTGTATTCCCAGCTCCTCGAGACCTTTAACCCATCTTTCGGCGGTAAATTGCGTGCCGTTGTCGGTTAAAATGACTCTCGGTCGTCCATACTTCGTACAGTAATCGTTGATCCGTCGCAGTGTCGTGGTGGTTGTCGCTCTTCTTAGTGTGAATAGTTTGACAAACTTTGTGAAGTTGTCCACCATGACAAGTAAGTATTTGACACCTCCTGTACCTGTTGGTAAGGGTCCATAGTAATCAACACTTACTATGTCACCTTTGGCTGATGGTATCATGGCCTTTGTTCCGCCAAAGAGCATCCTGTTGTTCGTATCTTTGTACCGTTGGCAAGAGTCACAAGTTTGGGTATATACTTTCACTTTCTTGATCAAGCTGTCGATCGTGAAGTGCTCTTGTAACATTTTTATACACCTTTTCGGGCCTAGGTGTCCGTACATTTGGTGTATCTCTGCAATTAGATCCTTCGACACGCTGTCAGGAATGTATAGTTTCCATTCGCCACGTCGCCGTCGGTACAACTTATCATTAACAATTTTATAAAATTTACTTAATTTACTATCTATAACGTTATTCTTAATCTTATCTATGAGCGTTCCGAGTTTGGCATCTTCATTTTGGTATTTGCCGATACCTCTAATTATTTTGCCTAATTGTTGACTCATTTTAATAACTAGGTGATTAATCAAATATTCGTGCGTCTCCTCGTTTGTCTCGTGTTGTTCCGTGTCAGCCGGGTATCTACTCAGTATGTCCGCAACGACATTATCCTTTCCTTTGCAGTGGATAATGTCGAAATTGTACTCCTGTATGGCGAGAATCCATCTTGTAATTCTGGAATTATTTAAGTGACACTTGTGCATAAATGTTAATGCTTTATTGTCGGTGATTATCGTGAGTGGTTGGCCAAGTATGTACATACGAAACTTATCCAGACATCTAACGATACTCAGGAGCTCTTTCTCCGTCGTGAAGTAATTGCGTTCTGCTCCCTTAAATGTCTTGCTTGTAAAAGCGATGACGCCGATTTCTCCATCTTCATCAATCTGGTAAAGCTGGCCACCATACGCAAAATTACTAGCGTCACACTGAATATAGTATCTTTGGTTCGGCCGTGGGAACCGTAGAGTTACTGTGTCTATAAATAAATTCTTGACTCTCTGGAAACACTCGTCCACTTCCTTTGTCCATGAAAACTTTCGTCCACCTTTCAGCAGTTCATGTAAAGGTTGCGTTGTTTCTGCGTATTTACTCGAGAATCTGTTATAAAAATTGGTAAGACCAAGAAAACCTTTGAGTTGTTTTGTATTCTTCGGTGCTGGGAAATCCATAATCGCCTTTACCTTGTCATCGTTTGCTTGTATCCCTTTTGTTGTAAGGCGATAACCAAGGAAAGAGATTTCTCGTCTGAAGAATTGTGACTTGGTGAGGTTGACAGTTATATTTGCTTTATTGAGGTTGTTTAGCAACGCTTCTAAATGATTTAAATGTGTTTGTATATTATTGGAGTAGCACAAGCAGTCGTCCACGTAGATGATCGTGTTCTTCTTGACCTCCTCCTCGAGGGCCACATCCAATCCACGTGTCAACGCTGCAGAGCTGGTGCTGAGTCCAAATGGCGTCACTGTGAATCGGTAGCACCTCCCTTCATGCATAAACGCAGTGAAATCCCTACACTCTCGTTTTAATGGGACTTGCCAGAAGCTACTGGATAAATCGACTGTCGACAAGTACTGCATATCACCACATCTAGCCAATATCTCATTTACCGGGGATACTCCTTCGTAATCGGGCACGGTCACGCTGTTCACTTTTCTTGCATCAAGGCATAGGCGAACCCTCCCATCCTTCTTGATAACTGTCACAATTGGGTTGATGTACGGGCTGGCGCAACGTTCGATTACTCCATATCGTAACATCCGGTTAATCTCCTCGTTCACCTTGTCTCTGTAGGCAAGCGGCACAGGCCACCCTCGTTGAAAGTAAGGTGTCCTGTCCGTGACGTGAAACTCGTGCGTGTAACCCTCTATTCTTCCCGGGCACTCCCTAAAAACATTCCGGTTCCTTACCAAAATCTCCTTCAGGCATTGCAGTATTCCTTTATCCACGCAGTCTATGCTCCCAATCTTCTCATCGATGCATCGCAGTACTTCCTCTTCTTCTTCACTGTTTATCACGTCAATATTCATGATTGGTATAATGTGCTCCTCATCAACAGTATCGTTTTTTAAACTAACTACTTTGTTTCCGATGTCGATGCGACACCCAACTTCTTGTAAAAAACTAATTCCTAGTATACATGGTTTCACTAATTCTGGTATTACCAAAAACACACATTCATATCGGATACTATCAATCTCAATGTCACACAATATTTGTCTCTTAACTAATTTGGATTTACTTCCTACAGCACTTATTATAAATGTATTCGTTACGGGTAATGTCTCATATGGTTCTATACTCTTCCTATGGTTATTAAACCAAGTTTCCGACAACCCGTTAACGATACAACCAGTATCAAGTAAGGCTTGGACAGATACATCATTATTAAATTTAATAGTAATCTCGGGACATTTCAATATTTGTTTATTTACAATCTCGTCGTCCTCTTTTAATAGGTCCTTTAGTAAATCAGGTAACAATATATTTACACTCTCACTCGGAAAGAAGTCGCTTAGAAATTCTATCTTCTCCCCTCGTTCGACGTATTTTTTTTTTTTTTTATTGTTGTCGCTGTTACCGTTCGCACTTGGGGTAGTGTCAACGACCGTGCTACTGGGTCCTGGCTCAGCTGGTGTAAACTGTACTGTATTGACGTAGTGTTTGTTGTCATACCGACCCCTTGTTGGCTGTCGGTCACTTTCATTTTTATTGTATTGCGTTTCCCTTTCTCTCGGATTGTTCCTCCCTTCGTTGTAAGGTCTATAATGTGGTCTGCGAGTGTTACCTCCGCTCGACTGTATACTTGTGAATTCCGTAATCAGCGCTTTGAAATTTGGTATACTCGTGATACCACGTGTGACCACGGCGAGCTGCAAGTCCTTACCAAAGTGGCGAGCTAGTTTTCGTATCAGCTGAGTGTCGGTTAATGCTGGTGACAGTTGCCGACTTTCCAGTAAAATCCGTTCTACACACTGGACAGCTGTGATTGGTCCATTCCACTCATATCTGCCGTACTCCAGATTGTCGCGTATATTGTCCTGGCGTTCTTGACCCCAGTACTTCAAGGTGAAAGCTTCTTTAAATTCTTCGTACGTGGAGATTTGATTCCTTATGACGCGCCACCATATTCCAGCGTCCATCTCCAAGTGTCTTCCGATCCATTTAATGTCACCGTCGCTGTAGTACTGTTCCTGGATCTCTGACAATTCCTTCAGGAACTCCATTGGGAACCTGTCAGTGCCGTTATACTTTAACTCTGTATGTGTGTGTCCGTTAATTCTACTGATTATTCCAGACTCACCTTCAATTAGCTGACGCTGCAGTCGTTCTATCTGGGATTTTAATTCGTTAATACGGGTGGTTTTCTCTCTGGTGCTCTCGTCTAGTTTTTGTTCCGCCGACTTCTGTCTTCCATCTACCTCATTGATTTTCTGTTGCATTGTGTTGTTTACGTCTCCCTGTTCCTGTTGTAATTGTCTTACTGTTTGGAATAGTTCGACTCTCAATTCCTCTTGTTTCTTGTGATTTTCTTTTGCGTGTGTCTCCACTCTGTTGTGGATTTTTTTGATGCTCGTTTGAGTATTTTGGGCAACACTCTTTAGTTCCTGTCGGTCTAATTCTCTTGTTTCTCTCACCTCTTCGAATTTCTTATCGGTGTCCTCCTTTAACTCTTTTATGATCTCGTTCTGCTGCTTCTGAACCTCGTCTATCTTCTTATCACAATTATTTATATATTCACGCATTTCTGCGCGTATTTGTATAAAATTTTCATTTTGCTTCTCGAATTTTTCATCAAATTTTTCTTCTAATTTCTCGAATCTTTCATTAAAATTCTCATTAATCTCTTCCTTTTGCTTTTCGAATTTCTTACTCATAAAGTCCATTAATGCGCGCAACGTCACCTCTTCCTGCGGTTGTTGTTGGGACTCCTGTCCCTGCGCTCTGACGCCTGACGTCTCCTCGGTCATTTGTGAATGAGTTGGTGATTCCTCTCGTTCGACACCAGGTACTCCCTGTTGGTTATTAATGTCAAAATTCATGGAATCTGTACTATTGGTCGTCATTTTTGCAGCTTTACTACGCGTTAACATTCAGTCCCAGTCCAACTAGCTTCACACTAATAATATTTGTTCTTACAACTACTAACATGAAATATTAATATATACGCTTATCCTATCTCTCTATCTCTACTGCCTGCTCTTTGCCGTGCGGTGGGCGCCAAATACAACAATCTGCCACATGTTGGGCAGCCAAATACAAGATTTTCTTTGTATTGGGAGTTTTTGATAATTGTAATGCCCCACGTTCTTTGGGCGGCAAATACAACACTGTGGGGTGTTATGCTATTACGCTACTGAATTAACTAATCTGTGATTGCCGAGCCCTACGTTCTTTGAGAGCCAAATACTACACTTGCCACGTGTTGGGCAGTCATTAAGTAATTATGCTAACAATAATGGATTAATTAATCTGTGATTAAGTAATTATTGAATATATTAATTTGCATAATGAGCTCGTGTAATCAATAAATAACACGTTAATTACTTTACGTTAGCATAACTATTGCATGGAGACTCTAGTTGTTGCATTAATAAATAAAATAAAATAAACTACCATAAATCACTCAAATTCCATTACTTTCTCGTTCTGAGGTAATTTGACAATGATGAACGCATATTGATAAAATAAACACTTATTTATTAACATTATATCATTCATTAAATTCAATATATAAAATATGGATGATTCCCTGTAAATACATACATTCATAAACTCATGAAAAGAACATAAAAGAACACATGTTTATACATCAAATTACAAGGTAAATCCAATACGTTGTTTGCTGAAAAACATACACATACATATATAATGTAATCGATATATAGAAACACAAATATTCAAACAATAAATCCTATACTAATGCGTTCATCGTATGCCTCAGATGGATGGCGTTAAATTATGTTTATCATGTTTAATTTAAATGCTCAAGGGGTGCTTCTTGAAAAAGAGACAGGACAGTAGAGCTCTTGTTATGTATGGGCTGTTGTTATGTATAATAAGAATAGCATAAAGATTACTTGTTTAGATGAATTATCCGATATTTCCATCGGCGTAACTCCTCTCTGCTGGACCATGTGTGGGAAACTGTGCTGTCACTGACACTTAACACACGCGAAACAGATTCACTCGCGCTGTGTGTTCGTATTGTGTTGATTCTGCTGTTATTGTTCGAGTCATGAAATTATGTGTCGTGAAGATAAGTTCATCTTTAACTATGGTGTATATACATATGTCTGTCTATTGTTCAACGTTTGATATGTTCATTACTGTTAGTGTTTTGATGCCGCGGTGTAATTGTTCCACATGATATTGTATCGCACCGCAACACTGTATAATGTTATGATTTCGCCGTCCGGTGTTACAACAACGATAGTTCTACGCGTCGATTATTGATGTAAGTGTGACTGGTTAGTTCAATTCTGAATTAGAGTATAATAAAGAATTCTATAATTGTTAAGCACTGGCGTATGTCGCATGTTTTTAGACACTGAAAGTACACTATTACCGGATACGCGCCAATATCGAAATGTCTAAGTCTCTTAGTTATATGACGCGTGGCAAAGTTCAAAGTCCCACTGCCGTCCGTATGTTAATCGAACTTTGACGACCGACTGTTGAAAATTATAAAGACTGTTCTACTGACCGACTGACTGCTCAAAGTATATGAGTAAAAATTTATGAAAGACTGTCCAAAGTATATGGTTGAAAAATTATGAGAGACTGTCCTCCCGCGTGCTCTGCAAACGGTTTTTATCAAACATCGTGTACCACAATGCACCCTTCTGGAAAACACGCCTAAAGTTGAACATGATAGGACGGAAGATCTCCTACCCTTAAGCCAGAGTGTCGTTCTTCACTTCTCATTCGACGTTCCCGTTGCTATGCTGGCGACGGTCCTCTCCACCAGTTCTCTGGGTAGATGCTGGGTTGTGATTGGATATCCTGTCTCCCCACGGGTTCGCGTCGAAAGCCTCCGTACTCTTTTCCTAGAACAGGACCAATTTCATGCTCGTCTATCATGTTATTGTCTAAGCGTACTCCGGGTCTCGCTGCAGTTCTCACGCAAACAATGTGTCGTCTCTTGTTATTGTTCGCTGTGTTTGACCCTTTTTTCCTGAACGCTATCCTGGCGCAGCGTGACGTCGTTTCCAAAACGGCACACCTACCGCCTGTCGTAAATATCCGTTGTCGCCAGTAAGTCGTTCCCCTGCTGTTTACAAGTTCGATTCTATTATTTTAGGTATCGATGTCCGTCCTCGTATAGGGTATATACTATTGTGTGACTTACACTCTTTTATTCTTTACTGGTACTCTACAAATTAACCCGGCAGTGTGTCCGCCACGGTTTCTCCTCTAAATTGGTACTTGACACAGTTTCCATTATCTTACATTTGCAGGCTGTAAATCTCGTGTTTTAGTTGAGTCTGTCACGGCCAACCTTGTCCCTATTGTACCACTATGTGAAACGTACTTGCATTGTCTGAAGTAAACGTTCACTTGACACTTCTACACACATTTCTTTATTTATTGCTCGTGGGCTGAGTAGGTGTGTCATGCTGAATGTAACGTCTTTTCAGTCACACTAAAATTTTTAAATTTTTGGTTGTTACAGGCTTCTCTCTCACTTTCCGTCTATTAATCTGCCTAGAGTTCAATGTCTCCTACACACTGATAAGCACACGCCTCCCCACACACACATAAAGCGTGGTAAAGCAGTTATTGCCACAAGAGGATCCGGTAATCGTACAAACACAGCTATTAATCTGCGGTACCTGTCGTAACAAACGGCCACACTCACCAATTTGAATCAGCCACTGTGTATACAGGTAACTGCAGTTAGCATAAATACAGTTCATTGTACTACATGTGGGTTCACTGCGATGTAGAAACACAACAGCCAACAATAACAACAAAAATAAATCAATTTTGTTTCTAGTTTGTACAGTATTAAACGCACAAGTTTGCAAGTAGTGCTTTAGACTGAACGCTATGTCCCTGAAAGAAATGCAACATAGAGAGAGAGTGTAGATACTCGCAGGCGTAGTGGTATAAAGAAGCCAACAACTACTGAAAATATCGGTATGGAGAACCATACATGACTTCCATGTTCTAAAATTTATATTTAAAATCATTTACGAAATGAAATATTTCCATTGAAACACTTCTTTCCATAATATTAAGTTTCATCTAATCGCACGTGTAGGCTCCAAGGTGCACACCTCACGCCGGCTGAACGCGCACTAAGTAAAATCACTCGTCGCTCGGAAGATGTCGCAGTGCAGTATCATATAAAACATTCGACTTAAAGCTTAGTTGATCGTTCAAAACAAATGGCCTGGTGTCACTATTATTATAAGCTTTATAAATCTCGAATTCTTCGAGAGCGTTCATATACTGTTCCTTATTGCAAATATGGAGCGGGCTAAGTTAGTCTTAAAATCAGTGTTGCCGTCATTTTCGTCGACAAGATGTTTAGCAAAACTAGATTTCAGGTTTTCAAGGGCACGATAACTGGGTGGCCTATGTTCAACGAACCTTTTTAAAAAACCACGGCCGGTCTGTCCCACATAAAAAGGTTTTTTAAAAACCTTGCGTGATAAGTGACTGCTTGCGTGGAAAGTGACTTCCACCAGCTTTCTTTTCTTATCCTATCGTCTCCCGTCTAGCCGTGATTTTGATACAGGCACTGTTCAAGTATGTCGATCCCCCGTGGAACCATTTTCGGAGCTTTCATTAACCTTACCTTTTACCTTAACCATTGGAATGCCTACACCGGAAATTACAAGTTCATTTAACATGGAAATATTGGTCCTCCAGATATTCTCAAATACAGTTTGAAGGCCTACAATATCTTACAATCTACATGTCTTGACATTGAAACCATCTATAGAAAATAAAAGTATTAAACAGAATTACCAACAAAGCTGGTTAATTACTGGCACACAAACCTACAACTCGCTCAGAAATACGATATTTTACATAAGTAATACACTTTTTTCGATAACATAAAAAAATGACATAAATTCAAAATTTATTGTTATATTGGAGTGTTAGTGGTCTCAAATATCTACTAGTAATTTTATACAAACCACTATGTTGTCTTTGGTATTGGCGAGCGCTTTCGGCAGTCAAGCCATCTTTAGGTCATTTACAGTCATAAACTACCCCTCCGCCTAAACCAATCTTCACCAAAATCAATAGGCCCAGAGTCCTCTACAACTTGGGCACATATGCAAAAAGGTATTTGATTATGTTTGAATTTCAATTATTTTATAATCGCAATGTATATAATAATAATGCGATTATAAATGTGAGCAGGAGGAAATAATAAGCTAATAAGTGTTTCTCTTATTTGGCTATACATATTATAACCTTGATAGTCTTATATATACATATGTAGTCTTGTAAATGTGAATACGTAAAAAAATATCGACGTCACAGTATGTGGAACATTGGTTGGTAAATGACCTGAAGATGGCTTGACTGCCGAAAGCGCTCGTCAATACCAAAGACAACAGTCATAGTGGTTTGTATAAAATTACTAGTAGAAATTCAAAATTTTACAAAGCCACGTCATATTAAGAAATATAATAAATATCAGTTAGTTTTCTAAAAAGATTTTCTGCGTGATTATATCTTGGTATAGTGTTATTAGCTAACAAAGAAAGGGTGTAATCTTTCAAACCACTAAACAATCCTTCACCAAACATTTGTTGAAGTAGTGAAGTGATTCATATCTTAGCAGGGAGGTGGGATTACAATAGAATTTATTTCTCCGCTTTATCAAACTTGTTATTGTGAGACGATTGCCACTGTGTAGTATTGTTCGGTTGTGTGGGAGATCTTGGTCTCTATACGTTTTTACTCACACACTTAAGTGTGATGAACATTCCAAACCTTGTTCTCTAAAATGAATGTTACGTAGTGTCACCTTAGAAATTGCCTACAGAACAGAAAACATATGAAAAATAAAATGTTTTGCACGTCTCTTGTTAGATAAAACTTATCTTGTCGGAAAACTGCGTATACGAACACATTTATAAACACAAAAGGTCATTACGGCTAACGTTAATAATCTTTCTTAAACTTTCTCTAACGCATAAATAAATATCGGTAGTTGGCTGATCGTTGCTTTGGTTTCCTGTTGGTCTCTGGTGCTTTCGATTGATATTATTGTGCCAACACAAATACCTCGCAAGATTCAAAAAAAGGAAGGCTGAAGATGGGAACACAAGGCTTCCCGAAACATGTTCCAAATAGGGAGAAAACATCTTGACGTAAAGTCATTATAAAATATAAGTGTTATATTTAAAATTATTTACTTGAATTCGGTTTAATAATTTCTAAAGAAATATCGCCCACCCTCAAACTATTTTAACTATTTAGAGACATTTTTGTTATTACGTGGTAGTCGTCTAATATAATGTTATTTTCGAGTCACTCTATCTATAAAAATTAGGTACTTTATTCTTATAAAGAAACTGAACTACGCAGATAATCAACCCTCCTCGTCAATCGATTCTCATCATTAATGATATTTACACCACCTTCATAGAGTAAAAGTTTTATCGTATGTAATTTCTAAGGTATCTTATCTTTAAAATTAAATATTTGTACTTTATTTGATTTCAGAACAGCAATTTAAAATAAATTACTCCCACTTAAAGTACCCACTATATTTATAATTATCTCACTTACAATTTTATTTTACCACATTGTAACGAAAGAGACATCACATTGCTACAACAGACTAACATGCCAATCTTTACTGAAGCACTCCCTCCCGCAGACATTATGTTAGTCGGCGCGGAGGAGCTACTTACAATTATAAAAATAGTATTTCATAAAGTTTTTTAAATTTTAATTTAGTTTTTGAAATATGCTGATGTAGACAGATTTCGGGGGTTTAACTCTCCCAAAATTTTGCAATTATCTTCTTTTTCTTCTTCTTCTTTAACTTTCTAGTTAAGACTCTGTCTTGTTCGATAACAACGGTCCTACACCTATCACTACACCTCTTCCTTGGCCGATCAATGCTCCTCTTGGTGTTTGGTTGCCTTTTTCAGTAGCCTTGTGTCATCCGTTCTTGATATGTGTTCATTCCATATCCTTTTCCTTCTCGCAATACAAGATTAATATCTGTTACATTACACATTTCTCTTATACTAATGTTTGGCAACCTGCCGTACTTGTCTTTTTTAGTACCCTCCGTGATATAGTCGTCCAATTTCAATGTTGCCGGTTGCTTCTTTGAGCCATCCATATTTTGGCGGCTAACCTTGTCCACCAATCCTCCTGCTTTATCCGGGCTTGAGACCGGCAGTGGTATCCAATGTGCTACTTAATCCACACGACAGGCGGTGTTTTAGTTATCTACAAACAATGATAATTCGCCATTTTATTGTCTTTCTAAGTCAGGTCATAATGTTACTTATATTAAAATATCGGTATGGAGAACCATACATGAATTCCATGTTCTAAGATTTATATTTAAAATCATTTTCGAAATTAAATATTTCCATAGACAATACTTCTTTCTTCAGGCTTAACCACAGTACTGTAGTCACTAACGTATACAACCTCATTTTATCACACTCGATTTTCACTGATGATGGCAGTCGATGGCACTGACGAAACGTCTCGTTTTTCAGAAAACACTAGACTACGGCCAACAGGCCGGGAAGGAATTTTAACAACAAACTACTTCTTTGTTGCCGATAGCGTAGTACACATGACATATAAATAAAAATTATCCCCTCCTCATTCAACTATAATTTTCATTTATAGAAAATTACCCCCACCCCGTTCAACTAGCCTCTTCATTTATAGATATTTCATCTACGTTTCTACAGTGGTTTATTAAGATCTTCTTATCAGGATACTTTATTTATCAAAATTAAATACTTTACTCTTGTTACAACAAAAAATGTTTCTGGTAAACTGCCCTTTCCCCATAACCGATCTTCACCCAAATCAATAGGCCTTGAGTCTTCTACAGCTCAGACACATATGTAAAAGATCATTTGATTCTGTTTGAATTTGCGGCAGTTATCGTTCGTCATGAAAATATTTCTCTATTTACAACATAAAATGATGGCGGTAAACTACCCCTTTCCCTTAACCGATCTTCACCAAAACCAATTGGTCTTGAGGACTCTACAATTCAGGGCTGTATGCAAAAAATTATTTGATTCTGTTTGAATTTGCGGCTGTTATCGTTTGCCATATAAAATACCCTTGTTAAAACATAAAACGTTGCTGGTAAACTACCCCTTTCCCTTAACCAATCTTACTACTACTACTACTACTACTACTACTACTACTACTACTACTACTACTACTACTACTACTACTACTACTAATAATAATAATAATAATAATATTAATAATAATAATAATACCACTATATAAGTTGTACAGATTAATTAATTGAACTGAGATAAGGGGCTTGTTGTGCAACCAATGTAATATACAATATCACAGGAGTACAGATAACTAAATCAATAGAGGTATTATCATAAATGGGATAATTTTAGTGTCTGTAAGCTTAATTCAGAACTTAAGCCACGTGTAAACTGATTAGTTGTAGTATATGTCTTAACATTAAACCCTTTAAAGAGGTTTCATATGCGAACAACATAAACTGTATCCTAATTCCTATGGCACACAACAATGAATAAATGTAGGTTTTCGTCAACTAACGTCAACTGAGTTTGCATAAGTACAAAAATTGAATTCAAATCTTCAAGAAAGCAGAGAACACACACACACACACACACACACACACACACACACACACACACACACACTGTAGCATAACAAAATTATCACATTAAAATTTTAACTTAATGCAACATAAATAAAGAAGAAAATGTCCATAGTGAGTGAGAATAATAAGTTGGTTAAAGATTAAACTAAAGAAACTGTACATTAAGTCAATAAAATGTTAATAAGAATAAACAATAACAAAGAAAACTATTGGTCAATATACGAATAATCTACCATATATAAAAACCCAATAAACCAGCAGTATACCCAGTAGATTGGGGAAGCAGAAAAAAGGAAAGAAAAGAAAAAAGAGGTAAAGAGGTGAAAACAATTTCAATAAGGGAAATTTATAAAGTCAAGAAGCAGAGAAACCACAAGACAAGAAATTTACCAACATAATAAGGAAGAAAGGACCAAATATGTCAAGATTCCTAAAAAGAGCCTAGAAATAAGAAGAGCTATTCCAAAAATGTTAATACATACCATTGAACTAAATTAAACCCAATATATTTAGACCCAGTAACTCAAGTTACAAGATACAATCCAAAGAAAACTGAATTGTAAACTAGATATAAGTATAATATGTAAAAAATTATTTAAAAGACTACCATTAGTGTAGACAATAATAAGTGACACACTATAATAAAGGATAGTGTAAGAAATAGAAATCCATTAAAAAGACTACCATTAGTGTAGACAATAATAAGTGACACACTATAATAAAGGATAGTGTAAGAAATAGAAATCCATTAAAAAGACTACCATCAGTGTAGAGAAATACTATATAAAAAATAAAAGACAGTCTAATGACTAAGGTTAATTTTAATAATAAAAGTGTTTCAAAAATTAAGTAATATAAGATTTTAATAGGTATAAGACGTTTTTTATTTTATTGTGTTATCAAAATAGTTATAGTGAACACAAGAGACAGTTAATAACTGAAGGTGTCATTAGTTATAAGACATTTTTATTTCATTGTGTTACCAAGACAGTTATAGTAATTAAAAGAGACAGTTAATAACTGAAAGTGTTATTAGAAATAAGATGTTTTAATAGGATTAGGTTTGTGATAAAAGGAAACATGAAAACAAAGGACAGCCAATGACTGATAATATTGCTGATAATAAGATGTTTCTATTATAATTCTATATATATATAAAAAATAATAGGCATAAGATGTTTGTTTTTGTTATGTTTAAGTGATATAAAAAAGTTAGTAGATATAAGATATTCTGTTGTATTCAAAATAATGTTAACTAATTTTCAAGTTTGTCATGGCAGAGAGGCAAGTAGGAAATAGGAATGTTATAATTTTATTTAAAACTGTAAACCATATAAAAAGTACAAAGCAGATTAGCTAATACACCACTCTAGAAAAACAGATCAGTAATGTAAACCAATACCATCTATCAGAGAGTCAAACTTAATTAAATAAATTCAATCAAACTACATAATATAAGGAATAGAATTTAATCCATACAACACAAAACTATGAAAATGTAATCAGTACAGATACAAGTAATAACGAATGGAATGACAAAGGAAGAAAATTAACTTCTTTTGGAAATAACTAATAATAGGCCTAAAATGGTAATCAACTCAGACTAAAAAGTAAATTAATCAATATTGAAGTGTTATAACAACAAAATTATGAACAACAAACAATAATCATGGAGTGAGTAATATTATTTCATGGAAATATTATCAGAAAAACACTTGTAAACCATTTAAATACTAAATTTGTACAAAATATGAGGCCTACAATAATTATCAAAAATTGTAAATTTTAGGCTTATATGAACTTAAAACAGACCCAGCTATATATCAAATGATGTAAAATTAGTTTAAGAATATTGCTGAATAGTTAGATTTTTTTTAAATTAATAAATAATTGAGTTACAGCAATAAATAGGAAAACTTGTTATGTACATTTAGAAGTTGAACCAAATCTAAGGCATGTACTTTTATAAAAAGACAATGGGAAGAGGAAAAAGACATTTCATAAATTACCCCAAAACGACGACTTTCAGTCATCAGTCTATTGTTAATCGTTAATATGAACAGTTGAGAAATTACTGACAGAAGACCGAAAAAGTATAAATTAGTGCAAAAACCGTGAGTGCAGCCTCGAAAAGTGTAACAGAGGTTAACTAAGTAAAGATAACACCAACAAATAATAATTAACACCTAACTAATCCAGAACAACAACAATAACACTATTTAACACGAGCACAAGAAATCAACGGCCATTTTGGAAAAATATTAAACCATATTAGCAGAACCCGAATACAACACATTTGAACACCGAACACTGCACCAGTAAACCATCACGAAACGACATCGCAGAAGAAGGAAGAACACTCCACACTATATTCCAGGACAACTACAACTCCACAGAGAAGGGAATACTCATTTATTTCCTAGGGAGAAGATCAACCAGCATCAGTATTACATCGCAGAGAAATCGAGATGACGGCAGCCATACTTTATTTCTGAACGAGCACAAGACACCGCCTCCTTGAAGCCAGTGACGTCATTCGACGAATGGTTTGATATTACTTTTAATAATTGACAATTTACATAATAATATTGCTTTTTCAGCCATAATAATTTATTTTAAAAATAGCTGTAAGTATTGTATCTTGTTCCTTACCCTCTCTGACCATTTCGACAGTAAAAAGAATCCTAATTAATTAATCTTGTAAAAATATATTTTGTCAATTTTGTTCGCTACCGACTTGAGCAAATATCAACCAATGCCTGGTCCACGCGCAGCCAGAATGGCGCATAATTTCAAATGTTAATAAATGAACATAATTATTCATTTATAAGAGTTTGTATTTATTTGTATAGTGAATGCTAGTTATTCTTTTCTTCTAAAAATAATTTAGAGTGATAAAATAAATATTAGAGAAGAAGAAGAAGAAGAGCAAAGTCAGAAGAGAGAATTAATAGATCTAACTACACAATTAAATTATTAATAGAAACAAATAGTTTCGAAGCACAAATTCTTACCTATTTAATTGGAAGTAATTAAAGCACATGCAATTAATTAATTATTTATTAATTGAATTGAATTAATTAATTAAACAAAAAAATAAAAGTAAAATTTTGTAACTTACAAAAATTTTTGTATTATCAACAAATCACACTTTATTATCATATATTATTTATATTTAATTTATTCTTTGTAATTGGGATTAATTACCAATTGGTGAATCCAAAGTGGAGCTGTATCATCGGCGAGTTCAACACCGAGATTCAGACAACAGTTATTAGCATCACAATTTATATCTTTATATTATATTTGTAATAAATTAAATTACAAATTGGCGCTCACAACAGTGGGGCATCATCATCTTCTATTTGCGCGTTTTATTACAACACACACGAAAAGCTTATTTTATCTATGTATTATCTGAAATATGGAATACATTGAATATTAGATAAAATTGTTTCATCTTGATTACCTTTTTATTTAATTAAACAATAAAATACTGAATTTCGAGAATTTTTACTTTATTGTCATCATTAGATACATGATAATTAAATACGAGCCTATATGTAAATATGTATTAAAAAATGAAATCAAAACTATTTATTTCTTTTCACCTAAAAACCGTTCATAAGTTTTATTCTACAAGTTTTTGACAAGTGAAGTAAATTTATATTGTTACGACATTACAAAACAATCTACTAGTTTCTCAAACGTTCCAGTGGTATCCAGCTATAATGTGTGTGCGTACGTGATTCTCATCGCATTAGCTAGACTGTGACAGAAATCGCGCGGCCGCGCGCTGTGTCCAAGGCTACAGTCAATTACGTTTTGATGTTTTCTAGTAGCGTTCTTGACGCGCATATGGAATATTCTAGATTTTTGACCGGGTATAAATACAAGTACTCAGCGACGCTCAGTTCAATTTGAGTTGCGAGTTAATGTCGGGCGATTACACAGTGTGTTTGAGTGGCGACTACACAGTGCGGTTCGAAATATTGTGGCGAAGTGTTATGTGTTTTATAATCGTGCGGGACAATTGTAATACAATTATGTTTTATATTAGTTGACATTTTATTGCGTGTGAACAATTTTTATTTGATTTGTTTTAAGAGACTGTCTTGTTAATTACAAACTGTTTAATTGTGATAATTAAAGCTGGTGATTAGTGACTTAATTGGTGTCTTGTATTTTGCTTTCCACAGTACCTTACGACGATCAGTTAGACCGTCATGTCAATATGTTGTTTCCTAGCACTTACCCTGTTGTATGTTTCAGTGGAATTTTGAAAATCTAGGATTAGTGCTTTTATAACAAACGAACACACAATAGTAAATGAAAATATTATTTTTAAACTCAATATTTCAATATAATTTCTATTTAATCAAAAATTAAAAAATTATAGTTTAATTATTGCTTAGGAAATGTTTTTGATGTTAAGACAAAATCATTAATTACATTACGAAGTTATGTATATCGTGTACAATCAAAAAATATATTAAGCTTCTAACACAAGTTTGCTGAAAATACCATAAAATAATTTATTATTATGTATGTTTAAATTTGAGTCATGCCATTTAGTCTGTTTGATAACTTGTTGTCCAATTTAAAATAAAAGAAATTTTTTTAAAAATTCAACATTACCACAAATTACTTTTACAATAATTATAACCTTATTAATAATAATAGCAACATTCATACACCAACACCTATTATTAAAATTTATAAATAAAGGGATAACATTAATTTGTTGCAAGATTGGTAAATTAACAATACAAATTATATTGTTACGGACATAATGTCGGTTTGATTTACGACAGAGAATCGGCATCGACAATATCACCATCATCATCAAGCAGTAAACCGAACATACACCATCGACGAAGCAGCAGCAGGGCCGTCATCATCATGCAATAGTAACACAATGCATCATTTTGCCATGTATAAAAACATTAATGAAACAACTACATTATTTTCACTTAATGTAGATACGTCCGACACTGGGGTAACAAGCTCATGACGAATATATAATGTCTGCCACTTGAGGGAAGAGAGCTTAATAGTCTACGAAGCACTTCTTTGTGTACTTACAACACTCCCATGATGAGGGTGGGGGCCTGCGGGTTTCGATCCCCGGGGGCGCGTAGGACTAGCCTATACCGCTATTCCCGGTGGTTTCATCTCTGCCTTCGCCACCTGACTCCCACCGCCTCATCGCTGGGGGTGAACCGGTAGTTTGCTGGATTGGAGCCGATTGACACCGGGGCTAAGGTGGGTTCCTGACAAACGGAAGCCAGAGTTCCGACGTCTCTGGCAAGTAGCCGCACTAGGAAACCACCTCTGCCTCAGTGGTCTTAGTTTAGATCATGTGCGGTGAACCTTAGAAGCAAGCGAAGTCTCCACGCGCAACGATCCTTCACTGGCGGGAGAGCGCCGTGCAGGCTGAACACCGCCAGGAACCCTGGGGTTTAGCCCAGGGGGTTCTGACATGGGGCTGTACCGCTTATTACCGGTGGTTTCATCTCCTTCCGAGACCCCAACCCTTGCGCACGGTGCCTTAAGGGGAGCGGGGTTTTCCGATTTTCTGTTGTGTCAGGGCTGATGATCGGAATAAATCGTGCGTTCAGCGTTGAGAAGCGCGACCCGAGAGTTCGGGTCTGTGCAACCTGTTCTACCAAAGCTTGTACCTGACTCGAGTGCGGTGACTAGCCTCCATCGTTCGCTGCGTGTCTGGGTACCGAAACGTCGCCTCCTCGCGTCCACCGTTGGACAACGTTGTGTTTTGTACGGATATTCGTGTCTTTGCAAATACAACGGCTAAGCTCGTCAGTCTTCTTTTGAGGATAGGGCTCCAACCCCGCTTGGTGACGTATCCGGCGAACGGAGAGCGGGGATTTTTCTAATGCTCTTCCCTGGTAAACGCCTGTGGTTTGCGGTTGGATAGGAGACTTGTAAATAACGGGTCCCTTCGGGGAGCTCTAATAACGTTCCAGGCATTGAGGTGCAATGTTGGAACACACTCCCCCCTCTACAGTACATGTGCTTACAACACTATTAATCAAGTAATTTCAGATTTAGGGTGGGAGTGGTTGTAAGCAGAGTGCATTGTAAGCAATCAGATATCTCGCAACTTGTGATGCTATGTGATACTAAATACTACTGCTCTACTCATGTAATCAGTGGAAAATTATTTCCATATTATTTACTATTTTACGTCATTTTATTCATTAACTATGCAAATTACAAAAATTATTTTTGGACACGTGAAATTATAGGCACTGCTTACAATAACTTATATGGAAACCTTTTCGTTGCTTCACACACATGCATGAAGCAATATATCTGGGTTAGTTTAACAAATAATGGAACAGTAACGGTCGTTAATCTCTTTTGAAATTAGTGTAACTCATGCTGTCAATAAACTGGGTTACAAATTGGTTTATAACAACGCAAACGGGCTTACAAATTGCATTATGTATATGTCGGGTTCAATAGAGATAAATTTTAACTATTGCGGTGGGTTTATTATACAGTGTTGTTTTATGTTTAACTTGTACGTAGACTAGTCGAGGCTATAGTACTTAGATTTTTGAACCATATCCTTGTTAGCAGTTAGAAAGTATTAAATAATTTGATCAATGTTTTGTTTAATTAATAAAGTTGTGTTAGAAGGCAGATCCTGTCCAGAACAAATATTCACTCTGAAGTCAATAATCCGTCACAGGCTACTGAATTCAAAGGGGATTCTAGTAACATTTTTTGATTTTAAAAAGGCCTTCGATTCTGTTGATAGACAAACTATAGATAATGTAATCCGAGAATTTGGTGTTAAATCTAAATTGGCAAATCTAATCCGTGAAACCCTTACGGACACAGTCTCAAAAATAAAATTCGTGGGAGAAGTATCTCAACCGTTCAAAATAAATACAGGTGTAAAATAGGGTGATAGTTTATCCCCAATTCTTTTCAACTGTCTTCTGGAGAAAGTAGTGAGAATTTGGAATAAAAAATTAAAGAGCTGCAAAGTATCACCAATCATGTTGGGAAGAAGGAACAAACATATTGAAATAAACTGTTTGGAATTCGCAGATGACTTTACTATGCTTTCTGAACATCTGACATCTGCAGTAACACAAGCTCATTTGTTAGAGGACATAGCCAGTAGAACAGGCTTAAGAATTTCTGCAGATAAAAACAAATTTCAAACGAACATTAAAAATGCGCCAAAATTCCTGCTAACAGATATTGGTCGAATAGAGAGAGTTAGAATATTTAAGTATCTAGGGGAAATAATTCAAGAGAATGGTTTACAAAAATCTGCTATGGAATAAAGGATTCATAAAACGGAAAGATCATGGTATAACTAAAAATATATACAATAAATAGTGCATATATGAAAATGCGAAAATAAGGCATTAAAGTACAGTAGTGAAGCCATAATATGGAAGGGAATGTCTAGCAATTAATTATAATTTAGACAAACTAGAAATATTGGAACGACGAATTATTAGAAAAATATTAGGCCCACGGAAAACTTCAGAAAGTTGAAAATATATAAGTTTGGAAATTTCAGTAATGATAAAATATATCAAAGTATTGAAAACGTTAACAGAAACAGTGAGAAAAAGAAGACTAGTATTTTTTGGACATTTATGTAGAATAGACTACAATAGGTTAACAAAACAGGTCTTTAAATATCTGTGGGAATAGACGTCAATTTCAAGTTGGATTAAAGAAGTCCAAAGGATTTGGAAAATAATAATATAAACGCAGAAGAAGCAATTGAAAGAGAAGTTTTTCGGGCAAAAGTGTTAACAGTGGAAGGAGTCCAGGGTAGGAGAAAGAAAAACGCAGGTTCAAAGTGAACTGAAGACAGGAAGAAGAGACACAGTGAAAAGATGAAACACTGTTGGAGAAAAAGAAAATAACAAAGAGTAAAGAATTGAAATTGGCATGTGGTCCTTAGATGGCCGATACAAAAAAAGTTGTGTTAGTTGTTATAATCATAAACATAAATAACATTGCTGCACACCACTTGAAAAAATTTTCCGATTAGCGCTTTCAAGCTTCACACTCACCATCAGCTCCGAAATTATTTCCGATCTGATGATGAGCTGTGAAGCTTGAAAGCGCTAATCGGAAAATCTTTTTCTGTAGTGGTGTTGAACACTGTTATTTCGTTAGTGTTTTTTTTTGTAACACTAATAGAGTTTGTGCAATAATTATTGTAATACAGTTTGTGTGACTCACAGCTCTCACTGTTCTCTTGAGTCCGTACACTACGTTCATTACGTCATAAGAAAAGACACAAACCTTTCAGAACAAAGTACTCAGAAGCGTAGTGAATGCCTCTTGGTATATAAGGAACGACAACCTACATAGAGATCTCAGTGTAGAATATGTCAGCGAAATAATAACAAAATACGCAGACAAACATGATCAGATGATTCAGATCGACGATAATCCAATAATGCGACACGTGGTGGAAGAAACTCTACTATTCTTAAGGCGACTCAAAAGACAGAAGCCACATGATCTGGTACTGCAATAGAAAGCAATTAATATGTATAGATCAAGAAAAAGTGAGAGAAAGACAGAATAATCTTGGGATTAGCCACTGGACTTCACCACAACACCCGTGAAGGAAACATGAAAGGGAAGCTGCTGGATGAGCTCAGTTGTAGCATTAAGGGAGGTGTTTTTAGTTGGTTAGAATGCCACAGTTCTAGGAATCGCGGGGTTCCTAGTGTCTATAGAGATTTCGTCTAACCTCGGAAAAAAATTACGTCATTGTCGTATCCTTATTAGGTTTCCGTCACGGACCGTCGCCTTTCGCCGACCATTCAACGGACGTCTCACACTTGGTATTCCCTTTCTGAAGTCGCTACGTTTCTGGTATACGGTTATCATTAACGTTGTCCTTCACAATTCGTCTTGAACATTTGCTTTTTGTTTTATAATTGCTCCCCATGTTCCTCGTTTTGAACGATTTTCATCCTTATTTTATTCTCTTTGTCTATTCATAATGTCGTCTAAAAAATTTCATCTCTGATATTCGGAATTTCTGTCAATTTGCTTTTCTCGTGTCCAAGTTTTATTCGTTTATACGACTAGCGGAAATAGTAATAGCTAACTGCATGTTATTAATCTCTGCTGCTGGTACTCATCCGATATACCTATGTTGATGGCTTCCATAGACGTAGTCAAAAGGTTTGGAAGGAATGGGCTACGGAATGGGCAACCACTCGCCACGATCTGTCTACCTGAAAATTTATGTCTTATGAAAGCCTACTGTTACGACGCTCTCACGGATTGTCATGATGTTCAGTGGAAACAAATCACAGAGACGAGTAAAGTAACTAATTGCCAGCTTCAATTAGTCACAAATAACACTGTGGAATCAACAGTGTACTCTCGTACAATAATTCAAGTTACATTTGTCCACACTGAATAATAACAACAACTATTAAGAGTTCCGCACTAATTATAACACAATAATAACTTTTCGTGCGCAACAATCACTTGATCCGTGCTCTACAATGTTGTCAGGTGTAACTAACTAACTAAACCAGCCGCTGTTGCTTATATAGGCCCCGCAGAAATTTTAGAATCATTTTCCATTATTTTGGCGGCGTACTAGCATAATTTGCGGAGTTACAAGTGGTCGAACAGTCTAGAGCAGTGGTTCCCAAACTTTTCAGCCCGCGGACCCCCACAAAAAAGAATTTAATATTTCACGTACCCCATCTCAGTTCTGAAATAAAACAAACAGTAAAGATGATACAAACTCTTATATTTTAATTAAAATGTATTAAAATCGATATTCTCTTAATTTGCAAAATTATAATATTAATGATATCAAACATAGTTTAATGTGAACAATGAAGCTGCTTTTGAAGAATTAGCTCTGCAATATCGGGTTTAATGTCTGATAATTTAAATATTAAGTCACTTTCGACATCAAGTTTATTTCTTAACTATGACTTCAAGTATGTGAGCTGGGAGAATGCGGTTTCACTCAAATTAGTAGAGGGATACACAGTTAAACACTTTAAATCTTTTTTTTTCGAGTTCAGAACAGTCATTACATATAAATTTGAGGATCTCCTTTGAAACATTTTCTCCTGACAGCTGGATAAAATCTGCCATGGAAGGTAATTGTTTGAAAATTTCAGAGTCTACTCTCTGAATTCACAGGTTAAAAATTTTTTTTATCTACGCAAGTATCAATGGTTGTGACAGACCGCGAAGGGCCACGAGCCGAGACATTGCGTTGCGCAGACAGCGTTGCCAACTACTTAGCAGGAGTGGAAATCCAGCTACTTAGGCGTAAATCTATCCACACGGAAAAACATTTTGTTTAGACGGAGTGCTTGTAAGTGAGATATAGTGCATATATGTGGGCTAAAAAAGGGCGATCAATTCTGCGTTGATACGGCGCTCTAGTCTGTTCGGCTGACAAACGGATCCGCTACACGACATGCTAAACATGCAAGACATGCTACGCTAGACATGCTATACGGATCTGCTAAATACATTATTAAAGGCATTAGTTTGGAATTACTTTTACAATTATAATTAGTTTGAACCAAAACAAATAATACTGAAATCTTCTACTAATTTTTTTTAAGATTCTAAAATTTATATTTTATTGCATAAAATCGGAGAAAATTACGGTATACTCTATTTTCCCTTGAAAGTGTCCGCGGAACCCCTGAAACTTCGTCGCATACCCCCAGGGATCCGCGGACCCTACACACACAAAACTGTTTGGTTGGAATAACCAAAAAATAGTTTCCGGTAACCAATATTTTTTGCCACTATAGGGACGACCAAAATATTGGTTACCAGATCCAAGAAAATTTGGTCAAATTCTTTTGGTTGAATTAACCAAATAAATTGGTTAATTCAACCAAAAAAAGTGTAGTGAATCCAACCAAATTGGTCTATTATGGTTGTGATTACCAAATGTTTTGGTAAAACCTAACCAAAACCGAGTTAGTTTATAATTGGATTTGGTTAAATCAACCAATTATGTAGTTATTTCAACTAAATTCATTGTCAGTTTAACAAAATAATTTATTTGAAATAACCAAAATTATACTCATTCTAACTAAATATGTGGTCACCTTAGCACAAGAATCTTGGTTGGATGAACCAAACACTCAGTTTTATTAACCAGACGCTTAGTCAAACTAACTAAAATTTTCGTTTTCATATTTTCGTTTAACGTTAAGAATGCCTCTTCATCAATTCCTTCATCTGAAAGTGTAAAAATATTATTAATATCTTGAACGGGCTGTTTCTTAAAACACTAGCTGTTATATTAACCACATCTACATTTGATTACCTCCTCTAGATTAAAAAAAGAACTTACAGATCTGAACACAAGAGACACCTAATTTTATTGTTCTGTGGGCACACTGTATTTCACAACATTCAGCATTTATTATATACCTTAATTGACCGACCGACCTTAATTAGGCGTACAGACAATAATAAAAATAATCTGAAAATACGATACGATAGAATCTGAATTGTCATATACGATAGAAATATTGAAAACGATACCAATTCTTGCAGAAATACGATTCCAATAAATGCATAATATAGATTATGTAGTCTAAACGCATAAAATTTTGTTTCGGTAACGTTTAAGTTCACGCTAGATAGTGGTAAGTACCAACAGATAATTCGTTACGCTACATCTAATCTTTAACGGATTACATTGTCAGTAATGTAGGTACTTACCTTTAAAATGCTGAACAAGCTGAGCAAATCCCCGTTTTCTTCCATCCACTTCTGAACAAACTCGTCACTCATCGTAACCACGTGTGTTGTATTTGCAAACCACGCTGACCTAAAGCAGCTAACAGAGATCTGTGAAGGAAGACTAAACACAGGATGTAAGGTGGACATCTGGTTAGGGTATGTGTTGTGGGAACAGTGCGAGGGGTGAAGATGTGGAGGGAGTTGCACCCCTAAGAGAAGGTCAAGTGTCTGTAAAAACTAAATATAACATGAAAGTTTTGGTTGTTTGTACCAAACATTGTGACCAAATAATTAAATAATTATGGAACAGTTAACCAAACCATTTTTGTTACAATAATTAAAATTTGTAAGTTGCAACCAAAAGAATTAATCAAATACCTTAACCAAGCTATTTTGGTAATTACAACCAAATCTTTTTTTTCTGTGTACTTTGGGAGCCGCTGGTCTAGAGGCTAATTGACTTCACGGCCTTGATCAAGACACTGCACCTGCTCGACTTGCCGAGAATACCGTAGAATGACACTTTCGACTTTTTTAGAGCGCCACGTAACTGTCTTAGCACTATGTTTGTTTGTTTTCACAATAAATCGACTCGTTGCACTTGAATGTAAGTAGCAAGCTGCACAGCCTGCCAGTTTATAAAACAAAGTATGGGCCGCCATGTCGCCATTATTCTTTTTTATCCATTTAGTCTTCCTAATTTCACTGTATGACGTCTTGTTTTCTTTTATATAATGGTATATCAACCCTAACAGGTTAACAGGTTTGACAATATTAAAGTCGATTTGCATGACCATCTCCTTTGTTCACGACATTATTTGCGAAACGGGAGACATAGGCAGTCTATCCTGTTCGAAATTTCTAAACGGTTTTCGTAATGGAAAGTGTAGAAGATGCAACGGTTCAGCAAATAAAAGCAGTGTTAAACATTAGCAAACAGAGACAGAAGAAAACCACATAATTTAATAAATCCAGTTAAGGTCCATTAAAAAAGTACATCTGTAGTCCTGGATCTGAATGGTAGGCTCTCAGGTGACATTACAATAAATAAGAGAGTTGGACAGGGATGCTGTGTTTCCCCAACCTTGTTTAATATATACACTGACGACATGTTGAGAGCATGGAAATCCAGAGTGCCTTCGGGAATACAGCTTAACAAATACATTTGTATGGGTTCCTGCTATATGTGGATAACATAGTTTTTATTCAAGAAAATGAGGATGATTTACAGAGAGCTAGGTTTCAGTTACAAGAAGTGGCAAGAGAGTACTCACTGACAATTTTAGTGAGAAAAACTAAAACCATGGCGTTTAGAGATAAATATCTATAGAGGGCTATGATAGTTATAAACAACAGCACTTTAGAACAAGTGAGCCGTTTTAAATATCTTGGTTGTGCAGTAAGTTATGAATCTGAATATGATATAAAAGAGAAGATAAATAAATTTAGGAATATTTGTTGTACAATTCATAGAAATCTTAGACCTAAAAAAAAGACATTGTATAAGGATTAAATATTACAAGACAATTGCAATGCCCACGTTGACGTATGCGAGTGAGTCATGTGGTCATGATAAAAAAGGAATGCGGCAAGATTCAGAATGCTGAAATGGAGTTTATTCAAAATACTTAAAATAAACATTGCAACATAGAATAAAGAATGAGGATATCAGAGCAGACTCGAAGTAAAGGACATTAATGAAATTATTTCACTTTACAGAAGGCAATGTTGGGATCATCTGCAAAGGATGACAGAGAATCGATTGTTGAAAGCTGCACTGAACTATAAAGCCATTGGGTAGAAGAGACGTGGGTCGTTCAAGGAGAAGAAGAAGAAGAAGATGAAGAAGAACAAGAAGAAGAAGAAGAAGAAGAAGAAGAAGAAGAAGAAGAAGAAGAAGAAGAAGAAGAAGAAGAAGAAGAAGAAGAAGAAGATAATTCAAAGTATATTATAGGAATAATATTCTCCGACTGTATAGACTTGATTGTGAACGCAGATCTTTGAGTTAGTAACACTGGCATCTACGAGCTATGGTTTGTTTTATGTATATCTAAAAACAACGAGAAATAAGAGAATATTTTATTCGTATTGTAGAGAGATGAATACCATTGACCATACCATATTAAGTTGTGAAAATATACTGCAATAAGTGCGACATGGACAGCTTAAGGAATATTTATTGTATTAATTAACATCAGTTGGTTGAGAAGAGTTATAAAAAATAAAGTAAAGTTCACTGTACTCTGCGTAGACTGTAATGTAGTCCGTAGACAACGTGTCCGGCTTTGTAGTAGCATGAATGGGAGACGTAGAAACAAATTCAGTATCCAATGGAAAACCAGTCGATTGTCAGAATTGTATAAACCGTCGTCGTCGTCGTCGTCATCCTTTACAACTTAGGCTAGAGTAGCCTGTTCCAGTCTCAATGGAAGTCATCCAACCATCGTTTACGGTGTCTTTCCAAATGTCTCTTCTCCCTTGGATGATAGTAAAAGGGCTCTTCTTGAAAATCTAGTTGGATCCATTCTCTCTATGTTGTAACCGCCACTCCGTTTTGTACAGACATATTTTCTCATTTAAGCTTTCAGCTATGCCTAGCTCCATTCTAATATGATGATTTCTGGTAAGAGCTCTCCTGGTAAAAATATCAATATACAATATAAATATTTGCAAGGTACCTATAAATATGAAATGCAAGAGAGTAAACCCTCACACTTAGGCATAGAAACGGATAACACACTCAAGCCCATGTATATTAATTGTTAAAAAAGATGCATGACTCAAGGCCACGACGTTGAGTCAGAGAGAGAGAGAGAGAGAGAGTGAGAGAGAGTGTGAGTGTGATGGGACGCTTTCATTACGACTGAAATGAAAAATAATATCATTAAAAATTGGTGAGGGAGGGGTCATCCTGCCTATCAGTTGATGTATTACGTTATTCAAACGTATTTAAAAACACTCGAAAAACTTATAAAAGCTTATAAACAAAAACAAAGAATTATGAAATTTCCAGACAACACTAGAAGAGGCAGTTGTTCATTGCGAAGAGGTACTGATACCCAAAAGTATAGTTACATAACAATCAGCTCCAGGTTAAAATAGAAATTGCGCGTAACAAATAAAATGACTCAAGGTGAAAGAAGTGATTATATAGGGAACGTTGTATTGTCTCTCACTTTGTTAATGGATAATATTTAATACTGACTAAATACTAAATACAAATGTAATACTATTAGTCCAGTCAAATTAGAGTTGGAGATCGAAATAAATAGTAGAAGGATGCGACCTTTTTTAATTAAGTATTTTCATCTAGAACATTATTTTAAAATATTGTTCACCCCTCAGCACTATGCCAAAGCACTAAATAACCCTTAAAATTCGAAAATTCAGTTTTTCGATAATAACTTTTAAACGATTCGTTTACTGTGAAAATAAAAAATACCACCGTATAGTAGAGATAATTTCTCACAAAAAAAAATGTCTTAAAACTTTTTCCTAGAACTATTAGTTTTAACGTAAAAAATGATTCAAATATACGAGTAATTTGTTGCTCAGAGAGCACAGGATGGGTTAGTTGACACAAGTTTTAGACGGCGGGCAACCAGTTATTCGCTTGTAGTTTTAAAAATAATGTACGAATTAAACAAAAATAAATGCTCTTGTTTAAAGGTAAGATACACTATACGCCTATTTAGATCTTTATTTTAAAATCTTATTTTTTCATTACAATATTAGGTACTGTATTGTAAGTTATGATGGCTTCGAAGTGTCGTTTTATCCTACAAATAATAATATTTAAAAATGTAATAGTTTTATTCACAAGATAATCTGATTTTTAATTACTGATACTATTATATATATGAGAATGCAAAACATAAAAAGTTGATATTGTTTACTGTTTTTAAAAAACGAGACTATGAAAATCGCGAAATTTCGATTTTCTTTAAATTTGGGTAAAATTACAACTTAAAACCAATATACAACAATGAGAGTTCATCCCAATTAAAATATTTTTGAAGCATGTATTTTGAAGCTTAAAGAGTCTACTTTTGAAATGTGTAATTATTATTTTAATTAAATTGTTCATTGTCAAAAAAATAATTTATAGAACAAGTAACTGCATGAAACGTGCTTTTTTAACATGATAATGTTTTTACTTCCCTGTTCCTTAAGGAAATGGAAGTATGGTGATGGCAAAAAAATCGTGTTCGAGATTATTGCAGATTCTGATTGTACTACACTCAAAACATGAAAAAAAGTCGTTTTTCGAAAAGTGTCTGTGTGTGTGTCTGTGTGTCTGTCTGTGTGTGTGTCTGTCTGTCTGTGTGTCTATCTGTAGATTTTTTCTATGGCAAACGATAACAGCCGCAAATTCAAACAGAATCAAATAATTTTTTGCATACAGCCCTGATTTATAGAGTACTCGCGACCTATTGTTTTTGGTGAAGATCGGTTGAGGGGAAAGGGTAGTTTACCTGCAACGGTTTTTTTTATCAAGGGTAATTTTGTTTGTTTGGCAAACGATAACAGCCGCAAATTCAAACAGAATCAAATAATGTTTCGCATACAGCCCTGAATTGTAGGGTTCTCAAGATCTGTTGATTTTGGTAAAGATCGGTTAAGGGAAAGGGGTAGTTTACCGTCAACGTTTTATGTTTTAACAAGGGTATTTTCTATGGCAAACGATAAGAGCCGCAAATTCAAACAGAATCAAATACGTTTTTGCATACAGCCCTATTTTGTTGAGTACTAAAGACCTATTGTTTTTGGTGAAGATCGGTTAAGGGAAAGAGGTAGTTTACCAGACACGTTTTTTGTTTTATCAAGGGTATTTTATATGGCAAATGATAACAGCCGCAAATTCAAACAGAATCATATAATATTTTGCATACAGCCCTGAAATGTAGAATTCTCAAGACCTGTTTCTTTGACGAACGATAACTGCCGTACATTAAAACAGAATCAACTACTCTTCCGCATACCTTTTTCAATTATACAGAACTCAAGGTCTGTTGATTTTGTTGAAGATCGGTTAAGGGAAAGGGGTAGTTTACCTGCAACGTTTTATGTTTTAACAAGGGTATTTTTTCTATGACGAACGATAACTGCCGTAAATTCAAAGAGAATCAACTAATGTTTTGCATACAGCCCTAAATTGCAGAGTTCTCAAGACCTATTGTTTTTGGTGAAGATCGGTTAATGGAATAGGGTAGTTTACCAACAACGTTTTATATTTTATCAAGGGTGTTTTCTATGGCAAACGATAACAGCCGCAAATTCAATCAAAATCAAATAATTGTTTGCATACAGGCCTGAATTGTAGAGTACCTAAGATCTGTCGTTTTTGGTGAAGATCGGTTAAGGGAAAGGGGTAGTTTAACTGCAACGGTTTTTTATCAAGGGTAATTTTTTTCTATAGTAAACGATAACAGCCGCAAATTCAAACAGAATAAAGTGATGTTTTGCATACAGCCCTGTATTGTAGAGTTCTCAATACGTATTGGTGTTGGTGAAGATCGGTTAAGGGAAAGGGGTAGTTTACCAGCAACATTTTATGTTTTAACAAGGGTAATTTTTTATATGACGAACGATAACTGCCGTAAATTCAAACAGAATGAACTAGGTTTTTGCATACCTTTTTGAACTAAAGAGAACTCAAGGTCTGTTGATTTTGTTGAAGATCGGTTAAGGGAAGGGGTAGTTTATCAGCAACGTTTTATGTTTTAAAAAGGGTAATTTTTTTATGACGAACGATAACTGCCGAAAATTAAATGAGAATAAAATAATTTTTTGCACTCTTTTCTGAGTTGCAGAGAGCTCAAGGTCTATTGATTTTGGTGAAGATCGGTTAAGGGAAAGGGGTAGTTTACCTGCAACATTTTATGTTGTAACAAGAGAAATGTTTCCATGACGAACGATAACTGCCGCACATTCAAACAGAATCAAATATTTTTTTGCATGCTTCCCTGAATTGTAGAGGACGGAAGGTCTGTTGATTTTGGAGGAGATCGGTTAAGACAAAGCGGTAGTTTACCTGAAACATTTTATGATTTAACAAGAGTAAAGTACTTAATTTTTATAAATAAAGTATCCTGATAAGAAGCTCATAGTAATCCACTGTAGAAACGTAGATGAAATATCTATAAATGAAGAAGTTAGGTGAACGGGGTGGGGGTAATTTTCTATTATTAAAAATTATAGTTGAAGGTGGAGGGGAGAATTTTTTATATGTGTACTACGTTATCGGCAACAAAGAAGTAGTTTTTTGTTAAAATTGCTTCCCGGGCTCTTTAGCCGTAGTCCAATGTTTTCTGCAAAACCAGACTTTTCGGCAGTGCCATCGACTGCCATCATCGGTGAAAATCGAGTGCGAAAACGTGAGGTGGTGGTGGTATACGTTAGTGAGCACAGTACTGTGGTTAATGCTGAAGCAATAAGTAGAAAGACGCAGTTTCTATGGAAATATTTCATTTCGAATATGATTTTAAATATAAATCTTAGAACATGGAAGTCATGTATGGTTCTCCATACCGATATTTAGGCTGGGGGTCATTCCACAAAAATGTAACGTCATCGAAAAACGTGACGCTTCCATACTTTCGATTCCCCACAGTCTAGAAATTTTATATGTAAACGCATCAAGACAGAAATAATCGCTGCTGACATTGAGTTTAGTAAACGTTTTGGTGAGAATAAAATTGGTTTTACATGCTCTGTTTGTGATCGTCTGTGGTTTGGAAATGATTTATGTAATCCACCAAACGTAATCCACATTATACGTTTCAAAAGCCTAAAAACATTATCATGCGTCGATGTTTCGGTTTCGTCGAAATTCTTTGAATACTTAGGTGCATAAATAGAGAGAGGGGAGAGGGAGAGAGGGAGAGAGAGGGAGAGAGAAAGAGAAAGAGAGAGAGAGAGAGAGAGAGAGAGAGAGAGAGAGAGAGAGAGAGAGAGAGAGAGAGTGAGAGAGAGAGAGAGAGAGAGAGAGAGAGAGAGAGAGAGAGAGAGAGAGAGAGAGAGAGAGATTGGTATTTGTAACTGCAGGCGGTATGCAACATGCCTGATACATTAATTAGACGACATTCGTACAAAGAATGATACAATTAGATTCTAAAGTAATTAATTTTAGACACAGATATCTAAAAACTGAATAGAAGGTCTGTGGTCGTTATGTGTGTGAAGAGTATTTGCATTTGAAATAATGTAATTTAGGAAATTTCCAAGAACAATTTTATTTAGTGGTAAATCTGTTGGCAACACTGCTGCTTGCGCTGCAGTTGTGTTTGTGTTTTATGCGTTATAATTTATTACTCTTCTGTGTAAATTTTATTTTTTCACATTATTACTTCTTACGCTTTAGGCCTACGTTTTAAATTTTAAGATTTAATACTTTGGGAATATAGTATTCAATACCCACGTTATCAATCTTTGATAAAGATTTATACCTGAGAAGCCGGGTTTCTTTTAAAATACCTTTTGAAAACTGTACATCTGCCTTTGGCACGTACCGCACTCGTACATCTGCCGTCGGCTCGCAACTCGGGGGAGTATGCGCGCGCAACTCGGCTAAGCATGTGATCTAGCAAAACGGAGCGTTCAGCGCACAATAAACAATACAGGCTGTGATTGTGTTTCTTGATTTTGCTATTTGTGTCAATTTATTATTAAGAATATATTTATAATGTCTTTAATTTTGCGTTTTTAATAACAATCGAGCAATAAGAGTGAAATTTTTATATATAAAACAAATGATGACATATTCTTTGCTGCAGGGTATTTTAACTATACAAAGTCTTCTTACATATACATTCAACAAATGACCGAATTCATTAAAAATTCCGAAGAGCGAATACGTTCTATACAAGAAGGGGACTTACTAACTGAATGCGAATCTCAGGAAATAACGGAATTACGAAATTTCCTTGAAAGCGGATAAGCTGCTATAAGGCGAACCTACAAATTTTGGTGCGGAAATTTTACTGATATGACAATTGAGTAAGATATCATGCGAAGTATGAAAGTGGTAGGAGAAATAGTTGGTAGGGGCGTATCAGAAAGCACGACACATCAATGGATTTTCAGCTTATCATTTACGTACGATATTTGTAATGAGATTGAGTCTTTTCGTGGTATAAAATTTTCGTCTATAATTTGTTATGATGCTTTGAGGTTGGTAAAATAGGGTTAAGCAAAATGGAAGGGCTAAAATTCAAGGATTTATCATTTAACGCAAAGATGAAGTCTTGCCGTTAATTAGCGTTAGTTCATTAAAAGTAGATGACGAGATTGTACCTATTGATCCAACACTTCTGTTCCAACGCATATACGTCAGCGAGGAAACTGCGGAAGAATTTAAAAGTTACATGCACTACGAGCTTGCGCCTTACCCAATGGCATTATTTGATCAAGGTACGCTAATTAAGACTGATAAATCTAATATATATGGTTTGTGCCAAAATGAAAAAATCGAGTTTGTTCACGGCAAATGTACTTTCGTCCTCGATGGTGTTATACTTCTTCATCGCGTGCCTTGGAATAAAAATGATCAGTTTAACGACATATTCAATTCCTACGTATCTTATATTAAAAAACACTTCAAATCTAATAAAGTCACTGTGGTGTTTGATGGCTACGATAATAATTTGAGTAACATAAAAGGCGCTTAACAAACACGTCACGGCAATAAAAACTTATTCACTGATATTCATGTTTAATCTGGTATCCAAGTCACTTGATCGAAATAATAAATTATTTTACCTTCAATTATCCGCCTTGCGACTTCTTGTAAATCTCGTCTTTGACGCGTTTCGGAGACTATACTCCATCATCAGATATTAAAATAAAAAATAAAACTATATCACTCTTTCGAGATCGTTACATAATAAAAAGATCAAATTTGCATATGAACTGTACGCGAACAGTTCATATGCAAATTTGACATTTTTATTATGTAACGGTCTCGAAAGAGTGATATAGTTTTATTTTGTATTTTAATATCTGATGATGGAGCATCGTCTCCGAAACGCGTCATAGACGAGATTTACAAGAAGTCACAAGGCGGATAATTGAACGTATAATAATTTATTATGCACTGACATTATTTTTGATGTGGAAATGTATAGTACGGTACAACAGGATACTTTGCTCTCAAACAAGCAGAAACATTTCCCGTTCTTCTGGGATTAATGCAGATAGAAGAACCAAAATATCTGAGTCGTCAGTAACCATAACGGGTATTTTATTGGTAATTTGTGAAGCTGTCTTTACAATTAATAAGTCAGCGTCATTTTCTGCTTGTAATGTTAGCATTTCTTAAATATTCTATTAAATATTTAATGAAACGAATTTTAATGACGACGAGACGATGATGATTGTACTGAAAAAATACTGGTGAATAATTCGTAGACAACGATAAGTGTTTGATAGTAGAGTCGCATAAAATGCCATGGTGTGAATAAAGGCAGGATAGCAGATAACCAATATTTGTTAGGAGTCCTATCTTACTTGAGATAGTTAAGCCGTAAGGTTAAATCAAGAACCTTTACCCACCTGTAAATCATTTCATGGCAATTTACATTTACTAGTTTTATTTTGTAATCTTGAGCAAATTTCTCAAGTGTAGTGAACAACATTAAGCTTATCATTTAAACAGGATCACTAGAAAACCGTCATTTTGTATTCACACACTCACACACACACATACGTACGCACGCAAGTGAAAAAACGAAAAATTTACTAATTATGTGTAATTTCCATAAATACATTCATAAATACATACAACATAGTTTTATGCTGGCAAATAGATACACTGTGATCCCTCAACCAGATCAATTAATTGAGTGAATGTGTGTGTGTTGTGAGGGGGTGAGTGAACGTGTGAGTAATAAATTAATTGATCTGGTTATGTGTTTGATTTTTGTCTATAGCCCGTGCACAGGTCCTGATGATGGCAATAAATATTTTCGAAACGTCAACACAAATAATGTAAAATTGGTGTTAAACTTCTTGATGGATCCTTTCTAGAGCTTCTATCGTTAAACTGTTATTAATAGACGGTCACCACTAAATTAAAGATATTATAAATATGAAATACATATGGACGGAGCACATGATAAAATATTGTACTTTGGTGTACGCTGTGGGTACATAAATATTCTATACTTCTTTACATTATTAATAAATTTTTATAAAACTATCTTATTTAACTAAATTAGTTTGATTCTTCATTCAGACTGAAGCAATTTTTTGTACTAAATTATTATGTTAGTGCAACAGGCTTTGGAGATTTAAAAGTACTTGTTTATAAAGCCTTTGGAGATATTTATAAAGTACCCGTTCAATCAAAAACGCTAAATTCTTTATTTTAAGTGTTACTGTGTTAGTAGCATTGTATAACACATTAAACGTTATGTTTTCCTCAACCACGGCTTTTATTTATTTCAGCAGTAAACTAATAACTAAAAACCGTTGTCACCTAACCTCACAAATGAATACAATACGTATTTTCGCTTTGCATTAAGAAATGGGACAATTTACAGTTAGTACACTTGTTCTTTTCCACGTCGTAATATATCGATAAAATCGCATTATATAAAACATCGAAAATGTACTGCAGGAACGGATAAAGGTACAGTTCCGATGTCGCTAAATAGCTTTCGTTTATTTACTTGTTACTATGGTAATTAATTATGGTCTCCATTGTGTTGTTGACATCTTTATACGCGTCAACAAAACGGTATAATTAAAAGGGCCTACATCGTGCGAACGGGGAATATCAAATTGCAAATTTGACAGTTTGAGGTTTGTATTTAGTACAAATAAATCCTCAGACTTTGACTTATATATATATATAAATTATCTGAAATAAAAGATATTTATTTATATGAAATAAAAGATAATTTTTATTTCAATGTAAAGTCCTAAACTACATAACGCCTTCAGTAACTCCTTCGATTCAGTAATAATTACCGATAGTGGAAATTATTTTCTTTTACTGGTGTAAAAATAATCAACGCTACAAAATTTAATTTGATTGATATTACTCTCAGTTTGCTCGAAAAAAAAATCGCAGTTTAAGTTTGAGTTTTTGGATTAAAGAAAGTTTTGTTTACGAAAGAAGAGTATAAGTTTTTTTACTTTAAAATCAAATGAAATTTATGTCACCGTTAAACAATGTTGATTTAATGGTGTATATGACTTTGTAGCCACAAGTCGTTTGACAGGCATTCAATTCGAATTAGTTTCCTACAGACTTTTATTAGTTCTCTGTCAGAGTAAATTGAATACGTTCGCAGGCTCATGTTACAAAAGTTTTTTCATTAAGCAAACAACACTTTGACAAAGAATAAGTCACTTGACGCCATAAAAGGCACGTGTTTTTGTGTATTACAAGAAAACAATATAATTTTTCTGATTACCTTATTGGCATATTTTCTGTTAACCTTCCATTCAGTATACGCGCAAAACGTAACAAATTACATAACAAGGCTTAAATGTACAGAGTGTTTTCACGGATGCGTTCTTACACCTATACAAAAGTTGAATTACAATTTAGATTCATCATCGTCATACTCAAGGTTTAAGCCAAGAATGGTTTGTTCCGGTCTCAAATAAGCAAATATTACAGCTGGTCACTCCAGCGCTTCCTCGGATGTCCCACAACTCTCCGTCCCCCCGGCTTATAGTTACCAAGTCGTTTTTCCCTTTTATTCACAGCTGTGGTCAGCAACTTTTGATCCGTCCGGCTATTCCTTACTTGAGGCATTTTAGTAGTGAATATGTCCCCTGGGTATGTTACTAGCATATCGCAGGGTACGACGTATGGTGGGGCTGCCACCTTCAGGCTTAACGTCCAGCCCGATTTTCTGTCTGGGTGTTCTCCCATAAACTGACTGTCTTACCGGACTAAAGAGACCAGTTTTCCCTGTTGAGATATCCATAAAGATCTTTAATGTGGTGGTTTCTCCTTGCCTCCCACATCCTACGTCGTTGACCAATGGAAGGTCATCCGTCTTTAGAGGGAATTTCTTCTCACCCCAAGGGCAAGAGGGTCCCCTAACCTCTACTTGACAATGACAAGAAGAGGAGGCACAGCTTATACCGGCTATCACTCGGTCTCCAGAGCCGCGTTAGCCACCCATAGGTGTTGCCCATTCCCCACCACTTGGAGGTGCGGCTGGATGTTTTCCTTCACAAGGAATGAGAACATAAGGCATTACTCATCCTCTCTAGTACTTTGGGGGACGATCTCCAGTGCTTTAGATTTAGACGATCTTCAAAGTAAGATTTATTTGTTATAAAGATTGGTAAATCACTGGACTTTATTAATCACAAATTCTGATCTAAGCCTATACGATTTTTTAAAATAGTATGCGTAATGCATTTAAGCACGAACTGTGGGACTCTCATTTTAAGTGAACTACCCACTGAAAGCTCCCCTCTCAGTGGAACGAGCATCAGCCTTGGACCGATTATCACATTACTTTAGAGTGGGCTATTTCCCTGCGCCCAGTGGGCTCACGTTTACATTGTTTTACTTTATAGACGTTTTAAGCCTCCTTTCTTCATCCAAAGGATGGCCTCTGCTTAATCTGCTACATTGTTTGAGACGTCCTTTCCTCTTAGCGTGGCTCCGACAATGTTATCTGGACGATGTGTGGCCCACCAATCAAAATTAAAGAATTTGTGCTCCTCGTTAAAACCTAACCCACTTATAATGTAAACATAATTGCCCCCGCTTTACTGTTACAGAAATTCTACTAGGAACGAAAGAAACGATTTTATCAGAACGAAAGTAAAATTCACTGTAATATAATGTATTTAACTTTGGCCAGAATATCTAGTCGTGAGAACATTAGAAATAAAGGAATTAAGGACAGAATGAATGTGAAAAACTCAATTGTTCATGTAAAATAAATTACAGTGGTGTGGACACATGAAAAGAATGGCACAGGAAAGATTGCTAAGGAGAGTTATGGGTTGGACCCTACCAGGAAAAAAGAAAAAAGGAAGATGACCTATCACCTGGATAGAAGAAATTCAGACTATATTGAGGGAAAGAAAAATTGAAGAATATCTTTGGATGGACAAGCAGCAGTGGAAGATGAGAAATCAATCGCTTCTGTAATCTTTGTTTCCGAAAAATGTGTAAACATTGTACAGCCGAAATAAATAAAATAAATGTTTAGCTCTTGTGTCTGTAACTAACTATTCTGACGTTTTGCAGCTGTACCTTGTTTTTAAACATTCAATACGTTTCTCTGAGGTACGGTAAACAGTGTGATTAAACAATATTGTTCTAAGGCTTTCACGGCCGGTGTCAGTTATATTAGAAGTATTTAGCGGGCTGTTTGGCCGTGGTCCCAGGGTTTACAAACAAACCAAAAGTTTCAGGAGCACCACTGGCTGTCATCTTCAGTGGAATACGAGTCTACCTTAACACGGGGTGTCAAACGTCAGGCCCACAGTACTGTGGTGAAACCTGACGTTTTTTTCCCGCGTTCAGGTAGGACTTGATTTCCATCGAATTCCACTGAAGATGACAGCAAGTGGTGCTGCGGAAACGTCTGGTTTCTTTGTAAACCCTGGTCCACGGCCAAACAGCCTGGAAAATACTTCTAATATAGTGTGACCAAACGTTGCGTATTTTATCCAGGGTCTTGGAATTTGGCAACCGGCGCGTTAATTTAACGCAGATTTTGAATACTGATAAAATATTGTTGCTTTCTTGTGAACAGAGGTCAAAGAAATTATAAGAAAATAAATTAAAAGAATTGGCTCACCATACGCCAATTAAACTCATTTTTATGAACCACCAAACTCGGGCTACCGACAAATATCAATGTTGTCGGTTCAACAATTTATAAAGCCATTGTTGAACCAATTACCACCTATGGGTCAGAATGTTACACCTATGGGTGTGTATCTTAGACGAGCTTCCAGAGTTTCTCGTCTGGAACGTGTAAGGAATCACGTAATAAGGGAAAGAACAAATAGAAAAGAAACTGTAATAGAAGAGATAAACGTAAACAGCTTTCCTGGCATGGACACCTAATGAGAATGAGTGATGAAAGAATGCCTGTGAGCGTGTTCAATTATAGACCTAGCAACAGAAGAAAAAGACGTAGACACAGATTAAAATGGATCGAAAGGAGTATGGAAGAAAAAAATCTGAAGAATGAAGATACAAAGAATAAGTTGATATGGAAGCTAAGATGCGGGATAGGGCAGTAGCTGTGGGATCACCGCCAATGTATATATATATATATATATTGCGACAACACAAATTACTAAACTATTGGCGCATAGGATATGATAGTATGTGTAATTCAAATTACAAGTCTATATTGGAGGGTTTAAGATTATTTATTGTACAATCACAAGTTATAGTTTATATGGTATATTTGAAATGTACAGAATGTAATGTTTGATATAGAGTCTTTCTTTTAAAGTGTTAAATAATGTTCATACGCAAGACGTGATACGTTACATAAGAAGACTCCCACGATGATGTTGTTGAAGAGAAGGGCCGGTCTTTGCGGTATAGATGGATCGTCAGGTGTGGCTTACAAATGACAGACGTTTCACCAGAAACGTTTACAGCTGGGCTGGCGTCCTGTAACAGCTTGGCTGGTCCTATAACAGCTGGGCTGATGTCCTATAACAGCTGGGCTGATGTCCTGTAACAGCTGGGCTGATGTCCTGTAACAGCTGGGCTGATGTCCTGTAACAGCTGGGCTGATGTCCTGTAACAGCTGGGCTGATGTCCTGCAATTCCCACGATGAATCCGACACTTCGCACACACAACGGTACTACGGATTTTATTACTCGCAAAACTTATATAGAGTTTAAGACCAAGTAATATCTCAGGTGACAGTGAGTTTAATCAATAACGGTATATTGAGCTTATACCTCTCCGGCTTCTTCAAGTGTTCTCGCGAATATCGAGGTCTACCGCGATCAGCAGACCACCCTATGAGGAAATCTTGCACTAGCACGGAAACGTCTTGATGGAACTATTGCGTAACAATTTATGATACAGTCACTGCGGAAAATCTCGCACAGTGATACAGTTACACTCACTTCTTACACACGTAATACTACAATATTAATATCGTGTGTAAAGATATAAAATCAATTGTTATGCGTAACACGCGTTACTATCCCCGAAAAGTCTTAACAGATCCTTGCAAGCGGTAGAGTCTTGTACAAGGATTGTATGTACCGTTCGCGGTAGCAGCAGTGAAGAACTGCTTGTAATTTTACGCACAATGCGTTAAAACACTGATGTGTGCAAAAGTACTACACACACAGTTCTGAGTCTTCCCGTTTCACTAACGACGAATAGTTTTACAACACCTTGCAAGCGGTAGAATTCTTGTACAAGGAGTGCACGACCCGTTCGCGGTAGATGGCGTAGAAGAACTGCCTGTGTAACGACAGGCTTAAGAAAATTTCCAACCACCAGTCAGCATTCTATTGGTGGATGGAAGTCACATGGTTAGTAAAGGTGACCATGCACTTTTCATGCATTAGAGTGCATTTACCTTGTAACAGCATGCATAGCGGTAATCAGACTACTCGTATCTCATGCATGCTGCCTACATATTAATAATATACATGAACGTAAACAATAGTCCGACAGGTATAGGGATTGTACCGATACACATGTCCCAGTTCAGCTAATGTCAAAACAACGATAATACTTCACGCACCGCCCGGGAAACGTTTTCCACACGCGCACGCGCGCACATTTCCACTAACACAGTACATGAATCACCATAAATAATAATGCACAGTTTTTCTAAACTAAACCCTTAACCTTACTAAATACAATTGATAACAACCAAACTTAACCATCTACCAATATAATATGAATGTCCATTGTCTGTGTAATATATGACTTGCCCCGCCTATCATGATCCTGTGATTCGTTGCAATATATATATATATATATATATATATATATTTCAATCACTTTCTGCTACAGTCCGTTTCTTGATGTATGTAATACTTTAATATTTATACTAAATTTACCTCAAGATGTTTTTTCTATTTGGAACATGTTTCGAGAGTTCCTGTTCTCTCATCTTCAGAAGATGAGAGAACAGGAACTCTCGAAACATGTTCCAAATAGAAAAAACATCTTGAGGTAAATTTAGTATAAATATTAAAGTACTATATATATATATATATATATATATATATATATATATATATTGTAATGCGACACAATAGTAGCCCTATCCCAAACTTAAAACCGCTCAATTCAGTAGGTAGAATCACCAATACTACCCAAATAGACCAAATAAAAATGAACAACCCTTAGTTGCAGAAAAAAGACTGTACAATATAAATAATAAAGAAAAAAATACAATACAAATAATAAAATAAATAATTAAAATGTATTATATAATATAATACATATAACATACATATAATATAAAATGTATTATATATATATAATATACATACACACCTTTATGTAAATGAGTGAATGTGAAAGAGTGGGGAATAAAGTTAACAATCCCTATTATTACTTAAATATGTTATAAATACAATAAGTGTCAGTGGAGTGGTGACAAAATAAGTGCGGGTTAATTACTTTAAAAAAAAAGGAAAACCCATAAATAACACCAATAGTGAATTGTGGTGAAGGGTTCCATCTCAGATTGAGATGTTAGTGAAGGCTTTGGTGTAAGTAGTTGTATTTGTGTTCTACACTAAAGCCTATAGTTATTAACATTTGTAAACTACATTATAAGTTTGTGTGAGCCTACTGGCAAAATAAGAAAATGTGTATTAGAAACCAGGACCTATGAACAATAATCTATTCATTAGCCAGTAATGCTTGATAAGATTGATAGGATGGAAGAATGGTACACCAAGTAGTTTATAATTATTTGTCAATTTATAAATGTAGAATTTGGCCATGAAGGCAATACCTCGAAGGTAACATGTTAAAAGATTTTGTTTTAATTATATTATTTGTTAATTTATGATTGTAAACTTGTCCATGTAAACACTACTTTAAATAATAAGTCAAAAGATTTTATTTTTTAACTATTGTGAAAACATGTTAAGGGTGAAGACTCATGTAATAAAATGTAACTCAGGAAAAAGGGTTCAAAACCAAAAACCTAGGTAATAATAAATGTAAGTTAGAATATATTAATGAAATGCTATTGATGGCCTAGGCCACAAGTTCCATACTAAGGAAATACGGTAATGTCAGAAATGAGTAGATTAGTAAACCAATGTGATAAAACAGGAAAGGGACAAAATTTATATGATGAAGCTAATTGTTTTAACAGTAATATTACATATTAGATTAATTTAAGGAATTGTAAAGTGATATAACAAATGTATAAAAAGTATAGGCCCAACATTAGAATTTTTGTAAGGTGAAAAACCACCCTTTATAATTAACCAATGTAAGTAAATGAGGTAGCAAAATGTTCATATTGACATAAAGAAAAGAATGATGTAATTTAAATTTAAGAAAACTTAAAGCTGAAAAAGGAGTATTTTTCTTATAGGCAAATGAACATTTAAATCTTGTAAACTGACCACGTGACCTTATGAACTCTCTGTTTTGACCAATCACAGGCCAGTATTGTGAGGGCACGGAACCGTTGAATAGTAAGGCAGGAATATAGAATTGTAGTATTGTATTGTTAACTATTGCAGTGAACAGATGAGCTCCTATGAAGAAGTTTTAAATTAAATAATAGTAACGTTTTTTGGACTGTTGGCGATGAAAAATTATAACTAATAGAAGCTACAAATACTGTGGAAGATTAGAAGACGAAAATATTTAAATCAAACCAACAAATAAATGCAGAACCTTTGAAAATCCAGATTGCCTACCATGAACACACTTCCATAACGCCTGTGAGTGACGTCAACTTTAACCATTAACCACACTACAGGTACGATTACACAACACTACCGTAGACACTATCTACACTTACAGAATAACACCAGGGATCATTTATCGAAGAAAAACCTTAAAAACTAAAACAGTGAACACTGAAACTTTTATTTCAAAATAACTTGTGACAGCACGTGGTTAGTTCGTTCAGCGGCCATTTTGCCAATATAGCGTCGTCGCCTAGCGACGGAAAATAATAAGATATAGTATTAAGATTTTGAAATTTTACTTACCTTTGTAATGTATTGTATTTTTGTATGTATTTGCTGAATTCAATGACAGTCTAAATAACCCTTAAACCCTGAGAATTAATATATGATTATAAACAATTTGTTATTTGGAACTTGTTAGTGTAAAAGTCGAATTGAGCGCTAGAGTCGACCCGACCCATATTTGTTTTCGACACAAGTCGACTGTTCGTTCCTCTGAATAACTTTAATGAAAATAAATATTGTTATTTGGAATCAAAGGAGTTGTCATTGTAGATAATTTGAAGGTTTACAGGACAATTACAGGTAATTCAACAGGAGAGTGAGGAGAGAACGGACCGAAGCATTTGGAAAAAGAACAGGGCGCTCGAGGACAAAATCGATTGCGGCAGCCGATCCGTATTTGACATAAGTGGAGGCAATTTACATTAAATAAAACTCTTCAAAACTCAAAACACATAAAATAAAACCCACAATACACTGTTATATATACAGATGGCGCTTACAACAGTGGGGCGTAATTAAACAAGACGAGTACACAATTGATCACATCCTATCAACACTCGTAAATAAACTCTGTTATATAACAATATATATATATATATGTATGTATGTGTGTGTGTGTATATATATATACATATTATATTTAATATTTATACTGAAATTACTTCAAGATATTTTTTCCCTTATTAGGAACATGTTTCGAGAACCATAGTGTTCTCATCTTCAGCCTTCGTGATTTTGCGTCTGGTGAAGTATTTGTGTGTTGGCTGGACGTTATTTTGGTTTCTTGTTGGTCTCTGATATTTTAAATAAATATATATATATATATATAAATTAAAAGAACTCAATAGCGAATTAATTTCTATCGTAGCTTTTCCACATGTCACAACTAAAGCAAAGTCACAAACTGCGCCCTACAGAACCTTAGATACAAATGTACATCCACAATACTCTCAGGATTCAATGGTTGCTATGGGAACAGTGTGACTCTCTTGATGGCTCACTGTATCGGTGACTGAGGAACATGTGTTCTATATCCTCAATCGCCTCCTGAGAGTGTGGGCAACCACTAAAGCAAATGATGTTTCACTTCTTACCTTAAAAGAAATATATTTTTAGTAAGTTAATTGCATGGTATGATATTAAACCGTAGTAAACACAAAGTAATAGCGTTCATTTTTTTCTCTTAAATTTAACTTGTTCGTGTTAGAAATATTAAAATATTGTTATGATATTACAGAACAGTCTACGTGTTTGTCGAATGTTCCAGATGAATCCAGTGGAATACGGCTAAGTCTTGTGGCGTACGTGATATCAACATCCGCTAGCGAGCCTTTTCTGGAAGCCGCCAGCCGCGCAATTAATTACGTCATACAGACTGTCGCTAACGCGTAGTTTGGAATCTTCTGGTCTGTAAGCGTGGTATAAATACAAGGCGTCAGTGGCCTCTGTTTTCAGTTATAGTTGCGATATATTTACAGTGCGGTTCGAGTTATTATCGGGCGATATTACTGTGTGCGTTCAATTAGTTATTAGTGAAGTGTTGTGTTTTATATTCGGGCGGTATATTTTAATACAATTGTGTTTTAATATTAGTGGACATTTTATTGCGTGTGAACAATTTTTATTTGATTTGTTGTAAGAGACTGTGTTGTTAATTACGAACTGTTTAACTGTGAAAATTGAAGCTGGTGATTAGTGACTTAATTGGTGTCTTGTACTGTGTTTTCCACTGTACGTATGACCATCAAGTTGACCGTCCTAACAATATGTTTGTTCTCTTAACACTTTCTTAATTTCATGTGAACTCACAGTAACATAAATCAGGGGTCTCCAATTTTTTTTTTAAGTTTACGAAATAATCAAGTCAATAAAATAGGTATTTAAATAAAAATTAAGCTGACTTAACCCAAGAAAACAAGTTCATTTATTCAAAATGATGTAAATTAAAGTAAGGAAAAATAACATTTAAAGATATTTCTTATGTATTATTTTTTGGGTTTCTTATGTTCGTACAGGATGTGTGGAGTTGCTTCTGACGTAAAATGTCTGTCCACTTTGGGTCACAGTTTGATGCTCCTAGAACGGATTTCAAGTGTTCGTCTGACAAGTTAGCCCTGTACTTTGATTTTATACTGATTTCTTGTTTAGTTATTTAGTAAAATGTTATAATATTCGAAGTATTTTGACGACATATTTAATAACTGCACGCAGCATCGGCCGGGTTGCCGCGGACCGGACAATGACCCTTCGCGGGCCGTAGTTTGGAGGCCCCTGGTGTAAACTATCACATAATTGTCCTATAAATCTCTGCTTAATTAATATCGAATAGTGACAAATGAATTCGAATCTGTTAGAGTTTTATACGTGTTTATATAATAGGCTCTAAAATTTCAGTACTGCTGTTCAGCATGCATATAGTAAAGACAGGTTCGTATCATTTTATATGAGAATGAATTTCTGTATCTTCCACAGTGTCAAAAAGATTCTCTCATTAAAAACATGCATTAAGCACTTCAATACACATATTATCAGGGAAACCACCAATGGTGGGCCATGTTATGGGGATTTCGGATTTCGGTAGAGCTTTTATGTTATCATTCTACGACAAGGTTTCATAAGTTCTTTGACGGAAATAAATTAGATAATTTTTTCCTTTATAGCTTACTCCAACGAACAGTTATGTTCTTCTAGGTACTTGAATTGCATAAATAAACGCTTGGTTATTTCTACAGATATTTTTTATTTTATTGACTATTCTTTCACCAGTTACGGCACCTCCAGAGGCTAGATTTTATCTGACAGATTTAAAATGTATGTTAGGCGGGGGAGGGTTGGAGGTAGTGTATGACCAAGGGTGCATTGGAAAATCCCAGGTAAGAGGTTTGGCCATGTTCTATGCAATGTAATGTTCTTGATTAGGCATTAAAACCGGGCCATTGAATCGGATGGCTTGAGACTCTTGCCATCACTTTTACTTCCATGTTCCATAAGGAAATGGAAGTATGGTGATGGCGAAAAAAAATCGTGTTCGAGATAAGGGCTGACTGTGGTTGTACTATCCTCAAAACATGAAGAAAATTCATTTTTCGAAAAGAGAGAGAGAGTGTGTGTGTGTGTGTGTGTGTGTGTGTGTGTGTGTGTGTGTGTGCGTGCGTGCGTGCGTGTCTGTGCGTAGAATTTTTTCAATGGCGAACGATAACTACTGCAAATTCAAACAGAATGAAATAATGTTTTACATACGTGCCTTAATTGTAGATGACTCAAGGGATAGTTTACTTGCAACGTTTTATGTTTTCACAAGAGTAAAGTACTTAATTTTGATAAATAAAGTATGCTGAAAAGAAGGTCATAATAATTAACTGTAGAAAGGTAGATGAAATATCTATAAATGAAAAGGGTAGTTGAAGGGGGAGGGGTAATTTTCTATAAATAAAAATTATAGTTGAAGAGGGAAGAGGTTTTTTTATATGTGTACTACGTTATCGGCAACAAACAAATAGTTTGTTGTTAAAATTCCTTCTCCGGCTGTTTGGCCGTGGCCCAATGTTTTCTGCAAAACTAGACGTTTCGGCAGTGTCATCAACTGCCATCATCAGTGAAAATCGAGTGCACTAACGTGAGATGGTATACGTTAGTGACCACAGTACTGTGGTTAAGGCTGAAGCAAGAAGTAGAAAGAAGCAGTTTCTATGGAAATATTTAATTTCGAAAATGATTTTTTAAATATAAATCTTAGAACATAGAAATCATGTATGGTTCTCCATACCGATATTTATATGTGAACTACGTTATCAGCAACAAAGAAGTAGTTTGTTGTTACAATTCCTTCCCCGACCGTGGCAAATGTTTTTTGCAAAACCAGACGTTTCAGCAATGCCATCGACTGCCATCATCAGTGAAAAATCGTTGCGCTAACGTGGGTGGTATACGTTAGTGACCACAGTACTGTGGTTAAGGCTCAAGGTAGAAGTAGTTTCTATGGAAATATTTCATTTCAAAAATGATTTTAAATATAAATGTTAGAACATTGAAGTCATGTATGGTTCTCCATACCGATATTTTGTAAGGGCTTCAACGTGAGTCATAGTCAGACTCGACGAACAGTTCCCTTCCTCCCTACAACATGTGCGCGCGCGCATAAGTGGTGTGTAACTATAATAACTGTTGAACTGGAAACGTTAATCTCTTGTGAAATTAGTATGCCTCGTGCGGTGGACCAACAAACTGGGCCACAAATTGGTTTACACCAGCGAACACAGGCATGTAAATTACATTACATAAATGTCGGCGAATAACGTTCAACTAGTGTGGAAAGAGGATTACAGTTGTACAGTTAATAATATTTGCTGAGTAACCAGTACTAAATTATTGAATTCTAGCTGCAAAATTGTAAATTATCAGTTACAAGGTCATTCATTACTAATTCAGTTTTATGTAAATATTATCGAGACCCAATTTTACGCTTATAATTAATTAATTTATAACAGTCAATTTGTTTATTTAAACCAGTAGCGTGGCGTCCATGTAACCACTGTTGCCGGCGGGTTCAGTACTGGAAATAAGAGAAAATAATATTAATTATATTACAGAATAAATACTTTAGTTATTGAATAATTTGAAATGCACACAATATTAGTAGCGACACTTGAAGAAAAGCGTAGCATTGCTTAGAACTACTGCGCACTTGCACCGTCTTGTGTTGCTGGCTCAGACATCGGCAGGATTTTACTGCGTACGGACATTGACCTCGCAGAAGTTGTCACTGTACAAACTTTGGAAGGGGGGACACATTCGTCCACCCAATGTGTTGCCGCCTTTTAAACCTGCAAAACGCTCAGTTGGCAGCTATGTTCGTTTTCGGGACTGACGTGCAGCAGATACTACGTACCTACTTGTGTTTTGTTCGTTTAGTCATGTGTTTCTCTGTTTGTCTTTATTATTTTTGATTCGATTATTTGTGTCCTGATTTACTGACTTATTGTTTGTAAGTGTAATGAGAGTGAGATCCCGTTGAACCGGGACCCTCTTCTTCTCCCAGCGAATGATAGAAAAAGCTCTGAAAAGAACACTTGGTGCAAGAAAAAATATGAATTAATTTTTAGGTTAAATTTTAGGCCTATCACAACCGGCATCAGGTGTTATGTACCCACGCCAAGCCATTGATTTAAACTTATATCATGTGCTATTTTTAATTCAAAAGTTGTATGAGATCTAAACATAAAATTAGCATGACAATTAAAGTAAATAGTGTTTCACTTTTTCCTTTAAAAAAAAAAAAAACATTTTATTAAGTTAACTTACTCGGTATAATATTAAACAGCCGTAAACATAGTGTAATGATATTGTTACGCAATTAGGAACATTTTCGAACAATTGAGTGTGTCGTTCTACGCGGTTCTTGATTAGCCCAGCTGTAATGTTTGTGTGCGTGCTGAATGAAAGATAATTACGTGACACTTATCATGCGTCAACAATCGATTCTGTTCCAGACCGCACCGGTCAACGCACTTTGTTCAAGGCCAGGCATCGACACTGTTTCTAGTGGACTCTAGAGCGCCTGTAATACACAGTTTGGGCGACACGTCATCAAGAAAGTGACCTATTAATCTGGCATCTCAGCGGGGTATAAATATAAGCATCCAGCCATGGTCGTGTCGGTTTAAGTGGCGGTTTATTCAAGTGAGGTTCGAAGTAGTGTGGCGCAGTGTTATTGTGTTATAATTGTGCGGGACTATGTTAGTTGACATTAGTATTGCGTGAAGTCAATTTTTTCTCCGATTATTGTACAAATTTATTATAAACTGTATTTGTGATTAATTAAAACTGGTGATTATTAACTTGAGTGATGTATTGTAGACGATCAAGGAGACTGTCGTAAAAATATTAATTTTTCTCTCTTACATTTAACTTGTCTTCGTAAAATGACTCCACAGTTGGATGAATTGTCACATATTATACCTATAATTCTCTGTTTAATTAATATCGAATTGCGACATGTAACAAATTAAATCGAACCTGTTAGAGTTTTGTCTCAATTCGTATTCATTTTTTCATTCAACATCTAAAACTCACTTTATACCAACCACTTACGATTACACAGATTTAGTATTTTTATGATTTCTGTTTTGCCTTACGTTCTTTGTTTTTAAGAGTTACGTTAAATCGGTAACAGTAAAATTATTCCAACGTTTAGTTATTTTGGTTAGAAACTTCCGGTTATCTAGATATTTTATCTTCCCTCTGAAATCCACTTGACTTACATTAACTGCAAAAAATTGACCTTCTTTCATTTCTCCGAATGTCCTTTGGCATTTTGTAAAACTCTAAATTTAACGGAAGCCAATTAAACATTTTAACATAATCTGTTCCCAATTGCCAGAACAAAACGAAATCTCATTAGTGCCTTTACAGCATTAGAGGAAGCTTCAAGTAAAATTGGACTGCAGATAAGCTTGGAGAAAACAAAATATATGTATGGTGCCAACAAACTACCATTAAACCCAAAACTTCAAAACCTTGAAATAGGCACAAAAAATATAGAGGCAGTAAAAAAGTTCATATATCTTGGCTGCCAGATAAACAGCACTAACAACACCAACACTGAAATAAGAAGAAGAATATATTGCGCAAATAAAACACATTATGGATTAAAAAAGCACCTGACATCTAGCTTCATCTCAAGAAGCACGAAATGCAAAATCTACGAAACATTTATCAGGCCAGTGGTGACATATGCTTCAGAAACCTGGTCAGTGACTTCTAGGTTGCTGTGAAAGACGGATTCTAAGAACAATATTTAGAAGAGTACAAGAAAATTGAATGTGGCGCAGGCGCCATAATTATGAACTATACCATCTTTACGAAGACCCGGACATTGTTAGGCTAATGAAAATATACAGGCTAAGGTGGGTTGGGTACATAGAGAGAATCGAGGAAGGACAGCCTACGAAATATATTTTCTACCAGAAACCAAGTGGTAGCAGAAAAAGGGGAAGACCCCGAAGTAGATTCAAAGACCAGATAGAGGAGTAGCTCGGAAAACTGAACATAAGAAACTGGAAAGCCAACGCATGCAATAGGGAGGAATGGAATCGACTTTTGGAGCTGGCTAAGACCCACCAAGGGTTTTAAACCCATCAACAGGTTGATGATGATGATATAATCTGTTCTGTTTAAGACACAGTGATAAACAAATCTTTGTTTAGGCTTTGTTTGTTCTTAAAATTCAAGACGGTAATTGAAATGACTTAAAGCAACCAATGGTTTTATATACAACACGATAAGAAATGTAGCACGAGTATTTGGTTCGAATTATACTCTATTAAACATGCAGTTTTATCATATAAAATATTTAATGGGGCGAGTCAGGACATCAGAACGCATGAAGTTAGTAGGAACAGGAGGAGTGTGGCTAAGGATAGAGCAGGATGGCGAAATCTTCTGAAGAAAGCCAGGGCCCAAAAAGGGCTACTGAGTCAATGCTGATGATGATTAAGTACCATACAGTACTGTAAAAGTTATTGTTGCCTTTTTTTATGTAGACCTAGGTCTATGGTATTTGTAGACAGTTTTACAGTATTCAATAGTTTAGGCTAAGGAATTCGAGTGTCTGTTACACGGAATCGGAGTCGCACGGATGACGCTCGGAATCAGTTTCCATAACCTCGCTCAACAGTTTAGTTGATTCTTAACACAATGCCTTGCCGTAGAGATACTGGCTTTATTATTTTTTCTATTTTTTTGTAGGCTTCTTAGTAACACCATACGCTAGCCATTAAACTTGTGAAACCTTCGAAAAGCGTTACGTTCCATGTCTTTGTCAATTAAACTTACAGTACTTCTTCAATTTAAAGTAAACGTAACTAAGAGGGCTATTTGAAAATCCCTTTATTGTTAAACATCGCTTTCGTTCTTTATTTGCTTATCAATTTCGAATTAAAAAAAGGAGAATTATAAATGTTTTTTATTCCTTTAATCAAAAAGGTTACGGAATATCTATTCCGTAAAAAATATCCTCTATATCCTTGCAGAAGCAGATGCTCAATGGGAGTGCAACAAGTGTGGTTGTTAATTTGCTCAATTCCAAGTCCGGAAGTCGTGGGTTTCAAACTATGTCCAGGCAGATTGTGTTTGACGACATGTGTGGACTAACGCAATCCTAATGATTACCTGTAATCTGAGGAAAGTGCTGGAAGTAGATGAGCAATGTTGCCCACTACTCCCAGTTGCGTACCGTGCGACTAAATGAAGTAAGCTCACGTATATTGACACAAACGATGACGAATATATAAAACGTTAACTTAATATAACTAAACGAAAACCGTTTATCGTAGCTATCAAATTAATTAGCTGAAATGGTTAATGATTTTTATCCCTTATTAAGTTTTAAACGTGCGCGAGTAGCAAATGTAAAAGTGAATAATATTAAAACATAACATAATCTAGAATTGATTGCAGAGAAGTTAACAGATTATGGTTTCAAATATTAAGAATATACCTATAATGTTATTCCCACATTCTTATTGACATTGTCAGTTATTTAAAAAATAAAATAAGGTATTTACACAGTTTAAAAATAATAATTTTAATGGTGTTGCAAGAATTTTAACAAACAGCGTGGTATTAATTCATATCAGTAAATACAAGGGTCATTTCATAAATAGTGTACAGAATTTTCTTATTTGCTTACATGTTTATTTTCTGACAACATCTCTTTACAATCCTTCAATATAGTCTCCCTGCTTCTCAATTACCGTGTTCGAACATGTAGAAAGCTTTGCAATTCCATCTACGTAATATGCCATCTTTGTTCATCTGACGAACGGCTTGGGTAACGGCGGCAGAAAGCTCTTCAAGAGATGAATAACGATGTCCTCGCATGGGTTGTTTCAACTTTGGGAATAAGTCAAAGTCTGGAGGACTCATGTCAGGACTGTAGGTTAGTAGAGGGAAAATAAGGGTTCTAACCAACAAAGGATGCCGCCGTTCCCACGGTCTAGATCAAAGAGATGCCGCCGTTCCCACGGTCCAAGATTTTTTCCCACGCTCTCCCCACCACCGCTGGACCACAGCATCCCAAAGGACCGCGAATTTCCGCGAATAATTTTTTTTATTTTTTTTAATTTGATATTTTTATTTTTTAATTAAATTGATTTGCATATCCGCGAATATATGCCGCCTTTCGCGAGCCTAAATCACTTTCACTTTCTAATTTCCGCGAATATAATTTTTTATATGCCGCCTTTCGCGAGCCTAGATCACTTTCACTTTCTACTGGACCACAGCATCCGCGACTTTTTCGCTGATCTGTGTCAAGATCCGCGACTTTTTCGCGTATCTGGACCACAGCATCCGCGAATATAATTTTTTATTTTTTTATATTAAATCTATATGATCAGGTTTACCAACCTATGTATGGGTTCAAACTTGATATGTGTGTGTATTATAGTGTATATTAAAATATATGATCAGGGTTACCAACCTTGCATGAGTTCAAATTTGTTATAATGTATATTAAATCTATATGATCAGGTTTACCAACCTATGTATGGGTTCAAACTCGATATGTGTGTGTATTATAGTGTATATTAAAATATATGATCAGGGTTACCAATCCTGCATTATTGTGTGTGTGTATAGAACAGATCTACCAACATTTTTCTTCGGTGGGAAATTCAAACTATATTATAGTAAATTGTTGACGACGACTTCGATATCAACTCTCTCTCCCCTCCTCTCTCTTTGTCTCTAGACACAGTTGTCATCAGTTTTACATAAGCGTCGTGCTACTTATGGATTATTGTAATTAGCGATACTAAAATGTAATCACCAGGAAATACATAACGCTTCGTGTGAAGCGTTTTGTAGAGCAGATTCAACTGTGGAAGGTTTCATACCGTTTCTCCTTTCTCTCTCTCTCTCTCGCTCGCAGACGTCGGAAGCAATTCCTAGTTTATAATGTAATTACCTGTGCGTGTATGTCTCTCTTTACTCGACAAATATTAACGCCCTCTCTCTCTCGCAGACGTCGGAAGCAATTCCTAGTTTATAATGTAATTACCTATGCGTGTATGTCTCTCTTTAGCATAAAAAAAAATCTCCTTGAAATAAGGTATTTTCAAAAGTTTTGTGTACTCTCTAGACACAGTTGTCATCAGTTTTACATAAGCGTCGTGCTACTTATGGATTATTGTAATTAGCGATACTAAAATGTAATCACCAGGAAATATATATTTATCACCTATCTCGTGGCGTCCTTTTTTGACACATGACAGTCATTGACTACGATTTAGAAATTAATATACTGCCAAGTCTGTGTGTGTGTGTGGTAAAGTGTTACGCATAAAAAAATCTCCTTGAAATAAGGTATTTTCAAAAGTTTTGTGTACACACACATTGTATAATAATTTTCGTAATTGTAAGATACAACCTGCAAATTATTAAAATGTCTCTCTCACACATTTCTGATTACTATACAAATAATTGGATGCATATTCGAAGGTTTATAACGAAATAAATTAAAATAAACCATAATTTGTTTTAAATAATTAAATATATATATTTACAACACTGTACACAAACATAAAATATATAGTTTACAAACCGCTATAATACAATTATTGATTAAATATATATATATCACAAACATTGTTATATATATATAAAATATTAGTAATAATATTGTTTTAAATGATTAAATATATATTTACAGCACTGTACACAAACTTAAAATATAGTTTACAAACCGTTATAATACAATTATTCAAAATACATTTTACATTGATTAAATATACATATATCACAAACAAACATTGTTATATAAAATAAATATTAATAATTTTTGACATTGTAAGATTTTAAAATAATAATTTCACGGTTGTAGATACAGTTCACAAGGAAGTTTATCTGTAACATAACAATACAGTTGATATTAGAATCACTGATACGATAATATTCAATTATCACATGCACACACACACACACACACAGTTAGTGGAAAGAATCAAATGCGTTAAGTAAGTAAACTTTTTCAAGTATATGTCATTTTTCATAAGTTAATGTACTTTCAAATAATTTCTAATCAAACCAAACCAAATATTATTCACTGGAAATTTTATTATTTACTGGAAATATTATGGATAACACTGCGGTTATAATCGACTTCCAGTGCTTTTTCGACGACAACGGAAAATATATTATGAAGGAACTGTCAATCATGGACGTTCTGCGATTTGCTGGTAGACATTGGATTTTGACACCGCCTGCTACATCCGTTACGAATCCCAAATACGTTAGGACAAACCACTGGTTAACGTCAAATTATCATAGACTTAGATGGAGCGAAGGAGAGACACCATACGACAATCTTGTTTCATTGTTAACATCACATACACGTATATATAAATATGTGTTTGTGAAGGGTTTTGAGAAAAAACGTTTTTTGCAATCAAAGATAATACACAATAATATCATCAATCTCGATGACTTTGGTTGTCCTAAAAACATACCGTATATAATTCATGGAACAGAATGTCTTAGACATTTCAATTCTTCTGACCGTTGTGCCAACTATAAGGTGCATGCTATTCGAGAATGGATGAGTCATGATTTTTGCTTTAAACAAACATTTTTAATGTAACAAATATAGAAAGTAGGTCACAGCGAATGATGACATTTATATCTCTCTCTCTCATTCTGTTGTGGACATGTACATACATCCATAGCTGTAAGCAGTGACTATTTTCTTATGAAAATGGACTTTCCTAATGACATTGTTATATTTTTGGTGTCTCTAATTTCGTCTGTGGGACATGTTCATACATGCAAAGTGGGACACCGACGTTACCACCACCACTATCATATTGTACTGTCCTTTTTTGTTGAATATTCTGTCATTGTTTGGTTCTCTCTGGTTTGATACAGACGTGTTCACTAGTGTCTTCTAATAATGTCGTTTCTTGTAAAGTTTAATGCTGTAAGTGCTATCGAGTACAGACGATGTTCAGAATTGACAGTGAATAAAAAATATCCCATCATGGTCTTAACAAATGTGGACACAAAATATGGGAACTCTGTGCTTGCTACGTTGGAGGATGGCGACCGTCAGTATCGTGTCTATCTTCCCAAGAGGTATGCAGGTGTCTTCACGAATGAGGAGCTCAGACATATCAAACCTAAAGAACTACATTTAGTGTATCGAGGGGCGAGAAATCAAACAACACAAGTAGAGATTGAGTCCTAACGTCGTAAGTAGCAATCGTGTTAACAAACAATTTATTGATGTGTGTGTGTGTGTGAGTGTGTGTGTGTGTGTGTGTGTGTGTGTGTGTAGTTTCAACTCACTGTACTTAACACTTTAATAATTGAATTTGTATGTACATGATAAATGTATCATTGATTCTATTTAGTTTCGTTGAATAGTAGTTGGTTCGATTAGAAATTATTTGAAAGTACATTACCTTTATGCGATAAATGTATCATTGATTCTAAGTAGTATTTACAAATTTCCAGTGAATAATATTTGGTTTGGTTTGATTAGAAATTATTTGAAAGTACATTAACTTATGAAAAATGACATATACTTGAAAAAGTTTACTTACTTAACGCATTTGATTCTTTCCACTAACTGTGTGTGTGTGTGTGTGTGCATGTGATAATTGAATATTATCGTATCAGTGATTCTAATATCAACTGTATTGTTATGTTACAGATAAACTTCCTTGTGAACTGTATCTACAACCGTGAAATTATTATTTTAAAATCTTACAATGTCAAAAATTATTAATATTTATTTTATATAACAATGTTTGTTTGTGATATATGTATATTTAATCAATGTAAAATGTATTTTGAATAATTGTATTATAACGGTTTGTAAACTATATTTTAAGTTTGTGTACAGTGCTGTAAATATATATTTAATCATTTAAAACAATATTATTACTAATATTTTATATATATATAACAATGTTTGTGATATATATATATTTAATCAATAATTGTATTATAGCGGTTTGTAAACTATATATTTTATGTTTGTGTACAGTGTTGTAAATATATATATTTAATTATTTAAAACAAATTATGGTTTATTTTAATTTATTTCGTTATAAACCTTCGAATATGCATCCAATTATTTGTATAGTAATCAGAAATGTGTGAGAGAGACATTTTAATAATTTGCAGGTTGTATCTTACAATTACGAAAATTATTATACAATGTGTGTGTACACAAAACTTTTGAAAATACCTTATTTCAAGGAGATTTTTTTATGCGTAACACTTTACCACACACACACACAGACTTGGCAGTATATTAATTTCTAAATCGTAGTCAATGACTGTCATGTGTCAAAAAAGGACGCCACGAGATAGGTGATAAATATATATTTCCTGGTGATTACATTTTAGTATCGCTAATTACAATAATCCATAAGTAGCACGACGCTTATGTAAAACTGATGACAACTGTGTCTAGAGAGTACACAAAACTTTTGAAAATACCTTATTTCAAGGAGATTTTTTTTTATGCTAAAGAGAGACATACACGCATAGGTAATTACATTATAAACTAGGAATTGCTTCCGACGTCTGCGAGAGAGAGAGGGCGTTAATATTTGTCGAGTAAAGAGAGACATACACGCACAGGTAATTACATTATAAACTAGGAATTGCTTCCGACGTCTGCGAGCGAGAGAGAGAGAGAGAAAGGAGAAACGGTATGAAACCTTCCACAGTTGAATCTGCTCTACAAAACGCTTCACACGAAGCGTTATGTATTTCCTGGTGATTACATTTTAGTATCGCTAATTACAATAATCCATAAGTAGCACGACGCTTATGTAAAACTGATGACAACTGTGTCTAGAGACAAAGAGAGAGGAGGGGAGAGAGAGTTGATATCGAAGTCGTCGTCAACAATTTACTATAATATAGTTTGAATTTCCCACCGAAGAAAAATGTTGGTAGATCTGTTCTATACACACACACAATAATGCAGGATTGGTAACCCTGATCATATATTTTAATATACACTATAATACACACACATATCGAGTTTGAACCCATACATAGGTTGGTAAACCTGATCATATAGATTTAATATACATTATAACAAATTTGAACTCATGCAAGGTTGGTAACCCTGATCATATATTTTAATATACACTATAATACACACACATATCAAGTTTGAACCCATACATAGGTTGGTAAACCTGATCATATAGATTTAATATAAAAAAATAAAAAATTATATTCGCGGATACTGTGGTCCAGATACGCGAAAAAGTCGCGGATCTTGACACAGATCAGCGAAAAAGTCGCGGATGCTGTGGTCCAGTAGAAAGTGAAAGTGATCTAGGCTCGCGAAAGGCGGCATATAAAAAATTATATTCGCGGAAATTAGAAAGTGAAAGTGATTTAGGCTCGCGAAAGGTGGCATATATTCGCGGATATGCAAATCAATTTAATTAAAAAAATAAAAATATCAAATTAAAAAAAATAAAAAAAATTATTCGCGGAAATTCGCGGTCCTTTGGGATGCTGTGGTCCAGCGGTGGTGGGGAGAGCGTGGGAAAAAATCTTGGACCGTGGGAACGGCGGCATCTCTTTGATCTAGACCGTGGGAACGGCGGCATCCTTTGTTGGTTAGAACCCTTATTTTCCCTCTACTTAGGTTGGATGAGGTAACACTTCCCAACCGTATTCACGCAGCTTTTTAGCTACGGTACTGGCGACGTGCGGGCGAGCGTTGTCATGGCCCAGCTTTGAGCAACTGAGGTCGGGTTTTGTGCATTTTTCTGTTCAGTTTTTGAATAAAATCACGATAATACAGTCCTGTGACACTTCGACCACATGGAACTGTGTCTGTCATAATGATTCCATGATGATCCTAAGCGAAGATCATCATTTGTTTCACCTTGGATTGAGCTCGACGAAACTTTTTTGGTCGTGGGGAGGATTGACCTCTCCACTCATCTGACTGTGATTTCAACTCCGGTTGAAAGTCTAACCCACTTTTCATCAATAGCGATGATTCGATCCAGGAAAGCTTGACCTTCAACGTCAAATCTTTGTTTCAGCAAGGTTGAAATGACCAGGGGACATTGCTTCTGTTCAGCACGCAAGCAGTGAGGGACCCATTGCGCAGAAATTTTTCTCTTGTTCAAATATTGTGTCAGAATTCGGAATACGGACGTTGTTGAAATTCCTGTGGCTTCAAAAATTTCCTCACATGTCACACGACGATCTTCTTCAAGAGCATCTGCCACAAGTTTCACACTTCTTTCATCTGTTGCTGTTTCGGCCTTCCTGGTCTTGCGTCGTCGTTTATGCTTACACGACCTTCAAGAAAACGATTTGCCCAACTGTACTACGGTCCACTGTTAACGCACCGCACACTTATTGTGAATTTCGGTTGGGTTTTTGCCACGTAAAGTTTCGATCTTAATGTATGATCTTTGATCCTCAACAGTCACAGTACCCGAGACCGGTGCAGGCTCCATTTCTAAATCGCGTTATTAAAAAACAATACACGGTATTGATGACACAAAAGCACGCGCTTCTTCCTCAAGCCTTGAACTACAACTGACGTAACAATCACTATCGATGCGTCCTTCACTACGCAGTGTTGCCAACCACTATGTCGTACACAGTTGGTATTGCGTTTAGTCATGGTTAAATATATCTACCAATTATAAAATGACAAATTTCGTGTCAACTAGCAAACGATTATATTATATTAACATTTTGGTAACAGTATTCATTTTGGGCTGGGGAGAGGTAGTCATATTGGTACATTAACCTTACTTATTCATCTTGTGATTTGAATTAACAGTCTCTAAAGTTTCAATTTTGCCGTGTTTACATGCTGAACTGCTGCCTGTCATGCTCCGGACGAGGCCTTTCAGTGTCTTTACCATTGTCAAGTCCCAAACCACGACAGTGCATTACAGGTAGCAGTTCAGCAAGTAAGTACGACAAAGTAAGTGGCTATCTGTATTAAAGTATACCATACATCTCTTGTTAAAAGTAAATGATGCTTCTTTAGCTTCAACAAATCCATTACCGATCGAGATTCTTCTTGACTTTACGAAAAGTGGGGACTGTGTGCTGTTCTGGTGTTTTAGTCCGCCAATTGGTGCGTTCACTTCTTTCTCTCTGTATTTTATTTTCCCAACATCCGCTCAAAGATGGCCACGTTTTCTACATTTGTAACATTTTGGTCATTGTTTCTTCCCAATTGTTCGGTAAATAGACGCGGAGCTATGCACTTCCTAAAAATCGTTTTCCTCAATGGCCTCTTTATTCTGCCTGTGATGATGATACTGTGATATTAGAATCGTTTGACTACAATGTGATGATAGCTATAATGTAAAAAGTACCACCAAAGTACAAATTTTATTCCTACACGATAAACAGACGTGTTCCTTTAAAAGGAACAGAAAGTACAAGAAAGGAATGTTTTTATAAAGTAAAAATTGTTTTTAATATAAATGACTATATATGTACACGTTTGTTTGCTTGGGGCACGAACATGCTGACGCAGCGTTACTGGTAGACTGTGAGACATTACTGTACTGTGAGACATCGCGACAAGGCAGGTGACAAACATACCGATGAGATTATCCTTACTGTGAGACATTACTGTACTGTGAAACATCCCGACAGGGCAGGTGACAAACATACCGAGGAGTTTATCTTTACTGTGAGACACTACTGTACTGTACGACATCGCGACAAAGCAGGTGACAAACATACTGAGGAGTTTATCCTTACTGTGAGACATTACTGTACTGTGAGACATCACGACAAGGCAGGTGACAAACATACCGAGGAGTTTATCCTTACTGTGAGACATTACTTTACTGTGAGACATCGCGACAACTTTCAATGTCACAGATGAGAGAAGCGACCGTTTTCTCTCTTATAAATCATAAAAATTTATATTTTTTACTTGTTATATATATGTGTAGGCCTATACATAGTTTTTAATTGATTGATTGAAATATAATCATTAAATCGTAACTCATTGTGTTATCAAGAAGTGATAGTGACAGTGACGACACGTATATGCCTTTAAGTACAAAATGGTGGCTAATATTTAATTTCTAATTAAGGTGGTAAAAATTAATTTCTTATCTAACTCCATAAATTAGAGAAAGCAAGATTTAAGCAAATACCATCACGTATTTTAACAAATAAAAAAAGATGCAGATAGATTTAATGCGTATATGAGGGTGACGTCTGATACATTTGAATATATTTTCAAAAGTATCAAAGCGAAAATTGGATAATGCAAGAACAATTATCATACGAATCCAGTTTTGCCAGTAGAAAAACTAGTCTTGACCATAAGATAAAAAAAAAATTAAAATTATATATAATTTTGGAAATACTGTACAGTAATTTATTTTTGAAAATTTGTAATCTACTTTTCAAAATTGTATTCCTCAAAAAATTCTGTGGCAATCAAATTTAATACAGTAAAATAAAAATATCTGTTATAATGTGTTAAATAAACGTTTCATTTATAAATATTTTCCACCTACTAGATTAACTGTAATGTAACAATATTGAAGACAGTATATCATCCAAAGTAGGTATTTGATCACCTAGTTGACAATGTCGAGTGTTTTCGTAATTGAAACACTCAATACTGTTTTGATATACAGATGTTTTGAGTGCGGCGCTAAAGGAGTGAGAGAAGTCATGTGATTCAAGTGAACCAATCAGTAGAGCGCCGCATTACTACATTGGGTCTTTAGTGAAGAAAAACAAAATAATTTGTTCTTGCCTGACTTTAACAGTAAGCTGTTACTGTACAGTAATGTAGTACAGTAAGCATCTTCGACATTCATGTTCGCTCCTGTGTAAATCTATACATTTGTTATGACTCACTGCCGTACAGTACAGTAATATCGCACAGTATGCTGCTGTTAACCAGTAATGTTGCGTCGCCATTTTCGTACCCTTAACATTTTTGAAAATGAGCTCAGGTCAGTCAGAAACCAATTACTTTTAATTGTAATTAACTATTCATATCTGTTGACGGGTGGAATGAGTGTTTTAATCGTTGTTTGTGTAAAGTTATAATGGGCCACGAGATCTCCAAAAGCTTACTGTAACAGAAGCAGTTGAACGGGGGGGATAATTTATGTAGAATCGCTTTGCCAGTGTTAAGTGATTAGTCAATTTGTCTCTCTCTCTCTCTCTCTCTCTCTCTCTCCTCCTTCCTCTCCAAACGTTTGCCTGTGGACAGTTCGCTGTTAATGGTGCTTAATATTGCACACAGTGGCAAATGTAATGAAGGCAGCGTTGGCCAATTTATTAGCACTATACTATACGAGATAAGCGTATTTCTTTATTAAGCAACTTCACTGGGATTTCAATTGGGTTTTACTGTTACACAGTGACACTTAATGGTAAAGTATACTGTTTCCGTTCTTAACTAACATTTTAAATATGTGTGCCTTCTTTATATACATATTATCAGTCAATAATAACAGAATATAAGAATTAGCACCGAAGCATATTAATTAAACGAATATAAACCTAAAATACGCTTGGAAATACATTATGATTTTATCAAAACAAATTAACTTTTTGTTGATTATACGTATAATAAAATAACTTATTAGCGGATATAACTTAATATAATAAAATGTAACTTACGGGAGAAATATCTCAACCGTTCAAAATAAATACAGGTGTAAAACAGGGTGATGGTTTATCTCCAATTCTTTTCAACTGTGTCCTGGAGAAAGTAGTAAGAATTTCGAATGAAAAATTAAAGTTATGGAAAATAGCACCAATCATGTCGGGAAGAAGGAACAAACTTATTGAAATAAACTGTTTGGCATTCGCAGATAACTTTGCTATACTTTCTGAACATCCGACATCTGCAGTAACACAAGTTAATTTTTAGAGGACATAGCCTGTAGAACAGGCTTAATAACAGTAGACGTTTTTGTGGGCCTAATATTATCCTAATAATTCGTCTTTCCAATATTCCTAGTTTGTCTAAATTATAATTCAATGCTAGATATTCACTTGCTTATAGGAATTCTGGCTTCACTACTGTACTGTAATGCCTTATTCTCGCATTTTTATATATGCACTTTTTATTGTAAAGATCTTTAGTTATACCATATGCGCTTTTCATCTTATGAATTCTTTTTCAATAGCAGAATTTTCTAAACCGTTCTCTTGAATTATTTCTCCTAGATACTTAAATTTTCGAACTCCCTCTATTCGACCAGTATCTGTTACCAGGAATTTTGGCGCATTTTTAAGGTTCGTGAGAAATTTGTTTTTTCTGCAGAAATTATCGTTGACAGACAATTTGTTTATAAATAAGGCACACATATTTAAAATGTTATTGTACAGTCGTGTTCTGAGAGTACATAAAACCAATGCTTCCACGTTAAATGTAATTTAAACTTTCAATGTACGCGTGCTCTCTTTTCCTCACCAATATTCTGCCTCAATACCATTCTTCCGTCTTCCTTTTGGCTAACGTATGCTTCACAATTTTACAATCATAATCACAATTACCAACCACAAAAAAACCTAGAAACCTCTGTTCCTCAATCTGTCATACACGCTATATGATAATGCAACTATTTTTCCTACTTCCAAAACAAAATTATATTTGGTTTGTGATAAATGATAAGTGATAAATACTCCCTTATTCTTTGAGGAAGTCTGACTTGTACCTTAAAGTTTTGTTAGATGTAGCATTAGAAATTGTCATCTCGCGTCTTTTCGATAGACCCTTTGCTTTACGTATATCTGATCTGGTTTCTTCTGTACACGAAAAGTTGGCATAATCAGGTTTTATATTCTTTACATAATATTGAAACTTTCTCTTGTGAAAACTTACTTGTCTTTTTCGTCGAACGCGTTTCGGCGTCGTATTCGCCTTCGTCAGCTTAGCTGTTTTCTAAACTGACGAAGGCGAATACGACGCCGAAACGCGTTCGACGAAAAAGACAAGTAAGTTTTCACAAGAGAAAGTTTCAATATTATATAAAGTGTAGTGTTGTGAAAGAAGATGATGAACAAACAAGACAACTTTATATTCTTATTTTTTTATAGATTCCTAATGTTTGTTTTTGTCAATTCCTTTTCTACTTTGTCAATAAATTTTTCATTTTAAGTTTTTATAGCTAGTAATATTTATGGCAAATTATTTTAATTTTAAAACTAGCTCAATAATACTATTTGTCAAGTCTAACTTGCATTTATGGGGTTCCAAGAGGTACTCGTAGTCTTATTTTAAAGCCTTACAACCATATTAAATTCTTTTGTAATCACTTTAAATTGAACTAAGTAATACGCATTTGGCCATGTATATTCCTGCAAACAACTAATGTGAGGGAGGATATAGTGTTCGGTGTAAGAGTAAAACAACGCTAACTTCTGCAACGATAATATTTCCAACGTTAGATTTACGATTTTCTAAATTCGTATAGACAAGGCGTAATAAGCGTTTTGAGTCAACAAATAAATACTTTACTGACAAACATAAACGAGAGAACGACCAAAAGAAATAATCAGACAAACGATGCGGAATCAGAAACCATAAAGCCGACGCCAGGCAGACTATCTGGAGATATTTACTCAAAACAGCTTTTTAAGACAAAAATACTGAGTAAGGTTGACGCAGATTTCAATAGCTGTTTGAGTTCCAACACTCATAAATGCTTTAAAATTAAAATGTCTACTTCCAAATTAGCAAATCCACATTGTTATTTGTTATTTGTATATCAGTTATTTCCCTATATTATATTTCTTTTACTTTTTCTGTTTGTTTGATCTCTACTTCACCAAATACGGCTTGCATCATAGCTTGAAGTGCTTCTCCCATCCTTAAACTTCCTGATATTGCCATGGTGAATTATTATTAAAATATTTATTTAGTAGTAATTCTTTAACAATTATTATTGATAACCGTTCCCTACTTATTTATTTATTTCTTTATTTTTATTAATAGTTATTATTAATACTCATTACAGTTACACCTGTTACATAGACAAATAATATTATACGTGGGCACCAGCTGTGTGATTACACAACAATTAACATTACATTCAGTTACTGTTTAATATAAATAATAATTACATATTATACATTTTTCATTTAACACACTCTTTATATTTTAGAGCAACCATTTAGCTACATAAAAAATTTTAATAGTTAAATGATAGGGATCGGGCCATAAGTTCATGGGCTACAATTTATGTACCACATTTTTTTTTCACATAAATTTAGGCATGTCGTGCCCCACGTCCAGGGCGACAAATTTATACAACATTTTTATTTTGTTAAAATTACTTTCAAATACAAATACACTTCTATTTGTGTTTGCGGAGCCCCACGATCTTGGAGCGCCAAATATATACGCAATACATTTATGTATGTGAATTTTTATATGTACTTTAATTTGTATAGCCCCACGTTCATTGGGAGCCAAATATGCAACAATACATATACATAAATACATATACATATACACAAATTTAGCGTGACCGGTCTCACGTTCAAGATTGACAAATTATGTAACAATATAACATTTAAATTGGGTTTCAGGTGTATCTGCAATAAGAACTCTATGTAACTTGTAACGGTATTTCAAATTTATTTGATATTATTAAAAATTGTGCACATGGCACTGACTTCGATTTAAAACATTCGTTATTATTTGTTATTATGCCGTAAGGCTTATGCTGTATACATCGTTACTAACTAAATATTCTATTCTACTAATTATTGTATTAGAGAAAAATCTCATTTCCAGACTACTCAGTCAATTAAGGTGTTTCAAAATATCAATATTTAAATCTCTTTTTATATATTGTAATGTACTCAAAATATTAATAGTTATTGAATTTATCTTTTGTTTCTCAGTACTGTTTTATCTCAAATACTAATTGTTTTCATTTAAATGCTTTGTATTCATTTTATTTCATATTAATTTGAGCTCTTGTTACGTTAATCGTATTTCTAAAACATCTATGATTTCAATTCTACTTTACAAGAAACATTGGCTATTACTTTTAAATAAAATAGAAATGTCTTTAATTGTCTTTGAGTTCATTGTACGATTAAGATATAAATAAGTTGTTTATCACCTTATTGTCGTCAATCATACTCAATCATTTTGATCCATCTGTAGTCGTCCTCGTCTCGCACTTCAGCATCACTCTCTCTTCTCCTCTTGTCCAGCGTCGGCTGTCTCTCTTCTCCTCTTGTCCAGCGTCGAATCACTCTTCTTATCCAGCGTCGTATCACTCTCTGGAACTCTCCTCGTGCTGTTTCTGACGTCAATGGATCTTCTTATGTAATTCTTCTTATGTAATATTGTTATTATTTAAAAATGATTGTATTTACAACTTAGTTACATAGGTAACTGGAAAATTTAAACTATTTACAAAAAAAATAAATACGCCGTGCGGACGGGCATAAGCTCCCGCTGCACCGTGGATGATTTAAGAAAGAGAACCACTGTAGCTTGCGTGTCCTATTTATACCCATGTCTTGGTCGACACCTGCAGTGGTACGAAATCGACATGTCAGAAACTGTCTCTGGATTCAGTTCCCCCACTCTTTGTCAAATTCGCTATTTCTTCTATTTCTGCGAATTGCAGAGTCCTGTAAGTATACTCTTATACTTATCTTATAACTATTTTTACAACACATGTGCACTGTAATTTTGGACATTGCAACTTAACCCTTTCGATTGGTACACAGTTATTTCACTATTACACTCGTACGGTGTGGCACTTTCGCGTGGTTTTCGTACACAGTACTTAGTAAATTTTATTACATTTTATTGTGTGTTTTGGATTTTAATTCTTAATTATATTTTATGAATAATTACGGAAAAACAGTAATTGTGCAATTATTCATCTTGGGGTGGTAAACTCGCCTGCATAGACCTGCGTTCACACACACTAGCAAAATACTGGTGTACACACTTTCAGTTACATTTGTGTGTGTGTGCACGTCGATTCAGGTCGAAACACCTGTTCATATTTTTGTCTGAGCCAAGCTTGCAATCCCTGATATGCTTATTTCTAATATATTATTAATTATTTACAGTTTATTAGGTAAATTTAAATTTTTATATTCAATGCTCAGTACATCACTTATTTGTACTGTCGCAATATATATATATATATATATATATATATATATATATATACATATAACATAACAAATTGAATGTACGGGTGTAATCATAATAAGAAGATGATGCGTTATATAAGGTTTAAAATTTCCCTTATTTATTTTTTTATTAAATAAATTCTTTCATTTCATGGAAAAGAAGAAGTGTACTAATTGTAAATTGTCCTATTTCTAAATGCAAAACGAAAATACGTGTACTTTTCATTTGTGAGGTTAGGTGACAACGGTTTTAGATTTTTAGTTTACTGTAGAAATAAATAAAAGCTATGGTTGTGGAAATCATAACGTTTAATGTGTATATACAATGCATATAACACAGTAACTCTTAAAATAAAGAACCTAACGTATTTGAGTTAACGAGTACTTGTTCTAAATAACAAAATATGACAGCTTTTTGTGAACTCTCATGTAACATAGCGTAATGTTGCTAAAGTTGCTGTATAATGATTAACAGTCTCAAAGAAAAGGCAAAAAAAAAACGAAAAAGTGGACAAGTCGTTCAAGGAAGGCTTAGGAACGTATCAGATACCGTGAATAAACCACTACAAATGAAAAGAAAACAAGTGTTTGGAAAAGATAATAAACTTAGTTTAAACAAATGTTTTAAGTAAAAATCAGTTTTGCCGAAGAAGAGAAGAAGAAGAAGAAGAAGAAGAAGAAGAAGAAGAAGAAGAAGAAGAAGAAGAGCGAGAACGAGAACGAGAACGAGAACAACAACAACAACAACAACAAGAGAAGAAGAGGTAAGAGTAAGCAGACACATAAATGTTGAAAAAGTTAAAAATACACAAGTATCTTAAACCATGGCATCGACATAGAAGCGTTTGCTATTTTTACAAAGCTGTGATTCTAAATCATTGAAGGGAAAGAAAAGTACAAATATTCTACAACTAGGCCTACTTCGTTTTGTTTTTCAGTTTTATGCCGCTGTATGCACAATTCTTATTATGCCGTTTTCTCATAAACGTATTGCGTAGCTTCAATGACATTCTGTTTCATATTTGGTAAGTGTTTGCGTTATCTTATGCTTTGGACAATTTAAAGCTTTAAAGCTTAAAGCTTGAAGCTTTGAAAAAAACCCTCTTTTGCTAGATTTTACAAAAGAAGTTGTAAACGATGTGCGAGATATTCGTAAATAAGTAATTACTGTCTTCTAACAGAAGAGTTGCAAATAATGTAACCAATTAGGTTGGAAAATTAGGGTGCAAAATTAAGTTGAAAAATTTGGTTTAATGTAAACCATAACACATCAGAATATTGCTATACGCAGTTGGTAATGTCGCCATTAAAGTGACGATGTTAAAAACGTCACGTAGATTTTTACAGTTTGTATTAAAATTAATTAAGAACGAAGAATAACAATCAGGTCTACTTCTTAAACGTAAACTTTTTGACTTTGTTTGATGGTGAGTATCTAATAATTAATACTTAGGAGTTACAAAGAGAGACACGTTTTAACACGGTACATTCATCTCAAGTGTCGTTGCATTTTCAAAATGACAACAGTTCTGTCAAACTCCGCTTACCAATTCTTAAGTTTCTTTGAGTACTACGTTTTCTTCTTCTTTCCCTCTTCAAGGATTAGGTTATATAAACCTGTTCTGGCACCCATCTCATCCTCGCACGGCCCACGTCTCTTCTACCAGTGGCTTTATAGTTCAGTGCCGTTTTCGTCAATCGATCCTCCATCATCGTTTGCAGATGATCCCACCATTGTCTTCTCTAAAATTGACATAATTTCATTTATTTCCTTTACTTCAAGTTTTGCGCTGATATCTTCATCCCATCCCTTCTAGCTTCCTATTTAAAGTATTTCGAAAAAACTTCATTTCAGCACTATGAATCGCTTTCCTTTTTTGTCAGGACCCACGCCTCACTTGCATAGCTAACTTTAATTTTTCACAATCCATTTATTCAAATACCTATTATTATCCTTATTCCTAGGATTGACACAGTTATTCAATCCTACTGCCACAGTTTTCAGACCTTACTCCAAGGCTGCTTTGGATACTATAGTTTTTTAAAGTTTTACATGAACAGGTTACTGGCCTGTTGCACACCCCGTACCAGGAGGACCAGAGACCCTTCTGTCAGGGTTTCTATACCTTACCCGAAAGGCCCCTGTTTTCGGACGCAGGAGATTCGCCCCCACTCTTCTCTTTCCGAGATAGGATTTTGTGGCTTTGTATCAGTTATTTTCATACTCAATGTTTTTTTAGTATTTCCAGTGCTCACCTATCGGCGTCAGTGAGCACTCTGACATCCTAAGCCACCAAACATTAAGAAATTAGAATTGAAAAGGAAGATACCCTAGCCCTTGATTGACTATACAGAACAGACTAAAGGACGGGACCTCATCCAAGACAAATTGAAGCAAAGTGAGAATCCAGCTATGGCACATCGGGATTGCCAAACCCGTATCCACAAGATGTGGACCCCTGATATCAGTCCTGAGTACTATGTCCTGTACAAAAATTTGCTTTGTGGGTTGTATGCGCCTACTACTAGTGTATTCCAAATCATCTACTTACAGGATTACTAATATTTTTATAAAATAGAGAGAAAATAAATGACAGTAGTTCTTCAGGAGTTAAGAAATAATGGTTAACAGGTACACACCTGATAACCACAGACACGTTTGGGCGCGCGTGACCTATATAAATAAAGCCTCCCGCGTGAGGAATAGCGCGGAAGTTGTCCGACGGGTCACCTCCGATGTCCGTCTACGGAACCCCGGGGAGGCTTAGGTCAAATCCCGCAATAGACGGCTCGGCCAGAGTCCACGGTCCTTGTTACCAGGCTTTCTGCCCTGCGATCCTGTCAGGGTCATCTCCTTCGGCGAATGCCGGGCACTTCACCATCGGAGTATGACTTTGTGTGAGCGAATATACATCACGGTGTGAGAAGTAATAAGATTTATAAGCAAAATCATAGTACATAGTGTAACAGGAACCCTCTCCAACAACCGAGCGCGTTCCTCCAGCCGTCCCTCCGCCATAGTCAAGCGCGTGTAACCTCAGTTAAGGCCACGCTAAAGTAGGCTCCAGATTCTCCAAGAGCACACTTGAAATAGTCATTAGCTGACACACCTAAGTGAAGGACGGAACGTAGATTCTAGAACACGCGCGCTACGTATTTAACGGACAGAGACTGGGTTTGTGAATCAGTGGACAGTAAACGATTTCCTTAGCGCGGATCGAGTGCGGATTTACAGTGCGGTGTTATTGTGTCATAGTTAGTGTAGAAACTATAATTGCTAACATTATTATTGCGTGTGTACAAATTTATATTGCGTTGTTGTAGGGGACTAATCTTGCTGAATAACTTGTTGATTGAAAATTATTAATTGTGATAATTAAAGCTGGTAATTAGTGATATCATTAGCGTTTTGTATGTTGTTTTCCACTGTACCATACGACGATCAAAGTGACACCGTCTTAACAATATATTTCTGTTTCGTTACAATACGCTTTCTATTGTTCAAATCAATTATCGCTTCTTATATTGGTCGAATATAATGTTTTTAGAAGTTTCTATTAAATTAAACTGACAAAATCGTGAGGATATATTTCCATTAATTAGCACATCAGCTACCTGCCCAGTTAACTTTTCGCTCACAGAATAATACTGTTTTGATTTATTTCGTACCGGTATGTTTGTTACTCAAAAGACTGTGGTCAGTTGGGACCCAATTATATAAAACGCGGCCAGTTGCGACCGACGTGGAAATTTGAATACAGTCAGTTGCAATCAATTGCATTTTCACGTCATTACAATAATACAAAAATTACAATTAGACCTATATTTGTATTTATTCATAGTCTAGCTGAAACTAACCTAACCTAACCTCACCTAACCTAGCCTAACCTAACCTAACCTCACATGACCTGACCCAACCTAACCTGACCTAACCTCACATGACCTGATCTAACCTAACCTAACCCAATCTAACCTAACCTAACCTACCTCACATGACCTGACCAATCCATAAATGGATTTCATCTAACAACCTGTGAAGCTGGTTACAGACATTTGAACGCTACGTGATATTTTGGACCCTGGTCAGTTGTGACACAATCGGATGAAACCCGGACAGTTGCGACCAAGGTAGAAATCTGAATCCGTTCTATTGCGATCAATTGCAATTTCATGTTATTATTATAATAATATAAAAATTATCTTTATAATTCTATACATTCCTTGCCTAACCTAACCTAACCTAACCTAACGTACCAAAAGTATTAAATGAAAGAAATTACTCGCAGAAATTAAATGTTGCGCAATTAAAATGTCACCGAAGTTCAGAATAGTAACGTTTATAAATGAAAGATTCGGTCAGTAATAAAAGCGCGGGGTGCAATTATCCGCGTAAGAACAGATAAAAAGGTTGTTACGTCGAAACTGACCGAGACAGGTTTCAAATGAATGTCGGTCCTTGAGTGAGCGTATTATAAAGACTGAATTGTCGTGTTCGCCTATTGTCCGTACATGTTGTCTGAATACACCCTTACCAAGAAAACTGTTTTTACTGATAGCAAACGTATACCTTGCTGTAAGCTAACAAGCATGATAATGGTTGGACATAAGAAGTGTTATTGTGTACAAAAATGTATGCATCTGCTACTGAGCGAAACACAACAAAGCGAAGCTATTACAGTAATGGAACCGCCGCCCCATTGTCGCACACGGACGACTACACAATAAATACTTTGTCTCTGCCTCTAATACTAGAGTATACTAAACGAGTACGCACGTCATCACATGATGCACCTGTGTTATACTGTAGCATTTACACTGTTACACTTATATAAATAAAAGATATTTTTTTAAGATATTTCAGTAAGAAAGACTATAACCATAACAGCATTACCATAACCATAACCATATCCATTTTTTCGTGGAACATTAATAAAATTATATAATGTTGTCACATGCTTAATTATGTCACATTAACTATAGGCCTACATAGTCTAATAACATCTGTGTCGATGTTTCGAGAAAATGTATTCCTATCATTAGGACCTGTATATAGGCAATTTAGGCAATGATTATTATTGTGTACAAAAATTATAATTATACTTATTAATTATAATTATTTTTATCAATATAAAAAGTAGGGGAACATATTTATAATAATTAATATTATTCTGTATATAATATAGCCTATGCATATTAATTCGCAAAAAAAAATCAGAATGATCAATATTGCACACCACTATATAAAAATTATTCCGATTAGCGCTTTCAAGCTTCACAGCTCATCGTCAGATCAGGAATAGACAGAAAATATGTAATACCCAACCCTTCACCCCTCTCCCCCACCTTGCTCACCCACAACAAACTAAAAATTAATGACCCTTCCCCACCCCCTAAACTCTGTCTCACCATCTGTACAGTTACATATTTTTCTAGTAAATTCCTTGTGTTTCGGTGTGTGTGTGTGTGTGTGTGTGTGTGTGTGTGCGTGTGTGTGTGTGCGTGTGTGCATCCTTTTAAACTACCCTCTTCCTCTCCACACACGTGGGTCAGTCACACACCCTTATTTTAAAACAACCAATTAGTACTATGAAATATAATTCTTAATCTTATCTATCTGCCCTCTCTCATTTACTTCTTAATCATGTTATAAAATATTTCTTCATTAGTTTGTTGTGGGTGAGCAGGGTGGGGAAGAGGGGTGAAGGGTTGGGTATTACATATTTTCTGTCTATTCCTGATCTGACGATGGCTGTGAAGCTTGAAAGCGCTAATCGGAATAATTTTTATATAGTGGTGTGCAATATTGATCATCTGATTGTGATTTCAACCACTAACACAAATTTCTTCATTTAAAAAAAAAACACCCATTTTATGTGTAAGTCTACTAATTACTTTTGCATCTCCTGTGTACAGCTCCTGATGACAAAAACTAATTTTACAAATTGTGTCTAGTTAATGACGAAACTTTACACAATCTTTCTCCATTAACGAATTCACGGTCACTACTAAACTAAGGAATAACAAATAGTGATAAGCTCGTTGTGGTCAACCCTGTAGTAGAGTCATAGGCAACCTTTGAATTTATGGGGGCGCATACATAACTGAGGACCAGTTCAATGTGAGTTCAAGCCTCACCTCACCACCAATGGGAGTAGGTCACATTAGGAGTACGTCATTAACAATTTGTCATCATGCACAAGCACTTTAAAACTAACAAAACTAAAAAAAAAAAAAGGTTAAACAGGAAAACATTTTAATAAAAATAAATTAAAGAAGTTACCACAATATCACTATTTATTTTCGTAAAGTGCACAGAAATGTAAAACTTGAAAAAAATAACTTTGGAAAGAAAGGTGTTTACATTCTCTGAGCGACAAGCTCGACAATCATATTGGGGAAAGACGTACCGCGGTTCGATAATTGGCTGCTACTATTTTATAATACAATACTTCGAAGGAGGTGCAAAGCGTCTCTTCGTTCAAAATAAAATAAAAATATAAATTGTTTCGCGCGTGCGTCAAATCTTATCAAAGAGCGATGGCTTGCCGACTCCCGCTGTAGTATTTCACCCAGATGTATGCCCTTTTTAAGACAATTTACGTGATATATGTAAGACAGAAAGAGTATAATTACTTAAAACTTCCGGGCTGAAAGGCCGTGGTCGAATGCTTGATGTTGTGTAGCTAGACGTTTCGGCCACACCACCTGTGGCCATCTTCAGTAACAAAAATGTTCGTAATAGGTGGTATGCCGAACAAGTCGCCCAGTGAACTGGGAACAAGCAACCCAGTTCACTGGGCGACTTGTTCGGCATACCACCTATTACGAACATTTTTGCTACTGAAGATGGCCACCGGTGGTGTGGCCGAAACGTCTAGCTACACAACATCAAGCATTCGACCACGGCCTTTTATACCGGAAGTTTTAAGTAATTATAGTGACACCGGCCGTGAAAGCCTACGTACTAAAATACAGAAAGAGTATATTTATAAGTATTTTATAACTCAGGTGATCAGCTGATATTTTTATGGTATTTTACATAGATATAATAGTAGTAAAAATGTATTAAAAATAGAAGCGCATACATTTTTAATTCATATTTCCTGAACATTGAATGTTTTTTATTATCCGACAGACAGTAAATTTTTAAGTTTTTTTTAGGTAGGTAACACAGGGTTAATACGTGTGTTCCACTCAGATAGTAGAACGTAGCTGCTGAATTAATAACAGACAGAAATGCTGCAAACTGAATAATTAAACTTGTTTATCTCGTCACCTGAACAGCCGACAAGCTTCTGGCACAGACGACGGTAATGCAAACGGACAACTCTTATTTATTCAACACCGCCAATGTAAATTCATACTGTAATTTTACAATACTGTTTAAAGTTGTAAAAGTCTTGTATGTTTTATTATCGTCTCTTTTTTATTCCAGTATTGTAATTTTTCAAATTCTTTCATAAGGCGGAAAATGTTATTGTTAATTACCGGGTTTGTTTCACTGAGTACGAAGAACATTAAAAACTAATAATACTTGCTAGTAAAATGATAAACGGAGGAAAAAAGTAAATATTGTTAAGACATTACAGAACAATCTACGTGTTTATCGAATGTTCCAGAGGAATCCGTCTGTAATGTTGCTTGGGTACGTGATTTCAACATGCGCTCGCGAGACTTTTCTGGACGTCACCAGCCACGCGCACTGTGCCAAGGTCGCAATCAATTGAGTCCTAGTGTAGAGTTGATGCGTAGTGTATGGATGTTTCTAGATTTCGGCGGGGTATAAATACAAGTACTCAGCGACGTTCAGTTCAATTTGCGTTGCGATTTATTGGAATGCGGTTCGTAGTATAATAGTTATTATCGGGCGATTATACAGTGAGTTTTAGTTGCGAATTATTACAGTGCGGTTCGACGTATTGTGGCGGAGAGTTGTATGTTCTTATAGTTGTGCTGGAAAATTGCAATACGATTGTGTTTTATATTAGTTGACATTTTATTGCGTGTGAACAATTTTTATTTGTTTTGTTGTACGAGACTATCTTGTTAAATACAAATTGTTTAATTATTTGCGCATGCAGCAGCTTCAAATTGGCCGAGGTACGTTGCCCAGTAACTGCTTTCGTCACAGATTGGAGCTTTGACATGAACTGTCCCTACTTCAGGCAAACTTACTTTCTCTATTGACTTATTTTCTGTGTCGGGCTGTAGCTCAATAGCAGGGGGAGGAAACAGTTCTCTCCCTGCCTTATGGAAGTAACTTATAGAAGGTTATAGAAAACCCATTATTTGTATGTAGAAGGAATCTAAAAAAATGCCCTCGAACATTAAAATATACTTGTGAGTTGAAGCTTAAGGCCAAAGATTAGAGTTCGTGGTTATCCTGATTTCGCTTTGCTGTCGGCACACCTTGAGTTCCACTTTAGCACAGAATAATGTTGTACATTAAGACTTTCGAAAATGATTTGGAACATCACGTTTTTGGCAACATATTATTACAGAGTACTCACTACGTTCCCTGTAGGTCTGTAAGATTGTTGCCAAGTAAATACACGTTTCTTCTATTTGCTTTAAAAACCAGAATGATTGAAACGTCACTTGATGTCACAGTAAAAATTTATATACGTGGATGGACAGTGCAGACTTTCACCCCCTACACCCCGCTTGTAGAATGAGAACAACATTTGTAAATGTATGAAAATAAATTAATAAAAATAATTAAGTCTCAGATTAAGTTACTTTGAGGAAGTATTTCTAATCCTACTCTGAGGTACTACTACTTGCACAAAGGGGGGACAACTCTGAATTATGTCTCTAATTATGCTTTCAATATGTAAGAGCGTTGTACCTTGTTTATGATGGTATTATGATATCAGTCTGTCTTAAAGATTATAGTAGAACGTCAGTTAGGTCTATACGAAAGTCAAATGTCTTCACGACTGACAAAAAAAAAAAAAAAAAATTAAAATTTCAGCAAACCTAAATCATGTACTTTATGCATGGTAGGTATAGGTACTTTATGGGATGGTTTAGGGGAACGGCTGCTTAAAAATTCCAGTTATTACAGAGTCCACGTAAAGAAAGAGAAAGGCAATGTTCATTTCAAAGTACTGTAGGCAGTTTTCATTCTTAAGTATTGTGTCTCTTGCACTTTATAGTTTCTTTTGCTGAGTACACACATATTACACAGGGATGATTAAATATTATTTACAAATTTATTTATGCTCTTTTTGTTGAACGCCGGTTGTGAAATACACAACAAAATTACAATTACAATACTATAATATTAATAACGATAAACTTATTAATTCTGAACCAATTTATTATGACGCATTAAATATCGAGCACGCCAATTTATTATGGCACCTTGAATATCGGGGCCCCACTTTGGGCACGCCAATTTATTATGCAACGTTACAACAATTATACAAATACATTACCATTTCTCAACGCAACTATAAAGTGTATTACACCGGCCAGATCGCAGGATTTTTTTCTCGTTGCGTCAAGTATATGTAGCTGCACAATAATTAAATAATTTTTAAAGAGGGGTGAGATGTTCAAAATAATCATTTTATGGTTTATTAATTAATAGAAAAATATTTAAATATTAAAATTTCAAACATTAGACAAATAAATATTTACCTTTATAAGCTTTACAAATATACTGTAACCTGCTATGCTTTTCATAACATACAACAAAAATAAACACCCATATAATCTTACTAACTAAACAAACATGTTAAACAAGTTATATAAATTCTCTTTATTTTTGTGTATCTGAAATTAACTCAAATTTTAAATAATACTAGCAACTTATTTACAAACAAAATAATATCAAAACTCAAAAATAAACTTTAATTGTTGCTATAAACAAAATGAAAATAATCTACCATTTACTTCCAATCTATTATTTATTTCTACTGACACACCCAAAAATACAACAAAAGATTGGTATTTCTTTTCTAAATTTTGTTGTTAAATTAAATTCTCTTATTTCAAATATTTAACTTACTAACTTTAATTATTTAATGTTTATAGTCCAGTTCTTCTTAACAGCTCTTTTCACAATAAAAATAATATAATTGTTTTGTTATCAACTGCGCATATCTGCCGTTACCGTTGCGCGCGCGCGCGCGCGCGTGTGTGTATCCAGAATCCTGAGAGTATGATGATGATGTTGATGATTATTCTGATGCTGTGTTCGTTGTCTCTGAGGGTTGTTGTTGGTGATGCTCCAGAATTCCTCCTTACGTCTTGGTGTGAGTGTAGTACAGTGTGTGTGTGTCCAGGTCGATCTCCAAACGGGCAGCGTGACGTCGTGTGTATATTTCTTGAGTCTGAGTGTCTAGTCGCCCAAGTTGCCAGTGGTATTTATACTGGAGGCGATTTGACAGGTTCAGGACTGTTTTCGACATGTCAGATATTGTCAATTCGTGCAAAGCGTTCTTTTCATTACACTCACTTTTTGGTTAATTATCGCGAACTCATGAATATATTCATCGCATTAGCGATATCATTGTTTGCGTAAATTTTTCTCGTCACTCACATATACCACACATATTACTTACTATTCAATTACACTAGTAATTAATATTAATTAGTTACCATGTTTAATATTGAACATTAGGCAATAATTTTTATATCACCATATTCATTAAACATTCCTTTATGTAATGGTGTCTTTATAATTGGCGTAAGTCTTTGTTCACATGTTTAAAACGTATTAATTAATTTATTTTAATCCTGTTAAAACCTGATTACAGCCGTAGCATCACCCCATATTTTCGTGTCGCAGCTGGCGTTACACAAACACACACACACACACACACACACACACACACACACACACACACACGTACAAACGCTGTAATTTACTACTACCGAGGCAGGTGCATTTTCGACAGGACAGAGCCTGCATTTTCCCGCCCAAATTGTATAAAACTGTTCGTCTTATTCTTTGTACATTAACTACTTATAAAACACACCGCCCTTGGCAAATATGCAAATATATGCATTGTTGCAATATATATTTATATATTTAAACACTATTTGCTACAGTCTGTTTCTTGATGTATATAATATATATTTTATAATGACTACCTCAAGATGTTTTCTCCTTATGTGGAACATGTTTCGGGAAGCCTTGTGTTCCCATCTTCAGCCTTCCTGATTTTGAGCTTTTTCAGGTATTTGTGTGTTGGCTGGTTGTTGCTGTGGTTTCCTGTTGGTTTCTGGTGCTTTAAATTGTTATTAGTGTGTGTGATTGTGGTGTATATTTTAGTATTTTGTGTATTTTCTATGTTGAGTGCTTTGAAAATTGTGCCATGTTTTGTACTGATTTGTATTTGTTCAGGTATTAGTTTGTTTTGTGTTTTATGTTTATATATTTGTAAATTTTCCCAAATGCTCATTATGGTCCCTTTGTGTGGTATGTGTTTCATTAGTGTTATATTGGTTATGTCTGGGAATTCATGTCAAGTCTTTATTTCATGATGGCCAAATTAGATATATATATATTTCTGGTTTTTTGTATGCATTTAGGTGTTCAAAGTAACGTTTTTTCAGCGTTTTATTTGTTTGTCCTATGTAACTTTTATTGCAATCTTGGCATTCAATTTTGTATATGCCATTGGTTGTTGTTTTATCTTTGTTGTGTGGGTCATTTAGTTTTTATAAATGATTTTTATTAGTTTTGTGTGCTATTTTAATATCTGTGTTTTTAAATAGATTTGTTAGCTTCGTCATTTTATTATTTTGCCCATTTTGTATTGTTATTATTTATGTGTTGTTCATTTTGATTAATTCTTAATTGTTCAGTTTTATTTTGTATTTGATTTCATTTTCTATTTTGTTTACAGTATTTTTATTGTGTCCATTTTCATAAGCAATTTGGTATATTATATTTCTTTCTTTGTCTGTTTCTTGTTTGTTTAGGGGAATTTTGTACATTCTGTTAAATAGTGAATAGAATGCTGGCATTTTATGTTGTGGTGGGTGGTCAGAATAGTTAGGTATAATGATGTTAGTAAAAGTTGGTTTTCTGTATATTGCATATTGTAGGTGGCTGTTGTTTCATGTGATGTTTATGTATAAATAGTTGATTTTGTTATGTTTTTCTTTTTCTTCTGTGAATTGTATTTGTGGATGTATGTTAATAATTTGTTTTAATATGTTATCTGCATTTGTGGTTTCGTTATTTGATACATGTAGCCCATCATCTACATATCTTATCCATATGCCATTTGGATCAAATGAATGTATAATATTTTGTATTTTGGTGTCTATGTGTTGTAGGGGTATTTCTGCTATTATGCTAGATAATGGAGATCCCATTGCTAAACCTTCTTGTTGTTAATAAATTTTGTTATTAAATTCAAAATAATTTTGTTTTAGTAATAGTTGGAGGCTATTTTGTATTTCAGTTATATATTGTGTGTCTTCAATTTGTTTATTAAGTTTGTTTATTATTATGTCTATTGTTTCATCTACTGGGATGTTGGTGTACATGTTTGTGATATCATGTGATATGAAAAATGTATTTTCATTTATATTTATTATTTTCAGTTTGTCTATTAATTCGTATGTATTTTTTATGTTATGATGAATATTTGTTAGATGGTTACTTTTTAGTTTTTGTTCTATTAGTTTTGCTATTTTGTAGTAGGTGCTTTTTTGAAGTTGATTACTGGACGTATTGGGTTGTTGTTTAATGACTGCACTATAAAAATAATGAAACGTGCAAAAATTATGGAAAAGTAAATTAATCATTTCTTATTTATAATATAGTATTACAGATTTGAACAACTGGTAGACCTTAGCTGTACGTGACTGTACTCAACAAAGTAAACAACACTATGAACAAACAAATTGCCAATTTGGGGCTGTGGTTGGAATGCGTACCGCTATTTTGGATGCTACAGGGGCAATTTCGCATAGCGTACATTCCGCTGACTAACGTCTTGAATGATTTACTGTTTTCAGAATCGAGTTATTCAAAGACCAGCATAATGACCTCTACATTCATTTATATTCTACAAGTGTGTTTAGTAGTTTACTCCTCGTTATTATTTACTTTAGACATAATGAATCAGATATCACAATTTCTGTATTTATAATATTATTTTTCTTACATATTTTCATTTGTCTTCTACTTCTTTTTTTCTTCATGGATTAGGCTATATAAACATATTCCGACACCCATCTCATCCTCGGACAACCCACGTCTCTTCTACCAATGGCTTTATAGTTCAGTGCCGCTTTTGCCAATCGATCCTCTGTCATCCTTTGCAGATGATCCCACCATTGCCTTCTGTAAATTGAAATAATTTCATTTATGTCCTTTATTTCGAGGTCTGCTCTGGTATCTTAATTCCTTATTCTATCTTGCAGTGTATAATTTAAAGTATTTCAAAGAAACTGCATTTCAGCACTCTGAATCCTGCCGCTTTCCTTTTTTGCCATGACCCACGCCTCACTCGCTTAAATCAACGCGGTTATTGCAATAGTCTTATAAAATTTAATCCTTGTGCTGTGTCTTGTTTTATTTCTAAGATTTCTATGAATCGTACCACAAATATTCCTAAACTTATATATCTTCTCTCTTATATCATATTCAGATTCATAGCTTACTACGCAGCCGAGGTATTTAAAATGGCTCACTTGTTCTAAATTGCTGTTGTTTATAACTATCATAGTCATCACTGGATATTTACCTTTAAAGGAAATGGTTTTGGTCTTTCTCACTGAAATTTTCAGTGAGTACTCTCTTGCATTGTATTTAAAACATAGCTCTTTGTAAATATCATTTTATTAAATAAGAACTATGTCATCTGCATACAAATTGATTTGTTAAGCTGTGATTTCAAAGTCACTCTGGATTTCCATGCTCTCAACATGTCGTCAATATATATATTAAACAAAGCTGGGGGAAATCAGCATTCCTGCCTAACTCCCTTATTTATTGGAGTGAGAGCATACCATTAAGTTCCAGGACTACATATGTATTTTTGTAAAGAGTGTTATAAGAATTTTTTAAATGCTGTGCATATCCTCTTTTATTCATAATATTTGATGGTGTCAATAACTTTTGATGGTCTACATTTTAAAATACTTTTTCCAGATCAACAAAAGCGATATGCGATTCCTGGTTATATTCCCGTCTTTCTCTATTGTCTGCCTTAATACAAACAATGCATCCACAGTTGGCCTACCTTTCTAAAACCCATTTGCTCTTTTAGAAGTAATGCATCTGTAATGGTTCTTAATCTTTGACTGAGAATTCTTGTATATATTTTGTACGTTGAGTCCAGCAAGCTTATTCCTCTGTAATTATTTTCATCTATTTTGTCTCCTTTTTATATAACGAACCACATTCGCCCGCCTCCTTTCTTTCGGAGTTTAGGTTCATTTGTATTTTATAAAATATCAAACACTTGTTTAGATTGTTTTTTCCACTTTTTATGAAAACATTTTTCTCCTGTGGTAGAATATATTGTTTTAATATAAGACAAAGTATGGAAAAGCGTCCTCTTGGACTTGTGCATATTATTGTTTGACGTTTAGACCGTAACTTAGGATTTTGACGATCTAACAACAAGGTCGTTGTCAGATAAAGAGCTTCTCAATTTCAATTTCTTATTTTTTTAGTTTTCAAGAACGAGCACCGATATTTGGCGTTGAAATGGTTTGGGGTTACTTTACTGAGATAGTCTGCCAAGAGGTTTTCTTGGTTCATCCACTGGGTAAAAGTTCTTCCTTTTAGCAACATTTAAGGAAGTTGACATTTGATCTTTGATTAAACGTACGCTTATAAAAAGAAAAGTAAATAAAAATATGGACCTATATTTTTTTGCGTGTGAGTGTTTATTGTATATTATTGTATTGTGCGCGTTTGTAGAATGTACAGGTTAAAACATTCACAATTGAGTGCCCGTCATTAACAAGGAAACTACGTTAAAACATCGCATTACACTTTTTTCTTTTTTCAAACTCAATGCCTGCATACGTATTGTAAACGTTTAGATTTCTCGTTACCGCAATACATCGTACAGATACTTTTAGCCAAGAGTTTGTAGATACTACTGTATTGTTATTTAATATTATTGACGTAACACTGATCAAATGGTTGCTCGGCACTTGGTAGAACAGTTTACTATTACTTGGATTTAATAAACAAACACTTGGTAAGTTCTACAAATAATTTTATTTCCTGACAATTGTTTCACCAGTTACGGAAGCTTCAGAGGTTGGATTTCAACTTACAGGTTTGAAATGTATGTTAGGCGGGGGAGGGTTGGACAAAGAGTGCACTGGAAAGTCGCAGGTAAACGGTTAGACAAAGGTGTCCATTGCTGTTCACAAAAAGTACCGTTTCTGGCTAATTATGAGACGTATACAATACACTTTTGTGTGAAGAACTATATAAACATATTCATACATTGTTTTTTTATGGACGGCAGTCTCAACATTAATTCTGTGAATAATTTAAATCTGTTTTATCTTATCTGTACTAGTTATATATGATTGTTTTTATATAGTTTACAATATACTCAGAACTTTATATTGTTTTAGTGTCAATCAAACACTAAAGCTTATTGTATGGTAGGCCTATTTTAATCACCTGTCTTACACATATTTTATATTTAGAGTTACATTGGTGTAAGTAACAAGTTGTTGTAATTTTCTTTACACTAAAGTGTACTGTATACGTTTTATAATTAGGCAGTAACGGTACTTTTTGTTAACAACAATGAACACGTTTGTCCAACCGTTTACCCGGGACTTTCCAATGTACACTATCTCCAACTCTCCCCCGCCTAACAAACCTGTCAGTTGAAATCGAACCTCTGAAGCTGCCATAACTGGTAAAACAATTGTCAGGAAATAAAATCATCTCTAGAACTTACAAAGTGTTTTTTAAATTCAAGTATTAATAACCTAATACAAACATTTGCTATATCCGTTTGGTTTTATTTCATTCTTGTTGTATCACTAAGAGATAGAAAATATAACTCTGTTCTTACGTCATGACGCCTTACCCTATTTTGAGTGTTGTATCTTACTGTGCTTTTTAAATATCTTATCCTTGATAATTGTGTTGCAGCTGATGACGTGCCATCGATGTACTACTTACTGGAATAATTATAAATTCGTAGATTTGTATACTTGTTTATCCCCCGTTTTATGCAGACATAAAATGTTAATTTTATATTTATAATTTCTTTACCTCAATATGTTTTCCCTTACTTGAAACATGTTTCGGGATTTCTATTGTCCCCATCCTCAGCCATCTTCATTTTGTATCTTGTTGAGTACTTGTGTTTCAGTTGGGTGTTGCTATGGATTCCTGTTGGTTTTTGGTATTTTAAATTTTTATGATTGTGGTGAATGTGAATGTGGTGTACGTATTAAGTTTTACAGTATTTTTGATGTTGAGCATTTTGAAATTTGTGTCATGTTTTGTGTTGATTTGTATTTGTTGAGGTATTAGTTTGTTTTATATTTGTACATTTGTAAATGTTACCATATGTTCATTACAAATTTACAATTATACAAACACAAAACACAAAACAGGAATCCATACCAAGAACCAACCGAAACACATGTACTCAACAAGATACAAAATGAAGATGGCTGAGGATGCAAATAATAGGATTGCCGAAACATGTTCCAAATAAGGGAAAAATATCTTGAGGTAAAGAAATTATAAAAATTAAATAAATTATACATGCATCAAGAAACAGATAGCAAAAAGTGTTTGACGTAAAATGTAACCTGTACCACGAATACCTACATTTCCATAACTTGTTGTACACATCGTTTTCGCAAACACAAGATTTAAACATCTGAAACACACACACACACGGGGGGGGGGTACCTATAATTCCATTGTTTATAATTTTTGTGTAAACGTTCTTACCCCATGTTTGCTAAAATATATTGCTCAGGCTAAACATCTTTCTTCTAGTATTTACTGAAACAATACATTTAAATTTCTTTTCAAACGTCTCGAAAATATGACAGTAGAAACTATATATTTATATTATGAAAGACAATTATTTGATAATTGTTATGAATTCACATGGCAGTTTTAAATGTACCGATGAATTACAGTAACACTGTATACTGTAATTTGGAGTTACTCAGTTGGTGACAATGAGTCAGCTAAAGTCGATATCGTGATGGAACACGTGAACTAACATATCTGCATTAACCTGCGTTAATATATTGCGTCTTCAAAATGTATATTAAACCACTTCTCTGTAAAACTATGTCGCAGTAGTAAAAATAGAGTTAACGTTTAGTTTGTTGGTTGTTTACAAGCAGACATTTATTTAATATTTGTGGGACAATATCCTTTAAGAAAGCAAAGCGTTCATCCCACGTAGACACGTGCACAAGTGTATACAGCATTCATCTGATAACCGTTAAGTACATCTGACTCAGATTATGCCATACGTAGGTCGTATATACGCGTATACATAATATCGTAATAGATATTACACACGTGTGCTCTACAATACAAAACCGGTATTACGTGTCAATAATATTGGGCTCAACGATTCAATAAAGACTCACTGTAGTAGAATATAATACCTCTGTACTACTTATCATAAACGTAACAGCAATATTTTCAAAGAATCTTGAAAGTAATCTACCTGGTATTAGTAAACCGCTTGCACTTGTAACTGTACAGCCGAGAATCTGTAAGAAAGAATAGTGTAAAATGAAGTACATTAAACAACATACGATCTCATACGTTATTGTAGTACTGAACGAATTAAGATTGTTTATTTCCTTCTGCTTCTGTCTTTCTTTGGCATATCTGTCTCAAACTTTTTCCTCTCCGTCTAGCTCTCTGTAGTTGCCTACCATCTATCTTACACTTTTAAGTACACTTTGCCTCTCTTAGTGAGTACTATGTTTTACATTATATAGCTCTGGGTCTTTACACTATTAAAAATCATGATCCTTCCCAAACATTGTATAATTTCCAGAGTTCCTGGTTGTATATCGTGTAAGCTGGAAAGTCACCTTGGTTGCCCACTCCTTTCTTTCTTAATAACAACTACTGTATGACTGCGTCACTGGCGCTTCCTTACCAAATGGCATTTAATTCTGATAACATTGAGGAAATTCTATCAAATAGCTTGAAACAACAAAAATCAGTCTACAATATGTGTGTGCTGACCACGAAACAAGACTTTTAATTTATAGACAATTACTTTTTATGTATACAAGAGGTAAAAATAGATGTCTGTGCGGTAAAGTGTGAGATCAGCTGAGTCAGTAAAAATATCAAACTAATGTTTAGGTTTTTTGAGTATCCAAATTGTACAATTACCGACTAATTAAAATAGGTTTGATACACAAAACGTCACCACGAATTTTCTGGGGTAGGTTTACCAATGAATAACAACTTCAGTATTCTCAAAAAACTCATCGTATATAGTCGATTCTATACGGTGTGATCATAAATCGGTTATCTAAATCCATAGACTTTTCGATAGCACGCAGTTCTTGTTCATTTTAAAATGTGTGCCTTTATTAATAAACTTTCGATTACATAAATTTAATTCGTTTGCAAGAGCTGAACAGTCCTACGCAAAACTCGTACTAAATTGTAAGGCGGTTTTTATAACATAAAGTATTAATTCCTGAAATAGATACTACAATATTGTTACGACGATCTAACTGATCGTCGTATGGTACAGTGGAAAACAAAATACAAGACACCAATTACTTCACTAGTCACCAGCTTTGATTATTACAATTAAACAGTTTGTAATCAACAAGATAGTCTCTTACAACAAATTAAATAAAAATTGTTCACACGCAATAAAAATGTCTACTAATATAAAACACAATTGTATTACATTTATCCCGCACAATTATGAAACACATAAAACTTCGCCACAATACTACGAACCACACTCCAATAAATCGCAAATCAAACTGACTGCTAAGCGCAGCTGTCGTCGTTTAAATAGATGGCAGAATTGTTCCAGAATAGTCGATACTACGCATCAGCAATAAAGGAAAACATTAAAGCCTAATTCATTATGGCCTTGACGCAGTGCGCGCGGCCGCATGACTTCCGCGACAGTCTAGCTAACTCGTTGAGAATCACGTACGCACACAACATTACAGCCGGATTCCACAGGAACATTCGAGAAACACTTAGATTGTTTTGCAATGTCGTAACAATATATAGACTGGACAATAACACAAAGAGTTGCAAAAGAGAACAGAGTTACTATTTCAACCGAAGAATAGGTAGAATATAAAACACTTAATGTTAAACATTCTAGGGCACTTAATACTCGTAAACAATGCTGTTAAAGTACACTAAAATATATCTGTCGATCTGTTTGATTTTCCGTAAATGTATTTTCGAACACACTTGGGCACACATAAATTGGTTTTACAGTAGAGAACCGCTTGCAGTTCAACACTTCTGTAAAACTAAACATGTTCCATATGAATTTGTGAAACAAATAAATCGCTCGTCAGTATTGAAACAAGACGAAATACAGGTCACGTCGCTGCATCTTATTGCTTTTGACGTAGAATACGTCTGTTGTTTCATTACAATACTAGCCTTCCAGTAGTGGTGTGCCCCTGTGTAAAAATCTGTCTCCCAAAACAGTCTACACCAGACTTCCTTCAATAATTTCATCATCACCACCACTCCAAGGACTAGGATGATTTAGACCTTAACGAAACAGGCCTTAGACCTCTTTCGGAACTCATCTCCGACATTTCTCTTTCCAGTAGGGTGAAAAGCCAAGGCAACCACGGGTAGGCGGATATCAGGCATGCGATTCAAGTGTTCACACCATTTCCTTCTGTGGTCATCAATCTTCTGGTGCAATGATACAATTTTAAAACGCGTCTAATATCCTTGTTGCTGCTACGATCAAAGAGAGAACAACCTTGCGTCCTTCTTAGAAATTTCATTTCGGCTGCGTGAATCCTGTGCACGTCCCTTTTACCAAGAGTCCATGTCTCACTAGCATACAGGAATGTAGGAACAGACACAGTTTTATAAAATTTCATTTGGGTATCCTTCCGTGTTTTATTTTTCAGGTACATTATGAATCGTTCCACAGATGCGCCTAACAATCGCAATCAACATTAGTTCCATATGAGATATTAGAATCTAGGTAATTAAAATGACACAACCTGACACAAAATCTGATTATTCACGACTTGCTCTAATAATTTCAAAACTATAAAAGATAGAAAAAATATAATAACTGAGTTGAAGAGATGACTAGTCCAAACCGTCTGTCGAATAGCGTTCAAGGTCAAAGATGCTAGTGACGCTCGCGTCCGTCATTTTGTGGTGAAATTGGCGCTGGATATGTAATTAGCGTAACTCGGGAACGTGAGGGATAGGAAGTACCGCAAAGTGTCCTTTATTTCATCTGTGCTGTCTATCGACATACGTAATAACATTTATGAAGAAGCTTGATCGGATGTAAGAAAAGTTTGAGATAATTGACGATTTTGTGAAAATTTCCAAAATGCCTCAATATCTTAATAGAAGGCTATCGGAAACATAGCCTATATAATATTGTTACGTAATACGGACTTTCTACAAGTATCTCGCCTATCACAGCAGAGCCCAGCTATAATGTGTGTGTGTGTGCGTAAATATTGCTGCTACTTTGGTTACGTGACACTGGTCATGCATCGACAATCGAGTCTATCCCGATGGATTACAAGTCTGTATTGCTATCGACTTCTTCCATAATTTTCTTTTCTTCTCCTACAGAGCACCAATTCGTGATCCCATTCTTCCAAAATCCGCTTCAACGTCCCAAAAATTCTTAAGCAGATTTTGTTTTTCGGTCTTACTATGCACCCCCACCCATTTATCTACTTAAGAATCACGTTTTTTGCATGTATATTCATCTATATTAATCTATTCACACTATAAAAAATGTACCGACGACAGTCAACGTACTTCGATATAATTAAATTATGTTTAATAAACTTTCGTTGAATTTTATATGGTTGAAATAAATTACAACACAAGGGTATTCAGGTAATGCGTAAATAACACGTGTGGGTTTGCAGAATTTGTTCTTGAACGCTTAAATTAGTGTAGTAATCCGGACCAAGCGACAGAACAGTATTTACTGTGTAGTCACCGGGTAAGGACGGTCGCTTCATTATTATAATGGCTTTGCCTTTTTGGCTTGTTGCTCGTTCCTCTATGGTGGCTGTATATACTTACCACGGACAATCACCTTTAGTATCGTCGTGTCTCCCTGGTTTAATGAAATATTGTCCTTACCGTCGTTAATTACGTACAGTTTATTTATTACTATCCTCATAGTATGACGTGAGTTGAATTAAACTTTTGGGAATTCGTTCATCTTTTACTGGACACAATTTATGATATTGGTTTTACTTATTTAGTATAGTTCAACTAATTAAATTTATTGGTTTACAGAAAGTTTGTAAATAAGTTGCAGAAGTTCAAACTTATGTGCGGTACCATTAAGCGAACCCTTAAGTCAGCAAGTAGTGGAACATGTCTAAAATTGTACAAGGTGATAGCCCTTCCCACACTTTTTTATGGGTCTGAGAATTGGACTTTAAGGGGAGATCCGCACTGTTTTTGTCCAATGAATTTTAAATGAGGGAACAGGGGTTTAGTTAGGTAAAATTAATTAATGACCTATTGAACCTATGTATTTGAAACTGTTACCATAAATTATCTCATGTATTTGTAACACGGTGTACTAGTTTGAAACAATTTAAGAAAAAAATACCAATATAAAAACAGAATTACTTATTATAAATTTTTTGAAACAATTTTTTTTTATTTAAAAATGTTTTACAAAATTATTTTTTAAAGGAAGAGATTAATTCTAGTACACTTTGATTGTTGCACTGTACTGTTCAACCACGAAAAATCTGAATCAACAGTACTTATAGTTTTTGAGAAAAGTGTACCTAATTGTTGAAATCCATGGTTACGGAAAAGCGCGTGTAAAGCTAAACAATGGGATTGAAAAACAATGTGTAATACGTTTTATTTTATTTTTTTTACGGCCACATTAATGTCGATACCTCGTAAATGTATATATTGTCTTAATCAGGACGAAATGGAGAATTGTTTGGGACAATAAAAAGAAATTCGATTTTTTGACTGAAAAAGTGCTGATCTCCCCCTTAACGAAAGGGCAGGCTATTTGTATCCAAGCGGCTGAAATGAGATTTCTCAGTCACGTGGCAGAGTATAATCTCCATGATCATAGATGAAACACAGACCTACGGCAGGAACTGAATATGATGAGTACACTCGCCTTTTTTATAATCAGTTTTACGCCTCTGTTTAAATAAATCTGATTTGTTCTGTTGTATAGTGGTAATTTTAATTTACTATCTTAATTTAATTATATTAACAAAACTATGTATTCCAAAGTTTTTTGTTACATATTCTAATATCTCACATTTTTAAATCAATGGCAAGTGAACTGAAAGTAAAGTTTATACTTTTTATTTATTTTATTACGTATTACGCAAGAAAGACGACATTAGAGATGGGTAGTGTATTATCTGAGTGTGCAGAAAAATTGTTTTGATTCATTTTCTTCTACTTTTCTAAGAATTAATTATGGCAAGAGAAATTATACGGCTTCCTTGACCTTTTTATTCTTTAGAAATTACACGAAATAAACATTATATACATTATTTCCGTGTGAATTACAAGTTACTTATGTTATTTTAATTCAGCAAATTATTCTATTACTGTTCTTAATAGTGAAAATTTTCTTCAGTTATTAATATGAAAAATTTCACATTCAAATAATGTCGCTTCTGTATATATTTGGGGTTCTTTGAGTCGGTTTAATAAACATGAATTTCTTCATTATATAATTTTATTATCACATTTATTTATGCCAACGTTTTTCATTATATTCTTTAATGTCTCCCTTGCCAAGCCCGTTTCAAGTTAAATGAAAACAAGTGTTGGGAAGTAAACAGTACGGAGTCTAAAAGGTTTCCTTGTGCTCAGGGAAATAATTAATTTAATGTTTCCTTGACGCAGTAATGGACGCATCTAATAAGATATTGAGTAATTACTTTAATGAATACAAGTGTGATTAAGCTTTTAGAAGGATATTTTTAATAAATATTAGAAATATGCGGATATGAATATACATTTTACACGCTAATTTGAAGACGATAATAATATTATTACGACGGTCTAACTGATCGTCGTATGGTACAGTGGAAAACAAAATACAAGACACCAATTATGTCACTAATCACCAGCTTTAATTAACACAATTAAACAGTTAGTAATCAACAAAATAGTCTCTTACAATAAATCAAATAAAAATTGTTCACACGCAATAAACTGTCAACTAATATAAAACACAACTGTATTACAATTGTCGCCACGATTATAAAACACACAACACTTCGCCGCAATAATAACTTTTCAGTAATAACCACTTGAATGCACAGAGTAATCGTCCGACAATAACTAATTTGAGCGTCGCTGAGTACTTGTATTTATACCCCGCTGTGGTTCCAGAATATTCGCTAATAGGCGTCTACTAGAAAACACTAAAGCATAATTCATTGCGGCCTTGAACAAAGCACGCGCGGACCGGCTTGGTCCCGGTATAAACCCGATAGTTGACGCGTAATTGTCTTTCACCGCAAAGTAGCAGCATTATGTACGCACACACATTAGAGTTGGAATATTCGAGAAACTTGTAGAACATCCCGCATTACGTAACATATCCTTTGCATTTACGTCTAGAGCAATAATCTTTTCTTTGTAGCTAATGTCCTTGCCTCTACGAATTTGTGTTTTTGTTTTCCACAAAGATATAAAATTAAAGATTTTGTTTTATAAACTAATTATTTTTATGTAAATACTACATGAAGTTCAAAGTTATGAGAGAATAAATAGAAATGTATAGGATCCCAAGAATACCTAACCAGCGTTACATAGTATATGATCGATTTTTACATTATCATTTTAATGTTAGTAGCATTTTCTTTATACAAGGTTTTTGGAGTGTTGAGTAGAAATATTATTTTGTACTTTAGAGTGTATTTAAAATTTGTTAATTACTTCCTCTTTTGGTTTTATATCTTATGTTCATTGTTTATAGGCTATTACGTGGAAAGCGTTGGTCAATGTAGGCCTGGGTGTATTCACGTTACTAAAGATCAAAGGTAATGACTGCTGTGGTAAATTTGTGAACACAGTGCGCTCTTTGTGTGGAGACAGTGTGCTTTACTTTAAAGTAACAAGAAATCTGTTGACCAAATATTTCAGACGATTTGGTTTTTTCATTCCATGATGCCTTCTTATATTTTTCTGTGTTTACCAACCGTTTTTTACCTCCATGTTCCATAAGGAAATGGAAGTATGGTAATGGCGAAAAATATCGTGTTCGAGATAACGGCTGATTCTGATTGTACTACACTCAAAACATGAAGAAAAGTAATTTTCGAAAAGTGTCTGTTGTCTGTCTGTCTATCTGTGTGTCTGTGAGTCTGTGTGTAGAATTTTTGTTATGTCAAACGATAACAGTCGCAAATTCAAACAGAATCAAATAATTTTTATATATGTGCTTAAGTTGTAGAGGACTCAAGGCCTATTGATTTTGGTGAAGATCGGTTACGGTGAAAGGGTAGTTTACCTGCAACGTTTTATGTTTTAACAAGAGTAAAGTACTTAATTATGAGAAATAAAGTATCCTGATAAGAAGATCATAATAACCCACTGTAGAAACGTAGATGAAATATCTATAAATGAAGAGGCTAGTTGAACGGGGTGGGGGCAATTTTCTATTAATGAAAATTATAGTTGAAGGGGAGGGGATAATTTTTTATATGTGTACTACGTTATCGGCAACAAAGATGTAGTTTATTGTTAAAATTCCTTCCCGGGTCGTTTGGCCGTAGTCCAATGTTTTCTGCAAAACCACACGTTTCGGCAGTGCCATAGACTGCCATCATCAGTGAAAATCGAGTGCGATAACGTGAGGTGGTATACGTTAGTGACCACAGTACTGTGGTTAAGGCTGAAGCAATAAGTAGAAAGAAGTAGTTTCTATTGAAATATATCATTTCGAAAATGATTTTAAATATCTTAGTACGTGGAAGTCATGTATGGTTCTCCATACGGTATATTAAACTTACGTCATAACAATCACTTAATATCGCAATATTAGAAATTATTTAATATGAGAAATTTCACTATAAAATAATGCCGCCTCTTTTATATTCAGGCTTTTCGCTCCTGTTTAATAAAAGTAAATTGTTTTATTATATAATTAGATTTAATTTTATTATCTTATTTATATTAACAAATTTATTCATGGCATAGTTTTTTCATTATAATTTTTAATGTCTCCCTCCCAGGTCCTTTTCAAGATAAGTAAAAACAACAGGTGGGAGGTAAACAGGGTGGGGGCTAAAAGGTTTCCCTGTGCTCAAGGAAATGTCTAGTGTAATGCCTCCTTGAAGCAATATAGTAAGCACGCATGACATAAGATACTCAGTAATTACTGTAATGAACAGTGCCGTGTTTAGCCTTTAGAAGCACGCTTTTAAAAATTCTTAGAACCATTCAGATAAAAATATAAATTTAATTAGACTTATCGTAATTTACATTAAAAACATTAAAAGGAATTTCCTTTACATTTATTTCCGTGTAATAGTCTATTCTTTGCACTTAATACACTGCCTTGCTATTAAGGAGTTATGTTTTTTTATAACACTTTGTTTTATTAAGTGAAAGATGTTTTATTAAACTATTTATTTATATGAGAAGATAAGATAAAATTGCGAAACACTACTATAAATAGATACGATCCCAACAATACCTTATAAGGGTTACATAAAACATGACAGATTTTTTTCACTATGGTTTTTTGCGAGCAATAAATTTATGCCAGTAGCATTATAATAATAAATGTTTTTAAATTGTAGACAGTCAAGTAACATTTATTGTTTAAGTCTACTTTCCATTACCGTCCACCTCATTTTCTATCACAAACACGCGCGCGCGCGCGCACACACACACACACACACACTCTCTGTGCTTTGCCTTTTCTAATTGTTAACTTGTTCACATAATAAAATCCACTTCGTGAATAATCTGCATGAGTTAATAGTATTGAAGATTTATGCTGCAATTCGAACTCAGAGTTAATAATAGAACTACAAACAACAGGCAAATAACAGAGAAAAGTCAGTTTGTTTAATAGTTTCACAGTTACTGTCTTCTCTGCCGTGCAAAATATTTTCCCAACAGCTAAATATAATAAAATATAATGCACTTATGTTTTCAAAATACATTTTATGTAGTAAAACCGGTTTTATTTTATTTTTTCCGTGAGCCACTGTGGACTACGGTTGGTTCAACTGGTTCCTCCCTTCTTCCCTTCTTTTTCGCTTCTTCCTCTCCCACATTTCCTTCATTCTTGATGGATGTCTCCCTGCTTTTGTCAGCCCAGATGGCAACTTTCCTTTTCTTGGTTTTTTCCTGAAAACGTTGGGCATTTTTAAATATCCTTTTTAGTGGCAAAGCATTTTCAATGTCTTCTTGAGTAATCTGGAGTTCTTCTAAATCTTTTTCTGTTTGTTGAACCACGTATTGGTCATTTTGAGATTTTTGAAATAGTTAAAAAGCTTCCCTGTTAGTCCGTCAGGATTCATTCTTTAAATACGTTTGTAGAAAGTAATTTGTTTATGTAATCTTTAATGTGTTTTTTTTTTGCCATCAGTATAAACTGTTTCCACTTTAAACGGGAGACAACAAATTATTTCAGTGTTACGTTTATCAGCGACTCAGTGTCAAAATGTGTTAGAAACAAATAATCGCTTTACTTTTTAAACAAACAATATTTTACTAAGTAAATAAGACAATTTTCCTTTCACAAACAGAATTATCACTGTTGCACACCACTATAGAAAATTTATTGGATTAGGGCTTTGAAGCTTCTCAGCTCAATGTCAGATCGGATTACAACCATTAGTGGTTCTAATTATAACCACTAACACAACTTTCTTAAATAATTTTCCTTTCGTTTAGTTATTTTCGAGAACAGCTCATATTTTATTACCAAAACGCAAAACTATAAAACTATTGTTTGTATTATTTGACAGGATTTGAAGTAACACTACAAAATATAACGTGTAACGTAAAATTAAATGCACAATGTAGAATATAATTTTTAAAATCTTGATCTGTGATAAACGTTCCTCATTGAAATTTTAGGTCACATTAAGGAAAGAGCGTATGAAAAGCTTAAGTAGATTTTAATCTTACATGCCTCTCCTCCTATGTGCTACAGCCGGCCGGATATAACTGTTTTGTTTTGTACAGCTAATATCAAATATAAAGTTTTTAAGTAGAACAATACTCAAACAAAATCGTTCTCATTAACACCATTTATACTGTTATAAGAACGACCACAAATTTTTTACCCTTTGATACAAGGTTAAATGTGGTAGCGTTCGTAATGTGGGCTGGAATCTACCATTTTATAACAAATGATTTAAGTTTATATATTCTCTTGGCATCATGACAGAAAATTTTAAAGAGACCGGAAAATTGATAAATTCTAATTTGAGAAACATAAAATATTCATCATCATCATATCAACTTCACGGGGTCAGGCTGCACTGCCAGTTCCGGAAACCATTTCGTCCTCTGACGCCCCACAATATGATACCCTGTGGGTTTATAAGTAAAGGCAAGTTTGGGAAGGCGATCTTTGCTGCATTCTTCCCAAATGTTTACACCAGACGGCCTTGTATTCCGTAATTCTATCCTCCAATTTAAAGATTTTAATTCTCGCCTTAACTGTGCCTTACTTATTTTATCTCGTAACGTGCACCCTTTGATCTACATGATAAATTTTATTTCTGCTGATGTAACCTTACCTCTGTCTTCCTGTGAAAGTACCCATGTCTCACTCGCATACAGCGCCACCGGTACAGCCATAGCCTTACAAAAAATAAGCTTCGTGTCTTTTCTAGTTTTGTATTTTATGGTTCTATGGATTATCCCACATAGGCTATATGTTTAAATTTATATGCGTAAAAAGTTTTATTACACAAAAATAAATATTGTATGGTTTTTGACATGATTTTTTATGATTTATTTATTTAATTTTTGCCCGTCTAACTTCCCGAGTGTAAGGCAAGGAAATTTAAGGCTTTTAAGAAACCTTTAGGGAAAGACATATATTTCGTTTCTTTGACCAACTAAAAAATCTGTGCAAACAACATGTTTATACAGTGCTAAGCCCTTTACAAAATTACCACAGTTTGGACAGTGGTTATATTGTAGTGAACAGTTTTTAGTGTATTGCAACACTGTACCAACACTAACTTACTTTTAGTAAGTTTCTATTTCTCTTTGGTTGTGATTGTAACTGCGACAACACATAATCTACAATATCTACATTCAACTGATCTTTCTACAAGTTAAGAAAACAAATTTTTATGTCTTTAAGGATTACTATCTTACGAGGGTCAATTGAAAAGTTCGCGGAGCGACAACTGTAGCTTAGCGGTAAAACTAAAATTTTTCGCGTGCTGCAATATTTGTATTTTATGTAAACTCCTGTTAGTTTCGTAATCTATCTATCAATTTATTCATTCTTTAGAAGCTATTTAAAATTGACGTGTCATGCGTGTTTTGAAAAAGGACAAAGTCAAACATCGTAGTACGACTCTTTGTTAAAAATTGTTTAGCGCCAACGGAAATTCAGAAAGAAATTGTAAAAGTGTCAGGACATGCTGCAACTTCAAAACCAACAGTCTGTAATTTGTAAGTAGGCACTTGAGTTTAAACGTGGTCGTACGAGCATTGAAGATGACCCCCTCCCGACACTGGACGCCCAAGAAATTCAACAACTCGAGTTGCAGCAGCCATCTTGCACAACGCTTTTTCACACCAAGGTCTTGATTTAAAGTACGATGTGATTTGTATGAGATGCCTATGATATAAGAAACGTCATTCACTCATGAATCTGCGGTCTTTCAACACCCTATTAAATTTTTTCAATAATGTCATCTTTGTTGAACTTTTTGGACGTCCACTGGTGGGATCGTCTTCGGTGATTGTACGACCACGTTTAAACTCAAGTGTGCCCCACTTACCGTTGTTCGTGAAGGCGCAGCATCTGCTAACATATTTACAATTTCGTTTTGATTTTCCGTTGGCGCTAAGACGTTTTTATCAGAGAATTCTTCACAACACTATGTTTGATTTTGTGCATTTTAAAAACACGCGTGACAGGAAAATTTCAAACAGCTGGTAAAGCTGTAATAAATTTACAGATATATCTGGAATTTAACAGGTGTTCACGCGAAACATACATCTTGCAGCAAACGAAAAATTTTAGTTCTACCACTGATGTCGCTCAGCGAACGTTTCAACTGGTTCCTTGACGTTTTAGAAGCAACGTTGACACTCAAATGTATCATGTTGGTGAGAGAGAATCTGAGCTACTTTCACCTGAAAACAAATCTACATTGGTTAGCTAGACGGTGCAAAAGTGGTAGAACTTTAGTGTAGCAATAATTTAGTGTAGCAATAGCTGATAACGTATCCTCTAAAGGTGTACCCTTGTCACTTTACAATATTAAATCTTTCCCGAATCAAATAAAGTGAATCTTGAATTGTAATTTTAAATTAAAACTACCGACTTTGCTCTTTCTCATTTCGTCATCGGGCCTACGTAATCAGTTACTATAGGTCACATAACACGTCAGCTGACGAGGAGGTTCCTACTTACTTCCTGTCTGATTAATTAGGAGATCTGGTTCAAAATCTGATTGAGCCACACACTTGTACAGTCTATAATTCTATCCCTATTGCGCGATTACGACTAGTAAAACTTTCATGTTGGACGATTATGTTTTTATAATAGCATGGATCGTGCCATTTAAGAGATGCGTTGGATTATTGAACGCCGGAGGAATCGATACGCACAACTGTACACGTACAAGATGACTCGTACTAATACGGTTTAGTGTGAGTCAGTCAAAGGCGTTTATTAGACACCTACACGTGTTATACCAGCAAACACGCCCACACGCGTGGAAGGCAATTTGTTAGGCGACGCAGGGAGGATGTAAACATTAACTGTGTTTGTGACATGTAACACGTAATCACAGAGGTTATAACTTTGTAAGCATGGTGACAGGTGATAGCTACGAGTCTGATAACTTGCCAATAAACTGGAAACCTGCCGTGATATGTCAGAAAATGAACTGTCTGCAATAATTGCATGCAGGTAGCAGTTCACCAATGACGCTTTAACTTTTACGATAATTGCTATTCTCTGTCGTAATGTACATTGTTTTTTTTAATAACATCAATTGTTTGCATTAGTATGTTTTACAACCCTGCCTTTTATGGTAGTATTGATAGATATCGCTACAAAACATATTGATGATGCCATAAGGAAATGGAAATTGGACGCCCCCAAAGGATTGTACTTGGGGAAAGGATTTTATTTAAATATTTAAATGTATGCAGACGATCTTGTGATCATCAAAGAGAATGAAAGTGTCCTCCTAAAGTCATTGTTTTATGTTACTGACATTTCGGCAGATTACAATAAAACCATTCCCTTATCCAAAACAAAATAATGGCTTTTTTCTGGGGAAAATCATATTAGAACAAAGATTGTCAGGTGTCAAAAATAGAATAGGTGTCAGATTTCAAGTATCTAGGGTGTAGCATCACATACCAAGATGATAAGGAAATTGAAAGCAAAATTAGTCTCTTCCAGTCGCTTCGTGGCTGTATCATGAAACATTTAAAGAAGAAAACAAGGAAAGAGACGCGATTGCAATATCATAATGTAATGGCCATACCTCAACTAATGTATGGTGGTGAGACTTGAATTAGAAAGTCCAAAGATATATCTGGAATACATGGAGCGGAAATGAAATTCTTAAGATTTGTAAAGGGTTGTACAAGGGAAGGTCTTGACAGAAATGGTCATATTACAATGGAGCTAGGCATAGCTGAAAGCTTAAATGATAAAATCTCCCGGTACAAAACGGAGTGGCGGGCACATGTAGAGAGAATGGATCCAACTAGATTTTCAAGAAGAGCCCTTGACTGTCATCCAAGAAAGAAGAGAAGTGTAAGAAGGCCTCATAAGCGATGGTTGGATGACTTCCATTGATAGTGGAACAGTCTTCTAGCCTAAGCAGTAAAGGATGACGACCACTACGGCGCTACAAAACATGTGACACCCATTCTATGATGCGGCATCTAGATTCCTAAAGTTGAGACTAAATAGCAACCCCACACACCTCGTTAATTAGCTATAGATATAGATTTGACCCTAAGAGTGAGAACCATTTTTACAATATCTAAGAACAATCTAGAATATTATAATAAAGAGTTAATAGTAAAAACGTATGGAAATAAATAAAAGCCAAGAGAAATGTTTTGTTGGCTTTTACGTATTAAGGGGATGGTTGTAATTAAATTTACGTCAATATAAATTTTAAAATTGATGGACATAATTTCAGTCGGCTGACACTCTGATGTATGGATGCTTGATATTTTAATACAATAATCATAAAACGTTAGGGTTACTATTACACCACGCACCAGTATTTATTGGAAGGTTAGTAAAAGTCAGCTAACAAAAGTATCAAGTGTTATTTTATACACGTTATACTTAGGTTATGTAAATAATACTTCGAGTTTGAAATATTATCTTGATAGTATGCATGAAATCTTTGTAAAAATGTGATAAAATGAAGGCCCAAATAATTCCTTCACTTCGAGAGATTCCTTCAGATCTCTGGGTGCCATCTTGTTTACTGATTGGTAACAATATTTTTATCAGCGTCTTTATCCCCACCGGTTTTGTTTCTTCTTTCTCTTTCCTTAGGAACTCTCTACCCATATCACTGTACTGTAAACAGTGATAGAGTACGCATCCATTAAATGAGACACTATGTGTCAGAGAGGTTATCCTGAACATACAGTTAGACAATATAAGAGCTTATACTGTTCTACAAGGATAGTTTTGTCTACAGAAGAGGATATGACAGAAGAGACTTACATTAAACAGACTGTAGCACGTCTCCAACTCCAACACAGTTTAATATCTATACTGATGACATTGTTAGGGAATGGAAATTACGAATGGCTCAGAGAATAAAAGTAAATAATAGACTAATCAATGCTGTTTGTGGATGATCAAGTAATCGTCCAAAACAACTAATGCGAGCTCCAGAGATCCATGTTCTAGTAACAGCAAGTCTGTTCAAATAGTTTACAACTGACGTTTTGACAATAGACTTATTTTTTAATATTTCGAGTTTATGTTCTTAAACATAAGATGTTTTTAACCAATGTTCAGTGTTTGATATGACATACAGATTAAAAAACGGTCGGTAAACACAGAACAATACAAGAAGGCATCATGATATTAAAAAAAAAAACACTAAAAAACAGTCAGTACATTAGGTCAACAGATCATTGTTACTTTAAAGTAAAGCACACTGTCTCCACACAAAGAATACACTGTGTCAGTTGCAACACATTTACCAAAGCAGTCACTAGCCTGGATGTTTGGTAACGTGAATACACCTAGCCGTACACTGTGTGACGCTTTCCACGTAATAGACTATAAACAAAGAATATAATATATAAAATCCAAATAGGAAACAACAAATTTTAAATACACTGTAAAATACAAAAGAAATATTTCTACTCAACACTCCAAAAACCTTGTTATTTAAATAAAGTACTAGTAATTCCAACATTAAAATGCTAATATAAAAATCGATCATATTGTTACGACGGTCTACTTGATCGTCGTAGGTACAGTGGAAACCAAATCAAGACACCAACTAAGTCACTAATCACCAGTTTTATTTATCACAATTAAACAGTTCATAATTAACAACACAGTCTCTTACAACAAATCAAATAAAAATTGTTCACACGCAATAACATGTCAACTAAAATTAAACACAATTGTATTACAATTATCCCGCCCGATTATTAAACACTTCAATAATAACCATTTGAACACATACATATCGCCCGACAATAAACTGAAACTAGGGCCGCTGACGCCTACAATTTATACTCCCGCTCACAGACCAGAACAATCCAAACTACGCCTTATCTATTAACTAGGACGTAATTAATTGCGGCCTTGACACAGTCCGCGCGGCTGTCGGCTTCGAGAAAAGTCTCGCGAATGCGTCGTCACGTACACCACCACATTAGAATCTGTATCCCTCTGGAACGTTCGATAAACACGTAGATTGTTCTGTGATGTCGCAACACTGTTTACGACCCTGTTGTGATTCTATGTAACCCTGTTTACGACCCTGTTGTGATTCTATGTAACCCTGTTTAGGTATTATTTTGATCCTATACATTTCTATTTATTCTCTCATAACTTTGAACTTCATGTTGTATTTACATAAAAATAATTTGTTTATAAAACAAAAATCTTTAATTTTATATTTTTGAAAAAATAAAAACAAATTCATAGACGCAAGGACATTAACTAGAAAGCAAAGATTATTGCTCTAGACGTTAATCCAAAGGATATTATTTTTAATGTTTTCAAAGTAGATTAGGATAAGAGCCTATAAAATGTTTAAACATATCTGCATATTCCATATAATTTTTAAAGATGTGCTTCTAAAAGCATAAGCATACTTGTATTCATTAAAGTAATTACTGAATACCGTATGTGATGCATGCATTACAGCTTCAAGGAAGCATTAAGTTAATTATTTCTCTCAGCACAAAGAACCCTTTTAGCCTTCATGCTGTTTACTTCCTACCTCTTGTTTTCTTTTAACTTGAAACGGGAGACATTGGCAAGCGAGACATTAATGAAAAAGCGTTGGCATAAATAAATTTGATAATAAAATTAAAACACTTATTATATAATAAAGCAATTTATGTTTATTAAACCAACTCAAAAAAGCCCTGATAAAGAAAAGCCTTGAATGTAAAATTTTCGTATTAATAACTGAAGAAAAATTTTAATTACGAACAGCGATAGAATAATATTCTGACTTTAGGTAAAATAATAACCTACAATTCACACTTATATAATATTATATAACTTTTACTTGGCATAATTTCTAAAGAATAAAAAGACCAAGCGACCAATATAATTTCTGTTCCTATAATTACTTCTTAGAAAATTACAAGAAGATGAATCAAAAAATTTTTTTTACCACACAGTCAGTTATAATCAAACAAGACACTACCCGTCTTTCTTGCGTAGTATATAATAAAATAAATAAAAAGTATAAACATAATATTATTGTAACGTGTCATAAGAAACTCTTTTATTCTCCAAGTTTCCTTGCTTCCAACTTGACTATTAAATCTACAATTTTATTAAGACAACTGTGAACAAAATTATCAAACAAACAATTACTTCGCCAATCAACTCCTCCACTCGGGCTGCTTACAGTTCAAGTCCCTTGCCAGGACTATCCTCCTGTGTGCACCGAAGATAGCCTCCAAATACAACGCGACACACACGACTGAGAGCGAGTTGTGCAGTGTCCTGAGTCTCCAAATAGACTGCTGCCACTGGATCAGTTTGCGATAATTATATTTCGATTTCTAATTGTAGGGAGGGTCGCATGAAGCGACCCTCGATTAGTAGATTATACCACCGGGGTCGCTTTCAAGACTTACCTGGCCTTGGATTGTATCTGCCGAGTCCGAAGATTAGGTGATAGTGGGTTACTCAAGCCACCCGACCATAGAATCTACGGGCCAGACGTCTCAAGGTCTCTCCAGAGATCGGACACCGAGGCCTCTTATCAGAGCTCGAGAAAAGAACCTAAGGGGATTTTACAAGCAAGGTTAAGTCCGCGGTCGAGAACGCTCAGGAGCGACCTTCTATGATAGTGGGCAAGGTATCTCCAAACGGGACAGGCATAGGTAATCACCGGTAACACATATATGTGTTGACTATGAGCTTATCTAGTCGGGGGTCCTCGCCGGACTCGAAAAGACGGGCTACAGTCTACTGAGTTGCGCCGAGGCAGGTTGACGGAAATTCTATGCATGGGTTCTCCAGGTGAGTCGCAAGTCTAGGTGAACCCAAAGGTACTTCACGCAGTTCGTCCAGAACAACTCACTGAGGCCGCTTCCTGTGTCTCCGCTGCGCTCTTAGTAGTGTTAACGGCAACTGTCCAGTTCTCGGCTCATCCGACGTACGCTGTCAAGTTGGCACTGCACCTTGATGGCGGCAAAGTTTGAATTCGGCTCGGACGCAAAAGCCGCGGGGGTCGTCGGTGAACAGAGACAACCCTACTTCACGCACCCGGGGCGTGTCATTGACGAACCCCGAGAACAGGAGAGGCCTAAGGACGCTGCCCTGAGGGACATAAGCAGTATACGCTTCTCCGTAAAGAGAGTGAGTATGATTTATTCTCACTCGGAAGCTACGGTCTCGCAGAAAGGTGCCAATTAATCATACGTAGCAATCTTGGAGAAAGATTTCCGTGACCTTGTATCGGATACCATCATGCCACACGCGGTCGAAGGCTTTCTCTACGTCAAGAAAGAAGTCGGTCGTTTGTTTACGCAGGCTTCGGTTATGCTCTCCACGTGTCTCATCAGCTGATGAGTCGAGGAGTGAATTTTGCGAAATCCAAACTATGCGGGGATCAGCACGTCTTTTCAGGTGGTCGTGGATCCGACGCTGGATCAATCGCTCGATAACCTTCGACGTCGCGGACAAGAGGCTGATGTGTCTCTAAGTTATCCGTGCGGAAAGAATTCTTCCCCAACTTGGGTATTACAGGATTCACCTTTGCAAACCACCTCATTGAAGCAAACCACACATACACAAACATAAACTGCAACATGGACATTCTACACGTACACACAAAAGTCCGAAAACTAGACACTCTTGAACAACTAGAACTATACAAACACACAAAAACACATAAAAACGACATCCTAAACGAACAGGCACAAATAAAATCACAGGTACTATTCAAACATATGACACCACACACACACATACACAACATCGATCTTTCAAACGACGGCGCCGTCAGCATGAACAAGACGGACAGCGCTCCTAGTGGCAGATTTTGACGAACCTTTTAATAAGCGAAACTAGTTCAGGCTATAAGGCAATAACAAACTTAGTGTTCCGAGTGGGTGGTATTATACTTATAATTAGTTAATCAACGGACACGTCATGGCCAAAAAACCCAAAGAATTAAGCTTTCTGGTCTCTATATTATCCGTTTCGATTCTCATCCTACCAAGTATTTATGTAATTATTCTTGTAGAACTCAACCTTGTTTTACAACGCAATATATTGTAATATAACTCAATACTGCTGAATACTTGGTGTGGTTTTCAAAGTCTTCCTGGTCTGAAACTCTTCCTTTCGTTTCGCTGTTGATCGAGTCCAATTGTAACGAAACCTGTTATATAGTGTTAAATCTGTATAGGAGTAGTGTAACAAAAATGTTTATTAAAAATGTTTGTGGAAGAAATAAAAATTGTGTTTAAAAAAAATTTTATAATTAAAAAAAATTTTCCTTTTTATAGATTAATTAATTAAAAACAATTAATTAATTGTGTTTCATGAAGTTTTGAAACGTGTCTCACTACTCTAGGAAATTTTATTAAAGTTCTTGTATTTTCAATAAACTCCAACCACTTATAAGATTGGACAATCGATATTTGTTTACTTTTCTTTTTGGAGGTTATCTTCCTTCTGATGTGGTGAAATTCTTGTAGTTTATCGTTTAAATTAAATTAATTGTAAATTGTTACGTTTTAATAAAGAAAGAACTATTTTGTTATGAAAAGTATAAATGTTTTATTGGATAATTGATTATAAGACTCTTGTCGATTATAAAATCGACTCTCAGGGTATCGAAATGTTACAAGTTTTTGATATATAAAATTCAATCAGGTTCTTTTAACAGCTAATTATAGTTAAAGTCAGAGAAATCGGGCCAATATTAAAAAAGTATAACGTTACAACAAGTAATTCTTAATACTAGGTACATATATTGAATTGAGATTGAAATAAAATAATTTGTTGTCGAACCGTATCGCTGACGGAACTAGAAGGCTGCGTTCGATTGAGTGAAGACGGAAATTGCAAATGGCCGCCGTCGAGTTGGTAAAATGTCTCTAGTAAATGTGACGTTCCAATAAAGAGATTTTCTTGTAGTATTCACGTCCTGGTGTCAGCAAATCTTCCTTCTGTTGTGTTGTAGTGTCTTGGGTGAAGTTTCTGTGTGGTATTTTGTATAGTGGTGTATGTATAAGTTAGTTCACTTTCTATCATTCAGGCACTAATTTATGGTTATGATTTATACTGTTTTCTGGTGTTTAATGATGTTATTTGGTGTAGTTTAGTGCTGTATAATATTATTTCGTCTCTGGTAATTGTTTATGTCACTCGGTCGATGTTACAAAATGTTTTTATTCGCCACTCGCCATTTTCAAAATTGTGTCATTCACTGACTCGCCATTACGGTACTCTTAGTTAGGTTAACTCGCTTAAAATACGCTCGTCAAGTGCACCGTACAAGGTTTAGTAATCAACTCTCTACTTCCTTCACTTTCGACTAAAATCTTAGCCAATGCAATATTATTCCTTACATTGTTCAAATTTAATTTTGCATCCTGTGCATGTTTTAAATTACATTATGTAACTGCTTAAACTTTGGTTATTATTCAAATTTATTTGTTAGATGTTACTTAATTTTATCCTTCAGTTCATTCGGCGTATTTTAATATCGGATAATGCCGTTTTATTATGTTTTTTGTCTAAAATTGGTAATTTTTACCTTCATTTTGTCTTTGGTAAAAGTTCAAAATTAACTTCCTGTCATTATGCAAATTCTGCCATTTTTAAGTTATATTTATGATTAATAATCTCATATTGTATTAAAAGGTTTATATTCCCTTAGTTTCTTGCAATTATTTGAATTGGTTAATTTTTAAAATTTTATGTTGAAATATATGACTCCCCTCTCCAAATTTTTGAGTTCTGTCATTTCCATTTTTATTTATAATCCTGGCTATAATTTTATAAAATCTTTCTAAGTGGTATCTGTAATTATATGGCTTCATCTCTGGTTTATTTTATCTAAATCCCTTTAGTTTAAATGTATTTAAGTGAGTAATTTCTCTGTTTTGATGAAGTTTGGTTTTCATTATTTTGCCTAGATTTTTTAACAAGTTTTTTCTTACAAATTTTTATACAAACAATACATACTGTGTTATACCCTCTCTGACTTTTTAAACATGGTATTAAAAACTAAACTTTTTTTTTAATTAAACATAACAATAATTAGTATTGGTTTCAATACTATAAACAGTTAAACAAATAAGAAACATTTTCAAATGATGGTTGTCTTCAAACATTCAGACATTTTTTACAATCAACACTTATTACTAACATAGAAATATTATTTACAAAGGAGGTTTTTTCCCAACTAACATCTTATTTACTTATTACTATAAATACAAGTAATAAATATATTTACAGTTAGGATGTTAGTGGTTCCAAACTTAATAAATGTCCTTATACCTAATACATTTTTAAAATCCTTATTCTATATTCACAAAATCTTATACCTATATTCTTATTTGCTATCTCTTATATTAAATTGAACGATGCAGTTTTTTAAACTGTCTTTTAAATATGGTATTGGGTAATTGTACCCTGTCACTTTATGATTCAATCTGTTTTTACTCATTCTTTAAAGAAATGTCACTTCAAACAGATTTATAGCTTGATATTACTACATGTATTACATTCACATGGTACAAATTATAAGTCACTTAAAGTTGTGTATTTCATTATATACACAGTTTGTGGATGCCAAGGATGAAACATAAGGTTTATTTTTTATAATACCCAAACTAGCACTGGTTCACTTTACACTTTTTGATGCTATTTCTAAATGGTTGTTTAGTCTTATTAACATGAATAAATTGGTTTGTGGGTGACAATGAAGATTTGTTCTTTGGGCATTATATTATTGTTTCTTTGGTTCACTGGCAACTCTTACTCTATACACTTTTTTCTCTTAATTTTATTGTACATGTGGTTACTGTTCAAGACTATTTCGTTATACTTTTTATTATAGTGATTTTTAGTTATTTTGGGATATGGGGATATGGGTGTTTTTATAAGAGCATTCCTTCTTCTTCAGGATGCTGTCTTCTTCTTCTTTCTTCAATGGTGTCTTCTTTTCTTCTGTCTTCTTGGAATGGTATGTTCTCCATCTTCTTCTTGATGCCATCGGGTTTCTTGGGATTTCTTCATCTTCTTCTGGTTTCTAGAAATACATCACCTTTTATGGTGGATCTTGCCTTATTCAGGGTTTCTTTTTCATTTATTTATCCTCGTTGTGGGTTTAGTCATATTCTGCTTTGCTTCTTTATATACTCCTTACCTTCCTGGGTTATATTTTTAAAACCTTGGGTTATTATACTGGTTTCGATGATTCATCACTAGTAACTTACTTTTATTTTAACTTATATTTTTTAATAACAATGATTGTTCTGCACAGTTGCTATGAATTAATTCTTTATATTAAATTTAATGCTTCTTTCGGATTTAAATGTTATAATCTTATTATTCTAATGATCAATGCCATTCATTATTATGCGTTTATCTGTCACGTTACAATATAACTCTTAATGCCTGGAATGATTGGCTCAATCAATTGGCCTTTCTGGCTTTTAACCGTCGACACATGTATAATATTTTTTGTGTTTGTTTGATGTAGTTATTCCACGCAACATGTAATTAAGCTGTCCCGTCAAATATCTTCCCTTTGATACCTTATTCCGTATTTTTATAAAACTTAAAATAATTAGAACAATAACTAAACTGAATAAAAGGTGGCTAGTTTTATTGTGTACATTCATACTGATTTTTACTTCCATGTTCCATAACGAAATGGAAGTATGGTCATGGCGAAAAAAATCGTGTTCGAGATAACGGCTGATTCTGATTGTACTACCCTCAAAACATGAAGAAGAGTCAGTATTCGAAAAGTGTATGTGTGTGTGTCTGTCTGTCTGTGTGTAGAATTTTTTCTATGGCAAACGATAACAGCCGAAAATTCAGGGTAGAGGAGTACACACTGAAAGTTTAAATTAAACTGTCAAACAACAACCAACAAAAAATCTCAAATGTTTTGCCAATAACTCTTCTCTCAACAAAAACTCTTCAATAACTTTTATCCAAATGAAACTGCTTATGTAAAACACGATATTAACTTCTGCAATTATACAGAATAAAAGTGATACAAAAAAATGTGTTCCTAACTTTAGTAAAATTTGAATACAGAACATTTTAAAAATTTAATTATGTTTATATGTAAATTAATACAAAAAATTACAGATTCCCGAAAATAACATAATACTCGTGTGTATCTGCCTGTTTAGAATGTCATGTAGGCCTATACTGCTGCTCCTGGACTAAAGCAGAAGAATCTCAATTTCTCCAGGAGTATAGTCGTTGTTATTAAATTGTAGAGTATTTATTGCTTGACGTTTCCTGAAATGAAAATTACATTTTCCTTTTCAATTAATGTTACACCTATGGGTTGCCCACATTATATTGTTACGACGGTCTACTTGATCGTCTTATGGTACAGTGGAAATCAAAATAATAGACACCAATTTAGTTACTAATCACAAGCTTTAATTATCACAGTTAACAGTTCGTAATTAACAACACAGTCTCTTACAGGAAATCAAATAAAAATTGTTCACACGCAACAAAATGTCAACCAATATAAAACACAATTGTATTACAATTATATCGCCCGATTATAAAACACAACACTTCGCCACAATAACCACTTGAACGCCAGAGTAATCACTTGTAATCGGCCGACAATAAACTCGAACCGAATAACTGAAATTGAACGTCGTTGAGTACTGGTATTTATACCCCCAAAATACTAGATTCTTCCATACTGCGCGTTAGCTCCAACTATGACGTAATTAATTGCGGCCTTCACAGAGACCGCGCGGCTGGCGTCTTCCAAAAAAGTCTCGCGAATGCGTCGAGAGTCACGTACGCCACACGCATTACATTCCGGATCCGTCTGGAAAGTTCGATAAACACGTAGATTTTTCTGTGAAGTCGTAACACTGTCCCCTTCTTAAGCCTGTTCGTCCCGAACTGGCAAACCGTCTCTAAAGTAATACTTAGCCAGGCGATCTAGGTGGACGTACTTGAACTTTCGCTGTCCTTCCTTTTGAATCCAATAAACAACATCTTTGATTCTTTTTTTTTTCACAGTGTAGGGTCTTTCCCAGTTAGACTGAAGCTTATGTGAGCAACAACGACGGCACTTTGGGTTGAACAACCAGACCTGATCTCCTTCTTGGAAACCCACACTATTGCTTACGAATGTCATACCGAGTTTTCATTTCATCACTGGCAATCTTCAGCCGTTCTCTTACCAAGCGATTAATTTCTTGCAGTTGGTTTTCTAATTGCGGGGAATAGTTCTATGGCTCTCGGGACTGATTCTCAGGTGATCCGAACTTTAAATCCTCTGGAAAACGAATCTCCCGCCCAAACACCAATTTTGCTGGAGTCATGCCGGTTGTGTCGTGTACTGATGACCTATAGGCAATCAGCAGGTCCAAATCCGATCAGTTCTCGTCAACAAACTCTTCCGTGACTTCATCTTCTGTAACGTTTTCTTCGGGTTCTTCCATTAACTCAGGAACAAGCACGAGTTTTATCTCGACACACATAGATGGCTTTCCAATCACTTCTTTTGTCGTTACATTTATTTGTACTTCCTCTGCTAGTTCTTCATCCATTTCCGCTTGCAATAGGAAAGGTTCCTCTTGACCAGACCTGTTGACGTTTTCTTCGGCCAATGCCACTTGCTTATTTGAATGGTTGGTAGACCCTGTCATTTTAACCATGCAAAGCTTTATCTTCTCTTGGCCAACATTCAGGACATTCTCTCTTAAGTCCACAACGAATCCGTAGGCATTCATAATGTCCGTACCAAGAATCGCTCCATCGACAATGTCTGAAACGAGCATTTGGTGGGTAAACTCGAGAAGACCCAGGCGTACACGTACGTCTACCTTTCCTAGCACCTTGACGGGGCTACCAGTCACAGTCTGTATTGTACAAGAGCTAATTAGAGGCTGGCGGTTGCTGACTAAGTCAGTGCGCACAATGGACACTGTTGCGCCCGTGTCAACTGTAAATGATGTTGGTTTAACTTCCTCAAATCCATTAACAATCAAGTTTGCACTGATCGTCTGTATCGTGGAAACTGTGTGCTGTTCTGGAGCTTTACTTCTCCAATTGGTGCGATCACTCTCTTCTCTCGGTATCTTCTTCTCCCAACAGTCTACCTGTAGATGACCACTTTTTCCACAGTTGTAATATTTCGGTCTTCTCTCTTTTTCCCATCGTTCAAATCGTTGCGACTCTCTTGAACTTTTGAATTGTTTGTCCGACAACATTGTTTTTCTGCACCCATCGTAACGGCAATGTGATACAGGGATCTTCTGACTGCAATGTGATGGCAGAAACCCATTAATGTAGCGGGACACTGACTTCGCAGCTTCAAACTCTAGGGCGTCAACAAGAGCTTCTGAGCTATTTCAGTGTCTTGCCATTCGTAACACTTGCTGAAGTTCACAATCTCCGATGCCATAAATAAATGTCTGCACCGAAAACCTTATTCAGAAATCATCTGATGCTTCAGGATAGCCCAATCTAATCAGTCTGTCGATACTTGCTTCAAACTCTTGAAGACTCTTCCCTTGAAGTTACTTTCTCTATTGACTAATTTTCTGTGTCTTTTTCTGTCTTTGTCATTGGTAAAGTCTGTTCAGAAGTTTGTGTTGGCTGTACCTGTATGAAGTGCTCAATTTCACTTTTAATTTTTTCTCTTACATTTGCCATTGAGTTTTCTACTGTAGATATTTTTGTTGACATAGCTTCTTCCACAATCAAGAGAGATTTTTCTACTTCATCTAATTTATTTGACATGGATTCTTCTACGTCAGATATTTTTGTAGACATCTATTCTTCAACACTCGAGACAGATTTTTCTACTTCACCTATTTTTAATGACATTGATTCTTGTAACTCCGATATTTTAGTAACTTGCTTATTAAGCTCACCTCATAGGAGACCCAATTCTGCGGTACCGTGTTCTTGCAACTGTTTCTGCATAGCTTCAAAATAGCTTACGTTTTTCATCCCGCCGTTTTTCTGCTTCTTCCTGTGTCTGCCGCAGCAGCGTTTGGGAAGGTTCCATCATCTGACTGGCATCTATTGTTTACCGATTAATTACGAATTACCTCGTCTTGTACAAAGTGTCCACTGTTTCCACTATTAACGGTTCCGTCGCACTTCTGACCCACTGTTACGACGGTCTAACTGGTCGTCGTATGGTACAGTGGAAAACAAAATACAAGACACCAATTTAGTCACTAATCACCAGCTTCAATTATCACAGTTAATAGTCCGTAATTAACAACACAGTCTTTTACAACAAATCAAATAAAAATTGTTCACACGCAATAAAATGTCAACTAATATAAAACACAATTGTTTACAATTATACCGTCCGATTATAAAACACAACACTTCGCCACAATAACCACTTGAACGCACAGAGTAATCACTTGTAACCGCCCGACAATAAACTCGAACCGCGCAGTAATATATCGCACTATAACTGACACTGAACGTCGTTGAGTACTGGTATTTATACCCCCCTGAAATACTCGATTATTTCATACTGCGGGTTAGCTGTAGCTACGATGTAATTAATTGCGGCCTTTACACAGTCCTCGCGGCTGGCGGCTTCCAGAAAAGTCTCGCGAGCGCATGTTGAAATCACGCACGCCACAACATTTAGCCACAATATTTCACTGGATCGTTCGATAAACACGTAGATTGTTCTGTAATGTCTTAACACTATGCTCAATAACTGGCATTTGTTGTGTGTTTTCATAATTTTTTCTTCTTTCATATAGATAAATACACTGCTTTCTTTTTAAGCACCTGTAATGTACATAAAGAGACTTTTAGATTCAATTTTCAGGGGGGTTACTTATCTTACAAGTTAGTCAGAGAAGAAAATTTTACTTACGCATGGGTTGATTCAGCTAAAAATTTAAAATTAAACTAAAGTTGAAGACTAAAAAAATATGTACTGTTGTTGACACTGAAGTCTTCCGTTATTATAATTCTTCTTATTCTTCTTCTTCTTATTATTATTTTTATTATGATTATTACCAATTTCTTCCTCTTCCGATTGACTACAGCTTCGTGTTTGTATTGGCTTCTGATTTCTTCCTATATATTACTTTATTCTCTTCTTTTCCAAGAAATCATCAGTAGCTGAATCCCATTCTTCCGAAATCCGCTTGGTCTTCCAAAACATTTTTCTGCAGGTTCTATTTTTCGGTCTTGCTGTCCACCCTAATCCTTCCATTCATTCTCCTAAGATTCGCGCGCTTTGTATCTCTTAATCTATTCACACAATTTGTGTTAACAAAATTCAATTTATTCTGATAAAATAAATGAACTTACTGTAAAATTTCGCTTAATTTTATTCGCCTGAAATAATTACATTACAAGGAAATAAAGTTGTAGTTAACTTTTTAAATAATCATTATAAAGCTACTGAGCAGCGTTTGAAAATATCACTCTTTTGTGAACTGTAATATTCGAATAAAGCATTAATACTGTATACGGTTTTGCAGAGATTTTAAGCTGTTCTGTGTCCTCACATATTATGCAAGTCTGTGTAGTAATACGGACGACGGGGACGTAACAAAGCAGTGTTTACTGTGTATTCACCGGCAGAGAGACAGTCATTTTATTATTATAATGGCTTTACCTTGTTGTTCTGTTGGCGTCTGCATACACTTTCCACGAACAGCTTCCTTTAGGTATCACCGTGTCTCCGAGGTTCAATGAAATATGGTCCTGACCATCGTTAATTATTGATTTTTTCCGAAAAAACCACATGACAATTTCAATTCTTTCCTGATTGTTCTTTCCTTTTTTTCCAATATTCTTTCATCTTCTCACTGTGTCTCTTCTTCCTGTCTTCAGTCCACTTTGAACCTGCGTTTTTCTCTCTCCTACCCTGGACTCCCTCCATTTTTAACACTTTTGTCCGAAAAACTTCTCCTTCAATTGCTTCTTCTGCATGTATATCATTTTTTCTAAAACCTTTTGGACTTTCTTAAACTAACTTGATGTTGGCTTCTTCCCCCACAGATATCTGAAGATTTGCTTTGACAACCTATTGTCGTCCATTCTATATAAATGTCCAAAAAATAATAGTATTCTTTTTCTCATTGTTTCTGTTATATTTTCTATAGTTAATTCTAGTTTATTTATGATAATTGTTATAATAGCAAGGTGAGTTGAATTATACTTTAGGGAATCCGTACGGTTTTCGCACACTATATTATAATATTAGTTTTTAAAACAAAATCCATCCACTTACGTGTATTGGTTTAGGCAAAGTTTGCCATTTGAAGACCTGCGCTGGAGCCGTGCAAACAACTAAGTTATTAAGATATGTTGTGTGTTATTTTATGTTGTCTAAATAAATATGCTTGACTTTTAAAGTTAAATTATAAGCGATGTAAATTATATGGATAAGATAACACAAAATTTATATTAATCCCTATTCAGAACAATGCATTCACAATAATCCCTAGAAACGAATCTTCATTTTTTGTTTATAAAAGATGTCATATATAAATAATTTGATAAAGTGAAGTTTACGTGATGTTATCATGATAACGCATACACGATATATAAAACTTATCATCACCATTTTCAGAAAAATTATTGTCCAGGCTGTTGGGCCGTTGGTCCCCTTGTTATAAATGCAGACGTTTGTTTCGACTGCAGCTGAGGCAGTCGTCTTCAGTAGGTCTTCCTTTCTGCTTCTCTCGCGACTGGAATAGGCCTGATGCTGACTCCGCCCGTGAAAGCTTTAACGTTATTATCATCGTCATATTCACAACACAGCTTGGGCAAGTTGCTGGCTGTTACGCCTTCAAAGATCCTCCAACCATCTCTTCCTGTGTACTATAAAATTATGTCTATACGTTTGTATGCTGATGTAAAGATTTTACGTTTCACTCTTTAAAGAAGCATGGTATGTATGGTAGGCCTACATGCATCTTTTATTATGAGATGCTCTCACAATATTAGGTCCGTTTTCTTTATTACTTCCATGTTCCTTAAGGAAATGGAAGTATGGTGATGGCAAAAAAAATCGTGTTCGAGATTATTGCAGATTCTGATTGTACTACACTCAAAACATGAAAAAAAGTCGTTTTTCGAAAAGTGTCTGTGCCTGTGTGTGTGTCTGTGTGTCTGTGTGTGTGTCTGTAGATTTTTTTTCTACGGCAAACGATAACAGCCGCAAATTCAAACAGAATCAAATAATTTTTTGTATACAGCCCTGATTTGTAGAGTACTCGCGACCTATTGTTTTTGGTGAAGATCGGTTGAGGGAAAGGGGTAGTTTACCGGCGCCGGTTTTTTTTTATCAAGGGTAATTTTGTTTGTTTGGCAAACGATAACAGCCGCAAATTCAAACAGAATCAAATAATATTTCGCATACAGCCCTGAATTGTAGAGTTCTCAAGTTCTGTTGATTTTGGTAAAGATCGGTTATGGGGAAGCGGTAGTTTACCTGCAACGTTTTATGTTATAACAAGGGTATTTTCTATGGCAAACGATAACAGCCGCAAATTCAAACATAATCAAATAATGTTTTGCATACTGCCCTGAATTGTAGACGTCTCAATACTTATTGGTGTTGGTGAAGATCGGTTAAGGGAAAGGGGTAGTTTACCTGCAACGTTTTATGTTTTAAAAGGGTATTTTCTATGGCAAACGATAAAAGCCGCAAATTCAAACGCAATCAAATAAGTTTTTGCTACAGCTCTGATTTCTTGAGTACTAAAGACCTATTGTTTTTGGTGAAGATCGTTTAATGGAAAGGGGTAGTTTACCAGCCATGTTTTTTGTTTTATCAAGGGCAAACGATAACACCCGCAAATTCAAACAAAATCATATAATATTTTGTATACAGCTCTGAATTGTAAAGTTCTCAAGACCTATCGTTTTTGGTGAAGATCGGTTAAGGTAAAGGGGTAGTTTACCGGCAACGGTTTTTTATCAAAGGTAATTTTTCCTATAGTAAATAATAACAGCCGCAAATTCAAACAGAATCAAATGATGTTTTGCATACAGCCCTGTATTGTAGAGTTCTCAATACCTGTTGGTGTTGGTGAAGATCGGTTAAGGGAAAGGGGTAGTTTACCTGCAACGTTTTATGTTTTAAAAGGGTATTTTCTATGGCAAACGATAAGAGCCGCAAATTCAAACAGGATCAAATACGTTTTTGCATACTGCCCTGTTTTGTTGAGTACTAAAGACCTATTGTTTTTGGTGAAGATCGGTTAAGGGAAAGGGGTAGTTTACCAGACACATTTTTTGTCTTATTAAGGGTATTTTGTATGGCAAACAATAACAGCCGCACATTCAAACAGAATCATTTAATATTTTGCATACAGCCCTGAAATGTAGAGTTCTAAAGACCTGTTGGTTTTGGTGAAGATCGGTTAAGGGAATAGGGTTGTTTACCAGCAACATTTTATGTTTTATCAAGGGTAATTTTGTTTTGACGAACGATAACTGCCATACATTAAAACAGAATCAATTACTCTTCTGCATACCTTTGTGAATTATACAGAACTCAAGGTCTGTTAATTTTTTTGAAGATCGGTTAAGGGAAAGGGGTAGTTTACCGGCAACATTTTATGTTTTAACAAGGGTATTTTTTCTATGACGAACGATAACTGCCGTAAATTCAAAGAGAATCAACTAATGTTTTGTATACAGCCCTGAATTGTAGAGTTCTCAAGACCTATTGTTTTTGGTGAAGATTGGTTAATGGAATAGGGTAGTTTACCAGCAACGTTTTATGTTTTATCAAGGGTGTTTTATATGGCAAACGATAACAGCCGCAAATTCAAACAGAATCAAATAATTGTTTCCATACAGGCCTGAATTGTAGATTACTCAAGATCTATCGTTTTTGGTGAAGATCGGTTAAGGGAAAGGGGTAGTTTACCTGCAACGGTTTTTTATAAAGGGTAATTTTTACTTCCATATTCCTTAAGGAATGGAAGTATGGTGATGTTTTCTATAGTAAACGATAACAGCCGCAAATTCCAACAGAATCAAATGATGTTTTGCATACAGCCCTGTATTGTAGAGTTCTCAATCCCTGTTGGTGTTGGTGAAGATCGGTTAAGGGAAAGGGGTAGTTTACCAGCAACATTTTATGTTTTAAACAGGGTAATTTTTTTCTATCACGAACGATAACTGCCGTAAATTCAAACAGAATCAACTAGGTTTTTGCATACCTTTTTGAACTAAAGAGAACTCAAGGTCTGTTGATTTTGTTGAAGGTCGGTTAAGGGAAGGGGTAGTTTATCAGCAACGTTTTATGTTTTAGAAAGGGTAATTTTTTTAGGACGAACGATAACTGCCGAAAATTCAATGAGAATCAAACAATTTCTTGCACTCTTTCCTGAGTTGCAGAGAGCTCAATGTCTATTGATTTTGGTGAAGATCGGTTAAGGGAAAGGGGTAGTTTACCTGCTATATTTTATGTTGTAACAAGAGAAATGTTTCCATGACGAACGATAACTGCCGCACATTCAAACAGAATCAAATATTTTTTGCATGCTTCCCTGAATTGTAGAGGACGGAAGTTCTATTGATTTTGGAGATGATCGGTTAAGAGAAAGGGGTAGTTTACCTGAAACATTTTATGATTTAACAAGAGTAAAGTACTTAATTTTTATAAATAAAGTATCCTGATAAGAAGCTCATAGTAATCCACTGTAGAAACGTAGATGAAATATCTATAAATGAAGAGGTTAAGTGAACGGGGTGGGGGTAATTTTCTATTATTAAAAATTATAGTTGAAGGTGGAGGGAGAATTTTTTATTTGTGTACTACGTTATCGGCAACAAAGAAGTAGTTTTTTGTTAAAATTGCTTCCCGGGCTCTTTAGCCGTAGTCCAATTTTTTCTACAAAACCAGACTTTTCGCCAGTGCCATCGACTGCCATCATCGGTGAAAATCGAGTGCGAAAACGTGAGGTGGTATACGTTAGTGACCACAGTACTGTGGTTAATGCTGAAGCAATAAGTAGAAAGACGTAGTTTCTATGGAAATATTTCATTTCAAATATGATTTTAAATATAAATCTTAGAACATGGAAGTCATGTATGGTTCTCCATACCGATATTAGTAACAGTGCGGAACAGAGAGGGGTTGCGCATGCGCCGTAGGGTAAGATGATTCACTCGATCCCGGCGCCTTATTAGGTCTTGATCATATTATTCACAACTGCTGAATACGATTGATTTTAAACGGATGCCGTAGTAAATAACACGCGCGTGTTGTGAGTTTCGTCTGCAAGCTGATTTCACTTGCAGAATGAAATACTGTTGCACAAAATTCACACCTAACTCAGTGAGATTTATGATCCGAATATTGTGGTTGTAATATAATGAAAGAAAGTCACCGAAGGTCGTTTTAATATACAGAAGGAAAAACCAATTTCGCTTATTAAGACTGCAATTCTCATCACTAAATGTGGTGACAAATGACTTGGTACGAAGACTCAATGCAACAATTTCTGTGAGTCACCTTATTGCAACTTCTCAGATTTAAATTGCATTTTCTCAAGTTTCAAGTCGGCCTATTCATGGAAATGAGAGGGAAGCTGAGTTATTAGATACTATGTGTTAAGTGGATACCCGAAACGTTTAGACATGTTTAATAACAACAACGTGTAGATGTAGACAAATACAGTATGTTGGAGAATTTCGAAAATGAAGCTGTTGACCGTAGCCTGTTGTTGAGGCTTCCACGGCCTGCGTCATAATTATTTAAATTATTATCCGAGCTGTAAGGCCGTGGCGAAATCTTTATGCCAATAGATGTTATGATAGATGTTACTTGCGTCGTCAGAGGTGTTGGCCTTAGTTCTGGAGGCCGTCGTCAGTGAAAGAACTGCAAAAATACTGACAAGATGCACGACAGTACAACCACAGTACATGGATCAAGGCTAATATACTCTAATAAATAATAAATTGAAAATAATAAATAATAAATAAAAAATAATAAATAAAAAATAGTAAATAGCAAATAACAAATAATTAACAACACATAATAAATATTAAAAAATGCATAATAAATAATAAGTAATAATAATATACAAACATATTGTTACGACGGTGTACTGATCGTCGTAGGTACAGTGGAAAACAAAATACAAGACACCAATTAAATCATTAATCACCAGCTTTAATTATCACAATTAATCAGTTCATAATTAACAACACGTTCCCTTACAACAAATCAAATAAAAATTGTTCTCAGAAAAAAAATGTCAACTAATATAAAACACAATTGTATTACAATTATACCGCCCGATTATAAAACACAACACTTCACTAATAACCACTTGAACGCACACAGTATAGCCTGACAATAAACTCGAAACGCATTCTACTATATCGCAACTATCAGTGAAACTGAACGTCGTTGAGTACTGGTATTTATACCTCCCCCCCCCCAAATACTAGATTATTCCATACTGGGCATTTACAATAAAGGAAAACATTAGAGCGTAATTCATTGCGGCCTTGATACAGTTCGCGCGGCTTCTACCACAGTCACTGCAGATATCAATGAAACTGAACGTCTCTGAGTAGTGGTATTTATACACCCGTATAAATACCACGGGACGCCACACAGATTCAGCTGGATTCATCTGGAACATTCGATAAACACGTAGATTGTTCTGTAATGTTGTAGCACTGTTGCCTCCATAAGGCTGTTCGTCCCGAACTGGCAAACCGTCTCTGAAGTAATATTTAGCCAGGCGATCTAGGTAAACAACCTTGAACTTTCGCTGTCCTTCACTATTGAATCCGATAAACAACATCGATGATTCTTTTTTTTACAGTATAGGGTCCTTCCCAGTTAGTCTGCAACTTAGGTGAGCGACCACGACGGCGCTTTGGGTTGAACAACCAGACCTGATCTCCTTCTCGGAAACCCACACTATTGCTACGAATATCATACCGAGTTTTCATTTTATCACTGGCAATCTTCAGCCGTTCTCTTGCTAAGGGATTCATTTCTCGCAGTTGGTTTTCTAGTTGGGACTGGGTCTCAGGTGATCCGAACATTAAGTCCCCAACATAAATGTCCGTGCCAAGAACCACATAATCGATAATGTCTGCAACGATCATTTGGTGGCTAAACTCGAGAAGACCAAGGCGTACACGTACGTCTACCTTTCCTAGCACATTGACGGGGGTTCCAGTCACAGTCTGTATTGTACAAGAGCTAATTAATACATACATTATTATTATACATACATTATTATACATAATTAATTGATACAGGCTGGCGGTTGCTGACTAAGTCAGGGCGCACAATGGACACTGTTGGGCACCTGTCAACTGTAAATTATGTTGGTTTACCTTCCGCAAATCCATTAACAATCAAGTTTGCACTGGTCTTATGAAGCGTGGAAACTGTGTACTGTTCTGGGGCTTTACTTCTCCAATTGGTGCGATCACTCTCTTCTCTCCATATCTTCTTCTCCCAACAGTCTACCTGTACATGACCACGTTTTCCACAGTTGTAATATTTCGGTCTTCTATCTTTTCCCATCGTTCAAATCGTTGCGACTCTCATGAACTTCTGAAATGTTTGTCCGACAATATTGTTTTTCTGCACCCATCGTAACGGCAATGTGATACAGGGATCTTCTGACTGCAATGTGATGGCACAAACCCATTAATGTAGCGGGACGCTAACTTGTCAGCTTCAAACTCTAGGGCGTGAACAAGAGCTTCTGAGCTATTTCGGTGTCTTGCCATTCGTAGCACTTGCTGAAGTTCACAGTCTCCAATGCCATCAATAAATGTCTGCACCGCAAACCTTATTCGAAAATCTTCTGATGGTTCAGGACAGCCCAATCTAATCAGTCTGTCGATACTTGCTTCAAACTCTTGAAAACACTCACCTGGGCGTTGTCGTCTTGTTCTCAACTGAGCATAGTACACATCTCGCAAATGTTTATCACCGTACCGTAATTCTAGAGCTTTTAGCAACTCGGCATAGATGTTCTGGCTGTCAGGTGGCACTTTCTGTAGTAGTTCTGCCGCGGGTCCCTTTAATGCGGGAACGAGTGAAGCTGCCTTGTCTTTCTCTGTCCAATTATTTGCGCATTCAGCAGCTTCAAATGGGCGAATAAGCACGTCGTCCAGTGACTACTTCCGTCAAAGGTCGGAGCTTTGACATGAACTGTCCCTACTGCAGACAAAGCGACTTTCTCTATTTACTTATTTTCTACGTCTTTTTCTGTCTTTATCATTGATACAGTCTGTTGAGAAATTTGTTTGTTTATATCTTTATGAAGTGCTTAATTTCACTTTTAATTTGTTCTCTTATGTTTTCAATTGAGTTTTCTACTGCAGATATTTTTTTAGACATCGATTCTGCTATGACAGATATTTTTTTAGACATTGATTCTTTAAACCTCGAAACAGATTTTTCTACTACAGCTATTTTTAATGGCAGTGATTCTTGTACCTCCGATATTTTAGTAATTTTTTTATTAAGCTCACTTCTTAGGAGACCCAACTCTGCAGCGGTTTGTTATTGTGTCTGCTTTTGCTCCTGTATTAACTACTTGATGTCTTCTGTTTCACGCTTCCGTTCCTCTGCCTCCTGCTTAAGTTCTTCTTTTTGTCTTTCTTCAGTTTCTAGCATTAGTGCTTTCTGACGTTCCTCAGCCTCTTCTCTTTCCTGCCTGCGTTTTTCATCCTGTCTTTTTTCTGCTTCTTCCGCCTCCTGTCTGCGTCGTTTCTCTGCTTCCAGTAGGAGGGTTTTCTGTTTCTCTTCCGCTTTTTCTGCATCCTGTCGACGTCTGCAACAACAGCTCCTGGAAATTTTCCATCATCTGATTGGCATCCAAAGTGTCCACTGTTTCCACTGTTAACCGTTCTATCTCACTTCTGACACCACTGTTACGACGGTCAACTTGATCGTCGTATGGTACAGTGGAAAACAAAATACAGACACCAATTAAGTCATTAACCACCAGCTTTAATTATCACAATTAAACAGTTCGTAATTAAGTACACAGTCTCTTACAAGAAATCAAATAAAAATTGTTGGCACGTAATAAAATATCAACTAATATAAAACACAATTGTATTAAAATTATATTGCCCTATTATAAAACACAACACTTCACTAATAACCACTTGAACGCACACAGTATAGCCTGACAATAAACTCGAAACGCATTGTACTATATCGCAACTATCAGTGAAACTGAACGTCGTTGAGTACTGGTATTTACACCCCCCCCCCAAATACTAGATTATTCCATACTGGGCATTTACAATAAAGGAAAACATTAGAGCGTAATTCATTGCGGCCTTGACACAGTTCGCGCGGCTTCTACACAGTCTAGCTAATGCGTCGAGAATCACGTACGCCACACAGATTCAGCTGGATTCATCTGGAACATTCGATTGTTCTGTAATGTCTTAACAATATTCTAATATACCGGTAAATTTCATCTTACTATTACTAGACTCAATCTTGCCAGTTTTAAATGACATTCCCAACTCAGCCATGCACAATCTGACCATAGTTGTGCAGATATTTAATTTAGCTGTAAATTATATTATTCCTGTATAATGCGAACCCATATTTTTGGAAAGAAAATCTGGGAAAAAGGTCCGCATTATACACTATAAATTATACACTCTAGTTAACACAAAGAGCTCACTATATGTTAAAAAAAAATAAAATGTAAATTTTACGGAAGAGACTGGTACAAAGTATTTTCATAACCTATATTAACAAGAATTTATTTAAAAGGGAATAATAACATTTAAAAAAATCAACAACATGTATAGTTGAAGTCCCTTCGAACAAGTTTATAAAAATAAATTATTCCAGATAAGTTATTTATGTAGCTCCCAAAGGATGCATACAAATGCTAATAGTGAATATACAAAGAAGAAATTATTATAAAATATAAATATAGTGAACACGACGTTAAAATTTTTACGGAGCATCATACTACAGCGGCGTAAATTTGTAAAAATAGATAACCGAAATGAAGTAACTAGAGTTTACAAAAAATTACGACTATAAATGTTTGAACTGAAATAAAACAGGTACTTTTTAATTTTGTATTTTTATTTAATAATATTTTAATTAATATATAGTAAGAAATTTGTAAGTACAGGGTGGCGCAGCGAAACGGGAATATTTGAAGTTGGCGCTGGCAGCCCTGTAGATGTAGCAGAAGTGAAACTGTCTGTCTAGCAGTAACGGACATTTAGTTACCATGGAGCAGTGGAGCGGTGCAGAGCGTGCGGTCGCCGTAAGGGCGTTTTACCGACATGGTGACAGTTTGACAGCTGCACAACGAGAGTTTCGGAGCCACTATCAGATCCCGCCCCGCGGTCAAGTTCCTTCGTTACACGCAATCGAAACGTGGTTTCGTAATTTTGAAGAGACTGGTTCAGCTTTGAAGAAAAAAGCCTAGTGGGGGTGTACGGTCTGTACGTGCACCAGAAAAACATTGATGCCGTGCGAGCTGCCATCTTAAGAAGTCCTCGTCGTTCGATGCTAAAAATTGCCTCGTCATTGCAGCTCGGACGTCGGAGCGTTCAAAGAATACTCCATGAACTTCAATTTCATCCGTACAAACTTCAGATTGTGCAACTACTGAATCCTAATGATTGTGTATTGCGCCTGCAAATTTTTGAACAATTGTTGGCTAAAATCAATGAGGATGCTAACTTCATTCAAAATCTTTGGATGTCCGATGAAGCCCATTTTCACTTAAGTGGATACGTGAATAAGCAGAACTTCCGTTACTGGGCTCAAGGAAACCCTGCTCAGCTTCACCAGCGTCTGTTACACAGTACCAAAGTTACCGTATGGTGTGCAGTGGGGCGATAGGCCCTTACTTTTTGAAGATGAACGAGACACTGGTGCACTGTGACGTCTGAACGTTATGTCAACATGCTAGAGACATTTTTGGCTCCAAGACTCCATACTTTTCCAAATCTTGACATTCAGCACACCTGGTTTCAACAGGATGGAGCCACCTCACACACTGCCAGACAGTCTATGGCAGCAGTGAAACGTTTGTTTGGGGACGCATAATTTCAAGGAATGCTAACATCGCTTGGCCGCCCCGATCTCCAGACCTTTCAGTCTGTGACTTCTTTTTATGGGGACATCTGAAGAGCATCGTGTACCAGACTAGACCAAGAACCCTTGCTCATCTCAAGACACAGATTGAAGAGGAAATCACCAAAATCCCAGGTGACACATTGCGCCGCGCTATGCAAAACCTACAGAAACGACTTACTGAATGTGTATGGCAAAATGGGCAGTATTTAACTGATGTAATTTTTAAAAAGTGATTCCTAATGTAATTTCCAGTCTTGTAGAACATATTTTAAGCCTCAAATAAAGTTTTGTAATGTTCCTTCATTTTTTCTAATTATTTCAAATTTTCCCGTTTCCCTGCGCCACCCTGTATATACTGTACGTAGGTATTTGCTATATACATAGGTATTTGCAGTTTATACATAGGTATATAAAAACGTATACGTACATACGCGTAAATACGTAATATATTTGGGGGGGGGCAGTTTAACGTTACGTTTAGGCAGTCCCTAATTTGCACTGATTTTATTTGACTTCCAGTACCAACACATGTTGATAAGTGAAACTAAAAGTGTAGGGTGGGTGCGTTTGTCAATTAGGCCTGTATATATAATTTCCCGTTTAAAATTATATTTCACGTTCATCAAAAGTCACCAAATTAATTAATTAATTTCTTTCCTTTAGGTTTCACAGTTAATTTAATGAACTTCTGCTTTAGCTGCTACTGCAGATTTAATTTAATATGTTTTTATTATTATCCCATAACATAGTTATACACACCCGCACACGCGCACTCGCCATATGCCTACGCGTATTCTTCATACCACTTCACAACACTACTACTTTATTTACTGTTAAAATTTAACTTAAACTAACAAATTAACCGGCATCTTATCATCTATTATATAATGTCCGAACCTGCAGTCTTACTTAGATAAGTTTTCATCGCAACATGCTGGCATACGCTTAGAGTTAAATTACTATTTCATATGCAGATTCTATCTACTGCAATTTATTTAACAAAACGCTTGCGAATTTTCGTTACGCTGCAACTATCATGCTGTAAATGGTATTTAATGTTTTAACCCATACCACTAAAGTTGAAAATGTTTGTTTACAAGTATCTCATTTTCATAGAAGGTATTGTGTACAAAGAATTGTATGCAAATTATAGCATTCCTATTAAGGCCGTCGGGCCAAAATGTTAAGATAGCGTATTAACATTTAGTTTTGAATTTTGTATAACCCGTGGGTAAGTGGTGACAAAGTAGGGCTCGTTAATACACCAATTAAATATTATGTTCTCAGAAGTTAAGGGTACTCAAGCAACCAAGGCCGCGCGCATGAAACACGTTTGCTTTAATTACGTTGAGGTGGTGGCTTGCGAGTGAAGGGAAAAGTTGTCATAGCCGACGGTAGACGGTGTAACGTAGTGTACTAAAATTACACGTAACGAAGAAAGTTGTTAGTACGTGTTTGTGTTTGATTAAATATTTATAACTTTCAAGGACAAAGTAATGCAAGTCTTTAATACGCACGTGTAAAATGTCTGAAGAGCGATCATGTTTACTGCAATAATACTTAATGCAGATGACGTTACTTATTACCACTTATGTTGCAAATTTTGTAATACCCTAGTTCTGTACACATTAATAAAATTTTGAAGGTGTGAGAGGAGTAAATTCATACTAAAAATTACATTTACAAGGTATAAATTTACATGGAGATTTATATAATTGATGCAATAAGTCACAGTAGGCTCGTATGAGTTCTGTAAGTACATACACTTTTTACTTAAGCAGGTTACTGGCCTGCTGTAAAACCCCCAACCTGGAAGACCAGGAACTTTGATTTCGGCCTGCTCTTCCCCTAGAGAGTTGCTTTCACCTCAGCTGACGAGCTCTCTCTCCCCGATCGCAGTAGACTAACTAACTTAGCCCATGTGTGCAGCCGTTGGCCTACTTAGGGCTCCTCCGCCTCCACACTAGTTGCACACCCTGCACCATCCTGCCGGGCCAGGACACAGGATACCGCCAGGGTGCCCTGACAGAACCTCCATCTCTCGTTTGCTTACCGATCCACTCCGCCAAAGGGACCATCTGTGGAACGATTCATAGGTACCTGAAAAATAAAACACGGAAAGGTGCCCGTGTATGCTAGTGAGACATGGACTCTTGGTAAAAGGGACGTGCAGAGGATTCAGGCAGCCAAAATGAAATTTCTAAGAGGGACGCAAGGTTGTTCTCTCTTGGATCGGAGAAGAAACGAGGATTTTGGACGCGATTTAAACATTGTATCATTGCACCAGAAGATTGAAGACGACAGAAGGAGATGGTGTGAACACGTGAACCGCATGCCTGATATCTGTCTACCTGTGGCTGCCTTGGGTCATCACCCTACTGGAATGAGAGATGTCGGTAGACCAAGGAGGAGATGGGTTCCGGAACAGGTCTAAGTCCTAGGCCTTGGAGTAGTGAAGGTGATGATGATGATGATGATGATGATGATGATGATGATGACTTATATAATTGACGCAATAAGTTACAATAGGTAGATATATGGAAGTTTTTCTGGAGTATTAAGCTGCGCCGACTCAGCGTTCTACTACCGTAACTGCATTGATGTACTGGCGTATGCAACGACATTGTTAAGTTTGACATATGACGTGTTCTCAGCAGCCTACAAGTTGAAGTAGAGGAAGAAATGTTATCAACATTTCCTGGTGTAAAAGCAAATGACAAAGGAAAGTAAATAAGCCTATACGGATGGGGGGCTCACAAATGTACTTTTGGAGATCACAAATTTTAAGTACTGAGAACATTCGACTATCGTGGTCTACTTTTAACCGTTGAAAATAATAGTTTACGAAGCCATTCACGACCCGTTTTATCGTAGATGCCACTTAAATTTTAAGCTAATTGGCTTAGATCTATTGTTAGTATGTTGTAATGTTGATGTTTTAATAGTTTCCAGTTTTTGGAGATTCTCCCCCATGCCGAAACATTTGCATTAATATATTTTATCGATAGATCGCAGCCAACTAGACCGAAGTGTTAGGTGACAACTGCAATTGCACATACTGATTAGGGTACAGTAATTACAATAATGTTTGTAGAATATCAGTTATTGTGTAGCGACTGTTACGAAAATGCTAAACGTTGCTAATAGATTTACAAAAAAATTTTATACAAACTATATTTTTAAATTCGTAGTGACCTTCATTCAATGAATTTTTCAGGTGAAGGCTTTGTGAGGATCGGTCAAAAAATGTAACACAAATTTTAACTTATTTGTGTCGACGTTTCGACAATGTTTATTGTCATCATCAGGACCTCTGTACGAATACAAAAGAAATAGTGACCGTCAATCCATGAACACATACACAAAACACGTTCACTCAAATATTGTGTTCCGAGTCGTTAAAGAAATAGTTGTATTTAGTTAAGTAACGGACACGTCATGGACAACGAAATCCAAGAATTAAAATTTGTGTTATATTTTTTGGCCGATCCTCAAAAACCCTTTATACAAACTGTTATCAAATGCAGCAAAGAGTCCTTCAGGAACTACTTTTCATCTACTGCTGCTCTATGCTTCAGATACTTAGAATGATGAGTAAAATTAATGACAAGGCGCTGAGCGGAAATCTTGAGAAACGTAAAATGGCAAATAAAAAAGAAAATGTTTAAAGACAAGGCACTAATAGAAACCCTTAATATTTACTATATTTCATAATCATATTTAAGGTATAACTAAAACAGTAGGGCTTAGGCTGGCCGTTAGGTAGGCAGGTGAGTGCTGATTTTTGTTGCATAAATTCTACGATAAGAATGACAAACCTTTTTTCCAGAAATCAGGCGGAAAAGAAAGTGCAGGGTCTTTGAAGCTGAAAAAAGCAAGGGAATGATGAAAAACACATATGAAAGTGTACAATCAACAAATTGAAAGAAGGGTACCGTGACAGAGTCAGAAAATCTATTTTATGAGGCCACAACCCAGCAAGGGTTGTGATGGTGACAGTGACGATGAAATTACTTATTATTTATTTAATTTATATTACTGTATTACTGAATTACAAAGAGATACGTATAATTATAATTAGTAAATAGTATTATAACTTTGAAAAGTGTAAAATTAACTTTTGTTATCACATTTTGTAATTGTTGAATAGATTACTTTTTCAAACATCCTTCTTCATCCTACGACCCCTTCGTACAAATTTACGAAGGAAACAGTGCATTGGAAGAAATATTCGAATCAAATTTCTGAAATGGTATTCCAATATCAGCACTGCTTTCTCAAGAAACAAATAAATTACAAATCGAACTGCGCTGGTTCCGATTCGTCCTAAATTCGAAGAGATGTATGAGGTAATTGGAATCATTAGCGATGGAATGTAGATATAGGCCTGTACTGTATTGCAACGGAACATTCAAGTGAAAACAATTATAAATGGATGTGAGTTCTGTAACACATTCTCAGCCGTTCATAGACAGGGTTTAAACTGATTTTATTCATTTTTTGTTAATTAAATGTAAATTTTGAATTAGGATATGGGTAATGAAGTAAGTTATGTCTAAATACCCATACTTTTGTGCTCTATCATGTCCAGTGCAATGTTAGTGCATGAGTGCGCGGGGGGGGGGGTTCGCGTGTTATCCACGTTTTATTGAATAACGTCGTTAATAATTATCATTCCTACATGAAACTTGGACAGGGCATGCATCATATTGATTTCTACGTTTTTCATATGTTCAGTACTGCAGAACTATGATTTTAATATGATTTTCTAAAATAAAAGTATCTCTTCTTTTAACACATTATCTGCAAAAGGGTAATAAAAATTGTAGATAAAATCTAGACAGGACTTTGCAGACTTGGACATACTGGGACTTGGACTTGAACTCGCGAGATCCGTAGCGATACGCATGGTGAGATAACGCCTGTTAGGAGTCGCTTAAATAACGGGATGTGTGTGATTTTTATTAATTGGCGTACTCCATGTGAGTGAACATATTTAATCACCTGATGATGGGACTATAAGTCTCGAAACGAGTTGTGTATAAAAATATAAAAAAGAAGTTGCAAGGAAGGAAACCTGGATACACAAGGTAATTTTAACAATTTAATTTTACATACAACTTTGAAACCACAACAACTATGTATGTTGGAAAACAATGTAATCGTTACATTTTATGACCCATCCAGCCCATCGTGAATATTATAAACAAATGATTATAATATTCAGTACATTGAACCTACAGTAATATAATAGTTGATACAGATGTTGGAGGCTTCTTCTGCAAGCACTTGATGATAACGTATACAGATAACGTACGTGGTTATTAGACATATAAATCTACTCGACTTCTCTTAATCAAGAATACACCTCAATTTCCAACTAGGTATATAATTTGAACGTCTAATATATAAAATATATGTAACTTAGTTTAATATACGGTGTTCAGCAATTTTTTACATTAAATAAATGTAAACAAAATTAACTTATAATTTTTTTTTCATGTTGTTTAATTGATGGGTATACATTTGTTAAATGGAATCTGCAAAGACTCTGGATTACAGATATCTACAATTAAAACCAAGGTGATGGTTTTTGTGAAACTGATCCCGTACGGGCAAAAATTGTTATAGATGGTGCTGTCCTGGAACACGTTAGCAATTTTGAATACCTGGGCTACAGTATGTGTTATAATGCAAGCAACGACGTGGTGAATAAGTTGCATAAGTTCAACCTTATGTGCGGGACCATCAGGCTAACCGTTAAGTCAGAAGTAAAGGAATATGCCTAGAATTCTACAAGGCGATGGCTCTTCCCACACTTCTTTATAGATCTGAGGATTAGACGTTAACGAAAGGCCAGGCCAGTCGCATCCAATGCGGTTGAAATGAGATTTCTCAGGCACGTGGCAGGGTATACTCTCCATGATCATAGAAGAAACAAAGACATACGGCAGGAACTGAATATTACGAGTATACTCGACAGGATCGCCCAGTATCGGTTGAATTGGTGGGAACATCTTTGCCGAACGGATGACCGCCGCATCCCCAAACAACTATGGAACTGTAAGCCGAGGGGACGGAGAGGTGTGGGACGTCCGAGGAAGCGCTGGAGTGACCAGCTGTAATATTTGCTTATTTGAGACCGGAACAAACCGTTCTTGGTAAACCTTGAGGATGATGATGATGTTGTTCAATTAACTAATCCACTAAATAATAACATGTTTATAATTTAAATAATAACTCGTGTTTTAAAAAATAACGTGTTACCGATAACAAAATAAACAATAAAAAGAAAAAATCTGTAGCTGTTTGAACATCTATTAAGAACGGTGTGAGTAAATATTTTTGTGTGTGCGTCGGTGGAAAACGTTTATTATATAAAGGCTTCCTTTTGCGACGATAAGTGACGACTATGATGCGTGGACAAAGTGTGTTGAGTTGTAACGCTTGAAACTTCCCCCCCCCCCCCTATTAGGCTGTGGTTTGTTCGGAAAAGTGTTTTATTCCCATGTTCCAATTTATACGTTTTCCTTTAGAATATTATCGTCTCACTTCAATAGTAGATACTGCTAGGTATCGATGCACATCGATTGCTAGCGACAGCTTAGAAACTAATAACGTGAAATATTAGCGAATGGGCAAATAACACAGGCGTCATATATAAACTAAGGCGGCATCAATGTGAAATGTGGCCTCTGGCCTCGCAGAATTGGAAAAATATAGTAAAATGAATACAAAAATAAATGATTGTAATACCAGTGCCAACTTCTCTGCATCGTCCTACCACAAGATCTACTTCAACCTGAACGCAAATAATAAATAAAAATAAAACACCCTCTTCCGTTGATGCATACTCTAAACTAGAAACCTAAAAACCTATCCCCCGACGCTCCACTGACGCCACTACGACGCTTCTCTCCTCTTTAGCGTCACTGGCTGCACGACCCTGGCTATCTAGTCTATAAATTTGGAACTAAACACCCCCCATACCCTCTCCTAGAGGCTACTCGTACTATTACACTAACACTCTGTCTACGCTGGTACCACAACCTTCTCATCGGCTAGTCAGCGCTGGCGTGAGATCCATAATACACCCACACGGCTGAAGGGAGCTTGCTCCAGAACAGCCCGAGAGGTCCTAATCGGGCCTTTCAAATATCACAGAAAAAAAATGGTTAAAAGTTGAGTAAAAGTATTTGGTCATATTTTTACGACGGTCTAACTGATCGTAGTGTGGTGCAGTGGAAAACAAAATACAAGACACCAATGAAGTCACTAATCAGCAGCTTTAATTATCACAATTAAACAGTTTGTAATCAACAAGATAGTCTCTTACAATCATTCAAGTCAAATTTGTCCAAACTGAATAATAATGTCAACTATTAATAATTCCGCACAGCAACACTTCGCTACAATAATTATACAAACACTCGATCTGATCTAAGAAAATCGCTCAATGTCAACTGACTAACTAGCCGGCTGCTATGTTTTTATAGATTGTCAGAGGTCCAGTATAGCTTTCCCTCCTTACTGCACGCCGGCTTAATGCGTATCTCAAGTGTTCTTGAAAATACTGAAACCCACTTGAGTGCGGCCTTGACTGAGGCAACACCTGGCCGACTAGTGAGAGGGGAACAGGTGGAAGGACGCACTGGGTTGTTTGAGAAACTTCTCGTTACAATATATTAACGGACATAAATTTAAGGTGCATTAATTATACAATATATATATATATATATATATATATTATTGTACATACATACTGTACCCTGTATAATTATAGATGTTGTAAATTTAGTTGAAAAGTATTGAAGTTGGCACTCTTGCTTGTTTGGTTTTGTTTGATTTACTTACTTTGCTTTCCGCCAATGCAGCGAGGCTTTCGTATTCCACCGAAAACTTTCCCAATAACCACGTACAATTAAGGCCCTAATGTAATATATTATTTTTAAAAATTATAGGATTACATAACAACGCGTATACGTAGTAATATAATACAATACGTCTAATGTAAGTTTAAATGGTTGATTTATAAAAATAATTTATTTCGGCACATCATAGACACTGTAACAGATTTTATATAAAATACATTTCACATCTATGTTGAAGTGTATCTTATTTTATTCACAAAATGCAAGCTGAAATCTCTCGATGATAATGAACGTGCAGAAAATGCAAAAGTCGAGCCGTAATTTTTTAAATTCATTAGTATGTTGAAAAATTACAAAAAAATATTAACGATATTAATTGATGACATTAATGTTGATGACTCGTTGGGCATAATGTTGATGACTTGGTGAAACATATTAATACAAAGGTTTTAAAATATAAAAACACTTGGTACGTTTCACATATTTTATTTAACTCTGTCAGCTGTTTCGCCTTCTTAAGCCATTGTCAAAGAGATGAGTGTAAACCTAAACAGAGGATGTAAGGGTGGTGGAGGACATCGGTTTAGGGCGCGTATTGGAACATGTGTGAGAACATGTAATGTGTAATGGAGTTTATGAAATACACTGTGCAGAATGCGATGCTATTTATATCGGACAATGTGGCCGTGCTCTGAAACATCTCTCTTCTGAACATAAAAAAGGCGATTTTAACCAATACATCCAATACAGGTTTTGCACATCATTGCTTAAAACACAATCACTTCGTAGATACTAAAACATAACACTACTCCACAAGAACATATAAAAAGATACAAAAATTAATTTGTTAGAAATTCTAGAAGTTAAAAAAGCAATAAAAAATAACAAACATTTAAGAAATGAACAACCTGAATTCTGTGTATCCCCTTTATTAAAAGCTGTTATTTAGTTTAGTTAATTTTATATTTTGTTTTTACAGACACTTGACCATCTCTTAGTTCTTGCAACCCACCCCTCTCCATTCTTCTTACTTCACACATGTTTCAATACACGCCGTAAACAGATGTCCTCCACCACCCTTACATCCTCTGTTTAGGTTTCCATTCATCTCTTTGACAATTGTTTAAGAAGTCGAAACAGCTGTCAGAGTTAAATAAAATCTATGAAACGTACCAAGAATTTATATATTTTAAAACCTTTGTAAAAATATTAAATTAAAAAAGATTAATAAATTTCACTAAAATGGTAGACGATTTGTTTGTAAATGAAGAAGAATATTTTACTGATTATTAAAGAAGAAAAGTATTTTAAATAGAAGGGGACGTTTAATTATATGCCAAGGCAAGCTACGAACTTGGTGGTAATATTCCTTTATGGTAACATCTGCATTTCTAAGTTAATTCTTAAGTAGCTCAGGGTAGTTGGCCCACTCTTTTATTGGTTATATGTGGCAGATTTACCCACACACAGGTTACCAGACATAATAAAAATTACGTCGTAGGTAGAGCTCACTTGTAGTTTGATACTGATCCCACAGCACCATCATATGATCTCACAAAATCATTCCAAAAAATGAAAAACTGGTTTAAAGAAATGCCACATTAAAGCAAACAAAACAAAAAGTACATGTTACATTTATATAAACCAAAAATCTATAGTAAATTTATCTGTTACACATTCTTTCATTAATCTATAGTTTTACAGGTATGCTACTAAAGCATCCGATTCAAAAACAAAGAACCTTCAAATATTTAGGATTGCATCTGGAACGTCGACTCAGATGGAAATAGCATGTATAGACCAAAAGATAACAGCTAGCCTTAAAGTATCCAAGTATGCACTCGTTGATAGGTTGTAATTCACCGTTGTTAAAAATTAGTAAAATCTTATATTTAAAAACTAATCTAATAAATGTAATTTTGTGATCAGCAGCTGACTCCAACATCAACAAAAGATGTTACCTGAAGCCCTATAAGGATTCCTGTGGATACACCGTGTTACCAGCTCAATGACGTCATCAATCTGGGAATAAATTAAGTGAGTGAGACAATTACACAATTGAGTGAACTACTTTGATATGCCAAGTGCTTACCTAACAAAGTAGATAATGTCGACAATAGAAGACTTAAAAAGTCTGAACTCTCCAGACTCACCAAATAGATTCTGAGCAGCAATTATTTCATGCAATGTAGTGTATGCACTTTCCGAGCGAAAATATCAAGACAAAGTTGTAATGTTTTACAACTTTGGTAATATTTTACAAGCCATAATTTAGTTGACACACAATATAAGCCTAGTGAATGATAAGTTGCATTATGGCAGATTAATAAGAAAGGATATAAACACGAAGAAACGAAAACACAATTATTAAGCAACAACAACATAAAGAATAAAAAATCTATACGATTTAAACATTTCATATAAACTTGGCCAAAAGAATGTGAAACTAATGATAATGTGATGTATTTATAATATGCACACACTTATTGCTCACTGATGGTACCTATAATCTCAATACCCGATTGTGCTGTATTCATTGTTCATAACCAAAAGGTACCATAATAATACCATATGGTACCTTTAGGTCATGAACAATGAATACACTACAATAGAAGAATGTGAAACTGTTAAATTCTAAACAAGCCACTAACACTTCACAAGCATAAAGTAAAAACGGAAATTAGAATCAAACTTTTGCGCAACGAATTTGTTTACATTGTTACGTATTACGGAACGTTCTATAAGTATCTCGAATATTCCAGATGTAATGTGTGTGTGTGTGTGTGTGTGTGTGTGTGTGTGTGTGTGTGTGTGTGTGTGTGTGTGTGTGTGTGTGTGTGTGTGTGTGTGTGTGTGTGTGTGTGTGTGTGTGTGTGTGTGTGTGTGTGTGTGTGTGTGTGTGTGTGCATAATGGTGCTACTTTAAGGTGAAAGACAATTACCCGACAACTATCGAGTCTATACCGGACCATACCGGTCAGCGCAGTGTGTTCATGGACACTGTTTCTAGTGGATTCTCGAGAGAGCCTGTTTGTTCAATAAAATTTTAGATTATTCTGGAAATCAGCAGGGTGCAAATACAGCTATTCAGAGACGGTCAAATTAGTTATTGTCGGTAGATTAGACAGTGAGTTGGAGTGCCGATTTACACAGTGCGGTTCGAGATATTGTGGCGAAGTGTTATGTGTTTTATAATCGTGCAGAACAATCGTAATACAAGTGTGTTTTATATTAGTTGACATTTTATTGCGTGTGAACAACTTTTATTTGATTTGTTGTAAGAGACTATCTTGTTGATTACAAACTGTTTAATTGTGATAATTAAAGCTGGTGATTAGTGACCTAATTGATGTCTTTTGTTTTGTTTTCCACTGTACCATACGACGATCAGTAGACCGTCGTAACAATATCATACATCAGAATTATATTCTGGGTCAGGAAATGGATGAGTACCATAGTTCCTCAATGTCATATGTTTTGGTGTTTGCCGCAAAACCTGCATTTGTTGACAAGCAATGTAAATGAGACGGTTCTTCGTAAAAAAAAACAATGTGCTGAATTCAAGTGTATCAGGATCTGTATTGTAACGAGAACCATATCGAACAACGTACAACGTCCTCCATTCGTCTCCGCGGTGAGTCGAGCAGCTGTACCTCAGTCAAGGCCGCACTGAAAAACGTTCCAGAGTACTCTGGAGAACACTTTAAATACTCATTAGCTGGCGTGCAGTAAGGAGAAAAAGCTATTCTGGACCTTTGCGCAGAGCGTCTTCCTTAGTTAGTTCAGTTACGTTGAGCGATTTTCCTCAGTGCGGATGGAGTGGCGATCTATTCAAGTGCGGTGAAGTGTTATTGTGTTAGTGTGGAGCTCGATTGTTCGACATTATTATTGCGTGTGGACAAATTCAAGTTGGATTATTGTACGAGATGATTACGGATTGTTATTGGTGATTAATTAAAGCTGGTTATTAGTGACTTCATTGGTGTGTGTAATTTGTTTCCACTCCACCATACGACGATCGGTAAGACCGTCGTAACAATATTATAATCATATATTTGGTCGATAAAACAATTCCAAAATCTTTCATAGAACAAGGGCGGGAATATGTACGCGCAAATGTATACCTAGCAAATTTAAGTACAATAGCATCAAACAAAAAAGGTTTCACTCCAACAATGCGGATTCTGTAAACTACCAAAGAGTTTTTTTTATAGCAGAAAAACGTTTCATAAATTAGTAGTAATGGCAACGTACAGCAAAAACAGGTCGATAGACATCAATGATTTCAAGTCAGTTTGTTGCTCTATTACTCTTTCCGTTCTCAGTTCATTTTCGATGTAAACAAACACATTCGCACGCTATTGGACAAAGGCGTTAAGAATATTTCTACTGTTATGTGTAATGTCTGTATAGTTCTATGAGAATTGTTTGACTACTTGGCACCACTTTGATAAACGTTTTTCATTATAACATTTCGTCTTCTTTGTTCATCGTCATCATCACCACGTTAAGGATTATACCCTAGACCTGTTCCGGAACCCATCTCCTCCTCGGCCTACCGACATCTTCTCTTCTCATTAGGGTTAACCCAAGGCAGCCACGGGTAGACGGACATCAGGCTCAAGTGCTCACACAAGACACAAGGTCTGTGGTCTTTAACTTTGTGGTGCAATGATATGTTTAATTCACGTCTAATATCCTCGTTCCTTTTCCGATCCAGGAGACAACAGCCTTGCGTCTCTCTTAGAAATTTTGTTTCAGTTGCCTGAATCCCCTGTACGTTACTTTCAGCAAGAGTCCACGTCTCAGTAGCATACAGGAATGTGGGGACAGCCACAGTTTTGTAAAATAAAATTACATTCGGTTTTTTTATTTTCCGTGTTCCGGGGAAAATTTCTTCTGTTTTATTTTTTAGGTAGCTATGAAATTGTCCACAGATGTGTTTAAATTTTGTTAGCTTACTTCCAAAAGGGGGTGTGACGCAAACATATGCTTTCGTTGAAGAGAAATGCACTAGCATCTCTACCCCCCAACTCCACTCTCACTTTCACGTTGGTCGTCCCTGTTACGACGAGCAATCCACTCCAAGGTTGTGGTATTCAATCCCTTCGGCGGAGTGGATCGGTAAGCAAACGAGAGATGGGGGTTCTGTCAGGGCAGCCTGGGGGTATCCTGGGTCCTGGCCTGGCAGGATGGTGCTCATCGGCAGCAGGGTGTGCATCTAGTGTGGAGGCGTAGGAGCCTACAGTAGGTCAATGGCTGCACACATGGGCTAAATTAGTTAGTCTACTACGATCCGGCAGAGAGAGCTCGTCAGCTTAGGTGAAAGCAACTCTCTAGGGGAAGAGCAGCCTGAAATCAAAGTTCCTGGTCCCCCAGGTTGGTAGTTTTACAGCAGACCAGTAACCTGCTAAAGCGAAAATTATATGTACTTACAGAACTCATACGATTCTCGGAAATCGGATGGGTAATACGGCAAAATGACCTGAACTAACGTAAGATGACAAATGGAAATGGATTAATGATATTTAAGAAAATACCTTTCTTTACGATTAATATTACCAGTCGAGTTTATGATTCCGTAACAACTAAACATATTCCAAATAATGAGTGGCAGAAAGGTACTGCTGTTGCGTACCTTAGTTTAAGTTACAGAAAGTTACATAAAAAACTAAGCTTTTAAATATAGTGAAATAAAATTAAAAGAAAATCGGGTCAAAGTTTTAAGTTAATCATAATGCAATACGAGCTTATGTTGTACACTGTGTGATACTGTGGGCAAATAATGGCAAAGCAGTGCTCGTACATCCACGTTCTAAAAGACAAAGTTAATCAAACACCACAGAATATTAAACCAAAGCGACATACATGAAACAAACTTGTTATAATTACGTTGAGTGTAGTTTGTGGTTGAGGCGGAAAGTTGAGTACAAAGGACACCACCTACGGCAGGTAGACGGTGTAAAATTTGCCTTGACAAATGTGAACGCAGCAAAGAAAGTTGGCCGTTTAGTTTAAATATTTGAAACTTTCTGAGAAAACTATGTGTTATATTTTGTTGCATGACGAGAATGCCTGAAAAGATAGACCATTCTCATTCACTATTTTAAACAAATTTTTTATTATCATTTATTTTTTAAACGTTGTGATTCCCTCGCTTTAGTCACTAAAGTTGTTTTTCTTAATAAAAACAATCATCGCAATAGTTCTATTACAAAGTATTGTCAAGATGGTGTCAATGATCGTCGTATGGTACAGTGGAAAAGAAAATATAAGACACCAATGAAATCAATAATAACCAGCTTTAAATATCACAATTAATAATTTGGAATCAACAAGATAGTCTCTTACAACAATTTAAGTAAAAATATTGTTCACACCGAATGATAATGTCAATTGATAGAGTCCTGCACAATTATAACACAATAACACTTCGCCACAATACTTCGAACCTCACTTGAATAAATCACCACTTAAACGCACTGAGTAATCGCCCGACGTAAACTGACTCTCCGTCACTGGATGCTTATATTTATACCCCTCCCTATAAGATGCCAGAATAATCGGTCACTTTATGGATACCCAGTTCGTCGAGCAAACTGGGTATTACAGGGGCTCTAGAATCCACCAGAAACAGTGCAAACTGTCTGGCATTGAACACAGTGCGCCTGTCTGGAATAGCCTCGATTGTTGACGCATGATAAATGTCACGTAATTGTCTCTCATCTCAAAGTTGCAGCAATATGTACGCACACACACATTACAGCTGGGCTCTGCTGTATGTAGAACGTTTCATATTACGTAACAGTGTTGTTATTAGAAAGCACGCAATCCAATTATATTTTGAGTAATTTGCATTTGCATTCTGAATCGTATATTCAGATCAGACCGTGACAAACTAACTTGCATTCTGTTTGCTTAGACTGTAAATTAAGGTGTTTTAAGTTTCATATTATAAATCCTCGATTAAGTTATTAAACTACGTATCTAAAACTACAATGAGGTGGCAAAAATAACAGGAAGGTTCTTAGAAAACAGATATATGTCTTTAAAAAAGTGGAAAGAAAACGTTGTTGCTATCAAACGTTTTATGTAGAATTTTAAATTGAACTGTTTCAGAAAGTGAATTCGTAAATTAAGTGTAGTTGAAAATTTATTTCTTTTTTTAATTTTTTTTTAAGTTTAGTTAACTTAACAAAAATACAGAGATTGCAGATTTGTAAATATAAGTATTTCACTACCGACTCGGAACACAAAGTTTTTTATGGGTAAAAAAGTAAAAGTTTTACCTCATAACCTGAACCAGTTTTCGCTTTTATAAAGCTTCTTCACAGGCTGACGCTGGGAGCACTGTCCGTCTTGTTGTTAGCGAGGGTATCGACTTCCGAAAGATCGATGTTGTGTTTTTGGGGTGTGAATGTTCGAATAATGCGTGTGCATTCATCGAACGAACATCGATCTTTCCAAAGTCGATACCGTCACCAACAACAAGACGGACAGTGCTCCCAGCGGCAGTCTCTGAAGAAGCTTTTTAAAAGCGAAAACCGTTTCAGGTTATAAGGTAAAACTTTTACGTTTTTACCCATAAATACTTTGTGTTCCGAGTCGGTAGTGAAATAATTATATTTAGTTAAGTAACGGACACGTCATGGACAACGAAGTCCAAGAACGCAGATTTGTGATGGTAGTGGATCAAGTTAACAGCTTTCGTTGTGCTTTTCATGATTCGTTTTGATGATGAAAATATATCTGCTGAAACTATTTCTGTACTTACATGTTTTAAATTAGTTGCAAAGTTTATGCAGGTGTTTAACAGAAAAGTGTTTTCTGTGACCGAGAGTAATGAAATACATAATTTACATAAAATCATACATTTTACAATATTTACTGCATGGCATAGTTACTACAGTAGGAATGACATATGTAATCTAAATCTACTACAATATATAGACTACTAAGTGTGTTAGTAAAATTAAAATATTACTAACATGTTTTTTCAACCAAATTTAATTTGCACTTTTCATTCCAAAAAGTAACAGATTTCGACTATGTAAAAGGTAAAATTAAAACTTTTAACGAGGAGATAATCTATAGTAAAAAAGAGAATTTTTAAATTAATAAAATCATTACGTTTATGCTTATACGTGTTCATATCTCCACTGGTTTGTTTGACTAAAACCAGTTTCTGTTCAAATATCGCTTGCTGTATGTGTTCATTTTGTATTTTTAAACTCTTCTCTGAGTATTAATTTGTTCTTTCTCAAGCATCTAATTTCCCAACTTCTCCAAAGCATTCCCCCAACTTCGTCGTGCTAAATGTAATGTTCTGTCATTTCAATGTTTTCACCATTTTCAAGTCATAAACTACGACATGAAAATGATGAAAACGCTGAAAGGCTTCGTCAAGAACATCACATTTAGCAGTTCAGTAAATAAATACGTTTGACAAATTTTGAGTTACAGAAACTGCTAATTCAAATAACAACGTCGTAGTTTACGACTTGAAAATGGTGGAAACACTGAAAGGCCTCGTCCAGAACATGACATTTAGCAGTTTAGCAAATAAGCACGACGAAGTTGGAGTTACAGAGACTGTTAATTCAAATAACAAGATTAACCAAAGCATTCCGTATTGTTACGACATTACAGAAGAGTCTACGTGTTTGTCGAATGTGCCAGAAGAATCTCGCTCTAATGTGTGTGGCAGACGTGACTGTAGACGCATTCGCCAGGCTTTTCTCGAAGCCGCCAGCCGCGCGGACTGTGTCAAGGCCGCAATTAATTACGTAGTACACACTGGCGCTAAGACGTAGTTTGGAACGTTCTGGTCTGTGAGCGGAGGTATAAATACATGGCGGCAGCGGCCTTAGTTTTCAGTATAGCTGCGATATATTTACAGTGCGGTTCGAGAGTTATTATCGCGTGAGATTACTGTGTGCGTTCAAGTGGTTATTAGTGAAGTGTTTAATAATGGGGCGGGATAATTGCAATACAATTGTGTTTAATTTTATTGGACATTTTATTGCGTGTGAACAATTTTTATTTGATTTGTTGTGATAGACTGTGTTGTTAATTACGAACTGTTTAACTGTAAAAATTAAAGCTGCTGATTAGTGACTTAATTGGTGTCTTGTATTTTGTTTCCACTGTACCTACGACGATCAAGTAGACCGACGTAACAGTATATTACTCCATTCTACTTCCATAGTGTTACTAGTAAGGACTAATTATACATGTATATGTATATATTGTATTATATATTGTATATGCAGAGTACGGTTAGTTGACCTCTTCTGGTACAGATTACAGATACACCTTTCATGGAGCATATATAGTTTGAAAGCTTCCTTTCTATGTACTCCAGAAATATTGCTAGCTTTCCTCCATGTTGTCCAGATCTCAGTTTTAGAAACCACTATATTACGATCAGTGTTTATATTCTGTATACTCTGCACCTCTGAAAACGTGGGTATCCCTTCCTTGTGAATACGTCTTTTGACTAACAATAATGTAATTAATTAATCCCTTTTATCTAAAAAATATGTTGGTTACTTTCACCTTTATTTGTTTTAGCAGATTCTTGAAATCTTACCCCATTTTCGTGATAAACGACTGTCCGAAAAGACCAATAACCTTTTTTAATAGCATGTTACCACCTTTGGTATTATGCACAATACCTACAAGATACGTGTTATTATCAATTAATTGTACATTTTACAGGAGGGTAATACAATTGAGCTAAATTCAAATTTTGTTGTGGTGTTGAAAAGTCTTGTAGTTTAATTAACTGTGGTATGTAACTAGTTGTATATAACTAAGTAAACTTCTTTTGCAACTCATCGTAAAATAAATGTGACTCTTTCTCGTTACCACTCTCTGGCGCATATATACTCCCAGGCCCGGCTCCAGGCAGGGGCGAACCATGCCACCGTCCAGGGCGACAAATTTTAAAGGGCGGTAGATTCCGGGATGTTAAGTTTTGAAATTGAGGGAAAAAATAGGATTATTCACTTAATTTCATCACAATATGTAAGATTAGTTAGAATTACTTTATGTACAAAGTCAGCGGAGTTTAACGAAGAGTCGAAAACTCGTGAACGAGAGAACGTAAACCTGACTTTTTCGAAGTTCAAACTTATTAAAACTTATCTCAGATCGAGTATGTCCGAGACTCACCTGAGTGGTCTGGCAACTATATCTATAGAACATCACTTGATTAGCCGAATCACTTGATTACAACGAAGGAGTTTGCCAGTCCGAAAACTAGACGAGTTTTTTTTAACTAAGGTATATAACACTACTTGTGTTATATTTCAATAATAATAAATTTTAGTTAGTATTTTAATTTTAAGTCATCACATAGGCACACATTTGTATTGCCTCACGATTCCTTGTATTGTCTCTAGAGTTTTTATTGTAGCCGTTCGCCGCATCGTAAACGCGAAAAAGTTCTAGTTATTTGATAAACACAACAATGCAAACATTCATTCCTAGTCGTCGACATTTGAACGCAATCGCCGTATGTTTAGAGTAGGTCTAGTGTGCGTGAATGTGTTCAGAGTTAAAATAAGGAGGGGGCGGCACTCATAAATACTGCACAGGGCGGTAGAAGCGCTGGGGCTGGCCGTGTATACTCTGACTAAAAGACTCCCCCTATTAATCTAACCAACATAATTTTATGATTAACTAGAGTATACGATTTCTCCACTTGTGGTCTAGCAATATCCCTACTTGTTTTATACCTATTCTATATACCTATAGCTATACTATATACCTTATATACCTTATATACTATTCTAGCAGAATAAGCTCTTGTTTTTCTGAGAAACTCTACTATACAGCAACATGTAAGAGTATATATACTATGTGCCTTTGAATTTTTTTATAGTTTCAGTAATAAAAAACTAAGAATAAATTGTTCCTTTATTTTACAAAAAGAAACCGTTTATCGGGTAAAAATGATTTTAGTTTATATTACTTTTATACGAATCCGTTTTACATCGATGTTGTTATTTGGAATGCAGCAGAAAATTATGAAAATATGTAATGCAAGTCTTGTCAGCTTAAAATATTCTGTTTCAGAAAAACCCACTGCGCTGCCTTCTAAAGCCTTGATCAAATGATTGTTGAGGCGCACGTCTTCTATTGTGTTTGGTAGAGTAAGTAATAAGACAGAATAACATTACAACAATGACACAGAATAACATTACATAAATTATTCCATTAACAAAAAGAAACAATGTATCAGAACAGAAAATACAGAATACACTGAACTACATCATTAATTAACATCCTGAAATAATTCAAAAATAGTTTACACAAGTGAAAATGTGCTTGCCAAGGACACTGTCAATAATTCAAACTCATCAGCCACATGACTGTGTGTGTGTGTGTGTGTGTGTGTGTCGCCACAAGACTAGACTTGCTCAATTCCCAGTTTATGAATAGCAATGTGTACTGCAGTCTATTGTTGTACAATCTCATGGGTTTTTTGCAAACGTAGCACAGAACTTCACATCTAAAGTAAGCAACTCACTACTCTTTATGTGTCACTGATTACACTCTACTGTACCTAGTTAAACAACAGCCAGCTGAGATTTAAGAGAAAATTCACCGCGGAGATTTTACAGAAGACAAGATATTGTTAACGGCAATTTCACACGGAACATTATTACTGACAACTTGAAAAACAATTTTGATTTTCAAAGAAACTAGTATACAAGAATTCTTCATGTTTGTGACTGTCAATTAAACTAATGTAACAAACAGTAAATACCACTTAATTACTACTGCTGTACAGTAGATAGAAGTCATAATATAATATACCTAATACAAGTCGTAATAATACAAGTCACCAGTTAGTGATATCCGCACAGAAAAACTCACAATGACAGCTTTATACAAAATAGCTCCAAAATTATCGTTACGATTCGCTTATGCAGCTCACCACAACAACTTAGGCCTACTAATTAGATGGTCTTCTTTTATCAAAGAAGCTTTTTTTTATTAAAAGGTAATATTTTGGCCTTTTAATAAAAAAAACAAACTTGTTGCATAGCTCCGACGTTGCTTAAGATCTATCTAAACATCATGGAGGAAAAAATGCCGTAATATGGTTGTACCTACCAGCTGCAAATGACAAGATGTTTACACATACACTTTCAGACAATCAGGCTATAATTGATACAAAATATATGCTTACGAAACTAGCAGAAGTATATGCGAAATGGGGTCTCGAAATAAATACCTCAAAAACTGAGTACCTTATAGAAGGCGTTGAAGGTCAAGATCTAAAACTAGGAACAAAAGTGATAAATATTAAAAACCTTAACTATTTGGGTGTAACAATGACATCGGATGGTGACAGTTATCAAGAAATAAAAGTAGGAATAGGACAATCTTAAGCAACAACAAAATAAATTAAACAGTCTGCTTTGGAGTCCACGAGTAACAAAAAACCATAAAATCAGAATATATAAAACTACGTATAGTCGAAAGTATAGGCCTATATGGAGCAAAACTATGGGAAGTTAATAAAATTAATAAATTCATAATAAGAGCTATGGAGATGGATTACTGGCGGAGGTGCTGTAGACTAACAAGACTAGATAGAGTGAGAAATTTAGAGATAAGACAAGGGATGGGAATCGATCTTGACATTATAGAAACAATAGAAGAATGAAGACTGAATTGGTTAGGACACCTAAAAAGGATGTGTCCAAACCCTCTAGAAGAAAAAAAGGAAGACCTAAACATTCATGGAAAATAGACGTCGAAGATGCAATGAATGCAAGAGGACTCACAGAACAGGACTGTTCAGACCGAAGCCAGTGGAAGCTAGGATGCAAGAGGTGGTGTCAGTCGTAATTAAATTGGTTAAAAAAACATTTCGGCTACTCAGGATATCGGTAGCCATATTCAGGCTAAAACAAAACAAAAATATTACAAATAAAAGATAAACAATACTCTGTTCTACAATTGAGAAAGATTCAAAATATTCCAGGAATCAAAACGACAAGTGATTAAAATTTACGATGGCACCAGTTCCAAAAGAGGATTTTCGAGTAAGAAATCACCCACCGCTTTGATCTTTTAAAGTCCTCTATATGTTGTGGACAGAGTATTGTTTGTCTTTTCTTTGTGCTGTTTTCAGCTTTGTTTTTGCCTGAAGATAGCTACCGATTTGTTGTGTCGCTGAAACCCGCTTATTAATAGAAAATGCAGCGGTGGAAGGAGTCCGTCTCCCTAGTAGGCCTAATGCCGATAACAGTGGCGGCTGGTGGTTCAAAATTTTGATGGTTGCAGTAGTTGGTTCAGTGGATGCGAGAGAAAATAAAAGACATTAAACTATTAAAGTCACAGTTATACAAAATCATTACTACATTTTATTACCTCAAACAACGGATAACGTTTACCAGTCAAACGTAAACACTAAACCTGACACACCTTATAATTCAAGAAGGCTGTGCTGATATCTCATGACACAAAGTCGCTCTACAGCGGTACTAGTGGGGCGTTGCAGAAACTTTGCAATCGCCTTGCTTACATAGGGAACACTGGGCAGTTGTGAAGAGTAGCGCACCTCCTCTCATACGTTTGTGTAGTAAGCTCTGCCTTAATACTGTTCAAGTTGCAAGCGGCCTACAACGACCAGACTGCGCGCCACATTTGAATTGTACGCTAACATTGCCGCGTACAATCTAACACGCTCTCCGTTGAAATTTATGACAATTTTAGCTGGTCAACGTTTTCGTATATTATTTTTTAGTTAGGTATTCTACATTGGTGTTTGTGCAACGCTGCAACCTTAACACCAGCCGTCACTGGCCAATAAACCATGACCGATGTCCTTTAAAGAAATTGTACCACAACAACTGATGTACAATTCCAATTTTGTCACTACTTATTCCCACACTGCTAAATACTTCGTCCTTAAACGACCTAAAGATGGTGGAAACACCGAAAGGCCTAGTCAAGAACGAAGCATTTAGCAGTGCGGCAATAAAAGGTCGTTTAATACCTGAAGATCGTGGAGACACCGAAAGGCCTAGTCAAGAACGAAGTATTTAGCAGTGTGGCAATAAAAGATCGTTTAAGACCTGAAGATGGTGGAGACACCGAAAGGCCAAGTCAAGAACTAAGTATATAGCAGTGTGGCAATAAAGGGTCGTTTAAAACCTCAAGATGGTGGAGACACCGAAAGGCCTAGTCAATAAAGAAGTATTTAGCAGTGTGGCAATAAAAGGTCGCTTAAATGGTGGAGACACCGAAAGGCCTAGTCAAGAAAGAAGTATTTAGCAGTGTGGCAATAAATGGTCGTTTAAGACCTGAAGATGGTGGAGACACCGAAAGGCCCTAGGTCAAGAACGAAGTATTTAGCAGTGTGGCAATAAAAGGTCGTTAAAAACCTCAAGATGGTGGAGACACCGAAAGGCCTAGTCAAGAAAGAAGTATTTAGCAGTGTGGCAATAAATGGTCGTTTAAGACCTAAAGATGGTGGAGACACCGAAAGGCCTAGTCAAGAACGAAGTATTTAGCAGTGTGGCAATAAAAGGTCGTTTAAGACCTAAAGATGGTGGAGACACCGAAAGGGCTCGTCAAGAACGAAGTATTTAGCAGTGTGGCAATAAAAGGTCGTTTAATACCTAAAGATGGTGGAGACACCGAAAGGGCTCGTCAAGAACGAAGTATTTAGCAGTGTGGCAATAAAAGGTCGTTTAATACCTAAAGATGGTGGAGACACCGAAAGGGCTCGTCAAGAACGAAGTATTTAGCAGTGTGGCAATAAGTAGTGACAACGTTGGTATTAAGATGGTTGCTAATAAAACTAACAAAACTGGTGTTGTACAGTTCTTCCAAACACCTCTATTTATCGCTTGCCTGATGGTCTGATGTAGTTACGCTGTCTCACTGCGAACATTAAATCATTATTATATAATTAACAAACATTATATTACTCACATCATGTTCAGTTTGCAACAGTACTTTACAGCCCTGAGGACGTAAGTGTTATGTAGCAATGGGGCAATGTTGCAACAACTCGCAAAACATCATGTCCGAAAATTTGAAACAATTTAGCCAGATAGCTTTAAGTTCAAATTCTGCCAGCCATTTCGGACAATCCGGAAGTTCAGATACCATAAACACGACAGTACATGACAGGATACAAATAGAGAATAAGATATAATATGCCAAGTTAGACTATTGAGAAGCAAACTCATTAGTCGTAATACAGAAATAAAAATATATAAGACACTTATGCGACCGGTTGTCACTTATGGAGGTATGACATGGACACTGACAAAAATGGTTTGGAAAAACTGAAAACATTAAGAAGGTTTGAAAAAAAAGTTCGTAAAACATGTTTATAGCCCGGTTAAACAAAATTAAGAATAGAGAATAAGAAATAACCAGAAGATGGATGGGCTATTGAATCATGAAAACGTTTTAAGATTCATAAAGGTTAAACGAACACAACAGCTAGGCTGTAACCTAGAGCGGATGGATGATCAGCGTATGCCAAAGAAAATCATGAGGCGCAAGTCTATAACAGCAGAAACAGGGGCCGATCTAGGGTAAGATTGTTGTATGATGTGCTAGAATGTATCAGAAGAATGGATGTGAGGAGTTACACTAGGATGGCAATGGATTGGTGACGAGTCCTTTCTGTGTGTCCACCATCTTCAGGTCTTAAACGACGACCTCACTACTTACTGCCACACTGCGAAACATTTCGTGCTTGACGATGCATTTTGGTGTCTCCACCATCTTCAGGTCTTAAACGACTCACTACTTATTGCCACACTGCTAAATACTTGAAGATTTAAGTATTGCTTCACTGTTTACACTGTCTACACTACTGCTACTTATTGGTACACTGTCATTTAAGACCTGAAGGTGGTGGAGACACCGAAAGGCCTCGTCAAGAACGATGTATTTAGCAGTGTGGCAATAAGTAGTGACAAAGTTGGTGTAAAGTTATTGGGATTGTCCGATTAAAGTAGAGAAAATTGGAACCTTCTCGTCAACATTACACCAGACACGTGTTAGTGGCTGCGTATAAAACTGTCTCTGTGAGGTAAAGAGAACTGTGATAGTTATCCGAAAATAGTACCGTCGATTCCAGTGCGGTAAGAAATGGAAATTATTTTATTCGTTTATCTATGTTTAAAATCATACAAAACTGTTTAATTTAGTGACATCTTGTTACTGTTTGTGTCTAATGCTAATAAGACAACTTCATAACTAGGAAAACCATTGTAAACCAGCAACATTATTTCATACAATTGTTAATAAATACCGTGTACAGATTCCTGTAGCGGTGAAAAATTAATTCCACTGTTCAATAATACCATTCAATCCTGGTAACACACAAACCGTACCATTTATTCCTGGGGAACAAACAAACCCTCCCAAAGGGTCGAAAAAAGTATACAAATTTTGTTAATCTATTAATTTCTGGACTATTTTGTTATTATTTTTTTAATCTATGTACTCAAATAACAGTAACTCTTTTTTAAATATACAAATAGATTTATTACACATCAACTGTTTACCCCTATACGTTTGAAATATGAAATATTATAGGAAAATCAATTCACTCAATAAGTGTCCTGCAAACAATATTTCAATAACGCGTGTTTTTATTGCGTTATGACAGTTTCTTTTTGGAACTGATTTCAGGATGCTATCACACGTTTTTCAGCCACTTTAAAGCCAGTAATATTGATTACTCTTAACTTGTTAATTTTTTGATATGAAGCACACTCAACCCCCCCCCCCAAAAAAAAGAGCAACGTTCTTGATAGACACTGAACATGTCTCCATTATACTATAAAATTGCAAAGCCTCTTTTACATTAACGCTCCTCTTAGCTATTGGAACGACCGTTTTGGAATCGAAGAGTGGGTTTACAGACTTTTTAACGTTAGTGGTCATAAGAAATTTACTCTAAAACTAGAACAACAATACTTATCATTTCAGACATTCTCAACATAATTTACAGTATAATAGTCTTCTGTAAAAAGGTATTAACATTTGAACAAAGAGAAACATGTACGTACAGTTTTCCCCCATACGTTTAAATTTAGAAGATAAATTTACACTGTCTGCTGTTGTCGGTGACCTTTGTACTCAACTTTGCACTTTACTCAGAAGCTACCCTCAGCGTAATTAAAATTGTTGTAACCCATGTGTGCGTGTTTTTGATTGTCATTGTGTTTTGAGAGTATTATCTTTTGAAAACAGACTGTTTAATTAGTGTATGCAGGAGAAAATCGTTGTCACCATTTGCCCTACAGATTAAACACAGTGCACTACAGTATTATACTTTAAATACCAAAGTGAGATTGTCGTCCAAAGTTATAGAAATGTAATGTGTAAAAGTGTGGAAGGCATGGGAGACAAGCATTTGAATATAAGCCAGTGGGAACGAGAGATCGTGGAAGACCCTGGAAAAATGGTTAGATACTCTGTGAAATTGGAACAGGGTTTAGCCCAAAACATGTATTGAAGAAGAAGAAGAAGAAGAAGAAGAAGAAGAAGAAGAAGAAGAAGAAGAAGAAGAAAAAGAAAAAGAAGAAGAAGAAGAAGAAGAAGAAGAAGAAGGAGGAGGAGGAGGAGGAGGAGGAGGAGGAGAAGAAGAAGAAGAAGAAGAAGAAGAAGAAGAAGAAGAAGAAGAAGAAGAAGAAGAAGAATGAGGAGGAGGAGGAGGAGGTGGAGGAGAAGGAGGAGGATGAGGATGAGGAGGAGGGGGAGGGGGATGAGGAGGAGGAGGAGAGGGAGGAGTTATAAAGACTGGAACACATGGAAACATGTACGAACAGATTTATTTGCTGTTTTTACAATTTACTAGACATACTGTTACATTGACTGCAGTGGCGATACCTTTTTACTCAATTTTTCACTTCTCGCGAGGAGCACTCAACGTAACAAACAAGTCAACCATGTTTCGTGTGTGTCGTCTCGTCTTAACATTCCATTGTGTTTTGATTAGCTTACGTCTTGAGAAAAGAATGTTTAATTAGTTTATGGACGGACACTGCTTTATCATTGGTTGTCTACACGATACAAATTATATAGGACATAAATATTTTAAATTGTGATTTTATATTACAATTTAGATTGTAACTTGACATTTTACAAATATTGCTCTATTTTTGTCCTGAATTTATATTAAAGTAAGTTACTTTCTTAAAAAAAATATTATTTTTAATTACGATATATAAAGCCGCACTGGTGATTTCTCAAGGCTCTTCCCACACTTCTTTATGGGTCTGAGAATTGGACGTTAACGAAAGGCTAGGCCAGTCGCATCCATGCGGCTGACATGAGGTTTCTCAGGCACATGGCAGGGTATCACTTCTCCATGATCATAGAAGAAAGACAGATAGACGGCAGGAACTGAATATTATGCGTATATACTAGATAGGATCGCCCAGTATCGGCTGAATTGGTGGGAACATCTTTGCCGAATGGATGACTGCCGGATCCCCAAACAACTATGGAACTATAAGCCGAGGTGACGGAGAGGTGAGGGACGTCCGAGGAAGCTCTGGAGTGACCAGCTCTAATGTTTGCCTGTTTCAAACCGGAACAAACCACCCCTGGTTTAATCCTTGAAGATGATGTTAATGATATATAAAACCTAGAGTTTCCTCATAGGAGGGTCTGAAATTTAAAGCGTACACACAAGTATAAAGTATAATGTCGGTTTCGTGAATGTTTTATGTTGTAATTATGCAAAGTTAAATCAGATAGAGGTATAGAAAATAACGTGACGAATTTCACAAGAATATGTGGGACGATTTAGAGAAGGTTGTAAAATAAATGTAGAAAAGAAACTGAAATAAAATGTTATAAAACAATGACAACACCTACACTACTGTATGGTTCTAAAACTTGGGGCAAAAAGAAAAAAAGATGAACAGAAAATACAAACTGCAGAAATGAAATTTCTAAGTCAGTTAAAAGGTGTAATCGACGAGATCATATAAAAAATGAAGAGATTTAGGAATAATAAAGGATTAAAGAATACAGAAGAAAATACATTCAATAAATCAATAGAATGGAAGAAAATAGAATACTGAAGATGGCGGAAGATTACAAGCCTAGAAGCAGAAGAAATGTTGGTACACCTAAGAAAAGGTAGACTGTGAAATAGGAACAGGCCGCTAAAGCCTAAAACCGTTAAAAAGACGATGATGTTAAATCAGATAACAACCCTAAGTTCTGTCGCTTATTTACAAATGCATTCTTTCATATTTTAGTTTATGCTAACATGTATCATAGTAATGATCATAAAGAAACCTAACGCAGTGTTTTGTATTCTGCCAAACCTCTGAGTTTACTACTTTGTCATATCTTGGCGAAACTTGTAAATCGATGGTATTTAAATAAAACAAAGTACTGTCAAAATAAGTATTCAGTAATGGGATGCTTACTTTACAAGTGACGTAAGGCTCTTGCAGACCCAAGAATTTGTACACCAACAGATAGCAGCAAATTGTTATTCATAAACTGTGCTTTGAACATGTCAGATCTGGCAGGGCCGCTAACAGACAAAGTCGTATCGTTGCTGAGTTTGCACTGTTTGCGGCTAGCTATGTAAGTATACATTTTTGTATCTGTCAATTTCAATTCTGCAGAATTACTTCAGGATGCATTATTATTTGGCAAAATTGTCAAATGATTGTCTAACTCCCATTATTGTTATGTGTAGGGGAAAGTAGTACACAGTAGTCCATCGTTGAAATTTTGTGCTCAATATAGTACTGATCAATAACATGCAATGCCGCCAACATAACTGCAATAGTAAATGAAATATCATCTGATGGTACACATAATTTTTTACAAAAATTTAATAAACGACTTTATAGAATACTTTCAGCTTTTTCATGTTGCTCTTAATACTTTGACAGACTTTAATACACAAAAAAGTAGTACATTGCCCAATAGCGGTCTTGCATTGGTTAGTCTGCAGTTGAAAAACCCCCTCCTAACACCCATTGCCACAAATAATTCACAAGTAAATTATGTTCTACCAAACCTAGTAAAATCTTTCTTTTCGTTAACGTAAATGGGAATATTGTTATGGCGGTCTCACGGATCGTCGTACAGTACAGTGGAAACAACACCAACGAAGTCACCAATGAAGTCACTGATCACCAGCTTCAGTCAGCCACAGATAACAATTTTAAATCAACAAAATGCTCTCCTACAGTAATTCAACTTAAATTTATATACACGCAATAATAATGTCAATTACTAGAGTTCCGCAGTTCTACACTTATTATAAAACAATAGGAAATTGCCACTATTTCCGCAACAACCTCTTGACACGCGCTCTACAATCTCGCCAGGTGTAACTAACTAACTAAGCCGGCCGTCGACGCTTATATAGATCGCGCAGATGTTTCAGAATAATTGTCCATACTTTTAGCGGCGTTCCAGCATAATTTACGTAGTTACAAAATACTCGAACAGTGTAGAAGGTACTGTCCAGCCTTGACGGAGACACTGCATCCGCTCGGCTAGTTATAGATTGCAAACAGCTGTAACTTGGTAACGATATCTGCTGCAAACGTTATCTTGGTAACGGTGATTATTTTAAAAATCCGTGAAACTACAAAAGAAAACTTCTGAAGTTTTTATATAAACGATTTTATAAAAACGCTTGTGGTATTGATGTTTTTAGAGCTCAAACACTTATTACACCATTTTAAGATTTCACATAGCGGTTTTTGGAACTATTGTAAGCTTACAGTACGCACGACACGGATATCAATACATTGTAATTTATTGATTTATTATTGTAAATACAGAAACGGAGTTATCTAGTTATATGTCTATCCAAATCTCTCCATTGATTAGGAACGTAAAGATAGCTGATTTTGTTTCTTCTAATTTTTGTCTACATGCAGATTCGTAGAATCAAACTAGTCTATATACTTTTTATCGATATAGAATCAAAGATAACATTTTTTTAAATTAAGTATTTGTTAGGCCAGACTGGACTGTAGAGCGAGGTAAAATAGGTCTCTAATGTTGGAATACAAATGTACCCACTTTGTATACAGCGCCCGACGCGCTCGTTAAACATGCGACACGTTGTGTTTATATTGCTGTCATCGCAATGTCAGTGTCAGCACTGACATTACTTACTGTCCTTCCACGCGCTCAGAAAACCTGTTGACCTTCAGTTGACTTGTATTAACCTTTGAATCATTAACAGTGATTTGCATAAACACGGCCTAACACAAGAAACACCATACACACACACGCACGATATATTGACACTAAAGGAAATACAATTACCGACTGCTTGTGTTGTTTTTGGATTTCACACTGACAGTTTGTATCACTGCTGTACAGGAAATATAGACTCTGAACAGTAATACTTATTAAGTTACCAGAATCACATCTATTATCAAAATTCAAGAAATTAATATAATACGATTTTTTAAACCAAAAATGTGAAACACAATATTAAACGTGAGTATTTCAATTTTTGCCTACAAGTTTTGTTGCTTTTCAAAAAAAAAAAAAGTTTCAAACAGACTTATTTGTTGTTCACTTTGCTAGAATTACGTTCATATGAGTATTATTACTGATTCAAAGTTAAGCTTCTAATTATGTTCTTATGCTATATATTGTAAAATATTTGATGGTGTAATAAAATACTATTACACCTACAATGCAAGCGCACAATTTTTGCTCAAAAGGCACATAATTCGAGAAGACAACAGCGTAGCTTTAGACACCATATGAAATGAGTATTATAAAAGTAAGGTTGCAGGCGTTTACTGGATATTAAGTAAAAAAAATTGAAAATAGTGCGTAATTATTAAAATTGTTTTACACTAAGTCTGGAATATCGTCATCATGTTCACAACACACTTGCCATGCAACTTACCAGACGTAGAAACCTGATAAAGATATCATAGTTTACATGTGTGATGGCTGTTATGGAGGAGACAATTACGGTGTTATCTGTTGTCTCCATTGTTTTTCAGTTTTTTAAATCTATCTTACATGTAATTAATGGCAAGCAATTAATTTATACGTGAAGTTTAGTTTTATTGCACAAAATGTCTACTTAAAACTGGAAAATTAATATAGTTTTATTTATAATGGATTATAAAAAATATTAATATTATAAAAATTAAAAATCCATGGAGGCTTTTAGAAATTAATTAATAATGTCTGTTTGACCGTTGGTAGTTACATATTTAAGAAGAAATATTAATATTCCTGATTTAATTGTAATTTTTTCTTAAGATATCATACAGAATGAATCCACGAACTATCGCAATATTAGATAAACCTACCCCTATTATCTATAAATGTAACACAACAGGGCTGAGTTATATCAAGAGCGATTCATTGTGTAACATATATAGGAATAGGGCTTTCAATTATAATTGCCTACCAGTTAGCGTTTTCATAAAATTGCATGTTACTTTTATACAGGGCTATGTTTGCTGGTTTTTTGTTATGTGTGACTTCAGAGTTACGCATTGTTGATATTCAGTTGATGGATAGTCAGTGCGCATCTTATATAAACACGGAATTGTATTGTATCGTAGGAACAGAAGATACCGTCGTGATGGATAACTGAATAAATTACAATCTTTCATTCTCGCAATCTGTTCTCATCGAATTGCTGTTTCCGTCTTCTTAAAGTATACGTACGTGCTTTATGCTTCTTACGTGGGTAAAATTATTTCAAATCACTTGCCCGCAATTCTACTCAACCATCGAAAACATGTATGTTTATCTAAAGTACAAACATATTTTCTATTTAAGCAATTAGCCTTTATTTTTGTTTTTTTTTTAAATAAATTTTATTCTTAGTAAATGAAGTAATTAAAGGAATGTCCTCAAAACTAAGGTCAACTTATTTTAATTAATGTAGGTGCCTCGATGTTATTCAACAAATTAATATTATATTTATATTTTGATTAAATACTGATTAAATATTAGTATGTGCTCATTTATAAATTTTGGAAGCCATAAAAAAGACTGGACGTATTACAGGTCAATAATACGAGTATGCTGAGTTAACTACAAAAGAAATAACGTAATCACAAACATACGGCATTAAATACAAGTGAAAATAGGGGAATACTTAGATAAATGGTTCTGCAAAGATGTAACTCAAATAAAGCGTTAATTAATCTGTTACCTTTGTATGTAACATAAATCCTGCGTATGTAGAATTTAGGACGCGTGTGTAGGTTAGATACGATAAAACTATCTAACAGCAAACGCACAAGTAAGTACTCTCCGTCTTGCCATCATCATCATCTTCACGACACGGCACAGGCAAGGTGCTGCCTGTTCCGCTTTCAAAGATCATCCAGCCATCTTTTCCTGGGTTTACCCACACAAATGTGTCCTAAGGTTTGCATTTCCAGACCTGTTTGACCACTCAGGAAACTGATATTCTTTGTAAGCGTTCTTTCTACCGTTGTTCGTAATATTTTAATTTTTCATTTAAATTGACAACTTGTAACTCTTCTCTTATGGGCTCATTGTTTGTACGGTCAAGTTTGGAACACCTTTCATCTCTTCTGAAAAACGCCATTTCCGAGGCCTGTATTTTACTGTCTTGTTTCTTGGTTGTTGTCCACAATTTACACTCATAGAATAGTACAGGGACTGCCATAACTTTGTAGAACTTTAATTTTGTACCTTGTTTCTAAAAATACTGTTGTCTCACATATCGTCTGAAACTTAACGTCAATATTATAAGTCCTATTATAGATAATACTATTTCCCAAATAATTAAAACGGCTCAGCTGTTCTAGAATTTTATCATTAATTATTGTTTTTGTATTCTTATTGGCCCCTTGCCAGGAAATGCCGTTACCTTTGTTTTTTATAATGGAGATTTTCACATAATTTTTTTTCGTATTGTACTCCCCGTCTTATAGTCAGTTAATTCTTCATAAGGTACAGAGGTCAGTGTCCAACGATTTGAGTTTTGCAGTGCGTCTTCTTTTAATAGCGAACGCGATATATCTTTAAGTAATTAACATTTTTAACATGCTTTTATTGCAGAGCTAGTAAATTGTACTCAAGGTAACCTCTGTCGTGTCTTAAACAGATTGTAAATAGCGCTGTATAATTAAATTGAATATTCTTGCTGAGCAATGTTACAAACCGCGAAACACATATATAAGTAACGTGTACTGATATACGCACTTGCTGGTGGCAACTGAAAACAAATCAACTCGCCCCCTTTGACCGCAGTATGTATACTGTTACAAACGCCCTTGCTGCTTTTAGCGTCAACAAAATTGATTTCCCTTTCTCCCTATCTGCCTGTGCTGGGGAATTCAGCGCCTTTGAGCGTCTGACTAATTAATTCAAATATTTTCTGTATTCGGTACGTATTTGAGTGTGGGTTCCCCGCCCAGCGTGGATTTCCTTTGTATTGTTCGCATTACACAAAATTTCTGTCATAGACACGCTAGAAAGGTTGCGCAAGTCTTAATACGTAATTATTCAAATGCTTGCGTGGTACCATATTATTGCTTTATAATAATAATTTAGCCTCTGTAAATTACCATCCAAGCCTTTGTTTTTATTGTTAAATCGTTATATGTAATTCTGTAAAAGAACACAAAGTTGCAGAAGCATAACAAATGAAATGAGCCAACAATTTTAAAGTAAGTGTTAAAAATAAATAAATTCTTAAATATATACATCTACATAAACGCCACCGCTACTGTTTATTGACGTTAAATATATGTTCTTTAATTGATGACTCGTTGGGCACTTGGTGAAACATATTAATACGAAAGTTTTTTTTAGAGGATGGTTATTGAGGGTCGGTCAGAAATAACACAAATTTTAACTATTTTGCGTCGACGTTTCGACAGTGTTTATTGTCATCTTCATGACCTGTGTATGAAATACAAAAGAAATGTCAAACGCAACGGAACAATTAAATATTTGGGTGAACGTGTTCGTGTATGTGAGTGTGTGCGTGCGTATGTATGTATCATTGTATATGTGAAGACTTATGATAGTTTGTTTACGCAAAACAGTTAAATTTGTGTTATTTTTGACCGATCGTCACTAACCATCCTCTAAAAAATTCATTGATTGACGTTCACTACAAATTTAAGGATTTAATTAATACGAAGGTTTTTAAAAATACTACATAAACACCTGGTACGTTTTACATATTTTATTTAACTCTGACAGCTGTTTCGACTTCTTAAGCTATTGTCAAAGAGATGAATGAACACTAAACAGACGATGTAAGGGTGGTGGTTGGCATCTGTTTAGGGCGTGTATCGGAACATGTGTAAGGTGTCAAGATGGAGAGGGAGTTTGCAGGAGCTAAGGGAAGGTCAAGTGTCTGTAAAAACTAAATCTAATCTGAATGCAAAATATAAAATTAACTAAACTAAATGACAGCTTTTAATAAAGTGGATACAGAGAATTCAGTTTGTTCACTAGTAAAATTTTTGTTATTTTTTATTGCTTTTTAATTTCTAGAATTTCTATCAAATCCATTTTTTACTATTTTGTATGTTGTGGAGTAGTGTTATGTTTTATGTATCTATAAAGTTATTGTGTTGTAAGCAGTGATCTGCAAAATCTGTATTGGCTGAATTGGTTAAAATCGACTTCTTATGTTCAGAAATGCGATGTTTCAGAGAACGCCCACATTGTCCGATATAAATAGCATCGCATTCTGCACAGTGTATTTCATAAACTCCATTTGTCTCTAGTGTGTTTTATTTTTATTTTTTTGTTGACTAGTCACAGATCTTCCCTTAGCTCCTGCAACCCCTTTCTCCATCTTCACACCTCATATATGTTCCTATACACGCCTTAAACAGATGTTTACCACCGCCTTTACATTATTTGTTTAGTGTTCACTCATCTCTTTGACAATGGCTTAAGAAGTCGAAACAGCTGTCAGAGTTAAATAAAAAACTGTGAAACGTACCAAGTGTTTATATGTTCTTTTATGAACACTTAATAATACTTTTATTTTATTTCAGTTAGTAAAAAATTTATAAGCTTGAAACTATTTTTCAAAAACTTTGTGAGTATTTTGAGCTTAAAAAGTACACCTATTTCCTGGAAGTTTTCCAACACATAAAAAAGTAACACAATTTGAGATATTCAAAGTTATGCATTTCTCTTAATTTATTTTAGAAAATTGAGTCTAAATTGTAATCGTTTCCACAATTTCAAGTTTCCTATATTCTTAGAAAATTAATTTTCAATTATTTATTATTAACTTTGTAAAAATCAGTGTATACTATTAACAATGTTTGAATTACAACAATACGTTTGTGCCATTTTTTCGAGAACCAACTATTTTCAATTATAAATATATTACTACTGACTCCTCTGACGAAACTTGTAATAAGCTTGTAAAAACTGGTTCAAGCTACAAGGTAAATGTTTAACATGTTTACCAATGAAAAATTAGTGTTCCGAGTCAGTAGTAATATATTTATACTTATTTAATCAATGGAGGACACGTCATGGACATAAAAATTCAGGCATTCAACTATTTTTTATTCACGTAAAAATTAATCAAAGAACCTATTTATATTTTTAATTAAAACTTATAATTTAGGTTATATAATGTACTGTAGTATTATAAATTACCGGATATTGTTTACAGTTATATTCCTTGCTTGTAGAAATAAAGTCATAAATAGAAATATTTCGTGTATAAAAGTTTTATTATGAAAAACATAAATACAATTAAACTCTCTACAGTGTTCACACTTCAGTGTTTGGTAAATTTAAGCTGTATTCTATCTAGACACAGTCTGGAAACATGTTATCGTTTGAAGATTTACATACTTTACTGTTTCCGATTATTATATACAGGAATGTGACAGAGGTTGGTAGTTTTCTGAACAAGAAACACCTCCACTTACCGTGTACCTTATCATGATGTATTTCATTTCGGTAAGTTTTTGCACACTGATGTTAGTAGTTTCAAGAAAAACGAGCTAAAGCTTTCTTGTAGTCCTTGATTTAGTACGGTCCAAGGTCACTACAATTTCTGACGAGTCTTCTCTTCAAGAGAGATTGGCTTCTACTCTACAAGCCTGTATATTTAAAACAATCAAGGATTTGTGCGTGTGTGTGGGTGTATATATAAATATACATGTAATGTTGTGATGTTATTCAATTTTACTTACAAACCTCTGATGATACTGATATTTTTCAGTGAAACGTGCGTCAGGTGTTGAAAATACGAAACTACACTACTTGCAGAAGAAACAAATTGAATAACATCACAACATTATATAATTGCTGCATATAGAATTGCTATATATAATTGCTTTAGAAAAAATGATTTATATATATATATATATATATATTGCAACACATCTTTTTATGATTTCTTTCATTATGGATTATGAGTTTTACATGGATCTGGTTAGGGTATACCATGCCAACACTTACCTGCAGTATATGGTACTTTTCTGCTTTGCCGGCTATTAGGTGTGGGATTTGGGCTTATTAGGTATCAGGTAACGAGTTGGGACGATGTGTTTTCAAAAGAATTATTTTAGGAAGCTGAGTTGTATAAATTGTGAATAAATGAAAACTACCTTTTTAGTCTATCATTCCAATGATTATAATTGTCACCCTCAAGGTGCTTATCTTTAAACAAATCATAATAATACAAAGAATTTCAAATATTTAACACGATTTACGGCGGGTTCCACTAATTTATATTCTTTCTTGAATATTACTTTACACATATTTTCTCTAGTGATATATTGTTATAATGCTTACGTCTAACAATCACATATTAAAATCATATATCTTAGTACATCATTTATAAGTTCCTGAAAATAAGACATACAATACACAGTATATACACAAAACATATAACATGGAAATATACACACATATATGGGCAGTTTCACACTGTCTGCCTGTAATTATAATTCATTTATAAAAATCATTTTTGTTATATTGAAATAATTATTTAATAAAATGGAAATACTGAATTGATTTCATTCTATGAAATCCGTAACCCTGTTCTTTATACATGAAAAAATAAAATACGAACTTTTTAAATGAATATAACAAGGGTTATATTTATCGTTATCTCTATGGTAATTATTATTGATCTAAACATTTTTATTAAGGGTAACTCCCTTTTAATTATTCTACTCTTCAGCCTGCTTGGCTATCAACAATAATTAATATGAAACAATAAAATTTGTGACATCTAATATCTTGATAACACTCTTAGAGCTTCTCTGCACTCTCCCTTAATTTATCACATTTAATTTATCAAATATAATTCTTTATACAGTGCACAATCTCATGAAAACATTTGCTTAGAGTCTTTCTGCACTCTTATTAACATATTATTATAATAATCACACATTATCTAAATGTTCTGTCTTTTTGAATGAATGTCTCTATATGATATACAGTACAACATTTAAAAGTGTCTTTAGGCTTTAGTCATACCGCCTATATAATTAAATGTTTATCAATTATTTAAAACTGTTCAATTTCGTTTATAGCGGCTTTTCATTTACTTGTTGTGTTTTACAACATTATTATGAACCCTGAACCATATCAGGTCACCTGTTTTGATGATTTCATGTTACACAGATGTACACGGGTCTCAGGCGTCGGCGTTGAGTACAGCTATTCCTCTCGAAACCTCCGTCAGCGTCGCTTAGCGGTGTATGAACAGCTAGGCTAGGCGTCGTCCCTTTATCGTCATGGACACAGCGTCTCTGGCCTCGGGTATAGTCTGATGTCCGTAGTACGTAGTTGTAGTAACTCAGGTGTCTGCCGGTCTCATTGAAGCGTCTTCTGCAGCATATCGTTCCGTGTGTACGACTCAACGAATACTTTATGAAATGAGAGAGATGCTCGTTTTGGCTCGCTATATAAAATCTTATCTGTACCCTTCTAAATGTACAATTGTATCAGATAACGCTTATTATGCGTAATCCAGTTAGAACGATAAACATTGATAACAATGTTTCGTTATAACACTCCCCCACTTGCTTTAAAAAAAATTGTTTGTGCTTTACAGAACAACATATTTTTTTTTTTATCTTTTTTTTTTTATCTATGTTTAGTACATACACAGTCAGTTATATTACACGTTTATTAGAAAGAATAAAAAATCTTATCTTAAAGTAACAATCACATATGTGTATTATTGGATATAATGACGCAGAGATGACGCATGGTACTTTCCGACGTCCTTTTGCTTCACTGGGTCATATACCATGTAGGTGTGTGGTCCTAGACGACTCCTTAGTTCATATGGGCCACAGAATAATCTGAAGAATTTCTTGGAAGTGTTTAATATACTACTTCCCACAGGATTTGTCTTTATCAATACCTTATCACCAATCTGGAATCTTGTCAATCGGTGAATTCTATTATACCGGTCTCTCCTTTTACCTGCTTGATGATATAGCTGTCGTTCAGCTCTGTTTATTTTTATTTGAATTGGCAAATCTACATTATAATTTTCCGGTTTATTAATCATGTTGTGCCAGAATCTTTTAGGTATTTTATTCTCACTTAATTCTAACGGTGTGTATCCTGTAGCTTCACTATAATTGTGATTCATTGCATCTTCGAAAAATTGTAGATAGTCAGGCCATTTACTCTGTTGATTGTAGCAATATAACCTCATGTACTTGCCTAACTCTCTATTTATTCTTTCAGCAAGATTAGTTTGTGGATGCCTTATGGATGTAAGTATAGGTTTTATACCTTGTCTTGTCAATGCGTCCTTCCATAATTTATTACCAAACTGCTTACCTTGATCTGTCAACACTTTATCCATTTTTCCATACTTTGGTATATACTTCTGGGTGATGACATTCAGAACAGATTTCATGGTGGGTCTTCGTACAGCATATAACTTTACTAGCTTGGTAAACACATCTACCGTCACAATTATATGGCGGTACCCACGACTTGATCGCGGGAGTGGTCCAAGGAAATCAAGTGCAACTATATCCCCCTTCTTCTTAGTTCTGATACTCCCCATTTCAACGCAAGTGTTTAAATTCGGATGTTTGGCTGTTTGACAATCATGGCATTTCCTAACAATTATTTTAATTTTTCTGAACATATTATTACAGGTGAAGGCTTCTTTCATAGTTAAATAGCACTTCAATGGAGATGCATGAGCTAGACTACGATGACATGGCATAATTAATTGCTGTAACATGTCATGAGATAGCACAACTTTCCAATCATAATTAATAAGCTTAAATAAAATTCCATCTTTCACACAATAATTTATAGGTAACGGATTATTTTTTATATTCTGTAATCGCTGATCTTTATCTTGCTCTCTAGCGAGATTACGTAGTAATTCTTGTACTTCTCTCTCGGGTTTGTATGTTATGTTGCTAAGTACCCTGACATCTTGTGGTTTAGCTTCATGTGTTTCTTCTTCAATTTTCATGGTCTTCCTGACATTACTCTGCACCAACTCGCTGATGACTTGTATCTTGGTATCTTGTCGATGCGTAATTTTTTCGAGTTTCTGGTCCAGTGTGTCGGCCATAGATTTAAAATTTTGTTGTAGTCTTTTTCGCTGCTCTTCGAAATTTTCATTCATCACCACCGCTTGTTGTTTTAGAGACTCTTTAACTTTACCTTCTAAGGTCTCCATTCGTTCCATAATTTCTACCTTACTTTCAGCATTATACGCGTATAGTTTCTGAATTTCTGACGTGCTTGCTTCCAATCTTCTCATAGTTTCAGCACCACTAGTTTTTATTTCTTCAAACCTTTTTACGTTTTCAGCGTTGCTGGCTTCTAACTTCTTCATTATGTCGGCTAAACTGACCTCTTGTTTATGTGCCATGTTTAATTTTAATTTGGTGAACCGATTTTAAAATATTTATTATTAATTTGTATATTATTAATTATTTGGATTATTATTAAATACTGTATTGGTAGTCATTTATTCATCAACATACAACCATTATCTTGGGCGCCTGTAGTATCAGTTTCTGATAACCACAATATTTATCTAAGCTCCCCTTTGTTTACTCTACTGATAACGCTAACTGTACGTTCTTATCAGCTACATTCAACATATAAATGCACGTTTTATAATAATTACACATCAACTCTAAATATTTGTTCTATGTGAATTTATATTTATTTAACTTCTTACTAATTTTTAGTTTTTTTTTTCGTATTATGTTTTTTTTTTTTTTATTTATTTAATCGTGCCCCACGTTGGAAGCGACATTTTCTTTTGCAACACATCTTTTTATGATTTCTTTCATTATGGATTATGAGTTTTACATGGATCTGGTTAGGGTATACCATGCCAACACTTACCTGCAGTATATGGTACTTTTCTGCTTTGCCGGCTATTAGGTGTGGGATTTGGGCTTATTAGGTATCAGGTAACGAGTTGGGACGATGTGTTTTCAAAAGAATTATTTTAGGAAGCTGAGTTGTATAAATTGTGAATAAATGAAAACTACCTTTTTAGTCTATCATTCCAATGATTATAATTGTCACCCTCAAGGTGCTTATCTTTAAACAAATCATAATAATACAAAGAATTTCAAATATTTAACACGATTTACGGCGGGTTCCACTAATTTATATTCTTTCTTGAATATTACTTTACACATATTTTCTCTAGTGATATATTGTTATAATGCTTACGTCTAACAATCACATATTAAAATCATATATCTTAGTACATCATTTATAAGTTCCTGAAAATAAGACATACAATACACAGTATATACACAAAACATATAACATGGAAATATACACACATATATGGGCAGTTTCACACTGTCTGCCTGTAATTATAATTCATTTATAAAAATCATTTTTGTTATATTGAAATAATTATTTAATAAAATGGAAATACTGAATTGATTTCATTCTATGAAATCCGTAACCCTGTTCTTTATACATGAAAAAATAAAATACGAACTTTTTAAATGAATATAACAAGGGTTATATTTATCGTTATCTCTATGGTAATTATTATTGATCTAAACATTTTTATTAAGGGTAACTCCCTTTTAATTATTCTACTCTTCAGCCTGCTTGGCTATCAACAATAATTAATATGAAACAATAAAATTTGTGACATCTAATATCTTGATAACACTCTTAGAGCTTCTCTGCACTCTCCCTTAATTTATCACATTTAATTTATCAAATATAATTCTTTATACAGTGCACAATCTCATGAAAACATTTGCTTAGAGTCTTTCTGCACTCTTATTAACATATTATTATAATAATCACACATTATCTAAATGTTCTGTCTTTTTGAATGAATGTCTCTATATGATATACAGTACAACATTTAAAAGTGTCTTTAGGCTTTAGTCATACCGCCTATATAATTAAATGTTTATCAATTATTTAAAACTGTTCAATTTCGTTTATAGCGGCTTTTCATTTACTTGTTGTGTTTTACAACATTATTATGAACCCTGAACCATATCAGGTCACCTGTTTTGATGATTTCATGTTACACAGATGTACACGGGTCTCAGGCGTCGGCGTTGAGTACAGCTATTCCTCTCGAAACCTCCGTCAGCGTCGCTTAGCGGTGTATGAACAGCTAGGCTAGGCGTCGTTCCTTTATCGTCATGGACACAGCGTCTCTGGCCTCGGGTATAGTCTGATGTCCGTAGTACGTAGTTGTAGTAACTCAGGTGTCTGCCGGTCTCATTGAAGCGTCTTCTGCAGCATATCGTTCCGTGTGTACGACTCAACGAATACTTTATGAAATGAGAGAGATGCTCGTTTTGGCTCGCTATATAAAATCTTATCTGTACCCTTCTAAATGTACAATTGTATCAGATAACGCTTATTATGCGTAATCCAGTTAGAACGATAAACATTGATAACAATGTTTCGTTATAATATATATATATATATATATATATATATGTATATCTGTATATTTGTAACTCAAATATTTAATATGCGATCTTAATCTTGTTTCGTTAATATATCAAAATAAAAATACGATGAATAGTTCCTAATTGTCGTTCGTTGTAAAATAAATTGGTTGGAAAACAGTTAATTGCCATTTGTGCCTTTTATAGGACTGATACCTCACACTTTATTTTCAAATATTGAATTCTCGTGCTTTGACATTCCGAAAACTACTTAAAAGTTTCCTTGAATTTAACTTATTTTTTACTACTTGTTTTTTGCTTACATACATACATAACTAGAAATCCTGAAATTTGTAGTGCTCGTTTTCTACAATTTTCTATTTAAAGATAATGTATTATGTAATAATCTGAAATTACAATTGTGTTTTTCCTGTATTGGACACAAGTAATTTGTAATTAGAGTTTAGATTAACTAACGAATTGTTAATTTACAACTTTGTAAAAAAAAGCGTATATAACATATTTTATTTTTTTAATTGATCCAACTTTGTCACAACACGTCAAGTGTCACTATTTTCCAGGCTAGTGAAACCGCAACCTGCTCAAAGATTGAAGTGAAAAGTTAAAAGTTAAAAGTTAAAAGTGAAGAGTGAAGAGTGAAGAGTGAAGAGGGAAAAGCGAAGAGCGAAAAGCGAAAAGCGAAAAACGAAACGCGAAAAGCGAAAGGCGAAAAGCGAAAAGCGAAAAGCGAAAAGCGAAAAGCGAAAAGCGAAAAGCGAAAAGTGAAAACCGAAAACCGAAAAGTGAAGAGCGAAGAGCGAAAAGCGGAAAGCGGAAAGCGGAAAGCGAAAAGCAAAAAGCGAAAAGCGAAAAGTGAAAAGCGAAAAGCGAAAAGCGAAAAAGGAAAATCAAAAAGCGAAAAGCAAGAAGTAAAAATTGAAAAGTGAATAGTGAAAAGAGAAAAGTGAAAAGTTAACGATTGTCCGTTTTTTAGACTCAGTGTTTAATATTATATGTTAAAATATATATTAAAAACAAAAATATATTTTCAAAGCTCTGTTTATTTTATATGTCAAATGTAATTATTATATAGAGGCATACTATGATTACTATATTATATAAATTAATATTGAATTACTAATGGGGGAAAGATAATCAAAAACATTTTGCTTTGATAGAATTTCATGCACCAGCTAAATGTGTAGTAGCTAGGATCACACGAATGAAGTGAAGGTTACGGTGTTGGTCGTAATCACAACTGTAAGCCACGGTAATCAAATTTAGATGCAGTGTTTAACTAATTTAGCAGCTGATATTCACCTGTCCTCACTACACAGTGTAACTAGGCGACAAGCTAATTCGTTTTACGTTAATTACCAACACTGAATTGGAACTGATTAGCATGACTTGGGTGAAATAACTGAAACTGGTATACCGTTATGTACTGCTTAAGGAAAAGTCAGGAAGTAATAGATAAGTCGCGTACTTGAGAAATATAAACAACTTTTAAATTTGCATTTTGTGCTCATGAATTATGTGTATTTAATAATTAAAATAAATGATTAAAAAATTAAGATTAATTGTATTATTTTCTATTTTAAAGATAAACAATACGATATCAATTTTAAGTTGTTTAAACGATACGCCTTGAAAACAAGTATTATTTTCCGTATTTGGGATGCTATGTCACTTTTATATGAAAGGGTACGATGTTAGTAGTTACATCTTCGAAATAAAATTAAAAAATTCCAAGAAAAGAAAATATTTTCGACTTACAAAATAATACTGTTACAAAGGTCTCACTGATCGACGTGTTGAACAGTGGAAACAGAAAAACTGACGCCAGATAAAATTGCTGATTAAACCTTTAATTAGAATAAAAAATAGACAAAGACACTGAAATACAATTAATTCATCGAACTAATTAATGTCGGCACACAGTAATATAAAAAAAAATAAATGAGGACGGTGCCTCGGATATTAACCGGTGTCCCACTAAGCATTACACAACAAGTACTTTGTGTCTCAAGTCACCGTAACAATAACTCTTGATAACGCACTTTAATATCGCAGCTCCAGCATTTAGCCAGCCACTGGGGCTTATATTTATACAGCAATAAGTTTCCAGAATAAACTACCATTTCACGGGTGCCGCGTCAAAAATAACCTTTGCTAAACTTGTGTTGCTACCACTAATACTGACTTACACTTACACTTCTCGGCTCATCTTCACATGGAAAAAACAACCTGCTTGAAAACCTTCCCCATTTATATATCTTTCCTACACTCGGAAGCGTCAACTTAACATAGCAGGTAAACATCGTTGTTACGCCTCATCGAACAAAACAAAACAAACAGCCGGGTTACCACCCCTTGTCTCAGTACTTCCTGACTGCTAACCTTCCAATAACCTTGTACATTTCCATCAAGTATCATACTGCTACCAAACTTTTTATACTGTATTTCCATCTTCCTTAATATATGGTAAAACATATCTTCCATTTTCAAATTGCACCTTTGAATTAATTAAACTGTTTAAATTATTTTTTCTTTTCTTTAGTATTTCTAACTCCTCTTTCAACTTCCTTTCTACCGGATTTTGTTCGACCTTTACAATTTCATATTCTTCTTCTAAAGGTCGAACAAAAACCGGTAGGAAGGAAGTTACAAGCTCTGGAACGATCTGCAAACTGTGTGACAGTCTGACCATGTAAACATCCGGCAGACCGCATAATCGACAAACGTCTGGAATGCGTGTCTGGAATATTCGAGACCGTTGCGTAATCACAACGCGTATAAAGTGTCACGTAGATAATGCGTATATCATCACCTGAACTTAGCACTGCCCTCTCATTATGCCTCTTCGTCCCGAACTGCCATACTGTCTCTGCAGTAATACTTTGAAAGGCGTCAACGTGGGCGATCTTGAATTTCCTCCGTTCTTCTTGTGCACAGTAAACAACATCATTGACTATATTTTTCACACTCTAAGGGCCTTCCTGGTTAGCTTAACGTTTCGGGGAGCGACCACGATGGCGCTTTAGGCTGTAAAACTAAACCTGGTCTCCTTCGAAACCCATTATATACTGTGAATATCGTGCCGTTTTTTCAGTGTGCCACTGGCCACCTTCGGCAGTTCTCTTATAAAACGACTCATTCTTCGCAGTTGGTTCTCTAATTGCGAAGAACAATTGTGCTCCTCTTGGAGAGGGGTCCCGTGTTCGAACACCAAGAGCTTTGTAAAACAAATCTCTCGCGCAGCAGTTTTGCTCTAGTCCTACAACTTGTCCCGTGTACTGATGACCTATACGCAATTAAGAACAATGGTATACTCTAGTTCCAGTCTGTTTGGATTTGTAACTTGTTGTTTAGTTCACTTGAAATTACGATGTACCGGTGTCCATAGTCTGTAACCGTGTTAAGTCCAGTAATATCTATGGCAATTCTCTCGAATGGCAGCCCGACGTTGTACCGTCTCATTTTCCCCCTACTCCTGGTTAGTGGGCCGTTACTTGCAGCACATAGATCACAGGTCCGACACAATTCCTCTACGTCGTAGCAAAGATAAAGCCAATAGAATCGTTTCTGTATTTTTTCAATTGTTTTGTTAACACGAAGATGACCTCCAGACCCTCCGTCATGCACTTGCTTTAAAACAGACCGCACTTTCCATCTGGGAACTGCAGCTACATGACAACATCTTATCTATCTGCAATAAATTACAGATCTGCATTTCATCTCATAAAACACAATAAAAATACTGAATCAATTTTAAATGTGCATAGCGTTCAAAGCGTTAGTGTTACGCATATTTGTGACGCTGGACGATAACTTAGAAAGTAAGACTTCTCACATAAACCTATATCAACCATTTATTTCACACAATTTTATATTGTACAATAAACGTTGAGCAATACATAAACAAAATTAAACTCAGTTATTCTTATTCTTCTTTATCTTCCTTGTTAGAACTCGGTCCTGTTCTATAACAACGGTCCTGTATGCTGTCACTCCATCTCTTCCTTGTCCGACCAATGCTCCTCTTGATGTTTGGTTGGCTATCTCTTGGTTTTTCACTAGCCTTGTGTTCCGAGACTGTCCGTTGCTTGTTTGAGCCATCCATATGTTTCCAGTAAATAGGTGTGGCTAAACTTTTCCACCAATCCTCCTACTTTATCCGGGCTTAGGACCGGCTAAATTAGGAGGTATTCAATGTGCTACTCAATCCACACATTTTCATTTACCACAGACGGAGTTAATCAGTTATTATTCTTCTTCTTTTTCTTCTTCTCTTCCTCAAAGATTAAGTTATATAACATATTCCGGCACCCATCTCATCCTCGGACGACACACGTCTCTTCTACCAGTGGCTTTATAGTTCAGTGCCTCTTTCGGCAATTGATCCACTGTCATCCTTTGCAGACGATCCCACCATTGTCTTGTGTAAATTGAAATAATTTTATTTATGTCCTTTATTTCGAGTTCTGCTCTGATATCTTCATTCCTTATTTTATCTTTCAATGTAAAATTTAAAGTTTTTCGAAGAATCTCTATTTTAGCACTCCGAATCTTGCCCCATTCCTTTGATGTCATGACCCACGCCTCACTCGCATAAATCAATGTGGGTATTGCAATTGTTTTATACAATTTCATCCTTGTGCTGTGTCTTGTTTTATTTCTAAGATTTCTATGAATCGTACTAGAAATATTTCTAAATTTATTTATCTTCTCTCTTATGTCATATTCAGATATATAGCTTATTGCACAGCCGAGAAATTTGAAACGGCTCACTTATTTTAAAGTGCTGTTGTTTATTGCTATCTTAGTCCTCACTGGATATTTACCTTTAAAGGCCATGGTTTTGATCTTTCTTATTGAAATTGTCAGTGAGTACTCTCTTACCACTTCTTGTAATTGAATCATAGCTCTTTGTAAATCATCCTGTTATTATCCTCTTTGTAAATCATCCTCTTTGATGTTATTTTATATTAATATTATTTCACGATAAAATTTGTTTGTCCATTCGTCAATGTAGGCTATAGTACACAAAATGTAAACAATCCATACTGAAGTCAATAAAAAAAAAACAAATTAAGTAGGACAAAGTTAATTCTACGACAGTGTAGATTCTTTTTATATTGAAGCATAATTTATTCAGAAATACGTCTGAAGAAAATTACAGAATATGAACAAAAATAAGAGAGTAACAAAGTTTGTTTTATTGGAAAAGTTTTTCGTATCCTTCAGTTTCTACAAATATATGTGCGTAAATTTGATTCATAATTTTGCAAGACTTAATTCTGCGTGGGAGTGTATTGTAATATAGAAAGTAAAAATATAGCACTGACATCAAGAAAGTAAATATGTAGACTTACTACACTCATTATAAACTAATGATTCATTATTAATTTCAAATAATTGGTTCCTTAACATTCAAAATTAGCAATATTTTGTTATTATTTCATTTCATTCACGAGAAAAAGATTCTACGTAACTCTGTTAACTTCAGTAAATTACAAACAGAATTATCACTGTTGCACACCACTATAGAAAAAATATTCCGATTAGTGCTCTCGAGCTTCTCACCTCATCGTCAGATCGGAATGTGATTATAACCACTAACACAACTTTCTTCATTAAACTTCAGTAAATTAATTTATCATGTAAATACTTTAAAACTTATAAAATAATTGCATATCATCGCTGAAGAGGTTGTAAAGGTAAAATGGAGAGAAAGGCCTAGTCTGGAATATGTGAATCAAATTCCTATTAATGTGTTGGTCATCAGTTGTGTTTAAGCCATGCAAGTTTATTTGAGATGCGTTATATAAAACCCTTTTAAATTCATCTCTTTTTGTACAGGTATTCAGATCGTTACCGCCAATTCTTCTTCCGATCCCAAATTTCATCTTAGTAGACTACAAATATTATATCTTTATTTCTAATCTAATAATCTTAAGAACATTTAAACTTCCTGAATTAACGATATCCCTTTCTTTGGTTCTTTAACTTTAGTTGTTTTTCCTTTTGTTCTTTCTCTTTTAACTTTAGTTTCAATTTTTTTATTCCTTTGTCTTCCGTCTTCCATGTTAGACCTTCCTTATTTTCTTCTGTACAATGTGAGGTTAATTCTTTGTTTTTAATTCTAGATTTAACTGTAGTTAACCGTTTTTCCTGTATAAAATAACAATTGTTAACAACATTTGTTAAAGTTCAGTGGTACATTTAATGGCTGGTTTGCATTGATTTCCTCAAACTGATTTTTATTAAAGATAAATTTTATAAATCTTTTGTTATTTGTCTAAATTTTTTGTGTTTTATTTTATTATTCTAACTGAAACATTATTCCCATTATTTAATCGCTTTAATGGTAAATCTGAATCATGTATTGACTTTATGTTTTAATGTCAGTGTCTCGGTTTTAGACAATGTTTAGAATACTCATGTGGACAACAGCTCTCTTATAAAAAGTAATTAGTAAAAAATAATAGGCTTTAATCTCATGGGAATAAAATATTAAAAAAATTATTTAAAAAAAGTGTGTTCTCTTTGCAGACAATAACTTGAACATATTTTGTATATATTCTATATTGCGCATTATATTCTATATTATGTACTTGTTTGAATTTAAACTATTTCAAACTTTTTGGAAAAATAGTTTTAAAAATATAACTATTATATAAATGGTTTAATTATTTTAGCTGCAGATCTTTGCCAAACACGTGATGTCCAGGAAAGTACAGTTTACTGCGTTTGGCTTCTAAGATGTCGACCCGAAAATGGTGCTTGAGTAGGTTAAGAAAGAAACTAGGCTGGTATGCCACGCCATAGCTGTCTAAAGACTGAAATCAAAGAAAAAAAAGAAACGTTTATGTAAATAATACTATATATTTAATTGCATAATTCTATTTTGAGTAGAGGAAGTCTGCCAAATCGTCATAAGTCTCCTAAACGAAAGACGTCATCATCACGTTGACAACACGGCAGAGGCAAGTTGCTGCCTGTTCCGCCTTCAAAGATTCTCCAGGCATCCCTTCCTGGGCTGGGTCTACCCACATACCTGTGTCCTATATGATTGTAATTTTAGACCTATTTGGCCAGTCTGGAGTCTGACGTTTTTTCTAAGCGTTCTTTCCTCCGATGTTTGTAATCTTTTAGAAGTTTAATGAAGAAAGTTGTGTTAGTGGTTATAATCAAAAACAGAATTATCAATGTTGCACACCACTATGGAAAAATGTTTCCGATATTTTTTTAGTGGTGTGCAAGAGTGATGATTCTGTTTGTGATTAAAACCACTAACACAACTTTCTTCATTAAACTTCTGATAAGACGTGCAATCGACGACAGGTAATGGACGACAACAATGAGGTAAGTAAAGTCTTTGAATACCTTAAGTTAAAAGTCAAATTGAAGAGGGTTTTAAGTAAAGTGTGGTTCAATAAACAATGTCTGGCTAATAATGTCATTCCGAAATCCGCGCAAGTTAAAATTAAAAATAAGAACGCGGTAGCTAAAAAACTAAAAGAACAAAGCGAGAAGTTGTGGATAAAATTAGAAATAAGGTCATTTTACGGCTTAATCAATATATATAATAGGGAATTATATGACAGACATATAGAATTGTTAAGAATATACTCGTATGTAGAGTTAGAAGAGATATTATATAATTTTGGTTTGAAGTACGTAGAAAAGTATTTGGAAAATAAAAATAAAAAGATGGTAGATAAGTTAAATAAATTAATAAGAAAGAACGAAATAAAAAAGGAACACCTCTATAAAAATAACTATGAGAAAAGAGTAATGAACCTTACAGAGCTAACTTTCAATACAGAAGAAAAAGAAATAATAGCAAAAGGCTTAAAATACGCGCTGCCACCGGAAATCGGAATAAGTTTTCTGTAGTGGTGTGAAACAATGGTAATTCTGTTCTTAATCTTTTAATTTTTCATTTAAGTTAAGTAACTCTTCTCGTATGGCCTCATTCTTTATTTGGTCAAGTTTAGAAAACATTTTAACTCCCCTAACCTTTTTGGGTTGCAGTCGTTTACCTTTATCTCCGCCCGGGTGTGTTTTTTTAAAGTTGTGAGTAAATTAAATTAATTTCCCTATTATAGAGTACCAGCCTATGGATGGGAAGTCATATGTAGGGGCTGCCCTCCTACGGGCCATGATTCCAGGTAATTTTTATTCAGGGTTGTCTTCCCCTAGTCTTTGATGCTCCAAAGCAACCCCCAACTACAAGGCAGCAACAAAATATAATCGTATAATATATTTAATATTTATAATAACTTTACCTCAAGATGATTTCTCCCTATTTGGAACATGTTTGGGGACGCTTTGTGTCCCATCCTCAGCCTTACTAATTTTGAGTCTCGTGAAGTACTTGTGTGTTGGTTGGTTGTAGTTGCGGTTTCCTGTTGGCCCTTAGCACTTTAAATTGTTATTATTGTGTGTGGTTGTGGTGTATATATTAGTATTGTGTGTACTTTTGATGTTGAGTGCTTTGAAAATTGTGTCAGGTTTTGTATTGATTTGTTCAGGTATTAGATTGTTTTGTGTTTATATTTTTGTACATTTTCCCAGATGTTCATTAGGGTGCCTTTGTGTGGTATGTGTTTTATTAGTGTCATGTTAGTTATGTCTGGGAATTCATGTCCCATGCCTATTCATTGCATGTCCAGTGTTTATTGCATATTTAGCCAAATAAGACTTATATTTCTGGTTTTTTGTATGTGTTTAGTTGTTCAAAATAACGTTTCTTTAGTTGTTTTTTGTTTGCCCTATGTAACATTTATTGCAATCTTGGCATTCAATTTTGTATGTAGCATTGGTTGTTGTATTATCTTTGTTGTGTGGTTTATTTAGTTTTTGTAAATTTTTTTGTTAGTTTTGCATGCTATTTTAATGTCTGAGTTAAAAAAAAAATGTTGTTAGCTTTGTAATTTTATTATTTATGTATGTGAAAGTGGCCCATTTTTTACCATTTTTTATTGTTGTTATTATTTATGTGTTGTTCATTTTGATTAATTCTTAATTGTTCAGTTTTTATTTTATATTTGATTCTATTTTCTATTCCGTTTACAGTATTTTTATTGTATCCATTTTCATAAGCGATTTGGTATATTATATTTCTTTCTTTGTCTGTTTTTTGTTTGTTTAGGGGAATTTTGTACATTCTGTTAAATAGTGAATAGAATGTTTTATGTTGTGGTGGGTGGTCAAAATGGTTAGGTATAATGATGTTAGCGGAAGTTGGTTTTCTGTATATTGCATATTGTAGGTGGTTATTGTTTCTTGTGATGGTTATGTCTAAATAGTTAATTTTGTCATGTTTTCTTTTTCTTCTGTGAATTGTATTTTTGGATGTATGTTATTGTTTTGTTCTAATATGTTATCTGCATTTGTATTTTTGTTATTTGATACATATAGCCTATCATCTACATATCTTATTCATATGGCATTTGAATAAAATGAATTTATAATATTTTGTATTTTGGTGTCTGTGTGTTGTAAGAATATTTCTGCTATTATGCTAGATAATGGAGATCCCATTGCCAAACCTTCTTGTTGTTGATAAATTTTGCTATTGAAATCAAAGTAATTTTGTTTTATTACTAGTTGGAGGTTATTTTTTATTTCCTTTACATATTTGTTTCTTAAGTTTGTTTGTTATTATGTCTATTGTTTCATCTGCTGGGATGTTGGTGTACATACTTGTGATACGCCATAGTATTACAGCCGACAAAATCCAAATAGATTCCTAAATTTACTAAATTCCTCTGTTTTAAAATTGTGCCTTATGTCGTTTTTCTAAGAATCATCATCTAGCTTTCCTTTGACAAGAATTTGTTCTAACTGTGACTCACTAAACTAGCCACCGGTGTTTTCATACTTTCACCGTAACACTTAAATAATTAAATAAACACAATGGGAATTATGATTAGAAAACAATATTTTCTCTTACGAGTAGTAAAAACTACTTTGTTTTATAGAATTAAATCGGTAAAAGTCTGTTAGAGGAGCGGTTTAATTTAGTTGAAAATCCTTAATTACACGACTCTGATTCTGGGCAGAGTTAGAAGAACAGAAAGTTTGCTCGGAGTGGATGATTGGATTAGGGGTGTTGTACACAAAACTTCAAGTTAAGTGTAGGGCTGCTGTCAAAACTAAGAACAGAGTTCATCAATAATAGACCCAACAGCTAGCACCTAATCTTATCATTTTTATTTACACAGTCGCGCCGGCGCTTGTGCGTAACGTATGGGCATATATATATTGCGATGTATTGGTGTCGCATAGAATAAGTAATTAATGTGGAACACTGTTGTTTTATTGGAATGAAATAGAGTTACGACGATTGTTCAATAGAAACACGTTTATAGGCTGTAGAATATTTTTTTAACGATTTTAAAAAAGTCTCCATTAATATTAAGGCATGAGTCCCATTGTTGCACTAATCTGTAGATTCCCTGCTGGTAAAATTTTTGCGGCTGTTTGCGGAAACATTCGCTAACAGCAAACTGTACCTCAGCGTCTGATTTAAACCTCCGACTTTTTAGTGATTTCTTTAATTGGCCAAAAACATGATAATCGCACGGGAACAATTCGGGACTGTAAGGTGGATGTTGTAAGACTTCTAACTTTATATGACCAAGCAGATCGTCTGGACTACATGGGGTCGAGCATTATCATGTAGAAGAATGACACAATTTTTAAGCGCTCCGGGACGTTTATCTGGATGCTGACCCGTAAGCGTTTTAAGCTGTCTGCATATCGCTCAGCGTTGATATTGACACCAGCTTCTTTAAAATCTAAGAGCAGCACATCCTGATAATCAAAAAATATAGTCGCGATTACTTTTCCTGCCGAAGGTTGGGACCGACATTTTTTCGCCTCCGGAGATTGTGCATGCTTCCACTGCATACTCTGACGTTTGGATTCTGGTTCGTAGTGATAACACCAAGACTCATCACCGGCAACAATTTGGTGTAGAAAGGCATTACCTTGTTGATATCGCATCAAATGCTATAATCATATATATATCGTGTAATTAATCACATCATTAAGCAGTCGTGTAATCCAATGAGCAGCAACTTTGTGATAGCCAAGACTATGAGTGATGGTATAAACAGTTCCCACCACGCTGATGCTCAACATTTGAGAAAGTTCTCTAACTTTTATGCTCCTATTTGCGCGTAAACCAGTTTCCAGCTGTCTCAAATTTTTATCTGATGCTGCAACACCCGCAGGTCCGGGACGGGCCAAATTTTTAGTAGCTTCTCTTCCTTAACAAAGTTTATTGCACCATTCAACCACTGCCGTATGAGAATAACTATAGTAACCATATACAGCTTATTTTTTCGTATCAGCCATCTAAGGACTCATGCCAATTTCAATTCTTTACTCTTTGTTCTTTTCTTTTTTCCAATATTATTTCATCTTCTCACTGTGTCTCTTCTTCCTGTCTTCAGTCCAATTTGAACTTGCGTTTTTACCTCTCCTACCCTGGACTCCCTCCATGTTCAACACTTTTGCCCGAAAAACTTCTCTGTCAATTGCTTCTTCTGCGTGTATTTAGAAAGGATTTTTTCTAAATCCTTTTGGACTTCTTTAATCCAACTTGATGTTGACTTCTTCCCCCACAGATATCTGAAGATTTGCTTTGTCAACCTATTGTTGTGCATTCTATATAAATGTCCAAAAAATAATAGTCTTCTTTTTATCATTGTTTCTGTTATATTTTATATACTTTAATATATTTCATCATTACTTCTTAATTTCCAGCCTTCTGAAGTTTTTCGTGGGCCGAATATTTTTCTAAGAATTCGTCTTTCCAATATTTCTAATTTGTCTGAATTATAATTCAATGCTAGACATTCACTTGCATTCTGGTTTCACTACTGTGCTATAATGCCTTATTTTGCATTTTTATATATGCACTTTTATTGTAAATATCTTTAGTTATACCATATGCCCTTTCCATCTTCTGAATCATTTCCTCTATAGCAGATTTTTCCAAGACATTCTCTTGAATTATCTCTCCTAGATACTTAAAATTTCAAACGCTCTCTATTCGACCAACATCTGTTACCAGGAATTTTGGCGCGTTTTTAATGTTTGTGAGAAATTTGTTTTTTCTGCAGAAATTCTTAAGCCTGTTCTACTGGCTATGTCCTCTAAAAAATTAACTTGTGTTACTGCAGTTGTAAGATGATCAGAAAGTATAGCAAACTAATCTGCGAATGCCATACAGTTTATTTCAATACGCCGGTTCCTTCTTCCCAAAATAATTGGTGATATTTTGCATTCCTTAAAATTATTATTCCAAATTCACACCAAAATTTATTTTGAATGGCTGAGATATTTCTCCAATGAATTTTATTTTTGAGACTGTGTCCGTAAGGGTTTCACGGATTAGATTTGACAAATTAGATTTAACACCAAATTCTCAGATTATTTTATCTATAGTTTCTCTATCAACAGAATCAAAAGCCTTTTTGAATTAAACAAATTTTACTACAATCTCCTTTGAATTCAGTAGCCTGTGACGGATTATTTTCTTCAGAGTGAATATTTGTTCTGGACAGGATCTGTCTTTCCTAAAGTCACTCTGGAATATCAGAGCCAAATGGCTATCCGACGTTTTTTCTACTCTCTTTAATAGAATCTTTGAAAATATTTTATATGCAACTGGAAGTAAAGATATTCCTCTGAAGTTATTAACCTCTTGGTTATCACCCTCCTTATACAGCGGTTGTATTAAGGCCACCTTCCATTCTTCTGAGATTTTTTATGTTTTCCAAATTTCTTCAAAAATTAATTGTAGATCATTTTATATCTTTAGTAGAGACTATTTCAAAAGTTCAGCTGATATGGAGTCTTCTCCATTATCTTTATTATTTTTCAAAGTTTTAATTACTTCTTAAATTTTTTTGATAGTCGGAGGTGTATCTTCTTCTAAATTTTCATAAATGTCTGACAGTTCTAACCTCTGAATCGGTTCCGGCAATTTAAAAGTTGATCAAAATATTTTGCAAGTATTCACAATTATCCGCATTGCTTAGGCCAATTCTACTACTTTCATTTTTAAAACAAACACTTGGTGTTTGGTAACCCTTTAGTTTTTTTTTTTAAAGTCTGATAGAAATCTTGACAATTATGTTTTATAAAAGTTTCCTGCAATTCAACAACAAGTTTTAATTTTTCAATAGATCTTTTAGTTCTCCTTGCTGCTACCTTTCTTTTTTGCTTAAATTGCTCGTAGTATTCACGTTTCCCAGAGCAGTTCCACTTTTTCCATTTTTTGCTCCCTCTGCTAATGCTTCTTCACACAATTCGTTCCACCATACTTGCCTTTTATTTTTAATTAAACCAAATGTTATCTTTGTTGCATTATTGATTTCTGTAGATAACTCTTGCCAGTTACCATGCTTAACTATTTTAATTTCTTCTTGATATTTTCTTAATGATTCTTCCGTTATGGCAAGTCTGTTTTTATTATACTTTAATAGATTTTGTAATTGTTGATGAACTCATAAGTAGGAGTTTGAGTTTAATTTTAGACAAGTAGTGATCAGAAGCACGTTCGCCATTTCTTAATACTTTCAGCTTTTATTGTCGTAAAAATTTCCATTGGCTGACGCCCCTCAACGGCCAAAATCTGAATAACGGTACGCAGATTATCTTTGGACGGATTGTCCATCATAGATGCCATTTTTCAACTCAGGCACAACGCTCAGAAAAAAGCAAAGCAAACTGCAAATATTTTTGACAGACGCGTCACTAGTACTGAAACAGTCAATATAAACAAATGAATTCCGTTGCCATGGTGACGAAGTCATGGCTGCGCAGATCAAACATGTTTCTATTGATTCTATTGAACAATCCTCGTATTTATGATGATATCATTTTCTAAAAATTGTACTTTTAATACAAATCAGACACGCAAGTCCAAGACGAAGATGGTACGGCAAGGCTCTTACGTCTCTACTGGTCAGCGCGCCGCCTAATGGCCCAACAGCCAAGGGTGGGCGTTGGCTAGTAAGTAAGTAGTAAGTACTTTTAATAATACAATTTATAAAAATAAATAATTTGTCTTTGTTGACCTTCGTAACACAAACTAAATTTTACGTTCTGTATTTAAAACGTTATTTTTGACTTCCTTAAACTAAAAGACTTTACTGATGTAATAGAGCCTTTCTTTGAAGTAAGGTATTTATAATTGTACGCAAATAAAATATGTCCATGACCCTTTAATATCAACTGCAGATTCTTCAGGCGCCAGGTTGATCTTACCTGAAAGAATAACCTGCTTAACCTGCTTAACCGTTGTACTGAGCTTACATCTCTAGTCAGCTTGAAGTGTCTATGTTTGTATATTAGTAAACATAAAACACAAAACAAACTAATACCTGAACAAATACAAATCAGTACAAAACATGACACAATATTCAAAGCACTCAACATCGAAAATACACAAAATACAAATACATATACCACAATCACACACAATAATACAACTTTAAAATACCAGAGACCAACAAGAAACCTTAATAGCATCCAGCCAACACACAAATACTCCACCAGACGCAAGATCGCAAAGGCTTATGATGAGAGCACGGGAGCTCTCGAAACATGTTCCGAATAAGGAAAAATAACATCTTGAGGTAATATAAACATAAATTTTAAATTACTTTATATATATCAAGAAACGAACTATAGCAGAAAGTGATTGAAATAAACATATATAGCAAAAGTTGTGTTTTTGTTAACTGGCACTAACAAATAGTAAACACGTGATATTTTAATGTGGCACGTGACTATCATCCGGTTCGACATATTAGAATATAAACGTCGTACTACTACCGAATCTACACAACACAGACGAAGAAATTGTGTAACGGTTGACGGATGCTCTTCAGCAGAAAGATTAAACAACAAGAGGCTTACAAATAATAAGTGCAACTAACATACTACCAAAATAGTCAACGAAGAGAACGATAATAAATGCACATAATCAATATTTCTATGGTATATGAAAAGACAAGTCACCGCCAGCAAGAACCCCACGTTAGGTAGACTCGAATATCGACTGAAGATGGCAGCCAGTGGTCCTGCTGAAACGTTTGGTTTGATTGTAAACCTTGGACCACGGCCAAACAGCCCGGTAGATATTTCAAATACTAGTCACGCAGTCAGTATAAACATACACATGTAGGAAATGTCTAAGTATAGGTTATTATAGATGAACAAATTATTGTTTCAAAAATGTTATTTGATGTTATCAAACTCAAGTTTTACTTTCACAATTTGCTAATAAAAATTCCACATGCAAAGTAAAGTAGGTCTAGGGTATATTATAAGAAATCCGTGAAATTGAGCGCTTATATTATAACCCGACTTTTACTTCGTCACTAGTCTTTATGAATCTGTATCTAAATTCTGTACTCTTTTTATTTAATGGTTTATATGGTTTAACTTATTTTTTGTTCCCGATTTAGGCGCCAAATTGTTTTGTGATTAAAACAATTAAAATTACTTACTATCTGTTTTATTTATTCACCTTCTCTTTACTAGATTTGGTTGACTTACCTTTCTAAAAACTCAATTCGAATTTCGTCCCTAAAACAATTGTTACCAACTTCCTTTTTTTTTAAAAAAATTTCACCTTCTGCTGTATGAAGGAATAAATTATTATTAACATAGAAATAAGTTCACCATACAATTAAAAATCTTCAACATTAGTTTTAATGGTTTTTTATTGTGTATTTATTTCTTTTAAAATAATTAGATAATTTTATAATAACATATTTGCTCCAGCTATGGTTTAAATACTCAGCGGTTGGCAACAAGACTATCAGAGTGGCATTAACCAATTTTTGCTTATTAAAACTAGTTTGTTAGATACTTTGGATTACAGAAAGTTAACAAAAACACCCTTTAATCAGTATAAAGCTTCACATAAATAGCAATTAAATATTATATAAGTTATGAACAACTTAAATATAAGGTTATAATTATTTGGCTTACTACAGTCAGTGTTTGTAGGTTAAATGTGTTCTTCAAATTATTGCACTTCCAATAAGTCTATCACCATGGATTAATAATTAAATAGTGATATTAATTAATTTATTACCAGTTCTTTATCAAGTGAATAGTGAATATAGTTTATATGTGATTGAAATTGTGTATCAGTGTACCATATTTTATTTGACGAAGTAGTTTTTATAGTTTGATGTTATATTTATCATCTTCCTTCAACACATAATTCACTGTTTTTGAAATTCTTCTTCTAATTTAATATGATTTTAGTTTCAAATTCCTTCTTTTTGTATTATTATTCTTCATAACATCATTTCATTTTCATTCACTATCCTTTTTTTAATTTCATCTGGTTATATGGAAGTTTTAATCCTTTCTTCTCTGAGTATAATAATGAACTCACTATTTCTTCATGTCATACCATTATTATTTATCATCTCATTAGTGTTCATTACAATTTGACTTATTATTTTTATATTATTATATTGAGCTGCGCTATAATTTGATATGCTCTATTCTGAACCTAAAATTGGACTAACCGTTTTTTCTGTTATTCTTTGTTTGTCAAGGTAGCCAGTCTCATGCTCTCATTGGTGGAAAATTATGTTTACATTGTTAGATGTTGCTAATGAAATTTTACTAAATTAACAAATATTTTATAAGTTAGCATAACTTCCTTATACTACTTTGAATTACTAATACAATAACATCATTGTCTTCCTTTATTTACATAAATTGATTTGAAATCAAATAAGAATGATTTCTGTCCAGTACTTACTGATTTACTATTTAAACAATTCTGTTTGTATATTAATTATTATTCATTAAACATGCTTTTCTATCCTTGGATATTCTTTTTAATACAAACAGATAACTATATCTATTACTTAACTAGTATTTTCTTATTTTAAAACATGATTATAAATTCTACTTATTCCACTTGGATAGGCCTATTATGCCATAGTTTTTCCACATTATACACTAATCACTTTTTTTAACATACATTTCATTTATTTTTATCACCATAGTTAGTTTACACTACTACTCCTTTCGTTAATGCACTGGTTAATACCTTTTATAGCAATACAATATTAGTAATATCATTGTTCATATTACTTGTATTATTTAACACTATTGATTCTTCTTACATATAAAACATTATCCATGGGTTTCTTAAAAGTTTTCATTTTATGTTTGTCTTATAATATTGGTTTTACGATATCTACTACTACCATTATAATTACATTTCTATATTATTTTACGTCTGTTAATTATGCTTATAGGTATGTTTTTGTTCTTCAACTTTTATATTTATCATACTCTTATTTTATTATGGGAAAAGGGGTTGGGGGAAGAAGCGTCACGTTACAATATTTATATAAAAGTATTTTATAAGAGGGTGTATCTTATAAGCCTTACTATAAGAGGGAGTAAAAAATAATGCGGAGAAATGATAAATCTGACAGCTGCGAGAGGGTCTACGCATTTACCGAGCGTACGCAGTAGGAGAGGCTTCATCCCTTATATCAGCTATTACCACTCCACATATGTTGTTCAGATAAAATATATCTCCCCATTTTTAACTTCCCTGTAAACTACCACATAAAATTTATATATATATATATATATATATATATATATATATATATATATATATTCAATCACTTTCTGCCACAGTCCGTCTCTTGATGTATATATGTATATATTTAATATTTATAATTAAATTTACCTCAAGATGTTATTTTTCTATTTGGAATATGTTTCGAGAGTTCCTGTTCTCTCATCTTCAGCCTTCTCGAAGGCTGAAAATGAGAGAACAGGAACTCTTGAAACATGTTCCATATAGAAAAATAACATCTTGAGGTAAATTTAAATATAAATATTAAATGTATACATATATATATATATATTCAAACACTTTTTGCTACAGTCCGTTTCTTGATGTATATAATATATTTAATATTTATAAAGAAATTACCTCAAGATATTTTTTTTCCTTATTCGGAACATGGTTCTTGAAACATGTTCCTAATAAAGAAAAATAATATTTTGAGGTAATTTCTTTATAAATATTAAATATAATATATATATACACGTAACTCGCACACACGCAACACGCACGCACACACATTGTGCTACTACTACTCCTTCTCGCAATCAAACCAAATGCTTAGCCAAGATTAGGCTGCATGGTTTACTGTAAAGCATGCACATACAGGTATTTAATCTCCAGGCATGTAGCACATATAATAACAAGGCATTTTTAACAAAACAGTTAAGGCAATTCATTATTTTTCTTAAATTAGTATAACAATCTATGACCAGTCAGTTTAACTACTAATATTTCAATCGTTTGGTTCCGTATGGCTATTTCTCTCTCACGCTGCCAGGCAGAGCAATCACGTAACCAATGCAGATAATGGCCGACACTAAAACTGATGCCAAGATTATGTTTTTTTTATCAATAACAGTTTAATCGTTAATGTTTGTTTTACAGTTTTGTTTTATTGTGTATTATTAGGAATACAACACTATTAATGAAATACACTAACATAGGGTACTCTTTAAATGTTCGGTTTTATGAGCCAATTACAAGGACGAAGTTTAAGTGTTCATATGTCGTCATGATCATCATCACCACTCCAAGGATTAGGCCCTAGACCTGATCCAGAACCCATCTCCTCCTCGGCCTACCGACATCTCTCTTCTCAGTAAAGTGATAACCCCAGTATGGTGAGAGGTAGGCGTCAGTGCCTGATGGTGGTATCAGGCATCCGATTTAAGTGTTCACATCATCTCCTTCTGTAGTCTTCAATCTTCCGGTGCAACGATACAAGGTTTATTTACCGTCTAACTGTGCCGGCGTTTGAACGAACCGGCGTTCGGAGAAATGTCATACTGGTTTTCGTCTGCGGATAAATGTCGCGGCACGAGTAAGGTAAACGCAATTTCGCTGGCTGTGCCTCGACTATGACGCTATCTCGTGGCGAAGTTTAGGTTTCGTGACGGCAGCTGGTGAACAAGCCAGTCGTCGCCATATCTCCATCGAATAAACAGCTCAGCTTCTTACCTCGGACAGTTTTCGTGTGCAATCATCTTCTCCTATGGCAGGCTAAGTGCTGGAGACTTCCCGGTAAGTGCCTTATAGAATTTTACACAATGATTTGGTAGTAAAGAAATATTTAATTTCAAAATGTATTCAACCGGATGCGAACGTTAGAATGCTCGTGGTTCGATCAGATGTGTGTGTGTGTGTATTAAGAAATTTAATCGATGTTATAGTATTTAGATACCCCCTGTAATTGTCTTAATCATTGTTCATTCAGACAAATATAAAGATGTAACTAAATTAAGTACGTTAGTGAGAACTGTATCTTGTCGGTTATGCATGAACAGGATGCGAAAGGATTAAACCAAGAATGGTTTTGTTCCGGTCTCAAATAGGCAAAGATTAGAGCTGGTCACTCCAGCCCTTCCTCGGACGTCCCACACCTCTCCGTTCCTCCTCGTCTTATAATTCCATAGTTGTTTGCGGATGCGGCAGTCATCCATTCGGCAAAGATGTTACCACCAATTCACCCGATATTGGCAATCCTGTCGAGTATACTCATAATATTCAGGTCCTGCCGTATGTCTGTGTTTCTTTTATGATCATGGAGAGTACACCCTGTCACGTGTCTGAAAAATCTCATTTCAGCCGCTTGGATGCGACTGGCCTGGCCTTTCGTTAAAGTCCAATTCTCAGACCCATAAAGAAGTATGGTAAGGGCCATCACTTTGTAAAATTTAAGGCGTGTTCCTTTACTTGCTGATTTAAGGGTTCGCCTCATGGTCCCGCACATAAGGTTGAACTTATGAAACTTATTCTCCACGTCGTTGCTTGCATTATAAGACACACTGTAGCCCAGGTATTCAAAATTGCTGACAATACCATCTATAACAGTTTTTGCCCGTACGGGATCAGTTCCACGAAAAGCCATCACCTTGGTCTTAAGTGTGGGTATTTGAAATCAAGAGTCTTTGGAGATTCCATTTAACAAATGTATACCCATATGCAACCTGTTTTCCAAGTCCGACGGAATAGCCTTTTCGTCCGCAAACAACAAAGTGTCAATTGTAGAGTGACCAATTATAAAATGCTCTGGAAGACACATCTGTCAATTTTGTGTGACATCGTCAATAAATAAATTAAAAAGAGAAGGTGATAATGGACACTCTTGTCTTACTCCACAATTGATAAGGCCAATTATAAGAGCTGTTCTCGGTTTCCCTGCTTCAATTAAGATTTTATTCTTTACATGAAGACTCTGTATAGCTCTAATTAGATGTTGTGGGATCCCTTTCCTTGCAGTTATTGTCCATAGTCTGCTCCGATTTTAATAAGATCTAGTCTTAATATTGTTTATTGGAATACTAAATGTCACAGAACTATATACTTGCAGTTACGGAATTATTAATTAATAACAAGTTATGTCAGCCGTTTTTATCACTCTATGATTTTTTATCACATCTTCCAGTTTTGTATGACATATATAAATTAAAAAGAGAAGGTGATAATGGACACCCTTATCGTACTCCACAATTGATCAGGCCAACTCTAGGAGCTAATGTTTAAGTATGGTTACCTAATTATAATGGCCCCGACCTTGTTTAATCTAGCTTTAGAATATGTTATCAGAAAACTGCCAGTAGGAAGAAACAACGTACTGACAAACAAATCGGTCCAATTAGTAGCCTATGCGGACGACATCAATATAATGTGTAGGACAAAAAATGCAGCAGAGGAAACGTATTCTGAACTCAAAGAAAATGCTAGCAATATAGGCCTCAAAATCAACATAGATAAAACAAAAATATTAGTGCAGACTAGAAGACAAAGAAACTACGGAACAATCGACAATATCGAAAAGGTGGACAACTTTAAATACTTGGGAACCATATTAGAAAAAAACGGCACAGAAGAAGCCGAAATCCGAAACCGGATAGTCCAAGCCAATAAAGCGTATTTCGCCACATCAAGTATCTTCAGATCCAAAGACATCCACAGAAACACGAAACTAAGGATATACAAATCAATAATAAGACCCATCCTAACATATGGTTGCGAAACGTGTATCCTGAACTCCAAGGCAGCAAACACTCTCGATACCTTTGAAAGAAAAATATTACGAAGAATCCTGGGACCAGTTAATGACGTACATGGCTGGAGAATAAGATATAACTATGAATTGTATCAAATGTATAAAGAACCACCGTTAACACGGTACATAAAACTACAGCGTCTAAGGTGGGCTGGTCATGTATCCAGGATGGGAGAAGAAAGGATACCACAAAAACTATTGTATACCAGAATCCATGGAAAAAGACCAGTGGGAAGACCAAGGAGAAGATGGGAGGATGCGGTGGATGAGGATGCAAGAGAGATATTAAAAGTGCGTTCCTGGAGAAGGATGGCTGCTGACAGAGGAGAATGGGGGGAAAAATTGAAGGAGGCCAGGGCCCAACAAGGGCTGTAGTGCCATAGAAAGAAGAAGAAGAAGGAGAAATAATTCAAGAAAATGGTTTAGAAAAATCTACTATAGAAGAAAAGTTTCATAAAATGGAAACAGCATATGGTTTAACTAAAGATATTTACAATAAAAAAGTGGATATTTAAAAATGAAAAAATAAGGCATTAGAGTACAGTAGTGAAGCCAGAATGCCTATATGCAAGTGAATGTCTAGCATTGGATTATAATTTAGACAAACTAGAAATATTTGAAAGACAAATTTTTAGGAAAATATTAGGCCTAAGAAAAACTTCAGAAAGTTGGAAATTAAGAAGTAATGATGAAATGTATCGGAGTATAGAAAATATAACAGAAACAATGAGAAAAAGAAGACTATTAATGTTTGTGCATTTGTATAGAATGGACGACAATAGGTTAACAAAGCAGATCTTCAAATATCTCTGGGGGAAGAAGTCAACATCAAGTTGGATTAAAGAAATCCAAAAGGATTTAGATAAAAATAATATAAACGCAGAAGAAGCAATTGAAAGAGAAGTTTTTCGTGCAAACGTTTTAAAAATGGAAGGAGTTCAGGGTAGGAGAGAGAAAAACGCAGGTTCAAAGTCGACTAAAGACAGAAAGAAGAGACATTGTGAAAAGATAAAAGAATATTGGAGAGAAAGAAAAGAACAAAGAATAAAGAATTCAAATTGGCATGTGGTCTTTAGATGGCTGATACAAAAAAAAAAAAAAATCGAATTTCTTTATGAGTGGTAAATCCAGTAGGTAGTACATTTTTTCGTATACATAAAACACCGCTATCACATATAGCAACAGGAAGGTAGTCGGAAGTAGATAAGTCGTGATGATAAAATTGGCATCAAGCCTTATTGTTTCGGTATATGCTATTACATAATATCCTAGTTCTTTTATGCTTTTAATTTCTGTTTTGTTACTGTTATAACAGCTATATTTAAATTTTTTCTTTCATTTTGCCTTCTTTTTATTGGCCAGTGGTTTCAAACGACATCTCCGTGTGGACTCCAAACGTTTGTAAATATGGATAAATAAATAAACATTGTTCAGTGTTTGCTGACGGCGATAACTTGGTCAGTGTTATAGCCTTTTACTACAACTCTATGCCCTGAAGACGGCCGTCGAAAGTATGGCCAAAACGTCAGCCGCCCACAACTTTAGAACACGGCCTTACAGATCGGCAAGACAAAATTCTAACAAAATTACCTTTGAAAATATATTGTAGTCAATTCAATAATATATTTTGTAGGCGACAGAATACGATTAAACTCAAGCATTCACCTCAGACTCTGTAAACTTGATGTAAAGCAAAACCTGAATAGATTAACTTAATTTAAATGCCGACGTCCTTTTGACGGTAAACGATTATTTTGATAAAACTTTGTTAGAAACTGTAGAACATGTACAAGGCAGATTGTACGAGTAACTATAAAATAGAATTTTGATGTTCGTCGCAAACCGTGCAATGAATTATTCAAGATATGCCGACCTTCCAGATGTGTCCAATGTAATCACCGGCTACAAACACGGGAACTAAAATTTACAATTTACATTCGGTTTTGTACGGTAGAAGTCTGTCAATTTTAGTTAATAAGAATATGTAGAATCTGTCATTAATTATCTCTTTTGCCAATTTGCAGTAATTTCAGACATTCTGATTAACAAATAAAGTAATTTAATATGCCACACCTTCACGAACGATTCTGTTATAGTTACCAAGGATAATGAATAAATTAGTTTGTCTTATAAAAACGTTGCAGCCACAAAACATATTTGCATAATAGTCAAAAAATAAGTTGTATACACACCCTTTCATCAATTCCCCGCACCCCAAAGAGGTATTAAAAATGTCAGAAAAATCCATAACCACTTCACGTAAGTCTATTTCTAGACCAGCTGCGTTTATTAAAAGAAATCTTATAAATAATTGTTGTGATAAAGAAATTACAATGTTAATAAAATTATAAACCAAGGTTACAGTTTTCCGAATAATGAAGTCTTTCTCAAAATTTGGCATGTAACGTACTGTTACAACATTACATAACAATCTACGTGTTTCTCGAATGTTCCAGAGGAACCCGGCTGTAATGTTGTGTGCGTACGTGATTTGAACATTGAAGATTTTCCTAGATGTCGCCAGCCGCGCCGCTGTTTCAAGGGTGCAATCAATTACGTCCTAGTGTAGAGCTGATGCGAAGTATATGGAATGTTCTGGATTTTCAGCGGGGTAAAAATACAAGTACTCAGTGACGCTCAGTCAGTTTGAGTTGCGATTTATTGTCGGGTGATTACTCTGTGCGATCTAGTGGTTATTAGTGAAAAATAATTATTGTGGCGAAATGTTATGCGAAAATAAGGCATTACAGTACAGTAGTGAAGCCACAATGCCTATATGCAAGTGAATGTCTAGCGTTGAATTATAATTTAGACAAACTAGAAATATTGAAAAGACGAATTATTAGGAAAATGTTAGGCCCACGAAAAACTTCAGAAGGTTGGAAATTAAGAAGTAATGATGAAATATATCAAAGTATAGAAAATATAACAGAAACTATGAGAAAAAGAAGACTATTATTTTTGGATTTTTATATAGAATGGACGAAAATAGGTTAACAAAGGAGATCTTCAAATATCTGTGGGGAGAAAGTCAACATCAAGTTGGATTAAATAAATCCAAAAGGATTTAGAAAAAAATAATATACACGCAGAAGAAGCAATAGAAAGAGAAGTTTTACGGGCAAAGGTGTTAAAAATGTTAAAAAAGGAGTCCAGGGTAGGAAAGAGAAAAACGCAGGTTCAAATTAGACTGAAGATATGAAGAAGAGACACAGTGAAAATATAAAAGAATATTGGAGAAAAGAAAAGAACAGAGAATAAAGAACTGAAATTGTGATGTGGTCCGTAGCGGAGCGATACAAAAATAAAAAAGTATTTTTCTGTGAAATAATTAATATTATTTTCTCTTATATCCAGTACTGTTGCCGCCGACAACAGCGGTTACATGGACGCCACACTACTGGTAGAAATAAGTGGTGTATGCAGTTGCGCCTGAAAGTAAAAGTTGCCATAATGGTGAGCTGGGTAGCAATCGTTGGTATTCCATGGAAACCGATCTGTGTATACACTATACAGACTACCTAAAGATACACTGTGCCACTACTCAATTGTTGAAAAGTATCCATGTCGTTTCAAAATAAAGAGAACAAAGAAGACAAAGTCGAAATAATGAAAAAAAAGAGCCAAGAACAAGCTTATGCCCTGTAGTAGCCTGAAGGTTAGGTTACACTTGCGCAAAGTCATAATTATATGAGTAACTCCAGTGGCGTAGCAAGGCTTTTTGGCGCCCTGAGCAAGGAGATCAGGGCGCCTTGCCTTCACAATGAAAGGGGGACAAACGAACAAAAATGAAGTCCCATCCAGTGAACAAAGTACTTAATAAATACAAATCTGTAGATTTTTGTATGAAAACACGTCATGCAAAGCAGGATTGCAAAGCAGGACTACTTTCATGATCTTGAATACGGAGATTTAACTGTCGCCACGACAAAAACCATTTTAACTATTGAAATGGTTTTTTTGATAGTTTTCGTTGTGAAAATAAAGTGCAACGAAAGCAAAATAGAGATTCTTTAGTTGAAGAGAAACACATCCAAGTGCAAACAGCTTTTTACCCTTTTGCAATGTTTTATCAAACCGATTGTCTTGCTTCATCTCTGGAAAACGTCTGTCCTTGTTCTGCAAGTGACATATTCACCTAACCTTTATTCACCATTATATCTCAGAAGGTCTGAGATACCTCGCTTGGGTCCCATATCTTGTAGAGCAGCACCGGGAACATGGTCAACATTGTTGCTGGTAATGTTCTATCATTCATCGCCTATAATTTCAATTCTACAGGATGCAACATCATCCATAGTACTAGAACCAAGTGAATCTTGTAACTGTACTTTGACACTTTCACAATTTGATGTATTCACGTCATTCACTTTAGTGTATTTATCAACCGCCTCGTCCCTAACAACATCCATTTTATGATCACAAGTTGACTCCTTGTTAATTGTAATTTTATGACACTCAGGGTTCAATTTTCCTTTAACAAAATACATCATAAACTCTTTGGAAATTGTTGTAGTTTTTAATCTTTCTTCCCTCCTCTTTCAAAACTGGGCGCCACTGAGTTTACTTTGTGTCATATCAGCTTCAAATAAAATTAAAAAAAAATCAATTTTCAATTATAGTATTATTACGATGATATACACGTGAAGTATTATAGATATAGCCATAAGACTCACAAACCAAAAACAAACCGCACACTCAAGATACTCATCAATATCAATATACTGATGATCAACACGTTCGCTGCGTCGAACTGGGAAGAATTGCACATACGAAGCCCACGTAACGTTTTGCAGTTAAGATTAACTATACAAACCTAATACTGTATGATTATCAGTTCTCCTTTCCAGCACAACTACTCACTACAAAGTCACTACAAATTTGTTATCATAATGAACCGTTATGATGCTTGAGCATAAATAGATTAATACTGTTTATCACGCAAGGTTTATGATAACAGACAAGCTGGCTGGTTATGCTGCTTTTATGAAAGGAATAGTCATATCAAAGAATTAAGTTGTTTGTAGTTTTATAAACTGAAAACAATTTTGTTAAGTCTATGCTCACTTTGCCGCCCTCGAATGCTCACAAGACCCCACCTTTACTTTGCTATTAATACGCGCAAGTATTTGAAACTGCCTGAACTTTACAGGTTGCTAAATCAATTTGACACATTTTAGCCACGTTTGTTACATAAGTCGTTGGGGTTACCATAAGTTTTGTTTTCTCCGTTCATTTTAAAATCATATTTACCAAATATCTCTTCTATAAAAGAAAATTTTACATCCCATAACACTTACCTTTAACCAAAAAGTTTCACGATAAAACAATATTTGCTACATGCTTCTATTTATCATCTGCTTGGTGTATACATAATGCAATTGATCATGTAAATAGAATTTATTAATACAAAAAAAAGGTGCAATAATAAATTCAGTGACAGAGACGAAGACATAAAAAGTAGCGGAATTAACGTGTTGTGAGTATTGTTCATAGTTTCTGAGAGGCAAAAGTTGAAAAGGAATAAACGTTATCTGAAAAAACGAAATAAATAGGAGCGCTCACGTCGACAGCCAGACTTCGTTCTAGTGATAACAGTAACGGCTTACAATTATTCACTGCGCGTTTGCGAATCACATAAACATCGTTTCTCTTCCTAACTGCTGGAGTGAGTCTGCCAGGAAAGTACCGTCATCAGTTACACTAGAGTCCAGTGTATTTATTTACTTAAAATCAAGGTTTCGTATTTCATCCTTTTCACAAAAAATAAAAAGATAAAATAGCCCCACACACACACATGATTGGCATTCACATAGACGCGAGTTATATTTGTGGAACTGACAAGTCTTTATTAATAACATTTATTTTTTTAAATTTTTAAGCGTACAATAAATGGTATAACACAATTATGTATTGCTTTTTATGGAGTTAATCTATATAATAATAATTATTATTTATTTAACGTTATTTATATATATATTCGGGTTAAAACGTCCTTCGACGTTATCCGATGCCTAATTGCCAATATCTCCTGTCGTTGCAGTTTTCTTCGGTTAGACCTCGTACACTCATTGATCTCCTTAAACCCTGTATCCATGTTACTTTTGACCTTCCCCATTTTCTGTTTTCCTGTGGTATCCATTTCATCACTCTCTTTGGCAACCTCTCCTCTCCCATTCTCTGCACGTGCCCATACCAAATTAATTGTTTCTTCTCGATGTGTTCTAAAACAGTTTCTTTTATATTCACTTGTTGCTTAATTTTTTCTTTTCTGACCCGGTCTAATTTTGATGTTCTACATATTCTTCTCAAGGCGTCCATTTCTGTGGCTTCTATCTTTCTTTTCAGATGTTCTTTCATTCTCCATGACTCAGACCCATATACTAATGTGCTCTTAATCATTGTGTTGTATATTCTCATTTTTCTTTGTTTTCTTATTTCGGTGCTCCACAGTATTCCATTTAGAGGCTTAATTATTGTTCTTGCTTTGTTTACTCCACACTTTATTCCTTTATCGTCTGTCCCTTCCTTGTTAAAATTTATTCCCAGATATTTGTAATTCTCACTAGAGTTAATCTATAAATCTATAAATTCTTTAAGGGAAATTTGTTATTTATTTTGTAGTGAAAGGTTGGTAAAGAGTCTCAGAGTTGTATAGACTGCTCCCGTCTGTACAGCAGTAAAAATTTGAGAAATGCTCATACATAGACACTTTGCTGCCCTAGCATATGACACTTCCAGCCATTAATATAAACACTTACTGGATCTACTTATCTGTTGGTCAAGTTGATATGAATTGATTTGGATTCATTAAGTATGATTCTCCACCGCTTGGTCCATGCACATACTTCTGTGATAGAGCTCTGGAGCTTGTTTCCTGCTGCTTCAACCTCGTCGCCCACTGTTAGGATTGCAATATTGTCAGTAAATGTTGCTACAGTAACTTCCTCACCACGATTAGGCCCTCGTGTACAATAGATACAAGATGGGTCCCAGCACACTGCCTTGCGGAATACCCGCAGAAATCCTCTTCAATTCTGAGTACTCGTCCTCAAACTTAACACGAGAAATATCGGTCTGCAACAGCTGTTATTGACAAAAATTTTAAAGGACTCCTCACTACATACGATCATGCTGTAGTAATTTGTAAATAGACTCATACTTACATAGGCTGGGTGTTCGTATCGCCTTTTAGAGGTTGACCTCTAGGTGAAAAATTACGTAATAGTTGAAACTTCTGGGTCTCTTGGCGCTTCTTTTGCTTATTTGTTATTAATTTTTCTTTTACGAAATATTCCACGTCAACGAATAACTATTATTTTTTATTGCATAAGTGGTGAAAATGTTAAGTAAAAGCAAGTTACCGTGAGGGATTTTAGCTTTGTACTCCATGAGGTTTGGATTCCATTCCTGCAATGGGCAATCACATTCTAGTTTTTTATATAAGCTTATTGCAACAGTACAACCATTTACGGTACTGTGCATTGCCAAAATAATTTAAATAAATAATAAAAATAAATAAATATTGATTAATAAACATGATTCAGATTGCAAGCTGGATCGTATTTAAAAAGGGAACGCAGAATTCCTGCATGGACACGCATATCTGGCCCACCTGTCGCTTGCGTTGTCTACACGTGTATTTTGTTTGTGTGTGTGAAGCCTGTCCGTTCCTGAACTGTAACCAACCCTTTTGAAGTATTGAAAGGTTTTATGTTTTATTTTAATTATAAAAAAGTATGTACGATATTGTAAAACGAAAGACACCAGAGGGTGTAGAAAATAAAGGTGAACAAAGGGTTAAAAGACCGTGCCAAAGTGACGGAAAGTGCAATTACTATAAGTAAAAAGTGAATAGTTCTTTTTTTAATTACAATAAAGACGTGTAATTTACGTATAGTAAACATATAAAAATTAGCGATCGATTGAGCATCGAGTAGGGTGAAACAGACTTCGTAATTCGCGAATTTCGTGAATTGAACCATAGTGGTGGTAAAGACGCTTCGACAAACTCTGACCAGATGAAAATTGTTCAGACCTAAGCTTTTGCACGACCTGGCTATAAATACCAGGTCGCCCTAATAAAGTTCCTTCTTCTATTTTCAACCGTTGCCGTAGGAGGCTATATCAGTCGACGACGCTATTTTAAATCTACAGTGAGAGTCACGGAACGAACTGGAAGTCTAACCAAAACAGGAGAGCACCTACGAAGAGGTTCGATGGACTCACGTACGATCCATGAGAGGATACGAGACAACTAGTAAACAGCACTAGCAGTGGAATCCTGGAAGAGGACCAGAGTACCAGAAGAACGAGAAGGACACAGACCGAGGACCCGAGGAGGACACACTGATAGTATCGCATCAAATGAGGTGATGAAAAACCAATTTTGTTAATTACAGACAACTGAAAGGCTCTAATTAACATAGAATGAAAAACATTCGAACAGTTAATCAAGCGTAAAGAAATGTACATAAATGTAAAAGCAGATTGTAATTTAGAATAATAATGCATATATAGGAATTAGTAGTTGAATCAAACATAAATGCTAAGAGAGAAATATTTGAGTTTAAATTAAAATCAATTAAAGTATTGAGAAAGGTTTGTTTGGTATGATTTTAAATAAAAAGAAGTGAGAGTAATTGATGAAGTCTTTGTTTGATAAAGTAACATGCATATGCAATAGTAAATAATGAAAGTCAAATAAGATTAAATAAATTAAAAATAACAGTAAATTCAGAATTACAGAAAATAATATGAGATTGCAAAGATAACCACACAATGAGTAAGCCGAGAGCAAAATATTTAATTAATTAAAATTAGATGATAAGGAAAATGCATACCATGTTATATATAATTTGTTAGCCATAAGTCATGTGAGAATGGTTCATACAAACGAGTAATAATGAGTATTATTTCAATATGCGAAATGAAAAATTTTGCTTAATAAAAAAATAAATAATGAAAAAATTTTAAAACTTATATAACGCATCATCTTCTTATTACGATTACACCCATGAAATCAAATTTGTGTTGTTATGTTATAGAATTTGGCGCTCCAAAAACGTGGGGCTACCCTAATTAAATTACATGAACTCAATTTGTGTTGTTATAATATATAATAAGGTTGCTACAGCTAGTGCCGTCTCCCTTCCTTCAACCTGGCTTTCCAATTCTCCCGATGTTCCCATTGTCCTTCCTCAAGTACTATGCGTTGCATAGATTCATCCACTTCGTCCCTCCAAGATCTTCTCGGTCATCCCCTTTTTCTCCTTCCTAATGGACTCCATTCCGCCACTTTGTTGATCCACCTATTTTGGGCTTTCCGGACATGACCTTACCACACCAACCTTTTTTTCTTCGATGTAGTTAATTACACTTCTTTCCGTTTCCATTCTTCTTCTGATCTCCTCGTTTGTTATTCGGTCTGCTCTCGTTATTCCACAGCACCTCCTCCAACATTCCAGCTCTGTTGCAAGAATCTTTCTTTCATTCTTTTTGTTAATAACCCATACTTCCGCTGCATACGTCATAACGCTTTGGACTATGGTCTGATATACCATTTTTGTGTGCTTTTTCTAATATTTTTGTCCCATATAACACTCTGTAATTGTCTAATCCCTGTTCTAGTTTTTTAACTGTTAAATATTTTTGGGCCAGTCACTATCTGTGTAGTAGCAAAAGTAGTCAAATACTGATTTAATTGTGACACTTTGGCCTTGTACATTATATTTATTAGATGAGAAAAGAATATTAGTTCTCAGCTTTTTATTGCTTTCATTGTTTGTTTAGTATTATATATACCTATTTACAGTGCGGTCCGAGTTAATTGTCGGGCGATTACAAGTGGTTATCTGGAGATATTACTGTGTGCGTTCAAGTGGTTATTAGTTAAGTGTTGTGTTTTATAATCGGACGGTATGTTGTAATACATTTGTGTTTTAATATTAGTTGACATTTATTTTCGTGTGAACAATTTTTATTTGATTTGTTATAAGAGACTGTGTTGTTAATTACGAAATGTTTAAATGTGAAAATTAAAGCTGGTGATTAGTGACTTCATTGGTGTCTTGTAATTTGTTTTCCACTGTACCTACGACGATCAAGTAGACCGTCGTAAGAGTATTGTCAAAAATTAGGAGATTTACATCTCACATTTACATCTCACAGTGCAAAACTTGTTTTGTGATAAACTTCTTGAGACGATCATCATCATCATCATCATCATCATCATCGGCCGTGGTTCTACAACTCTTGGTGGGTCTTGGCCTGCTCCAAGAGTTGATTCCATTCTTCCCTACCGCGTGCCCTGGTTTTCCAATTTTATGTTCAGTTTTCTAAGGTCCTCCCATACCTAATTTTTGAATCTACTTCCGAGTCTTCCCCTTTTTCTACTACCCCTTGGTTTCTGGTAGAAAATATATTTTGTAGGTTGTCCTTGCTCCAATGTCTCTGTGTCTCCAGCCCACCTAAGCCTGTATATTTTGATACTGACAATGACCGGCTCTTTGTAAAGATGGTATAGTTCATAATTATAGCGCCTGCGTCACATTCCATTTTCTTATACTGCTCTAAAATATTGTTCTTAGGATCCGTCTTTCACAGCAACCTAGAAGTCTCTCGCTATTTTTTGTCGTTGTAAAGTTTTCTGAAGCATATGTCAGGACTAGCCTGATAAGTGTTTTGTAAATTTGCATTTTGCATTTTGCATTTTTTGAGACGAAGGTGCTTTTTTAATTCATAATATGTTTTATTTTCGAGATATATTCTTCTTCTTATTTCAGTGTTGATGTCGCTAGTGCTGTTTATCTGGGAGCCAAGATATATAACTCTTTCACTGCCTCTAAATTTGTGTGCCTATTTCAAGGTTTAAAGTGGTGGGGTTAATGGTATTTTGTTAGCAGCATACATATTGCGACAATACAAATAAATATTTTCGCATAGGATAATTATTTGTGTTGAAATTATGCACAAGTCTATATTGGAGGTGTAGAAAAATTATTTATTTATAACACAAGTAAATAAATGTTTATATGATATATTTAAATTAAACAAAATGTCATATATAGTATTTCATTAGTTACCAAAGATTTTATATAGTTCAGTTTTGGTAAGTTTTACTTGAACCGTAGAATTCCTTTACACTCGGCGTGACGTCACTCGCTCCGTCGCTGCTACGCTGTCCGCATTGACCGCCGCTCTCCGCTCTCACACTCTCTCTCTCCGCGCTGGGGTTCGCCGAACAGATGATAACACTGATGCTGATTTTCACACAAATTGTCACTTTCCGAATCGTTTTATTACACAATTGGTTGTTATTAATTATTGATACTTAGGGTGATAATGAATGATATTCTTTATAAAGCGGTGTATACTACTTACACCTTCCGGCTATTCTTGAAGTGTTCCGCGTTAATAAGGATTTACCACGGTAGATAAATCTCCCTAAGCGGAAAATCTTCCATTAACACGTAATAGCACTTAATATATTATAATTGGTAGTTCACCCGCTTGGTTCTAATCGACAAACTCGAAAAGAGTCCCAAGACTTAGATGCTCTAGATTAAACCAGTTCGAACAAGAGAAACTCTTGACGAAGAACACACGTTCACTATGCAACGACTTTCGATGAACTGCCTCGAAGTACACATGACAACCGACGGATCTGATTGAAATTATGGGCTTCTGATTGGTCAATCAACTGTCTACGTGGTAGATTTGACAAAAGATAGACGCGTTGCAGGCGAATCTTTGTTTAATTCTGCGAGTGCTTGTCTAGATTGTACCTAGAAATTTTATTACTCTTCAATTGATAAGCATGAAAAGTTGAGTTTTCAATTACTAAAAAAACCACATTTAAAAATAGCTGAGAACAACAGAGTATATAGAAAATGTAGATATTTTCATAAATAATTCACTGTCCAAGTATCATGCCGATTGGATAACAAACGCGGAAGATATAATAACGAAGATTCACCACACGCGAATGCGCGCACATATTCACAAAGTGCATGACATTAAAGAGCAAACCTTTACAAAGAATTTGGTATAACACAAGTCCTTATCCATCACTAAATACAAAACTTATAGCTAATTGACATAAATTGCATAAATCAATCTAAAACATGCTAATGTCCGTCATCCATGCTCTGATATTCTTATTCATAGATCATCATCCTGTGTTTTGTTGCAATATATTTTGTTTCCTCCAAGTTTATCTGCAGTCCAATTTTACTTTAGGCTTTCTCTAATGCCGTAAAGGCACTAATGAGATTTCGTTTTATCCTAGCAAGTAGATCAACATCAACTGCATATCCTAAAAGTTGCATACTTTTGCTCGTAAAACTTGTGTTTATTTTGGAGTCTCTTATCGCTTTTTCTAGTGCTAGATTAAATATCAAGCATGACAGGCTACCTCCTTGTCGGAGTCCAGTTCTAGTTGTGAAGGAACGTGACATGGTTTTCTGCATTTTAACTTTACATTCTACTTTCGATAGACATTCTTGGATTAATTTAATTAAGTGTGTTGGCATCCTGAATTCCTTCAATGCTTTGTAAATTGTACACTGCGGGTATGGTAGGATCTGTTATCAGGCCATCCTATTTTAACGATACAATGCTCATTTGAAGTTTACAATTAACTTCCAATTTAACTATGACAATTGGAATTTGTAACTATTTTTTTTTTTTAGTTACGAACCAAACCTAATCTACATTGATTTTGATAAATGTGTGGTTATAATTACACAATGCTTATTGAGTAGTATATAAACATATAAATAGCTACTACATAAACATTAAAACAATCGATAATTGAATCGAAGTAAATTCGATTATCCGTTAGCTGTATTGAAAAGAAACATTTAATTACCATTCAAACAAACCTCTGAAGATACATAATAATTTCTGTGGAACGTGCGTCAGGTGATAATAAACCTAATTGCAATGTATTTATTTGAAGGTAATAACACAGGAGACGTGCAGGAAACTCAACAAGTTACTTACAAAGGAACAATACTTATTATATAGTATTTTATAAGATTTTAATATATTTAGATGTCTTAGTGTCTTTAGTGTTGAGTAAGCGTGGATTTGAGATTTACGTTTTCTTCTGATATTCACTATATACTTTGCATTCATATTTTTAACGTGCACTTAATATTTAAGGAGCAACAATGCAGTTACAGATATATGACTTTCATAAAGCAATAGAAACTGAAATAGTTTGTTTCCGTTACTTTGAATAAAGGAAATTATGGAAGACATTTGAGATGATTTGAAAATTAACAAATATTTGGCTTGGTCGAAATGCCATATTTTTCATTTTATGGAGTAAACTCTTGACAATGACAAACCTAAAAGTAAACATACTACCTTGGAAAAGTACAACTAAATCCAGATACGAGAAACAGTGAATTTATATGTAATAAACAATTACCATTTACATGTTTTTTTTTTAATAATTGTAAAAGGCCTCCAGAAAGTTGGTGATCGTTTTTTATGTTTTTCAAAATTTACTCCGATTTGTATGAAAAGTTTACAGAACAATTTCGTGTGTGTGCGCACGCGATCGCGCTCTCTCAGGTTTAGATACTTGTGAAGAACTATTGACTTGAAAGCACTGCGAGCCAAATCGTGAAAAACACTTCAAGTGCATTAACACACGATACAGTGATACAGAAAAACATTTACGGCTTTCAAGTTGCTTGTAACTAGAATGTTTATACTTTAGTTCCAAGAATAGCGACAGAGTATATCGCTATTGTGTAAACAAATTACTTAAATATCGTTGCTAATCTTAACGTACGTTAAGTTTGAATGTAATAAGACTGTTACTTTTAATTCTTGTAAAAACAATACTTTTCTAAATGTTCTATTGTACTGTATTTATAGTTCATAGCCTAAAGATACCATATGGTATTGTATGGTATGCCATACCTTATGGTACCTTTGGGCTATGAACAATAAACACACTACAATCGAAAATTGAGATTATAGGTATCATTAGTAAACAATAAGTGTCTGTATATTATAAATATATCACATTATCATTAATGTTTTTCTAATTTATACCAGAGAAAGACATTTGTATAATAGTAGTGAAACAGGGATGGTGTGCTCTCAATATGTAATCTCTCTCCAAACATGTAAAGTAGGTAATAAAAACGTATAAAAATTAACAATTTCCATAAGTGTAAATAACACATAATTTTTTAAGTGTAAAATTGCACAGTTTTAAATTAAAATACTTTACTGCCATTTATTGAATACTTATTGTCCCTTTCAAAGTTTATTTCACAAAATGCGTTACTATTTTAATGCAGTAAAATTATTAAGCTTCTGTTTTACTACATTTTTAATAATAATCTTTTATCTCTACTTTTCTACTTGCCATAAAAATATATGTAACAATTTCTTTTCCTCTTGTTATAATAAAATTTATCTGATCTTTCAGTACCTTTTCGGTTTTTCCATACACACTATCTGTTCCGTTTTTTTTTTTAAAGAATGTCTTATTTTTTAACCATTAAGATGGTGTTACTTTCTAAAATTTTGTTTTCTTTAATGTTTTCTCCCATTACAGAAAAACGACAAGACCATGCGTTAAACTTTGTCAACGACTATGATGTGTAAATTGCCGTAAAGACTTTTCTGACGTGACGAGAATTAATAGAGTGGAGGCAACAAAACAATTACGAGAGTGCACAACAAGATAAATCACCTTGTACGCGCATGACAGCACGGTTCCTTACCTTTAGACGTAACCCTAGAACTGCCCTTTACAGTAAATAACGTAGTCCCCTTTACCAGTATCTAATACGAAATAGTTTTTATCTAAGTTTTTGGAAAGTTTAATTCAAATTTTTTATTGTCTTGTATAAAGAACGGATTTAAATCTGTTTACACGATGGCACTGTTATAAGCAAATAGCTTATTTAAGATTATTGAAAATCTAATGCCCTACTTAAGACTGAACTGTACATTTTGAGTTACATTAGGGTTCAAACAATGCCTTCAAACAATGATGTTAGTTTGTATCTTTCTTTTGCACTTTTGAATATTTTTTCCACGGAATTTAAAAACAATAACCTACACAACTGTAATAAATTAATTTAATTGTATTTTTAAAACAAATATAAGAGTGTGTTATATATATATATATGTAAGTATAAATATATTTAATATTTATAAAGACTTTACCTCAAGATGTTTACTCCTTGTTTGGGACATGTTTCGGGAAGCCTTGTGTTCCCATTTTCAGCCTTCCTGATTTGGTCCTTGTGAAAATCAGAAAAAGAAACAGAATATTTAAACAATATGTCAACAGCTAACCTAACAAAAAACATAAACAACAACCTAGAAAATTTAACAGTAGAAACAGAATTTGCCATTAGCCTAACGGGCGGTATATTTTAATACAATTGTGTTTGAATATTAGTGGACATTTTATTGCATGTGAACAATTTTTATTTGATTTGTTGTAAGAGACTGTGTAGTTAATTACGAACTGTTTAACTGTTAAAATTAAAGCTAGTGATTAGTGACTTAATTGGTGTCTTGTACTTATTTTGTTTTCCACTGTACCTACGACGACCAAGTAGACCGTCGTAACAATGGTGTCAGAACTGGGATAGAACGGTTAACAGTGGAAACAGTGGGCACTTTGTACAAGACGAGTGTAATTCGTAATTAATCAGAAACAATGGATACCAGTCAGATGATAGAATCATTCCAAGCAATGCTACTGCAAATCGAGGAACGACGCCGACAAGAGGCGGCAGAAAATGAAAAATGACTGGATGAGAAACTCAGACAAGAAAGAGAAGCAGCAGAGGAACGACAAAAAGCACTAATGGAAGAACGACTAAAAGAAAAATGTAAGCGTGAAAATGAAACACCAGAGGGACGGCAAAAAGAAGAATTTAGTCGGCAAGCAGACGACGTTAAGGCGTTCGTACAAGATGACAACACTGCAAAATTCGTCCTTTCATGAGGTGAGCTAAACAAACAAGTTGACAGAATATCTGAAATAGAAAAATCTGTGTCAACTGTAAAAACAAGTATGTCAAGTTTAGAAGATTATATTACAAATTCAATAAAACAAATTAAAAAGGTAGTCGAACATTTAGTCAAAGAAATAGTTGATAAAGAAAAACCATCAGTAAATGCTGATGAAGATTCAAAATATCAGAGAAATCAAACTGTAGTAGTGCCAGTGTTCGCAAACGCCCCAACGTTTGATGGAAGCACTCATTGGAAAACTTATGTTCGGCAATTTGAAGCTGCAGCTCACTTAAATAAATGGACGGAAGAAGAGAAAGTACTTTAACTAATTCTTCCTTTAAAAGGGCCTGCCGCTCAACTAATACAGAAAGTGCCACCTGAAAATCAGAACGTCTATGCCGAATTATCTAAAGCTTTGGAATTACGGTACGGTGACCAGCATTTGTGAGAAGTGTACCGTGAACAACTTAAAGCGAGGCGACAGCGTTCAGGGAGAGCCTTCAAGAGTTTGAAGCGAATATCGACCGACTGACGAGATTGGCTTATCCCGACGAATCGGAGGACTTCCGGAAGTGGATTTCTCTCATTATGTTTATTGACGGTGTCAGAGATAGGGAATTACAACATGTGTTAAGAATAGCACGGAACGAAAATAAATCAGACGCTCTTGTTCATGCTCTCCGTTTTGGAGCTGCCAAGTCGGCGACCAACATTAATCAAAGTATGCATCCACGTTGTAGCCAAACGGATCCAATACCACAGTATCGTCATAGCGACGGCATAAACAGACGATTCAAAAACAACAGTTTAAGAAGTCAGTAGCGCCACAACGACCTTTCAAACTCTTTAGAAAGACAGAAGACCGAAGTGTTACATCTGTGGGAAACGTGGCCATCTACAGGTAGACTGCTGGAAGAATGAAATACGGAGAGAAGGGAGTGATCGCAAAAATTGGAGAAGTGAAGACCCCCAGAACAGCACACAGTTTTCACGCTACATAAGACCAGTGGAAACCTGATTGTTACTGGATTTGCGTGAACAAACATCATTTACAGTTGACACGGGCGCTACAGTGTCTATTGTTGCGCCCTGACTTAATCAGCAACCGACGGTCTCAAATTAGCTCTTGTACAAAACATACTGGACTGGAAGCCCCGTCAATGTGTTGGGAAAGATAGACGTACGTGTACGACTGGGTCTTCTCGAGTTTAGCCACCAAATGCTCGTTCCAGACATTGTCGATGAAGTGATTATTGGCACGCACATTATGAATGCCTACAGATTTGTTGTTGACTTAAGAGAGAACGTCCTGAAAGTTGGACAAGAGAAGATAAAATTTTGCATGGCTAAAATGTCAGGGTCTGCCAACTATTCAATCAAGCAAGTGGCATTGACCGAAGAAGAAATCAACAGGTATGGTCAAGAGGAACCTTTCCTGTTACAGGCGGAAATGGAAGAAGAACTAGCAGATGAAGTACGCATACGTAAAACCGCAAAAGTAGTGACTGGAAAGCCAACTATGGGTGTCAAGGAAACTCCTTGTTTGTTCCTGTGTTAATAGAAGCGCCCAGGGGAAAAGTTGCTGAAGATGATGTTACGCAAGAGGTTGTTGACGAGTTCCAATCAGACTTGGATCAGCCAGTGGTGTTTAGGTCATCAGTACATGACGCAACGGGAGTGATTCCAGCAAAACTAGCGGTTGAGCGGAAGACTCGTGTTCCTGGGAACTTGATGTTCGGTCACACGAGACCGAATTCGAAGGGCGGGAGAATTATCTTTCACAAGGACGTCCACCTAGATCGCTTAGCCAAGTATTACTTCAGAGTCGGTTTGCCAGTTCGGGACGAACAGGCTTAAGGAGGGAGATGTGTTGCGAGAAGCGTACCGAACATTCCAGAACTTTCTTTACTCCTCCCCCCCCCGGCAAGTGTGGCAGCTGTGTGTCATTCAAGTAGATGATTCTGGTGAGTTTCAGTTCAGGAACTACACATTAAGCAGCCGGCACGCCGCGGCGTGCAGTTAAGGAGGGAAAGCTGTACTCGGCTTCAGCACAGCGTATATAAAGCCATAGCTGCCGGGTTGTCAGTTAGTTATGTTTGGGGATACCTGGCTCGTGGTCATAGAATTACGCTCCAGCGCGTACTCGACCGGGGACTGAAGCTCGCGTGCAAAGTCCCCCGGAGGTACTCTTCTCGTCTTTTGAGGAGAGGACTCGGTGTCCGCTCTCTTGATGACACCGTGAGACGCCTGGCGCGACGATTCTATGTTCGTTCCGACAGAGTGACCCACAATTCCCTCATTGCCGGACTTGGTAAATACACCCCGCGACCAGGTGAGTCCTGGAAGCGACCTCGTTTGCTAGTCCCGGTGGTATAATCCACCAATCGCAGGTCGTTTCAGACCCCCCCCCCATAATTAGATAAAAGTATAACAAGAACTCAACCAGACCCAGTGGCAGGAGTCCTTTCTGAGACTCGGGACACTGCACTACTCGCGACCCGCGCAACCCCCAGTTGTGTGTTGTCAGTTAGTTACGTGAGCGACTTCCGCTAGTGTGGATTGAGTGCTTGTCAACGTGAAGAATTATTGTGTTATGTATTTTATAATTGTGCAAGACTCTATTAGTAGACATTGTTTACTGCGTGTGAAGAATTTTTATTTGATTTGTTATAAGAGACTGTGTTGTTAATTACGAACTGTTTAACTGTGAAAATTAAAGCTGGTGATTAGTGACTTAATTGTTGTCTTGTACTTATTTTGTTTTCCACTGTTCCTACGACGATCAAGTAGCCTTCGTGACAATATACAAGAAGAAAAACAAAGAGAAGCAACACATATAATGAAAAAAATAATCACTAATGAAATAAAAGACAAATCTAAACAAAGCAGGATAATAAAACAATAAAAGAAATTAAAAATAAAGTAAAGAACAACAATTTAATCATAACAAAATCAGACAAAAGTCAAGCAACAGAAATCATTGAGAAAACACACTTCATAAAAAAAACTGAAGACTTCATCAACAATAATAAATGCATACAACTAAATAAAGACCCAACAGAAAAATATCTCAAACGAACAATAAAACTAATAAAATCAGCTAAAAATATTTTCAACAGTAAAATTACAGACATATATATAAATAATAATCCAGAACCAACTAAGATGAATAGCCTAATAAAAATACACAAATTAAACAACCCAATACGTCCATTAATCAACTTCCAAAAAGCACCTACGTACAAAATATTAAAAATAATAGCATAAAAACTAAAGTAACCATCTAACAAATAATCATTATAACATAAAAAATACATACGAATTAATGGACAAACTAAAAATAATAAATATAAATGAAAATACGTTTTTCACGTCATATGATATCATTAACATATACACCAACATCCCAGTAGATGAAAGAATACACATAATAACAAGCAAACTGAAGACACACAATATATAACTGAAATAAAAAATAGCCTCCAACTGATACTAAAACAAAATTACTTTCAATTCAATAGCAAAATTTATCAACAACAAGAAGATTTAGCAATGGGATCTCCATTATCTAGCATAATAGCAGAAATATTCTTACAACACATAGACACCAAAATACGAAACATCATAAATTAATTTGATCCAAATGGCATATGGATAAGATATGTAGATGATGGGTTATATGTATCAAATAACAAAAACACAAATGCAGATAACATATTAAAATAAATCAATAACATACATCCAAAAATACAATTCACAGAAGAAAAAGAAAACATAACAAAATCAGCTATTTAGACATAACCATAACAAGAAACAACAACCACCTACAATATGCAATATACAGATAACCAACTTCTACTAACATCATTATACCTAAACATTCTGACCACCCACCACAACATAAAATATCATCATTCTATTCACTTTTTAACAGAACGTACACAATAATGTGACGACTTAAAGGCAATTTAAATAGCACAAAATAATTTTTTTATTCTTATAATAAGTGAGAGAATAATCCACCCTCCCTCTGTACCTATATGCCTGTATGAACTTGTAAAAAGGCTAGTACGGACATGCTAAGTACATTGTTATGAAGCGAAAACTAATAATCATTCTTTTTAAATGAAAGACGTGATAATAATAAATGAAATACCTAACTCCTAACTAAGAAAAGTTAGGATAATTTATAGTAGTTAATTAATGGACAATTAATAATAATAAAAGTATGAACTACTTTTCTCTCGGCGTGTAAACTGCGCCCGCTTCCCTACTCTCTGCCGCAAAACTAACGCCAGTCGACCGAGAATCTCTGACATGTAGCAGCTTGAAAATGTGTCGTGAAGTTAAACGTACGTTTATGTTGCTAAAACGATGTAACAAGAAGTTAGTGTTTCTCATTTACATAATCCACATGTAGCTGAAAAGAAATGGAACTTAAAACTAATAATGTGGTTCAAATGTTGAGAAAGTATTATTAATAAAAAACTTAACCGACACATATCTTTATGAAAAGTAAATGGTAAGGTATGTTCCATACCATGTAAAAGGTAACATTAGTGCCGTTAAAAAATTAAATGTGAAAAGTGAACACCAACGTCAGGAGTGAAGTTACGACAACAACTGTACGAGCTCCAGGTAGCAGAATCCCAGCGTCATGACCTAGATCACAACTCTGAAACAACAAACTAAATGGAGGAACCAGAACGACAACGAACTACTTCCAGGAAAACCTACTGAAGAGGACCATCTAGACGACCAGCCGCAGATTCACGTTGTACTCAGGTGACCCTAAACCGTAACTTCTGTGCATACATTGTTTTTTAACAAACCTCAACTAAAAAACAGTAAAGTTTCTTGTAAAGACTCATTCAAATAACATAAATATTAACATATTAATGTTTGTAGTTTCTGTAACGAGATAGTAATAATCTGATGATGGTTAAAGGTAAAAGTTAATATGAAACTACATCAGACTATTCTTCAAATAGTTTGTATGATGTTGCAGTATGTTAGAATATTATAAAGTTAGAACCCGGATCCGTGGTAATAAAAGAAATACACAGCTGTATGATTTTGAGATAATAAGAGTAACAATTTAAAGAGTTTTTGATGCAGAATCTATAAGAATTTTTCTTTTAAAGTAAAAACAAAAAAGATGACCTGTAAAGGTATTATGTTTAAGTCCGTAGTTAAGAAGCAATAATAAAGAGATGTTTTCGCTAAAATCCAGAGAGTGAATAAATTTACGTAACCTTGAAAAATTCCTGATATATACCTTATCCCAATTTGTTAGTAAGTAATTTTTACTAACTACGGCAGCTAGTTTAATTAAAATCAACCAATTAAACTGGTTCCCTGTGTTATAATGTCTTAACAGGAGAGACGTTATAATACCCCGAAACAAACAAGAAACAGACAAAGAAACAAACATAATATACAAAATTACTTACGAAAATGGATACAATACAAATACGGTAAACAAAATAGAAAATAAAACCAAATATAAAATAAAAACTGAACAATTAAGAATTAATCAAAATTAACAACACATAAATGATAACATCGATAAAAAATGGGCCACATTCACATACATAAATAATAAACTGACAAAACTAGCAAAACTATTTAAAAACACAGATATCAAAATAGCATACAAAACTAATAAAAATAATTTACGAAATATAAATAATCCACACAACAAAAATAATACAACAACCAATGGTATATACAAAATTGAATGCCAAGTTTGCAATAAATGTTACATAGGACAAACAAACAAAACAGCTGCGAAAACGTTATTTTGAACACCTAAATGCCTACAAAAAACAGAAATATATAAATCTAATTTGGCCACACATGCAATAAACACTGGACATAAATTCCCAGACATAACCAATATGACACTAATAAAACACATACCACACATAATGAACATTTGGGAAAATTTACCAATATACAAACATAAAACACAAAACAAACTAATACCTGAACAAATACAAATCAATACAAAACAAGACACAATTTTGAAAGCACTCAACATAGAAAATACACAAAATACTAATATATACACCACAATCACACAAAATAATACCAAATTAAAACACCAGAGACCAACAGAAAACCAAGGCAACAACCAGCCAACACACAAATATCTCACAAGGTTCAAAATTAGGAAGGCTGAAGATGGGAACACAAGGGTTCCCGAAACATGTTCCAAATAAGGAGAAAACATCTTGAGATAAAGTCATTATAAAATGACTTTTACACACACACACACACACACACACACACACACACACACACACACACACACACACACACACACCATCTTACTAGTTAAAATAAATTCATTACTAGTAACTGTTAAAATGGTTTAAAATATATAAAGAATGTTTTTACACAGTAAGTACAACGTTAAATCTAAGATTTATTTTTTAAAAGTTGAAAATGAGCAGTGCCGAAGAGTTATATTTACTACAATGCAAGCCTCATACAACCAAGTAAAGAAAACAGTATATGCAAAGATATTAACCATATTATTCTTGAAAGTGTATTAACCTTTAATTCTTTGTTTATAATCCAGCAAACAATTTAAAACAACAACAAATTATGAATAAATTGCTAAAAATTTATGACCAACATTCATAGCTAAATCCTTATTAATAATATATGAGGTCTGGCTTTTCCCAGATTTTTAAACGTTAATTAAATTATCAATAGTGTCTTTAAACAACAACCAGTTTTTAATTTATATTTTTGAAAATAATTTAATTTTATTTACAATTTGTAAAGAAAAGATTAATCCGTTTTACATTAGGCTATCAAGAAGTAAATTAAAACCTTTTGTCCAAGATATTAAAATCGGCGTCGGAACCGTGACGTATTTACTTCATGTCTTGTGAAATTACCTTGTTGTTGGTTTCCGGTTCTATAAGACTGATCTAGAACTATTTGAGCACACCTTACTTAAATATTCTCAATACTTTATAAATGAATAAATTTAGTAAAATTTTACTTTGAAGAAGGTAACACTGCAGCAAATCGGTTTTAGAAAGTAAGTCCGAATAAAAAGAATTTTAGGTTGAGGTCAGTGATCTAAGACCGCTATTTAGAGCGCCAACTCAATGCCATAATGAAGTCTTGATTGAATGAAAGCGTAATATAGAATTTTCAGCAAAGCAAAATTGCATACATTTTGTAAAAAGTAAGTTAGTTTTATTTATTTATTTTTAATTTAAATTTATATGTGGCTCTTTCATCTCAATCATATTTTCAATGGTGATTCCTAAACACTTAATTTCATATACTTGTTCAGTAGATAAACAAGCACATATTATGTGATTTTAATAACTATATATGACCGAAATTAAGATCATCATCATCTTTACGGATTAAACAAAGGATAGTTTGTTCCGGTCTCAAATAGGGAAAGATTAGAGCTGACCACTCCAGCGCTTCCTCGGACGTCCCACACCTCTCCGTCCCCTCGGCCTATAGTTCCAGAGTTGTTTGGAGATTGCGGCATTGTCCATTCGACAAAGATGTTCCCACCAATTCAGCCGATACTGGGCGAGCCTGTCAAGTATACTCATAGTATTCAGTTCCTGCCGTATATATGTTTCTTCTGTAATCATGGAGAGTGTACCCTGCCATGTGCCTGAGAAATCTCATTTCAGCCGCTTGGACGCGACTGGCCTGGTCTTTCGTTAAAGTTGAATTCTCAGACCCATAAAGAAGTCTGGGAAGAGACACCACCTTGTAGAATTTTAGGCATGTTCCTTTACTTGCTAACTTAAGTGTCCCGAACATAAGGTCGAACTTGTGCAAACTATTCACAACGTCATTGCTTGCATTATAAGACATACTAACCCAGGCATTCAAAGTTGCTGACTTGTTCCAGGACAGTACCATCTATGACAATTTTTGTCCGTACGGGATCAGTTCCACGTAAAGCCATCGCCTTAGTCTTACGTGTGGATATCTCCAATCCAGAATCTTTGCAGATACGATTTAATAAATGTATCCCCATCTGACCGAAATAAGGTTACCCCTAAATTTAAAACCCCACAAATTAAGATTTGTAATCTTGGTGTTATTAGTATTAACAATAATTCCATTCCATCCTCACCATTTACTTAATAAAACAAACTTTTCGCTAATGTTGTCATAAATCATTAACCAGTCATTTTTTTACACAGAAGAGCAACATTATCAGTAAAAGCAATATTTCAACCATGAAAAATGTTACCATATTATACCATGGAAACAGTAGTTTAAGGTTCTAAACTAATAATTGTAGATAAAACATAATCTTAGTATTAAAATAACTTACATAATTATTTTACCTGTAATAAGCGCACGTTTTCTTCGGTAAACACATACACTTATAGTTACTTTTATAACTTTAAAATTTATTAATATTTATATAGTACAGTATTACATTAACACTGCCGATGAGAGTTATAATTATATAAATTTTGAAAGCTGTAAGTGATTAGTTTAAAATTCAAATAACAATTTCTTCTAAGCAGTCATTGGAGTCACTATTTTCTATTAAGTGTTTTGTAAATTTTTGTAACTAATACTCTATTGATCACACATATAATCAGGTTGATTTAATTCCCCTGACTTTGATTTAAGTTACTGACATTAAAAAAGTATCAGTTTAAAAAAAAGTATTCTGTTACTATTTGCTTAGACTGGCTTTATATTCATTTACTATTTTATTTACATAAGACACTCTTACATATATTTAAATAAAGGCATTTGGTGTGTTGGTTTTGTGCCTGCTGAGAAATGTTGATTAGACAGTGATAATTGTGCCTTAAGGAGAGTTGAAGAGTCCTACACCGCCCATGTTAAATTGGCAGTTTTAGGTACATTTTTCTCACAATAGTTTTAAGCTAGAAGATTGAAATTTTGCATGCTTATTTACTTATATTATTTGTATTTGCTGTAGTAAAATTATACTAATATCTAAACTTATATAAACGTTATACTTTTTTACTTTTTAAATCTTTTTTTATTATAAAATTTATGACATTTTTTTACAAACATTTATTCATCTAATAAAATTATTTTACTACAGTAGCTTGACAAGGTAAAGTATATTATGGAGTAACAATTTCAATATAATATCTTTATTGGTTTATGAGATAAATGAACCAATAATTTTAAAAAACCGGGTTTTCGGAAAATCAGAAAAAACAAAATAATATATATTTTGTGTGATTTTATTTCAGTTTACATAATTTAAAATGCACCTGGATAGTAGTGGTTGTCTCTGTCTTCTTCAGTTTTAAGTCTTCTCCTTCTCTTGTTAATCCTTGCTTCTTTGGTCATTTCCTTTGCTGATAACTCCGCTTTCCGCAACCGCTCCTGATCAGCCGTCTCGAGTGCTTTGAGTGTGCTTACACCATAGTCCGTAAAGCAGCTGCTTTAACACTTCCAGTCGTCCAATATTTCCATCATTAAATGTAATTAAAGCGTCATAAGCCCTAACCTCCAATGCCTTTCTCCCAACAAAACCATTTTTTGGTACCGTGGTCCACAGTACATTGTTGAACAACTCGTTCACGTTTTTAAGAACGTCTGTGAGAATACAAATATAAAAATCAAATATCAGAACAGAATAATATTTGTCTATTCGTTCGATGTTATAAAAAAGTTTCACGTGCCACTGAAACAAGTATTCAGGTTACATGAGTGGGCCAAATGAAAGCGTAATGCAGTCAAAATTGGCAAAATTATACATAATTTAACCTGAATAGTGTAAAAGTAATGAAATGAAGCCACGGCTCGAGTTTGGTATGTATTAAGGTGAATGGCAATTATGGTGGCCACAATTAACATTAGGTCACAATATGGCACAATTATCAAATTGCACACGTGGCGTTATATTGCAAACGTTATATTAAAACGATATTGTGTTTATTCCAAAATATCTATCCGCGTTTCCATACAGAATATCAGATTATTTCACTCACATTTCTTTAACATAACACATAATTTGGTCTCATTGTGTTGGTTTATAATACAAATTAATTTAATTTAATTTCTCCCATATTTTTGTTGGAGCCTTTTGTTACAGTAATAAAGTTACTCTGAAAATCACTGACATTCCATGATTTGTAAGGTAGGCCTACAAAGCGACTGGAGATGTAATAGGCTCTATGTATTATATATTTATGTTTTTTTTACATGAAACTATTACGCGTGTCATAAAAGTGAGTTTTCCTTCATTTTCAATTTTAGCTTTGTTGCTTTCACTAATTATCATGTGTCTCACTTGTGTATCACTTCCTTTACTTCTCTTTATCACTAGATTGGTACCTTTATCATTCCAATCTTATTCCTTTATCACGGTGGTTCTGTTAATATTTTAATATCATATTGAAATATTTTAGTATGTTGATATTTTAGTATCACTTTATTTGTAGTACGATTCACAGAAATTTTAGAAGTACAACAAGACATAGCACAAGGATTAAATTTTATAAAACAATTGCAATACCCACGCGTTTGTTTTATGGAAGTGAGGCATGGGTCACGACAAAAAAAGGAAAACGATAATATTCAGAGTGCTAAAATGCAGTTTCTTCAAAATACTTTAAATTATATATTGCAAGATAGAATAAGGAATGCAGATTTCAGAGCAGAACTAGAAGTAACGGACATAAATGAAATTATTTCAATTTACAGAAGACAATGGTGGGATCATCTGCAAAGATAACAGAGGATTAATTGCCGAAAGCGGCACTGAACTATAAAGCCATTGCTAGAAGATACGTGGGTCGTCCGAGGATGCGATGGGTGCAGGAACAAATTTATATAACCTAATCCTTGAAGAAGAAGAAGAAGAAGAAGAAGAAGAAGAAGAAGAAGAAGAAGAAGAAGAAGAAGAAGAAGAAGAAGAAGAAGAAGAAGATTACACCATTTCGTCACAGTTATACCTCGATTCCTATTCTCTGTCTTCGAACTTTGCCTAAGGCCGTGTGTACCTACTGAGTTCAATCAGTTTTTTAATATCTCCGTACCCTTATTTTTTGTCTGCTAATTTTATGTATTGAATACTTTTGCCCTAGTCTACATCTCTCGGTTTGGTTTGGTTCTCACTATGAAATGCCTAGCATTCATTTTTGTATAGACATTCAAGTAGTTTTTCGTTTTGTTATAACTTGAAACTTTCAGCTCCACAATACACTGGTCACTGGTACTCTTGCCTTAGATGAAGAGGTATTTTATCATTTTTGGCATACAATAAAGTGTAAACATGATACACTTAAATATTGTCACCAAATTTTTATCTCTACGCACAAGATTTTTTTTTTAATTTATTGTGCCTAAATCACATACTTTAATCTCATATAATATATCAAATTTCCAATATCGATTTAAATATTTTCTTTGTTGTTGTTGTTATAACAGCCTTCTTCCATAGAGCCAAATTCACTTTCCCACTTTTCAACTACAGTTCTGTTTGGGAGTCGATAAAACGTGGAACGTATTAACTTAAAGATTAAAACACGCCTAGTATTTTGAATAAATATTGTTACGACGTCACAGAACAATCTACGTGTTTATCGAACGTTCCAGAGAGATGCAGAATGTAATCGTGTGGCGTACGTGATTGTAGACGCATTTTGCGAGAATCTTCTCGACTGTGCCGGGCTTCGCTATGGCGCACGGACTGTGTCAAGGCCGCAGTTAATTACGTAGTTCATACGCACACTACGACTGAATTAGGAATCGTCTAGATATTCCACTGGCTATAAATACATGGCGGCAGTGGCCTTAGTTTTCAGTATCAGTTGCGATTTTGGATAGTGCGGTCCGAGTAGTATTAGGCGAATTTTTGACTGTGCGATTCGAGAGTACAACTGCGATATGTTTACAGAGCGGTTCGAGTTATTACTGTGTACGTTCGAGTAGTTATTAGTGAAGTGTTGCGTTTTATAATCGGACGGTATAATTGTAATACAATTGAGTTTTAATATTAGTGGACATTTTATTGCGTGTGCAAACAATTTTCATTTTATTTGTAGAGACTGTGTTGTTAATTACGAACTGTTTTACTGTAACAACTAAAGGTGTGATTAGTGACTTAATTGGTGTCTTGTACTTATATTTTGTTTCCACTGTACCATACGACTATCGAGGAGACCGTCGTAACAATATTAATAACAAACTCATATATTTATTATCAGATGCCTATACCAGCGAGTTGTTTCTTAAACTGCTTGTTGGCGTTAGATTATAAACGAGTTATACGAAAAATAAACCGATGTCATCTTCATTAAATTTATAGCAAGTAAAATAAAACAAGTTGCTGAGAAAAATAAGATGAAACCGTACACGAAGTTGTAAAGAAAACTGAAAGTAGCGATTTTACCGTAGCTATTTAATTGTAGGCCTTAATGTTTGAAAACTTTTGGTTACTCACCGTCTTGTGACTTCTTTAAAACTTTCAATAACTACGCGTTTCAAGGATAAATCCTCAATACAACTATGCACGCTGCATCTTGTAGTTATTTCTGTATATTTAAGATTTTTTAAATAATATATTATAAAAATGTATTCAAGACGATCCTACATACTTTACAAAAGGAACTGTGACGTAACAGTGGCTGGTTCCGCTGAAGGTTCTAACCGGCCGTAAAACTAGATTGTTTTGCCTTTATTGCCTGGTTTCCCTTCATCGTTACTGAATAACAAATACCCTACTCTTGTTCTTTCCTCTTTGTAACACCTTAGGGGGCATATTTACGGAGGGGGACAAAAGGAACTGGACTCCCACCCCAGAGGGTGAAAAGCTGACAAGAAAGTTTCTTTTACCTCTTAATGTTTAAGACGTTTTATTAATTTTTCACCTATGTAAACTAATACAGTAATAATCGTTTTTTAAATATTGGTATAGAAACAAGTTTATTACGCAGTATTTGGGTGTACGTTTAAATATGAAATATAAGAAAATCAAATAACTCAATAAGTATCTTATAAAAAATATTTCAATAGTGCTTATTTTTATTGTGTTGTTAGATTAATGGGATTAATTTCAGTGTGTTATTACACGTTTTTTGCCATGTTGAAGATTGTAATGTTGATTAGTCTTACTTTGTTTTTCTTTTGTAAGAAGCCGACTCTTGCGGACTCCTCCATCCTCAAGTTAAAATTCTAGATTTGCTACTAAACTCCTTAGTCATATTTCAGACGAGATCAAACAGTTCATGCATTTTTAAAGTTTTAATTTTATTTTTAACTTCAAGTATTTAGCTGTAACAATGACATCGGATGGTGATAGCAACCAAGAAATAAAAGTAAGTATAGGACAAGCTAAGACAGCAACAAAACAATTAAACAGTCTGCTTTGGAGTCCACGAATAACAAAAAATAATAAAATCAGAATATGTAAAACTATAGTCGAAAGTATAGGCCTATATGGAGCAGAACTGTGGGAAATTAATAAAAGAAATAAATCCATAATAAGAGCTATGGAGATGGATTACTGGCGGAGGTGCTATAGACTAAGAAGACTGGATGGAATGAGAAATGTAGAGATAAGACAAGCGATGGGATTCGAACTTAACGTTATAGCGACAATAGAACCAAGAAGACTGAATTCGTTTGGACACCTAAAAAGAATGTCGGATGAGAGATGGCTAAGGAAGGTATGGGAATGGACTCGACCTTCTAGAATAAAAAAGGAATACCTAAACATTCATGGAAAATGGACGTCGAAGATGCAATGAATGCAAGAGGTCTTACAGAACAGGACTGTTTAGACCGGCACAAGTGAAGCTAGGATATGGGTGGCGGCGCCAGCCGTAATTAAATCGCCTAAAAAAATTTAATTTTTTATGTGCGAGTTTCGAAAGTAAAATAAAATTAAATTTCTTGAACATTAAATTGTACTACTTATAATGTTATAAAGTCCACACCTCTGATTACTCTACTTGTAACAACGAATGTGTGTCTATTTAAGCCTACCAGGTGGGGTAGGCTGCTTTATGCGAGCTGTCGGAGTACAAGATTGGCAGTGTGCCCAACATTACACTCCACCTGACTACTATCAGTGTTATCCCAGATAGTTATATCCACAAGCGTAGTCATTTTGTGTTTTGGGAAATGCTCCTCAATTGTTGTACGGCGTGTTCGGGAATTAAACGTGCCACCTGTAGCTTAGTATCCAGCTGCCGTACTCATTGATCTACTGAGCTCCTGGTCTAAATTTTCTAAACATAAGCTCAACAAAATCTTTCCGAAACAAGACCAAAAAAGAATATAATATGTCTTGAGGTAATACACGTAGTTATAAATGTTAAATCGATTTAATACTATAATAGACTAATTTTAAATAATTACTTTACATGTAATGACGTTGTGATGTCAACACGGACTATTGATTTACCATTAAATCGATACTAACGCCGGCTCAACAGTCGCAAGCTAGAATAATGAAGTAAGAAATTAGCTTGTACGCTTGTAGCTCACTATGATAAGGACATATTTTGAAAAGATATTATAAATAAGTGCTGCAAAAGAAGAAAGCAGTAATATAAAGTCCACTAATGCTTTTACTTTGTTGCCCTATCAAAGAAAATAGCGTTTCTTGTTGCGCAAGTTGACTGAATGTTCCATGGGTGGGGGCCTGGGGGTATCGACCCCCGGAGACGTGCAGAACGGGCTTATACCGTTATTTCCGGTGGCGCCCGTCTCTGCATTTACTCACATGACACCCGCCCACACAGCGCTGACCCGGGGGAGAACCGGTTTTTCGACTGGATTGGGGCCTATTGACATAGGACTAAGGTGGGTGATTTACAAACGGGAACCAGTTTTGCTTCGTCCTGACAAGTAGCCGCGCTGGCAAAAACCGCTGCTCCAGTACTGCTAGCGAAGATCCTGTGCGGTGAACCCTAGTAAGCGAAGCCTCCACACGGAGCGACTCTGTTCTGGTGGAAAAGGGCCGTGCAGTGTAACTTGGCTGGCTGAATCCGCCGGGTAGGCCCCTGGGTTTTAGCCGCAGGGTGGTTGTGAGATGGGCCTATACCGCTAATTACCAGTAGCTTCATCTCCTTCCGCGACCCCAACCCTGACGCACACTGCCTTACAGGGCTCGGGGTTACTCGGTTTTTGATGGTATCAGAGCTGATGATCGGAATAAAGCGTGCGTTTAACGTTGGGAAGCGCGACCCGATGCCAAAGCCTGTACCTGACTCGAGTGCGGTGGCTGGCCTCCATCATTCGCTTGTCTGGATACCGAAACGGCGCCTCCACGAGGTTCCTGCTAGGCAGCGTTGTGTTTTGAGCGGTCTTTCGTGTCTTTGCATAATACAACGGCTAAGCTCGTCAGTCTCCTTTCGAGGAGAAGGCTCGAGCCTTGCTCGCTGACGTATCCAGCGGATGGAGAGCGTGGATTTTCCAAAGCCCTTCACTGGAAAGCGCATGTGGTTTGCGATTAGGTGGGCGACTGGGAAAAAGGGTCCCTTCGGGGAACTGTAACGCGACTTATGTCCCAATGAGCGGCGTTGCAATATACTCACCCCTATAACCCTATAACCCCTATAACCCTATAACCCCTACTCACCCCAACAACAAGTGGCCTATCTCATGGTGTAAGATAAGTACATTTTGTAATAAGTAATAGTAGTTATTTTTCTATAACTCACATGGAAAGGTAAAAAGTTATTAACTCTGTACATCTTAAAGTATAAACAGTAAGTCCATATACTGACTATTAACCGACTTAATTTTGTTACGACGGTATCACGGATCCTCGTATTGTATAGTGGAAACAAAATATAGACACAAATTTGAAGTCACTAATTACCAAAAATAATTAGCCACAAATAACAATTTGAAATCAACAAGATAGGCCTACTCTCGTATAATATAATTCAAGTTAAGTTTGTCCACACGCTATAATAATGTCAACTATTGAAGCTTCGCATTAATTATAAGTCAAAATCACTTTCCACTAATCCGGAACAATCACTTGACCCGCACTCTACAATATCGCCATGTGTAACTTAGCCGGTCGCCGTTGCTTATATAGATCCCACGGAGGTTTCAGAATAATTTTTTTATATTGCTCGCGGCAAGCCACTATAATTGGCGTAGCTGAGAGTGCTCAAACAGTCTCGAAGTTACTTGAGTGCACAGCATCACTCGACCGAGACACTGCACCTGCACGTCTAGCCGAGAAACATGTAGAACTGTTACGTAACTGCACCTGCCGACTTACGTAAGAGCGTTACGTAACTGCACCTGCCGGCTTACGTAGAGCGTTACGTAACTGCACCTGCCGACTTACGTAAGAGCGTTACGTAACTGCACCTGCCGACTTACGTAACGCTCTTACGTAACTGCACCTGCCGGCTTACGTAAGAGCGTTAAGTAACTTCACCTGCCGACTTACGTAAGGGCGTTACGTAACTGCACCTGCCGACTTACGTAAGAGCGTTACGTAACTGCACCTGCCGGCTTACGTGGAGGGTTACGTAACTGCACCTGCCGACTTACGTAAGAGCGTTACGTAACTGCACCTGCCGACTTACGTAAGAGCGTTACGTAACTGCACCTGCCGGCTTACGTGGAGGGTTACGTAACTGCACCTGCCGACTTACGTAAGAGCGTTACGTAACTGCACCTGCCGGCTTACCTAGAGGGTTACGTAACTGCACCTGCCGACTTACGTAAGAGCGTTACGTAACTGCACCTGCCGGCTTACGTGGAGGGTTACGTAACTGCACCTGCCGACTTACGTAAGAGCGTTACGTAACTGCACCTGCCGGCTTTTCGAGAGCGTTACGTAATTGTCGTAGCAGTATAATTTGCTGCAACGTGAATTAACAGTATTTTGCAAATCATATCCAACAACGGGAAAAAAACCATACTCGTGTGCAGTGGCGTAACAAGGTCAGGTGGTACCCGGTACGGAAAATTTCTTGTAACCCCCCCCCCGTACATTGAAATTATTAAAGGAAGAAAGAATAAGATACTTACAGTTGCAAGTGTTATTTTCTGGTTTATTTACTTAACACTGTGACCATAAGCACTTAAAACCTTTCTTTCCTAACTTTGTTCTTGCAAATTTGCGAATCACATCATCAAAATCAATTCCTTTCGCTACTTTGTTTCCAATTGACAAGATGGCTAAGCCAGAGAGCCGAGCTTGACTCATAGTGGACCTAAGATAACTCTTGAATAATTTTAGTTTTGAAAAACTCCTCTCACATGATGCTACTGAAACACATAATGTTAACAACAATCTTAAGGCTAAAGTCAGATTTGGTACAGAATCGGAAAGTTCATATTCAACAACAAACTCTAGAAATCTTAAAGAAGACCATTCCAGAGAATCTTCTTTTGAAACTTCGCCAGCTTGTAGATGTCTTCTTAGTCGCGGAATCTCTCTAAGGATACCATCTTCAGAAAGTTCATCATAGTTTATGACTAAGTTTTGTACTAACTGTGGAAGTTCGTCTTCTGACGTTGTGATGAGATTCTTGGGCTCGAGAACTGCAAACCGAACTGATATAGCCTAATTTCCATGTCTTTGCAGCGAGCGTCGATTTCTTCATAAAACCTGTCAATGCACTAAAACATTGATCTTTTCAATTCTTCATTCAACGTAAGTGGTTCATCTTGAGCCTCTTCTCCAGGCATTGTTTTCTTCTTTCTGATGGATCTTCTTTTCACTAAAGGAATGTCCATCCCTTCACAAGTGTTCGTTTCAAACTGCAGTGCTGTCTCCACGATCTCATTTCTTTTGTCTTTCAAAAAGATTTTCAGACTTCTCATTTTGATAACACACTTCTCAAAACTGATTCCAACGATCTGTAGGTATTTTTGAGTGTGGTTTACTTCTCAGACATTACTCCAGAAATACAAAAAGCATAAAAAAGAAAAATCACATACTGCTGGCAAAAGCGTTTGCGCTGCTCCTCTGGTTTCGACAGTTTCTGTGGGATCACAAAGTTCTTCTATGGCATCAACAATCTTCTTGAAATTAGCATGTACAGGTTTTACAGCTTCGTAGTGAGCACTCCTTCTTGCATCTAAAAGTCTCCTGACTGGTCATTTGAGCACGTAACAATGTCATAGAGAAGAAGATTATCACAATGAAACAATGAACTAAACAACGTAATAAAAATAAATTCAGCACGGCACTTATAAGTTTCAGTAACAATGCACATCTAACTCAACAGAATGACGTGGAAGAATGACCGACACGGCAGTGGATAGGAATGTTTTTAAGGTGGGGGGGAGTGATGAGTCACCGGTTATTTACGTCTCGCTCGAGTACAAACTGGGAAGACAGACTTCGGCGGAAAGAAACACCCCTTTCCCTTCCATCGCCATACGCTGTCCACTACACAACGTCGAGTTCAGCCACTCAGCCACGTTTCTTGCGTTTGTTGACTGAACTAAATAGTTTCAATACGTATTATGTTGACTTGTTGAGGTTAATCAATAATAATTGTCAGACGAAGTTATTAAACTCGGTTTAAATAATATTATTTTTTTTTAAAAAAGTGTCGTGAGCCCAATTTTCTTTATTTTAAGAACTCATATTTTTGCTATTTTTTCACCCCCCTCATTGGTGACACCCGGGTTGGCCCGCACCCCTTCCAACGCCACTGCTCTTGTGTAGAATAAATGGAAATACAGAAATGGTTTTCGTGTAGCATTAACTAACATAGTGAGGATGTTAGAGAACAGTCTAAATACACGTCAAACTATGGCATGTTTTTATTCGCTTTCAACTCCTATTGACTGTAGGAGTTATTATATTAAAAAGTAATAGTAATTTATTGGTGTGTATATAAAAGAGGAAGTACTAGTTACTATACACTACAGTGACACGTAGAATTCGAATTTATTAAGCAATTTGTATCCGGAAAACTATTTTCTAATCCATTGTCATGGTTAGAACGTACGATGTCTAATTTCATTGTTTACTTTTTTTTTGTTTTTGTTGTCTTAGTTCTTCATTAACAGAATATGTGCTATACAAATAAAACGTGTTTAATCTTTTTATAGGCGCTTTAAAGAATTACCTGTGACTATATAGTGTTTTGAAAACACATATAGTTCAAACGTAATGTGTGGAAAAGTTGTTTGGTGACAAAAGCCGAACGTTTACTCTGCACATCGCTGAGGGGAGACGGTACTGTGGCAGGTTTATTGGCTGCATTTGGTAACTAATTCCAAAGACACGCCATATTGAAGAAATTGCTTCTTTATAAGCAACGACTACATTAACTTATATCAATGGAGTATCTTTAATATTCTTTTCAACGAATTATATTGTCATTAAAATGTATTACATTTCACTATTTACATTAAATGATGATGAAATATTTGATTTTATTTATGAGCTAATAGGTTAAAAAAATAACTTTACCTAAAACAAATAACTTGTATATCACAGTGTGTGTTTGAACGAAATTGTGTGTGTGTGTGTGTGTGTGTGTGTGTGTGTGTGTGTGTGTGTGTGTGTGTGTGTGTGTGTGTGTGACTACAATAGTTGCTTTCTTAAAAATCTTCCTAGTGTCATCTGTGCATCTTCAGAGACAGACAGTGACTTCTCGCTTGAAGTCATTAAATACTTGAAATAAAATCTGTACACAAAACTTAATAAGGTTATATCTTTTAATTAGTTGAGTTTTTAAACCACTTAAATTTATGATATTCACTATGATATGTCATCATACAACACGGCATAGGCAAGGCGCTGCCTGTTCCGCCTTCAAAGGTCCTCCAGCCATCTCTCCCTAGGCCTACTCACACACCTGTGTTCTATAGGTTCGTATTTTCAGGCTTGTTTGGCCAGTCTGGAATCTGGCTTTCTTTCTATTTGTTTTTTCCACCGTTATTTGTAATATTTTAATTTTTCTTTCAAGTTAAACACTTCTAACTCTTCTCTTATGGCCTCATTCTTTATATGGTTTAGAACACCTTTTAACACTTGGATTTTGTTGTCCATGACGTGTCCGTTGATTAAGTGATCATAAATATAACACTACCGAATCGGAGCATAAGTTTTTATTGGTAAAATGTAAACTTTTTACCTTATAGCCTGAACCAGTTTTCGCTTATTATAAGCTTCGTCAAAGGCTGCCACTGGTTCAGTCTATAAGGTAAAGTGTTTACATTTTTACCAATAAAAAACTTGTGTTCCGAGTCGGTAGTGTTATACTTATAATTACCCTTTAGCTCCCCTTAAGGCCGCCATTTCCGGGCCTGTGTTTTACTCTCCCGTTTCTTGGTTGTTGTCGATAATTCACACCCATAGGACAGTGCACGGACTGTCATAACTTTGTAAAACTTTAATTTTGTCTTTCAACGTACCTTGTTTCTAACTATACGGTTGATTTTCTCACACATCGTCTGCAACTTATGTAACTTGATATCAGTATCATAATTCCTATCGTAGTCAATATCTATATTTACTATATTTAAAAGTTAATTACTTATCAGTTAGAACAATTTAACTGTTATAGTTTGATTTACAAATTGTAACGCATTTAGTTTGCAAAGGTGTATTATGATTTCTGATAAATTACATTTATGAATTGCGCAGTGGCGCCCAAGAAATGCCTAAAGGGAAACACGAGCAAACGATACATATACTGTTGATTAACGATAATAATATTTCAATGTGTGTCTCCGCTCGTCCAGTAAATTATCAAACGACAGTCTGTTTCCGCGTTACAGACAAACCATATTATTTGTGGAATGCAATGTTTTCGGAATATGCATACTACGATGATGTAGGGATACGGGCTTATAACCGTAATAATAGAACATATTGCACTGTTTGCTGGATGCTGTTGTTGTCCTAAATTTGTTAGCTTAAACAGCAAATCGCCACATTTTGCCCAACATTGACTTGTTGCATTCCACAGCATATCATTCCAGAATGATAAATGACAAATATAATAATTAGGGTTAAATCCTCTATTTGGACTGCTGCCAACGTAATATTTTTCTCGCTTGACATTTTGATCCCTGGAATCTGAGGATCGTCCTCAGAAGCTTCATTTCCTCCCTTTTCCTGGTGTTACAACCCAGCGTGGGTTTTAGTCTGTTCAATGACTTTCTTCTATTCCGCCCTCTCATTACACTTTTGTCTCCGTCCCCTCACATTCATACATGTCAAATCATCCTCCATATCATCCAACCATCACTTTCTGGGTCTGCCTCTAATTTTTCTTCCTACCGGTCTCCAATCAGCAATTCTCTTAGCCATTATTCTGTCGTCCGTTCGCTTTATTTGCCCTAGCCACTCAAGCCTCCTACTTTTAATAAACCGGACTATGACGGCATCCCCAATCAGTTGGTTCAGTTCTTTGTTCATCGAATCTGCCATTAGCCATCTTCAGTTTGTCCAAACACACTTTTCATTCAAATATTCTTAGATGTTGCTCGTATGTGCTGGTTAATGTCCAGGCTTCGCATCCGTATGTTACTACCGGTCGTATAAGATTTTCGTATATCTCAGGAACTGAACTATGTAAACAAACTTGCAATAAAACACTGTAAAACAAGATATTAGCAAAATATACGTAACTACGATTAAAACCTTTCCATAACAATATAACTCTTACAAACGTTAGGCACAATATATAAAAATAGAAATGTTAGACGAATATACAAAATAACCTAAAATAAAAAATAATTTCTTACCTGTGAGTGGCGGTTGAATGGCCCTAATGAAAGACCTAAAAACGGGTGGACAGCTGTCTTTTTCCGTATTTATATCCCGCCTACCTGTTAGTGACACTAGCGTCTACCTGTACGTTTTCGTATGCAGAATGTGAAGCACAATGGTGGGTGGAGACACCAGGGAACAACACTGGCGCTCTATTGACGAGCCTAACAACAATGTCAGCAGTGAAATATTTTGTAAACTTAACCTATAGGCCGTAGCTTAATTTCGATTTGTTTAGCAGTGTTCTTACGAGTGTCCTCTCGTGTTCATTAACAGTTTAAGTATATGATAATAATAATTTATTTAATCGTAACAGCATTCTCAATTATCTTACAAACTTTTGTGAACCCCAGCATAATCAATGAGAGCAATTCGATATAATTGTTACAAAATAAAATTATTTAGCAATCGATTCTGGTTTAGTTTAAGAAAAAACCTTACGTGAACAATAAAAACAATGATAAATAACCAAAATACGCGTATTTATTATTCGTTTCCTTGCGTTAGTTAACGTGATATTATTAGAAGTAATTTTTTAATTAATGTGCAGATCATTACATTATAGTTATTTGCTATCCAGCATAGCTTTTCATAGTGCTTTACTAACATTATAACTGTTTAGATGTTTATATTTATTACTTAACTAGACATTAGTAATAGTTAATTTACTTCAATTTCTATTGTTAATTCAGCCGAAACGGATCTATTATAAACTATTCGAAATTTTCGCAGGTGGCCATGCGTCCCTCACAGATTAAACATTTTGATATCTCTTATTTTGTACAACAAAAATTTCACTTTGAACAAATTTAAAGAATTAACACGTAACAAAAAGCAACCTATTCTCACCTTATCTTGAATGATTTGAATTTAAAACTTCTTTAAGCGGTGTTTATTATACAAAGAAAAACAAATAATGCTTTGACATCAGTTACGTTAGGTTAAATTTGGACAGAAAGGTACGCTTACAACAATAGTGTATAGCTCAACCAAACTGGAATCAAGGCGCGCCAAAACGGCGCTAGCATCACCAGATACAATGATGGTGTTGTCTCCCTCCACCATTGTGCTGCTTCCACATTCTGGATAGGAAAACGTACAGTTAGACGCTAGTGTTAATGAACACGCCCTCTCCTCAGCTGTTCACTCCATCATGAAACGAAAACCCCAACCCACACGGAAATTTCCAAACCTAATTGGAATTTACGGCCTACTAACATCTGCCCTACACACCAATACTACAAAATACAAGACACCAATTAAGTCACTAATCACCAGCTTTAATTTTCACAGCCTTAATTAACAACATTGCCTCTTACAACAAATCAAATAAAAATTGTTCACACGCAGATTTATGTCAGCTAATATTAAACACAATTGTATTACAATTATACCGCCCGATTATAAAACACAACACTTCACTAATAACCACTTGAACGCACAGAGTAATATCGCCCGATAATAACTGAAAACTGAGGCAGCTGACGCCTTGTATTTATACAAGGCTCACAGACCAGAAGATTCCAAACTACGCGTTAGCGTCAGTGTGTACGACGTAATTAATTGCGGTTTTGACACAGTGCCCGCGGCTGGCGGCTTCCAAAATGTCTCGCGAGCGCATGCTGAAATCACGTACGCCACAACATTTAGCCGTACTCCACTGGATTCATCTGGAACAATCGATGAACACGTAGATTGTTCTGTAATGTCGTAACATTATATTTGTTAGTACGCAAGGGGGAATCCAAAATCGTGGAAGGAGCCGACCATCCCGCTTTTGAAGACCGGGAAGGATCCCCTCAAAGCAGAAAGCTACCGTCCAGTATCGTTAACGTGCTGTCTAGGAAAGTTGTTAGAGAGGAGGGTAAACAGCCGGCTCACCTGGTGTCTGGAGAAACACGGCCTTCTGACCGCACAACAGGAGACACTATCTTACTACTAATCAACTGGTTTTATTTGAAAAACACAGTTCTAAACAGTTTCATCAAAGGCAAGCACACGGTTGTAGATACTTTGATTTGAAGAAATCGTCCGGCAAAATGTAGAAATTAAACATCTTGCAAGAACTACATGATTGACGCTTCAGAGGCAAACTGCCCAAATTTATCTCCAGGTTTCTCAGAGACAGCACACTTTCCGTGCTGATTACCAATAGTTATTTGTGATTAATTAAAGCTGATAATTCGTGACTTCATTAGTGTCTGTATTTTGTTTTCCACTGTACCATTCGACGATCAATGAGACCGTCGTATGTTGGTTAAACTAAAATAACATGTTTTTTTATGTTTAAATTCATTCCCTTTTCCACCAACAATTAGCAGTGTTAATTATACGATGCCGCGGTGTTTGTTATGCACATAAATAATTAATAGTTCAGTTTTTTTTGCTTTTATTTAAAAGTAAATAAAAAGTGTTGTCTTGGCGTGAGAACGGTAAACACACTGGTTAAAAGGTACCTCGGTGCGGCTGCTAAGTTAATTGAAAACACAACGTGTTAGCGCCAAACGTTCTTCACAACCAAAAGACAACGTACGTGCGTAGACGGGCAGCGAGTAATCGGTAGTTTCGCACGACTGTTTATCGCATTCCTGCTGCGTATTTGCCACCGGCAGAAGAAACAAATTAGATTAATGAACGCCGAAGTTCTTAAACTTTTAATTTGATTTCAGGTTTGTGTGTTTGTCTTTAAAATCAGTCTTTTACAGAAATCCAATTAACAGGACATGATTAAAACTAAATTTCACAAACTGAAGCGAAAATAAAATTAATAGTGTCTTCATTGATGATTATATTTTTATTACTTTAACATAAATAGGGTACTACCTGCCTGTATGATTATCATATGAATACGAGACGAAATTCATCTGAAACAGGTAATAATTCGTTTAACAAACAGAAAGATTTGATAACATATTATTACGTAATACGGAAAAGTGTTACGTAATACGAAAAGTTCTGCAAGTTTATCGAATCCAGCTGTAATGTGCATGTGCGTACATAATACTACTTTGCGGTGAAAAGACAATTACGCGTCAACTATCGGGTCTATACCGGACCATACCGGCCCGCGCGTGCTGTGTGTTAGGCCGCAACCAATTATGCTCCGATGTTGTCTAGTAGCGTTAGGGAATATTCTGGAAACTCAGCGGGGTATAAATACAAGTACTCAGGGACGCTCAGTTCAGTTATTGTTGGGCGATTACAGTGATTACACAGTGCGTTTAAGTGGCGATTTACACAGTGCGGTTTGAAGTATTGTGGCGAAGTATTACGATGTTTTATAATTGTGCGAGACGATTGTAATACAATTGTGTTTTACATCAGTTAACATTTTTATTGCGTGTGAACAGTTTTTATTTGATTTGTTGTAAGAGACTGTCTTGCTAATGTGATATTGTGACTATAAACTGTTTTATTGTGATATTTAAAGCTGGTGATTAGTGACTTAATTGGTGTCTTGTATTTAGTTTCCACTGTACCATACGCCGATCAGTAGATCGTCGTAACAGTGGGTCAGAAGTGCGACAGAACCGTTACCAGTGGAAACAGTTGAAACTTTGTAAAGGCTATTGTAAATTCGTAATTATCGGTAAACAATGGATGCCAGTGAGATAATGGAAGCTTTCCAAGCGCTGCTGCTGTAGACACGGGAAGAGACAAAAGAAGAATGAAGACAAGAAAGAGAAGAAGCAGAAAAACGACAGGATGAGAAAGCGGAAGGGAGACTCAAAATTCTATTGCTGGAAACAGAAGAAAAACAAAAAGCACTGTTGCTCGAGTCGGAAGGACGACATGCGGATTTACTAAACAGGAAGCAGACAAAACAGAGACTCTCTTTGAAGCTATCCAAAAACAGGTGCAAGAACATAGTACTGCAAGAGACTGTCTTGGAAAATTACGAACTGTTTTATTGTGTAAATTAAAGCTGATGATTAGTGACTTAATTGATGTCTTGTATTTTGTTTTCCACTGTACCTACGACGATCAGTAGATCGTCGTAACAATATATTTACTGTTAAGGCCGTTATAGCATTTTGTGACAGCAACAGATTGTTTACAAATACGTAAACGGGGTAACGAGGCAAAACACGTTAAGAGAAAGTGATGTGGAATCAGAAATCATAAAAGCGACGCCAGTCAGCCTGGAAGAATGATCGATATGAACCAACAGGGATGCTATGGTAGCACACCTTTGTAAACAGGCTCATGTAGCTGGCTTTATGTTTAGTACTTACTAGTAGTTGGCAAAAGTGATTCCCCATTAGTACAGGCATTTCAAAATAACGTTGTCACTTAACTGTAGCATGTTTTCTATTATAATTTGATAGCCGACTTCATGTGCCAGGAATGATTCTGAAATGTAGGATTATTAAAAAATTAGGTGTTATTATTTGAAATTATCTATTATTGTTGTAATAAAACTCCGTGTTTTAAGCATCACCTGACACAAACAAATGCTGACTAATAAACGAAAATATAATTTTCAGTAAAGAAAGTTTTTATTGTACAAAAGGTTTAAAGTTTGTAAAGGTGTAAAGGTTGTTAAGTCAGAAAGGTGTTGTGTACACACTACACACTTGGGACTGATGACAATTTTTTACTATAATAAACGGTCGCATATATTGAACAAGGTTGGGGAAACACAGCAACCCTGCCTAACACCTTTATTTATTGGAATGTCACCTGAGAGCCTACCATTCACATCCAGGACTACAAATGTACTTTTATACAGAATCTTAACTGAATTTATTAAATGCTGTGGATACTCCCTTCCATTCATAATATTTCATAATTTTGAGTCTATATTATCAAATGCTTTTCCACATCAACAAAAGCGATATGCGTTTATGCGTTTCCTGATTATACTCGCGCCTTTCCTCTACAATCTGTCGTAATACAAAAATGCATCCACATTCGACCTACCCTTTCTAGAACCCATTTTCCTCTTCAAAGATTAGTGCATCTGTAATAAGCCCTGATCGAAAATTCTTGTATATATTTTGTACGTTGAATCCACCAAGGTTATTAAAGTTATTAAAGTCCAACACAGCACAAGAATTAAATTTTAAATGACAATTGTAATACCCAGATTGATTTATGAGAGTGAGGCGTGGGTCATGACAAAAAAGGAAAGCGGCAAGACTCAAAGTGCTGAAATGCAGTTTCTTCAAAATACATAAAATTATACATTGAAAGATAGAATAAGTAATGAAATATCAGAGCAGAACTCGAATCAAAGGGCGTAAATGAAATTATTTAAATTTACAGAAGTCAATGGTGGGATCATCTGAAAAGGATGACAGAGGGTCGATTACCGAAAGTGTCGCTGAACTGTAAAGCCATTGTTAGAAAAGACGTTGGTCGTCGGAGGATGAGATGGGTGCCGGAACAGGTTTATATAACTTAATCCTTAATCTTACTCATAATCCTATGGCGCGTTTGAGACTACATTACATGCAACGATAGGCGTACATGTTTTCATATACGCCTATAATAATATTACTTATACACATAAGTAATGCAGTGATAGGAATTGTTGGAAATAGTTTTGAATAGTGGAGAACAGGAATAGGCAGGTAAGGAGAAACACTTGTCGACATTCATATATGATTACTGAATGCCTATAGACAAAAAATGTCTGAAAACTACGCCATAATTACAAAACTATCACCATCGTCTTCTTCATAACACGACATAGGCCTGTTATGCAAATACTGAACTATTTAAAAATAAATTAATAACTTTTTTAATAAATAAGTTATGAAGAATTAATTTACTGAATTCACGAACATGTAAAAATTACGTATCATATGCAACTACTGGTTAGAACATCAGTGCAGTTGTTAGTAAAATAACAGACGTGAAAGTAATTTGTCTCGTGATATTAATCTACCCAACTAGAAATAATGCAACTGAACTGAACTGAAACTCCTGTTCCCAGAGGAATACGTCGATGATCATACTGTTATGTACACCAGTGTAAAGGTAACCTGAAGATTACCGATAACTACGATATCCCTACAATATTATCGGTAATCCCTGAAGTTTGGGATATTACGATAATATCCCAAACGCCTAAACTGACGCTCAAACAGGACGTAACAAAATTTGACAAGTCTGCAAGAGCATCCAGGAAAATTCGATCAGTTGACTGACACCACACTATAAATACCGCTTACCATTTTGAGCCAACGGGAGAGACTCTGGTAATAACGACTCTGGGATGACTATGATTGTTAACGCTGAACGTCAGCGGAATCCACGCATCACCATAATCCAGAGAACAAGACGCAGGAACACAACGATATCTTCGCCACGGTAACAATAACGTTTGAAAGTACGTGAAAACCGAACAACTATTTTATAAAAGCAGCCAGTAAATAAACAGAGATATGATATTGTTACGACATCACAGACAATCTACGTGTTTATCGAACGTTCCAGAGGGATCCGGAATGTAATGCGGTGGCGTACGTGACTCTCGACGCATTTGCTAGACTGTGCCAGAAGCCGGGAGAACTGAGTCAAGGCCGCAATTAATTATGTCATACACACTGGCGCTAACGCGCAGTATGGATTAATCTAGTAACTTGGGTGGGGGGTATAAATACCAGTACTCAACGACATTTAGTTCAGTTATAGTGGCGATATATTTACAGTGCGGTTCGAGTTATTATCGGGCGATATTACTGTGTGCGTTCAAGTGGTTATTAGTGCTGTGTTTTGTAATCGGGCGGTATAATTGTAATACAATTGTGTTGACATTTTATTGCGTGTGAACAATTTTTATTTGATTTGTTGTAAGAGACTGAAAGTAAGCATTCATTAACATGTATTTTTATATTTGTTTTATAATAATTAATTTTTCTATTCAATTAAAATAGGTGCACAATAAGTAATGTTTGTGGAAATGAAGTAAATATTATTTTTAATTAAATACCATAAATAAACTTCTTTTTTCTGTGTAATAGATATTTATATCGTATGTTATATATTATTTGCAATATTTCAGTAATTATTTAAGTTGAGTATTTAATGTCAGACACCCATATACCTGAGCAATTTTCATATTATTGTTCGTATATGTTTCATGAATTTGTTTTTTATTATTCATGTGTGATTTATTATATGTTTAATGTACAGTATCCTATGCTAATGTAAACGGTATCATAAAGAAAGTTATTTAAATTTATATTCTTTTATTTTTGGTTACTTAAATTTGTATATATTATTTTGTAAACCAATAATTTGTAAATATTGTTACGTAATGCGGAAAAAGTGTATGGAATTACAGAGCCTGCTACGTGTTGCACGGCTATTACATTGGAATCCGGCTGTATTATTGTGTGCGTACGTGATTCTCAACGCGTTAGCTAGACTGTGCCAGACTTTGCGGGCCTCGCGCATTGTTTGACACAAGAGCGCAATCAATTACGCTCTAGTGTTTTCCTTTAATGCTGATGCGTAGTAAGGACTATTCCGGAACACTTGTGCTGTCTATTTAAACGACGACAGCTGCGCTTAGAAGTCAGTTGAAGTGGCGATTTATTCCAGTGCGGTTCGAAGTATTGTGGCAAAGTGTTATGTGTTTTATAACTCTGCGGGACAATTGTAATACAATTGTGTTTTATATCAGTTAATATTTTTATTTGATAAGAACAATTTTTATTTAATTTGTTGTAAAAGACTATCTTGTTGATTACAAACTGTTTAATTGAGATAATTGAAGCTGGTGATTAGTGACTTAGTTGGTGTCTTGTATTTTGTTTCCAAGGTACCATACGACGATCAGTAGACCGTCGTAGCAACTCTTTATGTTAGGTTAGGCGAAGTTGTCAGTAATCTAAATTTATTTTTGGAAATGTTATGTATGTTTTATTTCTATAGTGTAATCAACTGAAATTTTCATATGTAAATATTTTACAATTTCTGTTTCAATAATTTGTCACCCTGTAGAATATCAATTCCTTAAGGAATTTTCTCTGTTCTACTGATATAGACAAAGGTATTTACAGTAATTGGAAATAAGTTAATAATAAATTGTTAAACATATAGTTTATTTTTTTTAATTTATTCTTTCCCTGTTTAATTTTACTGTTTTCCGCACACAGTTATAACACAGTTTGAGACATTTCAAAGGTCTTTTTCACCCAGTAAACCAAAGAACGTCTAGAGTTTCGAAACGGAAGTGGGTCTGTCTGTTAACGTACACAAAAGGTGTTTGTTCTACAGAACTCTATACGTCATGTTCTAATCTACGCTACTTACACGAGTTTCGGTTATAACATAGAGTCCGTGTATGCTGCCGTAAATTCTTGCAAATAATTACGTTTGTTTGTAATCCAGTAAAAGGCTGATATGATATGACATCCTCGAGTAACGCTAATGGTTTTGCCTACCCTAATCTGCTTCCACAGGCGAACATCCTACTAAGAAGCCTTGGGTATAAAATGTAAGAAGAATTATAATTTTTTCCTATGATGTTTGTGTAACGTAATTCATCTGTAAGTAAAAATTATATTAGTAAAACTTATTCATATATTGGCAACATGATCGGATACAATCGCCAGGAGAAATACGGTGTAAGATTAAAAAGTCTGCATAAATTTATATTGTCCAGATACACTCACGAAAGCAGTAAGATCGCAAAAAAGTTTACTATTTAAACTTTCTTTTTAAATAAAGTTTTGTTATTAATTCTGTCTTCCCAGGTTTTTTAAATTCTATTCTCCTAAAAAAAAGTAGGGATAAAATGAATGAAATGAATTTAGCCTCTAGCTATCTTTACATTTATATTCTTAAGCAAATTGCTCCAATTCAAAATTGTTTCTGCTTTAATAGCTATTTCTACTGTCTTTATAGAAATATGGTTTCTTACAATAATTTTTAAACTCACAAAATTAAGTAGCATACGGTTCTTGATATTGGTAGCTGTGTAGGATAAAGAATAACATGATTTTAGTAGCTACGTATAGGGGGAGTGTGAACGTTTTGAGACCTGATGTAGCCAAGCTCAAAGGAAAACTGTTTTTAAAGACTACATTAAGGATGATGTTTCTGTTCTGAAAATCACCAATAATTATGGTTTAATATAACATGCATCTGATACATGAATCGTTACATTTTTTTCCAACTCTAAAATAAAAAGTTTCTCAAATGCAAATTTTTTTGCGCCTTATGACTAAAAAAAAATTAAAATATGATATGAATTTTTTTTTTATTACAAGGATATTATTAAATTAAATAGCATGTACATCATGCTAATGATCCGGACTACATGTACAAAAAAGTTATCGTTAAAGAGGAAGAATTTCTTTCGTAAGGACAGTTTATATTTTAATACTTATAACATGAAGTGTGCAATGGTTTTATTACGTTTTTTATTTTTGCCGACTCAGTTTCTGGGCTAAATTAATTTAAAATATACCACAATGTGAAGAATTAAAATATTATTCCTACTGTGTACATTTTTTACTTATCTAATACTTCGTTTTTAACGGTCGAGGTTTTGCAATTCGCGTAATAGTAGCGAACGTTAAACCCATAAGCGAATGTATTTTCCCATCTCGCCCATTGTCGCCCAGCCTACTGTGAAACCAAGAATAGAAAGTATCGACAATACCTGCTTCCAGAAGCTGGTTTATGAGTGTGAGCCGGTTGGAAAAAGATCTGTAGGCAGGCCAGTCACAAGTGGCGGGAGTCATGAGCCCGGAACAGGAGAAATTCTATCCATGAAGTGATGATAACAAAATACAACTATGTAATAATACATATACAGCACGTAAGACGCTGTGAAAAGGCAAAATTTAACGTTTCCTTTACTAATGTAACTTATGTCTCAATGTATTAAATTAATGTTAATCACATTTAATTCGTAGATAATGCTGTAGACAAAATGCCTGTGCATACTGTTACGACGGTCTACTAATCGTCGTATGGTACAGTGGAAAACAAAATACAAGACACCAATGAAGTCACTAAAAACCAGCTTTAATTATCACAATTAACAGTTCGCAAACAACAAATTATTCAACAAGATTACGCTCGTATAACAATTCAAATTAAATTAGTCAACACGCAATAATAATGTCAACTAATAGAGTCCCGCAAAATAATAACTTTTCACTAATACCCACTTGAAACGCACTGAGAAATCGCCAGAAGTAAACTGAAAATTAAGCGGCATGTGTGGCGGCTATTTGTAGTCTGCAGGGTTCCATAATATGCGTCCTTAACAAGAACTTGAAGATTCTAGAGGATACATCGGCACGGCCTTGACAGAAACACACACGGGCAGGGCTAGTCGAGAAGCTTATAGAACGACACCATTCAATGCACGAGAACGTTCCGCATTACGTAACAATACCTTTATAAATTCTTTGTGTTGTATGCAAGATATGTGTAATAAATAGACATAATAACACACTAATCTCCGTACAACATTTACGCTGTTTCTACGGCGAATGTGATAGGCCTGCAGCATACAATAATACAATTTTCGTAAGTGCTACTGATATTTCTGTCTATTTAGTATTAAGTGTCATTAACAGAATTTTTTTGCAGCGAAGCCCGATGTTCCGATAGCGTTGAACACAAAATGTTTAATCAGTTAATACCGACAAACGGTAATGGCATTCACAGATTATTACCTTTAAGCTGGTTTTGTTACAGTAAGCTCTCGGGGATTATAACGCGCCGACATTCAATAAGCTTCCACAGACATCGAAGAAACGTTCGTCCCACTTACCACTGGAAATTAGCGTTTCAATAAAAATAATGCGTTTACTTTCTCACACACCTGTACAACTTTTCAAGAATGTTAAGCGGGATGATTATAATAAATATTTAAAAAAGAAGTGATAAGAAATAATAACTATTTTTGTTTAATTTTGATTAATTATTATAACACATTTTTTAGTGTATATTTTCTTTTGTTAGGAAAATATATTTTGGTCAGTTTGTATTATAAACATGTAACCATAAAATACATATTGTTAAAACGGTTTCAGTGATCGTCGTATGGTACAGTGGAAAACAAAATACAATACACCAATTAAGTTACTAATTTCCAGTTTTGTTATCTAATCACAATTAACAGTTTGATATCAACAAGTTATTCAACAAGATTATACTCGTACAATAATTCAAGTTAAATTTGTACATACGCAACAATAATGTCAAGTAATAGAGTCCCGCACAATAATCACTTTTTAATCTCTTGAACGTACTGAGTAATCACCCGATGTAAACTGTACTGACCGTCGCTGGATGCTTATATTTATACCCCGCTGACATGCCAAAATAATCTGTCACTTTTTGGATGAAGTGATAAACAATTGCGTCTTACAGGCGGTCTCGAATCCACGAGAAACAGTGTCGTGTTTGGTCTTGAACACAGCGTGTGGGGATCGGTGCGGTCTGGAACGGCCTCGATTGTTGACGCATGATAAGTGTCACGAAATTGTCTTTCCTCACAAATTAACAATATATACGCACACAAACATTACAGCTGGGCTCTGATAGGATAGCCGCGAAACGCGTAGAATAACACAATCCATTGTTCGAGAATGTCTCGTTGCGTAAGAATATCTTACGTTTTTCAAGATGTTTTGTTGCCGGCCTTTAATATTGCTACTTTGAGTTGATAGACAACATGTATGGCTACGTGTCGCTTCGCACGCGTTGTGTGAACGTTAACATTATGCATTTTTTTCTATTAGCGCTTTCAACCTTCAAAGCTCATCAACAGTTCGGGAATATCTGATATTTCATATTTCCGATATGAAATATTTCATATCTTATCCCTCCGCTCTGATGATGAACTGTGAGGACTAAAGGCGCTAAACGGACAAAACTGTTTCTATAGTGGTGTGCAACAGTGTTACTTCTGTTTGTTACGTTGGTGTGTATTAGGTAATACCAACCTTCACTAATTCTTGTACACTAAGGTCTTTTGTCTAAGGCTTATACGGCCGGAGTCAATGTTGATAATACCTTTGTCTTCCGGGCTGTAAGGCCATTGTCTAAAGGGTACGTTTATACGAGCGTTTGTGTCGCTGCGGTTCAACCACAGCGGTCGGACCGCTATAGATTCAACGCACTGTCTTATATGTCAATATTTACATGAGAAGCGGTTGGCGGTTCAGTCGCACCTCAGCCGCAACATGTCGCGGCTCAGCCGCTTATCGGTTCGACAAAACACACGTGTTGGAACCTGTACGTTTACATCAAGAGGCTGAACCGCTCGCTGGTCCTGTGTCCAGTAGGCTTTCGTAATCCTCGTCTGTTTCCTTTCCGCACAATGTCACTTTCAATTAAATTTATAAGTTCATAAAATGTTTTTATAGACATTCTGTACTAGTTAAAAAATTTCTCTGGATAATTTCTCAAATTGCTATACCTTACATGAAACTCGCCGATCCATGGCCTTTTATAAAGTAACGGATGCATCCAATACCTTCGCTTCTTCCTCTTTTTTTCTAGCAACAATATAGCCGCGATAATCTCAACGTCTGTAAGCATTGTAAGGACTGTACAAACTGAAGCACAACTTTTGTTGCTAGTCAACAGTTTGTTTGAGAACCGCGCAATAACAACCGCGGTGGTTGGACCGCTGATGTAAAAGTAATCACAAACCATCGGCTAAACCGCAGCAACTCAAACGCTGATGTAAAAGTACCCAGGGTACGTTTACACGAGTGTTTTTCCCCGACCGTCCACGTACGGTTAAAAAACGCATTGAATTTAACACATAGGCGACAATGTAATTGGTCAAACGGACGTGAAAAAACGCACGCGACGTCAACTCTGTTGCGTTTTTAAGGTCTCCCGCATGGAAACGCAACCTCCTGCGTTTTTAGTGCGTTTTTTGAAATAGCATTTACTTATTTACTTGTCAATATGGCAAATTAATTTTGGTCTTCATGGTGTTGTTGACATATTCTTAAAAAAATTTGTAATGTAAATAACGTTCTTCATATAGATTTATTTAATACTGATAATCAATGTTTCATTAATCTAACCACGGACGTTTCTGTGCAGTTGCGTTTTAACCTTTATATACACATTTAACCTTTATAGCCAGAGCTGTAGTATTGCGGGTCCGAGACGTCCCAACGCTGCCGTCCGATTATAAACCGCCTGTGTGACTTCACTTTCGTCCATGCTGCCACTGTGCGTTTTTCCAAACTCCACGCGCGTTTACTGCCGGAAAAAAACGCTCATGTAACCGTACCCTAAAGCTGTTGATTGCAGTAGACGTTTCAGCCGCGCCTTCAACGGCCATCTTCAGTGCTAATTACAGGTAAAAAACCGACACGGTACAGTTCAGCTTTTATCACAGTACTGTGGTCACTGAGTGTGATATCTGTGTCAGTTTTTAGCCGAAATTAGCACTGAAGAAGGCCGTCAAAGGTACGGCCAAAACGTCTACTGCAATCAACAGCTTTGGACCACGGCCTTACAGCCCCGCAAACAACAGGTTTGGACCACGGCCTTACAGCCCCGGAAACAACAGCTTTGGACCACGGCCTTACAATCCCGCAAACAACAGCTTTGGACCACGGCCTTACAGCCGCAAACAACAGCTTTGGACCACGGCCTTACAGCCCCGCAAACAACAGCTTTGGACCACGTCCTTACAGCCGCAAACAACAGCTTTGGACCACGGCCTTACAGCCCCGCAAACAACAGCTTTGGACCACGGCCTTACAGTCCCGCAAACAACAGCTTTGGACCACGGCCTTACAGCCCCGCAAACAACAGCTTTGGACCACGGCCTTACAGCCCCTCAAAAAACAGCTTTGGACCACGGCCTTACAGCCACGCAAACAACAGCTTTGGACCACGGTCTTACAGCCCGGAAACAACAATTTTAACAACATAATGTCTTTGTTTACTGAAACCGGAATTAAAACTTTGAGTAACGAATTCTGTGTTCTTACATTAATTTATTTCCAACTTTTCAACACGACGATCGCTGCCACCGTCGTTACACTGTTTATTATATATTATTTATACTATCTCATGCATTGTTGCAATACACACTGTTATAACATCATTAAACGGCATTGTTGGTTAACTCTATTACTTGGCAGTCGCGATTCAGATAATACTGGAATAAATGTTAAATAGTGGCAATGTTCCTGGTGGAGGGCAGCAGTAGATACCGTTACCAAGTTAGGGCGTAAGGGTTTGACTGGCTTATTTTTGGAGTATTACAGGCGGGAATCTAGTTGTATTTAGTCGGCTGTAACACTGCGTAGCATCCTATTGTTATAGGTTGTGTTTTGTTGTCGCCTTGCAGTTGGGTGTTGGGACATCGAAGACTACAAGAAGACAACCCTGAATAAAAATTACCGAAAGTCATGGCCCGTTAGGGGTCAGCTCCTCCCCATCCACCTATAGGCAGGTACCCTATAATGGGGAAATTAAATTACTCAGAACTTTTAAAGATACAATTATATAGGACACAGGTGTGTGGGTAGACCAAGGAAGAGATGGCTTGAAGATCTTTGAAGGCGGAACAGGCAGCACTTTGGCTATAGTAGAGGGAAAATGAGGATTCAAACGCAGAAAGGAATTCCCCCCAGGCCATATCTAGACCACAGCATCCGCGATCTGGACCACAGCATCCACGACTTTTTCGCTGATCTGTGTCCTGGACCCGCAGCATCCCGATGGACCACAGCACCGCGAATTTCCGCGAATAAATTTTTTTATTTTTTTTATTTTATTTTATTTTTTTTTTAATTAAATTGATTTGGTGGGATGAGGTTCAATGGACCACCAGCATCCGTGAATATAATTTTTTATTTTTTTAAGAAAGCTGATTTGCATATCAGTGGGTGGTGTTGGGTGGGAGGTTGTTTTTTTTATTTCATATCAGTGGGTGGGGGTGGTTCCAACTCGATGCATTATAGTGTATATTAAAATATATGATCAGGTGTACCAACCTTTGCATGAGTTCAAATTTGTCGCGTGTTATAATGTATATTAAATCTATATGATCAGATGTACCAACCTCTGTATTATTATTATAGTGTATAGATAATTTATATGAGCAGGTTTGTCAACATTTTCTGTGGCGGGGGGAGGGAAATTCAAATATGTGTTATATTGTGTATGTATAGAGCAGATCTGTCAACATTTTTTTCTCTTCTGTGGTGGGAAATTCAAACTATATGATCATAATTGGTACTCTCTCTCGCTCTCTCACACGTTGTGTATGTCTCTCTCTATCTCACTCTCTCTTGTTGTCAAACCGTTCTCCTCTCTCTCGGTGGTCAGTACCGAGCGCATGTATATGAAATTAGAAAGTTTATATTTATTCGACAAATATTAACGTCCTCTCTCTCTCTCTCTCTCTCTCTCTCTCTCTCACTCTCACTTGTTTCAACTGTCTCAACGTCTTCTCTCTCTCTCTCTCTCTCTCTCTCTCTCTCTCTCTCTCTCTCTCTCTCTCTCTCTCTCTCTCTCACACGTTTCAACTATGCAATCTCTCTCTCTCTCTTACCGTGTACATTGAGTAGTCGGTGTGTGACGAATAAATAATTTTACGCTCTCTCGTTGTCAAAACGTCGTATTCATTTCTCAGTGTATTAAATAATTAATTAATAGTTTTATAATGCAGTCAGTGGGATTGATCCTTGTTAGAAATATATATATTTGGCGTCAATGAACTACTTACCTGTTGTATTGTTACAGATGACAAATCCATACGTTAACGGCCTAGCAATCTGGTACAATACTTCTGTTTTAAGGTTGCAGTTTACACACACACACATAGGTTCAGTAGTGTATAGCGAAATAAATTAAAATTATACACACACATGAAAACGGTGTCCGAAATTCATACAAATCTTCTGATGTAGCAGTTCACAAAAATAAATTAATTGTACACATGTTCAGAGGTGTAGAGTGAAATAAAATAAAGTCATAATTTGTTTAAATGATTAAATATATTGTAACATTCACAATATAAAATTCACAATTAAATAAATACATTATAAATTGATATTTTTCGAAAGTTTATATATAAGTGTGTGTCGTACTTGTAGAAGAAGCAACCTGCAACATAAGAATACAACAACATTAAAATCATGTTAAATATCACACACACGCGCGCGCGCGCACACACACACACACACACAGACGTACACGCACACAGACGCATACGCACACACATACATACATACAACGTGCATACGTTTGACTTGAATCATGTACATGTAGGTCCAATAAAACAGATAACAGATTTAAATACACAACGTAATCACACACATACATACATACATACATACAACGTACACACGTTTGGGTTACACCACACGCGCACGCACACACACACAGACGTACACGCACACAGACGCATACGCACACACATACATACATACAACGTGCATACGTTTGACTTGAATCATGTACATGTAGGGCCAATAAAACAGATAACAGATTTAAATACACAACGTAATCACACACATACATACATACATACAACGTACACACGTTTGGGTTACACCACACGCGCACGCACACGCACACACAGACGTACACGCACACAGACGCATACGCACACACATACATACATACAACGTGCATACGATTGACTTGAATCATGTACATGTAGGTCCAATAAAACAGATAACAGATTTAAATATGCTATAGTCATTGTAAGACGTTACAATCCTTGAAGTGTTTTGTCCTTTCATCAAACTTTGTAAATTAGAATCTGCACTACATTCAAACATACACACACACAATGATAAAAAAATTCTTTATTAAAAGTATTTTGTTACCTTAACGAAGTACTATTTCCATATGTACTGTTTGATTCCTCATGCCCCGAAACACGAGATGTAGGTCGCTGGGGGCTTATATGACGGAGCTCTTCATCTGTAAAGACGCCAGCATACCTCTTAGGTAGATATACACGATAGCGTAGCTCACCATCTTCCAACGTTACAAGCACAGACTTCCCATATCTTGTGTCCACATGCACCATGTTAACAATCGGATACTGCTTGTTCAATGTTAATTCTGCACACCGTTTGTACTCAATAGCAGAAACTGCATTGAATTTTGTGATAAACGACATTATTTATGAGAAGTGAAGACGTCTGTATCAAACTAGGTGGAACTAAACAATGACTACAAAGAAGACTAGTGAAAGTAATGGTGGTGGTGGTGATGTGGTCATTAGGAAAGTTCACGTTCATCGCCTGAAGCTTTGCATGTACATACACACAGGCAGAATTACCGCTGTTACAAAATATATATATTAGGAAAGACAAGCCCACAGACTACTAGAAATAGTTATCGTCTGAAAAAAAAGAAACCACACATTACGAACTAATATCGTTACAATAATAATAATACATAAACTTACGTTTACGGTCGTCCAAACTGAAGTATGGAGTGGCAATAACTATAGATATCGCAGTAAGAATTTTTGTTGTTGTTTTTAACAGGTGATGTTTTTCATCCCCTGAAGCTTTGTATGCAGAATTATGGCTGTTACATAATATATATTAGGAAAGTCGACAGAAATAGTTATCGCCTGCAGCAAGAATTTTTGTTGTTGTTGTTTTTAACAGGTGGTGTTTTTGCATGTACATACATGCAGAATTATGGCTGTTACATAATATATATTAGGAAAGTCGACAGAAATAGTTATCGCCTGCAGCAAGAATTTTTGTTGTTGTTTTTAACAGATGGTGTTTTTCATCCCCTGAAGCTTTGCATGTACATAAATGCAGAATTATGGCTGTTACATAATATATATTAGGAAAGTCGACAGAAATAGTTATCGCCTGCAGCCATATACAAGTTTACCAATGAAATAATACATTATTATGAAATTAACAATGCTATGAGACACTTACATTAAAAATGTTTGTATAACAGAAAAATCATTAATTATCCACTCTCTAAGTGCGCGTACATTATGGTTTGTACATAGTGTAGAAGAAGAATTGCAATGTGTAAGACATAACGCCCCAGGAATGTCTTTTGGTACGTCTTTTGGTCAACCAATGTCATCAAGATTTATTATATGATAATGAATTTTTTTCGATTCTAAAAAACGTTTTTTCTCAAGACCCTTCACAAACACATATTTATATATGTTCGTATACGTTGTTAACACTGAAACAAGATTGTCGTACGGTGTCTCTCCTTCATCCCATCTTAGCCCATGATAGTTTGTCGTTAACCAGCAGTTGGTTCTAGTGTATTTCGAATTCGTAACGACTGTAGCAGGCGGGGCGAAAATCCAATGTCTGCATGCAAAACGTGTTACGTCCATAACCGACAACTCCTTTACTATATAATTGCCGTTGTCATCATAAAAGCAGTGAAAGTCAATTATTACAGCAGCGTTTTCCATTATAAAAAAAAAAAAAAACCACACATTACAAACTAATATTTATAAACACAAAGATCGTTACAATAATAATACACAAACTTACGTTTACTGTCGTCCGAACTGAAGCGTGGAGAGGGAATAACTAATAACGATATCACAGTGAGATTTCTTTTGTTTTTAACAGATGGAATTTCAGCAGGAGGGGGAGCAGAGTCGCCGTCGGCAATTAATTTGGCACGTACGTGAGATTTTAATAAAACAATTATCAGTTTTAAATAATAATTTTCGGAAACAACCCCCGACTTTAAAAAATATAGTTTACCTTGTGGTATAAAATTCAAACTATTAAATTGTCTCTCTCTCTCTCACACACATTCTGATTACTATACAACTAATTGCATGTATGTTCAGAGGGTTATACCGAAATAAACCATTGTGTGTGTATTCGCTAAATCCTCCTTTCACTTTCTAATATGACACATGACACTCATTAGTTGCATCACCACCGGAAGTAATTATGAAAGTATTCACTTCCAAAACAAACACTGGCTTTCCCCTACCACCAGAGACCAATATATATACTCAACAAATTTAGCGATAATTTCTCAATTACCTGCTTGCGTGCACTGATAAATCTATCACGACATTTTTAATAGTTGGAAGACTGTATTATTGTGCAATCGCAGTATATACAAGTTCCTGTGTGTAGTCAACATACAATAGTTTTGGTGAGTATAATTTATTGTATGTACAGATTTTATTTAAACGTAAAAATTATTTGCATTAAAACATTATTTAATACATGTATGTTGTAACTAGACGTGTGACCTCTATAGGGTACTGTCTTCTTCCTTAATGCCCAGCGTTGGGTTCGTCACTTCGTAAGAAGACCCCTGTATGTGTGGCTATAATCTGTCTGTCCCACTGTTTGGGCTAGCCACTTGGTCACCAGACCGCTGTATGCCGGTCGTTACAAAAGAATAAAAATAAAATGGAAATTTCAATAATAATAGAATTTCCAAACAATAAAATAATTTTGTTTATGTATATAGAGGTATGTATACTAGATAAATCTGTTTTTAAAGGGTTCTGTGAAAATTTTAATAACAGGTAAGTATTTATTGACCGTCGAGCACTTCTTGAAGATTTGCACCAAGTCTGGAGTTAAATAGATTAACTCCAGGTAATAATCGATTGGTGACTTTCCTTACTGGTCCAATATCTTGTTCAAAATAGAGTATATTCTTTTCACTTAATACCTTGAGCCTTATAAATACCCTTAAATTACCCTGTGAAATAAGTACAGATACAAAATAATAGAAATATAAAGATTTATTGACAATTTTAGATAAATAATCGATATTTTATCGATGGAGAGCAATTATCGACTCTGTCTCAGGAATTATCGATTGTCATACAGAACAAAATTTTATGTTATATTATATTAAAGACAGGTTCTTTGAGCGATTAGGATTAATAGTCAGAGAAGGGTGACGAGAAAGTATAACATTAACAATTAACACATAAATACAATAATTACTATTTAATAGTATTTAAATAATTCAGGTTATGATATTAGAATAAATGTTTTGTCGAACCAATGAAGACTGATGTGACGTCAGTAACTATGATGTAGTAGGCAGGTTTCGTTTTCAAGATGGCCGCTCCTTGGGTTGGTCTCGGCTATTGTATATGCGTCGAGTCAGAAAATTACTATAAAATTACCTTCATCAAGGTCTAAAATGTCCCCGCACTGGTGTAATATGTCTGTTAATCTATTTGGTGTATTCTGGTGAAGTGTTCTGTGTAAACTTGCGTTAGTTAGTTTATTTTCTATTTGTTCAACTATTACGGTTAAGTTTTCAAGTTGCGGTTAGGTTTGTAGAGTAAATCAGTTGTAATATAATGTTTTACCGTTTACTGTCACTCGTATAGTGAAGTTAGAGGTTTGTTTTCACTATTGTCGTGAATGTTTTTATAGTATTGGCTTCAAAAAGTGTTTAATTTGTCTAACTCCCGTTCACTGATTTCAATGGCTAAACGTTAGCATCATGTTCGACTCGATTTAAAGAACGTTTTTGTCACACACCTATTCAGCTTGATATTCAACAAAAGACTAATTAACTTGGTCATAAATCTTGCCCAGTTAATCCTTGAAAAAGTATTGTTAACATTTTTCGACTTCATACACATTAGAAAATATTATATTATATATGGAATTTTTCTATTTTATTCCTTACTTTTATGAATTACTAATCTTATTATTAGTTTAATCATCTTATTCCTTTTAAATTGATGTATTATAGTCCATATCTGTAGACATTTTGTGGAAATTAACAAATTTTGTTCACACTTTGGAAATATAGGCTCAAAATTGGATTTCCGTCTTTATACAAAATTCCTTCCATTTTAAATATTATTAATACTATTATAATAAATTTTAATTAGTCATATTTCTCTTCCTTTCCTTAAATACATATAAATTACACCTTTGAACTGGTTTTTTGTGTTAATTTGTAGATTTGATATTGCTCTCTAAACTTAACTAATTTATATATTTTGACAATTTACAAAATGTTAAGGTATATTTCCTTATTGTCATTTTAATTCATAGGATCATTCCTAGTAGTAGTTAATTGTGTTATCTTATATAAATCTGGGTAGTTTACAGGATTTATAAGTGAATTATATTATTTTATATTGGTTCTCTGATTTCACCAAATGGCCTAGATTTTAGAATTTTATATTTCTTTCTTTCTCAAATAATTTAAACTTAATTCCTCCTCTGACTTTACATAATTACAATTATAGGAAAATAACATGATCTATAACTTATTGTTTTGTGTAGTAGTTAATTAACACTACAATTATTAAAATAATTAATTATGAACATTGTTTAGTAATCTGCACAATTTAACATATTGCAGATACAGCTTAAACATATCTCTTTTAACTATTTTTAATCTAACATAGCATACCTCTTAGAACATTATTACTGGTATGTAGGTTACTATTTATCAAACATAATTCTTTTTTAAAACACATAACATAAATCTTATTTTCTAATAAACCTTACAAATACATTTATTTAATACATTGATTTTAGGATTGTGAAATAACAGTCTATTTGAACATGTTACACTTATTCATACTATATTAGTGTCAGTCCTTTTTGGTTTAAATCATTATTATTGTGATCCCCCACATCAGCAAACACCAACTCCCATACTTTATTTATTATCATTTTTTACAAATGTCTTGTAAATAAAGATTTACATTAAAATAATAAAATACTGGAAACCTTCCATTTTATTATTTTATTATGCTGTTTATTATTTAGATTTTAAAGTTGTGATATAGCATACTACTAAGTTATAGTATCCCCAACTTTAAGTTTATTGCATTTTTTAAAAAACACTTATACAAATTCACTTTCACTGTTGGTTCTGATATTCTGAGTCTTATTATCTCAGACCAGACCTTTAGTCATCATGGACCGTTAAGACTAGTTTATTTTCTTTATTACACAATAGCTTTAGCCGGTGCACTTCTTATAACGCTATACAACACTTTAGTTTTCTCAATAATTACATTTTTATAAGATTTTGGGTATGTTATACTTTCTTTGGCATAGTTTTTGTGGGTTTGGGATTGATAGTAGTTTATATAATAATAGGTTTTACTACGGTGTTTCTTTCATACTATGTCTTCCTCTCCTCCTGTCTTCCTTCTTGTCCTTCTTCCTATCTTCCTTCTGGTATTCATTCTTGTCCCTCTTCTAGTTTTCATTCTTGTCCCTCGTCTAGTCTTCACTCTTCTGGTCTTCTTACCTCATTCTTGGGTAAACCAAGGTACTTGGTGTTATCACGACTGAGGTTTAGTTTGGAGTATTTAATTTCTTCACTGAACTGATTTTATTCTTCTATACAGGTTTCAGGGTATTGTTTTCTTCCTGTTCACAAACTTTATTCTTCCCTCTTCTTGTTTTTAGGGTATTTTGGTATTCACCACTCTTTGATTGAGTCTCTTTTTTCGGGATATTGTCTTATGTAACTGGTTTACTGCTCTGAGCTTCCTGGGTAACTTACTGGTATTATACTATGAGTTGATGAGTTGCTTCAATACTTTCTTTGGTTTCTTTTAACAGTGGTTTTGATATATTATGTAGTGAGGATTTTTATCTTATTGTGTTTCATTCCTCTGATTTATTTAAATGTCATTTAATATTATTACAACATTTGTTGATGTAATTAAACTTTATGATTTCATATGACTTGAAATGTAGTGGATTTTCTGTCACGCTACAATGTGTATGTTCAAATCATAATTTATGAAATATATTCTTACCGTATTTTTTATATTACACTTCTAATTGAAGATATATATATATATATATTTTAATTTAATACATGTGTGTGTAAGCGTATGCGTATGATTAAATTACAATTTTCTGAATATATTCTTAACGTACTTTTATTCTTAACGCACTTTTAATTGAAGATATATATTTGAATTTAATACAATTTTCTGAAATATATTCTTACTGTACCTTTTATACACTTCTTTGAAGTATTATATATTCTTCATTGAAGATATATATATTTTTAGGTATAACTGAATTTTATCGGATTCACACTGACTGCTTCCGTGCGTTGATAAATCTATCTCAGCAGTTTTTTTTTTAATAGTTGAAAGACTGCTTGAATTATTGTACGTTTCAGTATACACAAGTTCCTGTGTGTGTAGTCAACATTCGTTAGTTTGGTAAGCATAATTTGTCAAGTGCATTATTTATTGATTTAATACATGTATGTGTATGTGTGTGTGTGTGTGTGTGTGTGTGTGTGTGTGTGTATGATCAAATTATTATTATCATCTGAAACAGAACAGTATATATAGATTCGAGTGGTATGTAAGACACTGTTATATGTTACTAAAATCATTCGTAATTGGACCTAACATGATCCATGCTAACGTATACGTTCGTTAGGTGTACGTGTGCGTCTGTGTGTGTGTGTTCGTGTGTGCGTACGTTGCGTATGCGTCTGTGTGCGTCTGTGTGTGTGTGTGTTCGTGTGGTTAGTTTGGTAAGCATAATTTATCAAGTGCATTATTTATTGATTTAATACATGTATGTGTATGTGTGTGTGTGTGTGTGTGTGTGTGTGTGTATGATCAAATTATTATTATCATCTGAAACAGAACAGTATATATAGATTCGAGTGGTATGTAAGACACTGTTATATGTTACTAAAATCATACGTAATTGGACCTAACATGATCCATGCTAACGTATGCGTCCGTTAGGTGTACGTGTGTGTAAGTTGCGTATGCGTCTGTGTGCGTCTGTGTGTGTGTGTGTTCGTGTGTGTGTGTGTGTGTAAGCGTATGCGTATGATCAAATTACAATTTTCTGAGTATATTCTTAACGTACTTTTATTCTTAACGCACTTTTAATTGAAGATATATATTTGAATTTAATACAATTTTCTGAAATATATTCTTACTGTACCTTTTATACACTTCTAATTGAAGATATATATATTTTTAGGTATAACTGAATTTTATCGGATTCACACTGACTGCTTGCGTGCGTTGATAAATCTATCTCAGCAGTTTTTTAATAGTTGAAAGACTGCTTGAATTATTGTGCGTCTCAGTATACACAAGTTCCTGTGTGTGTATTCAACATACGTTAGTTTGGTAAGCATAATTTATCAAGTGCATTATTTATTGATTTAATACATGTATGTGTGTGTGTGATCAAATTATTATTATTATCTGAAACAGAACAGTATATATAGATTCGAGTGGTATGTAAGACGCTGTTATATGTTACTAAAATCATAACAAATATTTTCATTCTAAGCATATTTATTGGCGTACATGTATTATGTAAATCATCTCTTTTCAGTCATCTATGTAAGTGCATTTGAATTATTTGCGCATGCGCATAACAGCTTTTTAGTACAGTTGCACACACCTCGCCACTCACTTGCAACAACGTCTTACTTATCACACGTTCATGCGCTACAAATTGATATATAAATCGTTTAAGATACACTAACATAATACCAGCGTTATAACAGTACCTTTTGTTTTTCAGTATTCATTCATTCTCTCTCTCTCTCTCTCTCTCGAAGATCATGGCTAACCTTCAGCAGGAACGTGGGGAGGAGCAGACTGAACAAGGTAAAAAAAAAAAAGTTCACAGTTAAGAAATTATTTTTGTAATTATGTAGTGTGCAAACTTGCTGATGCGAATTAACGTTTGAGTCATACTATGTCTATTGGTGTGTGTATGAAAAGTCTCACTCTTAACATCGTTTAGAAATTGACATGTAGATGAAAATTTTTCATGTTCCTTCATAGGTTTGTCACCCTCTTTCCAATCAACTAATTCAATTCCACAACAAAAGCATTTAACTCTATCGTCTACGAATGACATACTATGTCCACAAACATCGAAATTTCTAGGGTAGAAGTAGAACCCGGCAAACGCTAACTCGTCGGGGCTGATAAACGTCACTTCCCAATACTTGAATGATTTTATTCTTTCACTTTCAATACTAAAATCAGGAGTAGCCGACATCTTCACGGTTTGTAATAAACTGACATATTACCCCGACGAGTGTTATTTATTTACTACAAACATGAATTTGTGTGTACACGTTATTTATCATTCCTATTGGTTACTAATACTCATGTTTCTATTGTTTCAGTTGTGACTCGGTTTTATATCGAGAGGAACAGTAGTGTCCGAGGGTGCATCACAACCTTCGACTACATTCCAGTGAACGTCAACGAGTCGGATCATGACGTAGTATTCGTAATGACTGAGGCACGTCCTTTATTGCTTGAGGATATTCAGACAGAGCAGACACGTTTACGCAATATCAAGTGGCATATTGCGTGCAGGATACGTTTTACCAAAACCGTGGTAGATGGTGACAGTGGTGAGGAGAAAGAGGTAACGAAAGACGCCGTCTTCCACGGACGTTGTCGCACGTTGCTCGCGGACGACAACGACGAGTTGAATTGTCTACTCGATGAATCCTACGATAAAATCTTCAATAGCATATCTAATTTTACCCGTGACGGGAGCGGATGGTCGGTGGATGCTGTACTGAAGCTGGAACTGGTTGTTGGACGGTACCAGCCTCTAGCAGCGTCCTCCTACCTTCCAACCCCGCGAAAACTCTCACACACCAGGGCAGTAGTCAACATCAGGAACCCCCACGATGAAATGTGTTTTCTGTGGTCTGTTCTAGCCCACATACACCCTCAAGTAAGAGATAGAGACCGTGCTTCAAAATACATCCCATTCATAAACACATTAAATATGTCCGGTATCGAGTACCCTGTTTCATTAAAGTCCATTTCCAAATTTGAAGCACAGAATCCTAACATTTCTATAAACGTTTTCGGCTATGATATAGAAGACAATATCAAAAATGAATCAAAAAATGAGGTTTACCCTCTGAGAATTACCCCGAATAAGGACAGGTCGCATCACGTTAATCTTTTGCTTCTGACCGATACAAATAGCCGAAAACATTACTGTCTTATCAGTAACATGAATAGATTGTTATCATCCCTAACAAAACATAACAATAAATCATTTTACTGTGACTACTGCCTGCATCGTTTCACCACAGAACATGGTCTGTCCGATCATCTCCCCTACTGCACACCTTACGGCGAGCAGAAAACCAAAATGCCCACGGAGGAGGAGAAGTTTATGTCCTTTAAAAATTACGCGCACTGTCTTAAAGTACCCTTCACCGTCTACGCCGACTTCGAGTCCCTCATCACTCCGCTTCAATCGTGTTCACCTGGTAACAACGTCCCGACGACAGTGCACGAGTTAGGTGAATTCTACTCCGTCGATAGCAGCGGTGTCCGTCAGAAACTAACTTCTCCTCCTGTATCGTCCACATCATACGAAGCGATGCATATCCCGTCAGGTTTCTCCTACGCTATCGTCGATCACACGCACAGCCTTTGGAGAGAGGCTAAAGTTTATCGAGGTGAAAACGTTGTAGACACGTTCTTCTCGTGGTTGATGAAAGACGTCGAGGATATGATGAAGGTGGTACGACATAACGTACAATTAATTATGTCCGATGATGACAATGTTGCGTTCACTAACGCCGCCGTTTGTCATTTGTGTGAGCGCCCTTTGACAGACGATGACAAGGTACGCAATCATTGCCATCTTACGGGGAAATTCTTGGGAGCAGCCCATAATAGCTGTAATCTGAGCTACAAGATGCCTCGTCATATCCCTGTCTTCTTTCACAACCTTCGTGGCTACGACTGTCACCATTTAATGCTTGGTTTAGGGAAATATAAGGACGAACGCGTATCCTGCATCGCGACATCCAGTGAGCGTTACGTGTCGTTCTCCCTGGGTCCCTTGCGTTTCGTAGACTCCTTTCAATTTCTTAATCGCTCTTTGGACACACTCGTTACCAATCTGTCCGCGTCCGGGAGCCAATTTCCTTTGCTCAGAGAGGAAATGCTTAGACGGGGTTTCGATGAACAGACCAATCTGCTCGTACGCAAGGGGGTATACCCATACGAGTACGTTGACAGTATTGATCGGTTCAACGAAACAAGTCTACCCGCTCGTGAACACTTTGATAACCGGTTGATGGGATCATCTATTTCGGACGCAGATTACGAGCACGCGCAAAACGTGTGGAGTGCATTCAATCTGCGTACGTTTGGAGATTACCATGATTTGTATTTGTTGACAGACGTAATGCTGCTGGCCGATGTCTTTGAAAGTTTCCGAGACATGGCCTTACGCGATTACTGCTTGGACCCCTGTCATTTTTACTCGCTTCCCGGACTCGCTTGGAACGCGATGCTAAAAATGACCGGGGTCGAATTAGAACAGTTGACAGAAATAAATCTGCATCTGTTCCTCGAATCTGGGATCCGCGGAGGCTGCGCGATGATATCCAACCGTCATGCAGTCGCTAACAATCCTTTGATTCCAGATCAGTACGATGTTTCGAAACCGACCTCCTTCATTCTGTATACGGACTGTAACAATTTATACGGTGCAGCCATGTCGCAACCACTCCCTTACGCAGACTTCCGATGGCTCGATCGTAACGAAATCGAGTCCTTGGACGTACGTAATGTGAGTGATGATGCTGACATCGGGTACATCCTCGAAGTCGACCTACACTATCCTAATACCTTACACGACCTGCATTCCGACTACCCGCTTGCACCTGTGCGCCAGCGCATAACACACGATATCCTTTCTCCCTTTTCCAAACGTTTACACGAGAGTATATACAGATCATCGTATAACGAATCAGTGTCATCCGTAGAGAAGTTGTTAACAACTCTGGAGGACAAACAAAATTACGTTCTCCATTATCGAAATTTGAAATTGTATTTAAGTCTTGGTTTAGAGCTGAAAGCGACTCATAGGGTGTTGTGTTTTAAGCAAAGCGCTTGGTTGAAACCGTTTATCGATTTCAACACCCGCAAGAGGCAATCAGCCGTCAACAGCTTTGAAAAAGACCTTTTCAAACTGATGAACAACGCCGTATACGGTAAGTCGCTGGAGAACGTACGGAAACATATAGACTTTGAACTAGTCTCGAATGAACGACGGCTTCAAAAACTAGTTTCCACACCCAGGCTAAAACGTATGATTCGTTATACGAACGATCTGGTGGGGCTTTCACTCCGTAAAAAATCCATTGTTCTTTCTCGTCCCGTGTATGTCTTCACGGTGCTTGACGTTAGCAAAACAATAATGTACGACTTTCATTATCGTTATGCTGTCGCCAAGTACGGCCACAACGTTAAATTGTTAATGACTGATACAGACAGTCTGATGTATCATATTCAAACATCAGACTTGTATGCAGATATGAAGAAGGACTTTCACGTTTTTGACACCTCGGATTACCCCACGTCTCATCCTTGTCATAGCCTTAAGAACAAAAAGGTTGTCGGACTGTTCAAGGATGAAACGTGTGGTCGTCCTATTAGAGAATTCGTAGGTCTCAGAGCGAAATGTTATTCGTTCCTTGTGGCCCACGAAGATTCTAGCAATGCGGGTCAAAAACGTGTGTGTAAAGGTGTGCCTCGAGTTGCTATTAAGAGGAGTCTGCGACACGATATGTATCGCAAGTGTCTCACTGATCATTGTCGGTTTTCTGTCAGTGCGTTGTGTTTACGTAGCGATCATCATACGTTGTACACGATGCGTGTAAATAAGCAAGCGTTGTCACCGTATGATGATAAGCGCTATATATTAGACAATGGTCGTGATACCCTTGCGTACGGTCATTATCGGATACATACCGACGACGATGACGACTCTGCTCCTCCACCTGCTAAAATTCCCCGTTACACCATCTGTTAACAACAAAAACAACAACAACAAATCTTACTGTGATATCTATAGTTATTGCCTCTCCATACTTCAGTTCGGACGGCAGTAAACGTAAGTTTATGTATTATTATTATTATTGTAACGATATTTGTGTTTATACATATTAGTTCGTAATGTGTGGTTTCTTTTTTTTCAGGTGATAACTATTTCTAGTAGTCTGTGGGCTTTCCTACTATATATATATATATTTTGTAACAGCACTAATTCTGCATGTACCTCGTTAAGGTAACAACCTACATTACTAATTTTTATCACTGTGTGTGCGTGTGTTTGAATGTAGTGCAGATTCTAATTTACAAAGTTTGATGAATGGACATTAATTTCTATTTTTAATTTATTTCACTATACGCCTCTGAACCTATATGTAATTATTTTTAATAAACACTTCAAGGATTGTAACGTCTTACACATGATTCAAGCCAAACGTATGCACGTTGTATGTATGTATGTGTGTGCGTGTACGTGTGTGTGTGTGTGTGTGTGTGTGTGTGTGTGTGTGTGTGTGTGTGTGTGTGTGTGTGTGTGTGTGTGTGTGTGTGTGTGTGTGTGTGTGTGTGTGTGTGTGTGATATTTAACATGATTTTAATGTTGTTGTATTGTTATGTTGCAGGTTGCTTCTCCTATAAGCACGACACACAATTATATATAAACTTTCGAAAAAATATCAATTTTATAATGTATTTATTTAATTGTGAATTTTATATTGTAAATGTTAAAATATATTTAATTATTTAAACAAATTATGACTTTATTTTATTTCACTCTACACCTCTGAACATGTGTACAATTAATTTTTTTTTTTGTGAACTGTTACATCAGAAGATTTGTATGAATTTCAGTCGCCGTTTTCATGTGTGTGTATAATTTTAATTTATTTCGCTATACACTACTGAACCTATGTGTGTGTGTGTAAACTGCAACCTTAAAACAGAAGTATTGTACCAGATTGCTAAGCCGTTAACGTATGGATTTGTCATCTGTAACAACATAACAGGTAAGTAGTTCATTGACACCAAATATATATATATATCTAACAAGGATCAATCACACTGACTGCATTATAAACTATTAATTAATTATTTAATACATTGAAAAATGAAGACGACGTTTTGACAACGAGAGAGAGAGAGAGAGAGAGCTAAAATTATTTATTCATCACACCGACTACTCAATGTACGAGAGGGAGACAGGAGAAAGGGTATGGAACCTTGCATAGTTGAAACGTGTGAGAGTGAGAGAGAGAGAGAGAGAGAGAGAGAGAGAGAGAGAGAGAGAGGACGTTGACACAGTTGACACCCAAGTGAGAGTGAGAGAGAGAGAGAGAGAGAGAGAGAGAGAGCGAGGACGTTAATATTTGTTGAATAAATATACACTTTCTAATTTCATATACATGCATACGGTACTGACCACAGAGAGAGGAGAACAGTTTGAGCATAACGTTTGACAACGAGAGAGAGATAGTTTTACTTACATTCAAATGTGCGAGAGAGAGAGAGAGAGTGAGAGAGAGAGGGAGAGAGAGAGGACGAATAATACAGAGGTTGGTACATCTGATCATATAGATTTAATATACATTATAACACACGATAAATTTGAACTCATGTAAAGGTTGGTACACCTAATCATATATTTTAATATACACTATAATGCATCGAGTTGGAACCACCCCCCACCCAGGAGAAAACGGTTTGACAACAAGAGAGAGATAGTTTTACTTACATTCAATGTGAGGGAGAGAGAGAGAGAGAGAGAGAGAGAGTAACAATTGTGATCATATAGTTTGACTTTCCCACTACAGAAGAGAAAAAATGTTGGCAGATCTGCTCTATACACACAGACACAATAATGTAAGATTGGTAACCCTAATCATATATTTTAATATATACACTATATAACACATATTTGAATTTCCCTCCCCCCCCACCGCAGAAAATGTTGACAACCCTGCTCATATAAAATATCTATACACTATAATAATACTACAGAGGTTGGTACACCTGATCATATAGATTTAATATACATTATAACACACGACAAATTTGAACTCATGCAGAGGTTGGTACACCTGATCATATATTTTAATATACACTATAATGCATCGAGTTGGAACCACCCCCACCCACCACCACCCACTGATATGAAATAAAAAAACCACCCACCCAACGCCACCCCCTGATATGCAAATCAGCTTTCTTAAAAAAATAAAAAATTATATTCACGGATGCTGGTGGTCCATTGAACCTCATCCCACCAAATCAATTTAATTAAAAAAATAAAAAAATAAAATAAAAAAAAATAAAAAAATTTATTCGCGGAAATTCGCGGTGCTGTGGTCCATCGGGATGCTGCGGGTCCAGGACACAGATCAGCGAAAAAGTCGCGGATGCTGTGGTCCAGATCGCGGATGCTGTGGTCTAGATATGGCCTGGGGGGAATTCCTTTCTGCGTTTGAATCCTCATTTTCCCTCTACTGGCTATGCCGTGATATGAAGACGATGATGATAAGGCCATTGATTTCACAGGGAATGAATACGATGGTGTTAATAGAATATGTTTTGAAATATTCAGAATCTTACAGCATACTCCTGTAACATTATTGCTTTCTTGTATAATTTTCAGTTGCTTACATACTATAGAAATAATCATTTTGAATAACAAAACGATATTAGAAACATTTTAGCAAATTCCGTGAATGCTATTCATACCCAACAACAAATTTCGCGTTTAGTTAATAACATATCGTATCTTTATGTTATGTAATCAATAATTTCATACCGACGAAAAAGCAATTATATTCATGTATTATTCAAAGTCGTTAGGCTGGGGAGAGCTAGTTTACAGTAAGTGCGGGTTCGCCATATGCGTTAGCGTGAGATCATTTATTTTCTAGGTTGGGTAGGTTGTATAGGTAGGCCTATAGAATGACGGCTATGTTGTAAATAGTACCATAAAAGTACAAATTTTGGTAACAGTCGGCAGTCAACATCCTGAGATCTCGAAGCCGCAAGACTTGCAAAATCCGCCTTTTTTGTGTGTCTACGTATCATATAGATAAAGAAAGTAGATGCGGACGCAATGAATTCCCCCAAAATGTGCAGAAAACAATTTTTGGATCCAAATAATGTAAAAACGCGGTGTTGGCATATTCTACCCGGAATACACGTCTAATTTAGCTTCGTACACTGAAAAGGAGGTAGTTTTTTGACGTAAATAAAATAAAGTTGTAGTTGTTAGGTATACATGGAAAGTAAAATTACACATAAAATATATGCCTTTAAAATGATACTTGCTTTTTGTCATATCGACTTAAAAAAAAAAAAACTTGAGCCATCGATTGCCTATTACTACTCATATTTCTCTTTTTGCGGGAGAACTTGTTCTCCGCTAATAGGCCTACTCAGTTTTTGTACAGATCGCTGGGAAATTAACCAACTGCAAGCAGGATTTTGTTTAAATTCTGTATTGCTATAAGTAATTATGCATTTTTTTTTGCAACTTGGAAATAAAGAGTGCGAATTTTTTGCGTCCGCATCTAGTTTTGCCCTGTAGTTTAAGTAGAAACACAAAAAAGTTACTTTTGCAAGTTTTGTGGCTGCCAGAGTGTAAGTTCCGACTGTTGACTATTACCCAGATTTCATTAATATAAGAGTAACAAAGAAGATTTTGAAAGATTAGATAATAAACATTGTTTTTAACGTTTATGTCTCTCTCAACGCGTTTGTTTGCGTAATATTAATGAAAATGAGTTTAGGTCAGTCAGGAACCAATTAATTTTATTTGAAATTAACAATTAATATCTGTTGACGGGTGGAATGAGTGTTGTAATCGTTGTTTGTGTAAAGTTATAATGGGCCACGAGATCCCCAAAAGCTTACTTTAACAGGAGCAGTTGAACGGGGATAATTTATGTAGGCTCGCTTTGCCAGTGTTAAGTGATTAGTCATTTTGTTCGCGAATCTCTCTCACTGTCTTTCCTCTGTGTGTGTGTGTCTCTGTCCCCCCCCCCTCTCTCTCTCTCTCTCTCTCTCTCTCTCTCTCTTTCTCTCTCTCTCCTATTTTCTCCAAATGCTTGCCTGTGGGCAGCTAGCTGTTAATGGTGCACGTAGTGACAAATATGCACAAAAAATGTAGAGGCAGTTAAAGAGTTCATATATATTGTCCCTGATAAACAGCACTAACAACACTAACACTGAAATAACAAGAAGAATATATCTCGAAAATAAAACATATTATGTATTTAAAAAGCACCTGGCATGTAGCTTTATCTTAAGAAGCACCAAATGCAAAATCTACAAAACACTTCTTAGGGCAGTGCTGACATATGCTTCAGACACCTAGACAATGATAAAAAATGGCGAGAGACTTCTAGTTTGCTGTGAAAGACAAATTCTAAGAACAATATTTAGAGGAGTACAATAAAACGGAATGTAGCGCAGGCGCTATAATTATGAACTATACCATCTTTACAAAGAGCCTGACATTGTCAGGATAATCAACATATACAAGATACATACGTGGGTTGGACAAATAGAAAGAATGGAGGAAGGACAGCCTACAAAACATATCTTCAACCAGAAAGCAATTGGTAGTAGAGCAGGGGAAAGACCGCAAAGTGAATTCAAAGAACAGAGATTGAGGAGGACTTCAGAAAGCTAAACATAAGAAACTGGAAAGTCAGGGCGTGCAATAAGGAAGAATGGAATTGACTCTTGGAGCAGGCGAAGACCCACCAAGGGTTGTAGAGCCACGGCTAATGATGAGTGGCAAATGTAATGAAGAAGTGTTACTGTACATATAATCACAGAACTGCACCAGTAAAGTGTACTGCTATATAATATGACATCGTTGTATTGTTATACGATTACACATAATGGTAAAGTCCATATCGTATGTTAGATGTAAAATAGGTCATGGAATTTTAACAAAACGTAATTTCAAAAAATAACTTTGCAGTTATCAGTCAACTTGGGTCAAATAAGCAGAGAATATAGTCTTAGAATATCAATCCAAAACACAAAATTTGTGACCTTTAGATGAAAGAATCCGATACGTTCTAAGATAATTATAAACAATCAATATAAAGAACAGGTATCTCGTTTCAGTTATCTAGGGTGCGATGTAACTTATGAGTATGAAATCGACATCGATATAAAAATAAATAGGTTTGAAATGATATGCGGTACTGTACACAGACCACTTGGGAAATAAGACAAGGAAAGACATCAAGATAAAATTATATAAAGTAACGGTAACAAACGTTTTAGCTTATGGAAGTCAAAATTAGACGTTGACGAGAAATGATGAGCGAAGAGTGCAAACAAGTGAAATGAAGTTCTTGAGAAAACCGAAGGTCGAAGGTTGCACCCTTATAGATCAAATAAGGAATGAAGATACAAGAACCTAGTTACACATATATTCTATGGCCAGCTGAATAAGGGAAGGACAGACAAAAATGGAGGTAGCACTTCAAAAGAATGGAAGATGTGAGACTACTTAAACAAGTAAAAAGATACATAGGCCTACCTCAAGGAAGACGAGGTATTGTTAGACCAAAGAACAGATGGCTTTAGTGAAGCCGGAACAGGTTGTAAGCTTAAACCTTGACGTGGACAAGAAGAAGAAGAAGAAGAAGAAGAAGAAGAAAAAGAAGAACTTTGCAAAAGTTTGATAACATTTTGTACGCCTATTCCAATTACGTGTAGTTTGCAATATCACTTTTAACTACTGTACATGGTTATACGAAGGTCAGACGTTCTTATCATCGTTATCAGAGATTGTATGCAATTCTCATTGTTTGTAATAGTAGGCCTATAGTACAGTAGTAATATAGTTACATATTACATACAGTATAGCACTGTTTGTAATAGTATAGTACATATCTGCCACTATTTGTGGCACTGAATGCAATATAACGATTGTAGTGAATAGAGTGAGGGTAGTGACAACTGTGATGTAATTCAGTTATTGTGGTTTGTAAACAGTGCGCATTGAAATACTCTTACTCGTAAAAAAAAAATAAATAAACGGTACATACAAAATGTTCTGAACAACGTGGAAGGTTGCCAGCACTTTACACGAAGGACTTCTACTTCTCTCTCTTCTTCTACTTCTTTTTTATTCCTTCACTTAGGTTATAGCCCGTTCCGACTTCACAGAGTCTCTGACCATTTTTGCCAGGGTCTTCCACGATCTCTCGTCCCCACTGGCCTATACTCAAACGCTTTTTTTAGGAATACGCGTGTCTACCATGCGTTCCACATTGGACTTCCAATTCTGCCAGTATTCCTTCATTTTTTGCAGAACCACCTGTAACATTAGGTATTTCCTTATCTTTTCGTTTTGTAGACAATCTCTCAAACTACATCCCTTAACTGCTCTTAAAAATTTCATTTTCGAGGCCTGTATTTTTGAAATAACTCTATGCAGGAGAGTCCATGTTTCACATCCATACATTAAAGACGGCACAGCCACAACATTATAGAACTTTAGCTGTGTCTCCCTCTGCGTTTTATTCTTTAATAGCCGTCTTATTGTTCCACAGGTATAGCCAAACTAAATTTATTTAACCTTCTCTCGATACCGTTATCCCTACTATATGAGCTATCACATCCCAAATAATTAAAATTTGGTAACTGCTGCAAAACACTAATATCAATTACAATTACGAAGAACTTCTCTCTCTTAATCTGTCCACAGTTCAATGGCTCCTGGACACTGGCATAAGCGCTCCCCCCCCCCCAACACACACACATACTTGTGGGAAACCAGTTATTGGCAGAAGGGGAACCGCTAGTGGTACAAACACGGTCATTAATCTGTGGTTCCCGTCATGGTGTAACAAATGACCACACTCGCCAATTTCAGTAGGCCATTATATACATTGTGTGACTTCAACTGGCATAAGTGCGGTTCACTGTACTAACTGTGAATTTACTGCAATGTACAAACACAGAAACCACCAACAACAACAATAACGATAAAAACAATAAAAAATTAAAACATCTTTTATTTCTCTGTTTTATAATAAACTTATAATTTTGCAAACTTTACGTTTCCTAATAGGTTTATATTAAATATATGAGACTCGTTTAAACACATATTATGTTAAAGATAGGCTATATTTGTAGAAAATATTTTTGTAATTACTAAAAGAAAGAACGACTATGGAAAAGTAGCATTATTTGAATATCAAATCTCATATTTGCAACGGCGAAAATCCATTAAAACCAAAGATAAAATATTTGTTGTCATTGCACAAACTTGAACAACTTAACAATCTTTAATAAATAATTAAAAACTGGATTGCAATGAATATAACTGTAGATGTTACTTGTATTTCAGCAGTATGTCGTCTAATGTCCACTTGTTTTTTTAATAAAATTATAGGGAAATTACTTTATTACAGACACAAAATGACGGAAACTGCTAAGTTATAAATAAGTATTTTAATTTAAAATCTGACGTGCTTGCGATAAATCTAACAACTATTAAAATCTACTTTTACTCTTTTTCCACCTATTTTCCCCCACAATTAAAAAAAATGTCTTGTTTCGCGTCAACCTAGACAACCTTTGATTGTTTTCTGACAGGATCATAATTTTTCCCCAAATTTTGTATTACTGGGTGGCGGTAGGACGTGTGGGTCCCAATTGTGTTTTCAACATCTGATCGGGACACTTGTATATCCTAGTGGTTATGTATTATTCGTATATATTTTGTCCATAAACTACTAAAAAGGTGAGTAGCATCCACTGCTGCCAACCTATAACTCCTCTAAACACTATTCACCACAGTTGGGACACCATAGTATTGTTACGACATCACAGAACAATCCACGTGTTTCTCGAACGATCCATTGGAGTCCGGCTAAATGTTGTGGCGTACGTGATTTCAGCATTCGCTTGCGAGACGTTTCTGGACGCCGCCAGTCTCGCTGACTGTGTCAAGGCCGCAATTAATTACGTCGTAGTGTAGAGATAATGCGTAGTTATGAAGTGTTCTGGTCTGTGAGCGGTATAAATACACGGTGTCAGCGGCCTTAGTTGAGTACTTTGTCGGCGATTACTGGTGCGTTCAAGTGGTTATTAGTGAAGTGTTGAGTTTAATAATTGGGCGGAACAATTGTAATACAATTGTGTGTTATATTAGGTGACATTTTATTGCGTGTGAACAAGTTTTATTTGATTTGCTGTAAGAGACTCTGTTTTGTTAATTACGAACTGTTTAATTGTGATAATTAAAGCTGGTGATTACTGACTTAATTGGTGTCTAGTATTTTAGGTATTGTATTGTCTACTGTACCATACGACGATCAGTAGACCGTCGTAACAGTATTCACTTACAACATTGTTGTCCCAACGGAATATTTTTATTATCAGTAGCATGTAAGTGTCCCGTTAGTGATGAAAAGGACAATGTTACTCAATATTTTCTTAACAACTGTGTCTCAGTAAATCGCTCTAAATAGTCTGACTGTAGTCCGTATATGGTTTTTGATTTTGGACCTTTCGTCTGAATTTGGACATTTGCTTTGGTCTTTCCCCTGTTAATGTTTGTCAACAATGTAATGTTTAATTGTTATAATAAAACCTTTAACAAAGCGGTTATCAAACCTTCTTCCTACGCATTTAGAAAATCATAACTCTAACAAAGGAAATAACATTGTTACAGAAATTAGTTTTATGACTTCACTTTGGACAGTATAACCTGTCTCATGCGACGGTTCAAGCACGCACATGGTTAACTAAGTTAATTTTTTTAGTTGTTAGTTTCAGTTTTAATCTTTCAATTGATTTATTTTACTTTTTTTAATAAAAATAATATAAAGTTGACAATGTACGTTGAGTGTAATGTGATAATACATTACAGAATATATAATAGGCCTACAGTATATAATATATTAAAAAATATTTACTGTAGAATATACAGTAAATAAGGTATAAAATTTGTTGTATTAAAAAGTAGCTTACTTATTTTCTACATTCTCCTTCATAACTTTCACCTTGAATGATCTGGCCCGCAAGACTTTGGCAATAACAAGGGCGGCCCACCTGTACGCTGCCGCATACTTTTTCTAATAAAGTGATAAACATACTGTTTCAACTTTCTAACTGATCGTCGTATGGTACAGTGAAAAACCAGCTTTAATTAGTCTCAATTAACAGTCTGAAAGTTATTCAACAAGTTAATAGTTGAAGTTATTCAACAAGATTAAGTTCAATAATTCAAGTTATTCTGCCTACACAAATAATAATCAACTATAAAGAATTCCGCACTATAATCACTAATAGACCAGTTGAGACACACTGTGTAAATCTTCCGACAATAACTGAAAACTAAGCGGCAGGTATGGGTTATTTATAGTTTGCAGAGCTCCATAATATTCGTCCTTAACAAACGCTTGAAAATTCTAGAGGATACTTCAGCGCGGCATTGGATACACGCCGGCAGGTCTAGTCGAGAAGCTTGTAGAAAGACACTATCGAATGTACGAGAATATTCCGTATTACGTAACACTGTCTCCCTTGTTAAGTGCTACGTACGCACACAAAAGTTTACAGCTGGGCTCTGCTGGGATAGCCGAGAAACGTGTAGAACTTTCTGTATTGGCGTACCAGTTGTGTTTTTGCTGATGGCGCGTTTCTACCAATTGAGTATCTATGTGTCCTGCAAAGCTCACTTACCAGATTAACACGATTTTAAAAGAATTGAATATGGATGTGTGACATTACAAAAAGTCTATGGATACCTCTCGTGACCCCATAAAATACATGTTAAGTTTAGATAAAAAGTATTATTAAGCAAGTTTTTCAAAATCAAAATATTTTCGCATAAATATTACTGGCCATGGGTATTCACAGGAAAGATTTGTAGTAGAAAACCTGTTATAATTGCATAATATCTGAGGAAAACGTTTTGCCAAAATAAACATTTAAATATTGATGCAAACCTATAAAAGGATTTAAGAACCTAAACGTTGAATCATGCGCAGCGTAAACCAAACCAAACACAAGTATTTTCAATAATGACGCAATGTGATAGTTTTAGAAGCAATAGCAACTGAAACTTTAAAGGGCCAAATCGAACATAAAGGTTAAGAGATTATTTATCACTTACTATTTGTAACAGATAAAATGTCACTTTGGATTAGAAAATAGGAAAACGAATGGGATGTTCATGTAAGCTACTTGACATATGGTAGGACTGATGGCACTGACGCATAGTATTAAATAGGAACAGAAAGCATACCTACACAGAAATATACTGTAGAAGTTCATTTAGAATGGCCGATCTGGTTCTGTCCCCACTCATGATACTCTCAGAATTCGTCTGGACACTTAAAGTTTGAAGACTTAAGTTTTCTTGTAAAGGAAAGCTAGACAAGAGACGTGTATCAAATTCTATAAGAAAATGGCAGTACCAACACTGCTAAATGGATGCGAAACTTGGGCTACAAGGAAGGCGACTGGTGCCAATTACAGGCTGCAGAAATTAGCGATTTGATAACGGTAAGGGGATATACGTGACTCGATCATATAATAAACGAGTAACTTCTTATATGACGATAACTTGATATAGTTTCCCTAAATGAACTCATTCAGAATTATAGAATTTGTTGGAAACAACGTCTAGAAAGAATGGAGAATACCCGCTTTCCGAAGTTGCTTGTGAGTATGAGAAGTAGTGTTAGGTTGGAAGAAGATCTGTAACAGACCAATCACGAGACGCCGGGAGTCATGAGGCCGGAACAGGAGAAATCCTATCTATGAAGTGATGATGATGAGTTTTCTTGTTACATACAAATTGCCTCTTGAAGATCCCTCTTAACATACAAATTATGTGTAGGAAATATCATATTTTTAAACAGAATTAGCACCGAAACTGTTTAATTAATCTTTCATATACCCACAATACTCTTGAAAATGGTAAATTATATTGTATACACTACGCTTTATGTAGATAATACAATAAAATAACTTACAATTTAAAAATTTTATAAAGCCATGTCCTATTATGAAATTCAATAAAATTTGTTTCGATTATTAAACAAGTTTCCTGCGTGATATTGTGTCTGGCTCGGTTCATATTATCAGCTGGCAAAGAAAAGGATAGGCTATAATCAGAAAACCAAACATTTGTTGTAAAGTGATTCCAGCCTTAGCAGGGAGGCTGGATTACAATAGAAATTCCTGCTCCGCTTTATCAAGCTGGTTATTGTTCGACGATTGCTTTTGTAGTATTGTTCGGTGGTGTAGAAGATCTCGGCCTCTCCATCATATACAATTTACGCTCACAAAAAACTGTAAATGGACGTTTCAAATGATACTTTTCTGTATAAAATGAACGTTACATTGTTGCATCTTATAAGTAGCTTACAGATCGAAAACAAGTGGAAAATAAAATGTTTTGTTAGTCCCCCCCCCCCATCGAATAGAAATTATGTGCTAGCAATTCTTCGTATATAACCACGATAAATGTCTACTACTAATAATGTTAACAATCTTTCATGAACTTTCTCTATGAAATAAGTAGTAATACGATTAAGAATGTGATCAAATGGAAAACCAAAATGACTATCTAACATAATTAATTTATCTGTTTTTTATAATACGCTAATGATTAGAATCAAGTTTTGTTTTTCAATATTCACAAGCACCACTGTTCAGATATAAGAAATAATGGTGTTTGAAAAAACATTTTTGTGAGTAGTGAACAGTAGAAAATTATGTAACAGTTGAAGTCACATTTTTTATTATATTCCCATTTGTCTGTTAGATGTCGTTTTAATTTTATAATGCATAATTATGATTATTCTCATACTTTTTTAGTAACCTATATTTGTTATTTCACTATAGCCTATATCCTATAAAGTCAATTCTTACACTCACATGCGCGCGCGCGTGTATGTATATTTATAAATATATATTCGTAATTACTTAAATTTTCCTACTTACTTTACATTATTATTAATAAAAAAACTTTAACAAGAACATATTGTTACGACGGTCTACTCGATCGTCGTAGGTACGGTGGAAACAAAGTAAGTACAAGACACCAAGTTAATCACTAATCACCGGCTTTAATTTCCACAGTTAACAGTTCGTAATTAACAACACAGTCTCTACAACAAATCAAATAAAAATTGTTCACACGCAATAAAATGTCCACTAAAATTAAACACAATTGTATTACAATTACCATCCGATTATAGAACACAACACTTAACTAATTCTTCACTTTGCAAGCACTCAATCCACACTAGCGGAAGTCGCTCACGTAACTAACTGACAACCAGGCAGCTACGGCTTTGTATAAGCTGTGCTGAGGCCGAGTACAGATTTTCCTCCTTAACTGCACGCCGGCTGCTTAATGCGTAGTTCCTGGAACTCACCAGAATCATCTACTGGAATGAGGCATAGCTGCCACACTGAACGGGGGGAGTGGAGAAAGTTCTGGATTATTCGGTACGCTTCTCGCAACAATATTTTATTTTGTTACACATGTTTTGATAATAATCCAACTATGGTCATCAGATAAAAATTAATACATTCAATTGGTTGATTGCTTATAAAATGTATTATAAATGGATATAATAATAATAATAAATAATAAATTAATAAAATAATAAATTATAAATGGATTGGTGTTTTATAAATAGCTGATAATGCTGATGTTATCAGTGAAACGTGCGTAAGTTGAAAATACAATATAATTTTACTTTCATAAATAGTTAATATTTGAAGAACTATTCATAATACTGAAACCTGCAAGAAATGTTTAAAGGTTCGCGCACACTACGCCAGCACGGACCGACACGGACCACAACAGCAGGCACCGGCACGGACCTGCAAACAGTACACCCTCGGACACTCGTCCTGCACCGACCAGCACCAACCTGCATCTTTCGTGTAGGTGGGGGGTGTCGGTCTAGCTGAACTAGCAATTTTGTCTTCAGTTTAGTTTGCTTCAAATCATGGAGGAGTTGTGTAGCTCTGACGGGGAAATACTCTTTGATGCATCGTTGTTATGCGAAGAGAAGGACGAAGAGGACAGAACAAAGACGACAAGGTTATGGATTCATTCTATTAACCAGAAAAGGGCGTTTCTTGGTGAGTTTCATTACCTGTTTCCAGACCTGGAAGAGGATCCGAGAAAGTTCTTTCAGTATTTTTGGATGTCAAGATTGAAATTCTACGAGCTCTTGGACATAATTCGTTGCGACATACTCTATCGAAAATACTCTATCGAAATATTAATTTGTCTTCATCCATGTGTAGTACACAGTTTAACGAAAGTAAACGTAGACAGCACCTGCACAATATAATTCTCCTCGTTACAGAATACCGCGAAAACAAGAACCCGAGAACTGCCGAGACGCGGCGAACTGTAACGAAGGTCGAGCAATCGGCTGAAAACTGCTGGTTGCTGCTGGTCCCTGCCGGTCGCATGCGCACACTACTCCGTCACGGTACGAACATGCAACCGTCAATGCGGGTCGAGATTCCACCCTGACCATCACGACCTGCACTGCCGGTCGCTGCCGGTTGCAGGTCAGTGCCGGTGCTGTTCTAGTGTGCCCGCTTGTATTTGAAAACATGGAAACCTTCATGACCGGCAAATGAAGCCGGCAATGAGTGTGCCAGAATGAACGTAAGAGAATGAACGGCGTCAGACCGTGTGATAGCCGGACATGGTTACAGGGCGATCAACACGTTATCGTATTTGAAGCTTGACATCTCCTACGATATAGTCTGCTTAATCAACAGCCACTAAAAATACTGAACCGTTTATACCTTAAATATAATAAGGTATAAACACAATATAATATTAAGTCTTCAATTATAGATTTTTACTGATACCTGTCGGCAATCAATATTAGTTTGAATTTTTTTAATTTTAATTACGATACCGTAGGACATATCAAATGTTTATATGTCTGTTACCACACACTTTCAAGCCGGTACCCACTAATAACTTCTGTTAAAAAAATAAATACTTAGTTAAATCATCATCATCATCATTGGCTCGACAGGCCTTTGTGATCCCTGCCCTTCTTCTTCAGAAGGTTTCGACATTCCTATCTATTCATAGCGATATTCTTGCAGTTTCTGATTCAAGAGTACTAATGACTCACCCCTTCCTTCTATCTCAGTTCTTGCCTTCCAACTTTCCTTTTACCTTTTGGAATTGCATTAAATATCTTCTTAATAACTCTGCTTCCGCAAAAAGTATAATGTGTCCAGCCCAGTCTAATCTTTTTATTTTAATAAATGTGGCCACATCCGGTTTATCATACAAATTATAGAGTTCTAAATTGTACCTTTCCTCCAGGTTCCCCCCCCCCCTTCTACTGGACCAAGACTAAGAATACTGTAATTCCTTTTGTTAAATTGATTGTAAACCGGATTGTTGTGCCGTGGTCGGTTGGTATATACCAGTGACATGGTCGGCTACGTTTTTGTCCCACCCTCGGGGGTCTTCTTCAGGCCAGAAAGCTACAGAGTGTTAACGAACAAGTACAGCCCGACAACTTATTGTAAGTGAAGAAGTGCTGCTAGAACATAAATCTTATGTTATCACTTAAAAACCCTAACAGTTAAATGAAAATTCATTAAGGCACATTGACCCAAGAAAACGACAAGAGTTACATAGTTTTTTCATAAATTTGCCTGTAATAGTGCTTATTAAAACAGAATGGGCCTATAGACCTGTCAACCAAGAGAAAGAAGTTTTAAGATTAAATTCATAAGAACTTTCTCTTACCAGTCTAAAGCACATTCTTGAGGAATCTCAAGCCATATCAAAATAAAGCGGGAAAATTATATATATATATATATATATATATATATATATATATATATATATACATACATATTTCAATCACTTTCTGCTACAGTCCGTTTCTTGATGTATATAATACATTTAATATTTATACATAAATTTACCTCAAGATGTTTTATTCTATTTGGAACATGTTTCGGGTACTATCTTGTACCCATCCTCAGCCTTCCGGTTTTTTTGTCTGGTGAAGTACATATGTTTTGTTGGCTGACTATTATTATTGTGGCTTCCTGTTGGCTTCTGGTATTTCAAGTTGGTTTTATTGTGTGTGATTGTGGTGTATGTGTTAGTTTTTCGTGTATTTTCAATGTTGAGTGCTTTGAATATTGTGTCATGTTTTGTATTGATTTGTATTTGTTCAATACAAACAAAGAAAACAAACTAATACCTGAACAAATACAAATCAATACAAAACATGACACAATATTCAAAGCACTCAACATTGAAAATACACAGAAAACTAACACATACACCACAATCACACACAATAAAACCAACTTGAAATACCAGAAGCCAACAGGAAGCCACAATAATAATAGTCAGCCAACAAAATATATGTACTTCACCAGACAAAAAAAACCGGAAGGCTGAGGATGGGTACAAGATAGTACCCGAAACATGTTCCAAATAGAATAAAACATCTTGAGGTAAATTTATGTATAAATATTAAATGTAATATATATATAATCGCATTAGCTAAAGTTTCAAGGCATTGTTGTCCTCGTTATCAAAATCTATTCGGAAGCTTTAGGCCTTTATTACACTACGCAACTGATTGCATGCAACTGATCGCAAAAGAAGTTGTGGGGCATTGGTTTAAACGTAGCGTATTACACTTACTGCAATCGGTTGCACAGCTTGCAATCGATTGCAAAAGAGTTGCAAGCCTTGAATCTTCACGTACTCGTTGTAGGGCTTTGAATCAAATGTGGCTTATTACACTATGCAACCGATTGCATGCAACTCTGCTGCGCGTGCATTCTGTAGACAGCGAAGAAATTTCACGACATGGGACCGACACAAGATATACAATTTTTTACAAACCGCCAATATCTAAAAAAACCAAAAGAGGGATTTTATTGAAGCAAAAAACAAAATAAAATTTGTAATTTCTTCTAAATTTCACTCGTTGACTTTATATAGAACGAAAGTTATCAAACTGTAATAGAAACGAAAGTTTACCGCATACCAAAAATTTCACTACATGCAAATTAAGAAAACTTTCATGACATGGGACTGTTTTAGATTTAGTTCTTCAAAATTATGAAAGTTATTAGTTCAAATTTATGCAGAAAACCATCCTCAAACTTCAAGGAACACGGTGGTGAAAGAAATTTGTTATCGGAACAGTAGTTTCTGAGGTTAGCCCAGACAACGATACAAACAAATTTTACCTCTTTATAATAGCAGTATAGACGCCATGTTTACTCTGCAACTGATTCCAGAGCAGTTGCAGCCTGTTTTTACTACCGTACAACTAGTTTCGCGTTGGCTTGAAACCAGTTGCATGCAATCAGTTGCGTAGTGTAATAAAGGCGTTAGAAGCCACTGGCCATTAACTGTGGTACAATTCACACCATACCACCCTCAGAGAGAAAGTAGTCTCAATTATCAGCTTGCAGTCACGAATTTAGCTGTGGGTAGGATGTTGTGTATTACGATACGTGTAGATGAGGCGTTGTTACAGATTAAGGCCAACCTACCGTACGATGGTCAAACTGACATTAAGTATCCCGCGTGGGTGAATTATTTCTTATGTTGTACCATAGCAAGCACAACGTGTAGGTGGATAGGCAAACAAACTGTACTTAGAGATGTATGATTAAGACTGCTGAAATCAAGAGTGCATTTTAATGGCTTTATGTACAATATTTTTCAGCATTTTCTTACTTTATCTTTGCCGTAGCGTTAAAAAAAGAAACCAAATTCTATAATATTGCTACGACAATAACGCAATGTTCTCGACTTTCTTTAGAGTGTCATGCAACAAGTTTCTCGGCTAGCCAAGCAGGTGCAGCAGCGTCGCTGTCAAGCCCGTGCACTCAAGTAGACTGTTCGGGCACTTGTAACTAAGCAAGTTATGCCTGTGAAAATGTGGCCTGTGAAATATGAACAGGCCGCTAAAGCCTAAAACCGCTAAGAAGATGATGATGATGATTTTAATATGCTGTACAAATACGGGCGCACCCTGATATTTACTCTATAATCTTACAAAATATACACTTAGGTAAGTATAATATTGTTATATAACGATGCGAGTATACGGGGTCTCGTGTTCGGATTTATTAAACCCCAAGTTGCGGCGCCCTCTATAAATATTTCTAGAAATATTTATAGAGCTTAAAAACAAAGCCAAGGAATTTGGGCTAGCAATACTAGCATAAATACGGATAAAACAAAAATGCTTATCTAAACAAGAAGGGACCAGGTTCATAACAACATAGAGATAGAGGAGGACACAATTGAAGTGGTGGACAATTTCACGTATCTCGGAGTGAATCTAGCAAAGACTGGATCAGAGGAGCCAGAGATCCAAAGACGGACCACCATGGCTAACAAGGCGTACTTCGCATTGCTGTCATCATTTAGGTCTGGGGATGTGCACAGGGAAAAAAATGAAAATATATAGGACTGCCATCAGACCGGTGCTAAGCTACGGGTGTGAGGCATGGACAATCACACAGAAAACAGTCGATATAGTAGACACCTTTGAAAGGAAAATCCTCAGACACATTATAGGCCCAATACAAGAAAATGGCATATGGAGACTGAGATACAACAACGAACTGTATCAAATATATAAAGAGATACCAGTCTCAAAATTTATAAGAATACAAAGATTGCGTTGGGCCGGTCACGTTGTGAGAATGGAGGATGGAAGGAACCCCAAGAGGGCTTTTCTGGGTACATGGGAGGGAACGAGACCTAGATGTAGACCGAGGAAGAGGTGGGAAGATGGCGTTGCAGAGGACGTGAGAGACATGGGGATAAGAAACTGGAGGAGGGTTGCAGTGGATAGAGTGGATTGGAGGCGGAGATTGGTGGAGGCCAGGGCCCGACTTGGGCTGTAGCGCCATAGGAGGAGGAGGAGGCAAGTTGCGGCTCCATTATATTATATAACGATAAGGGCTCTGCCTCTTTTCACTACTATAATTATTTCCTTGTTGTATGTTGTTCCTTTTGTATTCTCGTTGCTGCTAAAATTGGGTTATTTAATTTTATTATTTATTTACTTTTTTAATTAGGTTGAAATCTTTTACCTAATTAAAGCCTCAAACTTTGGTCTCCATTTTTGCAACTAAACGTTTGTTCTTCTCGTTAAACTTTTGTTATTATTACGGTTTTGAATATTTAAAAATCTTGAAAGTTGTAATTGACTGTTTAATATTTGTTTTGGATAACAAAAAAATAACAAAAAATTTATTTAATTTCGGTTTAAATGATTTTATGGTTTGTTCTTCGATGTTCTCCTTTCGATAAGATGAATCAGTGTAGGTGACTTCTCGCTGAAATTAGAAGTTATCGGTTAAACACATACTTACTTGGGTTGATTTTTTTAAAGCAAGACAGATCTACAATGCTGGTTAAAATGTTTAAAATTATTTAAACCAACTCACTGCCGCCACCAGTGCTGCCAACCGTGGTTGGTGTCCACCTAAACTGTAACGTCTTAGTCTATGGAAATAATTCGTTGAACTCTTTGGTCAGGTAAAATTACGTTTTATTTCTCCAAACTTATTTATGAAATTATATTAAACCACATTAATGTTGTTAATCATTCTTTTTTTTTGTTTATTAATAGACTCTTAAAATTCCTCATTTCTCAGGGTTTGCTATAATGATTCTAGTTTTCGCCACATGGAACGTTAATGTTTTGGTTAAATCATTTGAAAACAGTGTGAGTTCTTTGAGACTGCAAGATACAACAAAACTTAAAGAATTACACTTCTATAATTATTTAGTAGTAGGAGAGTGATTACATTATTGAAAAACGCCTTAACTAATAACATGTAATTTCAACGTAAGATTTTTTTATCGACATTTGAGGTTAAAGCTGGTTTAATTGAATAAGAACCAGTTAATTTTTAAATTACTAACAACTATTTAACAATATTAAAAATTATCCGTAATGCATAATGCACGGTTATAAATTCATTTCAGTGAAAAAATTAATTATCTGTTTCATCAGACTGGATAACAAACAAAAACAGGTATTGGATATTCCTAATTACCATGATACCGCATTATTAAATATTTTGAACAATTATAAAATTAGTATAATACAACTCCGAACAATACAACTTAATTAGTATACTATAGTTCAAAGTGTCTTAAAGTTCATTATTAATCAACTGATACCCCTTATCTCGGAATGTTCGGAGGTTAATCATGACAATTATGTTCAACTATAGTTAATTCTTTTTCCATTTTAAAATAATTTAATAGCTTTCGCGAAACTCGTGGGATGTTTATTGCCCATATTACAATGTCTCTTCCGTTGTATTTACTGTTATTGATTAAAACAGTTGACCATTTATATAAGTAAAGTCATTTGTCTCTTTGATATATATTTTTTTCTTTCAATAATAATTATTAAAATTGTTAAATTAAATAAGGTCCCATGCCTTGGAGTGTTCCACTAACATAATATTATTAATTGTGTTCGATAATCTTGTTATCGAAAAAAGGTCATAATTATTTTAAGTACTTATTAAGTCACTATACTTGCGTTCATTGACTGTTCCTGGATTGGCACTATTAATTTTTTATTAATTTTAATTAGTAATGATTACACTGCCTATGCGCACATTCCGTATACGTTCACTGCAATTAAAATAATACAACTCTTTGTTTACACTCGGTCTAACCTCACTTTCACTTTTGGAGGTTACAATTGCTCTAGTCAGCTGTATGACATTAATTTTTCATTGTTGAATACCGCGACAGGCGTGGCTTCCACCTCTATGTCTGGTGATGAACTCTTCCTTTCATCGGCGTCAGAATTCGGCTTCTAATGTTGGATAATGACCTCTAATTGGTCAGTTTTCGTAAATTCCGTATTTCTTCAGTAACTTTCGTTAAAACAGACGCGCTCAAAGCGTCTTTTCGTCGGGTTGGAGATTATAAAAAATTGGTTCACTTAGTGACGCCCAAGGAATTGTACTTTATTAATTCTTAATAATTAAAACTGTTCCCTTACCTGTAATCTATTTCACTTTTCATTACTGCCATTCCTCCTGTCTATTTTAGACGAGCAATTTGATTCCCCACTCTCTATATGTCTGATTATTATTAACAGAATAAACTTATTAACAATTTTTGTTATCTATTTACATATAATACTTTTTGTTTTATTTTAATTATTTTATTTTATTTCAATAAACAATTATGGCTACTAATCTACTCATCGAATATTACCCCTTTTCATTAAGTTATAGTATGGCAATTTGCTAAAATCGTCCTTTGGTAGATTAGGTCTACCTCAACATGATTTATTATATCTTGATAACTCACTTATAGTAATATTACTTACATTTAAAATACCGTTATTGTTCACAATTGTCCTCTATGACGTCTCATAACTATTACATTGCTGTATTTGATATGATTAATTAGTTATTGATAATAATTATCATAATTATCTTCTCTTTGACCCTTGGTCTATGACACTACCATTTATTTTTGTTTCATATTAATATTGATTTCTACACCATTTCTATTGTAGCCTAACTCTTCTGGGATAAGCATTACATCTTCTGATTATCTCAGTTTTAGTCAGTAGGTGGTTATTCTACTCTATTTATACTTTACATCAGTCCATAGTTCAACACCATTGGGTGTTACAATTATCTGCTTTTATTTTGTGTTAAAACTTTATCTTTTGATCCATTACTGTTTACATAATGTTCATTACAATAGTGATAAAGTTTGACAATGTTTTGTTCTGCCCTAGGCTATTGCAATTTGTTGGTAAATCGTTAACACTTCTTGCACCTAGTTTTACATGACAATTACATTTTATTTCCATAATTATTATTTAATTCATGGCAATAATCATCGTTTTGCCTTCTATTAGTGGTATTACATCTCAATTATACTACTGAGGTTAATCCCTTCTTCTTTCATTATCATTTTTACATGTTAAATAGATTGGTCATGGTGCAAATTCAATTCTGTCCATTTCAGCATGTTATTTTACACTCATGACGTATACAAGTCTTTCTAGATAACTAGTTTTTTTATTGGACTGATCCTTATAATCTCTAGTTTCATTTTAGTATACTACACTCTAGTTTAACAAAATTGTTGTTATTACTTTTGGTAATTACAATTGACAATTGCTTGTTAGCTTGGGTATGTGTCACTATCTGGATTCACAACAATGGTTTTGTCTTATTATTAGTTTCTACACATTTTACTTAATTCTTCAAATGTATTAGTATTAATATATTATTTATTGTCTAATATTTCTTTTTATGACTTTCTTAACCTTATTGTTGACTAATATTGTTTCTTATATTCTTATACTTACATTAATCACTTAGCTAGTCTTTGTGATACAATTTATTTGCTACTTCTATACATTCTTAATTTATATTAATACAATACTTAGACTCACTCTCTTCCTTATTTTTCTCCTACCATTGTTTAACCTTCGAGTTATGGTCATATTGTCAGGTCAGTTAGATTAATTTATTAATGGTTTGATGTCATAGTCATGTCATAGTATAGGGTTTGCATTTAGCTTTTAAAGTACTTCTTTTTTCTCCCTCATTATCAATATTTCATATTCTCATTATTTGTTTCATCCTTTTCATTGTTTATTTCTTCTTTTAGTTGATTTTATTTGATTTTTCCTAATTGCACTGATTCTGTTACCCTCATTAATAAATATTTTGTTATAGGTGTTTTTTATTCCTCTTCTCACTATCTGATCTATTGGGTATTTGGGTCAACGTTGCCTTGTCTTTAGTCGTGTGTCTTCCTTTCTTCTATAATACATTATTTGTTAATAATAATTTCTTTTATTCCCCTAAATTAGTCACTATTCGTCCTAGGTTCTTCTTTAATGTTCCCATTTTGTTGTTGATTTTGCTTTGAATTGTTTAAACTCAGTTTATTTTATGTTGGTATTGGGTTGATTATATGTAACGTTACAATATTATAAATATTACCAAACTTTAATTACTTCCGCAAGTAGTTATATTGCATTTTTATCGTTGCAAATAACATGACGCACGTTTCATTAAATATAAGAAAATATTTAGAGGTTTGTAATGTATTAACAAATCATCGAACTGATTTGATTTCAATATAGAAACTAATGAGTAGTAGAATTGGTTTCGATTTTAATGAAACAAACTAATAATTTATTTAATTGCACTTAAATTATCGATTGCATTAATATTTATTTTCTGAATGAGCTGTTTTAAGGGTTAAATTAGAAATATTATTTTTATATTTTGTTTGTTTTAATAAATTTATAAATTTAAATAGATCATGTTGTTTAGTTTTTACATGAGTTTGCTTTTAATAAGTAATTAATGATCGTTACTGATTTTTAAAATATTATTTTTGACCTTTTTTATGTATTTATCTACACCCGTAACGTAATAGCGTGTTATCCCACTCATTTTGAGTGGGATAACAAGTTCATTATCGCACTTGTTTTGTTATCCCACTCGTTTATATTTTAAAATTTATTGAAACATAAAACAAAATACAACTTAATATTGTAGATATTAATAATACAGCATTGTTTATAATCTTCTTCTCTTTGCACCATTTTTCATATCTTCCATATGCAATTTCATATTTTGATCTCGACTTCTCTGGTATTAAGTTGGATATGGTTTTTAAAGCTTCCTCTTCAATATCTGAAGGCAAACTTTCAGATTCACTCATTTTAAAACAACTTACAAATTACTAATTTGCAGCAGAAACAAACTATTTTTAATCATAACAACGTGGTTGCTATGGGAACGTATACGTCACAATACATTATTTCAACTGCTACGTAGATAGCTTAAATTTTCTGATTCTCACATTTTTTTATTTTTCAGCTGGTGTAGATAAAATACTGTACGACCCACGAATGATAACGCATTATTAATATACTTGTGTGATTAGACGACGAGCGCGGAGGGCCGTGGCCCGGTTACAAGGCAGTGAATACCTGACGTCTCATGCATCTTCAGCAACTGTAGCACAACCTGAAAATACGGTACCATGTTTGCACAAACTAATTTCCGAATACAATATTAACGGTCCTGCTGACATAGTATTGGTCTCCTGTATGTGGGTAGTCGGTAGTACGCATATGAATTTAGGTCGTTTAAAATCGTGAGTAATATGAACGTATGAAATATAAATAAAGGGAAACAGTGATGTGACTTAAGTGACGTGCATAGCTTATGTGACGCTTGTCACGTAGCGATGAGTCGATAACTCAAACCGCTAGGAGACGTATGCATAGGAGTGGTTGTAGTTGTTTACGTTGAAAATTAATAACGTCACAGCATTCGCGTAACTGTCGGGGGACCTGCACACTAACAGTAGCCCACGCAAATATTCCTGAGTTCCTTTCGTCAGCTTCAGACGAACAGTTAAACCAGAAAGCCACCAAAACTCATGATTTACAAAAAGACATGTTTCAATTACAAGAAGTAGCAAGAGAGTACTCACTGGCAATTTCAGTAAGAAAGACCAAAACCATGACCTTTAAAGGTAAATATCCAGTGAGGCCTAAGATAGTTATAAACAACAGCACTTTAAAACAAGTGAGCCGTTTCAAATATCTCGGCTGTGCTATAGGCAATCAATCTGAGTATGATATAAGAAAGAAGATAAACAAATTTAGCAAACTTTTAGTACGATTTATAGAAATCTTAGAAATAAAACCAGGCACACAACATAAATTAAATTTTATAATACAATCGCAATACATGTGTTGATTCATACGAGTGAGGCGTGGGTTATGACAAAAAAGGAAAGCGGCAAGATTCAGAGTGCTGAAATGCAGTTTCTTTAAACTACTTTAAATTATAATTGCAAGATAGAACAAGGAATGAAGATATCACAGAAAAACTTGAAGTAAAGGACATAAATGATATTGTTTTAATATACAGAAGATAATGGTGGGATCATCTGCATAGTATGATAGAGGATCAATTGCCGAACTATAAAGCCATTGGTAGAAGACACATGGGTCGTCCGAGGATGAGATAAGTGACGGAACAGGCTTATATAACCTAATCCTTGAAGAGGAAAAAGAAAAAGAAGAAGCAACCAAAACTCTATCTAGAAAAGACTATAGTAAGGATCAAACTACGGATCTTGTTTCAAGTTTGAGAAGAACATTAAGAGAAGACATCAAGAGGAAGATGGCTGACCCATCCATAAAAGAGATGGCTGATCTTTTGTTTACTGAAAACCTCTGAGTGGCTTGCAGCATTACGGATGTCTGCACTCCTTATTTGTTGTTTCTGACATTACCGGTGATTGTGGCTTCGGCCGAGCGAACATTCTCCTATCTGAAATTGATTAGAAATTATCTGTGTCACACAATGTCTGAGTGAACTTTATGTGGACTTACTGGTGTGGACCTACTAACGTGAGTGGACTTACTAATTGTGGAAAAATGACATTGCTAGATCATTTGATATTAATGAAGTAATAAACACTTTTGTTCCTCACAATTCACTGAGATCACGAGAACTTCAAATGAAAGAAAAGTAAATTAAAGTTACATGAATTTCATACTATTTTGGTACTATGGTTTCATGGTACTATGGTGTTAATGAGATTCAAGTATTGTTATTCTGTCAGGTGGTAGTAATCTAGAAATGCTGTAAATCTTCAAAGTACGCTTTTATTTTACTTTGTCCTAAAAAAATGTTTCAAATAAAAATGTCTTATCTTCGTAAAATAAAATTGGTTTATATCAGAATATTTTTCTTTAATTCCAAAGCCAATATTAATTCTATAATAAAAATATTGCAAATTATAAAGCTAGATGACAGAAAGTTTGAAAGTTGAAAGAAATAATTGGTTTTTTAAAAATGTGAGCTTAGATAATAAAGTGTACGGCATACAATTTAACATAAAACTTCGCTGCCTTGATGAATTTAAATTTAATAAATTTTCCCTTTCTTCAAGTTTAATATACAAAAACTTCCAATTCGTAAGTCTAATTATTAGCATTATTTCACATTGACCGAAGACATTAAAGATTAGAGACACGAAATAACAAATAATATTATGTGCACTGAAACAAAAGTTATTATTTTATTAATTGAGTATACATTGTAAAAGAAAGAGCAGTTATTCTCTTTACGTTATATAAGTTAGTAGCTACCAGAGCTAGGAGGGTTAATATTAAATATAAAAGGAAACTATGGCATGCAATAAGTAAGGGAAGTAGGGGGACCCGCAAAGGATTCCTGCTGTGAAGCCCAGAAAAAGAATTACGCTACTGCGTCACTTTAGCATGTATAAGGTAATATGTCCTTGTCTGAGTATTAAAAACAGTGCGTAAACTGTTACTGGCTAGTAGTTTAGAGTTTCTCACCATTATAACATCGATTACAACACACAAAAATTGCTTTCCACTATCGGCGGAACGATTTATTTCAAGAGATGGAAAATGTTTTATGTCTATGGTATTAGTAAAAACGTCAAGTGTTTAACTGTTATTTGGGGCATGAGGTATTGTAGATGAATTACCTTGGAGACTTCTATTACTCTCTGCAATATAACACGTTTGGATAATTGTACAAGTAGTGGAACTGCTGAGATACGAAAGCGATTGTTTTCTTAAAGTATTAATAAAATAATCAGCTCCATTACTCTGGCGTTTAATAATTTCTTCCGCAGTTTTAAGATCTATACGATCCTCAACTCCGCGCATGCCACTTGGTTACCAAACACATTCAGTCATAATACACACAAGTACTCAGTATTGAGTGAAACAGTCCTGATATAGTTTATTAACTGTTATTCAAGTTAATTACATAGTTTATTTAATTTTTTGTAATTACGTGTTAAGCAACAATACTTGTGTATATTGGCATATAGTTTTTACACTTTCAACCATGTATCAGTAGTTATATACTTGAAGAGCTTCATAAAAATATGCTGTACGGTATTATATTATCAATCAACATTTTAATCGCAATAAATGTACTATAATCTTCATGTAAAAGCGTAAACCACTACATTACTAAGAATTAATGTAGACGTACACGAGTTAGTTGGAAAACTTGTATATCTAAAGAAAACGAGTAAAAGTATTTGAATTAACGTGACGTTTTAAAGAAAAAACTATAAACACATTAGGAGGCATTGTTATTTTAAAGAAACTTATCAGCTATTTTATCTACGTTAGCAGTCTTCATAACAACTTTGTCGTATTTTGTTGCTTCTCTGCTATGCACAATTTTCCTCGAATGAGGCCTTTCGGTTTCGCAACCATTATCAAGTTCTACAATTAACAAGTTTTTGTCCATGAGATGGCATAGGTGTAACATCGGTATCTGGTGGACAAAAACCATAGTTATACCGATTTCACAACGAACTTTCAACCCCTCCACGTATGCAGAAAAGGAAGTTATATGAATGCTGTCGAAGAATTCGAAATCTATAAAAATAAAAACACAGAAGAAGTCCTCCTTAACGAACAATTGAATTCCCAATCAAATCCACTGTACGACACAGCGATAAGAATACAAAACAAGGTCCATAGTGGGCGACCTATAACAACATGAGCACAGCAGTCGACTATAGTATTTCGTGGTGCGCACCAACGATATCGCGTGTGTTCTCACGTTTGCGGGGTTTTATTTATATGTTTTGTGTAAAATTGTATATAAAGTTGTTTTTAATATTTTAATAATTGACGAACATCACCCAGGGATATTCCTGATGATGGGACATGTCCCGAAACGCGTAGATTTTCATAAAGGATAAAGGCCACCAGACGGACAAGAAAAAGGTAAAACTATTTTACTATTTATATACATTGTAACGTTCAGTGAATTTAATCCTCCTTATGTATCCAGTGAATGTGGAAGGCCCCACTTCTGAGCGTCAGTCAATTTGTAACGTTCAGTAAATATAATCCTCCTTATGTATCAAGTGAATGTGGAAGGCCACACTTCTGAGCGTCAATATGTAATATCAAAACAAATTAGTATCTCTTACTAATAAAGTATAACCTGTTTTATTTTTAAATAGAGGATTATTCATCTGAACCTCAAGGTCAACATACAATTTACATATAGAACAAACAATACAACTTTGATGCATGAGACTCGGTATTAGAGTTTTGTTAATGTCTGTTGAATGTTTGTGGGTCCTTTTAAACTACTATTAACTACAACAAAAAACTCTTATTATTAACAACCATTTTCATAATAATGCACTAACGCAAGTCACAATTATTATTATTATTTATTTGTTTATTGTTTATTCAGTTATTGTTTTTGTGGTATGATCTCACCAACTTTGCAGGTTTCACAATGGATTCATTCGTTGATTCTGCTCCTGGACACCTGGTTTTTCGCTCTCTCTCTATCAAAACATCACTCCTCTAGGTCCCGGGTTGGTTCTCCTGGTCATCTCAGCTTCCACCGGTCCTCAATTTCTATCCACTCAGCAGTCACTTATCTTAAACGTTCTCTTGCAATTCACAATTTTTTTAACAATAATCATAATCTTCTTCACTCAAAACATTAATTTCATTAGTTAAAGGCCATGGCTATATTTTTTATGGGTCACAGGTTCGGTGTACCATTTCTAATTAGTAATATTCTGTTGACCTTTACTTTATTTTTCCTTCGTAACTATATTATTATAAGTTTTTTAACGTAAGAGTTTCTATCTTTTAAATTATTTACACTTGGTTTGATCTCACTATATGGGCTACATAACTGTTTCATATAGATTATATGTTTCATTCAATGCTCATATTATAATAATGTTTAATCACTTTCCTTATATCTGATTTTTTTCCTTTTTAAAGTCTATCACTGTTATTTTCACTTTCTAGCACTATCACACAACCTAACTTATATAATTATAGTTTGATTTATTATATTTGTAAAATTTATAACATTCACTGTTTGTAGTTCAATGATACAAAACAACTGTCTGAGGCACGCAGACCTCCTCATAGTTTTAATCTAATGCTTATGAACTAACAAATGTCTTTTTACTTATTTTCTAAGTTTAACATTTGTACCTTATAATTCTATTAATTAATCATTATTTACATGTTAACGAGTATGTTATGTTTTATGTTTAGTGAAACGACACGTTACAACATGTAAGTGGCCTGGATACCAAAAAGCATGGATCTAAAACTTATTTGTGTTATATTTTTGACCGATCCTCACAAACCTTTCACCGAAAAATTCATTGATTGACGGTCACTACGAATTTAAAGAACTCGGTTATATTTATAGTACTGAAGAGCCGTTGGGTGGTGCGGTAAGTAGACCCTACCCTCTAGGTGTTATGCTCTATGTATTATTTGTGCGGTCAGTCAACTCACGTACAGTCAGACCAGAAAGCAAACGGTACCAAGTCGAGCAGAGCGTGACTGCTTCTCTGTTGAAGTTATCATTGAGTTTATTTTGCACTTGCTTAGCAAACTATGTTTTATTTCAGTCAACAATTACATTGGATCATGTTTTCGAAGAAGGCATGCGTTAATAAAAAATCCGTATGTAACACACATACATGATTATGTAAAAAAACTCTCTATGGATATACAGGAATAACCGCATTAATGGACTGTAAAGCTGTTGTTTATATAACAACAGCTGTGGGTCGTGAATGGTCGTAAAAACATGCACTTATCGCCACGTAAATGACGTGCGGCTCAATTAAGCGTTTCGGTTCACACAGCAAATAAAACAGTAGTATTCACTTTACGGTAAATCTAAAACATTCATCATCATCATGTCGACTTCACGGGGTTATGTTGCACTGCCTATTCCGGAAACCATCTCGTCCTCGGACACTCCACACTACGACACCATGTGCGTTTATAATTCAAGGCAAGTTTTATCCAGGTGTTGACACCTGCTACGGTCTTCACCTACAAGCCACCTTCTGTAAGGGCTCCTTAAATCTCTTCTTAACAGATATTCCAAAGAAAACGTAACAAGGTTAAAAAGGAATTTTATGTAAAGGTTTTCAGTACGGAGACTCTGGTGGTATAGATTTTGCAGATAATTGAGTGAGGGAGTCGTAAAATTGAGAAATGAAAAAGTCCTGCAAATAATTGGTTAAGAGAAATTGATGCCGAGGAGCGTAAGACAAAAGAAGATGAATTGCCTGAGGCATCCAATGATGCGAGACTATGCGAGAAGGCAAAGAGGATGATGATGCGAGAAGGTATTAAAAGCACTTGAGGGAATGGGGAAGACCCTATGAGGCGGAGGGCGCAGCCCGGAGGATCTATCACTAGAAGTCATGCGATAGAAAAGAAAACAAAGTTACCAGGAAAATGCTGATAAGCATTCTGAGAAGATTAATGTCACGCATTTACACAAACACAAACTCATTTCGTACTACATTAATCTCAATTCACAACCCAGTTTTACATGGCTGAAGCTTCAGGTTGGTGCTATTAAAGTTTGCTAAGTGATTTCTACATTCTTTTGCTTCTCATTTATAAAATATCTGCCTGTGGTGTAGAGTCTTACTGACTTCTACTTTATTTAAATTGCTTAATAATTAGCTAAAATAAAAAACAACAACAGTAATAAAAATAAAGATAATAATAAAGATAATAAAAATAAAGATCTGGAGTAAATCCAGTTAATTTTTTAGAGGACATAGCCAGTAGAACAGGCTTAAGAATTTCTGCAGAAAAAACATATTTCTCAGGAATATTAAAAATGCGCCAAAATTCCTGGTAACAGGTATTGGTCGAATAGAGAGGGTTCAAAAATGTAAGTATCTAGGACAGATAATTCTAGAGAATGGCTTAGAAAACTCTGCTATAGAAGAAAGGGTTTATAAGATGGAAAGGGCATATGGTGTACTAAAGATATTTACAATAAAAATTGCATATCTGAAAAAATAAGGAATTACAGTACAGTAGCGAAGCCAGAATGCCTATATGCAAGTGAATGTCTAGCATTGAATTATAATTTAGAGAAACTAGAAATATTGGAAAGATGAATTATTAGAAAAATATTAGGCCCGCGAGAAACTTCAGAAGGTTGGAAGTTAAGAATTAATGATGAAATATATCATAGTATAGAAAATATAACAGCAAAAAGGAAAAAAAAAACTATAATTATTTTGGACATTTATATAGAATCAACGACAATAGGATGACAAAGAAAACCTTCAAATATCTGTGGGGGAAGAAGTCAACGTCAAGTTGGATTAAATAAGTCCAAAAGGATTTAGAAAAAAATAATATACACGCAGAAGAAGCAAAGGAATTGAAAGAGAAATTTTTCTGGCAAAAGTGTTAAAAATGGAAGGAGTCCAGGGTAGGAAAGAGAAAAACGCAGGTTCATAGTGGACTTAACACAGGAAGAAGAGACACAGTGAAAAGATGAAAGAATATAGGAAAAAAGGAAAGAACAAAGTGTCAAGAATTTAAATTGGCATGTAGTCCTTAAATGGGCAATAAAAAAAATAAAAAAAGATAATAATAACAACAGCAACAGCAACAACAACAACAGCAGCAAGAAGAAGAAGAAGAAGAAGAAGAAGAAGAAGAAGAAGAAGAAGAAGAAGAAGAAGAAGAAGAAGAAGAAGAAGAAGAAGAAGAAGAAGAAGAAGAAGAAGAAGAAGAAGAATCATGTGTGTGAACTAATACGTGAACTATACTGAAGCCTACGCAAAGCATTTCTATTTGATTAGTATCGTTGCATTTAATGACATTCAATGCGTCGTAGTGTGCACGAAAGCAGAAAAGCAGATAACCAATTATCATACGTGAGATAGTTGTAACTGTCAAGTTTAATCCAGTACATTAGTTTACTGTACAACATTTGATGGCAATTTACATCTAGTTTCATTCCACAGGCTTGAGCTGATTCCCCCAAGTGTAATGTACTGCACAAAGTTTATAATCTTGATCACGATTGCTTGAATACTGTTAATTTTAATTTATATACACGCGCGCGCGACCGAAAATAATGAATGAAGTAGGTAAAATTACTGTTCCCTGCATAGATACTTCTTCAAGTATTATTAGAACGCAATGTACACACTTGATAAGTGGATAGTTATTGTTTTTTTTTTAGATCAAGCTTACGTAGCTAAATCACAATACATGCACAATATATACCAATAGAAATTAACGGAGCATACACAAAGCTATATACATTAGCAAATTACGAATTTTGTGCTGCAGCTAAATCAAAATTAGAGAGTAAAAATTTTATAACCGAAATTTCCAGGCGTTTTTTATCTAAGCTGTCGAGGTAAAACACATAAACAAATTTAACTACCTAGGAACACTCAATGACAAAATGGTTTGAGGGAGACTGAAAAACAACAAAGAGTTGAAATCAAAGGTAAGTCTCAAATCTTGTATGTCCCACTTCATTATTGTGGTGTTGTAAAATACCTAAGGGAACGAAAAGAGAGTTGGACTGATGATGGTAAAATCAGTTCTGAATTCTGTGATTCTGACATATGGATTCTGAACGCTGATGTGGAAAAAATTTCAAATGCTTTGTTTAAAACGAGGAGTTAGAGTCTCTAGATTATAAGAGAGGATGAAAGAAGAGGTAAGAACAATTATGGGTACAATTAAGATTGTGGTGAACAAAGAGGCAAGAGTTAAAAACGTTTTAACTTGTATTAAAAACACCAGTAGTTTGATGGCTAAAGAAATACATTTAAACAGATGCCACGTCTGTCTTGGAATGAAAGAACTTGAAGACTCGAAACTTCATAGAGAATGGTACCTTTCATGGAGAGGTTACGAGAAGATGATAAGCCTATAAGAAACTTTCAGCGCTTCATTTGTAAGTGTTAACATACTAAACTATAAATAAATAAATTAAGTAAATAAATAAATACATAAATAAATAAATGTTTATCTCTAGTAATCAGATCGTCATAGTATGAATATCGTTTTTTTGCAACTTAGTAACGTATACTGATAAGACATCTCAGTGCATACACGCGCGCGAGCAGCTTTCAGGATGCCTCATAAATTACTATGGTCTTTATATCTTAGAAGTTGGTCTCAATTTTTAACTCGTGTAAAAGTTCTTATTAATATTGTTACGACATTACACAACAGTATACATGTTTATCGAATGTTCCAGTGGAATCCGGCTGTAATGTGTGTGCGTACACGATACTCGACGCATTAGCTAGACTGTGTCAGAAGCCGCGCGCACTGTGTCAAGGCCGCAATGAATTACGCTCTAATGTTTTCCTTTATTGTTAGTGCGCTGTATGGAATATTTCGGTATTTCGGCGGTGTATAAATACAAGTACTCAACGACGTTCATTTCAGTTTGAGTTGCGATTTATTGGAATGCGGTTCGTAGTATTTTAGTTCAGTTATTATCGAGCGATTACATAGTGAGTTTGAGTTGCGAATTATTATAGTGCAGTTCGACGTATTTTGGCGGAGTGTTATGTGTTTTCATAATTGTGCTGGACAATTGTATTACCATTGTGTTTTATACTAGTTGACATTTTATTGCGTGTGAAAAATTTTTTATTTGAATTGTTGTAAGAAATTGTCTTGTTGAATTACAAGAGATTACAAACTGTTTAATTGTGATAATTAAAGCTGGTGATAAGTGACGTAATTGGTGTCTTGTATTTTGTTTTCCACTGTACCATACGACGATCAGTTAGACCGTCGTTACAATATATAAGTACATACATGGCATAAAAGTAATAAGAGAAATTTATGGACAAAAGAAATAAGTAAATACTTGTGCCAAAAATTTAAAACTTTTGAAAAAGTAAGATATAAAAGGACATACAGCCCTACATAATTTGCTTTGTAAGCAACTGGAACATTTTAGCATTTTAAAGGCTTCTTCTGCACTACAAGGATTATGCATTTGCCTGTTCCTTAGCATTTTAAAGTATTTATGTAATCTATTTAAGTTGAATGAAAGCTGCTCAAAAAAAAAAATTCAGAAGCAGAATCGTAATCTAAAAAGAGCATTCAGCAGTTTCAGCAGTTTAGTATTTGCAAAAAATTACCGCTTAGTGTAAGAAAAACGTTTTGCTGAAAATTACTTTACGATCTCGTTTATGCGGTAAAGAAACACGAATAGTGACAAAGCGGAAATTAATTACTTGAACAGTTTTATAACTTGAGAGTGGAGAACCATCTAACAGCAAGTCGGAAGTTCACAGAGACTAATGTCAAGGGTAGTTGGATTGTAACAAACGATAAGTGTGACAGTAAGAAAAAAGAATGTGAAGGTTGATAGGGGTCACAGTGCTACGTATTTGTATTTATTATTATTTGGTGTTCTGCCCTAAGGCAGATCTTCATATTGTAAAAGCTCTCCAAGGTCTCCTATCGCGTGCCAGGTTTTCTTGTTTCTTCGTAACACCCTCTGATTTTAATGCTATCTATTAAATCCATTCTTCTACGCCCTCTTCTTTTTTTTTCTCCTTCTATGACACCCTCCATGGCAGTTGTAAGCAAGCAGTCTCTTCATAAACAATGACTTAACAAATTTCTTTTTCTATTTTCTATTACCTTCAGTATTCTTCTCTCTTCCCATATTCTTCTTAAAACTTCAGCGTTCCTTACTTTATCAACCTACCTCACGTTTTCCATTGCTCGCCAAACCCACATCTCAAATGCTTCTAATATTTTCTCATCCTCTTTCCTCAACGTCAGTGTCTGTGTACCATATGAAGCAATGCTGCACACATAACACTTGCCAACCGTTTTCTTAAATTCTTATTAATTTTACCACACAGCAGTCTTTTCTTCCCATTAAATGCCTCTTTCGCTATAGCAATTCTTGCTCTAGTTTCACGAGCGCAGGACATATCTTCATTTATCAACCTTCCAAGATATTTAAACAACTCCGCCTGTTGTATTTTGTCTTGCCCTATCTTTATGTTTGCTCTATTTCCACCTATGCTAATCATCATACACTTAGGGTTTTCCTTATTAGTCCTCATTCCATATTCCTTGCATACTAAATTCAAATCTCTTATCATATTATTTATTGTCTCTTTATTTGTATCTAGAGAACGATAATAATTAAAGAAAATAGGTTGAGAATGTATGATGTTCTAAACGACGCTAAGAGGTATTGAGAGGCATTTGTTATTGAGCTTAGTATTTGTTACCTGCCAACACAGACAGTTTCATTGGAAAAGATACATAGTGATAAGTAACAAACATAGAACGCGCGAGATGATCTTGCTGTGTAAATATAAATAAACACAATAAATTATTAGGGCTATAATATTATACATTGTAAATACCACATCGATGGTACGATATTGGATTTTACTTGTACATATTTTATGCTTATACAAATTCCCCCAGCCAAACATATTTTAGATTATTTTTATCTGAATTTTATGGGAGTCTGTTAGGTTTTTAAGATAATAATTGAAGATTAAAAACTGGAAAATTGAAAACAAGAGACTCTTTATTGCAAGATAATTTATATTCTCTAACTGCGAGTCACATGGTAGAATTGGAATTTATATATAGAAAAAATGCAAATATTAAATAATTGTTTATTCGTTGGTAATAACAATAGCCTAACAGGTAAGTAATATTTTTATAACTCCAGTTCATAATAAGTCCACGAGCAGTCATGGATGATTAACCTCTACTGGTCAGCAGCCCAATGACCGGTTGAAATTATCTCTCCAGTCATCCCTCTTGGTCGCCTTCCTTTACAATTCCTGAATCACAGCTCGTGTCCTGCATTACCTGAGTTATAAAATCCAAATGTGCTCTTCCTTTACAGGATGATTAATATATTACATATTGCAACAGTACACAGGATATGAACTTCATTTAAGTGGAATACTAATGCTATATAATATTTTCTGATGGCCATAGACATGTTTAAATTGATTTTGTTCTTTCTTTGTAAGTAGTCATAAGTTTTGAACCAAGCTATGTTTAAAAAGTATGTTATGTCAAAATGTTCACTGTTTTATTCTTTTTATGTCGTGTAAAATATTTGTGGGTAAGTGTGCGGGTGTGCGTGTGATTTACATTTTATTTAATAACTTCGAGGAAAGTTAACATTTCGTTTTGAAACATGGACAGAGTGTTCTCATGGTAATAAGCTACATTTTCCATATAATCAATTCTCCACAACTATAAATTTTATATGTTTTTTTTTATGAATTCAATCTTCTTTTATTTTTGTTATCTCCTAGAAAGTAATAAAATTTGTAGATTAAATCTAAACAGACCTTTGCAGAATCGGGCAGAGTTTAAGCCAGATTTCAGTCAATCTGTGTTCTCATCTGTGACGTTGCTAAAGTTTCAACCAATCAGAAGGTCTAAAAATTATTTCAAATGGTCCTTTGTCGAAAGCACTTCTCTCGGTTGCTTCCAAAGACTTGTCATAGAAACACGTACTCGCTGTGCCGAGTTTTCGGGACACGACAGGTGGTTTTCCTTTAGGCTTAGAAGTTTGTTCACGGTTCTAGTTCTTCCTAACCATTACCACTTAGAGAACTCAAATTAAAAAAGTAGATCATTCTAGTGCTTTCCCGCGTACAGTAGAAGATTTCCGCTAGGGGCAAAATATCTGCCGAGATATTTTGATACTTACGCGAGAACACATCAAGAAATCGGGATTCTGTGTAAGCTCAATACACGATATATTTTACCCAGTTTTAATCCCTGAGATTAAGTGAGTTTAAAATTAAAAACAATAACACTTCATATCGCCGTTGCGTGTGTGCGAAGACGTGAATCGTCAATGTAGTAGTCATCGGTCGACGTGCAGTCACACCGGTCCAGTCGAGCAGCGGGGAGCGCATGGTGTCTACGCAAACTGTCGGAATTCAACGCAACAAGTAACATAGTTGTAAAACCAGCAAATAGACTCAATTATTGAAAGACAAATTTTTAATAACCAATTTTATATTATAATGTAATAAGACAGTAGTAAATTTTAATGTTGTAATTTAATAAATTTTCTTACCTCCAGATATAGACTCTGATGTAATAATTTCAATATAACCTATCTATGCAGTTTTAATTTGTATCGTTGCAGTATATATACTTATGTTTTCCATATTCAATATCATACACATAGATATACGTATGAGATATCTCTTTGCTGTACACTGTACGTTCATAGCTATTCAATACTACTTTAGGTTACTGAATTGATCAATTGATACCGTTACCAATGGAAACACCTAGACTAGGCGAAAGAGTCCTCACCCCGTCCTCCCGCCCAAAGTCGAAGGTGTTGCTTCAGTCAAGGTCGCGCACAAGTAGGCTCTAGTGTGTTCAAGAACACTTGAGATACGCATTAAACCGGCACGCAGTAACGAGGGTAAGCTATACTGAAACTCTGCGCGACCTATATAGAGCTTCTGTTGTCGTCAAATCAGTTACGTGAGAGATTTTCCTTAGCGCAGATCGAGTGTTTGTAGAAATATTGTAGCAAACTGTGATGTTATAATTAGTGTGCAATTCTTTATAATTGACTTTATTATTGCGTGTAGACAATTTTTACTTTAATTGTTGTAAGAGACTAGCTTGTTGATTACAAATTATTAATTGTGATATTTAAAGCTGGTTATTCGTGATTTCATTGGTGTCTTGTATTTTCTTTTCCACTGTACCACACGACGATCAGTAGACCGTCGTAACAATATAAATCTACCTAGGGTAACTAAATTGCTATCAGGTACCATATTCGTATCCATGTACAAGGTACTCGTGTGCTTGACACCATAATTTCTCATCTGTGAGATACTCCAGTATTCTGTGTCATAACTTTTGTGACTTAATGTTTCATTCTAATTTAAGATCTTTAAGTAAATAACACATGTTATTTATAAAATTGGCTATATCTACATTAAATAGAAACCTGTAGGATAAGCAAATTCCAGCAGAAACTAAACCTAAATTTTTAAATATTTGAAACCATTGTTAGTAAAAGTATCATTACTTAATGCTCAGAACTTTGGGCTACTAATAACCACACAAGAACAAAATTAATGACAGCAGAGACGGACATTTTGAGACGTTCGGCAAGGGTATCCAGATGTGACAAAATTAGAAAAGAACTCATTAAAATCAGAATAAATATGAAAAATTTGATTTTTGATTTTATCCAAACAACAAAATTACAATGGTATGGGCACACATAAAGAATGGAACAGGAAAGGTTGCCAAGGAGATTTATGGAATGGACCCTACCAGGAAGAAGGAAAATAGGAAGACCACCTATCGCCTAGATAGAAGAAATTCAGACTATATTGTTACGACGTCACAGAACAATCTAAGTTTTTATCAAATGTTCCAGATGAATGCAGCGGAATCTGTGTGGCGTACGTGATTCTCGACCCATTAGCTAGATTGTGGCAGAAGCCGCGCGGACTGTGTCAAGGCCGCAATTAATTACGTCGTAGGTAAAGATAACGCGTAGTTTGGAATGTTCTGGTCTGTGAGTGGGGGTATAAATACAAGGCGGCAGCGGCGTTAGTTCAGTTATAGTTGCGATATATTACGTGCGGTTCGAGTTATTATCGGGCGATATTACTCTGTGCGTTCAAGTGGTGATTAGTGAAATTTTGTGTTTTATAATCAGGCGGTATGATTGTAATACAATTGTGGTTTATATTAGTTGGCATTTTATTGCGTGTGAAGAATTTTTGTTTGAATTGTTGTAAGAGACTGTGTTGTTAATTACAAACTGTATAATTGTGATAGTTAAAGCTGGTGATTAGTGATTTAATTGGTGTCTTGTATTTTGTTTTCCACTGTACCATACGACGACCAAGTAGACCGTTGTAACTATATTGAGGGAGCGGGAATTTTAAGAATATCTTTGGATGGACAAGCAGCAGTGGAAGATGAGAATTCAATCTCTTCTGTAGTCTTAGGTTCCGGAAAATGTGTAAGCATTGTACAACCGGAATAATAATAATAATAATAATAATAATAATAATAATAAAATAAATAACACTTTCTCCAACTCATTTGGTACAGATTAGTGTGATTATTTTGGTTTTCCTTGCGTAATAAATAAACAACCGTAGAAAATTCAATTTAGTCGATGCTTCCGCGAAAACAAAAATTAAGTTTTCAAGTTTTCCGAATCAAGAATTTTTTTTCACGAAAGGGAAATGTAAATTTTTGTGGCTCCAAGGAAATTAAATTTCCTGTTGCTGTTAAGTAGAAATGTTGATTTTATGCTGTATGCGGCAATGTAACCACAAATCGTTTCATAGTCACTCGAATTAGGTTTATGTTACGGACTTTTATTTGTTATATGACAGAATAAATTAAATGCCTATCCAGTCTTTTGTTTCAAAAGTTTTTTCATTAAACAAACAACAAACTTTTCCAAAGAATAAATCATTTGTCACCGTACAAGACACGTGTTGATTTTCGTCAAAGCTACCACACGTTACAGCTAACCAATATAAATGTTTCCAATATATTGTAACGAAACCTGTTAATAGTGTTAAAGTGGTATAGGTGTAGTGATACAAAATGTTTTAAAAATATTGTTTGTTGAAGGAATAAAAATTGTGTTTAAACAAAAATTTTATAATTAAAAAAAATTTCCTTTTTATCTATTAATTAATTAAAAACAATTAATTCATTGTGTTTCGTGAAGTTTTGAAACGTGTCTCACTTATCTAGGAAATTTTATTAATGTTTTAGTATTTTCAATAAACTCCACCCACTTATAAGATTGTCTCCAGGTACAATCGATATTTGTTTACTTTTCGTTTTGGAGGTTATCTTTCTTCTGATGTGGTGAAATTCTTGTATTATATTGTTTAAATTAAATTAATCGTAAATTGTTATGTTTAATAAAGAAAGAACTATTTTGAGGTGAAAAGTATAAATGATTTATTGTATAATTGGTTAACTAGACTCTTGTCGATTATAAAATCGACTCTCAGGGTATCGAAATATTACAAGTTTTTTATATAAAATGTCATCAGGTTCTTTTAACAGCTAATTATGGTTAAAGTCAGAGAAATCGGGCCAATATTAAAAAAGTATAACGTTACAATAATTATTTCTTAATACTAAATACATATATTTAATAGAAAAGGTTGAAATAAACAAGTTTGATTTTCGAACCGTATCGCTGACAATACTAGGAGGCGGTGTTCTGAGTGATGACAAAATTGCAAATGGCTGCCGTCGAGTTGGTCAAATGTCCCTCGCAAATGTGCCGTTCCAATAAAGATATTTTCTGGGAGTATTCACGTCCTGGTGTCAGCAAATCTTCCTTCGGATGTTGGTTTAGTGTCTTGGGTGAAGTTTCTGTGTTGTATTTTGAATAGTGATGTATGTATAAGTCCGTTCACTTTCTGTCATTCAGGCACTGTTTTATGGTTATGATTTATACTGTTTTATGGTGTTTAAATATGTTATTTGACTGTAGTTTAGTGCTGTACAATGTTATTTTGTCTCTTGGAAGTGTTTATGTCACTGTGTCAATGTTACGGAATGTTTTTAGTCGCCACTCGCGATTTTCAAAATTGTGTCATACGCTGACTCGCCATTACGGTACTATAAATTAGGTTAACTCGATTGAAATACTCTTGTCAAGTGCACCGTATCACGTTCAATAATCAACTCCCTACTTCCTTCACTTTGGACTAAAATCTTAGCCAATGCAATATTATTCCTTACATTGTTCGAATTTTACTTTGCATCCTGTGCATGTTTGAAATTACATTATATAACTGCTTAAACTTTGGTTATTATTCAAATTTATTAGCTAGATGTTACTCAATTTTATCCTTCAGTTCATTCGGCGTATTTTAATATCGAATAATGCCGTTTTATTATGTTTTTTATCTAAAATTGGTAATTTTACTTTCATTTTGTATCTGGTAAAAGTTCAAAATCAGCTTCCTGTCATTATGCAAATTCTGCCATTTTTAAGTTATATTTATGATTATCAATCTCATATTGTAATAAAAGGTTGATATTCCCTTAGTTTCTTGCAATTATTTGAATTGGTTAAATTTTAAAATATTATGTTGGAATATATGACTCCCCTCTCCAAATTTTTGAGTTCTGTCATTTCCATTTTTATTTATAATCCTGGCTATAATTTTACAAAATCTTTCTAAGTTGTATTTCTATTTATATGGCTTCAATTCTGGTTTATATTATCTAAATCCCTTTAGTTTGAATGTATTTAAGTGCTTAATTTCTCAGTTCTGGTAAGGTTTAGTTTTCATCATTTTGCCTAGATTTTTTAACAAGGTTTTTCATACAAATTTTTACATAAACAATACATACTGTGTTATACCCTCTCTGACTTTTTAACATGGTTTTAACAATATGAACTAAACATTTTTTCAATTAAACATAACAATAATTAGTATTGGTTTCAATACAATAAACAAATAAGAAATATTTCCAAATAATGGTTGTCTTCAACTATTTAGACATTTTTTACCATCAAAACTTAATACTAAAACAGAAATATTATTTACAAAGGGTGTTTCTTCCCATCTAACATCTTATTCAATTATTACTATTAATACCAGTAATAAATATATTTACAGTTAGGATGTTAGTGGTTCCAAACTTATTAAAAGGATCTTACTACTAATACATTTTTAAAATCCCTATTCTATATTCACAAAACCTTATACCTATATTCTTATTTGCTATCTCTTATATTAAATTGAATAATGCAGTTTTTAAACTGTTTTTTAAATGGTATAGGCTTATTGTACCCTGTCACTTTGTTTAAATCTGTTTTTATTCATTCTCTAAGGAAATGTCATTTCCAACAGATTAACAGCTTGTTATTATTACATGTACCACATTCACCTGGTACAACTTATAAGTCACTTAAAGTTGTATATTTCATTATATACACAGTTTGTGGATGCCAAGGATGAAACATAAGGTTTATTTTTTATAATACATAAACTAGCACTGGTTCACTTTACACTTTTTGATGCTATTTCTAAATGGTTGTTTAGTCGTATTAACATCAATAAATTGGTTTGTGGGTTACAATGAAGATTTGTTCTTTGGGTATTATATTATTGTTTCACCTTGGTCCACTGGCAACTCTTACTCTATACACTTTTTTCCTTACTTTTATTGTACATGTGGTTTCTTTTTCATGACTATTTCGTTATACTTTTTATTAGTGTGATTTTTTAGTTATTTTGGGATATGGGGATATGGGTGTTTTTTATAAGAGCATTCCTTCTTCTTCTGGATGCTGTCTTCTTCTTCTTTCTTCAATGGTGTATTCTTTTCTTCTGGCTTCTTGGAATGGTATGTTCTTCATCTTCTTCTTGATGCCATCGGGTTTCTTGGGATTTCTTCATCTTCTTCTGGTTTCTAGAAATACATCACCTTTTATGGTGGAGCTTGCCTTATTCAGGGTTTCTTTTTCATTTATTTATCCTCGTTGTGGGTTTAGTCATATTCTGTGTTGTTTCTTTGTTTACTCCTTACCTTCCTGGGTTATATTTTAAAAAGAAAACCTTGGGTTATTAGACTGGTTTTCGATGATTCATCACTAGTAACTTGCCTTTATTCCGAAATTATACTTTTACTATCTATGATTGTTCTGCACAGTTGCTCTGAATTAATTCTTTATATTATTTTAATGCTTTCTTCGGATTCAATGTTATAATCTTATATTATTCTAATGATCAATGCCATTCATTATTATGTGTTTATCTGTCACGCTACAATATGTATTTTCCTATTTACTTATGGACATACATTATGTTACTTTCCATTCAGTATATATATATAGGCCTATATATTGCAACGTTACAAGTATTTCAAAAAATTACACAAATACACTACCATGTACTCAACGCAACTATGAAGTGTATCACACCGGACAGGTCGCAGGATTTCTTTTATTCTCGTTGCGTCAAGTATATATATTTTTTGAACAATAATAAAATAATTTTCAAAGAGGAGTGAGATGTCGGTGACATGAAATAATTAATTAAAACTCTTTCAAAATAACCATTCTATGGTTTATTAATTTTCATCGAAAATATGCAAATATTAAAATTTCCAATTATAAAAAATAAAAATATATTCTCTTTTATAAGTTTACAAAAAATACAATATAATCTTCTATTATGTTCATGACATATAAAAAATAAACAACGATATAATCTTACTAGCTAAACAGACATGTCAAACAAATTATCTAAACACTTTTTATTTCACTGTGTCTGACTTTGTCTAAGATTTTAAATAATAATAATAATAATAATAGCAACTCATTTACAAACAAAAATAATATTAAATCTCAAGAATAAAACTAGTTGTTGCTATAAACAAAATAAAAAATATCACATTTACTTCCAACTCGTTAATTGTTTCTACTGACACACCAAAATTTTAAAATACAACAGAAGATTAGTATTTTTAATTTTCTTGTTAAATTAAATTATTTTCTTTAACTACCATTTAAATTTCTGTATAATGATTACACTTAAAACTTTAAGTCCTTACTGTTTATATATAAGTTTTTTTTTAAGAGTTCTTTTTACAAACAAAAATTATAATTGTATATTCATCACCTGCGTACTACCGACGTTACCGTTCGTGTGTATGTGTGTGTCCTGAATCCTGAGAGTTTGATGATGATGATTGTGCTGATGCTGTGTTCTCTGTCTCTATGGTTTGTGGTTTGTGATGGTCCAGAGTTTCTCCATAAGTCTTGGTGTGTGTGGTAAAGATGTCCAGTCGGCAGACCAGCAGCGTGACGTTGTGTGAAGATATCTTGAGTCTGAGACCGCCCCAAAATTGCTGGTGGTATTTATACTGGACGGCGATCTGACAAGTCCAGGACTGTTTTCGACCTGTTAGATATTGTCACTTCGTGCAAAGCGTCCTTTGAATTACAAATCACTTTTTGGTTCAATTTCGCAATTTTGTAAACATACTCGTAACACGAGCGATATCATCGTTTGCGTAATTATTTCTGGTCACTCACCTATAACACACTTATTAATTACTATTTAATTTCGCTAGTAATTAACATTAAATTACTTAGCGTTTTTATTATTGAACATTTCCGCAAAACTTCTACATCACCATATTCGTTAAAAATTCTTTAATATACTGGTGTTTTTGTAATTGGGGTAAGTCTTTATTCACAGGTTTAAAACGTATTAATTAATTTATTTTTATCCGGTTAAAACCTGATTACAGACAAAACAATAATTCGTACGCATCACCCCATCGTAGACTTTTCCTTTCGTAGCTTGCGTTCACACACACACACACACACACACACACACACACACACACACACACACACACACACACACACACACACACACACACACACACAGAGAGAGAGAGAGAGAGAAAAGCACAAGCGCTGTATTCACTCGCGGGGCAGGTGTACGCTTTCTGACAATTCTTAGCCTGCATAATACAGTATTGTTAAAAACTGTTCATCATATATTTTCTATGCTAAATATTTACAAACATACCGCCCTGGGCAAATATGCAAATATATGTATTGTTGCATATATTCCCCAGGTGGGTTTAAATAAAATTTGACTGTTGTTCAAATTTTATTTACATATTCATATATGTACCCTATAATTACAATTACATCTTATTATCTACATTACAATTGGTTTTTAAAATCTCCTTATAAAAGTAAATATTTGTGTAGTAATAGCTAAGAAACATACCGTTCGTGGTGGGCGTCAAAATTCCTTCCTCCCATACAAACAGTACTTACATCCTGCTATTTTTATACGTCGAGACACACACTTGCTGTTGTACTTTTGTCGGCTTATATTTCCTACTCCCTGCGGATTTGCTCTCGTCATAATATCGGATAGACATCACACGTTTTCCTGTGTACATAACAATGATCATTGTACTCTAGTGTACTGTTGTTATGCGTTTTACATTTCTTTCGTTTGTAGTCGGTTGCAGGTGTTTCTCCTCTGTCTCTCTCTCTTTCTTGATATTATGACGTTATTTCTAATTCTCTCTCACTCTGTTTCCCTCTCTCTCACTATACGCACTTACATTAAGAGAATCAATTGTACTACAAAGTTTTGTTTTTCTCTCTCTCACTTCTTCTCCCTTACCTGCATTAAGAGGGTCCGTGGTGTTTTTCTCTTCACAACAATTCTCTTCTCTCTGTATAAAATTAGTTTTATTTCGGTACTCGATGTGAAACATGTGTTCGGATTGTGCGAGTAACATTAATAATTCTTCAACGGTGTTAATTTGTGCGGGACTCTATTAGTTGACATTATTATTGTGTATGGACAGATTAACTTGAATTATTGTCCGAGTATAATCTTGTTGAATAACTTGTTGATTTTAAATTGTACTTGTGATAATTAAAGCTGGTTATTAGTGATTTCATTAGTGTCTTGTATTTTGTTTTCCACTGTACCAAGGAGACCGTCGTAACAATAGTGTCTACAGAAGAGAATTTGACAGAATAGATTCATATTAATGAGGGAGTGCATCAAGGCTGTTGCACATCTCCAACACTATTTAATATCTATATTGATTACATAGTTGGAGAGTGAAGATTACGGGTGGCTCAGGAAATAAAATTAAATAACAGCGCATACATGAATACAATACTGTTTGCGGGTGATCCACTGATCATACAAAACAACGAATTCGAGCTCCAGAGACCAATGTTCAGCAAGTAACAGGAAATATGTTGAAATTACATCATAAACATTTCTGTGCAGAAGACAAAACTGTCATTTGTGAGCAAATACCCCTTACGGACTAAGATTGTACTGGATAATAAGTGTACAAACAATAAATAGCAGTCAGATAATGGAAAATTTGTAGGCACTGCTGTTGCAGACAGGGGAACGACGACGACAGGGAGGCTGACGAAGCAGAGAAAAATACACCAAGTCCTAAACCATGACAAACAAATTTCCCTCTGGTACCCGTGAATATACCCTTGAATCCGCCTTTACGGCTGGTCAATTCGTAAACAAGTCTACTCGTCACTACCCTATTGGCTAGTGTCTTGTATTTTGTTTTTCACTGTATCAAACGACGATCAAGGAGACCCGGCGTAAAAATATGTAAAGTCCAACAAGTCCCAACGCACGGATGTCTAGAGTACGTGCACGGATATCATAGGTTTTATATTTACAAAAAGAATTGTGTAATTACAATTTAGAATTATACGATTTGCAAAAGAAAATTTATTTCTTAGTTTTCGATCAATTTAAGTATAAATTTGAAGAAACACCAATATTACATAAGAGTGGATAGTAGAAATTAAAATGTAAAGAATGTGATAAGGTGTACGTGGGCGAAACTGGACGTAATTCTGAGGTTAGGTGAGAGAACACGCAAGGGGAGAAGGAAATAGAACCAGCAATTCACTATAGGCTAGTCACTTCAGAGAAACAGTGCATAAATTCACCAACCCTCTTGAAAATGTAGAAATATTAAAAGTAGAAAATAATTTAAAAAAAGGAAGTTATATAAAGAATTATACATAAGCAAAGGTAAAAAAGAAGAAAAGTAATACACTAATAAACATGGAAACAGAATTTAGTAATAAGAATTATTTAATCATATTTTGCAAGGGTGAGGTATGCGAAATGCGTCAGACTGTAGTATACATATATTTTTTTTTTAATATTTGCAATCAGTATAACATAAAAACAACATACTATAAGAAAATTGTTTGTAAAGTAGTATAATAAGTGTCAGGTAAGTAGACAAAGCTGGGTGAGGTTTAATAGGGCAATAGAGGGAGAGACGAAGTTTCCTCGTAGATAGCAGGAGCATGGCTTAACGGAGCAGAGCCAATAGGGTAGTGACAAGTAAACTTGTTTACGAATTGACCAACCGTGAAGGCGGATTCACGGGTATATATACGGGATCCCAGCGGGATATTTTTTGTAGTGGTTTAGGACTTGAAAATGGTGGAACACTGAAAGGCCTCGTCCGGAACACGACAAGTAGCAGTTCAGCAAGTAAACACGACAAAGTTGGAATTACAAAGACTGGGGACTGCTAATTCAAATAAAAAGATTAAATTACTAATTTTAGAAATGTGTTTTACACGGATGCTGCAACAGTACTCTTAATTACAACATATGAAATAAATTTTTGGATATTCCTAGTAAATACTTACCTTCAACTTTATGTCGGAATAATATAGGCCTTTATTGTAAACACCAACATACGTATTATGCGTTCATGCACAGTCAATATACAAGTACCGTACACATATGTTGTCCGTAACAAAGTCGAAAGAAATCGTGAAATATTGCCTAGCATCGTACATACAGATTTACTCATTTAAATTTATAAATTTGAAGATTTTGCATTAAAATTTAGTACTTACTTAATTCTGTATGAGGTTTTCACGGACGGCTTCAACGTTATGGGTTCCCGGGCTGTAAAGCTCTGTTTTGCTCGAAGCGTCTGTTGCGATCATCGCTCAGCGATAATCACTGAGAGATAGTCGCTCAGCGATCATCGCTACCTGGGCTGTTTTCCTCGAAGTGACTGAACGCTAGCGTCTTTTTGTCAGCTGGGTGAGTTCTGGGGTTTTGTCAGTTGGGTGAGGTTGGTTGGTGTCAAGTGTTGCGATGAGTTGTAGGAAAAGAAAATGCATACTGAAGTGGCTAATAGTGGAAGAAATGGAAGACGACGGTATTATTGAAACTTTAATAAAACCAAGACAAGTGATACATTCCGTATTTAGTAACAGAACTGTTGAAGGATACTTTAAAAACTTGATCATAAACCATTTACGCAAGGACGAAAATAAGTTCTTAGAGTTTTTTAGACTGTCTATAGCCCAGTTTGATTTCTTATTAAGTTTGATAGCAGAGGACATTAAAAAGGTGTCTTATAATAGAAATCTTTATCCCGTATCATCAGAAGAGAAACTAGCACTAACCTTGAGGTAAGTACTTTTAAATAACACTATCATCTACATGTAGTGTGATCTGTATGTGTAGGTAATCATACGTGTTTCCCAATTATATCAAGGGATGTGTTTGCATAACCTGGAATGTGGAATTACAACAATCACAGTGATGAAATTATTTTCGAACTTATGTTTTATTACACACAAACAAAATAAAGATAGTAAGAAACTACGACGTTAACAGGGACATTCTAACAAAAGTATTAATTCTAATAAAAGTAAATAATTCTAATAAAAGTAGTAATTCTAATGAAAGTAAATAATTCTAATAAAAGTAAATAATTCTAATAAAAGTAGTAATTCTATTAAAAGTAAATAATTCTAATAAAAGTAGTAATTCTAATAAAAGTAAATAATTCTAATAAAAGTAGTAATTCTAATAAAAGTAAATAATTCTAATAAAAGTAGTAATTCTAATAAAAGTAGTAATTCCAATAAAAGTAAATAATTCTAATAAAAGTAGTAATCGTAATGAAAGTAATGTTACAATTTTAAACAATGCACTTCACAATGAAAGAGTTTTTAACATGGGAGCTGATGGTTATCTTCACGTTGTTGGTCGTATATGTTTCCAGTTGGTATTGCAAAATACAAACTCTGGTTTTCCGTGGGATCTACCGTCACTGGTGCAAAAACCTGAGAGTGCGCGCCAACTGAAGAGCCAGATGGTGCAGGCGATGGAGTGCAACTGAAGTTGGTTGGGTTAACGTTTCCAATTTTGCCCGCTGTATGAGATGTAAGGGAAACGATTTGACTGTTTTTGCAATGCTTTTAAAAAAGAGATCTAGTTCATCAGGTTCGTCTTCGGGCTGTAGCAGATTTTTAATTATTTCCTCTCTCTCCTTCGACCGTTTTTCTAGTTCGGAGCAGATTTTCTCCCTGTAATTTAACTTTTTGGGTTTTCCCGGTAAAGGCTTACTTATTAAACTATTTCCCTCTGGTACTGAGGCGTTGCTGTGAGATGGGACTTGTGATGGAGTTGTGACGGTAGGCGAACTTGTTTCTGAGTGTGTTTGTGTGTTTGTTTGTACATTGCCTATGAAGTAATCTTCAAAATCGTCACCTGTGTCAGCTGCATCTTCATTGTGAGCCACAGCTTCGTCGACAATGTTACAGAAGCCCCTAAAAAAAAAAGAATTGGTTATAACTAGAGGGCGGATTTCTATTGCTACCACATGTACTCGTTGGAGATGACGCTTTCCGGTTACATCCAAACATGATGAAACCATACTTGAGAGAGGAAGCTATTGGCAACAACACAAAATCTGTGTTCAACTATAGATTATGTCGTGCTTGACGAACTTCAGAGAACGCATTCGGCATACTAGGTCAAGTTTTTAGAATATACTACACCCCAATCAACGTGCTTCCTGAAACTGTTGACGATATAATCACTGTGACATGCTGCTTGCATAACATGTTAAGGGAAGGTTACCTTTCGCAAAAGGGACGCGCAACATACGATTTCGACCCTACACAGGAGTTGCCGAGTGAGAATTTGATGCGTTTAAGAAGAGCAGGTGGCTTTGCTAACGCTGACGGATTTACAGTAAGAAATTCATTCGCTTCATACTTCAAGAACGAGGGAAGTGTCACTTGGCAAAATAAAATAGTTAACAGAACAGATATTAAATAACATCAACAACAGTAAAACACATTAAGTATTATTATTAAAATTATGAAAATGTGTCAAGAAATCAAGAGGTAGTTTTTTGTAAAAAGCGTTTTTTGTGAACTGAATTCCTACATTATTCAGTTTGGAACACTAATGAACGGTATTTCTTATGTTTAATTTATTTAGAATTATTATAGTATTATTTTAATTATTATAGTATATAATTATAGTATTGTTTATTTGCTTTACTGTATTCCTAGATGATTTTAGATTGTACAGTGAACTATGGATATCTTAATTTGTTTTGAAAAACTTTTGTTATGACAATAAAGCATAATTGGTAATTACAATAATAATGTATTTATAAACTTACCGGATCTCCCCACTTCATTGCATTTGTTATCCATATGTTGTACTTGGCCCGCTGATCTCTGTACAGCTCATGCTTCAAATCATATAGCGCAGGATGAGGTGCTAGCGCCTCTATTAATTTATCATCTTGTTGAGAAGAAAAAGTGAATTTCTCAATTTTGGGAGTACTCATATTTTTAAATACAGCACGTGCTACACAACGCAATAATCGCTCGCGACTGCGTCTCCAACTGGTCCTGGAACGGTCAGGTCTGCGTCTGACGCTGGAGACGCTAGCGACTCTAGCGACAGACGTTGGAGGAAAACGGAACTATGAGAACCTGATTAGAGCAGTAGATGGCGATGATCGCTGAGCGATGATCGCAACAGCCGTTCCGAGCAAAACAAAGCTTAAGGCCGTGTTCCATGGTCGTTTTGAGTGTAAAAATAGTCTCTCTCATAAAGTGCTGTTTGGACGCGAATTGTAGCGAACCAATAAGAATTTTTCTTTTGTTCTGATTGGCTGGTTGTATCAGACAAAAACTTCGTGGTGACACCAAAAGTTTATAAATATGGGTGTCCTACTGACAGCTACTAGCCTTAACCACAGTTCAGTGGTCACTGTCTACGAAACCTTTGTTAGTGTTTTGTAGCCTTCTGAACTGAAGATGGTCGTCGAAGACGCGGCCAAAACGTTTGCAAAAAACAACCTTGGACCACGGGCCTTAGACCCCGGCAAGCCGAAATTCTCATAACAAAGTTACGTAATGTTAATCTATTTTATTGGAACGTTTTAAGGGATAGACGTAGTATATGAAAACAAAATTAGTGAATTTTTACAATAAAAGTTTTTGATAAAATAATAATAGACACTTCTGACAATTTCGGTAGTACGTTTAGATAGAGCGCTGTAACGAAGTTACAAGTCGTCTTTTAAATTCTGTTTTGCTTTACTGTTTGGTTCACACCAACGCTGTCACAGCGTAATTCAATCACATTGCAACTTAAATCGACTGCTGAAAAGATTATTTCTGCATAATTTTTCACTAGCCTTTTGTTGTATTATAAAATTGAAAAAATACAACTCTCTCGAAGAAGACATTTCTCACATTTAAAAGACAGAAAAATGTAGACAATAAAAGGTCCTTTTATTACTTTTAATTTGTTCATGCGATGAAAAACTGGTATGTGAACTGTAGCCTATGGTATACAATAAAGGCAGTGCAGCCAACTCTATGATAGATAACGTCATCTACAGTCTAAGGATTATACGTGGTGGCTTATACGTATTTTAAGAGCTGCTACTGTTATTCCACTAGCTTGTATTTTGGTTGCACCTTTATGGCATTTCCGACTTTATTGCACTCAATAATTATTTCATTTAATGGTAGGGTTGCTGACTTTTGTCTTTTTACTTCATTTCGATCACCTTTGTTGATGATCAGGTGATAAAAACAGTCGCACCCCCTGAATCAGAATGCGAGCTTGCCGTCCGCGCTCTTTTTTTCTTCAACAGGATAAAGATCCCGCTGCTCCCCTGCCTTCGCCGATCAAGCCTCGTTTCCCAAAGTCAGGCAAATGACTCTGACTGAAGCCAAACCTGTCCGCCATTACTCCAAGCAGCCATTGTGTAAAACCGGTCTCGAAGGCTTCCACCACCGTCTCCACAAGCTCATCTATGCTGGTGAGACCAAGCATTCACCCATTGAATCGGCCGATGATCTTGCCGCAGTAACGGTCTTTCCTGAAATTTCCGACTTGCATAAAATAGAAGACTCCTTTGGGTCAATTCGTGAGTGCTTGGACACTGTTAATCCCCAAGATAAAGTCTTCTTTCTGATGAAAGCCTGCCGTACGATAGGCTTATTATGAGCAACAGCCAAACCAGGGCCGGCCTCAGCGCTTCTGCCGCCCTGTGCAGTATTTATGAGTGCCGCCCCCTTACTATTTTAACTCTGAACACATTCACGCACACTAGACCTACTCTAATGATACGGCGATTGCCTTCAAATGACGACTAGGAATGTTCGTCGTGAGACAATAAAAAAAAGTATGCCTATGTGATGTCTTAAAATTAAAATACTAACTAAAATTAATTATGATTGAAATACAACAAAAGTAGTGTATCATATACATTATATAGTGGGGGCAGTATTATCTGCAGATGACTCATGCAAGGCAGCACTCGTTGTGAGGTTTACATTCTCTCGTTCACGAGTTTTCGACTCTTCGTTAAACTCCGCTGACTTTATACATAAAGTAATTCTTTCTGATCTTACATACTGTGATGAAATTAAGTGAATAATTTTATTTTTTCCCTGAATTTCAAATCTTAACATCCCGAAATCTGCCGCCCTTTAAAATTGCCGCCCTGGGCGGTGGCACGGTTCGCCCCCTGCCTGGAGCCGGGCCTGAGTCAAACACGGCCATCCCTCAAGCGAGACCCCTGAGTCGTGGCTTGGAACACTAACGTTATTTGTCCGAGCAGATATGTTTGGACACTGTGCAGCAAGTCGATACGGCAGACGCGAGGTCTCGGCGGTAGAAGTGGCTATACCACAGATAGACGGTCGTAACTCCTCAGGTATTCCCAGCGCTGTAACTGGTAAGAGTAGACGCGTGCCGATCACCATATTGGAAAGACGCAGTGAGAAATCTCGGCCTCTCGAAGGAAAAGGTCGAGTTCTTGGCTGACTGTTTAGAGCGGCAGTTATTTGCTCTCCGATTTGAGCAGATCGTAGTTCGTTGAGCACATCCTATTTGAGGTTTCCGTTGCTTCCAATTACTGCTCAGTCTGAGCGTATCTGTCTCCTCTCAGAGACGTCAAATTTCTTTTAACTACTTGTAAAGCGCATTTTATTTTATTACACGTGGAAAGACTGAAGTGTTAATCTCCGATTAGTTCAGGTTTCGTGACTTGCATACCTTCACTATCAACTGGTGACACTGGGCGAGAGCATAACCTAGGCTGCCTGCAGAGTAACAGACTACTGCGTGCTTCCTAAACACGCTGTGACAAGCTCTATAAGTTATAGCACGCACTTATGAGACCGGGTTCATTATTATTTATATATGGGTTATTATTTATTAATTAAATAACCCAAGTTCAAAGTGGACTGAAGACAGGAAGAAGAGACACAGTCAGAAGATGAAGGAATATTGGAAACAAGGAAAGAACAAAGAGTAAAGAATTGAAATTGGCATGTGGTTCTTAGATGGCCGATAAAAAAAAATTAATTAAATAGCCGGAGCTAAGTAAGCATCACCTGTGGGCTCACAGATATACGATAACAACAGTGATGACTCATTGGAAGGATGCCCAGGATTCATTGTCTTTTTGTCAGGAATGTGTGACCACAGAGTCACAGATTCTCAATTGTAGTTGGCTCAACAATAAACTTAAAGAATTGTCGAAGCTACAAATAAATTATTCGAATAGACATAAATTATAAGTTGACATTCATTCAAAAAATTTACTTTAATTGAAATCATCTTTTTTTTAACAACTTTATTTACTAGTCTGTTGCAAATATTGGGAGTGTAAGGTAAAAACTGAATTTCAATTTATAAATAATTATACCAAAAATTTCCTAAAGAATTAAATATTATACAGTTTACTTGTCTTCTGTTCACCCCCTTTCCAAAATACAAAATTATTACGTGACTTCAGAAAAACGTGCAAATTTTACTAACAGATCATTAAACTTAGGAAATAATTGTGTAGCTAAGTAAGATACTTGTAGTGAAAAAGATGTACTTGTTGATACTTAGTTATTTTTAATTGTAAATTATAAATCATACCACAACATGTATGAATTTGAAATACATTACATGATGTAGCAAAAAGATTAAGAACTTATAAAACCACCTGTATCTGTCATTTTGCATTCTGTGTTAAATGTTTAAAATTCTTCACATAGAACGACGATAACATATGGCAGCGGGACATGGACTCTGAACAAACAAGCCGCTAACAAGCCACTACCTTTGAAAGAAGAATTTTGAGGAGAATATGTGGACCAATCCAAGTCAATGGGATATACAGAATACGTTACAATGAGGGATTATACAAGCTATATAAAGACAATAATCTGACCACCACCATCCAAACGCATAGATTGCAATTGGCAGGACACATCGTTAGGGTGGAAGGCAACCGAATACCTGGGAAGGTACTAATTAGTCAAATCGTGGGTAGAGTGCCAGTCGGAAGACCCAAGCATTGCTGGATTGAGCAGTGGCAAGGCATGCATGCTGATTACTTAAAACGATGATGGACATCAATCTCCAAGGACAGGAAAAAAAAATTGAAGCGGATGATTATGAAGGCTAAGGTTCGACTCAAAACTGTGACGCCATAGAAGAAGAAGAAGGAGAAGAAAAAGAAGAAGAAGAAGAAGAAGAAGAAGAAGAAGAAGAAGAAGAAGAAGAAGAAGAAGAAGAAGAATATTCTCCACGTAGACATTCCAATATGCTGAAAATTGCAGTTACAGCAAAGAATATGTTCTGTAACCCATGAAAATTATTGAAAGAATAAAGTTGGCTAATTCTGTCATGATTTCCCACATTGTGTAAAATCTCCATACTTATCGAAATCATTCTTGGTATTTATTTTACAGCAAACGTAGTCCGAGACTGGCACACGCGCGCGTGTGTGTGCGTGTGCGTGTGTGTGTAAAGTAAATTTACTTCCCTTTTCCACTGACTCATTTGCACACTGTTACGTTCAACGTAAATTTATATACAGAGGACTCAGTTAAAGGTGAAATTAAACACGTCTCCCGCAGCCGTTTGTGTGTTCTTTATAGCGGTCTATGTCATTCCCATGTCCTGCTCATTAAAATATCCAGCATTATATTTGCATAGTACATAAAGAGGGCACAGGCAAACATAAACTTGATTTATATCGTAGAGGTACTGCAAAAACCGTTAATATATGTAGTGTTGCATAATTTCAGCACATATTTATATAATAAGAATATATTAATTTATATAACTAGCAATACAAACTTCGTTAGTGTATACGTTTTTGTGTGGATTGTGCTTGTGTTGTTTTGTGATTGTTGTGTATTTTTTTCATATTAAGTACTTATTTGTATTATTTGTCTTTTGATCCGACCTTTTTGAATTATTTTTTTACTTTTACCATTACGATTATTTATTTAAATTTTGGTAATGCATATACTCCGAGGCTGCTTTGGGTACTACAAGTATTTTAAAGTTTTACATGGACAGGTTACTGGTCCGTTGCACAACCCTCTACCAGTAGGACCAGACAATATTATAATACCAGATTATTTTATAAGGTAATTAGACCCATATTGATTTATGCAAGTGAGCCGTGGGTCGTGACAGAAAAGGAATGCGGCAAGATTCAGAGTTCTGAAATGCAGTTTCTTTGAATTATACATTGCAAGATAGAATAAGGAATGAGAATATCAGAGCTGAACTCGAAGTAAAGGACACAACTGAAATTATTTCAGTTTACAGAAGACAACTGTGGAATCATCTGCAAAAGGTGACAGAGGATTGATTGCCGAAAGCGGCACTGAACTATGAAGTCATTGGTAGAAGGGACGTGGGTCGTCTGAGGATGAGATAGGTGTCGGAACAGGTTTATATAACCTAATCCTTGAAGAGGAGAAGAAGAAGGTAATTTATTTCTAACATAGTTTTACCGGATGCGCACTGTCGTAAAATAAACTTTCGACTGGGAATATCCTGTTTCAATTGCAACTTCCAATGATGCAATGACTGCGATTCCTCATAGTTCACACAGAAATGTTACATGTTTTTGTATAAACACCATTTTAAACCGTAGTGATGTTACTTATTCTAAACGGTTCAATCTCTAGTAATCTCTGGTTTTTTAAAATTTTATCTAATATATATTGTACTTGATGGTTTATCGTGTATACGTCTTGTTATTTTCAGATGTTATTGCACATTTTTCAAGCCTGCAAATAACATATGTAATCCTTCTTTGCATTTCTGTATTTTGCATTTATTTTGTTTCTAATATTGAGTCTACTAGCTTCTAGCTTTCCTTTATTTCTGTTAGGGCTTTCAGAAAACCCAATTAGTTTAAAACTGTCCAGTGTAACATATGCTCTTTAAGTTAGGTTAGGTTAGGTTAGGTATAGTAAACAATATTGACATCTTTTATAAATTGTACAAATTCCCCGTGTGCCTCTGAAGTATTAGCTTAATAAAACGTTTGCCACGGTATTGGTGACACGTTTTTTTTTCATTTTCAGATTTGTAGCTTACGGCTAGAAAATTAAAATTTTTTATATACACATTTAATTAATTTTTTCCATTTCATTTTGTTACTATTTAAAGCTTCTAAAATAGAGTTTGTCCGGGGAGCTGTAGCCTATTTGTTGGTTAATGTCACACGTTCGCTTGTAGTCTTTTTACTACAATATATTCTTCACTTTTACGCCTACAAGACAAGACTAGACATTTCAATATCTTTGTTCACATTTTAATATATTGATTACTAGTTGTTTCCCGCGGCATTGCACGCAAATATGTGACTTTTAATAAGTATTTTAATAAAATTTTGATTATTTCTTTTATGAATTTGCTAACTGCTATAATTTTTTATTGTTCGACTAAGCTTTTCGTCATTGATGACATCTTCAGGTCTTAAACAGGTCAGGTTGTTTAAGACCTGAAGATGTCAGCAATGACGAAAAGCTTAGTCGAACAATAAAAAATTATAGCAGTTAGCAAATTCATAAAAGAAATAGTAAGGATGGCTGCTAATTTAAACAATACGAAAAAAAAAAATAAATTAAAAAAAAAAAAAATTGTGATTGTTTATGTCTGTATGGCGTTCTGTCAGCTCGTATAAGAATTTTGTACTCATTAGTCAAATCCTCTCCAAAGCTGTTTTCAAAACTTGTACTATTCTAACTTGTACTAAATTATTATATTGGTGCAACAGCTTTGGAGATTTAAAAGTACATGTCTATAAAGTCTTTGGAGATATTTATAAAGTACCTGTTAAATCAAAAACGCAAAAATTCTTTATTTTAAATGTTAGTGTGTTAGAAGCATTGTATAACACATTAAATGTTATTTTTTCCTCAACCATGGCTTTTATTTATTTCAGCAGTAAAGTAAAACCCAAAAACCGTTGTCACCTAAACTCACAAATGTAAACAACACGTATTTTTGCTTTGCATTAAGTAATAGAACAATTTACAATAAGTACACTTCTTCTTTTCCACATCGTAATATAACGATACAATCGCATATTATATAAAACACAGAAAATATACTGCAGTGGTGGATAAATGTACAGTTCCCATGCCGCTAAATAGCTTTTCTTTATTTACTTGTTACTTTGGTAATTAATTTTTGTATCCATGGTGTTGCTGACATCTTTATACGCGTCAACGAAAAGGGATAATTAAAAGGGGCTAAATCTTGCGGACGAGGCAAAATATCAAATTCCAAGTTAGACAGTATTTTTTTGCCTCGTGTCAAAGGTTACCTATACAAAAATTTGGTGGCAATCGGTGTAACGGTGTGAATTTGTATTCAGTACACATAAATCCTCAGACTTTGAGTTATTCAAATACTTTTTGCTACAGTCCGTTTCTTGATGTATATAATATATTTAATATTTATACTGAAATTACCTGAAGATATTTTTTTCCCTTATTAGGAACATGTTTCGAGAACCATTGTATTCTCAACCTCAGCCTTCGTGATTTTACGTCTGGTGATGTATTTGTGTGTTGGCCGGTCGTTATTGTGGTTTCTTGTTGGTTTCTGGTATTTTAAAGTGGTATTATTGTGTGTGGTTGTGGTGTATGTATTAGTATTTTATGTATTTTCGATCTTGAGTGCTTTCAAAATTGTGTCATGTTTTGTATTGATTTGTATTTGTTCAGGTATTAGTTTGTTTTGTGTTTTATGTTTGTATATTTTTAAATTTTCCCAAATGTTCATTATGGTGCCTTTGTGTGGTATGTGTTTTATTAGTGTCATGTTGGTTATGTCTGGGAATTCATGTCCAGTGTTTACTGCATTTGTGGCCAAATTAGATTTGTATATTTCTGTTTTTTAGGTGCGATTGTATATTTCTGTTTTGTATATTTCTGCGTTTAGGTGTTCAAAATAACTTTTTTTCAGTTGTTTTTTTGTTTGTCCTATGTAACATTTATTGCAATCTTGGCATTCAATTTTGTATATACCATTGGTTGTTGTATTATCTTTGTTGTGTGGGTTATTTGGTTTTTGTAGATAATTTTTGTTAGTTTTGTATGATATTTTAATGTTTGTGTTATATTTGTTATATTGTGTTATATATATATATATATATATATATATATAATAGTTATATAATAGATTAGTTGAGGCCATTCTTACAAGCTGAAACTTGAAATGTAGGAGTGGAACGTTTTGCCTACAATGTACTCGATTTAGGTTAAACATTGTCACCGGACAAATGGCTTGCCGCATGACAAATGGCGCCAATCGTACACTCTAGTTATTTTGGTGGCCCTAAAAAGGACCGAGTGGCGAGAACGGTGATGTTGGTAGTGCCGCGCTGAGATGTTGGCGGCTGCGCCCGCTGTTCGTGGCGTACTGCAGTCCTCCTCTTCTTTCGGCACCGGTTGTAGAGTCGGCTACCGGCCCAGCGAAATCCATCGCTGGCGCGGAACTGGAGGGCGAAGACGCAAGAACGCCGGTTCTATTCTTCGGCTGTTCCTTCCGGCTGACTCCGCGCCGATGTCGTCCGAGAGAGGAGAGGAGATGAAGTGCGTCCGATGGCGTGGCGATGAAGAGTGCGCAAACGGCCCGGGTTTTATTATCTAACCGGGATCGCTGATTGGCTCGCCCCGAATACGCAGTTGGTCACGTCTCGGCGGCTGCTGATGCCGGATTGGCTCGCTCCGAGCACGTAGTTGGTCACGTCTCGGCCGCTGGTAACGGAGAGCAGATGTTCGCATACCGCTGCCGTCACAACTCCACCGGGTCTTGAATGCTCTCCGGTACCCAGCCTACTGCTCTTCTCCAGATGTTGTGGAGGTGTCTGTTGGGCGCCATGTTGATTGGTGTGCCGGCTGGTAGCTCGCTGGCGTGGCTGGATCTTGCATCCGCAAGATGATAGTCGCCCCACGTTGGGCGCCACTTGTCACCGGACAAAAGGCTTGCCGCATGACAAATGGCGCCAATCGTACACTCTAGTTATTTTGGTGGCCCTAAAAAGGACCGAGTGGCGAGAACGGTGATGTTGGTAGTGCCGCGCTGAGATGTTCGGCGGCTGCACCCGCTGTTCGTGGCGTACTGCAGTCCTCCTCTTCTTTCGGCACCGGTTGTAGAGTCGGCTGCCGGCCCAGCGAAATCCATCGCTGGCGCGGAACTGGAGGGCGAAGACGCAAGAACGCCGGTTCTATTCTTCGGCCGTTCCTTCCGGCTGACTCCGCGCCGATGTCGTCCGAGAGAGGAGAGGAGATGAAGTGCGTCCGATGGCGTGGCGATGAAGAGTGCGCAAACGGCCCGGGTTTTATTATCTAACCGGGATCGCTGATTGGCTCGCCCCGAATACGCAGTTGGTCACGTCTCGGCGGCTGCTGATGCCGGATTGGCTCGCTCCGAGCACGTAGTTGGTCACGTCTCGGCCGCTGGTAACGGAGAGCAGATGTTCGCATACCGCTGCCGTCACAACATGCATTATTAATTAGTTAATTGGTATGAAAGCGTGCATGTCTGTCACCTGAGTGGAGATCATCTGTTCCTGAGACATATGAAAGGGAGTTGGTTGCATTTGTAATTGTTACATTTTTGTGCATTTACTATAAGGCGACGAGGTACGTACTTTGGTTGATCTTCAGGTGATTGATTGTACCCCGTTCAGGCAAATGGTTCCGCTCCCCGAAGGAGCTTCTCTATTATTGTTGTTGTAGTTGTTATGTCGTAGAGAGACTGTATTAACTAAATAATATTGTTTTTTGGCCACTGTTGCAATACCTGCCTTCCCGGTAAATCCGTAATAAACTTATTCTCGTTACTCTAATAAAAGATATTCATCATCGTAATCATCACCATCATGACCACTCCAAGGACTAAGCCTTATACCTGTTCCGGGACCCATCTCCTTCTCGGTCTACCGACATCTCTCTTCCCAGTAGGGTGATAACCCAAGGCAGCCACAGGAGGTGGACGGATATCAGGTATCCGCTTCAAGTATTCACACCATCTCCTTCTGTAGTCTTCACTCTTCTGGTGCAATGATACAATAATTAAATCACGCCTAATATCCTCGTTACTTCTCCGATCTAAGAGAGAACAACCTTGCGTCTCTCTTAGAAATTTCATTTTGGCTACCTGAATCCTCTGTACGTCGCTTTTACCAAGAGTCCATGTCCCACTAGTATACAGGAATGTGGGGACAGCCAGAGTTTTATAAAATTTCATTCGGTATTTTTCAGGTACCTATAAATCGTTCCACAGATGCGTCTTAATTTTGTTAATAAAAGACATGTTTGAATCAAATCATTTGAGGCAAAACTCTTTTCATCTTTATTGGAAAAAATGTTCTTCCAAAATCATCCTCATCTTATCATCCTCCTTCGTTTCCTTCTTCTTGAGACTGTGAACCTTACGATCCGTTGCGCACTGTTTGGTCCGACCATCTTTTCTCTGATCTTCCAATATTCATCCGTCCTTTCGAATTATAAACCAAAATTTGTTTTGGTATCCTGTCCTTAGGCGTCCTTCCTTTAAACATGGTCTGTCCAATCCTGTCTGTATTGCTTTATCCTTTCGTTTAGGTTGTATATTCCAAGGATGTTCCTTATATCATCATTTATTAACCGGTCCCTTCGTGGTACTCCTAGTAATGATCGTAAAAATCTTACTTCACTAGCCTGTATTTCTCATTTGAGTCTTTACGTTCAGTGTCCGAGTCTCATTGTCATAAAGGCCGTACGGCACTGCCATCACTTTATAAAATTTCTAAATCTCTTCTGACCTTTCCATTCAGTTTTCTTTTTATCGTTCCACACATGTGATTATACTTCTCTATTATTTGGGTAAGATATAACGATATAAAGAGCATCCTTGGAATATACAACCTAAACAAAAGGATAAAGCAATACAGACAGGAATGAACAGACCATGTTGAAAGGATGAATAAGAACAGGATACCAAACAAATGTTTGTTTATAATCTGAAAGGACGGCGGAATATTGGAAGACCAAAGACAATACGGTCGGACCAAGGAGTGCGCAACGGATCACAAAGTCCACAGCCTGAAGAAGAAGAAGAAGAAGAAGAAGAAGAAGAAGAAGAAGAAGAAGAAGAAGAAGAAGAAGAAGAAGAAGAAGAAGAAGAAGAAGAAATTCTTTCCCTGACTATAAAAGTATCATCTACTAATGCTTAGTTTGAAAATAATGCTAGCGTAAATTTCCTTTAAAAATAGAAGCTTTTTCTATTCTTTGAGGAAGCAGTAATTTCAAGCGGTTGTTTGTCGTGAGTCGTTTGGGACCGGAACGAGTTTGGTGAGAGATAAGGAAGAGTTGTTTGTACATAGAAGCTGAAGTTGTGTGTTACGAAACTCTAGTAGAGGCAATGTGTCCCCTGTGGCTTACCAATATACTGTTCACATTTATTGACGATCTCATAAAAACATTCTTGTTTAAGAACACATACAATTTACTCACTATCTGAAATAAAGCGAATTCTACGTGGAAGTTATGATTAAATTCTTCGTAATGCGTTGTGATGATATATTATATCATCAAAAGCGTTAATGTAATATTTTTTCATTAATATGTCATTGCTTAGATGCCATTGCTTGTTCTGACATTGCTTGTTGTAGTTGTCATATACAACAATCTGAAAATAAGCAGTACTAGAAAGAAAAGCATTTATGAAAAAGCTGGAGTCTACCAATATCAATGTCAGCCTGCTAACTCGACAGAATTTAATGTACGTTGCAACAAAAAATACATAGGATTCACTTCAAGGTCGTTTAAACACAGATATATTGAACATACCAAACTTTCTCAACATTCAAATACGAACTCAACGGTAGCCAAACGCATAAAACAACAGTCTTGTGAATATGGACCAATACAGCAACATTTAATTGTATTGAAAACATGCAGTGATGAAATAAGATCGAATATATAAGAACAATACCGAATATACAAACATGTAAAAGAAGAGGTCCATGAAAATCTATTGAACATCATGACGGAATTCAAAAATCGTATCACATTTGAAATATTGCGGCAAAATGAAAATCAACATTCAGTAATCAGCTGATATAATATATAGAACGGAATGTAAACATAAACACTCTGTAACAAAATCAGTTCTCGAGAAACCTCGGGCACCAACGTACGTATTGCATTCATTAATCAATGTCTACGAATTCGTTTTTGTAAATAGCGGCTGTTTTACGATATTGTGACCGCATGTGTGCTGTATTGTGACCGTCTTCAGGACCTGAAGATGGTCTGTGACCGAAATCGATCGTCTTTTAAGAATGTGAGTAATAAAAATTTTATTGCACACCTTATGTATGGTACCTTTCGGCTATGAACAATAAATAAAATACAATAGAAAATTGAATATATAGGTACCATTAGTAAACAATATGTCTGTGTATATTATAAATAAATCACATTATCATTAGTTTGCTAGAGATTTTAGCGTTGGACCACTGCGAAACAGCCCGGGATCACAATTTAACCATATCTGTTATTATTATTATTATTATTCCGGCTGTATAATGTTTACTCATTTTTTGGAACCAAAGATTACAGAAGTGATTGAATTCTCATCTTCCACTGCTCCTTGTCTATCCAAAGATTTTCTTCAATTTCTCGTTCCCTCGATGTAGTCTGAATTTATTCTATCCAGGTGACAGGTCTTCCTCTTTTCCTTCTTCCTAGTATGGTCCATTCCATAACTCTCCTTGGGAACCTTTCCTGTGTCATTCTGTTCGTGTGTCCATACCATTGTAATTTTTTTTGTTTGGATAAAATCAACAATTGAATTTTTAAAATTTTTTCTGTTCCTAATCACTTCGTTTCTAATTGTCTCACGGCTCACGTCTCCAAAGTTCATCTCTGCCGTCATTAATTCTGTTCTTTTGTAGTCCAAACGTCCGAGCCGTAAGTCATGATACTTCTAACAATGGTTTTAAGTATTTTGGTTTTAGTCTCTGCTGTAACTTTCTTATCGCTCAGGATTATATTTAATGTAGATATAACCATCGTTCTAAAATTAATTCTCGATTGTATTTCTTTGTCTTGCTTCCCACTGGCCGCAATGTTTAATTTAAAAATATTTAATATGGGTTTTAAATTAATATATACTGTCAATTACTATAATTTTAAGCAAATGTTCCCACTTTATTTACCTTGTACTACTGTAAACGTTTGACGTTTTTACGTGTATAAAACAATTTGTATGTAGCGGGGTAACAAATTAATATGTGGTAGAAAGACTGTTTTGTTTAAAATTTGTTAATGATGTAACAGAACAGCTCAACAATAATAAGCTAGCTCTTCTCTTTTTATTCAAAATTGTTTCCTTTATATTTCACCTAGTTTTTGTTTTTAAGTCACCGACTTTTACAAGATTCACAGACATACACATTTTTGTTACATACTTATCTCTACATAATGTTGTTACTCAAATACATGTCGCAATTCATTAAATTCCGTTTAAACAATGCCGTAAATAGAGTAATATTGAAAAGAATATTAAACAATATTATTAACTAGCCAACAATATTATATTCTTTTATAAATTCTACTAAGAAGTACAAGTCTTTTGAATATAGATTTTCGTTAGGTTGATTTGCTCCAGCTTTTTTCCAACCGTAAGTTTGGTCAGGTCATTTGCTTATACGGCACGACATAGTCTATTCCCCCCCCCCGTCAGGACAGTGACCTGTCTTTAAGGTGTCTAAGCTTATCAATTAACAATTTTTAAGAAGGTTTAGGCACACTTCCATCTACATCGTTTTATTGTGTATAGTAATCTGCCCTTCATTGTCTTTAAGCCCTATCAAAGCTATAGATAATATATAAAAGATCTTTACTTACCCATTTTAAAAGTACATTTATTAATGTTCAGAAGAAATCTTATTACATTTGAAATTGTTTAATGTATTAGCATGTTTTAGATTGTGTTGTCACAGTAACACAGTCCTGGAACAAGTTAGCAATTTTGAATACCTGGGCTACAGCGTGTCTTATACTGCAATCAACGACCTTGTGAATAAGCTGCATAAGTTCAACCTTATGTGCGGGACGATTAGACAAACCCTTAAGTCAGCAAGTGAAGAAGCGTGCCTAAAATTCTACAAAGCGATGGGCCTTCCTACACTTCTTTATGGGTTTGACAATTGGAATTTAACAAAAGGCCAGACCAGTCGCATCCAAGCGGCTGAAATGAGATTTCTCAGGCACGTGTCAGGGTATACTCTCCGTGGTCATAGGGAAACACAGATATACGGCAGGAACTGAATATTATGAGTATACTCTACAGGATTACCCAGTATCGACTGAATTGGTGGGAACATCTTTGCCCAATGGATGACTGCCGCATCCCCAAACAACTATGGAACTGCCGAGGGGACGGAGAGGTGTGGGACGTCCAAAGAAGCGATGGAGTAACATATTGGAGACCGGAACAAATTATTCTTGGTTTAACCCGTGAAGATGATGATGATGACGATAAAAGGGACACGACTATTAAAGAAGTCGTGGAAGTCAGGCTGTCAATGCGGTTGAAGGTAGTATAGAGTTCAGGCAGTTAATCTGATACGGCAGGAATGGGAGGGGTAACCAGCAAAAGTTCATGAAAAATAGTCATACTCTTCAATCATACTCACAAAGTAAAAGAAGAAATCTATCTAAAACGTTGTGTTTACAAGGAATTAGCCAGATTATGAAGATGACTACTGAAGAAGAATGAAGAGCCAAAACGAGGTGGCGATCAAAGTGATATGATATTTTGCGTGCTTTTTTTTTTTTAAATTTATTAGTCTCACTATGAAAGAGAAGTAGATTGCAGTCATACATTTTTCTAAAGACATATTTCCTACATGTGATACACATTATCAATTCATATATTCTTATTCATATCCACAACAACAAAATGTACACATTTTTATATGAAGGAATATACTACAAAAACCTAACAAAATTTATCGTTAAATTTAAGTTACAAAATTAGAAAATTTATTAGACAAATTTTAAAAATTTACCTCTCTACTATTTTAAAAATTAAGTACTAGAAAATTACATACACATTTCTTATATGATAAATTTATATAATAACACTGCTTTAACACACATATCAAGCGAGGTATTTAAATTAAAAAACAATTTCGGGTGGGATATATTTTTTCAAAATATTGGCCAAATCCCATCTAATAGAAGGAGTGATTATTTCTTATAAAAGAAAAATCTGTTGGTGTTTTCCCTAACTGTTTTCTTTATCAACATTTAATGTTATTTCCTCAGAGACCAACGTTTTAAGCAATAATTCAAAAAATTGTTATGCCGAAATGAAGAAGATTTTATCTTGTTTTTGAAATCTTCTTCCGTATTGTAACGGAAAATTTGACCTAGTTATAATTTTAAGAAATAAGCTATGCTAAAATAAAACTAAGGGTGTGCGTGAGAAAGTAGAGAGGCGTGAGAAAGCTAGGTGGGAATAATGTGAAAACAGAATTACTTGCTAAAAGCTTAATAATGCATGTACGGTATGTTGAGGCACGATTTGGGACACTATGGCCATAAACTGTATTATGTTCAGAGAGTAAGGGTGTTTACAAAATGTTGTAAAACCTAAGTGCATATAACAATAACTGGCGTGTGAAAGCGATGTCGTTGTGCAAGTGAGAGAGAATGAGACGCTACTTTCTGTAAACACGTGTGCGCGAAGAAACGTTAGGCGTATTGGAAAAAGCGTCATACGCTACGCGGGAAGTTTTAGTTAAGCGGATTGGTTGAATTCGTATTTAGCGGTAGTTTGGACCTATCAGAGCATTTTGTTGTAGTTCGTAAGTAAGGGAAACTTGAAGCATGTATATATTGTGAACTTGGAGTCTTCTTTTGGGCAGTCTTCTTAAAATCGGAAGAATTGTACGGAGAGACTCGTGTACGTTGTTTTTGCGTCAAATAATATAGATATTTTAATAATTAAAGAAAAGAATCAGTAAATTTCTCAGAAGTAACAAAGTACGGGAACACTATAATTATTAATATTGAAGTTATAAAGAAAGCTTAAGAAATCATAATAACTCAAAGAGTATATAATCGAAGTTAATAATAAATAATAATAATTAAGAAATACATACGAAGTTCTGTTAATTCTTTAAGTAGCGGTAATTCGCGGAAGGAGGCGTTGTAGTTCAAAAGGAGTTGCGACGGTATAAATTAGTCGGGCCAAACGCGACGTGAAGTGAGTTAAATGCACTTAAGTTAATTTTGTCATCTTTGTGTCCAGTGTAATTATACAACATAGTTACAGTTATAATCCACATGTTAGTATAGTGCACTTGTGATAAAGTGATTTGTGCAAGTTTAACCATAATCAACACGACGACGGCTGCTGACGAACCACCGATCTTCAATAACTTCAGGACCACGCACTTGGAAGGATTTATGCAAGTAAAGAATACTGAACATTTAAATTATATCTATTTTTGATAAATAAACATATGTTGTTATGCAACATAGTGACTCAATCTGTCTTAAGAGAACTCACTGCTAGTAGAGTCGTATTTAAATTTGTCAATAAGTAAATTCAATTCATATAATAAGATTTTAATTTTGTAATATATAAATACAATTTGTAATTAAAGTGATTACCATACTTTGATTTGTGTTTATTATTACTGGCGCCCTGAGGTAAATCAAGAGTCGGTACACTAGAATAAGTACCATAAACTATTATAAAAGTTATTATATATTATATTTGATAAAGATAGTTTGTGAGCTTATTTTTAACATGCTCATAGGCCAACATTAATTTTCAAATCAATAATTTTAACTCTTTTACAAAGGCCTAGCAAGAAGTGTATTACAGTATGGACGGCGTCAAAAATATCTTGTATGACAGAGTTTCACTTATATTACAATGAGTATTCTCAGGTTTAAGTGACAAAAACGCCGGCAAGCCGTCATATAGTGCAGAAGTAGTGTAGTCTCAACACACTTTTCATAGAAGAAAGAGGGTATCTGATGACGAACATTTCCTCGAGGAGAAAAAGCACCTAACTAACGCTCTCGAATGGAACGGTTACAACAGGGACGCTATACGTAAAGCGTTTAAGAAACCCGGAAAACCTTCAGAAACACCTGCAGCAAACGATAATAACCACAAAGCATTTTTACCGCACGTGAAAGGTACCGCAGACAAAATCAGCAGTATGTTGAGGAAATACGGCATTGAAACTGTGTTTCGACCACATAAGAAGCTGTCACAGTTTTTAAAACAATCAAAGATAGAATCCGGTTCAACACTGAAGGTATCGAAAAATTCCATGCAGTTGCGTAAAGGTTTACATATGCCAGTCGGACCGCCTGATTTCCACAAGAGTGCAAGAACATGTCAGACATACGAAGAAATCGGCAGTTGAAAAGTCTGCGATTGCTGAGCATTCAGCCTTAACGAATCACATGGTAAACTTCGAAGACGGATCTGTAATAAGATCACGTAATAGGCATTATGACAGATTGATCCTAGAAGCAATAGAAATTAATAAACACAAGAATATTTTCAACAGAGAAATCGCCACACATAGTACAAAAAAAAACCCTTTACTTTCTGGTTTGACTGCACGCGGGTTGACTGACCGGACAAATAATGCACAAAGCGCAACGCCCACAGGGCAGGGTCCACTTACCGGACAACCCACCACCACCTCTACACTATATAACTGAGTCCGCTTGCCGGCGTTTTTATCACTTAGACCTGAGGATACTCGTTGCAAATGAGTGAAACGTTGTCATACAAGAAATTTTCGATGCGGTCCATAGCGGAAGAAGATATTAAAAACATAATGGACACCGGCCGCGGAAGCCTACGTGAGAACAAAGATTTTATCTATCAATACTAACACTTTCAGTTTTTTAAACAAATAAAATGCAAAGGTTTTTAAAAAAATACAAAAACTTGTTACGTTTCACATTTTTTGTTTAACTTTGGCAGCTGTTTCAGCTTATCAAGCTATTGTCAAAGAGATCAGTGAACATCTAAAGTAACTCAAAAGTAAACAGATGATTAACTGCACAACATTTGCTTATTTTACTCTAATAATACAAAACAACTATAATTTTATTCCGTAACTCCGTACCATAAATACCGTAAATATCATTGTATTTGTTCACTGATCTCTTTGACAATAGCTTGATAAGCTGAAACAGCTGTCAGAGTTAAATGAAAACGGTGAAACGTACCAAGTGTTTATATATTTTAAAACCTTTATATTAATATTGTTACGAGATTACAGAACAATCTACGTGTTTCTCGAATGTTCCAGTGGAACCGGCTGTAATGGTGTGTGCGTACGTGATTCTCAACGCATTAGCTAGACTGTGCAGAGTTCCCGCGGCCACGTGCACTGTGTCAAGGCCGCAATGACTTACGCTCTAACGTTTTCCTTTATTGCTGATGCGTAGTATCGACTATTCTGGAACAATTCTGCTATCTATTCAAACGACGACAGCTGCGCTTAGCAGTCAGTTTGAGTCGCGATTTATTGGAGTGCGGTTTGTAGTATTGTGGCGAAGTGTTGTGTGCTTTATAATAATTGTGCGGGACAATTGTGTTTTATGTTAGTAGACATTTTTATTGCGTGTGAACAATTTTTATTTGATTTGTTGTAAGAGACTATCTTGATCATTACAAACTGTTTAATTGTGATTGTTAAAGCTGGTGATTAGTGACTTAATTGGTGTCTTGTATTTTGTTTTCCACTGTACCATACGACGATCAGTAGACCGTCGTAACAAATATGTTTCACCAAGTGCCCAAAGAGTCATCAATTAATATCAAGAAAACGCAGGCAGACAGTGTCGAAGGGAGAATAGAAATCATGTCTTGAGAGAGTGTAACAGCGTGTTTTACGCACACACATTGTCTGTTGCTGTCTCTCTTACACTTGTCTGTGTAAGAGTTTGTAAAATGGCTGTCGTTTGTGTGATTGCAACACCGCGTGATTGTGAGTCAATCCACCTACTGGCACGGCTTCCATTCACCGTTAGAATAAACGTAGTTTTGTGCTTTGAATAGATTTACAAAAGCGTTTGATACATTCTAGCTATACTTTGACGCTATATTGACTATGCTATTGTCGTTATTTTTTTTTTTAATTTAATCTGATTACACGTCACACTAAATTTAAATTTTATATTTTTGTAGTCCGTTGCTTCTACATACTACAAAAATATAAAAGTTTTACGTATCAAAAACCTTGTGATAAGTAACAGAATAATAGAGCAAGTAATGCAGATAGACTACTAAGGAACAAGGCCAACGAGTAATAGTAGGGCAGATGAAGAAATAGAACATCAAATTGATGAAAGCAAGAAAATTGCTGGATGCACGAATAAAGTCACATTTATTTGCCCGAGTGGCATAATCCAGTCACAGGATTTGTTACTTTCAACTTTAGTAACACTTTCAATATACAGAATAAAAAAATTATATTATATTCTAACACTACTATTAATTAATGCTACTACATTTGTTAAATGGAACCTGCAAAGACTCTGGATTGCAGATATCCACAACTAAAACCAAGGTGATGGCTTTTTGTGGAACTGATCCCGTACGGGCAAAAATTGTTATACACTGTTGTGCCGAGTCTAGGATAGATTCGGCGCGTATTCACCGTTTAACGAAAAAGGAAGTAAAATACTGTACGGTATTTAACGCAGCAGCGGTAGAGATAAACCAATCTGCAGTTTTTATAAACTATCTGTAACGGGTTTTACCATTTAGAGCGGCTTGATTAGTGCTGCACTCTAGCGTGAGCCACGGTTTGCGAGTTCACAAAGCGTAACTGGCTTTCTTAAAATCTTTGTCTCGCTCCGAACGTCGTCAAATTAGCTGCGTCTTTTTCTCCGGCAGAGAAAGAAGTTTTTTTTGTTGCACCATTCTTCCACCTATGGCAAGCTAAACGATCACAGAACTGCGGTAAGTTTCGGCAATATTATTATGTATATATCTATTTAAAGTTTTACTAATGAAAATTGTTTAATAGGCCACATTAAGTTGATGCAGATAACCTGTTCAGTCACCTCACGTTGAGTTGTGCAATACGTAATTTAAAGGTAATTTTTTAAAAATATAGTAATACTATATTAAATTCACATGTCAGAAAGCTTACTAAGGCACCAATTGAGAAGAATGTAATTGCCAAAAGTATTAATTTAATAAGTATAGATATGATTGTAGTCAAGTGACTTTTCGGACCACCGTGGCAGAAATTCAGTTATGTGTAAATTTTATTAAAAGTGTAACGAACCGAATAATTAGCTAATCAAAATAGAATTATGTTAACCAACATGGGTAAAGTTTATTAATATGAAATTTCACAGAGCTAAATGTTTTCAAATAGGGCCTGTTGGCCATATAACCTTGCCAAGTGTGTCAAGTATCATATTTAAATAGCCCTAAAGCTGTGTTAAGATTATATATGGGTTTTGGGTGTGTGTGAAGTTTCTGGGAGAATTTGTTTGTGAACTCTAGCTGATAATATGTTGTATGATCAGGGTCTCCCGATGAAGACGGGGACAGCTCCACCAGCCTGAACATGTAACACCTAGATTCTCTCTCTCTCTCTCTTCATCTGCCGGAGGAGAATGGCGATGGCTAACACAAACACCCTATCATGAAAGCCAGATGATCACCACTTCACACCCACGGAAAGGAAAGATAAGGTGAACTCAATCCATATGTAATCTTTACACATTGTGATGTAACTCAATAAAGCCAGTGGACATTCAATCACTCAACAACATGACTTTCAAGTTTTTAAACATTTTAATTGGGTCCCCGATTAACGGGACAGAATAGTGCGTGAACTGGGAGGGAAATCTTTTGTAAATTTTATTAATTTGTTTGTATAATCTGTGAGCTCAGAGGCTGACATGCATCTTTGGCAGCTCACCATTCAAACGTACAATTCCTTCTTATTTTCAGTATAAGGGTTTCATTACTGCTACTAATGCATTCAATCAATTTGTAATTTCTCTGTTTCAATTTAGTGTTCATTTTATATATATAATTTCTCATTTTTAAATTCAGTTTGGATTATATAGGAATAGAAGTTTCTGTGGTAGTTAAGTAGAGTCACAAGTTTAATCCTGTACAGGTGCATGTCCATGCAGTGTTAAACATGCTGTTGAGACAGGTTGAATTATGCACTGACTGGCCCATGAACATGTCGGTCTCTGGGCCAAAATTACTTTTAAAAGGGTTATAAGGTTCATGACACATTACTATTTTCAAAACTTAACAATATTTATCAAAATTTAAATCTTCTAATTAATTATAATCACTGGGGTGTTCACTGTATTCTAAATTTTATTTCTCCCAGTCTAAGTGCCCAGTGGGGCAGTATTTTATAATAGTATTAGGCACTTGGCCAAATTTGTGAATTTATTATGTCCTGGGGACTACTGGTGTTGCATATATAATCAGATACACATGTAATGTGTTATGCACGTATTAAGAATTAAAACCTGACATGGATTTTCATAAATTATTAATGATGTACCTCATGGGGGTAGAAAAGGGTGTGGCAAGAGATCTATGTAATAATTGTCCTGTATTGTGGAACATGTAGATGTATTGTATATTCGTGTGTCTATTTTGTGGGGTTCTATATGTATTGTACATTTGGGTGTATTTTTGGGGGAGTTAGATATAGGGCTTATAAAAAGAAAATATAAAACATAGGGTTATATATACATTTAATTTCTGATGACAATTAATTAATTCTATCTCTATTAATTTTTTAATTAATGTTTTTTTAAGGAGAGTTAATTTATTTTAATTAACTTTAATAAAGAGTATGTAGATTTGTCTCTATTTAATTTTAATTAATTTTTTTAAGAGAATTAGTTATTCTAATTAACCTTATCAAGAAGTCTATAAATTTTATCTCATTTAAGTTTCAATTGTTTTTTTTAAGAGAAGATAGAAAATAAATTTTGGATTTATTAATAATTTCAAATAACCTTTTTAAAGAACATAAATTATTTTAATTAACAATTTAAGGGGAAAATAGATTCTGAATGTTAGATTTATTGATTTTGTTGTTAATATTTTTTAAAAAAGGAGATAGAATAATAAAAGGATTTTATTGATTGTTAATTTTATGAGTTTTAATTGCAAGTCCCGTCTCACTGGATCCAGTGCATTTTTGGCTTCTCTAGGCTTTGGTCTAATTTTAATTAACTTGTGGCCCCTCTTTTGAAAAAAAAAAAAAATTTCAAAAAAAATAATTTTTTTTTACCAGTCTAAGTTAAAGCGGGGTTACACTGTACTGTCCTGGAACAAGTTACCAGTTTTGAATACCTAGGCTACAGTGTGTCTTATAATGCAAGCAACGACGTTGTGAATAGGTTGCATAAGTTCAACCTTATGTGCGGGACCATCAGGAGAAGCCTTAAGTCAGCAAGTAAAGAAACACGCCTAAAATTCTACAAGGTGATGGCTCTTCCCACACTTCTTTATGGGTTTGATAATTGGACTTTAACGAAAGGCCAGGCCAGTCGCATCCAAGCGGCTGAAATGAGATTTCTCAGGCACATGGCAGGGTATCATAGAAGAAACACAGATATACGCCAGCAACTGAATAATAGGAGTATACTCTACAGGATCGCCCAGTATCGGCTGAATTGGTGGGAACATCGTTGCCGAATGGATGACTACCGCATCCCCAAACAACTATGGAACTATAAGCCGAGGGTGACGGAGAAGTGTGGGACGTCCGAGGGAGCGCTTGAGTGACCAGCTGTAATATTTGACTATTTGAGACCGGAACAAACCATTCTTGGTTTAAACCTTGAGGATGGTGATGGTGATTATGACATTGAATTACTATTATTAATTGATGCTATTATAAACAAATCTGTTTATTAAACTGATAGGTTACAGTTTTCGTGTCAAAGTCCGTAACAATCTTTTGCTAACGTTTTATGGCTTAATAAACACCTCACACAAGAAGCAATAACTAAGGGTTTACAAAAGGACGATACGTTCAGTAATATCCTCCTATGCATCGGAGACCAAGCCATATACAGCAACGACTTAAAGAAAAAAATAATCTATAAAAATAACTGTATTACGGAGGGTAGTGGGAAAGACAAGCTACGATAGGTTGCCAAGCAATAGTAGAATATGGAATGAAAACATATGAAGAACGGTTAACACAAGGCTACTGAAAAAGGCAAGATATAGACAACCAAACACCAAGAAAAGCATTGGTCGGCCAAGGAAGAGGTGGATGTTTCTTGTTAATAAGGAAGTTAAAGCAGAAGATTTTTGTAGGTACCATGTTTATTTTTCTTTTAATAAAAAAGCTAGGTGTTATGAGAACTGATAAAATTAAAATGACTCTCTTTTCGAGTAATAAAAGAGAGTTGGGCATCTAAGGCAAAATTTACCTTAACTATAAGTTTTTGAGAGTTCTGCTTCTAATCAAATGATGGCTACCGGCATGTATCTTAAATTTACTCCACATCACTTGTATACGCTTATTTAGAACATGTAAATAAAATATACAAAATAATGTACGAGGGCTATTTGTTTTTCAACCTCCGATAGACCAATAAACAGACACATAAATGGGATCAATAATTTTATTATATACAAAAGTTTCATAAACTACTTTTCTACACAGTCACCACCATTGTTGAGACACATATCATAGCGAGGCACCAACTTTTCTAGGCCCATGTTGTAAAATGTTCGCTCCTGCCACACTGGGCTTTAACTCATCATTGGAGTCAAACCGCTGCCCACCTAACCACTTTTTCAAGTCAGTGAACAAATGGTAGTCACTTGGTGCCAAGTCTGGGCTATAAGATGGGTGATCAAGGACTTCTCAACCAAATTCATGAAGCAGGTTTTGTGTGAGTACATCTGTGGACATTTGTGAGTTTCCTATATTCAAGCTTCTGAGTAAGAATATCATAAAGAGTAGAAATAGAAATTTCAGGAAAATCAGGAGAAAGTTTAGTAATTGTGAAACGATGGCGCACTCGAACCATCTTGTCTACCCTTTCAACAACATCATCAGTAACCACAAACTTTCTTCCTTGCCCTCCTTCATCATGAACATCAATTCGCCATTCTTTAAATTTTCAACACCATTCCCGAACTGAACCATCACTCATCAAATTTTCTCCACACACATTACACAACCTTCGATGAATTTCAGCAGCACTATGACCTTCAGCTTGAAGAAATCTAATAACAGACCGAATATTACACTTGGAGGCAATTTCAATTGTAGTTGCCATAATTAAACTGTCGTCACCACAGTAATAGACAAAATAACTATAAAACCAGTGGTTATAGGTTAGAACAAATCCTCGACAACATTAATCAACAATCAGATTGTTGCTATGACAACAGAAACAGGTTTGCCAACTCACCGGAGGTTGAAAAAAAAAATAGCTCTCGTACATTAGTTATATTGCCTAAAACTACTTTAAGATACTTATTTTCTTTTATTACAACTAGTAAGAAACCATTCCAAGATTTCAAGTATCCAAAGACAGGAAATATAATGTTCTGTCAACCGTATTGCTATGTCCTACAGTCGGCGCTACAGTATTGCTCATTTTACCGACATAATTTCTACTTCATCTACTAGGAAAGCCTGTGTAGTAACATGTCGCTAGTAAATTTTCAGGCGAATAAATACACAATTATCTGCTTATATTTTGTAGAAGGAGCCGCGGTACTCCACACTGCCTTGTCTTTGTAACCGGCGTTAAGTTCAATGTACCGGGAAACGTGATCAAGTGGACTGACGTAGTAGATGCCACATTCTTATCGTTAATCTCATATACAGTACTTGAGGCAACACACCTCATGAACTATATCAGCAAGTAGTCTTAGACTGAAGTAAATTAATACGAAAAACATTTAATACACTACAGGCAAAAGAAAACTACTCCTTTGTACCGACATTAGGGTGTTCCATAAACGCTGATACAGCCTCAGTTATTTGTGAAGTTACCTAATAACGTTTGTCAATTAATGTGTCAATGAACACAAACTTAAAATTCAATAGTTTTCGTGGTATTCTCTCTTCCCCCATCCTGGCTACATGACCGGCCCACCTTAGACGCTGTAGTTTTAAGTGTTAGCGGTGGTTCTTTATACATTTGATACAATTCATAGTTTTATCTTATTCTCCAGCCATGTACGTCATTAACTGGTCCCATGATTCTTCGTAATATTTTTCTTTCAAAGATATCGAGAGTTTTGCTGCTTTACAGTTCAGGATACACGTTTCGCAGCCGTAGGTTTGGATTTTATTGACTTGTATATCTTTAGTTTCGTGTTTTTGTGGATGTCTTTAGATCTGAAGATACTTGATATGGCGAAATACGCTTTATTGGCTTAGACTATCCGGTTTCGGATTTTGGCTTCTTCTGTGCCGTTTTTTTCTAATATGGTTTCCAAGTATTTAAAGTTGTCCACCTTTTCGATATTGTCGATTGTTTCGTAGTTTCTTTGTCTTCTTGTGTGCATTAATACTTTTGTTTTATCTATGTTGATTTTGAAGCCTACATTGTTAACATGAGTAAGCAACACTACTCATTCCATAAACGAACAAATTGGCAATTTGGTGCTGTGGTTGGAATACGTTCCGCTATTTTGGATGCTACAGGGGCAGTTTCGCATAGCGTGCATTCCGCTGGCTAACGTCTTGAATGATTTACTGTTTCCAGAATCGAGTTACTCAAACGCCTACATAATGGACTCTACATTCAGCCAAATTATCAAATTATAAATTAACAAAGATTACACATAGAGTGGATTTCTCACACCACACAAACTTACATTCTTTTTACAAATGCTTGATATTGTGTTATTTGCTAAAACGTTGTCAACTATAGAAGAAGCTAGTCTTACTGCCCAAGCATATTTATGGACATCCTTGTTAGGAAAGGTTATGTTTAATCCACTGACTTTCGTAAAAAAAATGTTTGCCATTTTAATTATAATTAATTTTTGCCATTCATCTGATAAGTTATAATTATACAAAATAATATTGGATAACTCACTTCTCATTAGTATTATTGTTAGACGTAATGAACCAATCTGATATCACTATTACTTTGTAAAATTTTATTTGCATCTGAATAAAGCAAACACATCATTTAGCACATTGTAAAAAAATTAATATTTGTATTCTTCCATCCACTCTTTAAAATAATAGTACTTCATTTAATAGAACATATTAATCTTATATTAGATAAGAATTCGACAACCCCAGCTGCTGGAGTACTTATATCGTAGTTAATTTTGTTTAACGTTTGAATCTTAAACATTTGCAGAGGGCTCAATAACTGAGAATGTTGCTGAAAGCTAACCTAACAACAAGGTTGTTTTCAGAACAACAGCTTCTCAGTTTCAATTGCTTTCTACCGCAGTTTCTGAGAACGACCACAGACTTTTAAAATTGAAACATCAAAGGAAATTAGTGCTTTGGAAATACTCTACCGAGAGGTTTTCCGAATTCATCCATTAGGTACAAGCTCCGCTACAACCGACTTCTGAGGCCGGTCAAGACGACCAACACCGTTTTCAGAGTTTACCAATGAGGGTTTGATATTACGCTTCGTGGCGTCGATGTATACTTTCCTGCAGGAGCACGGCTCTCTGCACACACCGCACGTTGCTAGCGGATCCCCTGGGACTTTCACCGATTGCAGGCTTTGTTGGATGCTCTGTGTCGGCGTGAAGACAATGCGCATCCCATTTCGCTCGAGCAACTTCCCAATAGGGGGCTCGATGCACTTCGTTGAGAATGTGAAAAGTATGGAGATCGGACCTAAGGGAATCCAGCTTTCACCATGTATATCAAGAAACGCTATTACTGTTAGATAATATTTGGTAAGGATCATGGTTTTATAAGTGTGAAAAACTAAGAAATATAATAAGTTTTATTAAATTTAACATGTTAAAACTGGACTGTAATACTAAATACATATCAGCCAAATTAAGTCCAATGACATCCTTTAGTTAGTTCTGGTGTTCTTAACTAAACACTCTCATCCCCGCACAATGCTCTGCTTTTACAACACAAAACACCACACAAGTTCAAATGGCTTTGTTCTCTTTAGTCTTCGGAACACGTGTTGATTGTCCAGCAGCTGAAGAACTTCTGCATTTTTGTGGAGGTGAAGCCTTTCTTCATGCTTCTTCCCAAAACTTTTATTCTCTTGTTTAATTGTCGGAATACCTAGATCTCTGTGGATATCAGCATTTCTAACATACCATGGTCCGCAAAACTTTGTTTTGGAATATATAATAAGTGAAACAAAGTATTTGTCAACAGAAGGAGTAAACAAAAGTATAAGATAAGTAAAACAATTGACAGAAGAAAAGAGAGAAATAGTGACTGAGTGGGAAGGCAAGAGGGAGAGGAGAGGAAGGAAAAGTTAGAGAAAAATAGCGAAAAGGACAAAAGAAACAAAAGAGAACAAACATAAATTTTACTCGATCAGGTGATACAATAGTCTATTCAGTCGTGTGTTGTTTTTTTTTGTATATTTCACTTTGCATTATTCCTTTTTACGCGTGCTCAGCTGTACAGATGCAAGCAGCTTACTAGTAGCAAATTGATCATTCCAAGTTTCTTTGAAACAGGAGCTTAAACGATTACGATAAAAGCAGTAAAAAGAGGTATAGTAGAGTATTACAGCTAGTTTTTATTAAATCGCTGATTATAGTACTACTGCCGTATAATACAGATTTATATTGCGGAACACACGTGCAATATGTTTATACAGATGTATCAAGGGGGTACTTTGCTGTCTGCACTACTGCTTACGTATATCAGAATATGAATTAAAAAATACCTGCCGTTTGTCAGTCGAATGCTTTATACAAATTGTGCACGTCTGTATGTGGGATGCAAGAGTTTCTTTCTTACAGAATATTTTAATACAAAGATTAAATATAATTTTCTTTGTAAACAATTTACAATCGTAAAGCAAAGATATCTTTTTATTCCTTTTAATCTTCTAGACAAATGATTTTATGTAAAGCCATTAAAATATTTATGCGTGGTATTGTAAATACTTAAAGAAAATATATATGTGTGCTGCCAACAAACTGCCATTAAACCCAACCCTTCAAAACCTTGAAATAGGCACAAAAATATAGAGGCAGTAAAAGAGTTCATATATCTTGGCTCTCAGATAAACAGCACTAACGACACCACCACTGAAATAAGAAGAAGAATATGTCTCGCAAAGTAAAACATATTATGGATTAAAAAGGCACCTGACACGTAGCTTCGTCTCAAGAAGCACGAAATGCAAAATCTACGAAACACTTAACAGGCCAGTGCTGACATATGCTTCACAAACCTGGACAATGATAAAAAATAGCGAGAAACTTCTAGGTTGGTCTGAAAGTCGGATTCTAAGAACAGTAGTTAGAGGAGTACAAGAAAATGGAATGTGGCGCAGGCGTTGTAATTATGAACTATACCATTTTTACAAAGAGCCGGTCATTGTCAGGATAATCAAAATATACAGGCTAAGGTGGGTTGGACACATAGGGAGAATGGAGACTACGAAACATAATTTTTACCAGAAACCATTGGGTAGAAGAAAAAGGGGAAGGCCCGGAAGTATATTCAAAAACCAGATAGAGGAGGACCTCGGAAAGCTAAACATAAGAAACTGAAAGCCAGGGTACGCAATAGGGAGGAATTGAATCGACTCTTGGAGCAGGCCAAGGCCCACCAAGGGTTGTAGAGCCACAGCTGATGATGATGATGATTGTAAATACTTACCATTAGAAGTGATGAGACACTAGTATTTGAAAGTAGCGTAATATTGTCACTTTGATAGAAATATTGTAATAATTGGTCGTTATTATAAAATATATAAATTAGACTGCATAGGCTATTCTACTGCCACATTTTAGCCATTACAATATCTTGATCATTCTTGCTCTTCTTTTATACGACTTGAAATTATAAACGAATCACCAGTCAGGATGAGTTAATAGCTCAGAATTCGTTGAGTATAGTGTTAAATTTGCCATCTTACGGCAACCAAACCAACAGGATTTTGAAAATTCTAATTTAAGGACACTCTTAACCGGCTATGCTTACCATGTTAAATTCAACAACTTTCAGACCCATTATCACAAAAACTGTTTAAAATTATAGCACGCTGGTAAGCACTTTATACTCTACACACTACTACAAATATATGTTAATTTCCTGATGTTTTAATTATTTTTTTATACTTTGCTCCTTAAATTGGCATACATAAAGCATACTTATGCATAAATTCATAAATTTGCATACTTAATATTTTGTTGTTTTTACTTTATAGTGAAACTGTATGGTTCTAGTAGAGTAGTTATATCACCACGAGCTCAATAGCCATAAAAAATTCATGTTGATAGTTTTCTTGGTTTTTGAAATAATGTATCGTTTATCTAAAAAAAATAGATTTTCATAAAAACGCATTTAAAGATTTTAAAACAATTTTTTATTGTTTTAACTGATTTCAGGTAGTGTAGCCCATACTCGTGGTCTTCAGTTATGTCCATTTTGTTGTCTAGTTTTTTCACATTTGTAGTTGACTGTCTAACCTTATTCATCAATTCATCAACTCTCTCTCAAGGATTCGTTGATTTTTTCATTATCTTATCTTTTTGATCCAATTTGATCACTAATTTTTACAATCTTGACACTTACTTATATATTAGGTTCATTGAAGGTCAACACAGCATCATGTACACTAAAACCAAAGTAGTAAGTCCAACAAATATATTTTTTGGCAATGTATTGCAAATCAAATAATTCAGCGACTAGTTTTCATTCTGTGTACTACTATGAAGACATATTTTACAACTTAAGAAGATTAAAATCGACACATATTGGCGGTATGATAGGCAATGATAGTGAATGCTCATTGGAAGTCACTTTCTAGTGGTAAAAACCACAAGGCTTTACGATTTGTTACAAGGGAGTTACAGCTTTGTAAAAAAATTGTAACATTATCAGGACTAAGCGGCTGAAATGAGATTTCTCACGCATATGGCAGGGTATACTCTCCATGATCATAGAAGAAACACAGATATACGGCAGGAACTGAATATTATGAGTATACTCGACAGGATCGATCAGTATTAGTGGGAACATCTTTCCCGAATGGATGACTGTCGCATCACTAAACAACTATGGAACTATAAGCCGAGGGGACGGAGAGGTGTGGGACGTCCGAGGAAGGGCTGGAGTGACCAGCTGTAATATTTGCCTATTTGAGACCGGAAGAAACCATTCTTAGTTTAAACCTTGAGGATGAAGATGGTGATGATGATTATCAAGACTTTTGACAGAAATTTTCGTACGATCTCATGTTTTCAAAAATAATAAAAAATGTATTATTAGGTATATTCACATAAATTTGCTATAAAATTACTCAGAAAATGTTGAAGTTTTTTTAATAAAAAAAAAACAATTGTTTATTTTTGTCGATTTCCCGGTTACGTTGCTTTACGAAATTAGCCAAGAAGTTTAATACTATTTTTTGAGCGATTGTAAGAGTAAGTATGTGAGTTTGTTTTCAGTTGAGAGTTATTTGATTACATTAGGTCATATGATCGACGTATTTACCAAACTGAATAAGGTCAATCAGTGACCTTAGAGGTAAGTAAAAAACCCGTCGCAGAAGGTGTCAGAAGGTAAGAATATAACCTGTAGGAGACTAACGCGTTTTGTTGCTATTATTATTCATTATTACTGTTAGTGTAAGAACATCCATCACCACCATCATCTGAACACATGGTTCCATCATCTGTCTGTCCATTCTGTCCGTTCCTATGCCGTGTCTTCGTTGCTACTTCTTAACTTTCTACCAATCACCAAATTTGTCACCATATCTCGCTTTCCTTTTTCTAATAACTCCATCTATTTGCTATTCTTCATTTAGCTTAGTAAAATTGCCGCTATTCATTTATTTTCCTCAATAGCTCTTTACTTGTTATAGTCTCTGTCAATTAATCTATAATTAGGTAAGACGGAACGTTCTACAAGTATCTCGGCTATCCCAGCAGAACCCAGCTGTAATGTGTGCGTGTGCGTGTGTGTACGTATTGTTGCTACTTTGAGATGAAAGACAATTACGTGACACTTAGCATGGGTCAACAATCGAGACTATTCCAGACCATACCGGTCGGCGATCTGTGTTCAAGACCAGACAGTTTGAACGGTTTCTAGTGGATTCTAGAGCGCCTGTAATACGCAGTTTGCTCGACACGTCACCCAGAAAGCATTTCAGCGGGGTATGAATATAAACATTCAGCGACGGACAGTAAGTTTACTAAGTGCGATTACTCACTGCGTTTCAAGTGGCTATTAGTTAAAAGTGATATTGTGCGGGATTCTATTAGTTGACATTATTATTGCGTGTGGACATATTTAATTTTAAATACTGTACAAGTATAATTTCGTTGAACCATTTGTTGATTATAAACTATTAATTGTGATGATTAAAGCTGGTGATTAGTGACTTCATTGGTGTCTTGTATTTTGTTTTTCACTGTACCATACGATGATCAGATAAAACAGTCGTAACATCATTCTATTGTTCTTTGTAACAACATTCGGTGCTTTTAAAATATTTTGTTTCTTTGTTTCTGACAGCCCATGTCACTGATAGATACAGTACAATGCTTTGTACGTAAATATTTTCTCAGCTCAATGAGATTTATATGCAATTCTTTTCAAAGCTGGTGGCTGAAACATTTGATAAAAGTCTCTACTTGTGAGCAATATTTCTTTCACTTGAAACAAACAGATAGATTTTAGGAAGAAGCTTTAGCAAAACAATCTAAACTTTACCCTCTCCTTTGGACGTGATAAGAAAGTAAAATATAACTTCTCTACGCTAACTAAAGGATAGAATGGCAAAAGAATAAGGAATGAGCAGACCGGCGTAACTTGGAAGCCAGTAGAAAATTCCCTCTGTGGTAGTGTGTGTAAACAAACGGAGGTGAGAACTAACTAAGCCAAAGAATGTAACAGTAAAATGTAACAACGGAACACATTTCAGCAAAACATGTTTAAAATAAAAAATAATTTTTATTCAGCTACAAAATACCAACTTTTATAAATTACGATTTTTTTTAACGAACGTAAAAAAGTTTATGCATTTTAGGGCAAACGGTAACACTTAAAGAACAACCTTTTAAAACTATAAAATCGAATGTAAAATGTCGGTAAAGCAAACAATTAAAAAAAAAATAATTATTATTTTTGTTTTAGCACTTTCTTGAAAACGACTATTATAAATTAACATCGGTAGTGCCTTGTAACAATCTCAGCTGTCTAAGTCTAAAACTCAGGCTTTCTTTTATTCAGATTGTCAAATTTATATCAGGAGTCTTCAGTCGACACAATATTTATCTCGTGTGTGCGTAATTCAAAATTCACACACAGACCACTGTTATTCCAAATATTTCTTAATGAAAACCTTCTTCCGAGGCTGCTTGTTAGGTCTTTTAACGTTGCATTTTTTGAAGAGTATCGAGAGTTAGCCGGATACCTTAACCCCCAACCTGGAGGACAAGAATTTTCTGTTAGGGTCTTTTCCCTTAGCTGATTTGTTCGAGTTTTTAAGCGCCCGAAACTCGCTGGTCAACCTCTCTCATCTGTTGCATAACGCACTACAATAGTACGTCATATATCCAGGGGCCACGCGCCATTAACGCTACGACGGCGTGAGAGTAGGATTTGTTGGTAGAGCTGAGTTTGATTTCTCAAACCCCTCACTTACTTGCCAGGAAAATGCAGTGGGTATTTCTTAGAATTTTAGTACTATGAAGGTGTCAGCAGCCTACATAACCTCCAACATCCTTACCAACCTTTGGCCCCCAAGTTTGAGTACGGAAATTATACGACAATTGAATACCGTGGAAATGAATTATCTCCATAGAAGTGCCAGAGTCTCACGAAGGGAGAGGGTATTTCCAACACTTTATTTAATTGTCAGTTTGTAATATGCTTTTCTGTCTATGTAGTCAGTTTGGTTTGTACACTTTTGCACAATATTAAAGAAATTTACATTTCAATTTAAAATATTAGCAAAATTTAAAATTGTATTTTTCTACCACACATTGTTGTTTTAATTGAAAACCAGATTTCTTCAACTATTTTCAGTGGACTTTGATTACATACAACTTCGCACAAATCAGCGATTTACAAATTTTGTTTCATATATTCATATCTTTGTATATGCCAATTTAAGAAAGTAACATATCCTGAATACTTTCGGAGTTACTAAAGTCAGGTATATTACCAAAAGAAACCGATAAATACCAAGTTTAAAAAAATGTAGTTCAAGACATTAGAAGAAAAAGAGGACCGTGGTCAGTTGCGACACAATCATATAAAACCCGGTTAGTTGCGACGGAGGTAGAAATTTGAATCCAGTCAATTGCGATCACCATCTTTGTCACTACTTATTGGTACACTGCAAAATACTTCGTTCTTGACGAGGACTTTCGGTGCCTCCACCATCTTAAACGACCGTCGTTTAAGACCTGAAGATGGTGGAGACACCGAAAGTCCTCCTCGAGACGAAGTATTTAGCAGTATGGCAATACGTAGTGACAAAGTTGGTGTTATGATGGCTGCTAATAAAACTAAGAAAACTGGAATTGCGATGAATTGTATTTTTTAATGTTATAACAATAATAATAATAATAATATAGAAATAGCCTTTATAATTCTAGGTGATTATAGAGGTACTTTTGTTAAAATAAATTTAAATTTTAATGTAACAGAAGAAGTTAAAGATGGTTGTCTTATTTAGGCAAAAACAGAACTGTACAAAAACAAGAGTTTATTCAAAAATAGTACTGTTGCAAAATTTATATCATTAATAGATTTCACTAACCTAACTTAACGTAACAAAAATATTGGAAAAAAGAAGTTACTGGCACAAATAAAATGTTTCCAGAATTGAAATTTAGCAAGGTTCCTAAATGACAGATTCGGTCAGTAAGTGAAAGTGCGTTGGCGCATTGACCGCGTAAGAACAGCCAAAAACCTTATTGCGTTGCAACTGACCGAGACGGCCATCAACAGGTCTACTACTTTCTTGCTATTGTATAAAACAATATTTATTGTTTGTATTTATACATATAGTATGATTTTTAGGAAGAGCTATGTGGCACTGTGATTGTAAAATGTAATTAAGCTTTATTGATAGTGAATTTAATTACATCTTTTGTAATTGTATCGATCATGAATAGAGTCGATTATCTGACCACGTTCAATTAGTATAATTAATGCAGGCCAAGCTTTGTCGTCTGTACCACGTGTTTGTTAATGTACTGTTGAATGAACAGAGAGTTCTCTGTACTGTTCTTAGTGATGAGAACAGATACAGTGAACATTTCTACAACACTGCACAAAACACGCCAACACACACACAGAAATATGCATTCGTTACAAATATATTTAGAACTTACTTATACAAATATAATTTTGCGTTTTTAAATTTTAGAAAATCAGTAAATACTGTATGCCTTAAAAATTATTTTTTAAAAATTACAAAAGTTAGCATCACGTTTTACATAACCAGTTTTATTTGCTTGAAAGTTATGAAAGAGATACGCAAAGAAAACAGTCAAAAGTTTTTGTTGGTTGCTGCTTGACAGTTTAATTTAAATTTTCAATGTGTAGTCTTCCGTGAAAATAAAATGATCTGCTTATAATCTGTATTGTTTCCAAACTTTGACCAATGCAACGTAGCAACGTTGCTTTTAATTAATAAATAGGAAAATGGCTGAATATAAAAAAAGAACTGTTTATATAAATTTTTAATATTGACGTTCAACTTCAGAAATTCTTACTATAAAATTACAAGATATAAATGTGTATGTACACAAAGAAGCCAGTAAACATTGTTGATCGTCTTTTATCAAGCAGGAAGATACAGATGCGTTTCTAAGAGTTACTCTGAATGCTAATTCAGATCCTATAGTGGCGTATACACATAAATTATATTGTCTGTAATTTAACTTTAAATACTGATACATTAATTTGGACATCAAGAGATTCACTTTCGTGATGCTACCAGTAGTATACACGCAGACTAACTCAAAAATATTAATTTATTTAAATATGTAAGGACTGCCTTTGCGCAGGTCCTTAAATGGCAGATTTAATTAGTATTGTAAATGAATAAAAATGGTTAAATAGTTATAAAATAATTCTAAAAATTCAAAATTCAATATTATACATAGTATCTACTAAACTGAAAGAATTCTCCAGAGTTGAATTAAACTCACCTAGCTACTTTAAGGGTTATAATATACTAGCTGTTACCCGCGGCTTTATATATTTGACTTTTAATAAGTATTTTAATATAGTTCTTAGCTCGTATAAAAATATTTTACTCTTTAGTCAAATTCTCTCCAAAGATGTTTTCAAAACTTGTACTACTTTAACTTGTACTAAATTATTGGAGCAACAGCATTTGGAGATTTAAAAGTACCCGTTTATAAAGCCATTGGAGATTTGTATAAAGTACCTGTTAAATCAAAAACGCTAAATTCTTTAGTTTAATTTTTATTGTGTTAAAAGCATTGTATAACACATTAAACGTTGTTTTTCTCAACCATGGCTTTTATTTATTTCAGTAGTAAACTAAAAACAAAAAACCTTTGTCACCTAACCTCACAAATGGAAACAACACGTATTTTCGCTTTGCATTAAGCAATAGGGCAATTTAAATTAGTGCACTTCTTGTTTTTCACATCGTAATATTGATGAATACAATCGCATATTATATAAAACATCAAAAAATCTACTGCAAAAAATGGATAAATGTACAGTTCCAATCCCGCAAAATAGCTTTTGTTTATTTACTTGTTACTATGGTAGTTAAGTAGTTAATTCTGGTCTCCATGGTGTAGTTGACATCTTTAGTAGTAGTATTTAATATTTTTCATTACTTATTAATTGCATCATCAGAAATACGAATAAACATAAATTTCATAATCGTTTAAAACAATTACAAAATATATAGACGTACCTGTATACAAAATTGCAAAATATATCGATACAATCGCATATTAAAAACATTAAAAACTGCAGGAACGGATAAAGGTACAGTTCCGATGCCGTTAAATATAATTTCTTTATTTACTTGTTACTATGGTAATTAATTCTGGTCTCCATGGTGTTGTTGACATCTTTATACACGTCAACGAAAAGGATAATTAAAAGGACCCAAATCGTGCGAACGGGGTAAAATATCTAATTCCATGTTAGACAGTGTTTTTGCCTTGTGTCAAAGGTTACCTGTGCAGAATTTGGTACCAATCGGTGTAACGGTGTGGATTTGTATTCAGTACCCGTAAATCCTCAGATTTTGAGTTTTATACGCGTATATAAAGGTAAACTTGAAATTAATGACGGTCACAACCATGTTTCATTAAACCGTGAAGATACGGTGATATCTAAAGGATACTGTGGGTACTATATGTAAGTACCATATATAAAAGAGAAACCAGGCAAAGCCATTACAGCAATGGAACAACCGTCCGTACAGGCGACTACACAGTAAACACTGCTTTGTCACATCCTCCCGATTACTGGACTGTTTCAAACAAAGAAAGGACATCTTATAAAGCTTTCTTAAACTGCACACAGTATTAATGCTTCGTTTGAATATATAGCTCACAAAAGTGTGCTGTATTGAAAAGCTATTTAGTGACGCTATTCGATATTTTAAAAGTTTAATGTAACTTTTTATGTGTGATTTTACAGTGAGTCAAAATTATAGAATATTTTAAATACAAAGGTTTATTGAATTTAAATAAGTTGATTGGTTGAAATATATGGTACGAATGAATTAAAAAATTCAAATAAAGTGAGAAAAGAGAGGAGGGAGGCAGATAGCAAGACCAAAAATAGGAGCCCGCAGGAGAACGTTTAGCGATGGTAGCGAATTGCGAAGAATAGGATTTGAGACCTAGTGTCTCTTGGTAAGTTTTACAGTTTACTATTTATCATTGAAAATTGTTTTAGCCTATTAAGCTATTCTCAAAGAGATCATGGAAACAACTAAACAAAGAAAGTTAGGGTGGTGGACATGTATTAAGGGTGTGTATAAAGACATGCGTGTGGGGTGTGTATGTTGTAGGGGATGGAGAAGCTAGTATAGGTAAGGCACAGTGTCTTTAAGAACTAAGGATAATGGGAAAGCAAAATATAAAAATTAACTAAACTAAACAACTTTTAATAACGGAGATACACAGAATTCAGTTTGTTCGTTTGTTAAATTTTGTTACTTTTGATTTAACGAACGAAGAAACTGAGTTCTGTGTATCTCTTTTATTAAAAGTTATTATTTAGTGTAGTTAATTTTATATTTTGCTTTCACATTATCCTTAGTTTTTACAGACACTGTGCCTTACCTATACTACCTTCTCCATCCCCTCCAGCATACACACCCCACACACATGTCCTTATACACACCCTTAACACATGTTCACCATCCCCACTTTCTTTGCTTACTTGTTTCCATGATCTCTTTGAGAATAGCTTAATAGGCTGAAACAATTGGCAGAAGTAAATAATAAACTGTGAAACTTACCAAGTGTTTGTATATTTTTAAACACCTTTGCAGAAATATATTTCACCAAATGCCCAACGAGTCATCAATCAGTATCGTGAATTAGTGTCTCGTTTGAAAAAGATGGGTATTAAGAGAAATATGGTAAGAAACTACGATATATATTTTTATAGACCGGAAAAAGTCATTAATACTTTCCACGTATGTTTTCCTGTGTAAGGTTATTATGTAGTGTATTTGAATAAACCTTTAGTATTATCGACATGTAATATTGTACTAGTAACTACTGAATCTACATTCAATAGATACAATAACAAATACAATTCATTTTTTCATCTCAGATTATATTGGAAGCACTAACTTGGTATTTCCAAATTAATTTGTAGTCTACATTGTTCTGAAAGAAAAGTATGTTAATAAAGAAAAGACACTGCCTTGAATTAAGTAAATGTATCATTGTACACAATTTTGTCTCTCTACAGTAAGAAATGTTCCTCACAAGACGAAGAAGATTAACTTACCTAAATATTACGTTATCTTTCTAATACTGTTTGCTTACAAACTTTCTTTTGCGGTCAATTACACCACATCTTGACACCGTCGAGACGGTAATGTCCCGGAAGAACAATTATGCAATTAATCACTGTTCTAGCTTGGTCTCGCCCTTGTTGAATTATTATTCTTTTGAACTTCGAAATGAAAAGTAATGTTAGAACACCGTTCTTAATTTTTTATTTTGTAAGCGGTTTATGCAATGGAGATGTTTTACGTCAGGAAGACCAACAAAATTTCATAGAACTTAATTATTAGTTACATGGATCAGACAGATCTGACTTGTGTTCTGGCTTCGAGTTAGGCCTACCTAGTAACCTTTCTGCTAGCGTTGTATTAATTCAGTCTTTTACAGTAGTTAGTTTATCTACTTTTTTCTATCCAGACTAGTGATATTTTTAAAAACATATTTAGGGAAATCTGTAACAGTATAACCTAATTATTGAGAATCGCGTGTAAAGGAATATTTACGTTGTCCGTTGTTATCCTCGTCATTTTCTTCATGCAACCTTACACGTTAAAAGTTTCAAACGGTATGCCATTTTCATAACTAAACATAGATGTTTTACAATTCACTTATTTTATATAAGTGTAATTTATTTTAATGATGGTGGTCCTTTATTAATTAGTATTCAAGTTTGCGTTTTCAGACAATACAACAAGACTTCTCAATTTTACCAGTTAACTAAGACTGTAAGTTCTTCTTCTTCTTCTTCTCCTCTTCAAGAATTGTGTTATAGAAAACTGTTCCGGCAGCCTTCTCATCCTGAAAGGATCCACGACTTTTCTACCAATGGCTTTATAGTTCAGTACCGCTTTCGGCAATCGATCCTCTGACAGCCTTTGCAGATGATTGTCTTCTGTAAATTGAAATAATTTCATTTATGTCCTTTTAACATCATAATGTTTTTAGGGTCATTCCACAAAATGCGTGATGCAAAATGTGTAACGTCATCGAAAAATGTAACGCTCCAGGTGATGTAAACACTATATTTTTTCCACACTTTCGATTCCCTAAAAAAGCCTAAAAATATTATCAAGCTTCGATGTTTCGGTTTCGTCGAAATTCTTGGAATGCTTAGGTGCATAAATAGAGAGAGGGAGAGGGGGGGGGAGAGAGAGAGAGAGAGAGAGAGAGAGAGAGAGAGAGAGAGAGAGAGAGAGAGAGACTTTATTTCTTCGAGTTTTGCTCTGATATCTTCATTCCGTATTCTATCTTGCAACGTATGATTTAAAGTATTTCGAAGAAACTACATTTCAGCACTCTGAATCTTGCCGCTTTCCTTTTTCGTCATGACCACGCCTCACTCGCACAAATCAATGTGGGTATTAGAATTGTCTTATAAAATTTGATCCTTGTCCTGTGCTTGTGTCTTGTTTAATTTCTAAGATTTCTATGAATAGTACCACAAATATTTCTAAATTCATTTATCTTCTCTCTTATATAATATTCAGATTCATAACTTTCTGCACAGCCGATATATTTGAAACGGCTCACTTGTTCTAAAGTGCTGTTGTTTATAACTATTTTAGTCCTCACTGGATGGTCACCTTTAAAGTCCATGCCTTTCGTTTTTCTTACTGAAATTGTCAGTAAGTATTCTCTTCCCATACCTTGTAATCGAAGCATAGCTCTTTGTATATCAAATAAACTAATATTGTAAGTTTTCCTTATAGAATGTTACATTTTAAATACGTTTTTAGGATCTACGTATACGAAATATACTTCTGGAAACAACTTTTCTGGTGTCCTACAATTATTGTACGTAATATAGTATTATATATATATATATATATATATATATATATAAATATATTGTAACGCAACAGAAATGCTAGCATTCATGTTATATAAAAACAAGGTTCACAGAATAATAAACAAGTCAATATCTGACCCCATGATAGAACAAAGATCTAATAATTATATTTATAATTATAGATAAAGGTAAATAAGGATGCAAGGTAGTATTAACAAGAATAAACGAACCTGTAAGTTAAATAATAGTTGATGATATATGTTTAATGAAAAGCAAACAAAAAATGAAACAATAATTTACTTTATAGTATAGCAAATAAGAATTTTGAGTTAAAAGATATTATTTTGTGACAACAAATGTTATGATAAAGTTTATGTTATGTTATACCAAATATGTGTTGAGTTAATGAAAGATAATGAAACAAGATGTATTATTCAATGACTGTTGTATAATGAAGTGTGAAGCAGCTAATTAACGTTAATAGATTTGAATTTTCTTATATGTGATCCATAGGTCAAGATAAAATTGTTATTAGATATGGAAAAAATAATTGTTTATGTAAATGTTAATAGTTAAGATTTAATTATACGTATGAATTTATGTAAAAGGGGCTATAGATGTGTACCAGTTATAAACACAGGTAGATCTGTTTACAATAAAAGGCCTAACAGCCAAAACCACTATATAACCACTCATAACATAAAGGTTAGGTACATCAATTAATAATAATTAATGAATACGATTTGAAGAGCTAGAAAAAACATTAAATTAATAATGATATATAAAAAAATTTATACAAATTATGCTAATACCATAATGCCATGATATCGATTAATAACATATAATATCGAAAGTGGATTAAATATAAAAAAGGAAAAAAAACCGGCTTATATCAAAAAACCAGCAGAATATGTTTAGAAAATAATAAACCAACTATTGGTAAAGTTACATTCCGATAGGATAGCAAATTAATAAGGAATAGACAAAAAATATATGAAATAAACACTATATTCAAAACATGTGGAAGGAAGAAGTCATGTGTTGCTAGGGACGACAGAAAAAGAGGAAGTTGTTGATTTGACAATAATTGCTTTGATGATCTGAATGTGATGAGATTAAAAAACCCAAGAATTATCTATTTAATCGGAATATTTTAAATTATCAGACACGATTATAAAACACAGAATCCTAATGACAATATTTATGACTATCACCAGTACAGTTTAACCAAATAACACTACAGTATGAAATCACAATAGAGAATAAATAACTGGATTCTACAAGGAAGAACTTGAACTGTCCCATATCCGAAGGGAATTGATGATATATTAAACCAAATAGAAAGAATTAACAGTATCACAATTAATAATATTCACTACACCAGAAGTTATAACCTTTCAATTACACGGAACAACACTAATTGCTTCAACCGAGAGAAGAACGTATTTGGATCCTGGAGTTGCAGAAGAAGGCATCAATCGGGCTGTAAACCAATCCAGAGAGCTGTAATTCCGAAGTGGACAGGACAAGAATTCCATTTTATTAAACCGAAGAAAGATAATCGTACGGCATAATTGTCCAGAACAGTAAATTTATCAATCAACCGCCTACACGATTTGCTTCGTTCTAGTCTGGTAAATTATTATTATATTAATCATACTAACTACACAACACTTCAAATTTGTAAATCTTGCATTCTTATCTATGTATTTTTAATCTTCCCCACAGTTACAAGAACCTTCACACCCTGAATTAAATTAATTACAATTTAAAACACACTATATAACTAAATTTAAATAAAGGATCGGAATAATCAACAATCGATTCATGCAATCTATAGCCCAAGCATATGTTAGTTAGAACATATCTTATTCAATGTTAAGGAAGTAAACAAATAAAGAACCTTTATATAATTGCAAAATCTTGTTATTTGGAGTATGGTTTAATGAGCTGGGAATAAAAAAGTAACTGAATAAGTATAGAATAATTGGATAACATAAACATTGAAATAACCTATAAGTTTCGTTGAGCCGATACTACAGCGCATATAGCGGAATTATCTGACACCAAAGAGAGAGCGTAAAAATACAAAATTAGACATAATTCTCTTCAAGGTATAATAGGGTTGGATGAAATTATAGAATAACGCATTAATTGTTTAAGTTTCAGGTACACTAACACTGATATTTCTTAGAGAGCTAAGTTAATATTAATTAATCACATCAATATATCCCACAACTCCAAATATCTCAGATATTTACATAATTAAAATAATTCAAACACACATGGGAGTAGTATAAAAGTGGGGGTTAGAAAACACTTCCGGGTTCCAGTTGAAAACACTACCGGGTTCCAGTTCATGACGTCATAGAGGCACTGGCAGCTGGTGTCCGAGCTGTCCATGTGACGTCACTGTTTTGTGTGTGTGTGTATGTGTGACTGAAACACTTCCGTGTTCCAGTTCATGACGTCATACAGAGGCTCAAGTCGCTGGCGTCCGGATGGCTAAAACCTGTTTCAAGACGTCACGGAGGCCGTGGTTTCTGCATGTTCAAAATTTGGTAGCCGAAAACAATGTGTAGCGGATGGGGGTACCCGGAATTCGGCGGTTGCCCGGACGCGCAGAGGCTATGTCATCGGGTACCGTTACTCGAAATTTTGAGGGCATCGGGTACCGTTATCCGAAATGTTTAAATCAACGGATGGGGGTACCCGAAATTTGTGGGTACGCCCTAACCGGGTTCCAGTTCATGACAGAGGCCCTGGCAGCTGGTGTCCGAATGTTAAAACACTTCCGCGTTCTGGTTTATTTTGATGTAACAAAATAATCGTTCTCTCTCGAAATTTTTTTAATGTCAGAATTTTGGTACCCTAAATGATTAAAACAACGGATGGGGGTACCCGAAATTTGTGGGTACGCCCACATGACGACGACGTAGAGGGCGTGATGTCTGAAATGTTTAAATCAACGGATGGGGGTACCCGAAATTTTCGGTGTCTGAAATTTAGTACCCGAAATGTTTAAATCAACGGATGGGGTTACCCGAAATTTTTGGTGTCCGAATTTTGACACCCGAAATGTTTAAATCAACGGATGGGGGTACACCCTAAAACAAGTCCTGTATGTGTAAACTCTGGACGGGGAGGAGAAACCGTTACGCGAAATTGATCGGTTAAAATTTGGGACAATAGGTACCTGACGGGTTCCGAAATTTGGTGATTAATGACATCCCGACGCGGTTCCTCTGGTACTCAACACCGGATATTGTATTATTATAATGTTTATATTGTGTTAATATAAAACAGATGCATCGATTTGAATACTGTTTAGAAAACATATATTCTTATCATGCGTTACTAAAATTGTTAACTGAATAAATATATTTACTCCTGTGACGATTCTCCTGTAAACCAGTCAAACAGCATCTAAGCTGGTACAAGCGGTGTGTGTGTGAAACACTACCACGTTCCGTTAATGTATTCAAAGAGGAACTGATAGCTGGCGTCCGTGTTTTATAAAGCTGTGTGTGTGTGTGTGTGTGTGTGTGTGTGTGTGTGTGTGTGTGTGTGTGTGTGTGTGTGTGTGTGTGTGAGGTTGACGTAGAGCTGGCTCAGGCAAGCTGTTGTAACTTGCAGCGCTCTTTCTCTACTATAAAAACCGGTTTCTTTGCTGTTACATTCCATGTGAGAGACATACATCTCTACTGCTTTTGCGATTATTCAAGTATGATAGGAATAATTGTTTTGTATAAGGGGTATAATAATAAAAATAACATAGGTTATGGTTTATATGTATATATAATTTTTAATAATATCAAAAGCTTTTACAATCAAATCATAAGCTATATGTTTTTTCCCTCTCTACACACACATGTTCTATATTCACAAGACAATTATAATTGAGCAAAACATACGCCCTCTCTCTATATACATAACTAAACAAAATAGACACTTGATCTATATATATATATATATATATATATATATATATTTACATAATTATACAAAATAATCTTTTTTCTCTCTCGCTTTCTCTCTCTTTTGCAGCCTTGAAGGTTCTCTCTCTCTCTCTCTATATATATATATATATATATATGTATATATACACACATACACACACACACACATATAATTAACAAAATAATAATTACATTTACTACAACCAAAACAAGCCTTATATGTCTAACAATAATAATAATAATTAATAACATACAATATTACAATGTTGATGTGTAATATATTAATAATAACATACTGAATGTAGACACACATCAAATGATAATTAATATGGTGTTAACTACATGTGTAAAATGGTACACCAAAACCTTGAATTCAACTCTTTTTAGTATTTTAGATAATAACAGTGGTAACAACGCTTATAAAGCGCACATCCAGTGGAATTATGCCTTAACCAATTACATTTTTTCGTCAAAATAATTTTTTAAAACAATTGTTCTTCAGAGTGTAAATTCTCTCCACTCACAAGCACTCAGAATGTTACAGTGGTCACCATATGGTGGTGAACGACATACATCTCCCTCGCATTCGCACAAACACATAACATCGAAACAAGGTTTCTGTAACTATGAGAGAAATCTTTTAAAAAATTTAATTACACATAAAAATTTAATTAACACTTTAATGATTGTTTATCTCAACTTTTTATGTTATAAACCACATACGTTTTTTAATAATTAAAAACAGAATATAATTTCCTACAATTAATAATACTTGATCAAATACAAAAGAATGTAGACACATCAAATGATAGTTAGTGTGGTATTAAAAAAACATGTATTCTGAATTAAAGTCATTTTGATATCTTAGATAACAACAGACGCGACAACGGTTACGAAGCGGACATCCGCTAGAGTCATGCCTTGACCACTCATATTTTTTTACTAGCGAGGTATACGCTGTACCAGTAAAATTATACATCATATAGTATATCTGATTAACCAGCTTTGTTTTAGCAATTAGCAAATCTTTTATTTGAAGATATTCAATATTATGGTTGTTACAATAACTAATTGATGTTTTGAAGAGTTTGAAAAACTCATTACGAATAAATACTTTCATTTTGTAAATATTCTTTTCGTTTCGTATTGATATCCATCTACTCAGTGTCTTACGATTATTTCTAAAATTATAATCGAATTTAATCATGTTGCATTGACAATATAATCTATTATTACCATTTATTTCTCTGTTTAAAAGTTTTTCTACAATATTAGATCCAAGCAACACCTTGTTCTTTCTCTGAAAATGAATAGTTAACATTAAAAAACGACAAAAAAAAATAGAGAAGTCTACTTCATCATTTAAAAACATTTTACTATTAATGTTATTATTACTATTATTATTATAATAAATCAATCCTGTTCTCGTTTATTTGGTCTGGAAAAAAAGAGAAAAAATTAATACATAACCACTTCTGTATAAGTAATTATTAGTGGTACTGAAATATCATACTCACATAATCAATATCCAACTGCACGCTCACTTTCTCGTTCGCCAGCGGAGTGTGTGAGGTTACGCATAGTGATAGGACACAAGGCTTCACAGCTTTCAATTGCTCCTCTGTAAATACGTCACACCATCTTTTAGGTAGGTATACATAGAAAAGTTTATCCTCCGGCTGAGGACAGGCTCCGGTATCTTCCAAATCTACCACAACTGACTCCCCGAATTTCGTTTTCACAAATTTCATGTGAATTATATGATACTTTACTTCTAAAGAAAGACTTGACAAGTCTCTTTTTGGTAAAAAATTTTCAACTGTCTTCGCGTTCGCAACGATTCCTTCCATGGCGAGTACTGATGACTGCACAGGGAAACACTGGCGTATTTATTCTGTTTCCCCCGACCACGTTCCTTCCTTCTAAAGCGTCATCTCCTTCGGTCACGACACCCTACCCCGCACCTCCACCGCAACGGTAACGGCTATAATTTTGCTTCCTACCCCACCCCGCGTCGTCACGGGCCACCATCTGCTTTCGGTCACGACCGGACGATGACATCCTACCCCGCACCCCCACACCGCACCCAAAGCCTCACCACCACCCCGCACCTCGCCTACATATTTTGTTCAATTACTTTGTCTGTCGCTCCGCAACGACCGGGTTTACCCACCCCACCCCACCCCGCACCCCACTCGAGTCCGTCGGTCACGGTCACCCCGCACCCCACCCCGCGTCGTCTCGGGCCACCATCTGCTTTCGGTCACGACCGGTCGTACAACACAGGCCCCCGTACCCCGCACCCTACATCCCGCGGGAGGCGACTCAACGAGCGCGCTTCGGTCAAGGTCGCCGGCATCCTGTACCCCGCACCTCGCCTACCTCTCGGTCACGGACACCGGCTGCAACCTAGCTCCCTACCCCGCACCACCATCCCACACCTTTACCCCGCACCGCATCGGTCACGGACGTCGGCTTCCTACACCGCACTCCCCACCCCACCCAGCCCTCCGCAACGCGCGTCATCGGTCACGACCGGACGATGACATCCTAGCCCGCACCCCCACCCCGCACCTCCAGCACACACCGCATCGGTCACGACAACCCCGCACCCCACCCCGCGCAGCTGCTCCTCGCGAGCGGAGCGCGGCGACAGCGTTACCGGTCACCGGACTGTCTATATAGGGAACCGACTACGCGAAGCCGGCCTCACTCCTTTCACAATGACCGACAGCAGCAGCAGCAGCGGCGGCAGCAACAGCGAACACCGTGCTATCAATGGTAATGTAATTACTATAAAATTTATGATACTTGACAATACACTAAACACACAAACAGTATTATTAGATTACAAACACACGGTTATTGATAAGATTTGTAGCGAAGCCGTTGCATTAAATAATTATATAAAGTGGTATTTAGCAGTTCGTGTATCTTTTAAAAAATTAATAAACACCGAAAATATTTATTGTAATGCGGTATTTAGATCACGTACAGAACTTAAGTCACAGTATGACGATATCGATGAACAGTATTCGATAGCTAGCGAGAAAATAATGGAATCCGTTGACAAATTCACGCGTGACGGAAGCGGGTGGGTCGAAAATGGTGTCGAGTCGGTGGAAATAAATATTACAAAATACAATCCTCTTGTGGGGTCGAGCTTTCTACCTACACCATCGAAATTGTCACACAGTAAGAAAGGAATTATTAATGTGAAAAATTTAGAAGATGAAAAGTGTTTCTTGTGGTCTGTGCTCGCCGGTATACACCCGATCGCGTGTAACCCGCATCGCGTTAGCCATTACCTTCCGTACGAAGAAGAAATAAACATGAAGGACATACCTTATCCCGTCGCAGTCAATAAGATAAAACGTTTTGAAAAATTAAACGAAAACATATCCGTTAACGTTTTTGGCTACGAAGGCGAGGTATATCCTTTACGTATTACTGAACACCGCGGTCGAAAGTACCACGTAAACCTACTGCTACTGTCCGACGCGAACACTACTCACTACTGCCTCATACGGAACCTTTCGCGTATGCTTTCGTCGTTGTCAAAACGAAACAGCGCTTCGTTTTACTGCAACTACTGTCTACACCGATTTTCGGACAATAAAGATACTAACGCGGCGCGAAAACGAGTTGAAGAACACGAACGCAACTGTTCTCAGCATGCAGTACAGAAAGTAAAACTTCCTGACGAGAAAGAAAAGTGGATGTATTTTAAAAACTTTTCACTTTGTCACCGCGTACCTTATACGGTATACGCTGACTTCGAATCGTTTATTGTTCCGACCACCGGTAAAAACGTGGCACATCATATACCAGCCAGTTTCTGCTATGTGTTAGTTGACTGGATGGGAAACGCCGTCAAGGAACCTGTAATATACCGCGGTAAAGACGTGGTGGACACGTTCCTTCGTGTGCTTTTAGTCGACGTTCAACGACTCGATAGAAAGTTTAATAAACCGATCCAAATGACAGCGGCCGATGAACGGTCATTCCGAAACGCTACGCACTGTCATCTGTGCAAGCAGCCGTTAACGGACGACACAGTTCGAAACCATTGCCACATAACGGGGAACTATTTAGGCGCTGCTCACAATGCGTGTAATATAAATTACAAAATACCAACACACGTTCCGGTTTTTTTCCATAATTTAAGTGGCTATGACTCGCATCATTTGATGCAAGGTTTCGGAAAGTACAAGGAAGATGAAATAACGTGTATCGCTACTACAAGCGAACGTTACATCTCCGTTACACTCGGTCAGCTCCGGTTTCTCGATTCTCTGCGGTTCATGAACGCGTCACTTGAAAAACTCGTCTCCAACTTATCCGCGGATAAATTTAAAATCCTTAATCAATTTTACACGCGTAATGTTAATTTACTGTTGCGTAAAGGCGTGTACCCTTACGAATACGTTACGGACGATTCAAAATTTGACGAGAGGCAGTTACCGGACCGCGAACATTTTTACAACGGGTTGACAGAGTCGGATATAAACGAAGAAGATTATGCGCACGCTCGAGCGGTTTGGTCGGCTTTCGACATGCAAACGTTCGGTGATTATCATGACCTTTATTTAAAAACGGATGTACTACTGCTTGCTGATGTATTTGAAAACTTTCGAAACATGAGCCTACAGTACTACGAACTCGATCCGTGTAACGTTTTTACCACCGCCGGTTTAGCGTGGAACGCGATGCTGAAAATGACAGGAGTTAGGTTAGAGTTACTCCGCGATATAGACGTACACCTGTACATCGAAAGAGGTATCCGTGGCGGCTTAGCAGCAATTTCTAATAGGTACGCCAAGGCCAACAACCCGTACATTCCCGATTATGACGCAAGCAAGCCGCATAACTATTTACTTTACCTCGATTGTACCAACCTGTACGGAACGGCTATGACACAGCCTTTACCACTGTCCGGTTTTCGATGGTTGGAACGTACAGTGATCGATACGTTGAACGTGCACACGTTACGCGACGATGGTGACACCGGTTATATCCTGGAAGTCGATCTGGGGTATCCACATTACCTACACGACTTACACAGTGACTACCCTTTAGCACCTGAAAAGCGTACTATTACGGACAGTATGCTTTCACCGTACTGCTATCGCATGAAGCTGTTAAAAGACTTTGTGTGTAGTAACGGTAAGGTAGAGAAACTGATAACGTCCCTCGAGGACAAGACAAAATACATTGTTCATTACAGAACATTGAAACTCTACCTCGAACTAGGAATGGAGTTGAAAGCGATTCACCGTGTGTTAGCATTCACACAGTGCGTATGGTTGAAACCTTTCATCGATTTTAATACGGAGCGACGAAAGGAAGCCAGAAACACCTTTGAAAAAGACTTTTTTAAGTTAATGAATAACGCACCGTACGGAAAATCGTTGGAAAACGTACGGAAGCGAATCGATTTCAAGTTAGTTCCAAACGAGAAGAAACTTCACAAACTAACCGCTAACCCCAGGCTACAACATTTTTTCATCTATAACGAGGACCTGGTAGGTCTCACGATGAAAAAAATATCCATTACACTGAACCGACCTTTGTACGTTGGGTTCAGTGTATTGGATATTAGTAAGCTGATTATGTATCGGTTCCATTACGGATTCACGATGAATACGTACGGGTCACGTGCACGTCTATGTATGACGGACACTGACTCTCTGTTGTACGACATTCGCACCGACGATGTGTACAAAGACATGGAGGAGCATCTCGAACTCTTTGACACGTCGGAGTACCCTAAGGCACATCCGTGCTATAGTGAAACAAACAAGAAAAAGTTGGGTACTTTTAAAGACGAAACAAATGGAATACCGATACTTGAATTTGTCGGGTTGCGCGCAAAATGTTATTCATTCGTTACGGCAAACGATAAAGAGAAAAAGGTAGCGAAAGGTGTGCCACGTTCCGCGATAGCTACACAGTTGAAACATCAACTTTATAAACAATGTGTAAAGACCACTTCTCAAACTTATACTACGGCGCAGACTATCCAAAGCGAAAAACATAACATATACACAAGAAAGCTTACAAAATTATCGCTGTCACCATACGATGACAAACGATATGTCTTGGATGACGGTGAAACAACACTGGCGTACGGTCATTATAAACTCTGTCAACCCAGACGCGAGATAATTCAGCAAGCGAGAAAATCCGTTATAAATTATGCGTTCGATATACGTTGATATAAGACTCGCTTGCAGGAGCAACACACTGTCAGTAACGACGATGAAGTCGGTGAGGTTCAGTGAAAACGTAACGGTATATCTCGTACCAAAATTTTGCGATTCGCGTTTCGGGTGGCGATATGGAAAACGTACGCAAAACTATTGCAAAGGAATTGCACAGACCGGTGAGAAGGAACTTTCCCAGACGTGCGGTGGAGGTGAAGGGGTTACACGATCTCTACCAAGCGGATTTGGTGGAAATGATACCGCATGCCAAGTTGAACAAGGGGTACAAATATCTAATGACGGTAATAAACGCATTTAGCAAGTATGCATATGCGATTCCCTTAAAAACTAAATCGGGTGTTGAAGTAGCACATGCTCTCGAACCAATAATTGTAAAAAATAAAATGAAATACCTGCAAACGGATAAGGGGAAAGAGTACTTTAACACTACCGTACAAGCTTTACTAAAGAGATTCAACGTCAAACACTATTCAACGTATAGCGAGAAGAAAGCGTCCATCGTAGAGCGATTTAATTGTACGTTGAAAACGAACATGTACCGCGCGTTCAGCGAGCAAGGCCATTATCGGTGGTTGTCGCTTTTGCCTAAACTGGTGATGGAATACAACGACAGAGTGCATAGAACTATAGAGATGAAGCCGCGACAAGTCGACAAGAGCAACGAGCAAATTGTGTTGGAACGAATAAGAAAAAATATCGTACCGCGGAAAGTGAGCAAGAAACATAAGTTTAAAATAGGCGATCGAGTGCGTATCAGTAAATACAAAATCACATTCGCTAAAGGTTATACACCAAACTGGACGAACGAGATATATACAGTGCACAGAGTTCAGCCAACCGTACCGGTTACGTACTTGTTGAAAGATCACACGGGTGACGTTGTGGAAGGTGGGTTTTATGAACAAGAATTGAGTAAAACCAGCGTTGGTGATGTGTATCTCGTTGAAAAAATATTACAACGTAAAGGTGATCGCGTGCGAGTGCGCTGGCTCGGCTTTGACGGTAAACACGATTCGTGGATACATAAAAAAGATCTGATATAATAACATTACCACAGTATTTAACCGAACGTAAACGAGTTAAGATGAAGATTGAACAACAATCGTTAAAGTTAAATGTTAAGAACGTAGACTCTGCTAAGTACAACGGTGAAGTTGCATATAATAAACACAGTCCACTGTTTCCAAACACAGTTCGATGTATCGTGTGCGGCGGGTTATGTAGCGGGAAGTCAAACGTTGCCTTTAACATGTTATTCGATTCAAACGGACTGCGATTTCAGAACCTGTACGTGTTCTCCAAATCGTTATTTCAACCAAAATATCGTATGTTGGAAGACGTTTTTAATGCTCTCGCTGACGAAGGAATGATGTACTTCACATACAGTGAAAACGATGAAGTACCACCTCCGCACGAAATTGTACCTAATTCAATCATGTTGTTCGATGATGTGGTATGTGAACGGCAGAATAACATACGAAAATATTTCGCTATGGGACGGCATAGCGGTGTGGACACTTTGTACCTTTGTCAGACGTACAGTCTGGTGCCAAAGCAACTGGTGCGTGATAATGCCAATTTCTTGGTTTTTTTCAGACAAGATGATCTCAATTTACGTCACGTTTACAACGATCACGTTAACACAGATATGAAATACGAAGAGTTCAAAGCGATGTGCGCCGAAGCGTGGAAGGATCGTTACGGATTCATAGTCATCAACAAGGACTCACCGATAAACGCGGGTAGATACAGAGTGGGTTTCGATCGTTTTATACATAAATAGAATAGTTTGTGCGAGAAAGTCATCAGTGTCAAGATGGATGACAAGCAATTGACACATGAAATCGATGCAATTAGCGATAACATAAGACAAAAGTATCGCGCGTTGAAACATGACATCAGAGAGAGCGATGAAGCGTTAACGAGAAAGTACAAACCTCTTTTGGAACCGTTAACCCAGATTTCGGAAAAGTTGAATGTCTCCGGTGATAAAATTAAAAAAATAAATGTTGAAGATGAAGATACGAAGACAGCTGTCGAGATGACACCACCACCATCACAACCTCGATTCCTTAGAACGGAAGTGTTGGCACAAACTCCTGATGTCGAAACATCGAACGTGACTCTTGAAGAGTTTTTAGCAACACCCGAAGGTCGACACGAAGCACAAGAACACGTTGAACAGTCTGTCGAAGGTCCGCTCGCGAGGAAATACTTACTACTCGCTTTATCTGATGATCGAGAAAAAAAGATGGATCATACGTACGGTATCCGTAACGTTGCAGACAAATGGATGGTGGGAAATTCGGTGTTGGAGATCAATCAAGACGACAGCTTCTACATAGCTGGAAAACGATACAGGGGTACACCGGGTCTCTACGAACTTATGTTTATGAAAGAACCCAACAAGAGCGTCTATGATGAAAACGATTTAGCAGCGTACAAATCTATACTGTCGGACACTAACGCACATAAACATTATCATTTACCCGGTGCTAAAATAAATACAAACAAAGGTGTAAAGTACAGAGAGATAATCGCCCGATTGTTCCCACCGCGCAGCGGACGTGGTATCGATTACGTACACTGGAACGATCCCAACAAACTGGTTGAACGGTTGAGACTGCTGGTAAGTTCAAAACGCGCCGGTCACACCGGACACGACAACGAAATCATCTCCGTTGTGGAGGAATTACGTGAAGCCAACATTATCGTATAAATTTTATGAACGTCGGTGTAACAACTCATTGACGTCAACACTGTCAACATGTGCGGGTTAGATTTGACACCTGACTTTGAAGTCGAAAACGAAAGACTGAAAACCTTTACATCATGGCCTGTGCATTTCATCAGTCCAACCGCTATGGTTGCCGCAGGCTTTCATTACACAAATGAAATTGACAGGGTTCGATGTTCATTTTGCGGTATAGAAATCTTTCGTTGGAAAGAGGGTGACGATCCGATTGTGTTACACACGCGATGGTCACCACAGTGTCGTTACTTAAAACGGTTAGCACATCATTTGTAGCGTGCAGTCGTACAATGGTTGTGGACAAGTTCGGGAGACATCAAAGCGCCGTGAGCGTGCGACGAGAAACAAAAAGACAATTACGCGATACTGTAGGATTTAAGATTACGAATGATGGGCATATAGATGTTGAAAACAAAAAGATCCGCAATCTGAACGAACCGGATGCAGCAAAGGATGCTGTATCTCTGACTTATATGCAAACACATTGTCTGCTACTCGATGATGAACGTAAAAGCGTGGACGTTAAAGGGTGTAGATTGAAAAATGTTGATACTCCTGTAGACGTTAAAGACGTAGTCAACAAATATTACGTTGATGACAACTGTATACAACACTCGAGTCAAGAGAGAGGTGAGGTCATCGATGCACGAGATCGATGGGTAATCAACGTTCGAAGTCCGGAACAAGCGACCGATGCGGTTAACAAAAACTATGTAGACTCGAACGTCATTAAAAAAGTATCGAACAGCTATTTGTTTGGGCAGAGCTGGTTGTCGGGAGTGAGTTCACCGATTTTTGGAGATGACGCGGTTAACGTAAAATACATGTTGCAGAACACCGTTAGCTTGGGCGAAGATGGTGTTTTCAAAGCAGCGGAAAAGAGAATAACAGACGTAGCGGATGGTTTTGCGGAGAGCGATGCTGTTAACTTACAACAATTAAATGACGTGAGACGATACGTAAAGAGCGAGATGTATAAAGTCGTTAAAACATTTCAGTATCAACTGGATTACTACTTATTGAAATTGTCTAAGCCACGTAGTTCAGAAGACGAGTGGACACTCGACACGAAGGAAATAAGAAGGTTAATAGATGAATACGATAAAAACATAGAAGAGAAAGACTGGAGATCGGTTTACGATGTACAACAACGTTAAGACGAAAAAGGGGTGGGGCGTCGGAAACGTGCTTAAAAACGTTGTACCGTCCGTTGTTTCGTCAGTTATCAATCGAGCGGTGGACGCACTACCTGTCGAATTACATCTGCCGGGTTACAGATTCTGTGGACCGGGCACGAAACTCGAAGAAAGATTAGCGCGTGGTGATCGTGGAATCAATCAACTAGACGAAGCCTGTCGCGAACACGATATCGCTTACGCTCAATACAAAGACAACGAAAGTAGACGTATTGCAGATCGTAAACTCGCGGAAAAAGCGTGGGGACGGGTAAAGGCTTTGGATTCGGGTATCAGCGAACGAGCTTATGCGACAGCAGTTGCAGCGGCCATGAAAGCAAAATCAGCAATAGGAAGCGATCGACGTCGTAAAAATAAAAAGAATGTGAGTAGTCGTGGTCGTGGTGCTGGTGGTGGGATGAAGAAGAGGAGGAAGAGAACTGTCCGAACCGCTAGGAAAAAGAAGAGAACTGCGTCCGGATTGTATCTACGTCCGTACCGAAAAAACTAATTCACATACCGCTCCGCCCGTTGTCCGAAGATGAATTACGTGTATACGCAAAAGAGCTAAACATACCGTATTTTAGAGGTGTTTACATGCGTAACGCATTACCGGATACAGCGCCGTGGAAGAACGAAAGCGTCATCGTAAATTTGGACGACGAGAGCGGACCGGGAACCCACTGGGTATGTTACAAGAAGCGTGGAAATCGAGTACACTATTTTGACGGGTTCGGTAATTTACGTCCACCTCTCGAGCTGATGCAATATTTTGGTGATACAGCCGACGTTCGTTACAACTATGAACGGAAGCAACCTCCTAACACGGTCATCTGCGGTCATTTATGTTTAGACTTTTTATCGTCTTCTGATCAGTAAACTTCAGCATGTCGTCGCTAACGGTCACCGTGACGGGTACCGACGCTGCGAATCTCGTGTGTAACTTTTTCCCACCTCTCGAGTTATACGGTGAATGGTACTTTGGACTATTGGATTTTACATCGTATAATTCAATACCAAACGTTACTGAAGGAAAAAATAATGCATTTCCAGTAAAAATTTCCAAGGATCAGTGGTCCGTCATCAAGTTGCCTACCGGCACCTACGAAATCAGTGATATCGAAACGTATCTGCAGAAACAGTTAGGCGAGAGAAAAATCAGTTTACGTCCAAACAACAACACATTAAAGTGTGAAATTTACTGTAAGCATGTCATCGACTTTTCGCATACACCGAATACAATTGCAAGTATGTTAGGATTCAAGGAGAATCAGCAGTTGGAAGCGTATATAACACACGAGTCGAACGTACCCGTTGACATAATCAAAGTTAACACCGTTCACGTACGGAGTAATATCGTACAGGGTGCGTACAAGGACGGCCAGGACCAGCACACGTTGCATTCGTTTTATCCGACCGTGGCACCAGGTTTCAAAATAGTTGAAACACCGACAAACGTAATATACTTACCGGTAAACGTACAACGTGTAGACAACATAATTTTGTCTCTCGTTGATCAGGACGGGGATTTAGTCGATTTTCGCGGTGAAGTTATCACGATACGACTGCATCTGAAAATATGGGATTGTATTTCGGACAAACGTCACCTGTAAAAAGGGAGTGTGTACGAAAGAAACATGGTAGTCGGTGTTCAACGTTGAAGCGATTGACATCAAGGAACAAGCGTTTCTTACTTTCACTTGGATTCAAATTATACGATTAAAATAATGTCGGGTGAAATTCTAGCTATCGAACGAGGAGCGGCTTTCGATAACAGAATCGTTGAGTTCGAATATCGTACGCACGCACCGTATGCTTCCACCCGATACGGTAACAACGATGAAATACGTATACCCATCCAACAACAGGATGTTTTCACTTTACCGGCGGAGAGTTTTCTGTACATCGAAGGAACATTGACCAAGGTTAACGCTACCAACACAGCGTTGAACGTGAAATTAATCAACAATGCAATGGCTTTCTTGTTTGAGGAGATCCGTTACGAAGTGTGCGGTGTGGAAGTGGATCGTACAAAAAACGTTGGAATTACGAGCACTGTGAAATTGTTACTATCGAGCAATGAGCATGAAAGAAAGCATCTAATCAATGCAGGATGGGTGACGACAACCGACGAGTCGTTGACAGTACACGAGAGTACCGGTGATTTTACGTTTTGTCTTCCGTTGAAAATGCTACTCGGTTTCAACGAAGACTATACACGCATCATGCTGAACGTTAAGCAAGAATTGATTCTGTTGCGTACCTCTACCGATCAGAACGCAATGGTGCTAAAAGAATCGGGTGCAACTGCAAACGGTAATCTCGTAATAAACAAAGTACACTGGAAGATGCCCTATGTGCGCGTGTCAAACAAGTACCGAATACCGCTATTGGAGCACATCGAGGAGGATCATGAACTAGTGATGCCGTTCCGCAGTTGGGAATTGCACGAGTATCCCGTTCTACCGACGACAAATCGACATTCGTGGACCTTGAAGACATCGTCACAGTTGGAAAAACCTCGGTATGTAATATTAATATTTCAGACGGATAGGAAGAACAATATTGCGAAAAACGCGTCGGAATTTGATCACTGCAATTTAACGAATGTCAAGCTTTTTCTGAACGATAAATACTATCCGTACGATAACCTGAACCAGGATATCGATAAAAAACGTTACGCCCTGTTCTACGACATGTATACACGTTTCCAAACATCATACTACGACCGTCGCAACAGAGCGCCTCTTTTGACACCTAATGAATTTATAACGAAAGCACCGTTGTTTGTCATCGATTGTTCCAGACAAGAAGAACCAATCAAGTCGTCTGCCGTTGATGTGCGTTTAGAATTTGAATCCAGTAACAATTTTCCAGATAAAACCACCGCTTACGCTTTGATTATACACGATAGGATAGTACAGTACACAGCGTTGTCGAATACTGTTCATCGTTTGTCATAAAAAAACTTGTTCTCCCCTCTACTAGTTTATAAAGATAGGTATTAGCGATCTCTACATAACAACAACCTCAGTCCTTTTCAACGATGGAAGGTGACTGTGACAGCAGCAGCAGCAGCAGCAGCAGCAGCAGCCATTGTGAGTATAACGTTTACTTGTCTCTTGCATATCCAATCAACTCGTACTCTAAGTTCGTTACCGTCGGACTGTATAAAGAACTCAACTATGAACCGGGTGTTTTGTTTACAAACGGAAAAAAGAAACGTATATTACTTGACTTTTCTGAGTGGAATTACTTGTTGATCTTTCGTGAACAGTTACTATCCAGTATGTTATTGTACGAAGAAGGTGAAAACCGTGAAAAGAAGAAGAGTGTGATGATCAGTCGTAACTTTGGGAAAACGTTTGTTCGGATTAAAGGTAGTAAGACCGAAAAATTTGTTTTCACAGAACCCGAGTGGATCCGTTTTGGTTGTTTATTAACAGTACTAAAGAAATATCTTGTTCGCTTGTTTTATGATCAAGATCACTTCAAGTCGTACATTAATCAGGTAGTAGCCAAGGGGTGTTATGTACCACCATCCTTCTTTTTCCCCTCGTTTTTTCGATTGGAAAGCAGTCGTCACGACCAACAGCTAACATTTGATCGTCTTTACGATGAACTGGTATTGGAAGGAAAAGTAGAGGGGGAATTTGAAAAAATTAACGTACTCGATGCGGACATGTGTCACTCGGAAAAATGAACTTGAATAGGACGGTTATTGCCGAGTTTGAAGCGTTTCGCGGTGACAAAAATGAATATGTAATCAAAGAGTTCGTTACAGTTGATATAACAACCGGACGTTTTGTTATCGTGTTGTTCGCTCCACCATACGAAAGTGCACGACTGCACCAGAAATTCCGAAAAATCAATGACTGGTTGGAAACACATTATCACAGGATACGATGGAACGATGGTAATGTACCGTACAAGAATATGGTACGCATCGTTGCAGACATTTTTTCAGATTATCCTGTTGTCTATACAAAAGGGTTTGAGAAGGCAAATTTCTTACGACAGTTGTATCACCATGGTGAGGTGATTGACTTAAACGATATTCAAGCACCTGTAGTTCCTAGATCCTTTGTACCCATCATACAATGTCCTGTTCCTCATCGTCAACCCGTTACCACTCCCCCCTTACACTGTGCATTACGCAAAGCTTTGTTTTATGCAGAATGGTTGCGGCAACGAAATAAAATATAGTCGGTTGTGAACATGTTTTCATCATGGTGTTAGTGTGAATGCTACGTGACAGAAATGCCCATAAACGTAGAATTAGGTACCGTAGTGTGTGCGTGAGTGTTAACCTTGACTACGTCACTGTCGCGGTAGAAATACTCATAAACGTAGTCCTGGTAGTTCGAGACGGGTCACTGGCACGGTAGATATACCTGTAAACTCGTCAAGAACCAGTATGGGTGTGAAAATTACTCATTACGGTACAGCAAATGTGAATACGCATCATGTATGAACAACATATTCACCCGATTAAAAAAATAAAAAAAATAAATAAAAAAGTAAATAAAAAAATATGTACTGCTTTTACACATTGGCTTAGCATTGCATAATGTATCTTTATTATTATCTACCACTGTACTAGTCAATAGTACAGCGATAGATAACGTGGAGTAGGCCTGCTTTACGAATCTGTAAAGTTGGGGAAACCACGTTAAAAAAAGCGTAGCAGGCTCTCATTCGCCTCCCTCAGGCTGCTAGGAAGAGGATGAGAGGTAAAAAAATAAAAGTATAACGAAATGTTTATTTATTTATTAATAAATAAACTTATATTGTGCTTTTATGATTTTACACATAGGACGACAGTAGATATCACTCGTCCACCTCATGGTTACAAGTAAGAGATGAGAAGTATAAGTACAGAAATAATTACAGTTAAGCGATAACGGCCCCTTGGTGTAGTGGATGCACGCCGGTTTGGTGTACCGGAGGTCCCGGGTTCAAATCCCGGAGGAGCCGTAATTTATTTTTATGTAAAAATTAATATCCAATGACATACCATTGTTACAGTTGAACACATGCGTCATGTGGTCGTACATTCCGGTGTTAAAATTTCGGACACCAAAAATTTCGGGTAACCCCATCCGTTGATTTAAACATTTCGGGTACTAAATTTCAGACACCGAAAATTTCGGGTACCCCCATCCGTTGATTTAAACATTTCAGACATCACGCCCTCTACGTCGTCGTCATGTGGGCGTACCCACAAATTTCGGGTACCCCCATCCGTTGTTTTAATCATTTAGGGTACCAAAATTCTGACATTAAAAAAATTTCGAGAGAGAACGATTATTTTGTTACATCAAAATAAACCAGAACGCGGAAGTGTTTTAACATTCGGACACCAGCTGCCAGGGCCTCTGTCATGAACTGGAACCCGGTTAGGGCGTACCCACAAATTTCGGGTACCCCCATCCGTTGATTTAAACATTTCGGATAACGGTACCCGATGCCCTCAAAATTTCGAGTAACGGTACCCGATGACATAGCCTCTGCGCGTCCGGGCAACCGCCGAATTCCGGGTACCCCCATCCGCTACACATTGTTTTCGGCTACCAAATTTTGAACATGCAGAAACCACGGCCTCCGTGACGTCTTGAAACAGGTTTTAGCCATCCGGACGCCAGCGACTTGAGCCTCTGTATGACGTCATGAACTGGAACACGGAAGTGTTTCAGTCACACATACACACACACACAAAACAGTGACGTCACATGGACAGCTCGGACACCAGCTGCCAGTGCCTCTATGACGTCATGAACTGGAACCCGGTAGTGTTTTCAACTGGAACCCGGAAGTGTTTTCTAACCCCCACTTTTATACTACTCATGGGCATAGGTGTAGTAACAAATTGACGAACCCAACAGTGGGGTTTGAACCGTACGTATCCGATATATAACAAATTGATGAACCCAACAGTGGGGTTTTAAGGAGAGGAATCTAGTTTACCTACAAATTGGTCAGCCCAACAGTGAGGCTGTAAGGAGAGGAAACCATTATATAACAAATTGACGCTCATAACGTGGGACCTAATTAGGTGACGCGAGAGGGCTATAACAAATTGACGCCGGCAACGTTGGGGCAGAAAGAACGAGAACACCGCAACCTTAAGAGCCGAGGGTATATAACAAATTGGCGCTCAACCAGTGTAGGGCTTAGGTTAAGTAAAACCATAAGTATATTAATATTACTTAACCAGAGCAGGCAACTGTGGGAGACTAGAAATGCAATAGAGAAAGATGATACAAAAGGAAACGAAAATGCAAGGACAAGAGAGACGATTAAATTACGCGGAATGGACGACAGTACTATTTAAGATATTCAGCAAAGAGATGGGATACATAGAAAAGAATACCAATGATCACGAAAGAGCGCAAATGAGTCGCGCGAATGCGTTGGGAACACCAGACGACAAAATGACATTGAGAGAGATTTATGATGAATTGTGTGAATTAGATGTCAGGTGTAATAAGGAAAAGACTATTGGGACGACTAACGAAAAAGACGATAACAAGGTGGAAAGGATGACTGAAGAAGATTGGGAAAGATGGGACGATAATGAAGAACAAATGAAAACAAAAAGGACTGGAGTATACGCCCAGGTGACAGAACAATATACTCAGGAAGATTATGAACAATGGAAAAGGGAAATAAGACCACCGGAAAACCCAATACAAACAGAAAACAAAGAATTAAGAGAATGGATCAGGGTGATGTTTGAACTATCCCGAGAAGATATGTGTCAATGGAGGAAGGAACACAATCAAATAGATGAATTTATAGAAATGCCAAATATTAAAAAGCTAGAACAATCCAATATACAAAAAGAAGTAAAAATAGTCAAAGTGAAGCAACAGAAGAAAATACCAGAACAAAAGAAGGAGGAAAGCTTCGAGGAAAGATGGGACAAAATTTTTAAAAGGTTCGGTAAGGTAATCGAAGAATATGATAGGAAAATTAGTGATAAGGAGCGACAACAACTTGGACAGTGGATAGAACGTTTCAAGAAAATGAATGAAACACTAAAAATCACTTCTGAAGGGAGAAAGGAAACAGAAATTAGAGAAGACCAAAATGCAGAGCCATCTGAAAATAAGAATAGAAAGGGCAAGGAGGAGATCCAAACCATGGAAGAGAATAGTCAGAAAATAAGAAAAACATGCAGAAGGAAAATAGTCAATGCCAAAGAAGAAATGGAAATGAGAAAAGGTGGATTAATTAGTGCGTTTAACATCCCAATCAATGAACGAAGGGAGTTATGTAATTGTATGAAATATAGAGGAAACTTCATGAAAATGACCAAAATGAACCACCATGGAATAATTACAAAAACATTAAATAAATTTAAATGTCATTTAAATAAATCCACTATCAAAAAGTATATGACCGAATCAATTATATCATTAATACGGAAGATACCCGTAAAACATTTAGTAAATAGTCCAGATATCGAAGGGAAAGGAAGGGTAGAATATACCAGTGATTATGCTAGAATAGAGGAGATACGATACTTGATAATTCAAAAGGAGCTAAATATAACTGAATACCCTGACTTAAATGAAGATTTTACATCAGCAAGTTGCGGTACCAGATACACGAAAGATATTTATCAAGTATAAAAATTTGTATGAACACTGCAGTAATCCGGACAACGGGTGCAGTCGAATTAATGGACCATGGTTAGGAAAAGAAGCAGTCAACCAGAAAAATGGGACTGATTTGATGAAAACTGACCAGGCAACCAATTGACAAGATACGGAAATATTATAAAATGAATAAATTCTAAAATATAATAAGAACAACTTATTACCAGTCTTGAAGAGAAAATACTTGGAATTTAAAAAGAATTTGAGTTGAATACTACCACTAAATTCTAAAATACAATAAGAACAACTTATCATCGATTTGAAGAAAAAAACACTTGTAAATAAAACAAAATTTGTTGAACCATTAAAAAAAAAAAAAAAAAAGTGTGTCATTCAAAATGAAGTAAGTCTGAATTAAAATATAGTTATGAATAAAGTATTAAGAAGTGTGAATAATGAATAATGAAACCCCAAGATTACAGAAGAAAGCGAGAATTATTATTAAATGTTTATAAAGAAATAGTGTGAATAATGAATAATGAAACTCCAAGATTACAGAAGAAAGCGAGAATTATTATTAAATGTTTATAAAGAAATAGGGTGAATAATGAATAAATTCTAAAATATAATAAGAACAACTTATTACCAGTCTTGAAGAGAAAATACTTGGAATTTAAAAAGAATTTGAGTTGAATACTACCACTAAATTCTAAAATACAATAAGAACAACTTATTATCGATTTGAAGAAAAAAAAACACTTGTAAATAAAAGAAAATTTATTGAACCGTAAAAAAAAAAAAAAAAAAAAAAAAAAGTGTCATTCAAAATAAAGTAATTCTGAATTAAAATATAGTTATGAGGAAGGTATTAAGAGGTGTGAATAATGAATAATGAAACACCAAGATTACAGAAGAAAGCGAGAATTATTATTAAATGTTTATAAAGGAATAGTGTGAATAATGAATAATGAAACCCCAAGATTACAGGAGAAAGCGAGAATTATTATTAAATGTTTATAAAGAAATAGTGTGAATAATGAATAATGAAACCCCAAGATACAAGTTTTTACCTCAAATCTACCTATGCAAAATAAAGAAAGAAAAAAATCATATGACCTAAAATACATACTACATTGCCAAATGATGGAAACAACTTCAGTAAACGATTGAATGTAACCAATGTAATGTTAAAGAAGACAAGAAAGAAAGAGTATTTATGAACATAATTCATTGAAAAATAAACAGCCTGAATAATGAAATACGATAAAAAGAAGAGTAGTTGGGCTAAGGAATATATTTAGTCAGAAATACAGTTATAATGATCATCACACAACAACTATTTAGAAAATATTGAGATCAGAGAAAAAACAAATGAAGAAGATACTTAGCATTACAATCACAACAAAAATGAAAACAAAAATGATTACAAATGATAACTGTCAAATTCAATATCAAGGAATGTTTAAGGAACTAAAATGGAATCACAAAATATGAAGGATAGTAATGAAGAAATATAAAGGCAACAAAGAAAAAAAAATTTTTTCCCAAATATTTATTACTAAATAATTAAAGAGATTGTTAGGAGATTATTATTATATTTTATAGCTGACTGTAGATGAATTCCAGCAGTACTATATTAAGATGTGGTGTGGGCAGCAGAGTATGAAGCCAAACAGTGCCTCTCTGAACTGTACCAACGCATGTATTAGGGATTGTTAGGGAAATTAAATATTTAAGGAATATTAGAATAGTTGCAAGAATAACTTCAGTTTCCAAAAGAGTAGGACGAAGAAAACAGAAAGAAATGAGTTGACAGAAGAATAATTGAGAAATACAGTGATTATAGTAATTATAAGTAGAAGAGATGTGAAACTAATGTATCATTGAATATTGTAGCCAACTATCAACAAATAATGTTCACAGAAATTAAAAATGATCAAGAATGTTAATAAGAATGATGAAATGTTATTAAATAAAAAAAAGTATTAATACTAGTCTAATGAAGTTACATTGAAAATCCCATCGTCAACCATTAACAATGAAATGAAGAAAAGGCATGTGAAAAAGACAAGTTTATTTGACCTAAACTTCATTCAGGTAAACTAAACTTTTTTAGGAGGGGGAGCATATGTAACGCAACAGAAATGCTAGCATTCATGTTACATAAAAACAAGGTTCACAGAATAATAAACAAGTCAATATCTGACCCCATGATAGAACAAAGATCTAATAATTATATTTATAATTATAGATAAAGGTAAATAAGGATGCAAGGTAGTATTAACAAGAATAAACGAACCTGTAAGTTAAATAATAGTTGATGATATATGTTTAATGAAAAGCAAACAAAAAATGAAACAATAATTTACTTTATAGTAATAGCAAATAAGAATTTTGAGTTAAAAGATATTATTTTGTGACAACAAATGTTATGATAAAGTTTATGTTATGTTATACCAAATAAGTGTTGAGTTAATGAAAGATAATGAAACAAGATGTATTATTCAATGACTGTTGTAGAATGAAGTGTGAAGCAGCTAATTAACGTTAATAGATTTGAATTTTCTTATATGTGATCCATAGGTCAAGATAAAATTGTTATTAGATATGGAAAAATAATTGTTTATGTAAATGTTAATAGTTAAGATTTAATTATATGTATGAATTTATGTAAAAGGGGCTATAGATGTGTACCAGTTATAAACACAGGTAGATCTGTTTACAATAAAAGGCCTAACAGCCAAAACCACTATATAACCACTCATAACATAAAGGTTAGGTACATCAATTAATAATAATTAATGAATACGATTTGAAGAGCTAGAAAAAACATTAAATTAATAATGATATATAAAAAAATTTATACAAATTATGCTAATACCATAATGCCATGATATCGATTAATAACATATAATATCGAAAGTGGATTAAATATAAAAAAGGAAAAAAAAACCGGCTTATATCAAAAAACCAGCAGAATAGGTTTAGAAAATAATAAACCAACTATTGGTAAAGTTACATTCCGATAGGATAGCAAATTGATAAGGAATAGACAAAAAATATATGAAATAAACACTATATTCAAAACATGTGGAAGGAAGAAGTCATGTGTTGCTAGGGACGACAGAAAAAGAGGAAGTTGTTGATTTGACAATAATTGCTTTGATGATCTGAATGTGATGGGATTAAAAAACCCAAGAATTATCTATTTAATCGGAATATTTTAAATTATCAGACACGATTATAAAACACAGAATCCTAATGACAATATTTATGACTATCACCAGTACAGTTTAACCAAATAACACTACAGTATGAAACACAATAGAGAATAAATAACTGGATTCTACAAGGAAGAACTTGAACTGTCCCATATCCGAAGGGGATTGATGATATATTAAACCAAATAGAAAGAATTAACAGTATCACAATTAATAATATTCACTACACCAGAAGTTATAACCTTTCAATTACACGGAACAACACTAATTGCTTCAACCGAGAGAAGAACGTATTTGGATCCTGGAGTTGCAGAAGAAGGCATCAATCGGGCTGTAAACCAATCCAGAGAGCTGTAATTCCGAAGTGGACAGGACAAGAATTCCATTTTATTAAACCGAAGAAAGATAATCGTACGGCATAATTGTCCAGAACAGTAAATTTATCAATCAACCGCCTACACGATTTGCTTCGTTCTAGTCTGGTAAATTATTATTATATTAATCATACTAACTACACAACACTTCAAATTTGTAAATCTTGCATTCTTATCTATGTATTTTTAATCTTCCCCACAGTTACAAGAACCTTCACACCCTGAATTAAATTAATTACAATTTAAAACACACTATATAACTAAATTTAAATAAAGGATCGGAATAATCAACAATCGATTCATGCAATCTATAGCCCAAGCATATGTTAGTTAGAACATATCTTATTCAATGTTAAGGAAGTAAACAAATAAAGAACCTTTATATAATTGCAAAATCTTGTTATTTGGAGTATGGTTTAATGAGCTGGGAATAAAAAAGTAACTGAATAAGTATAGAATAATTGGATAACATAAACATTGAAATAACCTATAAGTTTCGTTGAGCCGATACTACAGCGCATATAGCGGAATTATCTGACACCAAAGAGAGAGCGTAAAAATACAAAATTTGACATAATTCTCTTCAAGGTAAAATAGGGTTGGATGAAATTATAGAATAACGCATTAATTGTTTAAGTTTCAGGTACACTAACACTGATATTTCTTAGAGAGCTAAGTTAATATTAATTAATCACATCAATATATCCCACAACTCCAAATATCTCAGATATTTACATAATTAAAATAATTCAAACAAACATGGGCATAGGTGTAGTAACAAATTGACGAACCCAACAGTGGGGTTTGAACCGTACGTATCCGATATATAACAAATTGATGAACCCAACAGTGGTGTTTTAAGGAGAGGAATCTAGTTTACCTACAAATTGGTCAGCCCAACAGTGAGGCTGTAAGGAGAGGAAACCATTATATAACAAATTGACGCTCATAACGTGGGACCTAATTAGGTGACGCGAGAGGGCTATAACAAATTGACGCCGGCAACGTTGGGGCAGAAAGAACGAGAACACCGCAACCTTAAGAGCCGAGGGTATATAACAATATATATATTGCAACGATACAGCCATACGCTGTAATAGGCATTAATTTAAAAAAATTTAAATTTTGTACAATTTGTATAAGTTACGGGTAAATGGACAGTGGACAGGTCTGAGATTGCAAAAAATATTTCATTGTTAGATTAGGGGAGAATTAACCTGTTTCGACAAGCAGTGAACACCTGCTCAATTGTATGTGTGTTACACGTGTATCTTGTGTGTGTTAGTAATGCAGGCATAGACAGGAATCTCAGCAACCCGCCCCAAGTAATTAATAAAATAATTATTTTAATTCACTGTGCGAAAACTAATTAGTGTATGATCAAACCAAAGGCACCAAAGTGAGTGTGAAATTTATAGTTATCCCCAGTGAAAAGATGACGTTAATAGAACACGTTATGCGAAGACAGTGCAAAATAAACGTGCCAAAAAATACGCAAATTACCCTAAGACGCTCAAATTAATATAGTGAGTGCTTATTATAGCTATATATTGATAGCTATATTTGTGCTATCTCGATTCCGTGCAAAACATTGCTATTTGCTAATAATTGCAAATAGATGAAAAGGTTCGGGAGTGGGGGCTGTCACGAGATATGCAGGTATCGACAGGACGATTTTGGGGCCGACTGGCGCGGAATCTCGAGAGGGTGTAAATTAAAGGTTCGACCAAAAACCTTTCTCTTCATTTCAAGACGCAGTTGCAGCCGGACATGCTGTCCGTCGGCAAAACAGTTTATTTTTATTCTATTACAAGGCGCAGTAACAAACGAAATAACGTTCGTTAAATTCACGACAATATTACGGAAAAAGTCAATATCGCAATAGTAAGTCTACCAAGAGTATATACGGGAAAGCTGCTGTAGAGCGACGCTGGACTCTAGACGCATCCAGGCACATGCTGCCGTAGAACGACGCTGGACTCTAGACGCATCCAGGAACATGCTACTGTAGAGCGACGCTGGACTCTAGACGCATCCAGGAACATGCTGCCGTAGAACGGCACTGGACTCTAGACGTATCCAGGACCACGCCAGGACAAGAGGAATGGAAAACTAACTCTGGACAACGCTGGACGCCGGACAACAATCGTAATGTCATCAGAAATCGAGGTGACATGCGTAATGCATTTCAAATGATTTGTAAAAAAAAAAAAGAGCTCATAAAGACGATTTCAAAAACAGTAAATTAAAACAAAGAAAAGTTTATACTTAGTAATAATATGTTAAAAGAGAATTTAAAGTAAAGAGAGTAGAGTTTATTATCAAAATAGATAGTAAAGTGATTAGATATTTGAAGTATAGAAAGATTAATTTAAAGTTGAATATTGAAACAAGGCCAGTCTACAAGAAATTAATATCAATTTAAATTGAATTTTAAACCTTGGTATAGACTGAGCGAGTAGAGGTCAGATCTGAGATAAGACATTTTATTTCAATATAAAAATATTTTAATTTTATAATAAAATAATAAACCAATTATTTAACATGTCTAGATATAAGTTTATTAACATGTTTAGACATAACAGATTTTTTTTAGTATGTGTAATGTTGCATATCATAAGATATAAACATTTAATAATGAGCAATATCGTGACCGACAATTATTAATGATGTTTATGAATATTTATAATAATGAATAAATAATAAGTATGAGTTTTAAATACTGATAAATAAAAATACTCTTATTATAAATACACCTGGTATAATTATACAACCTGCATGAATTACTGTATATCGAATTTACATATAAATTCGTTGTATAAGTTTGTATCCCTTGAACGTGAGGCCTGACATGCCCTCATGTATATGTACGTATATGTAACGTTGTAATATATATATATATATATATATATATTGTAACGTACCAAATTTGGCAGTTTCATAGAGTAACCAAATATTACGTCAAGTGACGGGAGATCAAGAAAATATTTCAGCGTACATAAAATAATGTAGACGTAAAGTGTGTATCTACAGAGATATATTATTGAAAAATTCAAGTACCGTCTGCCTAGTGGCAAAAGCTAAAGAGCATGATAATGTCTTTCGGCCGCCAGCTAAACGCAACATTTGCAGAAAGGAAACAATCAGTCAGTCAGTAACCATAATAATGTTGCGTTTAGCTGGCGGCCGAAAGACATTATCATGCTCTTTAGCTTTTGCCACTAGGCAGACGGTACTTGAATTTTTGTTGCGATGGGGCCGCTGGTATTGAAGCTTCACCGCCGACAGCAACCGCTCGTTGCTGTTCCTTCTCGAGCTTCTTTCGTTCCCGATACTTTCTTGCTCGCTCGGCATTTTGTCGTTTCTTGATCTGAGCCTTCTCGTCGCTGCTATCCATTGTCGAACGCTGTTTTAATCAGTCGCCACGTTATGGTTACTATATACCAGCAGCAGTGTATTTCACCACAACACAAAACAAACCTTTATTTACAACAATCCCAATGACATTATGTATCTGTGTTATACTTCACATTTCTGCGGTGAGTAATTAAATATAAAGAACAGTAGATTTGCATTTACGATGACAAATATTTTAATGAATAGATCGTTAGCTGAATCACATACGAAGACAACCATTAACTAGAGACAATAACCCCAATAACCTATCTACAGCTATGCAGTGTTGTTTGCTTGTTAGGTCTTTAATCTGCGACGACGTTAGCATGTTAGCGGTCGCGGTTTTACTTAACGATTCCCGGCTGGTAAATTGTGCTAACACTTGATTTTAAACTTTCAGGACGCTTTATAAATCTGGTTTAATTGTTTGCAGTGATATTATTTTTAACACATTATATATATTGCGACGTATCAAAACAAACGTTTATTTACAACAATCCCAATGACGTCACGCAAGAATGACGTCATGCAGCGTGATGCGTTACAGTTTACAGCGTTACAGAAATTTTCAAATGATGGCCAGCCAAAAGACATTATCATGTCAAAATTCCAACAAAGAAGAAAGAAGAGTAATATAGCATCATCGAATACAAAGGAGAAAGAAAATGACAACGAGCCAATATAAAATGTTAGAAACCAGGCCCAACAGGTTCCAACCAGTGAGGGGAACAACAAAAATAATAACTATTAAAATGAAAGAAAAGACAACTCAAGAACAACCACAATGATGGCAAAACAACCAATTTATTTATTAATATAAATACTATGGAACAATGACTACCACAAATGGAAATGTTAAAGAAGATAATATATGGATAATACAAGAAATCACCATTCACCAAGTATACAAGGAACTATACTAGTGACCGGAAGAAATATAACGATTATCAACTATGAAGAAACCAGTGTTTAGCATAATTAAGCAATCACAAACAGTAATAGTGAAAACTTAATGTAAGTGTGAGAACCTGTAACAAGTTAACCATTTTTAACCCAAATAAACCCCACAGACAATACAAGTGAGAAGGTTTATAACAGAGGAAAATGCGTTACCATTATAGTGGAAAAATCAAAGATTAAATAGTTAAAATGCACAGACAATTAGTGTGACCAGTTTAATCAAGATTGTAACCCAAAATAGATAATCATAAGACCACCAAGAGAAATATGAGATAGAACAGTAAAATATTTGTTCATAGGAACTGATAATAAAAGCTTTGTAAACCTTAAAATGAGATATAACTGAATGCCACGGCAAGATAGACTAAAATATAAAGAAAGCCCAAAACAAATAGTAACAAATAAGCTAGTTTGTTAGGTATCAAACAACCAATGTACCAAAAATTAGGTACAATACAACAAGAAATGTAATACTATTAGATTAAGAATACTTGTGTTATTGTTTAGAAAAATAGTGTAATCATGTGTATTACTTAACAATTAAACCATTGTAATAGAATACCATAATGAAATCATAATAGTAGAATCAAATACTGCATAAGAATATGTTGCACAATTGTGACCAGATAACATGATACATAACCTCATAGAAAGTGCACCTATAACATAAAATCATATATATTAATTAAACCAAGCAACTATCAACAATTGTTTCAATCAAAGACTAATTATAAATAATAATGCAAACTAATAAATAATATTTGTACTGAAATACACAGCACATAAAGCAGATTAAATATGATAGCATAAAGCTAGAAGAACAGAAACCCAATATGACAAGTTAGTTAAGCAAAATACACTATTAAAACTTGTTAAAGGATTACTGAAAATAGTACCAGTAGTTAGAAAAATATCTAATACTACTATGAGAACAGATCACAATTATAATAATAGTAGTTTTATAATCAAATTATTGGAAACTAACTGACTATAATTGTAGAACCAAATGTAAACAAACACTATGTAACAAGTTGGTTAAGCAAAATGCACTATCAAAACTTGTTCAAAGATGACTAAAAATGTTATTAGTAGTTAGAGAGATATCTGATACTACTATGAGAACACATATCAAATGTAATAATAATAATTTAGTAGTTGATTTATTGAAAACTAACTGACTGTAATTGCAAAACCAGATGTAAACAAACCCAATACTAAGAATTGGAAAGCTTTCAGATAACGAAAGACTGATAAATACATTAAATAAACAAGGTACTATAATTGTACACTGTTTTAATTTATAACATTATATACCTTATGTGGTAAAATAATTGAAAAGGAGACAAATTCAAGAAATAAGAAGAGAAGGTTTTTTGATAAGACTATTAATATATGAAAAACAACATTTTTCATAGAACAAAATGTGAACACATGTAAATAAATGTATATATTATTATTAGAATGCCAAACAATTGTAATTAGATAAGAAATAATAGTGTTATAAGCGATTATAAACAATCGAAAATGGTCATTGAGGACGTCATTATCAAATATTGTTTGAAGGGTAATTACAACTATTTTCTATGTTAAAACGAAAGAGAAATAGACTCGAGACGTTTAATAATGAGTGATATAGTGTAATTGGAGCAAAATATGGTGAAATAAACTTATTTTTATTAAGATTCACCATATGAATTTGTGAAATAGTTTAGTGAGTTAATAATGGACGGATTTCATCCTTGTTTAGACTTAAATTAAAGCCGCAAGTGTCCGCAATCTACTGCCACTAACCATTCAACGATACGATGATTAATAAAAAAGTTATAGCAATTATAAACTTTTCAGTCATTTTGTGTATCAACGCTAACGTCACATATAATCTCTAACCCAGACAAAAATTGGTAAAAAATTAAAAGTTTTATTTGACTAAGGTGTTTTGGGGTAGAGAGTTCGACAATTTAAACTAATCAAATGGCTTAAAATAACCAAACGAGCAAGAGACGCTTAGATGAAACATTCAGTCGTTCCGCATCATTCAACGAGCAAAGTTGGCGAAGAAAATTGTTAAGTTTTTATTTAAACAGTGCGCGTCACTTCCATAAGTACGCTACATACATAACCTGTACACTACATAACAATAACGAGTGTCCAGTGCTAAGTGAATTAAAATAATAAACCGGCCAGTGTATAATAAAGGTCGTGTTTTCGTGTTTTGTGTTTTGTAAAAAACAGGGAGTACTCTATTTTTATTATTTGACGAATTGAAAATGAAATAATAATTTTCGTTAGTAAACGAAGAATTATTGTTTGGGACTGCACTAGTCATAAATACCGAAGTGCATAATCAATGATGAAAATTATCAGAATTGCAAAAATGAATTATATCGCAATCATTAATTTAAAGAATAAATATATTACGATTTTATCGTGATTAAAGAAATCTGTATTAATTTAAATATCGAAAATACGAGTGTAATGAATAGTCGCTCATTTGACTCATTTCGTTTGAATTGACGAATAAATAATTGATTGCGAAAAATATTCTAACCAACTGATAATTATACATCAGATACAATATGAATAAAATATATGTGTTTGTATTATTAAGAATCTAATGAATAATTTACTTATTCAAAATAACTACTTACTTTTGTTAACTAACCTAGAAATTTAATGAAGAAATTTGTGTTAGTGGTTGAAGTCACAATCAGAATGATCAATATTGCACACCACTATATAAAAATTATTCCGATTAGCGCTTTCAAGCTTCACAGCTCATCGTCAGATCAGGAATAGACAGAAAATATTTAATACCCAACCCTTCACCCCTCTCCACACCCTGCTCACCCACAACAAACTAAAAATTAATTACCCTTCCCCACCCCCTAAATTCTGTCACACCATCTGTACAGTTACATATTTTTCTAGTAAATTCCTTGTGTTTCAGTGTGTGTGCGTGTGTGCGTGCGTGCGTGTGTGTGTGTGTGTGAGTGTGTGTGTGTGTGTGGTGCATCCTTTTAAACTACCCGCTTCCTCTCCACACACATGGGTCAGTCACACACCCTTATTTTAAAACAACCAATTAGTACTATGAAATATACTTCTTAATCTTATCTATCTGCCCTCTCTCATTTACTTCTTAATCATGTTATAAAATATTTCTTCATTATCAAATTTAATTTTAATATTAATTAAATTGTCTAACCCTTTTTCTCTTTCTTTCAATATTTCTAACTCCTCTCTAAGCTTCCTTTCAACTGTGTTATTTACTACTTTTACAATTTCGTAATCTTCCAAAGGATTAACAAACTTGTGGTTGTCTTCTATGAAATGTCTTGCATATAACGAATTGGTTGTTCTATTACCTTCTCCACGTTTGTGGTCAGACAACCTGCATGCGAATTTTCGTCCTGTCTCCCCTAGGTACACTTTGTTGCAGTCTTTACATTTTAATTTATAAATTCCGCTTTTCTGTAATACTGGAATTTTTTCTATATTCTTAATCCTTATCTTATCAAATACCGTTTCACATTTTTTAATAGCTATATCTACTCCATATTTATTAAAACATTTTATAATTTTTCTAGTATGTGAACCTATGTATGTCAATGACCCTGCATAATTCTTTTGTTCTGGTTCTATTTTAGCTTTTTGTATGTTGACCCTTTTCATAACTTTATCCACTATGTTGGTGCTGTAATTATTATTCCTTACAATTCCCTTTATCGTTTTTAACTCCCTATCTTTTGATTCGGTCTCTTTTAAACACTTCTGAGCTCTGTAACAAAAGGAATTGATTGCCGCCATTTTATATCTGTATGGGTGGTACGACTCTCTTGGTATAATTATATCAGAATACGACTCTTTCCTAAATATCCCAAACTGTAGTTTCTCATTATCTTTAATTTCTATGTTTAAGTCTAAGTAATTTATTTGCTTACCTCCTATCTCTTCCTTAAATTGTAAGTTTTTATCCTTATTATTTACCTCCTTTATAAACTCATGCACTTCTTCTATGCTTCCTTCCCAAACTACTAATACATCATCAACGTATCTAGACCATAATTTTATATTGTCTTTATACTTAGTGGAAGTTATTAATTGCTTTTCAAAATCATTCATGTATATTTCAGCAAGAATAGGGGATAATGAAGACCCCATAGGTAAACCTTTTTTCTGTATATAAAACTTGTTATTAAACCTAAAATAGTTCTGATTTACACATTCTTTAATTACTTTCATCAACTGCTTTTTATACCTGTATTCTCCCATATTATTATCGTTTATTAACTTAATAACTTTATTTACTGTGATATTAGTAAACATGTCCTTAACATCCAGTGATATCAATTTTGTATTTACATTAATGCTAATATTTTCTAATTTTTCTATCAATTTTATATTATTCTCTATGTTGTATTTTGTCCCAAATTCATATTTCTCTTTCAGTACTCTGCTAACTTCCTTTGATAATTTATAAATATGTGCATTAATAAAAGAAACAATCGGTCTAATTGGTTTTCCTTCTTTATGTATCTTAACCTGACTTTTAAAAGTTGGTGCTGTTGGATTACTTTCCAATAAATACTTTTTCTTTTTTTCTTCTATAAATGTTATCTGTTTCATCATTTGTTTTATCCTTGACTGGTACTTACTTGTATAATCATACTTTATTTCCTCGTATGGTCCTTCCCTTATAAATTCTTCCGTTTTCTTTATGTATTCTTCCTTTCTCATTAGTACCATTGTATTTCCTTTATCCGCCTTCGTAACTATAATATCATTTTTCTTTATTTTATTCTTTAGTTTAGTTACAGTTGCTTTGATTTTTTGTTCATTCTTTGAATTGTACAAACTTTTCTTAAATATTTTATCTACTACATTCCCTACTTCCCACCTTATTCTCTTTTTATCATTTTCATTTCCTAGTTTTTGTATTATGCTTTCGCATTCAATAATCGTTTTTTCTTGATTTAATTCTGGTGGTGGTGCGTATTTTAAGCCTTTCGCTAACATTTCTTTTTCTTCCGTATTGAAATTTACCTCTGTAAGGTTTATTACTCTTTTTTCATAGTTATTCTTAGAGAGGTGTTCCTTTTTTACTTCGTTCTTTCTTATTAATTTATTTAACTTATCTACCATATTTATCTAAATATGGTAGATCTAACTTATAACTTATCTATATTTACCTAAATAATTAACTATTTAATTATAGTATTATAATTAACTATATTTAACTAAATATAACTTATCTACCAATTATCTGACGATGAGCTGTGAAGCTTGAAAGCGCTAATCGGAATAATTTTTATATAGTGGTGTGCAATATTGATCATTCTGATTGTGACTTCAACCACTAACACAAATTTCTTCATTAAACGTCTGTTAAGATGTGCAATCGACTACAGGTAATGGACAACAACAATGAGGTAATAAACGACAACAATAAGGTAAGTAAAGTTTTTAAATATCTTAAGTTAAAAGTTAAATTGAAGAGGGTTTTAAGTAAAATATGGTTTAATAAACAATGTCTGGATAATAATGTCATCCCAAAGTACGCTCAAGTTAAAATTAAAAATAAGAACAGTGTAGCCAAAAAAGTAAAAGAACAAAGTGAGAAGTTGTGGTTAAAACTGGAAATAAGGTCACTCTACGGCTTAATCAATAGATATAATAGGGAATTATATGACAGACACATAGAATTATTAAGAATATGCTCGTATGTAGAGTTAGAAGAAATATTATATAATTTTGGTTTGGGGTACATAGAAAAGAACTTGGAAAATAAAAATAAAAAAATGGTAGATAAGTTAAATAAATTAATAAGAAAGAACGAAGTAAAAAAGGAACACCTCTCTAAGAATAACTATGAAAAAAGAGTAATAAACCTTACAGAGGTAAATTTCAATACGGAAGAAAAAGAAATGTTAGCGAAAGTCTTAAAATACGCACCACCACCAGAATTAAATCAAGAAAAAACGATTATTGAATGCGAAAGCATAATACAAAAACTAGGAAATGAAAATGATAAAAAGAGAATAAGGTGGGAAGTAGGGAATGTAGTAGATAAAATATTTAAGAAAAGTTTGTACAATTCAAAGAATGAACAAAAAATCAAAGCAACTGTAACTAAACTAAAGAATAAAATAAAGAAGAATGATATTATAGTTACGAAGGCGGATAAAGGAAATACAATGGTACTAATGAGAAAGGAAGAATACATAAAGAAAACGGAAGAATTTATAAGGGAAGGACCATACGAGGAAATAAAGTATGATTATACAAGTAAGTACCAGTCAAGGATAAAACAAATGATGAAACAGATAACATTTATAGAAGAAAAAAAGAAAAAGTATTTATTGGAAAGTAATCCAACAGCACCAACTTTTAAAAGTCAGGTTAAGATACATAAAGAAGGAAAACCAATTAGACCGATTGTTTCTTTTATTAATGCACATATTTATAAATTATCAAAGGAAGTTAGCAGAGTACTGAAAGAGAAATATGAATTTGGGACAAAATACAACATAGAGAATAATATAAAATTGATAGAAAAATTAGAAAATATTAGCATTAATGTAAATACAAAATTGATATCACTGGATGTTAAGGACATGTTTACTAATATCACAGTAAATAAAGTTATTAAGTTAATAAACGATAATAATATGGGAGAATACAGGTATAAAAAGCAGTTGATGAAAGTAATTAAAGAATGTGTAAATCAGAACTATTTTAGGTTTAATAACAAGTTTTATATACAGAAAAAAGGTTTACCTATGGGGTCTTCATTATCCCCTATTCTTGCTGAAATATACATGAATGATTTTGAAAAGCAATTAATAACTTCCACTAAGTATAAAGACAATATAAAATTATGGTATAGATACGTTGATGATGTATTAGTAGTTTGGGAAGGAAGCATAGAAGAAGTGCATGAGTTTATAAAGGAGGTAAATAATAAGGATAAAAACTTACAATTTAAGGAAGAGATAGGAGGTAAGTAAATAAATTACTTAGACTTAAACATAGAAATTAAAGATAATGAGAAACTACAGTTTGGGATATTTAGGAAAGAGTCGTATTCTGATATAATTATACCAAGAGAGTCGTACCACCCATACAGATATAAAATGGCGGCAATCAATTCCTTTTGTTACAGAGCTCAGAAGTGTTTAAAAGAGACCGAATCAAAAGATAGGGAGTTAAAAACGATAAAGGGAATTGTAAGGAATAATAATTATAGCACCAACATAGTGGATAAAGTTATGAAAAGGGTCAACATACAAAAAGCTAAAATAGAACCAGAACAAAAGAATTATGCAGGGTCATTGACATACATAGGTTCACATACTAGAAAAATTATAAAATGTTTTAATAAATATAGAGTAGATATAGCTATTAAAAAATGTGAAACGGTATTTGATAAAATAAGGAATAAGAATATAGAAAAAATTCCAGTATTACAGAAAAGCGGAATTTATAAATTAAAATGTAAAGACTGCAACAAAGTGTACCTAGGGGAGACAGGACGAAAATTCGCATGCAGGTTGTCTGACCACAAACGTGGAGAAGGTAATAGAACAACCAATTCGTTATATGCAAGACATTTCATAGAAGACAACCACAAGTTTGTTAATCCTTTGGAAGAATACGAAATTGTAAAAGTAGTAAATAACACAGTTGAAAGGAAGCTTAGAGAGGAGTTAGAAATATTGAAAGAAAGAGAAAAAGGGTTAGACAATTTAATTAATATTAAAATTAAATTTGATAATGAAGAAATATTTTATAACATGATTAAGAAGTAAATGAGAGAGGGCAGATAGATAAGATTAAGAATTATATTTCATAGTACTAATTGGTTGTTTTAAAATAAGGGTGTGTGACTGACCCATGTGTGTGGAGAGGAAGCGGGTAGTTTAAAAGGATGCACCACACACACACACACACACACACACACACACACACACACGCACACAAGGAATTTACTAGAAAAATATGTAACTGTACAGGTGGTGTGACAGAGTTTAGGGGGTGGGGAAGAGTCATTAATTTTTAGTTTGTTGTGGGTGAGCTGGGTGGGGAAGAGGGGTGAAGGGTTGGGTATTAAATATTTTCTGTCTATTCCTGACCTGACGATGAGCTGTGAAGCTTGAAAGCGCTAATCGGAATAATTTTTATATAGTGGTGTGCAATATTGATCATTCTGATTGTAACCTAGAAATAACAACGATAACTAACTAGTAAATAATAATAGTAATTTTTAACAGTGCAGCATAAAGCACGTGTTATTAAACCAACTGCTGTATCCAGACTACTCACCGTACGATAGTACGATATATATCGGTTTATGGTACCGACTTTTATAATTTTTAATATTTGTTTGTTTTTTGTCGTAATTCATATTTAAATATTGTTAACTAAGATAACATATTGTATCTGGTATCATGCAACTTCCAAGAACACACGAATTTGGTAATGTAACTGAGTAAAGAGGACATAACCTCGTTAACTAAAACTATTGTACCAGACCCCAGTGTTACCAGCCTTGAGGTTAAAAGAGCTCAAGAATTGTTTTTAGTAACTATTATTTCTGTAAAGACATTATTGATTGATTGTTTTATGAAAGAGTTAATGGGATTTTAGAACTGTTAATAAATCTCAATTTATTTACCAGTGGAAAGAGTTTTTGATTTTAAAATTAAAATAGTTATATTATTATGATACGTTCTATCAGAAGGTGGCGGTAGAATTTGAATATTCAATACAATTCAGATTACAGCTAAACCATTATTTTAATTTATTGTGCATGTACATTATTTAGGATATTCAAATAGAATATCCGTATATGTGTATAAAGTGTATGTTGCAGCAGAAGAAGTCACCAAACAAAACATCGATAACATCCACATATGGTAAGTGGGGAGGTTAACAGTGAAGTGCTAAATACTCTTTTAAACTGAAAGAATTACCCACAACAACGCTACTAATAATCACACAATCAATAATAATCAAAAGTTAAACATTTTAAATCTAGGGGAGACCGGGTCTAGTTGATACAGGGTCAAGTTGATACAGCAACGTTAATTTCTGAACACGCATGCGCTAAGGAGCAAGATGGCGGGTGAATAGGCAACCGATCGATACTCAGTAAGCACGCGTGTGCGGTAGGATCAGGTTCTACTGGTCTGTGATTTATTGACAAAGACTGTTTTTTGTGCCCGAAAGTAAATTTGTGCGGTCTTCTTCGAGCTACTGTAGAGTCCATTTCAGTGATTCTATCACGTAGTACTTTACGTCATTCCTTGAGGAGAGAGGTAGGGAATGTTTACTTACAGACGTAGTTTAAATTTTAACCTGTTCTCGTAGTTTCGGGGTTAACGTAATGGCGTCGTTTGCGTCAAGTTGATACGCTTCACGTGGGTCAGGTTGATACGGTGTATCAACTTAACCCACACGCTTTTAATCGTGTATTTCATTTTTTTTTTTCAGAAAATGCCGAGAAACTATCAGAAAAAAATTAAAAGGGGTGAAATACCTCTTGAATTGTTTGGGAAAGCGTATGGCGAAATAAAGAATGGCAGAATGTCTTTGCGGGAATCTGCGAAAACATTCGAAACAGATAAAATTACTCTTCTTAGATACAAAAAGAAAAAAGAAAAAAACCCAAACCCAGACTCAAATTTAGATGTCCGTATGGGCTATGCCAAACCTCGTCAGATACTAAATGACCATCTAGAAGAAGAGCTTACACAATATATTCTTATTTGCTCAACAATATATTATGGTTTGACTCCAAAAAATATAAGGGAAATAGCTTATGAATTGGCTTTAGCAAATCAAGTAAAAGTGCCTGATACATGGTATAACTCAAAAATGGCTTCTGCAGAATGGTTTTCTAAATTTTTAAAAGGACACCGGAATCTTTCTCTACGAGAGCCAGAAGCGACCAGCCTCAGTCGTGCCACTAGTTTTAACAAACATAATGTTTCATCTTTTTTTGAAAATCTTAAAGCTGTCTTTGACAGATATAAATTTCAAAGTAAAGACGTGTGGAATGCAGATTATACAGGTGTGCAGACCGTTCAACGGCCTAGTAAAATTGTAGCTGAGAAAGGAGCTCGTCAAGTCGGGAAGGCTACTTCAGCTGAACGAGAGCAAACTGTCACGATTGCCACTGCAGTTAGTACTATAGGTAACTTTGTACCGCCTCTTTTCATCTTTCCAAGAGTGTTCTATAAAGACCATTTCATTCACGGAGGACCACCTGGTTGTATTGGAACAGCACATCCATCAGGTTGGATGACAGGGCCTTCTTTCGTAATTTTTGTACAACACTTTCATCGACATTTGAAGTCTTCGCCTGAACATCCTTGCCTTCTTTTACTGGACAACCATGACTCACACTTGTCTATAGAAGTGTTAAATTTCTGCAAGAACAACGGTGTCATTTTACTTTCGTTCCACCTCACACATCCCATCGTCTTCAACCGCTAGATAAATCAGTTTATGGACCATTTAAGAAGTTTTATTTTTCAGCTGCCGACAACTGGCTTACAAGCAACCCAGGGTAGACCATAACTCTATATGATATTCCCTGTCTTGTCAAGAGTGCTTTCACAAATTCTATGACACCAAACAATATCATAGCAGGTTTCAAGTCAACTGGAATAATGCCGTTCAACCCACATATATTTAGGGATGAAGATTTGTTGTCCAGCTACGTCACTGATCGTCCAGTTGGACCCTCAGCATCAGCAGAAATCGAACCAACCGTTGTGAATTTAACAGGGGAGTCTTCAACAGCTTCTTCGCCTACCGTAAAGCCGGAACATATTCGGCCACTTCCAAAGGCTGGAGAACGAAAAAGTAGTGGAAAAGGTAGGCAGCTATTGAAATCAAGTATCCTCACAGATAGTCCAGTAAAAGAAAGAATTAAAAAAGAAATAACAGAAAGAGAGTTGAAGAAATTGATAAAACAAGAAAAAGCGAAAATGAAATTATTTAAATCACTTAGCTGTAAGCAAATTGAAGACAGCTGTAAAAAACAAAATGTCAAGGAAACAAAGAAAAGAGCGAGCTCAAAAAGAGGAAGCCAGGAAGTGGAGTCCGATTCTGAGGGAGATGAAGAAACATTTTGTTTAGTGTGTCTGGAAACCTACTCTACATCTAAACCAGGTCAAGACTGGATTCAATTCATCTCCTGTAAAAACTGGGCTCACATAAGCTGTGGAGAAGATAGCCCGACTTACACTTGTATCAACTGCCAATCAGATGTGTGCTTGTCATCTGACTCGGATTAAACATTAGGCCTATAGTTTTATAAGCCTCCTTTTGTTTTTGAACTATTTTAAAATTTTAGTTTTATTATTTCTATTAGAGTTTTGCTAATCGCCACTCTAGTGTTTAGTTTATAGTTACAAGTTACGGAACTCGTTTGCCTTAAAGATAGAGTTTTTTTCTTATTTAAATTAATTTGTTTACAATTTGTATTATGAATTAAGTATAATTAATTCAATTTTACGTTTAATAGAAAATATAATAATGTTTTATTTAATATTCAACTTAATTACAAAGGTTGTATGCAAAGCATTCCTAAAATGGATTTAGTTTTAATGGATTTAGTTTCTTTTTCTTTAGTATTTTAGTGCTTATCCTCTGTACTTGTAATAAAATCTGGTTTAATAAAATTTCTAACATCATTTCATTCCTTTCTCTTCAGCGCATCAATCTACTCACTTGAGTATCAACTTGACCCATTCACGTATCAACTTAACCCATGCTGGGTTAAGTTGATACGTTTTGTCATTGTATATAAAATTATTTTTTTCTTATAAATTAACTTTTACAAAACCTTGATAGTAGTTTATTATTATAGGTAAAACGTAGTTGTACTAAATGACATTTTATTTGGATCTGTAGCATTAAAAAGAAAAATTATAAAAATAAAAATGTAAAAAGTGTATCAATTAGACCCGGTCTCCCCTATGCCGTTATATATTTATATGTCTTCACACTACTCGAAAAAAGTACAGATTCATTTGCTACGTTGACCCATCTATTTGTGGTATTTACCACAGCTTCCTCCTTATACTTACAGCTTCTTTATACCACTCAAATTTCGTAGGAACAAATTTTGTAGGTTTACCTAGAAGCACTTTTTGCTGTAGCCATTTGTAATAACATATAGAAATGATAAATGTGACAGCCAGAGTGGTCTATATTTACTCTCTGTACAAGTGGTCTCTTTATTTATGTGAGTGATTGATTACTCCGCTTCTCGTTTGCCCGGTAACGATCAAATTCACCCAAAACCACACGCTTTCTCGGTAGCAAGGAAAAGGTACGGAAAGTTTATAACAATAATTTATTCCTAACCAATAAATTGTAGTTTCTTCAGAAACTATTAAAAGGCATATTTTTTTAAGTTTTTGAAAATTAATATAAATACCAAATTAAGTCTTATAATGTTTTGGTAAAAAAGTTTTAATTAACGCAATTTATTTTAACGTAGCTAATCTACAGTTATGATAATTATGCAGTCACGACAATTACAGTTAAGAGAAAATCGTCGATTGTTACAACTGTTAGTTTCGCTTTCTCTGAATTACGTCTGCTAGTAAATAATTGGATGGATCTTTATCCAATATAATATTATTTTATAACGTATGAAATATTACGTAATATTACACCAATGAGAGTAACAATTTATCACAACACTAAATCCTCAGTACTTCGATATGTGTTGGAAAAGTCTGCCGTAACTACAACACTGATCAGCATTGTGAAATAGCTTACACAAGTGGAAATGTGCTTACAAAGGCAACCGATAATAATGCAAATTCAGAAACCACAACATGTCAGTGTATGTTAGACCAGTCGTGTTCAGTTCCCATTTTGTGAATAACAATGTGCTTCTGCCTACGTATTGTTGTGCAATCTCTTGAGTCCGTTAAAAATGTAGTACAGAACTTCACATGTAGTGTAAGCAACTCGTTACTGTTAATGGACTGCTGATAACAGTCGGTTTCAGTTACTGTTAACTTGACTCAGAGATTTATGAAAATAGTAACTACACAGATTTTTATATAATGCAAGATACTGTTACGACAGAGAAATCATTACTGACAACTTTACTAACAGTTTCAGTATCCAACAGACGTACAAATGTAATAAAAATAAACGTCACCTAACAACTATCATGTTTTCTGAATAACAACGTCTTTAGTAAACTTTGCCTTCCCTGAAACCTAGTTTTACATCTCGTAGTTTGTACATTTCCTGTACTTCCCATACGCCACCCCTTTTCGTTGCTACTTTTTATTTACTTGAAATTATCCTCTGCAGCGGATATATTCACTTTTAGTATGAGCACGATACTTCCAGTTAATTTTTAAACACCTCGTAGACACAAACATGTACTATCGGGAGGGTGTATTACCACCTAACCGTAACCCAGGGGCAAACCCATAAACCAGATCCTTTACTATCTACCATACCTCAACCACGTCCGTGGTAGTAATGAAATGCTATTATCATAAACAGTATAGTTTCTGAGATAAATGTACTTAAGTGTTGAAAAATATGGTTTCTCAGAAAACTCGTTTAATGTATATGAGTGAAAACCAAAGCAACTGAAATTCATAATCAAACACTTCACGCACAAAAGCAACACATATATGTCCGTAACGTCTTATTTACTAACTTAAAGAACGAAATATTCCTTTTGAACAGCAAAAATTACATCATTTTCAGTTAAACCATTTGTAAAAAAGGAAATATTAAAAAGAATCATGTAAAAAATTGTAAAAATTTTACTGTTTGCAAACGCTTTTCATTATTCATAAAATGAGTTTCTAAGTTTATCTTTATCACAAAATACATCCATTTCATTCAGAAAAGTCCAAATTTTAATAAAACAAAAATTTTGAAAAAGCAAAAATTTTTAATTTTTTGCCTACAGACTTCCCTTAAACCTTATGTTCTTGAAAGATAAGGCTATCCAAACAAAATAAAGTATTGAAGCAAGCCGTCAGACACGAATTATATTCGTTTTAATTACGTTGAGTACAGCTTGCTGCGTGTGAAGTGCAATGTTGAGTACAAAGGATACCGCCGACGGCAGAAGGTGTAAAATTTGTCTTCTAAAATTGAATGTAACAACCCAAAATGTTTATCTGTGTTCTCATTTGTTTAAAGGTTTATAATTTTGAACAAAACACTAATTCTACTTCTTCTTAACTTCAAGGATAAGTTACATAAACTTGTTCCGACACCCTACTCATCCTTGGACGACCCACATCTCTTCTACCAATTACTTTATATTTCAGTGCTGCTTTCGGCAATCGATCGGTCATACTTTGCAGATGATCCCACCATTGTCTTTTGTAAGCTGAAATAATTTCATTTATGTCGTCTACTTCAACTTTGTCGTCTGATATCCTCATTCCTTATTCTCTCTTGGAAAGTATAGTTTAAAGTACTTCAAAGAAACTGCATTTCAGCATTCTCAATCGTCTCGCAATCTTTTTTTTCCATGACACGCCTCACCCGCATATGACAATGCGGGTATTGCAATTGTCTTATAAAATTTAATCCTCGTGTTTTACTTCTAAGTTTTCTAAGAATCGTACCACAAATATTCTAAAATTTATTTGTCTTGTTTTTTAAATCATTTCAGATTTATAGCTTACTGCACATCCGAGATATTTAAAACGGCTCACTTGTTCTAATGTGCTGTTGTTTACAGTATAACTGTCACTATAACTCCTCACTGCATATTTATCTTAACTACTTATAGTACTCAGTATTAAGTTGATAGTGCTTGAAAAGACAGACATTATAATTGGTTCAGACAGAAAGACACTATTGGATTAGAGTAAATTTATTATGACTACTTTGTTTAAAGTTCTCACGATTCGATCACACAAGGGACTCAATATTAAAAAGTCACAGGTGCTTACACTTAACATAGACTAGCTGACGTTTAACAATCTCTAGTTGGAAGTACCTTGTAACATAATTTCATTCAAAAAATATAACGCCATTCTGTTTCTATATCTTCAGCTGTATTTGTTTCTTTTATGTATTGGTTAAAAATGTTTCGAAACAAATATTGGATACTATATTCTTTAAGTAAATGGGTTTTACATGTCTTCTCCGTTTTTTTTAATTTATCTATTTTTTAACCATGATATTGGTATAGCCACTCCGTTACTTATGATCAAGGTAGAGATATAAAAAGTAAGGTGACGAATTTTATAAGAACGTGTGAAACAATTTGGAGGACGTTGGGAAATAAATAAAGAAAAGAAACAAGAAACACAAATAAATTTTTATAAAACAATGACAATACCTACACTACTGTATAGTTCTGAAACTTGGGCCATAACGAAAAGAGATGAACAGGGAGTACAAACAGGAGAAATGAAATTTATGAGATCAGTTGAAATTGTGTAATAGACAAAATCATATAAGAAATGAAGAGATAGAAGTGAATTAGATATTTTTGCAGTTAATGAAGGCATTATCGAATACAGCAGAAAAGGATTTAACACATCAATAATATGGGAGAAAGTAGAATACCGAAGGTGGCGAAAGATTACAACCCTAGAGGCATAAGAAAAGTTGGCAGACCTAAGAAGTAAACTGTGAAATAGAAACAGGCCGCTAAAGCCTAAAACCGTTAAGAAGATTGTGATGATGATGAAATGTAACCCCACAAGTGACCTTAGGCCTACAATTATATAAAAGGCGTGCAATTCTTCCAAGAACTTATTGTGTGTTGAATCGTTTAACGTTTTATTAAAACATTTGCATTATATAGTTGACTGTTTATTTACGATCTTTATTTTTTATTGTAAATAATTTTTTCTGGGCAATTATTAACTAGATAACTAGAACTGTCGCAATGGCAGCGTCTGTTTAAAAAAAATGTTAGCAACAACTTTAAACATCGTTTGTATCGTTTTCTTTACTGTTAAAGAAATTACTCTACTGATTACGGTCCACGTAGTTCTCAGGAAAGGATTTCGAGAAAATGTATCTATAAAGTTTTTAAATTCAGTATATGAACTTTTCTGTTCTATAGTATACAATGACTCACACAAGCAACAAATAAAACAGAAATGGAAGAAAGTTAGTAAGAACATGCATTAGTTAGATCTTATCATCATCAACATCATCATCTGCAATCAGATCATGACAACGGCTAGTTGAGGTGTACAAAGAGTTGAATAAAAAAGTCGCTGGAATTTGGCTCAATGTAAATATCAGCAAAACTAAATACATGGTAATTTCTGCATCAGAAAGGAGAAGAAAGTTATATAATTTCTTCGTAGAAGATAATTCATTTAATGCAGTTAATAAGTTCAGATAACTGAGTAACATGATAGACAATGAAAGGTCCATAAACACGACAATACATGACAGAATTCAAATAGGAAGTAGGGCATACTATGGCAACAGCAGACTATTGAAAAGCAAACTCATTAGTCGTAACACAAAAATAAAAATATATAATAAACTTATCAGATCGGTTGTTACTTATAGAGGTGAGACACGGACATTGATAAAAAAGGAACAAACAGGAGTATCACTGTTGCACATCACTAAAGAAAAATTATTCCGATTGCCTTGAAAGCGCTAATCGGAATAATGTTTCTGTAGTGGTGTGCAACAGAGATAATTCTCTTTGTGATTATAACCACTAACACAACTTTTTTAATTAAAAAAAGGAACAGGAAACACTAAGAAGATTTGAAAGAAAGATCATAAGACGTATTAAAGAAGATGTCCTTTAAAGAAGATGGCGAATAGAGAATAAGAAGTAACCAGGATATAGAAGAGCAATTGAATCGTAAGAAAATTCTACGGTTTATAAAGGCTCAACGAATACAATGACTAGGTCACTTCACCTAGAGCGGATGAATGATGATCAGCGTATGCGAAAAAAAATTCTGAGGGCGCAGGTCTATAAAAGCAGAAAGAGGGGCCGACCTAGGATACGATGGTTGGATGAGGTGCTAGAAGATCTCAAAAGAATGGATGTGAGGATGTTAGGGATTACACTGAGATGGCAATGGACAGGAGACTTTGGAGAAGATTGGTGTTAGAAACCAGGGATCACGATGGGCTCTAGTGCTGAAGAAGAAAAAGCAGTGAGCTTTTTTATAAAATTCCATGTTTCGTTTTGTACACGATTACTGTTTGCTGGTTTTTCAAACACTGTCTTATCTATGGCTTCAGAGTCACGCATTGTAAATATTGTAACATGACATTTAGAACAACATAATATCTTACCTGACTTAATGAAGACTTTGATTAAGAAGCTGACAAGAAGAACAATATCTTCAAAGATGATAGTGAAGAAGAACGACTGACAATTTTAGACTGACTAGTAAGACAACTGACCGTACCCAAATTAATGATGTAGGCTAAGTGATGCAGATATCTTCAAACCCCAGCTATGACAATAAACTTTCAGTATTGACCGAACAAAGAATTGTAAAGACAAACAGTTTATGAACCAGGACTATAAAGAAACAAATGGTTTCAGTTGATGTATCATTAAATCCAGACAATCAAAATACAAAGTGAGGGATAATAAACCCAAACATATAATATTATGTAAGAGAAATATTGTTAAATAATTAAGTTAATCAATGTAACAAAAATATAGATACACATGATTATAGATACAAGAACCATACAAAAAGTGTCACATATAGAGTTCATAGAGTTGTCCTGTAAACAACAAATTATAACATGGTCACAATTACATTCATAACAAGAGTAAAACCCAGATAAACAATAAATGTAACCAGATTATTAGAACTGTGTGTGAGGTAGAGCAACAGTGTTCACTTTATTGTAATTTTTGTAACACAAAACATCAGTAAGTATACGGATGTTTAAACCCATATGAATAGTAAATATGACATGGACAGTGTCAGAATAAGTCATAAATTAGCTGACAAAGGACTAAATAATTAGTATAGGATTTGTTTTGTTAAATGTGCATGTTTTATGTTATAGCACAGTGTTTTATATAATAGTATTTGTGTTGTGTTTTTTGTATGTACCAGGGGATACAGTTAGTTTAAAGGAATGCCAATTTTATGATATTAATTCCATTTTTTTGTTTATGTTGTGTTAACAAATATACCAATAGAGCTGATATTAAGCCATGGTAAATAAATTAATTAACCAAGCAGAATGGACAATACAAAGATGTTTTGTTAAATGTCAAACACCTATACAGTTTGAGTAGAAAACAACTATTTGTACAAGGAGTTGGTATAATCATAGCCATGTGGACATGAATTTAAATATTAGAATAATATATATTTTGTGTTGTTAAAATAACGTTATATGTTAAACCATTTTGATGAATGTTAGAAGTTAATTTAATTGTTAGAGATGTTAAAACATGGTGATAAAAATAATACCATTACAGAGGCCAGGTGAAACCAAATTTAGTAAATTTTGAACAATTATATTAGAAATTTTGTAAAGCAAATGTGGAAAGGTATATGTATTTATAGGTAATAATGTATGCAAGGAATATAGAAACAAAATAACACATATCAAGTTATTTAAGAAAATTCCGAATAACAAAATTGTAACATCCATAGTTCTTAAGCAAAAATAGGCATGTTTGGTGTCTAAATATAACACATGTGAAGATCAAAATAATGCTGATAATGGTTTTAAACTCCCATTCAGTATAGAAAAGTTACGTTAGATTAAAGATTTTGGACGAAATTTAGATTCTGAAATAATAAAAGTTTATGACAATGTCTATTCGGATTGACCAACCAGGTTCCAAGTTTACCCTTAGCAACCAGAAATTTCGGATAAATAAAATGAGACTTCTTTGACAACGATCTTAGCAGATAGACGCGTTCTTAAATCGTCTTACATTATATGTTATAAAGTGTGAAAAAACAATACCAATAGATAAATACTGTTAGAAGTACACTATACAAACATTTTGCAACAACAGAAGACTACCCATTAGATGGATGAGAAGGAATAATAACCAGAAAGAAGACTTGAAGTGGACGAGAGACGAGGAGAAGATCTGACGTGTACGTGGGACCTATTTACAACCGAGAAGAGTACAAGAAGAGGATTTGGTGATCTGACATCTCATTATATCGTACTTCAACACATACACTTGTATACACGTATTTTAAGCAATAATCAACTGAATTACAGACACCATATAACACGAACACTAGAAACAACCACTAATAACACCATATAAGACTAACACCTTTTTAATCACAACAAGAACCTTTAATTCACTTAATAAACATCGAAGCCTGATATAGACATAACCTTTTTAAAACTGGCAACCACTATACGATTTCTGTGTGCACCTATCACTCTAACGTTGTAATATCCCATGATTGTGAACTTGTATTTTGATTAATAGTGTAATATTTTGTATAATTATAAATCCCCGAACCATATACGCCCTGAGATAATTGATATATTTTAATTTAAAACGTTAACAAAAAGCATTGTTTTGATCTAAGGAAGGAATACTGAACAGCTACTGCTGCCAACTGGTAAAGAAGACTTATATTTTGTACTACAATTGCGATTATTCTGTCTAAAAATTATTAAAACAAGTTAACCAGTGTTTTTTCCAAATAAAGGATTCCACAAGGATATATGTTTGATGATAATTGTGAGTCATTATTATTGCCGTTACATTTAGTAAATAGAATTCACAGGTTGTAGCTGACCCGATAGTTGGCATCGGTGAGTGACGTCACGTAAAAGAAGCAGCGTAGTGGGAGTAAGCGGCAATTTACGAAATCATTCGCCGTTCGACATAATACATTTATAATTTACATCGACGACTCCAGTGCGAGTTTGTCGCTACATCATTTATCCATATTACAAGTCGACATTTCTAACGGACGGTGTACTCAAGTGCACGCTACATAAATACAAGTAAACTGATCCACAATAACATTGTATGTAACGAAATATTCTCTGGTTACGAATAGACGAACCCGAGGTGAGGCTACATCTCGATCGTAAGTAACCCGAACCCGATTACGAACACCCTCATTAAATATCGTTACAATATTCAGTTGATGGATTGTCATAAACACGGACCTCTATTGTAGCGTACAAACAAGAGATACCATCGTGATGGATAACTGAATCAATTACGATTTTGCATTCCCGCTATCTGTTTCCTTGTCTTTCTGTTCCCGTCCGCTCAAAGTAAGCACACGTGCCTTATGTTTCTTGCGCGGGTGAAAATATTTCTGATCATTTGGGATCAGTTTTACCCAACAGTCAAATCACAAAAATGCAAAAAATACGTATTTTATCCTAACGTACAAACATAAAGTTGTGCTTACGTAATCAATATTTTTGTTTTGTTTTTATTAATACGTTTTTCTTCATAAACACGTATTCATAAACACGAATAATTTAAACAAATAATTGTTATAAACATATTAGGTGTTTGTTTAATTCAATTAAATTTCTGCCTCGCTGTTCTAAGGAAAATGTATATGGCAACATTCCAATTTTTATAATGACGATTCTGTGGTAATACAGAAAAAATAGGACAATGGGGACAAATACATAACTTGCGTGAAAATATGGTATCAAACATGGTTATCCATATGCTTCTTAATTCTTCACATTTTTGCGACAGAAATATCATTACCTTGTTGCTCAGTACCTTATGAATAATCTTTTAATATGTATATTCTTTGATACATTTGAAGAATCAGTATCTGAAACAGTTTTAAGGAAATCAGTAATGATGTCATAAATGTGTACGAAGAGGGGAACATCATTATCGACATGGCGCAGCAAAATTCAAGTTAACGCTAAGACCAGAACACGATGATGTCGTGCGGTTTAACTCTTGATTGCCAGTGTCAAACTCTGTAAGTAGATTAAAGCACAATGAAAGGGAGCAACTAATTTTACACGTCGAAAGTCTCTTGCAAATTTACACTCTGCCAAGTGCCTCGATGAGAAGCCAACTCAATACCGTAAGTCAAATGTAAATTACAAGTTCTCACAAATCATTTTCATGTAAAATAATGCACTGATTAATGTGTTAATAATGCTAATTTAAACAAAAGTTATTTTGCAAAAATAACTAGAAGTAATGACTAAATTACTTTCGACAAACGAAACATACATTCTATTACATGTAATAACACTCATATATAAATGATACATTATAAGCACAATGTTTGAACAATCAGGATACATCGTCAATGTTTTTGTATCATATTCAGCTACTACAGTAACAAAAATGTTGATTTCGGTTTCATGAATTTTACAGAAAAACTCAGTGTAATTTAGTTTTTAATAGATCTACTGTATCTTCATTTCGAACTCTTTATTACACTCGCAAGGTTTTCATCCTAAAGTAAAGCTCATTTCATGATTCCACCAGCACTGTCTAACCTCCGCGTATTTAATAATGTTTATTTGTTCTCTTCCCACACTAAAATTCCTCTTGTTTTTCTAAAACCTTCTCTGTAAACCTTTTATTTAACTTATTTATTTATAAGGTCGCTGCAACAGCATCCGTCATTAACGACCACAAAAATTACAAAATTATCCTGAAGTCCAGCTAGACCGACATACCCGAGTACGTTACTATTTGGTGACGATAAAATAATAATACAAGAGAGTGAAGACAATTTACAACTGACAGTGCACCGACTGAATCAAATGTGTCCAGAATATAATCTTAAAATTTCCTTGCATAAGACGAAAGTTATGGCTTTCCAAGGCAAGTATCCCGTTAGGTCGAAAATAATTGTCAACAATAAGCCAATCGAACAAGTATCAAATTTTACATACATGGGCGCGACACAAGCTACAATTATGACAATGACATGGAAACTAAAATAAATAAGTTCCAGGCAATATGTGGCAAAATAAATAGAACATTAAGTAACAAAACACGAAAAGACACAAGGATAAAATTTTATAAAACGATGGCTGTACCTGTACTTATGTATGGGAGTGAAAGTTGGATAAATACCAAGAAAGGAGAGAGGAAAATACAGGCAGCAGAAATGAGATTTTTGAGACGGGTCAAAGGCTGTACAAGAAGAGATTAGTAAGAAATGAAGACGTGCAAAAATGATGAACTAAATGTATATGCAATAAATGAAAAATAATTGAATATAAAAAAAGATGGAAACACCACGTAAATAGAATGGGAAATTGGAGAATATAAAAAAATAAAAATACTTAACTACAACCCAAGATGGAAAAGAGATATAGGAAAACCACGAAAATGGTGGCCGTAAGTTTGAGAGAATGGATCAGGCAAATACCTAATCCTTGTAGTGCAGAAGAAGAAGAAGAAGAAGAAGAAGAAAAATTATAAAAATGGATTTCTAAATCATACAGAAATTCTCATACAGATGCAGTAACATATATTAAACTAGAAGGTGCTTAGTAAAGACAAACATTGCACCAAATACACAGGAACTGGTACAATTTTCATTGTAGACATTTAAAAGTGTTGGTGACATACAACATACTTGTCTAACGCCTATTCAAAACAACATTTTTTCCGTTCCATTCTCATCTACTTTTACTTCTACATTCTGTTTTGAATTCAGCTCCTTTATTAGCCTTCTACCTTTCCAGAAGACACTAAACTTCAATAATATACGCCAGTCATATCTTTAAAAGTATTTATTTTAATCAATAAAATCTCACATACAGATCCCTATTCAGTTCTAATAGAATTTCTCCCAACATCCTCAGACAACTAATTGCATCTCCTTGTGTCTACCTTTTCCAAGATCAAATTTGTCTTCCCACAAACTCTCCTCAATTGTTCTCTCTATTATGCTTGCAATAACTTCGTGGCAATCTTCGTAACGTGACAGAGAAAACTAATTTTTATGTAGTCTGTAAATTATTCAAAACCTTTATTTCAGAACCGTAATATCCACTAATTTAATATTGAAAACACACAATATTCTACTAGAAATACTAGTTACTACTAGTACTGATACTAGTTATCCGTGTTTATACCCTTGACCGTGCAACCTCAGTCCGTGGTGGATGGCCGTGTTCTAATGACTTGAAGGAAACAGCTCTCTTTTCACAGTGCTAATTCCTGTATTTGTCTGTGTCAAACTTATGTCTAAAGTCGTTTCATGCTAAAATCTTTTTATAACAACCTTCTAACAACTTCCTCATTCTAACATCCTAAAACCTCTCCCTACCAAACATTCCTTTCCGTAATGTCGTTACTGTGACTCGTTAAACCCAGTCATCTGTAGTCTCATAAGGCGTTTTATTATAAAATCTTTTTCTAACCTTTCCTTATCAAACATTCCTTCCCGCAATGTAGTTACTGTGACTGGTTAAACCCAGCCATAGTTATTCTCACATTTTTCCTTTCAACACTCGAATGAATTGAATAAACACAATAGTATTCATCCGTTACCATTAAAACTTAGTCTTTATTTCCAAGCAATAAAAAATCATTGTGTTCTAAACTTAATCTCTAAATGTGGGCGTGGTGGTTTAATTTAGTTGAAAATCCTTAATTACACAACTCTGACTCTGGATAAAGTTAGCAGAACAGAAAGTTTGTTCGGAGGCAATGATTGGATTAGCGGTTTTGTACACAAAAGTTCAAGTTAAATGTAGTGGGGAGAGAGAGAGTGCTGTCAAAACTAAGAGACGCTTTATTAATTTTAGGTCAAATACGTAGCAGCTAATCTTATAACGTTCCATCTACACACACGCGCGCGCTACTTACGTTCATATGTATGCAAATATTTTTTGTACTTGTTAAGTTATATTATATAGACATTTTTTGAAATAACAAGCAGTAAACATGTGATATTTCAATCCGCGATGAGACTACTATCCGGTTCGGCATATTAAAACATATACGAAATGACTACTAATGAATCCCCACAACGCAGATGAGAAAATGGTAGAACCACTAATAGATATATTTTAGCAAAAATAATAAACAATAAAAGGTACAATAACGCAGGTTCAAAGTCGACTGAAGACAGGAAAAAGAGACAGAGTGAGAAGATGAAAGAATATTGGAAGAAAAGGAAAGAACAAACAGTAAAGAATTGATATTGGCATGTGGTTCTTGCGAAAAAAAAAAGTCCGATGCGAAAAAAGAAGTTACAATAAAAGGAATGCAAAATATCACCAATCATGTTGGGAAGAAGGAACAAATGTATTGAAATAAACTGTTTGGCATTCGCAGATGACTTTGCTATACTTTCTGAACATCTTACATATGCAGTAACACAAGTTAATTTTTTAGAAGACATAGCCAATAGAACAGGCTCAAAAATTTCTGCAGAAAAAAAATAAATTTCTCACAAACATTAAAAACGCGCCAAAATTCCTGGTAACAGATATTGGTCGAATAGAGAGGGTTCGAAAATTTAAGTATCTAGGAGAGATAATTCAAGAGACTGGTTTGGACAATTTTCTGTAGAAGAAAAAATTTATAAGATGGAAAGGGCATATTGTATAAATAAAGATATTTACAATAAAAAATTCATATCTAAAAATGCAAAAATAAGGCATTACAGTACAATAGCGATGCCATAATGCCTATATGCAAGTGAATGTCTAGCACTGAATTATAATTTAGACAAACTAGAAATATTAGAAAGACGAATTATTCGGAAAATATTAGGCCCACAAAAAACTTCAGAAGGTTGCAAATTAAGAAGTAATGATGAAATATATCAAAGTATAGAAAGTACAACAGAAACAATGAGAAAAAGAGACTATTATTTTTTGGACATTTATATAGAATGGACGACAATAGGTTGACAAAGCAAATCTTCAGATATCTGTGGGGGAAGAAGTCAACATCAAGTTGGATTAAAAAATACCAAAAGGATTTAGAAAAAAATAATATACACGCAGAAGAAACAATTGAAAGAGACGTTTTTCGGCCAATAGTGTTGAAAATGGAGGGAGTCCAGGGTAGGAGAGATAACAACGCAAGTTCAAAGTAGACTGAAGACAGGAAGAAGAGACAGTGAAAAGATGAAAGAATATTGGATAAAACGAAAAGAACAAAGAGTAAAGAACTGAAATTAGCATGTGGTCCTTAAATGGCCAATAAGAAAAAAAAAACTGCAGCCAACAGCACACTAAAACACACAGAACAGACTCCAGAAGAAATCAAGTGGTCATAACAAGACTCCTCATCGGCTACACACTGCTGACTCACAAGCACATCTTCACAATTGACCCTCCTGCTAGATTTAATCACTGTAGCACGGTTTTGTCAGCTTTCCATGTCGTTTCAGAGTGCTGTGCTCTTCAACATCTGCGAAGGTAATTTAATATCCTTTCAGATGTTAGAAGAAGTTTAAATGACAAGCCTGCAGCCGCCAGTATGCGTCTCCTCATAAAGGAGATTCAGTTGTTAGCAAAAATATAAGTACGGACTCTGAAAATTACAAGAACATTAAAAATTGGGTAATTTCTAGGATAATTAAATTAATGGATTGATATGTATTCGAGATTGTGATTACCGATTTATTTAGTGTATATATATTTATTATTATGTAACTTGTTGTTACATTTATTGTTATATATTGTTTGTCGTTGAATATGTTATTACTTGTTATATTTATATTTATGTTATATATCTGCATGACGTGTATTGATAATGTCTGTGTTGTGTGGGGTAATTTTTCTCATTTTATTTTTTATTATTTAAACAAATATTTTTATTTGTTAAATATTTTTTTATCTCACTTATTTGAATTATTTGGTATTTAAACAAATATTTAATATATGTTACTGCATCTGTATAAAATCTGTACAAATCCATTTTTATAATTTTTGTGGTCACTAATGACCGTTGTTGTTCCAGGGACCTTATGAATAAATAAAATGAAAAAAAAAAGAAAACGACAACGAATAAACATAAGTTATCATTCTACTGTGTATACAGACACCACAAGGAAGTTACTGAAGAGACACAAAAGTGTATACGAAAGTACACTAAGATCGGTGAAATCATAAGAATACAAGAACAACAATAGTAAACAATCAAAATTTGTGGGGAATACCAGTGTTGCCTGTACTATTTCATATATGGACTACAATTTTTGACAAGCAGGAATAAGGAACAATGGAGGTCATTTGCCCTTTAGTTAGTGAAGTGACGCTAAATCTACCTTGTAGATATCTAGTAACGAATTAGAATTCAAGCGCATATCTTTCTACAAAGGAAACGATACATGTAACATTCCTACACATTGGAAATGATTCCGGTAATGCAAGTTAATTGAATTTAATTAACAGCAGCATTTGTTTGCCTACACAAACTAACCTTTTTTAACCCTCTTGTGACTTCGTTCTTATGTTGATGACGCGTGTTAAAGCATATGCTTCATCATCGGATCTTAAAGTATCCTCCATAGGAAGTCGTCAATGGTTAAAATTCCATATAATTAGCACTATATAGGCGTCAGTAGGTTGCGCACCTAATTGCGTTTGGTCAACCGCTGACCGTTGTACGTCTCTATTTTGATACATCGAATTTAAGGCGGTATTGTATAGCAGATTGGAATTAAAGATCGCCTGGTCCTTCAATACAAAACCGCGGCTGTTTATGTTTGTGTATGCTCTGTAAATTCCAAACTCGTCTAAGGCATTCATGATTCGAACCTTATCACAAATGTGTAGTAGTTCCACGTTAGACTTGACATTCGTGTAATTGTGGTCGTGTGAGACCAAATGGCGAGCATAGTTTTAGACTTTATGGTGACGGAGTTAAGTTGTTTAGTTTGTCTGCACTTTAACAGTGTACGCACTACATTGTCCCTACAACATGCACCGAGTTAATGTACTCCAGTACTGTGTATTCGCTGATATAAACGTTACAGTAACCATGAAGTACTAAACTTCTAAAGTCGATAGATTAGCTGGATTCTTTACAGACTCTATTTTGCAAAGCAAGTACCCTAAGGAATGTACCAAATATATAATAAAAAATCCTTAGTAGCGTTTACTGCAGAAATGAGATGTTGGACAGCGAAAACAAAACTAAAACCAGATGCATCAGACTTGATGTCGTTCAGAAATACAGCAGAAATTAGAAGATATATGTCAGAGAAATACTGAAACCATACAAAACTAGAAACTGGATTGTAATAAGAATGGTGAAATTGCATTTTTGATACAATGGAGGAGAAAAGAAGAATAAAAATCTTCAGGGAAAAGAAACCACAAGGAAGAGAAGAAAAAGTCGGTTCAAAAGAGACCTAGTTAAACGCCATTTAACTACGCCATTAAACGTTCAATGCCTCTTTGTGGTATACTACGCGTTCCGCCCATCATACACGACAGGCTTTGTGAAAGGAGCGAGAGCAGACGTGTCACAGCAGACCTCTCTACTTTGTGTCGTTCATTTTAAACTCTAAGCGGCCAGTTACATGTCGACCCGGACGGTGAGATTGATCATGGTTGTCGTAAGATGTGAAGGTGACAACAATAAAATCTTCAGGGTAAAGAAACCACAAGGAAGAGAAGAAATATTCGGTTCAAAAGAGACGTAGTTAAACGCCATTTAACTACGCCATTAAACGTTCAATGTCTCTTTGTGGTGTACTACGCGTTCCGCCCATCATACACGACAGGCTTTGTGAAAGGAGCGAGAGCAGACGTATCACAGCAGACCTCTCTACTTTGTGTCGTTCATTTTAAACTCTAAGCGGCCAGTTACATGTCGACTGGGACGGTGAGATTGATGATGGTTGTCGTAAGATGTGAAGGTGACAACAATAAAAATCTTCAGGGTAAAGAAACCACAAGGAAGAGAAGAAATATTCGGGTCGAAAGAGACGTAGATAAAAGGCAATTAGGCCGTGGTTCGAAACATGAATGCCTTGGAGGAGTTTGGAATTTACAAACAATACACAATACAAACAGGCACAACCAAAACGACTAGTATGAAACCACAGCGTTGCATTTCGAGAAGAATATGAAGAAGGAGGAGGTGGAGGAGGAGGAGGAGGAGGAGGAGCAGAAGGAGAAGGAGAAGGAGAAGGAGAAGGAGAAGGAGAAGGAGAAGAAGAAGAAGAAGAAGAAGAAGAAGAAGAAGAAGAAGAAGAAGAAGAAGAAGAAGAAGAAGAAGAAGAAGAAGAAGAAGAAGAAGAAGAAGTTTGTGAAAAACATTTTACATTCGTACAGTAGGATATGTGTAATATTTGTAATTATGTAGTTGCCAAATGAATAAGTGTTAATTGGCACACATAACGCAAAAAACAAGTCGTGCAAACACACACACACACACACACACACACATCGGCATGGACGAATTAAAGAGATGGACGTCACATAATTTTCAGATTGAATAACACATTTAAAAAGGTAATGAAGATTGTAATTTACATACATACTAGCTGTTACCGTTACCCGCGGCTTCGAACGCAAATATTTGACTTTTATAAGTATTTTAATATAATTTTTATTCTCTATGTCTATATGGAGTTTTGTCAGCTCGTATAACAATTTTTTACACATTAGTCAAATTCTCTCAAAAGCTGTTTTCAACACTTGTACTAAATTAATATGTTGCTGCGAACTGCCTTTGGAGATTTAAAAGTACCCGTTTATAAAGCCTTTGGAGATGTTTATAAAGTACCTGTTAAGTCAAATACGCTAAACTCTTTATTTTCAGTGTTACTGTGTTAGAAGCATTGTAATAAACGTTATGTTTCCTCAACCATGGCTTTTTTTTATTTCAGCAGTAAACTGAAAACCAAAAACCGTTGTCACCTAACCTCACAAATGAAAACAACACGTATTTTCGCTTTGCATTTAGTAACAGGACAATTTACAATTAGTAAATTTACAATTTACTTCTTTTCCACATCGTATTATATTGATACAATCGCATATTAAATAAAATATCGAAAATGTACTGCAGGAATGGGTAAATGTACAGTTCCGATGCTGCTAAATAGCTTATGTTTATTTACATTTTACTATAGTAATTAATTCTGGTCTCCAATGTGTTGTTGACGTCTTTGGTAGTAGTATTTAATATATTTCATTACTTATTCATTGAATTATCAGAAATACGTATAAACATAAATTTTATAATCGTTTAAGACAATTGCAAAATATATAGACGTATCTGTATACAAAATTACAAAATAGATCGATACAATCGCATATTAAAAACATTAAAAACTGCAGGAACGGATAAAGGTAGAGTTCCGATGCCGCTAAATATTATTTGTTTATTTATTTGTTACTATGGTAATTAAATCTGGTTTCCATGGTGTTGTTGACATCTTTATACGCGTCAACGGAGGATTGATGTGACGGACACAAGAGCGTTGTCGATAAGTTTCACCATCGTCTTTTACCAAATATTGTATTCTAAAAAAAAAGCATAATCAAAAGTATAAGCATTGTGTTATATTGCTTTATTTTACTTTAGACAAGTTCAACACAATAAACCAAGTTCTGCGTGGTATGGAGGCAACCTCAATGCAGTCAGTTGAAGTTGATTCGCTAACTTGTCAACTACATACAAAGAATTTAAGTGTCCAATTTTGTCCATTTTAGATCACAATTTTCTTTTCAAACAATCCTCACAGAAGTTGATATTTTTACTTCTTAATCAGGTTTTTATTTACTATTTTTGGTTTACTTTGTTGGGATCGTTTCTAATTTTTAAGAATTTCTTCTCCAAACAATTTTTCAAATCCCCCATTGTTCATATCGTCAAAATAGTCTGCCGTCTCTTTTCCAGACAAAAATTCTATTGTTTACTCCGTCAACAAACCTGTCTTTTTTAAGGTGTGAGTAATGATAATCCGGAGTTCTCGTTCGGAGTTCTCCTTTAAGCCCGTGGTCTGTGCAGCCAAGAATGTTCCTGTAACGTCACACCCTATTTAAGTTTGGCCGATATTGCCCAAGCCAGGTCTAAGGAAACAATAGTTCAATTCTCTCTTATGAATGATTTAATGTGTCCCAGATAAAAGTGCCTTCACAATAATTCTATGTCCTTGTTTCCGAGGCTACTGGTGGAATTTTGAGTTGTTGATTGAGACCATGCTATAGATCAACCACCTCGAAAAGGGTGTGTCTCTTCACCACGCTCGACACTTCTTGGTAGTAGGTAGAGGGTCTGGTCCAAACGGCTCTATATTCCGCGCATCCTACTCCTGGCTGTGAAAAATATCCTAGGTCCCCCACACACTAATACGTCCCCAATCCTTCCAATGATGGATTCAACACATCAATAGAATGGAAGACAGTAGAATACCAAGGATGCCGAAAGATTACAACTCTAGAGGCAGAAGAAAACTTGGTAGACCTAAGAAAAGATGGACTGTGGAATAAGAACCGTTATAAGAACCGCTAAACCGTTAAGAAGATGATGATGATGATAATTCTATGTCATTCCGTTCCAAAAGATGAGCTCTTTTGTTTCTTCTTCGAGAAACGAAATTTTGTTTTCTTAAGTAACTTGCAAAAAGTTGTTCATTTGAGATCTAGAAGATCAGGGAGTTCATTCATCTGGCTAGAACAGTTGCGAGAGTAGTTGGCGTATTTTCAATAAAAAATTATTGAACTCTTTTTCTTATCACAATGCGTCGTGCTTACAGCGTAGCTGGTTTTGTGCTTTACTTTCTGGCCGATTTTCCTACGGGTAAATTTCAGTGCCTTTTCGTTCACGTTACGAAATCTGTAAATCGATCTCACTGGCTGTAGCTGAGAGTTCACTTTATTGTGTTACTAAGTAACTCACATGGTTATTATCACACTTTCAAAATACTTGAACACACAAAAAATATCAAAAATAATTGTTTTTTTGGTTGGACGTTGAAAGGACAGTGTGCAGTTTCAGTGAGCTTATCAACGGTTAGTGTGTGTGTGTGTGTGTGTGTCTGCGTGACTTGTTTTTTCTGTTCGTTATGCGTGTGAATCATACCAATGATCGATTATTCATTTGGCAACTATCCATACCGTTAGGGTGTATCCATACCGTGCCTGGGTCTATGTGAGTGTCCGAGTACACTAAAACCTGATAATGCAAAACCAATGGGTGAACAATACACTTACACACCAGCATTACCAAGGAGAATCTTCTCTCTATCTTCTTCTCTCTCACTCACTCTGTTTCGCTCACTCCCTGTCTCTCTCCCATCTATCGCGATCCCACCCTCTGTTCCGCCTATTTATAAAGTAAACAATTACTTCTATGCAGTTCTGGTCTAAGTTTTAGGAAGTACAAAAATTTTTCCCATATTTAGGATTTATTATACCAGTCAAGAGATTCAATTTAAGATTTGAGGGAGACGTTAAAAAATTAAAAATAACCATAAGGATAACAGTATGGTTTTTTACAACGACCAAAGTAAAACTTGTATACTTTGCATAAAATATTCTAATATATTGTCACCGGACAAATGGCGCCAATCTTACAACTTTCGGCTTTTTGGTGACCCTAAAAAGGGCTGTGTGGCGAGAACTCTGAGATGTATATTCCGCCAGAGCCGCGGTGAGATGTTTGGCGGCTGCGCCCGCTATTAGTGGAGTACTGCAGTCCTCCTCTTCTTTCGGCATCGGTTGGTAGAGTCCGCTGCCGGCCCAGCGATGTCCATCGCTTGCTCGTCACAGGGCGAAGAATGCGAAGAACGTCCGTTCTACTCTTCTTCCTGTTTCTTCCGCCTGGCTCCTCGTCGATGTCATCTGATAGAGGAGAGGCGATGAAGTGCGTCCGATGGCGTGGCGATGGAGTGCGCCAAAAAAGTCTAGCGGCGCTCTTTCTATGCCCTGACCGGGATCACTGCGTATTCGTCAGATGTCACGCGCCGCCAGGTGTTCGTGTCGCTGGTACCGGGGACCAGATGTTTGCCTCGCTGCCGTCACAATATATCTTGTATATAAACCTTGGATACCTAAACTGAATGCTTAATTTTGTAAACACCGTTTGTCTTAAAACATAGTTACAATAACAAAACAAATAATTACAAAAAGAAGAAGAATAACAATACAAATTTCCAAATTTAACAATAAATAAAACGCTGTCTCAATAATGTGTATAATAACTTAATAAGCAATTAAAATATATTTGACGTTAAGAAATACTGTATTGTGTGATTTGTTGTATTGCTTACTGCTAATTGTTTATTTCTAATAGTTGATGAAAAGTAATTGGTATTGAAAATTCTATTTTCATTTGGAAGGCACATATGTAATCTGCATATTTTATAATCCTTTTCGCATACTTTTTAATTATACGAGCTGTTAGTTTTAAACTGTATCTACAAAGGCGAATTAGCATCAATAATGACAATGATCCGACTGTTGTCTTTATGCTGTCAAAATAAATCTGAAGATGCCAGTATAAAAGAATTGTCGAAACTAAATGCAAATAAACATACAAAATATATTCTTTTATAAAAATATTATTTATAATTAATATTTATAATGAACAGGAGTAATTGCAAGAAATTAAATACACGTGCGCGCGCGCGCGTGCGTGCGTGCGTGCGTGTGCGTGTGTGTGTGTGTGCGTGTGTGTGTGTGTGTGTGTGTGTGTGTGTGTGTGTGTGTGTGTGTGTGTGTGTGTGTGTGTGTGTGTGTGTGTGTGTGTGTGTGTGTGTGTGTGTGTGTGTGTGTGTGTGTGTGTGTGTGTGTGTGTGTGCCTGAAATATATAATATATATACGAAACAATTTTTAAACCTTCTTTTGTAGAAAACAAGTTGTGTTAAAAAGGTATATTTTATCTGTACGAGGCATATATGCCTAAGTGCAGCTGTGATGACTGAATGAAATGATGAAGCCTCGTCTACTGCGTACACTGAGTAAATACATAGACTACTCTTGTGGCGTTCACATTCATCATGTCCCCATGTTATTGCTATTTCTTCTTATGGCAGAGCGTAGATAAAATACTGGTATATAAACATAATTGGGGATCAACTTCATCGAATCGACGAATGTTTTGTATATTTTACTTTAAAATTAAAAATTATTATCATTTGGTATAGCTCAAGCAATTCACAGACGTTCCATAAGTATTCCATCCAATTAGGCGAAACAATATGGAATAGGCAAGTGTCTCATACTCGTATGTCGCATGAAACAACGTTCAGTTGCCAATAATTTAGAATTTTTGTCCTCATATTAGCTATTCATTGCTATATTGTTGCAACAGTTTTTACTTACTTCAGTTATATTACACTAATTACAATTTCACGTATTTTTAATATTACGCTCCATCATTTTGAATCCGCTATTTGAATTTCTTATTGTTGACTTTGTGTTCATATAAGGGATCCCTTAGTTGACTTATATAATATTTGCATAGAAATGAAAGCAGTGTTTTTGAAGTCATAAAAATTATGTTCGTAGAGTATTTACAATTTGTATAACAAATGTTCATATGTACGAGAACATAATTATAAGGCGTAACCTTTTTATTTTTTAGACTTCTCAAGATGATGCCATGTTTATATCGACTATTTAAAAGAGAAAATGTTACTAGATTTCCTTGATTTTACGACTAACAGCAGCCTTCTCGTAATAAAAATATTAAAACCACTGCCCTTATATCTTTAGTATGACCTACCGGCAAGTGCTATGTTAACAGAACTTGAGTGACAACCTGCCTAACAATTTATCTCCCAATGTACTATTTTTTTGTCGACTACAGTAAAAATTTCATTTTTTACATCAGAAATTACTAAACTTTCTCTTAGTAACTCAGTTTGCGTCTGTTTGACGTATCCTTGCAAACTGTTTTTTTTATGAAATTTTATTATGTTCATTTTGGAAAGTCTGTTCTTCGTTAATCAAAGCTTTTTCGGATATTAAAATATTTCGCAGTCGGCTTTCCGCTTGATTGGCTTTCTAAACAACATACAACAAATAATTTATATTTAATGATAAAAACATGATTTTACTTTGAAGAATATACAGATTACTTTAAAGCTGTCTTCTATAAAGATATTGTTTTTTTATTAGATGAGCAACGCGTGGTATGCTTTTGTTGAAATTATTCAAAATAAAGTTTGTTAAATTAAGACTAGCGGCTTCTAGTCTACTCACCGCACTGGAAATTATTACTTTTATAGACATCCAAAATTTCATAATAAATTCAACAGTAGTGAAACTGTTTTATCTGAATATATCGAGATATATAGTGTTCTGATATTAAGAAAATATTAAACTTACATTTTTGTTGACTGTCTATCTTTAATGGTGTTAAACGCAGTTTAATTAGATTATTGACTGACTCTGATAAAACACTGTATGAAAAACAAGTACTCATTATACAATTTCCAAGAAATATTTAATGCATTTAATAAAGTGTTTCTTCTACATTTCTTTTAAATGACCGTAGTGCAGCCAACGTTACATAAACATTAAATATTGTAGATATTGAAAGCAAATCGTTAATAAATTTTACCAAATGTAAAAGAGAACCCATTATTGATATGAAAGTAGGGGTATAAAGTCGTTGAAAACTAATAACAAAACGGTTTTTCGAGGTACTTATAATAGAGTAAACCTTATAATTATATTAGACAAAATTATAACTGTTTATAAGAAGAAATATATGTTGTTTAAAGATGATAGAAAGTGTGGAAATGGACTTCTTAAGAAGAGCGTGTAATATTTCTAGAATGCAACATGTTAGAAACGAAGATATATGAAGGAAAACAGGGCGCGTATTTACAACAGCAGAAAGAATAGAATCTAGACAGTTGCTATGGTATGGTCACGTAATGACGATGGAGGAGAAGAAGCGATGGCCAAGGAAAGCATTGACTTACACACCACAAAGCAGGAGAAGAAAAATAAGACTGACACCACAATGGAGAACAGGGATTAGAAAAAGCATGAGAGTTCGAGCTATTGAAGACGATGACTGGAAAGACAGGGAGAAATGGCGATCGAAATTCGGGATGCGGCATAGACTGTAGGACCCCCGCTAATAATAATAAATCTATGTTGTTATTGAGAAGTATAAAATGTTTGTGGATACTAAAAGAAAATATGTGGAACAAATTTTTTAATAAAAAAGCCAAATAAAATAACTAATTTCAATAAAAAAAACTATTCTTGGTTTTTAATAGGTAATTTTTTTTTGTGTTTGATAACATTATCTCTATATAGTTTCCAAACTGTGTCGAAAAACAAATTGGCACAGGTTGAAGCTTTTGAATCTCTTGCACCAGCAAATCTTGAAATTCAAATAGCTGATTTGTGATTATCAAAACCAAAAGATACCAAACACTGACAGTAAATTATTATTCACACACACATGAATACACTCTAAACAATTTTTTTAAATAGGCTTTTCTACCTCAAGACTAATGTGCTTTCACGATATTAATTGATGACTCGTTGGGCACTTGGTGAAACATATTAATATAAAGGTTTTAGAAAATATATAATCACTTGGTACGTTTCACAGATTTTATTTAACTCTGACAGCTGTTTCGAACTCTTAAGCCATTGTCAAAGAGATGAATGAAGACTAAACACAGGATGTAAGGTGGACATCTGTTTAGGGAATGTGTTGTGGAAACATGTGCGAGGGGTGATGATGGGAGGGGGGTTGCAGGAGCTAAGAGAAGGTCAAGTGTCTGTAAAAACTAAATATATTCTGAATGCAAAATATCAAATTAACTAAACTAAAAATAATTTGAATGCAAAATATATACTTAACTAAACTAAATAACAGCTTTTAATAAAGGGGATACACAGAATTCAGTTTGTTCACTTGTTAAATTTTTGTTATTTTTTATTGCTTTTTAATTTTTAGAATTTCTAACAAATCCATTTTTTTACCATTTTGTATGGTGTGGAGTATTGTTATGTTTTTTGTACCTATGAAGTGATACACCCTCCCCATCTTCACCCCTCACACATGTTTCCACAACACATCCCCTAAACAGATGTTCAACTTACATCCTGTGTTTAGTCTTTATTCATCTCTTTGACAATGGCTTAAGAGGTCTAAACAGCTGTCAGAGTTAAATAAAATCTGTGAAACGTACCAAGTGTTTATATACTTTTAAAACCTTTGTAATGTGCTTTCAGTGAACCAAAGTTCTTTTATGAAAGAGTTGTTTCGCTAGCACTAATCTTTTATGCATCTCCTGTAGACGATTATTGTTAGCAGTAATCACAGTACCTTTTGGTAACAGCTTGTGGTTTCAGTCTACAAGACCGCTAACGCTGAACATCTTGTAGGCGACCTTAACGTCATCTTCGATGCCCACCGCAGGCTAATCGTGGCCGGCGACTTGAATTGCAGCATTGCGGTTTGGGAGCTTGTTGTCCTTGCTCAGGCATGTTGACTCGCGCCGAGCAACGGTGGTTGGTTCAGCGCAACCCACGTTTTCTTCGACTAGGCCTAACGCGATTCCCGACGTTCTGAATATTACGGTTACCCATGGTATTACATGCTCGGCCAAGGTTTTCTGACTTACGGAGCTGACATCCCACCACAACCCCATCTTGATCCACATGTCGCTACCCATCACGGTACTACACTGGACAAGAGGAAGGTTGTCATTTGGACACACTACTGCCCGGCGCTTTACCATCGATTGCTGCCATCTGGCACCGTCCGTCTCGTGTCACGGTACTACACTGGACAAGAGGAAGGTTGTCATTTGGACACAATACTGCTCGGCGCTTTACCATCGATTGCTGCCATCTGGCACCGTCCGTCTCGCGTCACGGTACTACACTGGACAAGAGGAAGGTTGTCATTTGGACACAATACTGCTCGGCGCTTTACCATCGATTGCTGCCATCTGGCACCGTCCGTCTCGCGTCACGGTACTACACTGGACAAGAGGAAGGTTGTCATTTGGACACAATACTGCTCGGCGCTTTACCATCGATTGCTGCCATCTGGCACCGTCCGTCTCGCGTCACGGTACTACACTGGACAAGAGGAAGGTTGTCATTTGGACACAATACTGCTCGGCGCTTTACCATCGATTGCTGCCATCTGGCACCGTCCGTCTCGCGTCACGGTACTACACTGGACAAAAGGAAGGTTGTCATTTGGACACAATACTGCTCGGCGCTTTACCATCGATTGCTGCCATCTGGCACCGTCCGTCTCGCGTCACGGTACTACACTGGACAAGAGGAAGGTTGTCATTTGGACACACTACTGCTCGGCGCTTTACCATCGATTGCTGCCATCTGGCACCGTCCGTCTCGCGTCACGGTACTACACTGGACAAGAGGAAGGTTGTCATTTGGACACAATACTGCTCGGCGGTTTACCATCGATTGCTGCCATCTGGCACCGTCCGTCTCGCGTCACGGTACTACACTGGACAAGAGGAAGGTTGTCATTTGGACACACTACTGCTCGGCGCTTTACCATCGATTGCTGCCATCTGGCACCGTCCGTCTCGCGTCACGGTACTACACTGGACAAGAGGAAGGTTGTCATTTGGACACAATACTGCTCGGCGGTTTACCATCGATTGCTGCCATCTGGCACCGTCCGTCTCGCGTCACGGTACTACACTGGACAAGAGGAAGGTTGTCATTTGGACACAATACTGCTCGGCGCTTTACCATCGATTGCTGCCATCTGGCACCGTCCGTCTCGCGTCACGGTACTACACTGGACAAGAGGAAGGTTGTCATTTGGACACAATACTGCTCGGCGGTTTACCATCGATTGCTGCCATCTGGCACCGTCCGTCTCGCGTCACGGTACTACACTGGACAAGAGGAAGGTTGTCATTTGGACACAATACTGCTCGGCGCTTTACCATCGATTGCTGCCATCTGGCACCGTCCGTCTCGCGTCACGGTACTACACTGGACAAGAGGAAGGTTGTCATTTGGACACACTACTGCCCGGCGCTTTACCATCGATTGCTGCCATCTGGCACCGTCCGTCTCGCCTCGTCCGACGAAGCTGTTTCTCGATGCGACGATGCAATCATCTGAACGGTAAACGTGTCTTCATGTAGGCTATGCGATCCGGTCGCACTCCCGACTAACAACGTATTCCTGATTAAGTATATCTTCTCGCTCGCGAAAGGGACTACTTCTGGAAACGTTCGCAGAGGATTCGTAATCCGGCAAACCCATTTCCCTGGACGGCTGCGTGCTAGTCTGAAGGTGTTTCGCCGATGATGCTGGGAACTCGCCGTGGTCCAAACGGGAAATGCGGACCCGCAAAGTTACCCGTACAAAATACCTAGCACGATGACTGGACGGAGACGTTGTGAATAAGTTGCATAAGTTCAACTTTAAGTGCGGGACCATCAGGCGAACCCTTAAGTCAGCAAATAAAGGAACACGCTTAAAATTCTAGAAGTTGATGTCTCTTCCCACACTTTTTTATGGTCTGAGAATAGGACTTTAACGAAAGGCCAGGCCAGTCCCATCCAAGCGGCTGAAATGAGATTTCTCAGGCACGTGGCAGGGTATGCTCTCCATGATCATAGAAGAAACGCAGATATAGAGCAGGAATGAATATTGTGAGTATATTCGACAGGATCGCCTAGCATTGGCTGAATTGGTAGGAACATCTTTGCCGAATGGATGAATGTCGCATCCCCAAACAACTATGGAACTATAAGCCGAGGAGACGGAGAGGTGTGGGACGTCCGAGGAAGCACTAGAGTGACCAGCTCTAATCTTTGCCTATATGAGAAAAGGAACATACCATCCTTGGTTTAATCCATGAAGAAGATGATGATGATTACGACTGGACGGAGGTGACGACATACTCTCCCCGCCATCGTGGATCGTTAGGAAAACCCCTGGGTCACCCGGGGGAGAAGGCTGTTTACTTACGGCAGTTGGCTTCCAACCCGCCCATGGACTGGGACTTTAACGAACAAGTCGAGATGGACGTAGAAGACTTCCTGTGTCCTTCCAATTACTACGGAACCGAATCCATCTCATTGGAAGAGGTCTCAGATCGGCTTGCTGAAATTTAGCCAAGAATAGCTCTAGGCCCGGACGTCGTAGTATTGTGACGTAGACTACAACTTCGTCAGCAAACGTTTGTAATGTCATGCATTTCACTTTAAATCTTAGGAGTAACCCCCAGTTGGCAACGATTATGGCATAGCGTTGGCTGTCACATGACAGCTTAATATTTAAAACTTTGATTAACACTACAGATATATCCTGTGTTTAGAAAAAAACGCATTACCTTCAAACTTTAATCAAACATTGTTAATTACAATACCGTTTAAAATGTAATAATTGTAATGGTTAAAAACGATTTTATTCCACTTGTTAATGCACAGTAACCACTCGAAATCAATTGCGTTTCCAATGCTAAAACAAAACTAATTCGTTCGGTTTAAATGCAGTGAATTTATTGAACACGTGTCAGACTTGATTTGTTTGGAATGGAATAACAATAATAATTAGATAAAAAATAAAAATATACGTACTATTCTCTGAGTTATTTTTAAGGTATAAATATTACTAATAAAAATTTTAGTTTCATATACCATTTTACATTCATATGCGAATAGTTTAAAACCAGTAACACAGAAGGAAACTTTAGGCATTCCTTTATAAAACTCAGGTGGACCACTCTATTTTGAATGAAAGTGCGAAATCTGTTTACTATAAACTTCTCTTAGAATTTGTTTCCTGTATGAGGATAAGCTAATGAAAAGATAAATTAAAATTTCTTGTCAAACTAATTTGAATGTACTATACGTTAGTCAAGAATAACGATTAAAACAGTACAAATCTTAGATTGTGTATAGAAATGTCATATCGTACGCATTCTACGTAATTGAAATTGTGTTCTTTAGTCAATGGGATGACGTAGAAAATGACTATAATGACGGTCCATACGGGAGTGTAACATCAGTTACCACCTTTCATAGTTCAGTAAATCAACTTATCAAGTTTGTTATTGGGAAACTAGTGTTTAACGCCATGGAGTTCCGTAGCAGACGCCACTTGAATTAAGAACGACGCAGCCCTAATTGAGTTTACCTGTCCATCATAATGTTACAATTTCGTGTATTTCTGCCAACAAATATTTACATAAAGTTGCTTATATTGTATCTGGCATAAAAAAAAAACAGACAAATTTCAAAAGACGGATTATGAATAATTTAAAAAATTATTAGAAATTACTAAATTACGATTTACGTTAACGGGTGGTGTTTTGCACGTACTGTGTACACTTCATGAAAAGTTATTCTCACATCTGACATCTGTATTGTGCGCACACGCGCTCACATACACAAACACATTCACTCAACTAATTGATATGCATCCGTACACAGGTCCTGATGATGACAATAAATATTGTCGAGAAGGCGACACAAATAATATAAATTTGGTGTTACACTTTTTTGACTGATCCTCGCAAACAATTTATCGTTAAAATTCATTAATTGACAAAATGAAGGATTAAGTTATTACGTAAATGCATTCATACTTACGGGATTGGTGGCATACAGTGGTTAAACTAACCATGAAGGGAAAAGTTCTGAAAAACATTGGGATACAGAAATCAAAGGAATATGGATCTGAGGGGTATTCGAAAATGATTAACAAGATTTGAAAGCGTCGCTTCAAAGAGGACTGGCGACTGGACACCTAAGAAGATAAAAGAAGGAGAAGAAAAAAAGAAGAAGGAGTCGGAGGAGTAGGAGTAGTAGTAGTAGTAGTAGGAGGAGGAGGAGGAGGAGGAGGAGGAGGAGGAGGAGGAGGAGGAGGAGGAGGAGGAGGAGGAAGAATAAGTAGGTGACCAAGAGGTATGAGGGGAGAACTAGTATGAGGTGGAGAAGGAGGAGGTGGAGGAGTAACAGGAGGAGGAGGAGGAGGAGGAGGAGAATATAAAGTATCGGAAAATTGTTTTTCTAGTAAAAGAGGATATGATATAATAGAATTTTTGTAACATGAAGCACATTCAAGTGCCTAAATCATTCACAACAAACAACGTAACCTTGCCTTACTTCCATCTTGAGAAAGGCCAGCCTCATAGCGTCTATACAAATTCCGTCCTTCAATATAATGGCCCTAATGTCCCGTCCAGCAAAAAATAGTAATCCTATTTTTTCTTTATGACAAAATTAAGCTTACACTAAGGGACGAAAAACTGTCGACTCATTGAACAGTGGAAGATTAGCAGAGGAAACAAATTCCAAACAGAATAAATCGTGGTTATCGTGTATTACACACTGTATGTTACATTTCACCAGGTACGGCACATTTATAATGGTAAATAAACTGGTGAATAGGTGATGATAAATGTTAGTATACTATGTGTGCTAAGAGAGAATGACAAAAACACTTGTATATGTCAAAGGTATTGTTACGATATTACAGGACTGTCTATGTGTTTCTCAAGTGTTCCAGTGGAACCGGCTGTAATGTTGTGTGCGTACGTGATCTCAGCATGCGTTAGCCAGGCTGCTCGGGATTCACCGGTCCGCGCGCGCTGTGTGCAAGGCCACAACCAATTACGTTCTAGTGTTTTCTAGAAGCGTTTTTGACGCGTAGTACGGACGTTTCTAGAATTTCACCTGGATATAAATACAAGTAACCAGCGACGCTCAGTTTCAGTTTGAATTGCGATACATTCCAGTAGGGTTCGAAGTATTGTGGCGGAGTGTTACGTGTTTTATAATCGTGCGGGACAATTGAAATAAAATTGTGTTTTATACTCGTTGACATTATTATTGCGTGTGAACAATGTTTATTTGATTCGTTGTAAGAGAGTGTCTTGTTGATTAGAACTGTTTAATTGACAGTATGCCAATTAAAGCTGGCGATTAGTGATTTAATTGGTGTCTTGTCTGTTGTTTTCAACTGTACCCTATGACGATCAGTTACACCATCGTAACAGTATCGATAGTTGAAAACGAAACAATATTTTGAACGACTTACTAGACACAGTACACATTGCATAGACAATGTGTGGTAGTATAAATGATTATTTTTCACAATATTAATTGATGACTCGTTGGAAACTTGGTGAAACATATTGATACAAAGGTTTTTTAAAAATATATAAACACTTGGTACGTTTCACAGATTTTATTTAGCTCTGACAGCTGTTTCGACTTCCTAAGCCATTTAAGCCATTGTCAAATAGATGAATGAATTTTGACAAAGACTTAGGAAGTCGAAACAGGTGTCAGAGTTAAATAAAATCTGTGAAACGTATCAAGTGTTTACGTATTTTAAAAAACATTTGTATAAATGATTATACATAAATAAATTATTTAAAAATACAACTTTTAAGTTACCTTATAATACAGATAATATAATTTTTTAATCAAATGAAACCTAAAAATAAAAATAAAACTAATATTCACAATAAAAATGGAATATACTAAATAGAATGTCCCGACAACGAAAAAACTACTCGATATATTCTTTCAACACCGGAACGCATTTTTAAAACCAAATAATTATAAATCTAATTTAGGCACACATTTTCTAAATAATAACCACAAATTTCCAGGCATTGAAAATATAGAATTAATTAAAAACATACAAAATGTCAAAAAATGAATGTCTGGGAAAATCTTAATATTTACAAACAAATACCAATAATTTATTAATTAAAGAAAAACTCAAATAAAAACAAAACGAGACGATCCATTCAAAATTATAAAGTTCTTGAAATAAATAAATATAATAAAATATAAACTTTAAATGGGGGGTATGTCAAGTCCACGTCCCCGTCGTGCCCCCTGGGACCATGTGTAGCCACATTGTAGCTACAGATGCTAACGGACCTCTGTGAAGACCAGCGGACGGAATGGTGGAAGAGATCTCAATGATCAAACAGCAGGACGTGCGGAAGAGTCTTAGAGGAGCAGACCTCTTCAAAAACCTGGGTTCATCTGGCTCCGGATTATAGCACCTAGAAAGGGCCTCTGCCTAGGGTTATAGATGAAACCCGGTCAACGGTCTCAAAGGCGGATGAGGCACAAAAACAATCATTTCGGACTAACAATCCGATCTTACCTCTGATTTTAATTCCTACTTTTGCACTCTATACGATTTCAATTGCAGTATGGAAAGTCCGCCAAAAGACACAAAGTGAGAAGATGAAGGAATATTGGAAAAAAGGAAAGAACAAAGACTAAAGATTTGAAATTGGCATGTGGTCCTTAGATGGCGAAAAAAAACTTTAAATATTTCTAATGTAACCGACAAAACAGCTTTTTAAGTAAATAAACATTAAAACAATCGTTAACTAATCACCTGAAATGTATTACCAGTTATTTTACATTTAAATCGGAACAAATTCAAATATTCCTTAGTTTCTATATTAACATACATACAATTATTTCGATTGTTATTGATTGACTCTGATGATGATATTTTTTAGTGAAACAGTTAATATAATCAGGTAAATAATAATTATGATTAGGTATTGAAACGACAAAAACGCAATACATTACTTGGAGAAGAAACAGTATTTAATAATCACAATATTATATAATTGCTGCAAAAAATTTTGAGTAACGTATTGCGACAGTACAAATAAGTGATGTACTGAGCATTGAATATAAAAATTTAAATTTACCTAATAAACTGTAAATAATTAATAATATATTAGAAATAAGCATGTCAGGGATTGCAAGCTTGGCTCAGACAAAAATATGAACAGGTGTTTCGACCTGAATCGACGTGCACACACACACAAATGTAACTGAAAGTGTGTACACAAGTATTTTGCTAGTGTGTGTGAACGCAGGTCCATGGAGGCGAGTTTGCCACCCCAAGATGAATAATTGCACAATTACTGTTTTTCCGTAATTATTCATAAACTATAATTAAGAATTAAAATCCAAAACCACAATAAAATGTAATAAAATTTACTAAATACTGTGTACGAAAACCACGCGAAAGTGCCACACCGTACGAGTGTAATAGTGAAATAACTGCGTACAAATCGAAAGGGTTAAGTTGCAATGTCCAAAATTACAGTGAACATGTGTTGTAAAAATAGTTATAAGATAAGTATAAGAGTATACTTACAGGACTCTGCAATTCGCAGAAATATAAGAAATAGCGAATTTGACAAAGAGTGGAGGAACTGAATCCAGAGACAGTTTCTGACATGTCGATTTCGTACCACTGCAGGTGTCGACCAAGACATGGGTATAAATAGGACACACAAGCTACAGTGGTTCTCTTTCTTAAATCATCCACGGTGCAGCGGGAGCTTATGCCCGTCCGCACGGCGTATTTATATTTTTTGTAAATAGTTTAAATTTTCCAGTTACATACAACTATGTAACTAAGTTGTAAAGACAATCATTTTTAAATAATAACAGCAGTACATAAGAAGAATTACATAAGAAGATCCATTGACGTCAGAAACAGCACGAGGAGAGTTCCAGAGAGTGATATGACGCTGGAGTGCGAGACAAGAGAGTGATACAACGCTGGACAAGATGAAGTGATACGACGCTGGACAAGAGGAGAGTTCCAGAGAGAGATACGACGCTGGACAAGAGGAGAGTTCCAGAGAGAGATACGACGCTGGACAAGAGGAGAGTTCCAGAGAGTGATACGACGCTGGACAAGAGGAGATGAGAGACAGCCGACGCTGGAGTGCGAGACGAGGACGACTACAGATGGACAAAAATGATCGAGTATGATTGACGACAATAAGGTGATAAACAACTTATTTATATCTTAATCATACAATGAACTCAAAGACAATTAAAGACATTTCTATTTTATTAAAAGTAACAGCCAATGTTTCTTGTAAAGTAGAATTAAAATCATAGATGTTTTAGAAATACGATTAACGTAACAAGAGCTCAAATTAATATGAAATAAAATGAATACAAACATTTAAATGAAAACAATTAGTATTTGAGAAAACAGTACTGAGAAACAAAAGATAAATTCAATAAGTATTAATATTTTGAGTACATTACAATATAAAAAGAGATTTAAATATTGATATTTTGAAACACATTAATTGACTGAGTAGTCTGAAAATGAGATTTTTCTTTAATACAATAATTAGTAGAATAGAATGTTTAGTCAGTAAGGATGTATATAGCATAAGCCTTACGGCATAATAACAATTAATAACGAATGTTTTAAATCGAAGTCAGTGCCATGTGCACAATTTTTTAATAATACCAAATAAATTTGAAATACCGTTACAAGTTATATAGAGTTCTTATTGCAGATACACCTGAAACCCAATTTAAATGTTATATTGTTACATAATTTGTCAATCTTGAACGTGAGACCGATCACGCTAAATTTGTGTATATGTATATGTGTTTATGTATATGTATTGTTGCATATTTGGCTCCCAAAGAACGTGGGGCTATACAAATTAAAGTACATATAAAAATTCACACACATAAATACGTTGCAAATATATTTGGCGCTCCAAGATCGTGGGGCTCCGCAAAAACAAATAAATTTTTATTTGCAACATATAAAAATAACGTTGGAGTATATAGAAAATGATGGAGAAATAAATCATTATTTGCAAAGCGTTACTCGATGCTTTTATAAATAAAGCGTTACTCGATTGTTGGTTACTTTTAAAAATTACATTTCCGGAAACTTTATAATAAAATAAAAACTATAAAAAATTTGTCAATATGTCGTCGTACAGCCCTTATGTTTATATGGAAGCATTTTTATCTAGGCTCTGCCATAAAAAGGGGGTGTGATACATGGCAGATGTGATGAATGTGACAGCCACAAGAGGGGTCCAAGTATTTACCCAGCGCCAGCGCACGCAATAGGCCTCTACGAGACTTCATCACTTATTTAAGTTATTACCAGTCCACATGTCTGCTTTGTGTAGATAAAATATACTTCTCAATTTTTAACCCAACCTGTTCCCCATCAAATAAAAACTTCTGATACATAAAGACAGAAAATCACGGCATAAAATTTTGAAGGTTATATGATGCTTGAGATTCTTTAATAAAACGATGGCAAGAGTTTTAAATGTTCTTCTCTCAGTCCTTAGTAACAGTCAGGACTAAGGAATAAGGACTAAGGTTCTACTAGGGTAGATCCTTCCTAGTAGATACCTCTCAAGACACAAAGTTTAATGTCTTGTAACAAACAGACAATAATATTAGCATTAGCTCTAAAATTCAAGTGCTAAAAGTAATAGTAAAATGTTATTCTAAAATATAACTTACATAACAAAAAATACAACAAGATCATCATATAAATTACTCTACTATTTTTACATAACTTGTACTATTTTTATCGTCATCTGTTGCAAAATAGTGAGAAAGTATCCTTCTTTGTTTAGTCAGAAACGTCAGAAATTTATTTAAATTAGTTGACTCTTGTCAACTTAAGTTAAACTCCGGATTGAGGTAAAGAACATAAAAGTTTCTGTAGAGAAGAATGAGTGGATTAGAACATCTACTATCGTAATTAAGAACCGAGTTTATCAATATTAGTTCCACTACGTAGCAGATATTCTTACATGCACATGTCTATATTGTAAGAGTACGTGTCTTCAACATGCATTTGTGAAGCAACATGAGAAGAATAAAATACTAAATGATTAACACTATAAATTAAAAGGGATGAGTCAGAGATAAAGGAATGGGTATTTAACATGATTATATGATCAAACGGAGCGGTCGTGGCGTAGTGGCTAGCGTGTGGCGCTGCTACGCTGTCGGCGCGGGTTCAATTCCCGCCGGGGGCCATCTGATTTAGATACGACCGTTCCCCCTCGCAAGGCAATGGCAAACCAGTGAGAGGTATCCTGCTTAGTATAAACCTTCCCCAACTATGCCGTTCGGATCCGGCGTTAAACTGTAGGTCCCATATACCTGTGAGAGACTCAGTACCACACGCACCACGGGTATATGCGGGGAGGGTACAAACCAGTCGAAGACTGAAGGACTACGATGATATGATCAAACATATAAAGGTAATAATAAAAGTAACCTCTGTAAGAGAAATGTAGCAAACAACGAAGCAAAACTTGAAATACAACAATACAATACGATTTAACCAAAATAACCCAATAGATATGGTAAATGAGAAGGTAGAAACAAACCCCAACCCCAGTGATAGGACATATAAAGACAAATAAAATAATAGAAGGCAAACAAATAATGCCAAAACACAAATAATAAACCAAAAATAGTAACAAGCATTATATAAACTATGTAAGCAAGAAGTACACTAACCATAGTAATTAAGTGAAACATTTTTAATAGGATATGTGTATTATTAATAGCCCTATAGTGAGATAAAAAGTAGAACATCAAATATAGAAAAACTAACTGTCAAATTATGTTTTAAAACCCGATAAAAATCCAAGAGTGAGAGATAGGTAGGGAGTGATAACAATATACAGTGAAGCGATGAGAAGATAGTAAGCTAAACAATTTATAATCTTAAGGAGAAAGAATAGTAAACATTTGTAACAATAAACCAAACCCATAAAATGAAAGAGATAAAACCCCTATATTAAACCCAGAAGTACAATACAGTATTTAATAAAAACTAATGTATTGTATTCTATAAGAAATAAAAGTAAACAATATTTAATAGTAAAAGTGAAGTGATAAGTGAAAAATAATAGTAATTAATCAAACAGACAGGACTGTGTAGATTAATGAGTTCTGTCAGTGCAAACATAAGTGGACACAACAAAACAGAGTAAAAAACAATGTTGGGATAATAATAATAATAATAATAATTCCCAATTATACTTTTAAATGAGTAGAAGGATTACCAATTTTGTTATTAGTTACAAAAGCTCCCTATGTCTTTGTAACAATTAATGTGGATTCAAAGAGACATCAATACCAATAATGTACATTACTTATTCAGTTAGGGAGAATTAAGTTAAATTCGATTGAAGAAACTGAACTGAGGAAAATGATATGAATGTATGTTAAACAGTTTTGTTAGGTTTATGAAAGTTAGTTTATTTGTTTAGTGTTTATTGGAGTATCGGCCAAGAAGGCATGATATTAAGTTAATATGTTTGTATTTTTATTTATGTAATGATATTATAAAGATATGATGAGAATGTCAATTTCATGTAATAACATACAATAGAACAATTGTAATTAATAAGAAGGAATATGGTAGTTTGCTCCTCTGCGTAATTACCCGAAAGTTTAGATAGAAGATTTTATTAATTTCTAATCAAAATTTTAACAAACCTAAATATTTATGTTTGGGAAATTTAAATGATGATTACAACAGTTTCAACGGGTAAAGCGAATATTACGATATAATTAATAAAACACATTGTTTACACTTCATAAAGGTCATAAAAATTAAATATATATTTTTTAATATTGTTAAAACACAAATTTTAGTATTTAACTTTGGTTCTAAAGGGTTTTCTTTCTTATTAATGACATTAGATTTATCTTAATACGTACGCCTATCTTACTGCCTGTAATCTCAAGCCTAATATTTTTAAACTCATCAATTCATCCGATCAATCACTAATACACTTTACCTCTTCAGCGAAATCTCTTTAAAACAACAGAAAGATGACAAAGATAAAATACTATTGGCAAATAGAGAGAATAACAAAATTGAAAAGCACAATAAATGCGATAAACTAGCTACAATTGGAATAAGCTATAACTTTGAATTGTATCAAATGCATAAAGAACCACCGCTAACACACCACATAAAACTACAGCGTCTAAGGTGGTCCTGGTCATGTAGAAGACAAAATGATGGGAGAAGACAAAATACCACGAAAACTATTGAATACCAGAATCCACGGAAAAAGGCCAGTGGGAAGACCGTGTTTTTTTTTTGTTTTAATGTTTACCATGCTCTTTGCCAAAGGTTGATAGACAGGAGACACACTTACGTTTACTAAACATTTACAGTTTGTCAGGATTGGTAAAATATCTTACCCTTGGAGATTTGTTTCTGTCGTCTAGCCTTAGTTATTAAACATAAATTAGTTATTTTATATTGACTTGAAAGTTAACCAAGTGGAAAGCCGACTATATAAAAAACATTAATACAAAGCGATGAGTAAACAAACAAGGGGCTTTCCAAAATCAGATACTGCAGCGGCAGACAATCAAAGTGTAATATAAACGCTTTGTTCGGTAAGATGCACTTACACTATCACATAATATAATTTACTTATTATATATATATAATATTATTATACTTAAATAGTATGTAACTCATGTAAAATACTATGGTTTGGTCGGTTACACTTAATATTTCATTATATTCGTTTTTAAAATGTTTAATATACTAAAAGTTAGAGATCTATTAAATCACTGAACAACTCTGAAATGGTGCAAAGCTTGAGTAAATAAAGACTTTCCGATCAATATGAATCAAGCACCAATATTAAAGCATACCAATAATGCGTAGTACATTGAAAGGCGTAATACACAGGCGAATTAATTATTTCTAAAATAAACTAAGAAATATTAGCCAGAAACCATTAGATAAAATCAACTCGTAGTTTACCTTACGACAAAATATGGCAAAAGCTTATAACTAGATCATTCTATACTGTGCTGTTTAATTTGTTTGTTAAATTGTGCAAATTAAATTTTAAATACTAAATATTACGTTTCTGTTAACTATCAAAGTTAGTCACTTTATATTATTCCTTCAATCTGAAATGTGCTAGATAGCGGTATGGTAAATTTTCACAATCATTTTATTTTTAAGGTTTACTTTACATATCGATATGATAACCTAATTTCTATAGCAACTGTACTGGATTTTATTTCTTGTTCTCAAACTCTGTTTCACCATCTACTCTTCTCTACCACATTCTATTGGCAGTCTATTGTCAATTAGCATTATCTGAGCCATCCATCTGATCCATCACATTCCTGCATTTAATGCAATTATTTTCAAAACAGAGATAAAAATGTCTTCAATGTAATAGTTTCTAATGATTTCCCTGGTCTTCCAATTCTTATTCCGTTAGTCTAATTTATTCAACAACTTTCGCAGGCAGTGTCCAGTCATGTTGGGAAAAGTGTGTGTCGATCAAATGCCTTCTCAACTCCCGTCCTAGGAAGCTGATGACATTTGGCAAAACGAGACACTCTTATTGGAAAATTATTTTTTCGCCAAGAACTTTATTATTTACCGTTCTCTGTTACATAGAAGCTTCATTTAATTTTTCCTGCAACTACAGTAAATTGTCTGTTTTACAAAGAACACATTGACCAAAAAATGTTAATAAAAAATGCTAGTTATAGTTTTGTTTTAACACGTAGGCCGAATAATATTAATAGATCAAAGTCATTATATTCATTTTATCCATGTATTTATTGTAAACACATCAAATCAATTCTTTTTTCAATGTTGAAACAAAAGTATATAATAACTCATATATCCTAAATGTTGTAAATTTATTAAACATGTAATTGTTAGGTTTAGTTTAAAGCCAATGGAACATTTCACAGCTACTACAGCAGTCTCTACCGACGTGTGCCGAATGAGCAAGTAAAGTTAGTTACTACCTTTCACACTTCGGTAAATCATATTATCGGCACGTTTGTTGTTAGCAATCAAATATTTAGCCACATGGCTTGTCAAAGCGCAACTGCCACTAGAAATCAGAATGACATACCAGTAACTGTGTTAGTTTACACGTCATTATATTATAAATCAAGTTAAAAATATTCTACCAAATGTGTTAATTTAAGAAATACATGAAAAATTTGCTTCCACTGGCAGACGGGTCAGCCGTTTTCCAGTCTTCATGAACATGTATTAACTGCCGTGCCGATACAGCCTGTACATGTGTAATTCTCGAGCAAACTTAAAAATTGTATTGACATGCGGCTGCCTTGGGTTATCACCCTTCTGGAAAGAGAGATGTCGGTAGACCGAGGAGGAGATGGGTTCCTGAACTGGTCTAATGCCTAGTCCTTGAGTGGTGATAATGATGATGATCAGAAACGTTGATTTATGTAAAGCTGAAGTAAGTAGCCTAATAGCAACTGACAAACTTTCAACCTTATTTGTGATGAATTTGTGACATTATCATTTACAGTATACCTAACTATAAATATATAATTTCAAGTTATATCAGATATATTTGGAAAATCAAATATCTCGACGTGATTTTAATTCGAGTGAATGGGGATGATAATGATTGTTATTGCGATGACAACACGACGACAGAAAGGACGAAAGTGGCGCCGTTGACGACCCCTGCGGCGACAGTGGGAACGAAGGTGTCGATGATGATGATGTCAGTGGTTTGTAGAAACACAATGAAACATCATATAGTAAGTACATAATTATATATACCGGACTATAAGAACATTTTGTCCCTACGTATAGTTATTATATATACCGGACTATAAGAACATTTTGTCCCTACGTATAGTTATTATATATACCGGACTATAAGAACATTTTGTCCCTACGTATAGTTATTATATATACCGGACTATAAGAACATTTTGTCCCTACGTATAGTTATTATATATACCGGACTATAAGAACATTTTGTCCCTACGTATAGTTATTATATATACCGGACTATAAGAACATTTTGTCCCTACGTATAGTTATTATATATACCGGACTATAAGAACATTTTGTCCCTACGTATAGTTATTATATATACCGGACTATAAGAACATTTTGTCCCTACGTATAGTTATTATATATACCGGACTATAAGAACATTTTGTCCCTACGTATAGTTATTATATATACCGGACTATAAGAACATTTTGTCCCTACGTATAGTTATTATATATACCGGACTATAAGAACATTTTGTCCCTACGTATAGTTATTATATATACCGGACTATAAGAACATTTTGTCCCTACGTATAGTTATTATATATACCGGACTATAAGAACATTTTGTCCCTACGTATAGTTATTATATATACCGGACTATAAGAACATTTTGTCCCTACGTATAGTTATTATATATACCGGACTATAAGAACATTTTGTCCCTACGTATAGTTATTATATATACCGGACTATAAGAACATTTTGTCCCTACGTATAGTTATTATATATACCGGACTATAAGAACATTTTGTCCTTACGTATAGTTATTATATATACCGGACTATAAGAACATTTTGTCCCTACGTATAGTTATTATATATACCGGACTATAAGAACATTTTGTCCCTACGTATAGTTATTATATATACCGGACTATAAGAACATTTTGTCCCTACGTATAGTTATTATATATACCGGACTATAAGAACATTTTGTCCCTACGTATAGTTATTATATATACCGGACTATAAGAACATTTTGTCCCTACGTATAGTTATTATATATACCGGACTATAAGAACATTTTGTCCCTACGTATAGTTTAGAAAAAGCTGATATTTTTACGTCATTACACAGCCTTCTACATGTTTATCAGCTGTCCCAACAGAGCCCATCTGGAATGCTTGTGTGCGTAGCCTACTTATTGTTACTTTGAGAAGAAAGACAATTACGTGACATTTAACATGCGTCAACAATCAAGGTTGTTCCAGACTTCACCGGTCACGCACTGTGTTCAAGGCCGCAATCAATTACGCTCTAGTGTTTTCCAGTAGTGTTGACGCGTATTATGAATTATTCTGGAACATTTGTGCTATCTGTTTAAACAACAACAGCCGCCGCTTAGAAGTCAGTTTATGTCGGGCGATTACGCAGTGCGTTCTAGTGGTTATTAGTGAAAAGTGATTATTGTATGGGACTCAATTGGTTGTCATTATTATTGGTGTAGACAAATTAGCTTATATTATTGTACAAACGTAATCTTGTTGAATAAATTGTTGATTACAAACTGTAAATTGTGATAATTAAAGCTGGTAATTATTGACTTGATTGGTGTCCGAATTTTGTTTTCCACTGTACCATACGACGATCAGTAATACCGTCGTAACAATACATTAAAAATGTTTTCAAGTGTACTTTAGTAAAAATAAATGGGGCGGATAAAATCTTAAATGAGTAGGTTCTTGTAGTAAAGTTTTCATCTACAAAAGTGGTTCAACCAGTAAGATTTTTTTAGAAATCTGTAACAACGATACGAGACAGATTGAACGTTGGTTGAGACACCCGAGATTAATGGCTATGGTGACGGAGAATGTAGTGAATGGAATATGTTTAGCAAGACTGGAATACTTTAGAAAGATCGTGGTGATATAGGATTGAGTTGGTATTTGAAAATAGTAAGGTCAACTCAGATTAGGAGCAGCTGGTAGATTACATCAAGCTCTCAGCCGTTGTAACCCCATGTGTGTTTGCAATACGCATACAAATAAAAATGTATGATTTTTAAAATTCAGAAATATGTAGTTTCTGGTAATATTCACAAAGAACTATTTGCATTGTTTATAGGCCAATATCAAGGTAACAAATTTATTCACGCCAGCACACGCTAGTAATAAATTACGGACTGAGAGTGTTGGTTGCACTGAATTAATTTACCGGCTGTCACAAAAACTTGCCGGCCCTACAGCTGTGATATTGAAAACTGAGAAAACAAGCTAAATTTACCGTTCTTGTAAAAACGATTCCGATGAGACGTTTGCTTAATTTAAATACTAAACAATTACCTTTCCTACTACTTACTATATTTTAAAATCTACTTGCCAACTGTTATCCTATAAATTTATTATACATTTTTTAGCACGATTAATATGTTGTTTTATTGTGTGTGTAAGTGTGTATAATATTAAATTGCGTTTTACCTTTTAATCTTGATTTGAAGTTTCCTTATTCAATTTAATTACACTTTCACAGTATTATGTTTGGATTACGCCTGTACGTCTCCAATTCCTTTAAAATTAATTAAGGTAATTACTCGAATTACCTTACTCCTTGTATAGATGCTGTCGTCACCTTCCTCTTTTCCTATATTTAATAAAATTCCATTAAAAATTAATGCAATTTTAGTTTATTTTAAAGCTTGTCGTTTATCTAAGTTTAAATTGTCCGATTTAAATTATTTTCTACTGTAAAACCATTTATAAAGTGATATTTTTGTAATTTCTTAAGCTTGCTGAACGATTTAGTTTTGTTTTATACCTTCAGCAATCACGGAAAGATTTCTTTTTATTCTGGAGAAAAAAGATTTCTGGGGTCTATAGTCAAAACAATGGTGTGATTTATGTTGTCTTTTTTTACTTCTTAAACCAGGAATGACGCTTGTGCTGCTGGCGGCTTATTTTGACACCAATCTTATATAGGCTATTACCTTTCCATAAATTCGGGCGTAGGCTACAAATAGCTTCATGCTAGTTGAAAAATGCTATTATTGGGTATGCTATTATATTTTTTTATTGGGTTTAGCATATAGTGCTAAAATTTTTTGACCAAGTTTTATAACCTTTATGTTACTGTCCAGATCTTTAACTCATTCACGTTGTTAGCTTGCTGTTTCTTCATTTTTGTTAGTATTACAGACTTTTGGGCACCCATGTTTAGAATTTAAAACAATTTTAAAACTCATTTTGGACAACAATTTTTTCCATTCATCAAATTCCTAAAATATACTATTTAATTAGAAAGATATACTTTCCTGAGTAGTAAATTATAAACTTAGGAACACTGTAGTACTCTATGATATGTCGGTAGTATTTAAGTAAATTATAAAACGTCCATATTTATTTTCAATAAATTAATATTATAGTTAAAATCTGAATTAGTGCTAAAAAGAAGTTCTTGTTATGTAATTAAGTAGTAAAGATAAAATTTATAACCAGAAGTTAATTCGGTATTTTTGGAATCAATTACTATTAACTTTAAAAAATTATTGCAGTCAACATAATGGTACTTCTTGTGGGGTACATAATAAGATAAAACTAAAGAATTCATCTCAGGGTCTGTAGACGTAAAGTAAAGCAAAGCAAAACTGCTACGGATAACTTAATTTAAATCCTGACGTGCTGTTGACGTTACACGATTATTTTAATGAAACTTTCTTGGAAATTTTAGAGCGTGTATAAAGCGGCTTGTATGAGGGAATCTAAAATAGAATTTTCATTTACATCGCAAACTGTACACTGAATTATTAAAACGAAGTCGACACGATACACGCATGTCAGTCCAGTGCAGTCACGATCAACAAAACATGGAAACTACCATTTATATTTGGTATTATAAGGGGTAAAACTGTCGACATCAGTGACTGCAAGACGAATAGGAGCTTTAATTAATTACCACTGTAGCTAATCTATTTTTAATTCACATATTGGTCTTCAAAAATGCATTAAATTAGTGCGCACTATTAATAGTTAACCGGGATAACGAATACATTATTTTTACTTCCATGTTCATACATACATTTCACCATGGAAATATGGTGATCGCGAAAAAAATAGTATTTGAGATAAGGGCTAATACTGATTGTACTACACTCACAACATGGAAAAAAGTCATTTTCCGATAAGTGTCTGTGTGTCTATCTGAAAATTTTATCTATGGCGAACGACAACTGCCTTAAATTAAAAGAGAATCAAATGATTTTTTGCATGTGTACCCGAATTGTAGAGGACGCAAGGCCTATTGATTTTGGTGAAGATCGGTCAAGGGGTAGGGGTAGTTTTACCAGCAACGTTTTACGTTTTAACAAGAATAAAATACTTTTTTCAAACAATGGTAATTATTAAACATGAAATAATTTTGTTTGCAGGCCACCAAGTTGATCGGATAGGAGGGAGATATTGTTTACCTGCACTGTTTTTGTTTTAACAAGAGTAAATAAAGTATTTAATTTTAATAAATAAGTGCCCCGAAAATAAAGTCATATTATTACATTGTAAAATTTTAAATGAGATAATTATAAATGTAGTGGGTAGTTGAAGGAGGAGGGGGTGATTTTTTGAAAATTGCTTTGTTGAAACCAAGTGAAGTACGAATATTTATTTCTTAAGGATGAGATACCTTAGTAACTACATATGATAAAACTATTACTCTATGAATGTGTAATTATCATTAGTAGTGGGGATCGGTTGTGGAGGTGGGGTGATTACCTACGTAGTTCAGTTTCTTTATAAGACTAAAGCATTTCCTAATTTTTTAAGAAAATGTTACTCAAAAATAAAAGTAAATTAAACGACTACACCATAATAAGAAAAATATCTATAGTGAAAAAATTTGAGTTTGGGCGATATACTTTTAGAAATTATCAAACCAAATTCAAGTAAATGATTTTAAATATAAATCTTAGAACATGGAAGTCATGCATTTTCCATACCGTTGTTTATGGGAATAAGTTCCAGTCATAAACAAATACACATTCGATAACATATTAGGAAAAAGTGATATAATTTTCAAACAACAAACAATAATTATTTTATAATTGTAATATTTTAGAACTGTATAAGAAATGTTGTATAACTGCTTTCGTGTAATAAAGTATCGACGTTGAAACACTAAATAATTTTTAAAAATATCTATATTTTCTAGTAAGCTAACAGAATTTAGTCGCATCTATGGAACGATTCTTAGGTACCTGAAAAATAAAACACGGAAGGATAGGAAACGAATGAAATTTTACAAAACTGTGGCTGTCCCCACATTCCTGTATGCTAGTGAGACGTGGACTCTTAGAAAAGGAAGGTACTGAGGATTCAGGCAGCTGAAATGAAATTTTTTAAGAGGGGCGCAAAGTTTTCTCTCCTTGATTGGAAAACAAACAAGGGTATTAGACGCGAATTATACGTTGTATCGTTGCACCGGAATGCTGGGTGTTAAAAAAACTAGATGAGCAGAAACTATCCGTTTTTGAGAGGAGGGTACTGAGGAGAATCTATGGCCCTGTGAGGGAAAACGACATTTGGAGGCGACTGCATAATCGAGAGTTGTACGAGAGGTTTAAAGATCTTCCGATCGTGCAACTCATACAAATTAACAGATTGCGTTGGGCTGGTCATGTGCAGAGAATGGCGGAGGATAGAATCCCAAAAATAGTGATGAATTATTTGCCGATGGGAAGGAGAAGGAAGGGAAGACCGCATACAAGATGGCTGGATCAGGTTGGTAAGGAGGCAGTGAGGCTGGGTGCAGCAAACTGGTGGACATTGGCCGTGAGTAGAGACCAGTGGGGAAGATTCCTTTTGGAGGCCAGGGCCCGGACTGGGCTGTAGCGCCGAGGATGTATGTATGTATGTATCGTTGCACCGGAAGATTGATTGAAGACCACAGAAGAAGATGGTGTGAACACTTGAACCGCAGCCTGATGTCCGTCTACTCGTGGGTGCCTTAGGTTATCACCCTACTGGGAAGAGAGATGTCGGTAGACTGAGAAGGAGATAGGAACGGGGATAGACTGATAGACTGAGGAACGGGTCTAGGGCTTAATCCTTGGAGTGGTGATGATGATGATCTACATTTCCATGATACAAGTGTCAATTTTGATGCTAGGGGAAACTTTGGAAGACTATTTCAAGTGGTGAGAAGTGGTTAAGTTTAAGATCAAGTAGTCCTATATTATACAGAAACAAGTTTTAAAGGATAGGCCTATACTTATGAGTTGTAAACAATGAGTGATTACCAACTTTGTCACTATGTATTGTCACACTGCTAAATACTTCTTTCTTGACGAGGCCTTTTGGTGTGTCCACCATCTTCAGGTCTTACGACAATTTGTTACCTCTACAAACCCATAATATACAGTAAAGCCCCGATTATCTGCGAGTGCCGCGAAAAATTTTTTTAATTACGAACCTCAAAAAAACCAATTTTAATCCAAGCCAACAACAGGGAAAATACAACAGTGCGAAGGTCGAAAATTTCTGACAGGTTTATTGTGCATCGTAATCCTATAGGCCTTCTCGGAATTTTGTTTTGGCTCTTGCTCTTTTGTTTCGGTCAAGTTCACTAACCTTCCCCCTCTACGTACATATTCTCTCGGTCTGCCAGTGGTGTCAGTTGTCAGTAAGCGTGCTTAGTGATCAGTCGTGATCAGTTCGTTAGTTTCTGAAATTAATAATGGCTGAAAAACGAAAGAAGGTTGGTTAACGATTGCACAAAAACTTGAAATGATTTCTAAAATAGAAAATGGCGCATCAAGGAAGCAGATGTGTTTGAATTACGGGGTCGGGGAGACGTTTTAAAGCAAAAAGACAAATGTTGGCCTTTGCATCAGTGTCGGACAGTGCTTCTGGGATGAAAAAACGAAAAACAATGAAGAAATCCACCTATAATGAACTTGACTCGGCATTAGCGGAATGGTTAGCTCAGGTGCGAAGTGAGGGCACCCCCGTGTCTGGTCCTACCATTGCAGCTAAAGCAAAAATCTTTTTTGATTTGTTAGGCCTGGAAGGAAATTTTGATGCGTCGTCCGGTTGGTTACATCGTTTTAAGAAACGTCATGGAATTAGAGAGATTGGTCTACACGGAGAGAAGCTGAGTGGTGATCAACAAGCAGCTGATGATTTTCAACGTGATTTTGAAGAGTTTGTGTTGTCTGAAGATCTGTCATATGAACAAATTTATAACGCTGATGAATCAGGGCTTTTTTTGGAAGTGTCTTCCCACTCGTACTTTAGCATTTGAAAGTGAACATCACGCGGCAGATCACAAAAGTAGCAAGGAAAGAATTACAATCTTGCCATGTAGCAACGCTGCGGGTAGTCACAAACTTAGGCTTCTTGTAATCGGTAAATCTAAGAAACCGAGGTCTTTTAAGGGGACAAGAGCAGAAAATTTACCAGTTGATTATTTCAACCAAAAAAAAGTTTGGATGACCAGCAGATTTTTCAAGAATGGTTTGAAAACATTTTTGTGCCTCAAGTACGTAAACATCTTGAGTCAAAAAATTTTCCAAAGAAGGCTGTTTTGTTAATTGACAACGCGCCTTCACACCCAGCGTTTACATGTGTGCTTAAATCTTCTGACAGGCAAATCTTCGCAAAGTTTTTGCCCCCAAATGTTACTGCGCTGATACAACCTATGGACCAGGGAGTCATTGAAACCATGAAGAGAACATACAGAACAAAGTTGTTACTGTCAAAAATCGAAGAAGACTGCGATCTCAAAGAATTTTGGAAGAATTATACAATTTTGGATAGCGTTTACGATATTGCGTCTGCATGGGATTACATCAAACCCTCAACCCTTGTTAAATCATAGAGAAAACTCTTTCCGAGTATCGAAACAAATGTCAACCAAAACATTTGTGAAGAAGAGAATGAAGTCATGCCGACCACTACACTTGTTGACCTAGTGACATCCGTTCCGGGAGGTGAGAATGTCGACGAAGAGAACATAGAAGAGTGGCTGGAATGCGACGCAAGTGAGCCGGGGTTTGAACGACTGACTGACGTAGAGATAACGAACAAAGCAATGGGAGTGAACGAGAACGAAGAAGAACAAAGTGAAAGTGAATAAGACGAGGCGCCTGCGCGGATGACACACGAAACTGCTTTGCAGCACGTAGACGGATTGCTTCAATATTTAGAGGAACAAGACGACGACGCACATCTGGCAGAAAAACTCATGTTAAGGAAAGTAGAATCTAGAATAAAGAAAAGGTGTTTCCAAAGCAAGAAGCAAAAACGAATGACTGATGTTTTTAAAAAGGCGTAACTGAACACTTTTTGTTAACAGTAAAGTATTGTTTTTTGTTTACTGTTCTTTATTTTAGTGATTTAGGCGTAGAGCAAAGGTTTCTGCTGTACTGTACATATTTTAAAAGTTTTACATATTATGTTTTTTGTACAATAAAATATAGTTTTTATGCTGAAATATTTTTTTCGTGTTTACACCTCATTTTTAGTCTTTTTTCGGGTTATCCGCGATTTTCACTATCCGCGGTGCCATTGCCACCCAATTCCGCGGATAATCGGGGCTTTACTGTACCTAGAAACTTCCTCCTAATTATTTGAATTCGCTCGGAACCAACCAACCCCATATTGCGAGTTCCATTTAGACTAGGCCCCTCACCGAGCATCGTCACTACTTACTTTTCTATTGGCCCCTTAGTCCCTCCCGGTATCAAACATTACTCTTGTCAATCATATTTTCTTAATATTTACTTATTCTTATGACCCCAGCAAAATATGGTAAAACACTTCTTCATTATTAAACTCTATGTTTGTATTCATTAATGCATTTTTCTTTTTCTTTTTTACTTTTAATATTTCTAACTCTTCTAATAATTTTCGTTTGTATATATACGTTAATTTCTATTTTTAATATTTCAACATTTTCCCTAGGATTTATAAATGTATACCCTGTTTCCATAAAATGTCTTGCATGAATTTGTAGTCCTATCACCTTCCCCTTTCGGATGTTCTTTCATTCTAATTTCGAACCTACGTACCGTTTCAAAGGAGTCATAAGAATAAGTAAATATTAAGAAAACATGATTGATAAGAGTAATTCTAGGTACCGGGAGGGACTAGGGGGTGAACGGGCAGTGACGAAGCTCGGTGAAGGGCGAACCAATAATAAAGTAGGTACCTCGGTGAGGGGAGTGGCCTAGTTGGAACAAGCAATATAAGGTTGGTTGATTCCGAGCGAATTCGAAAAATTAGGGGGGGTCTCTATGTATATTATGGGTTTGTAGAGGTAAAAAATTGTCGTTTAAGGCCTGAAGATGGTGGAGACACCGAAAGGCCTCGTCAAGAACGAAGTATTTAGTAGTGTGGCAATATGTAGTGACAAAGTTGGTGTTAAGATGGCTGCTAATGAAACTTACAAAACTGGGAATCCGGAAAGAGGGCACATAGGCCTATGTGCCCTTTTTCCGACCATCGTTTTTTCTAACACGCCATATTGTTGAGAATACTCTGTGAAAATTTCAGTTCAATATTTCAACACTAGACTTCAGTAGCAGTTTTTGTAAACACATGTTCCATAGTTGTGAGCCTGTTGAATCATAACATAACCTAGTGATACAGTGTTCTTGTAGTTTGTGCTTTAAATGTTCATTATTAATTAACTACAGTGATGAATATAACTGAGCCAGTTGAAAAGAAGAGACGATTGATGCATAGGTATGTAAATAAGAAACGAGAAAGTTCCAAAATTAGTAAAGTTCGAGGTGAAGAGTATGTTACACACAAAGGTGAATTAGTTCCATCAAAAGATTTTATATTGGTTAGTGAATGTTGTAAAAATAGATGTTATGAACATTTTCCACTTCAAGACCAGTGTAACTTATTTGACTCATTCTACAATGGGCAAAACAAGGCACTTCAAGATGCCTACCTATCAGCTTGTATGACCCTGTCTGCTAATATCAACATTGGTAACAGCCAAAAGAAACCTCGTCTCAAAACTTGGTCTTACTCCATGAAGCAGAATGGCACTCAAGTTATGGTGTGTCAAAAGTTTTTGCTCACTATTTTTCAGATATCTGTTAAAAGGCTTCGTGTTATTCAGTCTAAGTCCTTAAGTGGAGCCGATTTTCAGGAAAGGCATGGTACTCACGATAACCATCCACATAAGTTACATGGTGATGTTGTAGACGTAATGAAGGCTCATTTACAACTAATACCTAGTGATTTTAGCCACTACTGTGCTCATAAAACAAATCTGAAGTATTTTAAATCCAGAATTCACTGTTAAAAGCCTTTTTGATATGTTTAAGATCTATTATCAAGAAACGACCAACAGGCCTCTCAAACTTTCATATGAACACTATCGTAAGCTGTTTAAAAGCGATTTTAAATACGGGTTTATACGTCCTAAGACAGACATATGTGATTTTTGTTGTGAGTGTTCCCAAAAGCTGTTAATAGATGCAAACGATCCTTACAAAGTGAATATGGAAATCCACAAAAGGAAATACAAAAAACATCACTCTCTAAGGGCAGATTTTATTTCAAAGGCTAAAGATGACAATGCGTCTTACTTAGTTGTAGAGTTTGATTATGGCCAAAACTACCCTATTCCCAAGCTTAATGTGAACAGCCAGTTTTACAAAAGATGTCTTTGGCTATATGTCTTTAATGTTCATGTGTTTAACGACGATTCGTCCTACTTTTATTGCCACATGGAAACACAGGAGAGTAAAAACAGCAACTCGGTAGTGTCCTTTGTATATGACACATTGAAGAAAAATCTGCAGAAGTTCCCAAACACCAAAACAATCGTTTTAATGTCTGATGCAACGGGAGGACAGAACCGGAATGCTACTGTAACTAAATTTTGTACCTGGTTTGCAAAAACTCATGAAATAGAAGTGGTTCATTTATATCCAGTACGTGGTCACTCATTCAGCCAGTGTGACCGTAACTTTGGTCTTGTTCGCTCAACAATAAAGAAGAGGGAAGTGATTGGAAGTGCAAGTCCTTGGTTAGAAGCTATTGTAACTTGTAGAGAAAATCCTTCAAGATTTGAAATGACGATGGATCGAGCCTTGGTCAAAGATTGGGAAACTGCACTATCCAACTTTTTTCTTCCAGCACCAAAATCTACTTTAAGGAAGTTTACTATAATGAAGTTTGTGATGATGAAGTATACTAAAAGTGGTAGTGTATTGTGTTCAGAAAACTACTTCCCAATGTACACACCGTTCACCTACTTGGCAACATTCAATTTAGAAACTCTGAAGAATGTTAACCTAACAACCGTCCCCTTTCCCACTGTTAGTGCTTGTAAAATAGATAATGTAAGAAGTTTGTGTACACACTTGCCCCAAAGAGACTGTGATTGGATTGAACAAATATTGGATGAGCCTAATCAGTAACATAGGCCACCTAACTTTGTACAACAACCAAGATATTTTATACTTTTTGAGTGTACAATAAATGAATATTTTAAATCTTAGAGTACACATTATTTTAAACCTAACCCCTGGTTGGAAAAAGGGCACATAACACACTTATTTTATTTAACTGTCTAATTAAAACTAGAATTTTTAAGATCAAACACACAATACAGATAAAATGTAAGTAGTTATAAAAAACACTTATGATAAAAAATGAAATAAATCATTTATATCTTAAGAGTTATAAGTGTTTAAAAACTTTAAGGCTCAATATCTCAAAGGCAACTTTTGACTTATGTGCCCTTTTTCCGGATGCCGCCTAAATTAATACAATAAAGTAATGAATGTACCGATAGTGAATTGAGATTGCAACAGTGTGTCGGATACGACAGAACGAGTCGTAAATTTATATATAAGCGTTATTTTAAGAATTGAGACGGGTTTAGTAGATGTCAGATAACGACTTTTATAAAAGTAATTAGTAGAAAGAAAAGAATAACTAAGTAATCAAATAATCACATAATACTATTAACAGTTTCTTTTTGGAACCTAACTCTTGTTATTTAATGTATTACAATAACATAGAATTTATATAATATTCTATTATATATTCTATTATTATAATAATAATATTATTGTTATTGTTATTCTATTATTTATTTAATAAAAAGTCAATTTTGCGTTTTGTAGGACTATAATAATAAATTTTTACAAATATTTGACCAAAAATAATTACAAGGAAAACAAATTTCTTAAAAATTTGATGCAGTAAATATTTCTTTGTATATTTTTGAAAATTTATTCTAAATATGTTACTATGTTTATTCTAACGGTAAATGGAAACCGCGCCAAGACGTGAATTGACTCACAAACCTGTGCGGCCGTTTCGCAAAGTGGTTTCCTGGGCACGTGTAGCCGAGTAAGGAATAGGTAATGTGGAAAAACAATTGTGTCTACAAAGTCTCAAGACACGATTTGAATTCATTTAGTGTATTCGCACTGTCTGTGTTTTTTCTCCCCCTCCCCCCCAAAAAAAATAAATAAATTGTTTCTGTGTCTATTCATTTTTAGAATGTGTTATTATATTGGTAAATAATTAATTTAAACAGCTCGGCTGCTATGCTCTGTCTTTCAAAAACCAACTTTATCAGCTACTTTTTGTAACCTATACTCCTTGTTTTACTTTGGCTTAACGAAAAAAGGCACCTGTATTCCTGTAATTTTTTTTTTAACTGACATGTTTTTAGAATGTTTTCCACATTTTGTCACCATACAAAAGTGAATGATGCTGTTACGACTTGTAACCCCTCTTTAAAACTTTTATGCAAAAAAAATTTTTTTTTGAATTTTTTTTTTGTAGGCACAGACTGTCTAACTGATCGTCGTATAGTACAGTGAAAAACAAAATACAAGACACCAATTAAGTCACTAAAACGCATCATTAATTATCAAAATTAAAAGTTTGTATTATACACGCTATTTAACAAGATTATACTCGTACAATAATTCAAGTTAATTTGTCCACACCAATTATAATGTCAACTAATAGAGTCGCGCACAATGATCACGTGGTAAATTCCCGAGTAAACTCGCCCTACCTAAGTAAACTCGAAACTCACATAAAACAAGTATCTACTTAAACAGAATCTAAGCGTCGCTGAATGCGTGAATTTATACTCCGCTGAATCCATACGACGCGTCAACGCTACTAGAAAACACTGAAGCGTAATTGCTTGCTGCCTTGAACACAGTGTGCGCGGACCGGTGAAGTCTGGATCAGTCTCGGCTACGGACGCGTGGCAAGTGTCACGTAATTGTCTTTCCTCTCAAAATACCAGCAATATCTACGCACACACACATTACAGCCGGGTTCCGCTGGAATAGCCGAGAAACACGTAGAATGGCGTAACAATATTTTTCAAAACGGTAGGCCTACACCTTCTGTAAGCATGTACATTGTTTTTCATTGGCGATTACAAGCAATGATTTTTCTGATAATAATCCCTAGATCATTGAGACACCTTTACTCAGGCGCAATGAAATATGTCCATATGTAATTGTTTATATTTTTACCTCTTATTCACTACATCTCAGCGTAATGGATTTTTATACATGATACTGTGGTTAGCGCGCCTTCGAATTTTACACTGATAACGGCAGTCGATGCCACTTCCGAAACGTCTGTTTTTGAAGGAAACAATGGACCATGGTCAAACAGCACAGGAATAAATTTAACAGCATTGACTCCGCCCGTGTAAGCCTACGAAGTATATTACGCGTTTAATAGTATTCAAATATAAACAGTAATTTACTTTTTGGAATAAATTTATTCTTCTGGTGTATTGCGCAAGACGTAAAAGTGTATTGCACACAACTACAACTTAAATTTTGTGAATGTTCAAAATACAACCGTTGATTTATTGATTTGCACAAACGTGAAATATGGAATGCCTTGTACAATCCCTATTTGATGCTTCTATTTTTAGTTTTAGAGCATACAAAGACCAAATGCCTACGGCTTAGTCTTAGTCCTAGGTTTATTATCTTGGTAAACCTCTTAGTTGGTAAAAATGACAGTAATAATTAAAAATACTGGGAAAGTAATTTACAATTATACATAACGAAAAGTGTGTATAGTAAAATTTATATAAGAAAACGTTGAAGATTCTAAGGGAGGGCTGTCATGTCAATTACAACCTAGTGGCTTAGAAACGGGTAAGTTGATAACGATGGCTTCTGTGGATTAGATCTCTCTTATTAGTTACAATTCCTCATTTACAAGTGTCATAAAAAAGAAACAGATATTCACAAAATTTAGTTATACACTTAAATTCATATAAATTAATAACAATTTGCAAAGTTCAGAACAAATTATAAGTTGCAACAACAACAAAAATTGGAAAAAATGCTTATAAAAAATTCGTAGATAAGTTAGGTTGTATTAATGAAAGTTTTTTTGGAGAGCAGTTTTTTTACTACACACACTTTAAAAGTAAAGCCTAAAGTGGTTGTCAGTTAACCTCCGCTCAACAGTCCGTTAAGGACCAAGGCGTACCGCACGGCTTTTTGTGTTAGTGTGACGGTGTATGGCTAGTACTACGCGCCACCAGCCGCTAGTTGCGGTATTCACAGCCAGGAGGCGGCGCTGTTATCTCAGCGCCTACTCAGTTTGCCTCACGACGCTGAGTGCACGCCGTACGGAACCTCCGCCGGGAATTGAACCCGGGACCACGAGCGCATCAATCGCCCGCGTTAGCCACTAGACCACCTGGAGGTTGTCAGTTAGTTTAATGAATACCTCAACACGACTACAGATTTATTTAGTAATCGAAACTGTGTTAAAAAAAACTGCGTAATAGACGCAAGAAGACTGAACTGTTCAGACACCTAAAAAAAATTCGGATGAGAGATGGCCGAGGAAGGTGTAGGAATGGACTGTACCCAGTGTCTAGAAGAAAAAAAAGACCAAAACACTCGTGGGAAATGGACGTCGAAGATACAATGAATGCAAGAGGACTTACAGAACAGGACTGTTTAGACCGGCGCCAGAGGAAGCTAGGATGCGAGACGCGGCGCCAACCGTAATTAAATCCCCAAAACAACTCTGTGTAATAAATTGTAACGATGGTAACAGTCCTACCAATCCCTTTTGATAATGTTCAGTTACTATCGAAAATTAGGGTTAACTGTCGTACAAACAAATTCCTTTTGGGAGACAACAAATGAAGGTTACTTCGACTTTGCCATCATCATCATCATAATCAGCCGTGGCACTACAACCCTTGGTGGGTTTTGGCCTGCTCCAAGAGTCGATTCCATTCCACCCTATTGCATGCCCTGGCTTTCAAGTTTCTTATGTTCAGCTTTCCGAGGTCCCCCTTTATCTGGTCTCCGGGCTCTTAGCCCTTTTTCTACTACCTGGTAGAAAATATGTTTCGCAGGCTGTCCTTCCTCCATTTTATCTATCGAAAATGATTACGATAAATTTATATCGGTGTCTCCCACCGCTGCGTGGAAAGGGTCCGCAGATATCGAGGAATACCTTTTCCAATTTTTCGGTAGATAATATGGGTATCATGACCCCTTCCTTCCTCTCGTTATCGCACTTTACTTTTTGACAAATATCGCACGACCGTATCGCCAGTTGCACCTTCTTATTCATTCCCTTGATGTATGTTTGCTCTTCCAATGCCTTCCTTACTTTGAGGGCACCCATATGTCCGTACCTCTCGTGATAGTCGATTATTAGCGGTCTCTCTATCGCTGGCGGAATCACTAATTTCCAACTCTCCTGGTGCGGGGTATTCCTAATAAACAAAGTGTCGTCGTGTATACAATAAAATCTGTTTATGACCTCATCGCCTTCCTGTACCCTTTTTCTAATATCTCCTAATTTCGGATCGGCCTCTTGTTGTGACTTTATTTCGCGCAAAATATCTTTTAAATCCTCCCTGCTCTTAATAATGTGGTAAACCTTGGCTAATTGTTCCCTTTCGCCGTCAAAGGTTTGGTCTGGTATATTGACGCGAGATAAGACGTCGGCGGCTACGTTCTGTTTGCCGGGTATATATTCCCATGTGATATTGTACTCTTGCAAGGCCAAAACCCATCTAGTCAGCCTTCCGTGGTTCAGTTTACAATGCTTTAAAAATGATATAGATTTGTGGTCGCTTCTAACTGTTATGGGGTACCCTAATATATATGTCCTAAATTTACCGCATGCGAAAACTACACTCAACAGTTCTTTTTCGGTAGTATTGTAGTTTCGTTCGCAACTGTTCAGCACGCGGCTAGCAAAGCTAATTACTAAATGGTTACCGTCTTGATCTTCCTGATAGAGGGCTGCACCTAAACTCACGTTACTGGCATCGCAGTTTAGAAAAAATGGTTTTGTAAAGTCGGGATGATGCAACATTACGGTTTCTAAAAACTTTTCCTTTATGATATTGAGCACTCCATCTTGCTCTGGTCCCCAAGTCCATTTGTCTTTAGCTGATAACTGCTTTTGGAACCTGGCAGTTAATTCTGAGTAATTGGACCGAAACTTTCTGTAATAGTTGCAGATTCCTAAAAATGACTGCAGCTGTTTCCTATTCTTTGGGGTGGGGAACTTCTGTATGGCCTCTACCTTTTCCTTGGATGGAGTAATCCCTTGTTCTGTTAAATTAAATCCTAAAAATTTCACCTCATTTGCAATGAATTGGGACTTGTCTAATTTGAGGGTGATATTATTCTCCGATAATTTCTCTAGCACCTGTTCAACCCTATTACAATGGTCGTCCCAATTCGCTGAAGTCACCAGTAGGTCGTCGACGTACACTGTCGTAAACTTCAGTACTTCCTGCCCCAATATTCTGTCCATTATCTTTACAAACACCGCCACAGAATTTATTAAGCCAAAAGGTAATCGCTTAAACTGATAGTTTCTACCCTCGAATATGAATGCCATATATTTCCTACTATCAGGGTGGAGTTCTATCTGCCAGTATCCGCATACCGTATCCCATGAGCTTATATATCTGATTCCGTGGAACTTTTTTAATATCTCCTCTATCTCCCCAGGTGAAGTGCGGTCGTTAACAATCATTTTGTTAATCTCCCTAGCATCTAGACATATACGTACCTTTCCGTTCTTTTTTGGCACCGCTATGATTGGGCTGGTAAAGGGCGAATGACTATACTCGATTATGTCGTCCTCTATCATCCTGTTCAATTCTTCCCTGACTTCATTCTTTAGCGAGTATGCGATCGGGTATGATTTCCTGTTAAATTCCACCGGAGTTTTGAATTTTATGGTGCACTGATAATCTCTGGCTTTACCTGGAGCGTTCGAGAATATGTGTTTATATTTGTTGTATACCTCGATTAATTGTTCCGCCTGTTTTTCGCTGACCAGACCCCTTGCTTTCGTCCTTTGGAAATCCCGTATTTCTTTTAATTTTTCTAACCACAACTCTGGGTTTTCCTCCTGATATAATGGCATATTGATTGGACGATCGGTACAATAATAATGGTTCACTATCGCTTGATAAGGTGTATTGTCTGTACCACTTCCTTGGACATCGATTAAATTACTGGTCCAAATCCCCTTGTTAGTCTTAAAAGTTATCACCTTACTTTCCAAATCTATCACAGCATTGTATGGCCTAAGTATATCGCAGCCTATTAGTATACTCATGGGTAAATTACTCGCCACTAATAACCCTATTGGTATTGTTACCCCATTACTAGTCATCTCTAATGACACCTGTTTCTTTATTGATTTATTTTGCCTCCCCGTTGCTCCGACTAAAACAATGTTATTTATCGGTAGAGTGGGTATTGGTAAATTACTATTTTGTTTAATCCGCTCTAACTCAATGCTATCAATAAGTGACACATTTGACCCCGTGTCAATGAGTAGTATCGCTTCTATGCCATTGATATATGCTTTAATCTGCACGATACTATTATTCCCTTGGTTACTATTTTTAATGATATCGTCACCTTCTTCTAATAACTCCTCTCTAATATCCTTAAGGTAATTATTTATTCTTATCCTAGTCCCGTCTTTGTCCTGTCTATGTTCGTCGTTTGTCACCCCATAATATTGGTTCAGTGAAGGGCGGTTTTCCTTTTTCACTGCCGCGTTTAGTTTAAATGAGCCACTGTCTCATTGGCCCGGTCTCCTGGAACATTGGGTTGCTGACCCGTCTGTGTTTCCTGCCTGACCTCGGGATTACCGTTAATAGGTTGGCTATTCGCCGTGTTACCCTGGCTAGCTGGCGCCTGTTGTGGGTAAAACATGTAAGTGGGTACATTAGGTGGATATGGCCGTCGGTTATTGGCCATCGTATAATTTACCTGGGGCCTGTATTCATTTTGGTTTCTCCTATCGCTTCCTCCTTGGTTTCCCCCGTTGCGATAACCATTACGTTGACCAAAATTACTTCCTCTATAATTATTCCCGCGATAACCGTTTCCCTGGTGGAAGTTCCTACCGTAGTTATTCCCGGTGTAATTACCTCTGTTTGGTCCCGGATAGTTGCGGTTAATTGGGCCCTGAGTGGTATCATTTCGGCCATTTGGTGGGATATTATTATTCTGATTATTGGTGCTTAGATTATTACCGTTCCCACCTCCATTCCGGTTTGGTCCGTTATTATTGTTGTTGTACTCTACCTTACGATTGGGGGGTTGGTAATCCTGGAACCTTCCTGTGGATTCGCAATTTTCCAATAATTTGGCCAGATCGGCTATTTTGCTAATTTGTTGGTATAATTGGGCATCCTTGATCCCATAGCTGTAATGTCCAGCTAACTGCCTTACCAAACATTCTTCTGGGATCGGCGGTATCAACTTCCGTGCTAAACATACCTTTCCCAGGAAATAAGACGTCGGGGACTGTCCATAGGACGCGTCGTATTTGCCATAGAAAATGTCCATTCTTACCCTGTTTTGTGCGGTCTCTGACCAATACTTTTCCTTAAACTGACGTTTAAATTCTGCTAAATTCGTTATTTCGGGTCGTACCGCTATCCACCAGTTATCCTTAGTATTTTTAAACGTCTCGTCAAGCATCTCTCTTATCCTGTCCCACCTTGTTTCTCTACTTCTCCCAATAACCTCCTCCATTCTTTCCAAAAATTCCATTGGGTTTCGTCGATAGTCCTGGAAGTTGATTACTTCCCTGTTTTCACCATGACACGTATGAGTGTTTAGTATTGGTGTGTCTCTCAGCGCCTCTAATCTTTCCTGCAGGTTTTTCTCTCTCTGGTCTATTTCCAGTATACTATTTTTGTTAGTTTTTATTTGTTCATCCAGCCTGTTAGCGATATCATATGTTTCCTGCCTCCTTTCGCTAACGTCTTTCTGGACTTCTCCCACCTCCTGCATGATGGCGTCATGGTTCTGCCTTACCTTGTTTTCAAGATTTCTAACATCTTGTTTGGTCTCTACTGTCTGTTCCTCTATTTTTTCGAAACGTGTATTGTTTCCCTCCCGTAACCTTTCCAACTGTTTCTCCATGTTTTCGACCTTCCTGTCACTGTCGATCTTATTATCATCGATCCTTTTGTTTACTATCCCGTATTTTATGCTAATTTCTTTTTTCAGGGACTCTATGCTTCCTTTTATTTCCTCCTTATCTTCCTGTCTGTTTTTATTCAGGGATTCTATATTTTTGTTCATACCCTCCTTTAAAGATTCTATGCTTTTATCTAATTTCTCCTTATCTTCCAGCCTGTTTTTATTATTCTCCTCCTTATCTTCCCGTCTATTTTTATTTATATCCTCTTTCAGGGATTCTGTATTTCTGTTCATATTTTCTTCCATCCTTTTGAACATCATCATTAGTATATTCGCGTCAATACTCCCTGTTATTTTCTCTGGTTCGGGATTCTCTGTTTGTTCTACCATTTGTATGGGTTCTTCTCCCGTTTGTTCTTCTAATTCGTCTGCCGTTTGTACCGGTCTTTCCATTTCTAGTGTGGGCGGTTCTAATTCTGTTTCCTCGACCTGTACTGCCTCTCCGTCTTCCACACTCAACTCGGGTTCCACCGTCTTCTTCACCTTCTTTCCCTTTGGTTGCGGCATTTTAATATGTTGGTAGTTGCCGGGCTTGTTCCGTCTTTTTCAAGCCTCACTAGTTGGGCTGCCAATTTATAACATAAAGAAATTATTAGAAGTGAGTACGTCCTTCTTCAAGCCCCGCGATGGAAGCCAATTTATAACAAAAAGAAAGGATTGGGTGTTGTTTAAAATGTGTTGTAATGTCGGGCGTTACCTCCGCGCACTTTTGTTACTTACCCTGTTGACTGGATCCTCTGCAGTGATGTAGTCCTGTAAGACAACTTAAAACTATGCTTTTTGTGGGCGCCACTTGGAAACGTTTGTTCCAAGAAAAATTAAATGTGATTGATAAAATTTTTAAATCTACGAAAAAATTTAAACAAGTCAGTTTAGCTTTGAAAAATCAGTTAAGTTTAATGATCCTTTAAAAATAACAAACAAATCGTCTGAAGGACTATCATTCATAAAAATTATAAAATTGCAGAGAAAAAATTTTACAAGTTATTATTATTGACAATTTTTTATATGTCCAATCAAGTATCGGCTAGTATTTCAGATTCTGACTCAGTTGACAAGCATGAGTTTAATATGTGAAAAATCTTTACTCTCAGGACGTGACTCCTTTGAACTACCAAGACATATCAATTAGATGCCTTACAAGAAAAAACTAAGTGATTTGAAGGTGTATGTGTGGCGTGTAAGTACAACTGTGTGATAAATGTAACCAGGTAACAAATGATTTTAATTTTGGTAACTCACGTTCCAATGGTCGTTTATTCTCTCACTGGACACTTCCTTCGGGTAGTTTCTCGATCTCGCCTCTTCGGGTGTACACTCAATCTATTTAAAGTCAATTTTTGCGATCGTTACTTTTTCCGCACTTTTTGTCAAAACGTTTGGCAGTAAAATCTCGTTCAAACGCCGCCACTACGAATCATCTGTTTAGCGTTGATTCAGAAATCTGCCACCGCAGCGCTGACTCCCATGCAGTTTTGAGGAAGGCTTAGATGTATTGTTTGTTTACGTTCGGGGGAATTATTTGTCACGTTAGTCAGTCAATGCGAACACAGCAGAATTCGTTCTCTATTAAATGTTTGGGACCCTCCTGGGCCGTCGACGTTCTGGCTGCGTGCTTTCTATTAAAATTTGCCGTACCGCTGCTCTATTTCAGCGATATTTTTTGGCGTATACTCTCGTTGAGGTTAAGTCAGTCGGTTATGTCTATGTACGGGAAAAGCCTTCCTGCCGTGTCTTGTCGATTTTTCGCCTCTCGGTTTCGCCCTAGCTGCGTTGATCAGTGTTGTGTGAGATGCATCAGTTCTGGAGTTCAATCTTCAAGTGTTTTTGTGCCGAATTTGGTCTCGCTTTTATACTAAATCGGGATGACTGTTTTCGTCGACTTCCGGTATATTTGTGTAAAAATTCTTTCTAGATTGTTCGAGAATAAACGAAATGGAATGTCATAGAACAATTTTCACTTCCGTAGAAGCTTTTAGAACGAATTTCTTATTCTTCATACAATGGATATTTCAAAATTTACACTGGTATTTATCAAACAGTTTCACATTAGTACTTACAATTTGTATGCCATTAATGTATTTAGATTCCTTGTTTTTTACTGAATCTAGCGATACTAAATATGATTGGTATCTAATTAACTTAAGTCTAACAAACATTACAATTTACAACCCTCACCTTGAGTTGTAGTCATTAAAAACTCAATATTTATAACAAAAATTGTTGTGGAGTTATAAAGTTCCCTTCACAAGCTGGACATCTACTACTACTACTCTCCTACAACAAAATAAACAAATTTTAACATCAATAAAACACAAATAAATACAATTTTATATGGCCTCTGCTCATGGCCTAGGTTCTTGTCAGTTTTCTAATACAATGATTAGTCTTTTTCCTTAATATATGTGTTATTTCACCACTATACACACAGAGTTTATTATTTTGTCTATCTTTTGTGATACCTGGTTACTTTGTACATATATTATATTTATCACAAGATGACATAGCATCATTGATTGTCTTGAGATGTCATTTTTTATGGTGTGACAAATCTCACTCTAATTAGTTAAATTCTTTTAGAATTGACTTTACTTTCAACTGAGTTTATTTCTTATTAAGGTATTCTGATGTATTGTACCTTTCTATCTTATTTTTGTTAGTATTATGTAAGTATTTTAGCCAGATCTTATTATTTTTGTACTGGATAATTGGCTTCAGCCATACATGGTATAAGTAAATATTTTGCTGACTTGACTATTACAATGTTAAAGTTGGTCAGGTATATTAGTATAGTTGCTTTATATCATATTACAGCTTTCTAATACAGTTTGGTTGCATTTTGGCAACATTAAATTCATAAATTATACAATAATAGATGCCTATTACATGTTTTTAGTTAACACTGTTTTTGGCTATTTTGGCTGCTTTTTATTCATTTGACAGCTTCCTTTATTTAAGATAAATTGTTCACTATTGTCTGCTTGACAATTACATATAGTTTTTATTTAAATCTGATAATAATTGATTTTTTCATGAAATCTTGGTGTATGGTCTCAAATCCAACACATTCATATTTTTTGTCATTGCAAATATACAATTTTTATTTTAACTTAAACTCTTTCTAATAATGTATTTAAGTCATATAATACATTTATTTTATTTACATCACATAATATAATGATGGATCATGTCCATTTATTCACAAAAAATAGTTTTTAATACTATATTCATAGTTATAAAACTTAATAATTATTGACTTTCTTCTGGTGGATTCTGACATTATTTCTCTCTCTTATAGTGTCTTATGGTTTTTTCACTCTCATTCACTTTAATAATATATATGGGGTTTTGTCTAGTCATAGTTTGGTCGTTTTTTCAAGTTGATATAAATAATTATTATACAAAATTACACAATTTTTTGGGACTACTTGGGTTCGATACTGTTCACTTCACTTTCCTCTTATGCTAACTTACTATATAAATGATTTCTTTTTATGGAACGTTCTGTGACGTTACACAGTCTTCAAGTGCAAGGAATGAATTCTTCTATGACATGTGTACTGCTATGGTTGCCGCAAATATCCCGTGGTACAAACTCCAGGTACCTAAATATCGCGCATTTTTAGAGAAGTATTGCGGAAGGCAGATACCTAACGACACTACTCTCCGAAAAAACTACCTGCATGTGTGTTACGAGGAAGCGCTGGCATACTTGCGACGTCATATAGGCAGCAACTATATATGGATCGCTGTCGATGAAACTACGGATGTGAAAGGGCGCTATGTTGCCAACCTTGTGATTGGTAAGCTGGATGGATAAGAATCCCCTACACTTTTCTGATTTCTTCGAAAGTGTTGGAACACACAAATCATGCAACAGTTGCTCGTTTTGTGAATGATGGACTTAAAGTGTTGTGGCCTGAAGGCGTTCAAGAAGATAAAGCTCTTGTTCTTTATTCTGATGCTGCAGCGTACATGCTAAAGGCGGGAACTGCTTTACGTGTGTTCTATCAAAATATGATCCATTTCACCTGTCTCGCCCATGGACTGCAACGTGTCGCCGAAGAAGTGCGAAGTAAATATCCACAAGTGAACAGCATTATTTCAAACACCAAGAAAGTATTCGTTAAAGCCCCCAACGTGTGTTGCACTACAGAGAACAATTGCCAAATGTGAAATTGCCCCCTGAACCTGTCCTGACTAGGTGGGGTACGTGGATCAAAGCTGCCTGCTTTTATAGTGAACATTTTAAAGATGTGAAGTCTGTGATAGATTCGTTTCCAGGTAAATCAGCAGTTTCAGTGAGAGACGCCCAAAGTGCCTTCAGTGATTCTGAAGTACAGTGCCAATTAGCTTATATCCAAAGCAATTTTAAGCAATTTTGGATTCATTGCTGACAGCATTTTAAAATAGAAACTCGTGCCATACCTTTGAAGAAATCATTGGACATTTTGGAAGATGTGAAATCCAAGTTAAGTGCTGTTGAAGGGATTGTTGAAGTAATGAAGAAATTTGAGTCTGTTATGGAGAGAAACCCTGGCTTCTCGACAATGACTGCAGTGTGCAAGATCCTCCACACGATATCAGACGATATCTCTCCTGAAAAATTTAATCTACTTAAATTTGTACCAGCAACTTCCTGTGACGTGGAGAGGTCATTTTCTGTACACAAAAACATCCTCTCTCACCGGCAGCATTCCATGACAATGGAAAACTTGGAGATGTATCTGATAGTTCATTGCAATTCGGAGTGAAGTAAGTAGATTGAGTTCTGCAAAGTAATATTTAGTGGACAGATAGTTTAAACAGTGACTATGAAAATTATAATAATTGTGAAACTTATATTAAATTTTCGCATTTTTTCATACATAATAATGGAATTTATTTAAGATTACTATAATTCGGACATGCTTAATTAATTAATTATTGTACCACACTTTATTTTGCAAAAATGTAATTAATAAAATGAGGAATCTTCAAGTAATATAATGTTTAATATATCATTTATATAAAAATTAAATTAAATTAATCTTACATATTTTAAAATGTTTTTATGTAATATTACATATTTCACCTAATATTATTACATAAATATGTAAATATTTTGCATGTTGATAGTACATAAAAATACTAGCCCTAGTTATAACTACTGCGGTTGTACACTTATTGTCATTTACTGCAATAACTAAACTTAAGAAGGATTCCCAAATTAATTACTGAATTGGGTATAAATATTCAAAATGCTTATACCTATATCCTAGCTTGTAGCGTCAACTAAATTTCGCGGCGTTAAGCATTGCTGCTATCACATGACATTAGTAAAAAAAATAAAATTTAAAATTCAGAATTCAAATTGGTTTTATATTAAACCGTGAATGACAGTTTAATAAAAATAGATTCTACAAAAAAATGTATGAGTGGCAATAGAGTCAAATGCAAAACGAAGCCATTACACTAATGGTACTGCTGTCCCACTGTCATTTACAAGTGGCTGCAATGTGAGTATTGCTTTCCCCGTGATGTCACAGTACAATAGACGTGCAGTAAACGATCGTCATAACATAGTATACAATGTTTGTAGCAATGTTGCAAATATCACAAGAGTAAAGTGTTAATATTAACTTGGTAAGTGTATATTTTATTGTTGTAAAAACTTAAAAACATGTGTGCTCTAGATCTAAGTTAGTGTATAAAATCAAAACACTTATAAGAAAAATCCAGCGAGTAATCTTTTCATGCTGCTTATCGAGTGGATAATGGTTGAGACAAACTACGATTACAAGTAGTGCTTTAAAAATTATCTGCATCGCTACAAGCGTATCTGTTCTGTGCATTATGGAATCCAAAATTAAAATTATAGAGTCCAGTAAAAGAAATATTCAAAATAAACATATCAGAAAAAAAAATATAAAAAACTGAGCAAGGGGAAAGCGGAAATTATTTTAAGAAAAGTATAAAAAGTACTATAAGCAAAGAAATTAATTCTTATTATACAGAAAAATTTGTTGTGTTTTTACAACTATATTTATTTGTGTAAATAACATAAAAATTTGTAAAATAAAATATTTGTAAGTAATTACAACGTAAAATTTATTACCCTTACAATGTAAAAATAATTTTTTGACGTCATATATATTGGTACGTAGTACGGAACGTTCAACAAGTATCTCGGCTATCCCAGCAGAGACCAGCTGTAATGTACGTGCGCGCGTACGCGTATTGCTGCTGCTTTGTGGTGAAAGACGATTACGTGAGACTTATCATGCGTCAACAATCGAGATTGTTTCAGACCGCGCTGTCAGCGTACTGAGTTCAAGGACACTGTTTCTAGTGGCTTCAAGAGCGCCTGTTTGTTTAACACGTCATCCAAAGTGACAGATTTTTCTAGAGTCTCAGCGGGGTATAAAATATGCATTCAGTAACGCTTAGTTTTAGTTGACGTCGGCGATGGATAAGTGCGTTTAAGTGGCGATTTAGTCAAGTGAGGTTCGAAGTATTTATTGTGGCGAAGTATTATTGTGTTGTTATTGTGCGGGACTCTATTAGTTGGCATTATTATTGCGAGTGGACAAATTTATCTTGGATTACTGTACAAGTTGATTATAAACTGTTATTCGTGATCATTAAAGCTGGTGATTAGTGACTTAATTGGTGTCTGTATTTTGTTTTCCACCCCACCATACGACGATAAGTTAGACCGTCGTAACAATATTTTTGAATCTAAAACCAAAACAGTCTTCTCTGAAAACGTGAAAGTAATAAAATTAAGTGTCTGATCCTAGGCAGTAAAAAGATTTCTTATTCTCTTATAGAATATTTTTATATTCAAGATAATTTTTATAATATTAAGACTATTATTAGCAGACATTTCTAATTATTTTTCATCATAAACAGGCCTACTATAAACCATGATAAAATCTAGCCTACTTCTAAACGGTTGTGTCATGACTTTAAAAAGGATACATTGAATAGACGCATTGTCTTCTAGAACAGTTACTTTTCTATTTGAAGGCGTCCTAAGAATGTCAATATCTTTTTATTCTAAATCCCAATACCTAAAGAAATTACAAATTGTTGCATATGAGAGAAAGGCGATTAGACGTGTGCTAAACCTGTATTCAAAAATAACAGGTACGAACGAAACCGTTCCAAAAAATAACACGTACAAATACCTGTTACTATACCTACAATAAATACCTACCTATACCTAGTAGGTAATTCCAAATACCTACTATACATATACCTGTATTACATAATTTGTTATAAGAAAAAACTGAAACTAAAAGTATTAACAGTGTATCTTTTACACTGTGACTTTATTAAGCTGTTACTATTTAAAAGAAAATAAGAAACAAGAGAGTTTATAAGCCTATTTCCGTTTAGGAATACTAATTAAATTTTTACTATTAGTGAACAAACTGACATAGATTTAATAATAAATTATTGATTCCATTTTCGTTAGATAAATCAGTGGCGAAACTCAGGCAATAAAAATTTAAAGTGCACGTAATAGTACAACAAACAATGTAAAACAAATTTACGAGAGATGTGCAGTGACATTAAAATAACCTCCGAAATCACATTAACAAAAAGCACAGTGTATCAGAAACTCTGTAGGTTATAACACAATATAATTCGCTTTTTCAAAATTTACCAAGTTGGTGACTACTATAATATATGTAATTTGTTATTATAATTTGTATTATGTACATGCATAACGCAAGAGAATAAATGTAACATCATGTAATTAATTTTTTTCATGTATTAAAAACAGCTCCGTCTCTTTTGCATAGAGATATTCTGAATCTCGCTGTTTCCCTTGGTTTCGCACTTGTATGGCAATCGGCACATGCGCAGAATGAAGTATTCCACACCAAAAAGTCGCTTTGTACTCGTGTACTCGTAATACTCGTAGTACTCGTTTACTTGTTTATTCGTTAATTTCGTAGGGTGGTCCCGCGACTCGGAACCGCTAGGCCGCGAGTAATTGGGACGGGTATTTCGACTTTTCAGTCACTGTTATATCCGTTCTAAAAATATCGTTCCAAAATACCTGTTTTAGGTATATCGGCTTACTTCTAAAGGCGAGACAAACTTTGCTTTATTGTTTGCTACGTCCATATGATACGTGTAAGCTAAAATAATATGTCATATTGGCAAATCTTTTAAAGCTTTTTGTGCGTTATAGAGAACGCTGTAAAACCAAGTTACAAACCTACTTACGAAAGTAGGGTTAATAGTTCCGGGCCTGAAGAAGAAAAAACACTTTCTTCACTTAATAACATTTATTTCTCAAAATAATCTCTATTTAGCTCTACACACTAACAATTCTAACAATGTTCCAACACACAATTTCCAACGATGTTTTAAAGCTGTTATGCTAGACTGATTAACCGATTTGTTGTACTAGTCAAAGTAGCCATTCACAGCATCGCTGACTTGACTGCCGTCAGTAACTCTTTACCCACTGAAACATTTTTAAGGTTAGAAAAGTCTAGAAGTTGCTCTGAAATAATTTGGCGAGTATGGTGGGTAAGGAAGCAATTCGAACTTAAATTATTTGGTTTTAAAGATCGCAACACTGATGTGTCAGATGGTGGCATCATCATCATCAGCCGTGGCTCTACAACCCTTGGTGGGTCGATTTCATTCCTCCCTATTAAGTGCCCTAGCTTTCCAGTTTATTATGTTCCGAGGTCTCCCCCAGAATAATGGTCCGAGGTTCAGAGTACTTCGGGGTCTTCCCCTTTTTCTACTACACATTGGTTTCTGGTAGAAAATATGTTTCGTAGGCTGTCCTTTCTCCATTCTTTCTCTGTGTGTCCAACCGACTTCAGCCTGTACATTTTGATTATCCTGACAATGTCCGGCTCTTTGTAAAGATGGTATGGTTCATAATTGTAGCGCCTCCGTCACATTCAATTTTCTTGTATTCCTCTAATTATTGTTCTTAGAATCCGTCTTTCCCAGCAACCTAGAAGACTCTTGCTATTTTTTGTCATTCTCCAGGTTTTTGAAGCATATGTAATAACCCAAGCCAGCCACACGTAGACGAATAACAGGCAGGCGATTCAAGTGTAGCAGTAAAATAGCTCAATACTTTGTCGAAATCAGGCCTGATCAACCTGAGTATTGTTATCATTGTTGTGCATGCAAACAATGTCGATATCTAGAGCACAGTTTGTGACGATTTTAAATGTATCAAAAAATCGCACAGATTAAAATTTTTTAATTTTAATAAGTAAGAGTATCATACACCCTTACCTATACCCAGATTCCTGAATCAACTTGAAACCTTCCAGTACCAACACGCCAAGAAAAGTATTAAGTAGTAAATAATAATAATAATTACTTAAATAATTAAGAAATGCGACTAGAGAAATAAAGAAATCCCTAAGTCATAATAAAATAAACATAAAGTATTTATCTTCTAATTAATGAATAAATAATAATAGAAAAAGTACGAACTATTTTCTTAGTGCGTAAATACGCACTAGCTGACTGAGCCTTCTCCCCTAAACCGTACGCGCATTCGGCCGTAGAACGTCGCAATGAGTAGACGTGAGTTTTGGTATTGTACACATATACGTATGTGTATGTTCTCTAGAAGCATATCCAGCGTGAAATCTCATTATTGTGAATAATGTAGTGTCTAGAGTTTGTGAGAAAATATATAAATAAAATAGAAAAAGGTAGCCAACACATCTCTTAAAAACAAAATCAAATGTAAGTGTAACATAGTTAACTACTAGACTGTAGTACTGCAAAGTGAGAACTATAACTGTAATTAAAATAAAGAAAATGTGAACTACAAGAATCTGCACTAAGAAAAGTGAAATTACAACATCTGGAACTTCAAGTAAACAACCTATCTTCGAGAGCTTCAAGTAAACTAAAAATCAACCCGATGTAGATGCACCAAGAACAACGTACTCAACCCGTAGAAGACAACTGGAGATGTCCCAAGAATACAACAACAACCTCAGGTGATATCAAACCACAACTTTTGTAAATTTCCACTTAATAAGAAGTAACAAAGAACTTTAAAGAACTTTCGCAATGTAATGAACAAATTATCAGATTTGTATATTTTGTAATTTTGTAAGAAGTAATAGTAACCGTAATGTATATATTGATAAATTAATAATTTTGAGAAAATTGAGACCCGGATCCGTGGTATTAAAACTAACAGTTATATGAATAAATTTTGATATAACAAGAATAATATAATTAAGATCTTTGAAGCAGTAAAAGCACTATTTACAAAAATAACTTTCTTTAAAATCAGGAATAATGTTTGATTAATATTTCAATAGCAATAAAGAGATGTTTTAGCTAATACCTAGTGAGTGAATAAGTTTATGCAAACCTTGTCAGTTTCCTATATCATACTTGTTTTGTAATTTGTTAGTAAGCGTTTTACTAACAACGGCAGCTGGTTTAGTTTACGGGTAAAGAATTAAACTAGTTCCCGATTTTTGTGTTGTCTTGCCAAGGGGCGGCACAAGCTGTTACGATCTACCCAGCCGGTCCGTTCTTATCAGCAACTGATAAGACCCCAACTCGGTAGGAAGCCTAACTATGTAGGAACCCAAGATTGGGGCAGTCTTGAAATGAGTCATTGCTGGTCAAATTCGCCTACTACTGAGAGTCAACGTTTCGAGCGCTGCAGTACAACCCTTTCCTCGACGTGAGGATCTATGCACTTAGCCAAGTGCGAAAAGGGTTTTAATTTTGATTCCTGAACTGTCTGGGACCCTGATTGGTGTTACTTTGTAGCATTTTCACACCTGGGGCTTGGTGCTGTCATCTGGAGACTTCTTTCAGCCGCCGCGGATTTCCGCATTCCGCCGCCGCGTTCCGCGACCGACCTGGACTTCCGACACGCTTACTGTTCGATTGTGCGTGCATTACGCGGAGAACTTGTGGTGAGTGTATCTTTTCCTTGATTAATTTCCTAAACTGTGCCACGACTGCTGTTTCGACACGGACTTGCGGAGAGTTACTCTTCGAGGGATTATCACTTCTGCGCCACATAAATACTGTATATATTAGTATAGCGTATTACATAAGTTATTTAGATTTAAGTTGTTGTCAGTTTAAACATTTATTATTATTATTGCGGCATCAGCTAATGATATACAGTCATTTACTCTCATTGTTATTTGGAGATACAAACAAAACTTAATAAAATAGAATATGATTTCTTATTTTGTATACCTTACATGATTGGTATAGTAAATTTGAGCAAACTGCCTTATCAAGTGGTTTAGTGGTCAACCTTATTGGGACGGGATTGAATCTCCGTGTTCGCCCGTTGGTTTTCCCTGCGCCCTTTAAGAAAGAAACTATATATAAGTGAATTGGATTTCTGGTTACCACTCACACTTCTTGATACTGACGTAGGTGGTGTTAATATTTATCAAGGAACCCCACCCCCTTCTCCACTAGCTAGCCTGGGTAAATTCGGTGGGTAGCACAAGTATTGACACCATCTCCTTCAAATTGTTTGTTTAAATCGCGCTTAATATCCTCGTTCCTTCTTCGATCCAAGAGAGAAGTTCCTTGTGTCCCTCTTAGAAATTTCATTTCGTCTGCATGAATCCTCTGCACGTCCCTTCTACCAAGAGGCCATGTCTCACTAGCATACAGGAATGTGTAGACAGCCACAGTTTTATTAAATTTCATTCGGATATCTGTCCGTGTTTCAGGTACCTATGAATCGTTCCACAGGATGCGTATAAACGATTAAGTTTTATTATATAACAAGACGATTACTAAAAATATTATAAATTACTTATAAGGATCATAAATTCAATAAATAGGAATATTAAATCAGCGTTAATCAACAGTAGTTATAACAGATTAATTTCCTTATGGTTCAGGACCGATCAAAATTCCTAAACTTTTCTAAAATAAATTACCGTTAAGTAACACTTCCACGTTAATCCGATAGTGTTGGATATAAGTAATCCTCTGAGTTACACTGAGTGTTAATTAACTGGGCGGCGTTCAGTATATTTGTAGGTAATCAAATTTCATTAGCTCTTAGTCGAAGCTGCCACTCAGAGTTTCTGCCGAATGTCATGAATATCGGCTTGTAAATTAGTTTACACCCTTATCCAACCAACACGACAACTTTACTTATCTCAACTTACAACTGTAATCAGAAGCGCTGTAGTACCACGGTTTATTTGAATTTCACACTTAATACAGACAGTTTGCTGTAACGATCATGCATTCGCTTACTCATTTACTTGTATGTTGTTATTTAAATCAACCACAGTTTACGACACAAAAGGAAACTAAACGTTCATACACCTGTAACTACCTCCGATTCAGCAATATAATTTCTAAAATTGTGTAAACGATAAGTCAATTAGACAATGCGTATAAATCATATATACTTCGTTTAGCCTGTATTGTTATGATGGTCTCACAGATCGTCGTATGGTACAGTGGAAAACAAAATACAAGAAATGAATGGAATCAATACAAGACATCAATGGAAAATACAAGATAGACAACATCGTTGATTCTTTTTTTACAGTGTAAAGCCCTCCCAGTTAGTCTGAAGTTTAGGTGAGCGACTGCGAGCCGCTTTGAGTTGAACAACCAAACCTGATCTCCTTCTTGAAAACCCACACTATTGGTGAGAATGTCATAGCGAGTTTTCAATTTATCACTAGCTATCTTCTGCCGTCCTCTTATCAAACGGACGCTGTCTTGGGAGCTTCAAATTCGAGGGCGTGAACAAGAGCTTCTGAGCTATTTTTCGGTGTCTTGTAATTCGTAACACTTATGAAGTTCACAATCTTCGATGCTATTAATAAATATCTGCACCATAAACCTCATTCAAAAATCTTCTGGCGCTTCAGGATAGGCTAGTCTAATTAGTCGGTAGATACTTGCTTGAAACTCTCAAAAACTCTCCCCGGGATCGTATCGTCTTGCTCTCAACTGAGATCAGTACAACTCGCAAATGTTTATCACCATACCTTAATTCTAGAGCTTTGATCAATTCGGCATACTGGCTGTCAGGTGGCACTTTCTGTAGTAGCTCTGCGGCAGGTCCTTTCAAAGCGAGAACGAGTGAATATGCCTTTTCTTTACCTGTACAATTACTTGCTCATGCGGTGGCTTCAAATTACTTAAGGTACGTTGCCCAGTGTGAACTTCCATCAAATGTTGGGGCCTTAATATGTACTGTCCCAACTGCGTGCAATATGACTTTCTCTATTGCTTTTCTATCTTTATCATTTGTACAGTCTGTTCAGAAATTTGTTTTGGTTGTATCTTCATAAACTGCTCAACTTAACTCTTAATCTGCTCTTTTATATTTGCAGTTGAGTCTTTTATATTCGTTATAGTCTCTCTACTTCAGACATTTTATTTGAAATGGCTTCTTCTACGTCAGATATTTTTGTAGGCATTGTTTTTTTCTATATTTGATACAGATTATTTTACTGTAGACAATCTTACTTCTTGGTCATTCAGATCATTGCGTAATTCACCCAGGTCACCACGTAGGAGACGCAACTCTGCGGTAGTATGTGCTTGCAACTGTTCATACATAGCTTCAAAAAGAGCTTCAATTTTTTACGTTTTTTTTGCTTCCTGCTTCCTGCTCACTTTTTTTGTTTTCTGTCGATGTTCCGACTCGAGCATTAATGCTTTTCACCGTTCCTCTATTTGCTTCCAGCAGGAGAGTTTTCGGTCTCTCTTCCGCTTCCTCATGTTCTCGTTTTTCTCTTTGTAATAGAAGCGCTCGGAAAGCTTCCACCATCTGACTGGTGTCCATGTTTTTACATTAATTGCAAATTGCACTAGTCGTGTACAAAGTGTCCACTGTTTCTTCTATTATCGGTTTTGTCGCACTTCTGACACCACTGATACGACGGTCTAAGTGATCGTCGTATGGTACCGTGGAAAACAAAATACAAGACACCAATAATATCACTAATAACCAGCTTTAATTTACACAATTAACAGTTTGCAATCAACAAGTTATTCAACAAGATTATTCTTGTACAATAATTTGAATTAAATTTGTCCACTAGCAACAATAATGTCAACTAATGGAGTACCGCACAATAATGAGTTTTCACTAATAGCCACTTGAAACGCACCGAGTAATCGCCCGAAATAAACTGAAACTAAGCGGCAGGTGTGAGCTATTTATAGTCTGCAGGGTTCCATAATATGCGTCCTTAAGAAGCACTCGATCATTCTAGATGATATTTTAGCGCGGCCTTGGCAGAAACACATATCGGCAGGGCTAGTCGAGAAGCTTTTAAAATGACACTATGGAACGCGCGACAATGTTCCGCTTTATTTAACATTATGATTTGCCTTTCTTCTCATTCTGTGGGTAATTTGCAATACTACAACGGAATTTACTATGTAAACCTACTAAGTAATATTGCTCATAAAATTGTTGTAAAGTAGACACTATCCAGGAATGTGTCTCTTATAAATGACTAAAAGGAATAGTAGTGTTCTTTAACTATCTGGAATATCCATTACCTCTTGTTAATGTGGTAGCGGCAAGTTTTTTGATAGGATAGTTTCTGTGTCTGAAAGTCCTACAAACTATTCTTCAGCTACTGATGGATTTCATCAGCAACAGACGTAATGTTCACTGTAGGGTTGAACTCTATAGTATAAATATTTTTCACACCGTTCTAATAGATAAGAACTTGTTTTAGATGGATAGTCTAGATTTACATTGATGAATATCAGGTATATTACTAAACGGGATTGTGACTAAGTAGGCCTACTAATTAATCAAGTAATTAAGTAAATAATTAAGTACTAATCAAGATATTGACTAAGATATTTATATTTTTACGGTTATGGACGCAACTTCCGCTGCAATGGAAGCACGCAGGCTATTTTATAATTATCATGACTTGGACTGATTTACCTTTGTTGCTATGGAAACGTCAGTTAATAAACCAATCGCTAAGTTTAGATGAAGCTGCGACGTTTTCAGCCGGTCAGTGTGGGGAGAGAGTACCACGAGTTAATGCAAATGTAAATTAATGTGTGTGTGTGTGTGTGTGTGTGTGTGTGTGTGTGTGTGTGTGTGTGTGTGAGCGCGCGTGGTTCGTGTGCGTGTGCGTGTGTGTACCATGAATTAAGGTGTTTTGTGCATGGGTATGTCAGCAGTAATGAAACTACAGGCCCAAATGCACTGTCCTGCGGAACGTCAAGGTGGACCGAATAACACGTAGAAAGTTCATGGTTGTAGTTTACATAAAAATGTCTAATAGATAAAGCTGCGTTAGTGGTTATAATCACAAACAGAAATTAGACGATTTTATACCACTATAAAAAAATCTCCTATTAGTGCTTCTAAGCTTCACAGTTCAACACCAGATTGGAAATATTTCAATAATTTACCCAGGCCCGGCTCCAGGCAGGAGCGAACAGTGCCACCGCCCAGGGCGGCAGATTCCGGGATGTTAAGTTTTAATTTGAGGAAAAAAATAAAATTATTCACTTAATTTCATCACAATATATGTAAGATCAGTAAGAATTACTTTATGTATAGTCAGCGGAATTAAACGAAGAGTCGAAAACTCGTGAACTAGAGAACGTAAATCTGACAATGAGTGCAAACATTCCTAGTCGTCATTTGAAGGCAATCGTCGTATCTTTAGAGTAGGACTAGTGTGCGTGAATGTGTTCAGAGTTAAAATAGGGAGGGGGGCGCTCATAAATACTGCACAGGGCGGTAGAAGCGCTGGGGCCGGCCCTGAATTTACTGCAGCTAGCGGTGGGGACGCGTTGTACTAGCCATCCAATCGTCCCATAAACACAAAAGCTGTGCGGTATGCCTTTGTCCTTTACGACTGTTGAGCAGTGGTTTATCAAAATTGTTTAAGTCTATGCATTTAATATGATCGAAAAGAGACTTGAGAAAGTTTGATTTCTACTACTAAACTCTACATAAAGGAATCATCTGGCACCCTTTACAAAATTTACAATGCAAAGTAAAGGGAGAAACCTAATGAAATGTACATACATGTGAAATGTCCTTTGTATGTAAGTCGTTCAGTTTTCTGCACGTCTTTCATGTAATATCTTCAAATAAATACACTGCAAATAAATTTATTTGACGTCCGTTTCCCAGAAATTTTTCTGTATCCTCAGAGATTTGTTTGAATTGTAATTGAATGATTTAATTAATAATATACATTCAATTACAATTGAAACAAACCTCTGAAGATAGAGAATAATTTCTGGAAAACGTGCGTCAAATAAACTTATTTGCAGTGTATTTATTTGAAGATAAAATTTACACGTTAAATGATACATTAAATAGTTATTCTGACAATACCACAAGACATAGGAATACAACGCGAAGACATTATCAACAGAGAAAATTATCTGTTTTAAGTATCAAGTTCAGTGTTCAAATGAACTGGATACAGCGCTTCTAATTGCAGTCATAAGTCAAGATAACTAAATTCTGTCGAGTCGGTATGCCTGTAAACTAATTTGCAAGCTATTCATGACTTTCTGGATAAAGTCTGACATGCAGCTTTGACGACGAAGTGCTAAAGTAGTTTGAGTTAACTACAAATATACTGAACTTCAGCCGTTAATTAACGCCCAGAGAATACTGGCAGATTAATAAGATTACATGACCGTGGCTACGAGATTACCAGTGTACATGTTGTTTAACGGTAATTGAGTTTACTGAAAGCAAGTAAGTCTGTAGCTTTTAAACTACTAACAAGTTATGTAACTTGTATTTTGTTGATAAAATTTAAGATATTCTTTTGGATGCGTTTGTAGTCCATGGAAAGTAACTTTCCAATTACTTATTTTTTAGATAACCTTACGGGATAAAATAAAAAAATTAATTTTTAAAATTACTTTTCTGTTAGCATAAAAAGAGAATTCGCACTCCAGCGTAACTTTAAAATTTATTTTCATAAATCCTCAGAAAATTCCTTTCATCTCTAGAGGTTCTAATGTATATAATATTAAAATTATAAATATTCTGACATTATTCAATATAATTTCTTTTTCAAGTATTTTATTACATTTTTATAGTTTCAATACCTGAGACACGTTTCTCTGAAGCACATCAGCATCATGAGAGGTTTGTAAATAAACCAACAACAAACAAAATAATTCTTCGTTAATATAGAAACTACTAAATAAGCGAATTTAAACTGCTTAAAAAATAAACACTAAATCAACCGATAATTAATCGATTTAAATCTATTATCCATTATTTGAAATCAAAACAAATTTGATTATTTGTTAATATCATATTTCTATATTTGCAAAAGACACTATATTGAATAATATAATAATATTAAATAATTGCTGCGAGAAAAACTAAGTTACGTATATGGAAAATGATGAGTGAAAGATAAAAGTATATGTTTATGTTAACGCCTCTGAAAATAGAGATTAAAACTGCGAAACGTAAATCAAGTAAGAATATAGATATAAAACATACAAAAGTGCACTTGCAGAAGTAATTATTTTTTGTCATTTAGTACATAACATACAGTTACTGGAAGAAACTCAAACTATGAAGAAATTTAGTTTCAATTTGTAATTTTACCAGACTTCCTGTAACTGAAACATCGATCTCCACATTCGTTGGTTTGTATGATTACTTGACCACCCACAGACTGCTTTGTACTCATGTGCTTTGTGTTATTTACATTTCTTTTCTAATCAACTTGTTATTTCCACTGTCTAACTGTGCTATAGATATAGATATTGCTACGACATTACGTAACACTATCAAACAGTCGGCAGGTGCAGTTACGTGAAAGTTCTACACATTTCTCGGTTAGCCGATCAGGTGCAGGATCTCTGTCTAGGTCATGTGCTCGAATAGCACTCCAGACTGTTCTAGTACTTGTAACTATGCAAATTATAATGGCACCCCACCAAAAGGAGTGAAAATTATTCTGGAATTATAATGGCACCCCACCAAAAGGAGTGAAAAATATTCTGCAACATCTGCAGCATATATATTGTAATGTCGTCTTCGTGCGGCTACCGTCTTACTCTGCAAAATGTAAATAATGTACAATTTGTGTGTAATGAGTGTACATGTCTTCTCGATCCGTAGTTCGAATGCGTGCAACTTCTGTAGATTTCGTTCGTGGCGAACGTACGAATAACCAGGTCTTGATGTTCACTAGGGGTGAGAAAGTCCCGGTGGCGCCAAATTGTTTTCTTAAAACAATTAAAAGAAAATTCAAGGGCGTATGACCAGCGCCGCTCAAGCGGTGTGAATAATTCAAATATTTCCGCCAGCTAGGCCCACTGTAGTACACAGCCGTTCGATGCGTGGGCTGTGTAAATCGTCAGTCATCTGCTAAAATGTACATAAAATATTGTGCACCTCCTAATGAAATTATAACACCGTGGTTACACTCAATACTTACACATTTTTTATTAGTGATTATTATTCATTTAATACAAATTATTCTAATACAAATGCTCCGGTTATTTATATGAGACAATTACAGGGTTTGACAATCGATATTTGAATTGATACCAGACGTTTAATGATAGCGTCTGTTGAAAATTGTATACAAATTATTAATGTCGTTTGTCATAGGTTTTTGAGGTTACGTTCAAAGGATTACAAATGTTTTAAAAACAATAAAAATACACACCCTTACATCAAGTGAACTTAACTAACATATTGTGTATGTATAATTGGTTTAGCGCAGTGTAGCATAAGTGTTTACAAGTTATGGATCATTAACAACAGTTTATATTGGTTAGTTTATAAATTGTCAGTGACTTAAATTTCTTTTTAATCTTTGAAAGTAATGAATTTCAGTTCAGTGAGATTTCGACCTTTAGTGAGATAATTAACGTGAGTTTATTTATATATTTCGGGTAATTTAAGATGTACTTATCACTTCCGTAGTTATGGCGAATTCATACGATCTGTTATTCATGGGTTATACTATAATCTTCTTTAATTTGCTGGATTCAGGACATCAGGCATCTTTTTCAGTTTAACTGGTAGTAATTTATTTTCTTTTTTCGTTAATTTGGCCTCAACTTCTCTAATATGGCTCCAGTCTTTATCTTATGTCTTGGTATACACTTATTAATAACTTTTTCTGATATTTGCTATGTTTTAATGGACAATTTTGGTCACTCGAAAGTTAGCGTCTATCTCATTAAAGCGTCATACATTCAGTAAAAAAATCTAACGGTATTTTTGGCTTGTTACTCCACAGTTTCCATGGTAACGTAATTATTCTACCTGGTCGATCTCAAAATAAACCCATTGTTATCAAACCTTGAATTTTTTGTTTAATTTGAATAAATATTTTATAATGGCTATATTTACTTGGGGATAATTTCAATGGTTGTAATCTTTACATAGATGTTCGTATTTTCTTTCAAAGATTAGTTTGATATCTTACAAGATTGGTCTAAGCCATGTATTAATGTTTTAGTCCAAAATGGATAATACTATGCTAATACATAATTTACTTATTTCTAAGTTTTAATATAATTCTGTCATGTTCCCTTTCGTTACACATAATTAATATAGTTTGCCTATTATTTCTTATAAAGGTATTGCTATTATTTTCTTTATAAATTCCTTACTTACTTAAAACATACTAACATATTACTGTGAAACTATTTCTTCTGGTAATTATTGCCTTAAACATTAAGCCAATAACTTCTTTCTTTAAATTAACAAATGAACAAATTTGGTGAGTGCTATACCTACACCATCTCTTTTATAACAGTAATCAGCCTGGTGATTTTTATACTGAGATAATATTTTTTCTGTTTATTACATTCACAATTATTTTGTGCCTTTCAGTCTAATATACTTAACTTAGTTGCTCATTTAACATGTGCTTATATTTTGGGTTTGTCACACTTGTTTAACTCTTTTTTCTTAAGATTATATGCTGTTTATTTTATTACACTTATCACTTCACTGTTGATTATATTTACTACTTTCATTCTCGTTATCATTTATCTATCAAAATATATTGTTTCTTGGCATTTTTTACATACTTTTTTATATCAAATGTGATCAGGGTTTGGCAATGTTATATAATGCCCTTCCACCAAAATTGATCATTTTATAAAACGTGAATTTGAGTTTGATGAAATTATCAATTGTATCGTATCAAATTTTTTTATTTATTTATTTATTTTTTTTTTTTCAAATTCTCCTGCTTCTCATTCATTTTTTATAATTAATTCTGTATCCTTTAATTCCATTCTTCTTAGTCTTTTCTTCATTATCTTCTCATATTGCGAACTGGCTTATTGAATTTTTATTATAACTTATTCCCTATAAATCTTATTTTTCATCAAAACTACTCTTATACTGATATCAGGGGAACATCATCCCTGCTCAGTAAAATGATTGCTGGTTCATTCCACAGACAATCTCAATTAATAATTCTTAAATATAGTCAACTCGTGACTCAAAATAATAATAATAATAATAATCATAATCATAATATTTGTTGGGAATCTTTTACTTTTATACTTCATTATAGCTCAGTTCGAGTCATATATTGTTTCATCTTTCTTTATAGATACTATTTGAAGCATTGTTTTTTATTGATACAATTCACATTTTTATTCATTCTTAATTACTCTTTGTTTCATCTCATTTCACATTATAACTCTTAGAACGTTGATTTCATTTATATTGTTTTGTGATCATTGGTTTGGGTAATTTTACTTCCCCTCTTTCTAAATAGTTGTGGAAGCTGATCATTTTGATTGATTTTTTTTTTTTTTTTTTTTTTCATAATTTTAAATATCATAGTAAGTTATGGCTTCTTACTAGTTAGGAATTTTTTGTAGCTTATTCCTTTACAGTATGTTATGCTTTTTATGCCTCATTTTTTGGCTAAATATTATGGTAATTTAACCTTATTTTGGAGGAATATTTTGTAACTACACTCCTCTATTGTTAATTTTTTATTTAAATATTGTAGTAAGTTGGTTGCTCTTACTTTATCTGAATGCCTTGTGACTTTTATCTCTCCATTTTTACTTGTTCTAAAATGTTATTGAGATATTTGGGTAAGCATTTCTTACATATCTTTTTTGATTTTTTACTTTTTTTTATTCATCATAATGGTTTCTCTAATGCTTAGTGTAAGCTGTACTTACGAATGTTTTGGAATTTTGACATTCTTTAGAGATCTTTTTTTTATGGCATTGGCAGACTTGTTTGTTTGTCACGTTATTTTTTTTTTCTTTATTTAAAGTATTTTTGTTGGTTTTTTACTTTAAATTGTTTTTTACAGTTATTGTTGGTTGTCATAATATTTCTTAATTGAGGCTTGATTGTATACCCCCTTTATTTTCTTGGTGACGGGGTGAGTGATCTCGTAAGTGTTATTGCCCTTGTCTTTTGTTATAGTGTATGGTCCCACATTCCAGTGTTTATCTGCATTTGGTTTATCCATTGTCCATGATTACATAAGTTTCCTCCGTTGTTCGGACTGCTCTGGTGTGCATCACTGTTTCTGTCTGTGTTATATATGTCTCTTTTATCTGGTACAGCCACTCTTCTAATACCATGTGTTCTCTGGCATCAGTGCCTACCTCAATCACTTGATGATGTTGTTTACTACTCAACGAAGTTAATCGTACCTTCGTTATTGATCTTCTCACTGATATTGGTTTATTTGGTATTTCTATCTCTGGTAATTTCCCTTTTCTTGTAGACTTTCTCAATTTGTCATACATTGTTTTGTTGTGATGCTTTTCAACTTTGGATATCCTCCATTTAAAGATAGGTTTGTTGAAAGTTTTACTCACTGGTTGATTGTTGATCCCTCCTAGAATTTCCTTCAGAGTTCTCCTACACTCCATAACATTCATCATTTCCGTATGGTCATTAATTGGTCGTTTAACCGTCTCAAGTAGTCCGTTCTTCATCATCTCCAATTCCTCTCTGGTATTGATTCGTTTTCTCTGATGTATTTTCTTAGTCTTCTTAATTATCTGTTTTTTCTGTACTCCTCTACGGTTGGTTCCTTTGTGCTTACTCTTCTCTTTATTTTCGTTACCTTTATTTTGATGTAACAATGTATTTGGGTCTTCTTGAATTTCTGTTTTTTCATTATTTCCTTCTGGAGTGGTGTTTATTGTTTCATTCACCTTCTTGAACCCGTTACCTAATGTCTCATTAAGTAGATCTATTTGGTAATTGCTTTCTTCCCCTTTCTTATTCATCTCCATTTTTGTCTGGTCGCTTTCTTCACGACGTTCTCTGAAAATTAGTCTTATTTGCTGCTTCATTTCTTCTTTATTTTTCTCGTGGTCCTCCTTCAGCTGTTCCTTCAATTCTTCCTTCAAATCTTCATTTCTTTGCTGAATTTCCTCCATCAATCGTTGTTGTAATCTTTCATTATTCTTGTTAATGGTTTGTCTCAATTCTTCCTTCTGTTTCTGAAAATTGTCCTCCTGTTTTTTAAAATTTTCGTTTGTTTCTTTCTTCATTCCGTCGAATTTCTCCTCCTGTTTCTTAAAATTTTGATTGGTTTCTTTCATCATATTATTCATCATTTCCATTAATTTCAGTATGTTCGGGTCTCCTCTAACTTCTCCTTTGTCACCCGCCTGTGGTTCCATTTCTTCGTCTTGGCTTGGTTCTGTTGTTGTTATTACTGTCTCCACTTCTTCAATCGGAGTTCCTTCCTCTTCTTCCCCTCTGTTTTCTTCCATCTCCTTCTCCTTTGCCAATTTTTTCGACACTCCTCTGGTGTGCATTTTGTAATCTTTCGTAATCGCCGCTAGAATTTATAGGGTTTAATTGTATAATTTCTTTATTATTCTAGCCCTACTAGTTGGCGCGCCAATTTGTAATGTCGTCTTCGTGCGGCTACCGTCTTACTCTGCAAAATGTAAATAATGTACAATTTGTGTGTAATGAGTGTACATGTCTTCTCGATCCGTAGTTCGAATGCGTGCAACTTCTGTAGATTTCGTTCGTGGCGAACGTACGAATAACCAGGTCTTGATGTTCACTAGGGGTGAGAAAGTCCCGGTGGCGCCAAATTGTTTTCTTAAAACAATTAAAAGAAAATTCAAGGGCGTATGACCAGCGCCGCTCAAGCGGTGTGAATAATTCAAATATTTCCGCCAGCTAGGCCCACTGTAGTACACAGCCGTTCGATGCGTGGGCTGTGTAAATCGTCAGTCATCTGCTAAAATGTACATAAAATATTGTGCACCTCCTAATGAAATTATAACACCGTGGTTACACTCAATACTTACACATTTTTTATTAGTGATTATTATTCATTTAATACAAATTATTCTAATACAAATGCTCCGGTTATTTATATGAGACAATTACAGGGTTTGACAATCGATATTTGAATTGATACCAGACGTTTAATGATAGCGTCTGTTGAAAATTGTATACAAATTATTAATGTCGTTTGTCATAGGTTTTTGAGGTTACGTTCAAAGGATTACAAATGTTTTAAAAACAATAAAAATACACACCCTTACATCAAGTGAACTTAACTAACATATTGTGTATGTATAATTGGTTTAGCGCAGTGTAGCATAAGTGTTTACAAGTTATGGATCATTAACAACAGTTTATATTGGTTAGTTTATAAATTGTCAGTGACTTAAATTTCTTTTTAATCTTTGAAAGTAATGAATTTCAGTTCAGTGAGATTTCGACCTTTAGTGAGATAATTAACGTGAGTTTATTTATATATTTCGGGTAATTTAAGATGTACTTATCACTTCCGTAGTTATGGCGAATTCATACGATCTGTTATTCATGGGTTATACTATAATCTTCTTTAATTTGCTGGATTCAGGACATCAGGCATCTTTTTCAGTTTAACTGGTAGTAATTTATTTTCTTTTTTCGTTAATTTGGCCTCAACTTCTCTAATATGGCTCCAGTCTTTATCTTATGTCTTGGTATACACTTATTAATAACTTTTTCTGATATTTGCTATGTTTTAATGGACAATTTTGGTCACTCGAAAGTTAGCGTCTATCTCATTAAAGCGTCATACATTCAGTAAAAAAATCTAACGGTATTTTTGGCTTGTTACTCCACAGTTTCCATGGTAACGTAATTATTCTACCTGGTCGATCTCAAAATAAACCCATTGTTATCAAACCTTGAATTTTTTGTTTAATTTGAATAAATATTTTATAATGGCTATATTTACTTGGGGATAATTTCAATGGTTGTAATCTTTACATAGATGTTCGTATTTTCTTTCAAAGATTAGTTTGATATCTTACAAGATTGGTCTAAGCCATGTATTAATGTTTTAGTCCAAAATGGATAATACTATGCTAATACATAATTTACTTATTTCTAAGTTTTAATATAATTCTGTCATGTTCCCTTTCGTTACACATAATTAATATAGTTTGCCTATTATTTCTTATAAAGGTATTGCTATTATTTTCTTTATAAATTCCTTACTTACTTAAAACATACTAACATATTACTGTGAAACTATTTCTTCTGGTAATTATTGCCTTAAACATTAAGCCAATAACTTCTTTCTTTAAATTAACAAATGAACAAATTTGGTGAGTGCTATACCTACACCATCTCTTTTATAACAGTAATCAGCCTGGTGATTTTTATACTGAGATAATATTTTTTCTGTTTATTACATTCACAATTATTTTGTGCCTTTCAGTCTAATATACTTAACTTAGTTGCTCATTTAACATGTGCTTATATTTTGGGTTTGTCACACTTGTTTAACTCTTTTTTCTTAAGATTATATGCTGTTTATTTTATTACACTTATCACTTCACTGTTGATTATATTTACTACTTTCATTCTCGTTATCATTTATCTATCAAAATATATTGTTTCTTGGCATTTTTTACATACTTTTTTATATCAAATGTGATCAGGGTTTGGCAATGTTATATAATGCCCTTCCACCAAAATTGATCATTTTATAAAACGTGAATTTGAGTTTGATGAAATTATCAATTGTATCGTATCAAATTTTTTTATTTATTTATTTATTTTTTTTTTTTCAAATTCTCCTGCTTCTCATTCATTTTTTATAATTAATTCTGTATCCTTTAATTCCATTCTTCTTAGTCTTTTCTTCATTATCTTCTCATATTGCGAACTGGCTTATTGAATTTTTATTATAACTTATTCCCTATAAATCTTATTTTTCATCAAAACTACTCTTATACTGATATCAGGGGAACATCATCCCTGCTCAGTAAAATGATTGCTGGTTCATTCCACAGACAATCTCAATTAATAATTCTTAAATATAGTCAACTCGTGACTCAAAATAATAATAATAATAATAATCATAATCATAATATTTGTTGGGAATCTTTTACTTTTATACTTCATTATAGCTCAGTTCGAGTCATATATTGTTTCATCTTTCTTTATAGATACTATTTGAAGCATTGTTTTTTATTGATACAATTCACATTTTTATTCATTCTTAGTTACTCTTTGTTTCATCTCATTTCACATTATAACTCTTAGAACGTTGATTTCATTTATATTGTTTTGTGATCATTGGTTTGGGTAATTTTACTTCCCCTCTTTCTAAATAGTTGTGGAAGCTGATCATTTTGATTGATTTTTTTTTTTTTTTTTTTTTTCATAATTTTTAAATATCATAGTAAGTTATGGCTTCTTACTAGTTAGGAATTTTTTGTAGCTTATTCCTTTACAGTATGTTATGCTTTTTATGCCTCATTTTTTGGCTAAATATTATGGTAATTTAACCTTATTTTGGAGGAATATTTTGTAACTACACTCCTCTATTGTTAATTTTTTATTTAAATATTGTAGTAAGTTGGTTGCTCTTACTTTATCTGAATGCCTTGTGACTTTTATCTCTCCATTTTTACTTGTTCTAAAATATTATTGAGATATTTGGGTAAGCATTTCTTACATATCTTTTTTGATTTTTTACAATTTTTTATTCATCATAATGGTTTCTCTAATGCTTAGTGTAAGCTGTACTTACGAATGTTTTGGAATTTTGACATTCTTTAGAGATCTTTTTTTTATGGCATTGGCAGACTTGTTTGTTTGTCACGTTATTTTTTTTTTCTTTATTTAAAGTATTTTTGTTGGTTTTTTACTTTAAATTGTTTTTTACAGTTATTGTTGGTTGTCATAATATTTCTTAATTGAGGCTTGATTGTATACCCCCTTTATTTTCTTGGTGACGGGGTGAGTGATCTCGTAAGTGTTATTGCCCTTGTCTTTTGTTATAGTGTATGGTCCCACATTCCAGTGTTTATCTGCATTTGGTTTATCCATTGTCCATGATTACATAAGTTTCCTCCGTTGTTCGGACTGCTCTGGTGTGCATCACTGTTTCTGTCTGTGTTATATATGTCTCTTTTATCTGGTACAGCCACTCTTCTAATACCATGTGTTCTCTGGCATCAGTGCCTACCTCAATCACTTGATGATGTTGTTTACTACTCAACGAAGTTAATCGTACCTTCGTTATTGATCTTCTCACTGATATTGGTTTATTTGGTATTTCTATCTCTGGTAATTTCCCTTTTCTTGTAGACTTTCTCAATTTGTCATACATTGTTTTGTTGTGATGCTTTTCAACTTTGGATATCCTCCATTTAAAGATAGGTTTGTTGAAAGTTTTACTCACTGGTTGATTGTTGATCCCTCCTAGAATTTCCTTCAGAGTTCTCCTACACTCCATAACATTCATCATTTCCGTATGGTCATTAATTGGTCGTTTAACCGTCTCAAGTAGTCCGTTCTTCATCATCTCCAATTCCTCTCTGGTATTGATTCGTTTTCTCTGATGTATTTTCTTAGTCTTCTTAATTATCTGTTTTTTCTGTACTCCTCTACGGTTGGTTCCTTTGTGCTTACTCTTCTCTTTATTTTCGTTACCTTTATTTTGATGTAACAATGTATTTGGGTCTTCTTGAATTTCTGTTTTTTCATTATTTCCTTCTGGAGTGGTGTTTATTGTTTCATTCACCTTCTTGAACCCGTTACCTAATGTCTCATTAAGTAGATCTATTTGGTAATTGCTTTCTTCCCCTTTCTTATTCATCTCCATTTTTGTCTGGTCGCTTTCTTCACGACGTTCTCTGAAAATTAGTCTTATTTGCTGCTTCATTTCTTCTTTATTTTTCTCGTGGTCCTCCTTCAGCTGTTCCTTCAATTCTTCCTTCAAATCTTCATTTCTTTGCTGAATTTCCTCCATCAATCGTTGTTGTAATCTTTCATTATTCTTGTTAATGGTTTGTCTCAATTCTTCCTTCTGTTTCTGAAAATTGTCCTCCTGTTTTTTAAAATTTTCGTTTGTTTCTTTCTTCATTCCGTCGAATTTCTCCTCCTGTTTCTTAAAATTTTGATTGGTTTCTTTCATCATATTATTCATCATTTCCATTAATTTCAGTATGTTCGGGTCTCCTCTAACTTCTCCTTTGTCACCCGCCTGTGGTTCCATTTCTTCGTCTTGGCTTGGTTCTGTTGTTGTTATTACTGTCTCCACTTCTTCAATCGGAGTTCCTTCCTCTTCTTCCCCTCTGTTTTCTTCCATCTCCTTCTCCTTTGCCAATTTTTTCGACACTCCTCTGGTGTGCATTTTGTAATCTTTCGTAATCGCCGCTAGAATTTATAGGGTTTAATTGTATAATTTCTTTATTATTCTAGCCCTACTAGTTGGCGCGCCAATTTGTAATGTCGTCTTCGTGCGGCTACCGTCTTACTCTGCAAAATGTAAATAATGTACAATTTGTGTGTAATGAGTGTACATGTCTTCTCGATCCGTAGTTCGAATGCGTGCAACTTCTGTAGATTTCGTTCGTGGCGAACGTACGAATAACCAGGTCTTGATGTTCACTAGGGGTGAGAAAGTCCCGGTGGCGCCAAATTGTTTTCTTAAAACAATTAAAAGAAAATTCAAGGGCGTATGACCAGCGCCGCTCAAGCGGTGTGAATAATTCAAATATTTCCGCCAGCTAGGCCCACTGTAGTACACAGCCGTTCGATGCGTGGGCTGTGTAAATCGTCAGTCATCTGCTAAAATGTACATAAAATATTGTGCACCTCCTAATGAAATTATAACACCGTGGTTACACTCAATACTTACACATTTTTTATTAGTGATTATTATTCATTTAATACAAATTATTCTAATACAAATGCTCCGGTTATTTATATGAGACAATTACAGGGTTTGACAATCGATATTTGAATTGATACCAGACGTTTAATGATAGCGTCTGTTGAAAATTGTATACAAATTATTAATGTCGTTTGTCATAGGTTTTTGAGGTTACGTTCAAAGGATTACAAATGTTTTAAAAACAATAAAAATACACACCCTTACATCAAGTGAACTTAACTAACATATTGTGTATGTATAATTGGTTTAGCGCAGTGTAGCATAAGTGTTTACAAGTTATGGATCATTAACAACAGTTTATATTGGTTAGTTTATAAATTGTCAGTGACTTAAATTTCTTTTTAATCTTTGAAAGTAATGAATTTCAGTTCAGTGAGATTTCGACCTTTAGTGAGATAATTAACGTGAGTTTATTTATATATTTCGGGTAATTTAAGATGTACTTATCACTTCCGTAGTTATGGCGAATTCATACGATCTGTTATTCATGGGTTATACTATAATCTTCTTTAATTTGCTGGATTCAGGACATCAGGCATCTTTTTCAGTTTAACTGGTAGTAATTTATTTTCTTTTTTCGTTAATTTGGCCTCAACTTCTCTAATATGGCTCCAGTCTTTATCTTATGTCTTGGTATACACTTATTAATAACTTTTTCTGATATTTGCTATGTTTTAATGGACAATTTTGGTCACTCGAAAGTTAGCGTCTATCTCATTAAAGCGTCATACATTCAGTAAAAAAATCTAACGGTATTTTTGGCTTGTTACTCCACAGTTTCCATGGTAACGTAATTATTCTACCTGGTCGATCTCAAAATAAACCCATTGTTATCAAACCTTGAATTTTTTGTTTAATTTGAATAAATATTTTATAATGGCTATATTTACTTGGGGATAATTTCAATGGTTGTAATCTTTACATAGATGTTCGTATTTTCTTTCAAAGATTAGTTTGATATCTTACAAGATTGGTCTAAGCCATGTATTAATGTTTTAGTCCAAAATGGATAATACTATGCTAATACATAATTTACTTATTTCTAAGTTTTAATATAATTCTGTCATGTTCCCTTTCGTTACACATAATTAATATAGTTTGCCTATTATTTCTTATAAAGGTATTGCTATTATTTTCTTTATAAATTCCTTACTTACTTAAAACATACTAACATATTACTGTGAAACTATTTCTTCTGGTAATTATTGCCTTAAACATTAAGCCAATAACTTCTTTCTTTAAATTAACAAATGAACAAATTTGGTGAGTGCTATACCTACACCATCTCTTTTATAACAGTAATCAACCTGGTGATTTTTATACTGAGATAATATTTTTTCTGTTTATTACATTCACAATTATTTTGTGCCTTTCAGTCTAATATACTTAACTTAGTTGCTCATTTAACATGTGCTTATATTTTGGGTTTGTCACACTTGTTTAACTCTTTTTTCTTAAGATTATATGCTGTTTATTTTATTACACTTATCACTTCACTGTTGATTATATTTACTACTTTCATTCTCGTTATCATTTATCTATCAAAATATATTGTTTCTTGGCATTTTTTACATACTTTTTTATATCAAATGTGATCAGGGTTTGGCAATGTTATAATATATATATATATATATATATATATATATACATATATATATATGACTTTAATATTTATAACTAAATTTACCTCAAGATATACTTTTTTCCTATTAGGAACATGTTTCGAGAGTTCCTGTACTCTCATCTTCAGCCTTCGCCATCTTGTTTTTGGTGAAGTATTTGTGTGTTGGCTTCTGGATGTTATTAAGGTAGTTAGTTGGTCTTTGGTCTTTTAAAGTTGTATTATTGTGTGTGGTTGTGGTATCTGTTTTTGTATTTTGTGTATTTTCGATGTTGAGTGCTTTGAATATTGTGTCATGTTTTGTATTGATTTGTATTTGTTCTGGTATTAGTTTGTTTTGTGTTTTATGTTTGTAAATCTGTAAATTTTCCCAAATGTTCATTATGGTGCCTTTGTGTGGTATATGTTTTATTAGTGTTACATTGGTTATGTCTGGGAATTCATGTCCTGTGTTTATTGCATGTGTGGCTAAATTGGATTTATATATATTTGGTTTTTTGTATGCATTTAGGTGTTCAAAATAACGTTTTTTCAGCTGTTTTTTTGTTTGTCCTATATAACATTTATTGCAATCTTGGCATTCAATTTTGTATATACCGTTGGTTGTTGTATTATCTTTGTTGTGTGAGCTATTTAGATTTTGTAATTTATTTTTATTAGTTTTGTATGCTATTTTTATATCTGTGTTTTTAAATAGTTTTGTTAGTTTTGTCATTTTATTATTTATATATGTGAATGTGGCCCATTTTTTGTTGTTGTTATTATTTATGTGTTGTTCAGTTTGATTAATTCTTAATTGTTCAGTTTTTATTTTGTATTTGATTTTATTTTCTATTTTGATCATAGTATTTTATTGTATCCATTTGCATAACCAATTTGGTATATTACATTTCTTTCTTTGTCAGTACTGTTTTCAAAATGTTTTAAAAACACAGATACAAAAATAGCATACAAAACTAATAAAAATAAATTACAAAATCTAAATAGCTCACACAACAAAGATAATACAACAACCAACGGTATATACAAAATTGAATGCCAAGATTGCAATAAATGTTATATAGGACAAACAAAAAAACAGCTGATAAAACGTTATTTTGAACACCTAAATGCATACAAAAACCCAAATATATATAAATCCAATTTAGCCACACATGCAATAAACACAGGACATGAATTCCAGGACATAACCAATGTAACACTAATAAAACATACACCACACAAAGGCACCATAATGAACAATTGGGAAAATTTACAGATTTACAAACATAAAACACAAAACAAATTAATACCAGAACAAATACAAATCAATACAAAACATGACACAATATTCAAAGCACTCAACATCGAAAATACACAAAATACAAAAACAGATACCACAACCACACACAATAATACAACTTTAAAAGACCAAAGACCAACAAACTACCTTAATAACATCCAGAAGCCAACACACAAATACTTCACCAGAAGCAAGATGGCGAAGGCTGAAGATGGGAGAACAAGAACTCCCGAAACATGTTCCTAAAGGAAAAAATATATCTTGAGGTAAATTTAGTTATAAATTAAAGTATTATATACATCAAGAAACGGACTGTAGCAGAAAGTGATTGAAATATATATATATATATATATATATAAGCAACAGCGGCCGGCTTAGTCGGTAAGTTACAGTAGGCGATTTCTTTAGTGCGAAAAAGGTGACTATTTGTTATTGGAAATGTATCTTGGAGATGTTATGGGAAAGTGACTATCGTGTTATAATTAGCGTGGAACTCTTATAGGTGACATTATTATTGAATGTTAACTTCAATTATTGTATGAGAGTCCCTTGTTTATTACACACTGTTATTTTTGACTAAGTAAAGTTGGTAATTGGTGATTTCATTGGTGTCTGTATTTTGTTTCCACTGTACAATACGACGATCCGTGAGACCGTCGTAATAATATTAAACATCCGTGAGACTGTCGTTGGAAGCCTTCTGCAGCCTTGGCACAGTCCCTGATTAATGTATATTGCAGCAATACATATATTTGCATATTTGCCCAGTTCGGAATGTTTTATATTCTAATTAGTGTAAATAGAATAAGGAACAGTTTTATACAATTTTGTGCAGGAAAATGCAGGCTCTGTCCTGTCGAGAGTGCACCTGCTTCGATAGTTAAAAATACGGCGTGTGTGTGTAACGCCAGCTGCGACAAGAATATGGGGTGACGCGTACGAATTGTTTGTTGTCAATTAATCAGGTTTTAACAGGGTTAGAATAAATTAATTATACGTTTTGAACATGCAAGCAAAGACTTACGCCAATTATAAAGACACCATTACATAAAGGTATTTTTGATGAGTATGGTGATATAAAACTTATTGCCAAAGTTGTAATATTAAGATGCTAACTAATTAATATTAATTACTAGTGTAATTGAAGAGTAATTAATATGTGTGTTATATGTGAGTGACCAGAAACAAATTACGCAAACAATGATATCGCTCATGTGACGAGTATGTTTATGAGTTCGCGATAATTAACCAAAAACTGAGTGTAATAAAAAGGACGCTTTGGCGCGAAATGACAATCTGTAACATGTCGTAAACAGGCCTGTACTTGTCAAATCGCCTCCAGTGTAAATACCACTGACAACTTTGGGCGATGACATACTCGGACTCAAGGAATCTACACACGACGTCACGCTGCCCAATTGCAGATCGACCAGGACACACACAGTATACCACACGCACACAAAGACGTATGGAGGAACTCTGGAGCATCACCAACAGCAACAACCCACAGATACAACGAACACCGCATCAGCATAATCATCATCGTCATCATCATCATCATTATCATAATCTCAGGATACTGGACACACGCGCGCGCGCGCGCGCGCGCGCGCAAGAGTAACGGCAGATATACGCAGGTGATAAAAAAAACAATTCTATTTTTTATTGTGAAGAGAGCTCTCGAAAAGAACTTAAATATGAACAGATAATAATTGGAGTTTTAAAGTTAGTAGTTAGATAAGAGAGTTTTATTTAACAAGCAAATCTAGAAAAGAAATACTAATCTTTTGTTGTAATTTTTGGGAGTGTCAGTATAAATCAATAATAGACTGGAAGTAAATGTAATATCATTTTTTTATTTGTTTATAGCAACAATAATTTCACTCTTGAATCTTAATATTATTTTGTTGGTAAAATAAGTTGCTAATATTATTTAAAATTTGAGTTAATTTCAGACACACAAAAATAAAAAGAATTTAAATAACTTGTTTAACATGTTTGTTTAGTTAGTAAGATTATATGGGTGTTTATTTTTGTTGTATGTTATGAATAGCATAGCAGGTTACAGTATATGTGTAAAGCTTATAAAGGTAAATATTTATTTGTCTAACGTTTGAAATTTTAATATTTACATATTTTTCTATAAATTAATAAATCTTAGAATGATTATTTTGAAACGGTTTAAATTAATTATTTCATGTCAACAACAATCTCACTCCTCTTTAAAAATTATTTAATTATTGTGCAACTACATATACTTGATGCAACGAGGGAAAAAATCCTGCGACCTGGCCGGTTTAATACATATTATAGTTGCGTTGAGAATATGATATTTGTATAATTGTTGTAACGTTGCAATATATTATTAGTATATCTCTTCTGTCAAATCCTCTCCTATAGAAAATACTATAATTGTACAATAGTAAAACCTCTTTATATCATGTACAGGATATATAAGATAACCCGTCTTACACTTACTGTCCAGCAGAATAGATCTGTTAACTCTGCCAAATGCTTTCTCGTAGTCAGTAAAAGCAAGGTGTGTCTCTAAATTAAATTCCCTTCTTCCTCAATGAATATTTTCAAAGAGAATACGTCATCAATGTAAGATCGGCCCTTACGTAATCCTGCCTGTTCGTTAATAAGTAAAATATCCGAAATAGAACAAAGTATTTCATTATTAATTTTTTTCATATAACTTTTAAATTGTATTTATCAAGCTTATACCTTTATAATTTGATTTCACAATTATACGACCTTTTTCAAAACAGAAATAGACCCTTTAATTTAAAAAAAAAAAAAGAAGAAAATTATTTTAAAAGGATTTTATTCAATAGAGCCAGATCAGGGTAACTAAAAATTTCATTTAACAAATTACATTCCGTTTATAACAGGTAGGATTAATAATAGGTTAAAAAACCATGGTCTTAACATGGTATCAGTAAACAAACGTAATCTTTTTCACTACTCGTCAATAATAAATGAAAATCAAACACACCGGAGAAAAATGGAGTTTATGAAATGCACTGTGCAGAATGCGATGCTATTTATATCGAACAATGTGGCCGTGCTCTGAAACATCGCATTTCTGAACATAAGAAGGCGATTTTAACCAATACAGCCAATAGAGGTTTTGCAGATCATTGCTTACAACACAATCACTTCATAGATACAAAAAACATAACACTATTCCACAACATAGGAAAAGGTAAAAAAATGAATTGTTAGAAATTCTAGAAATTAAAAAAGCAATAAAAAATAACATAAATTTAACATATGTTTACCTGTTAGTAAAATTTACAAGAAACTTTTGTTTGTAACCTTTGTCAACTATCTGATGTAAGTCGTAATGTTCTACAGTTATTGTATAAATTGTATGTTTCTAAATTATGATTGTTTTTTAATACCAGTAGTGAGTGAAACATGTTGAAAATAACTTTTAATAATTACGTAGTGAACATCCCCTAATCTGTTTTAGTTATAGGTAATATATTTTACTTTGCTATATGTTGACTGCTGTAGGTATAAACAATTTATGTACCAATCTAATACCCAATTGTTGATTACTGCTTGTTTAATTAATTAAAATATCATTACATTTAGTAATTTAAATTGTAATACTGTATAAATTAAGTTCTCTCATACTATAATTGCTCGTTTTCTTAAAGATAATTCGAAGATGTAAACAAACTACCATAAGTCTTCACATATACAATGATACATACATAGGCACGCACACACTCACATACACGAACACGTTCACCCAAATATTTAATTGTTCCGCTGTGTTTGACATTTCTTTTGTATTTCATACACAGGTTCTGAAGATGACAATAAATATTGTCAAAAAGTCGACGCAAAATAGTTAAAATTTGTGTTATTTTGACCAATCCTCACTAACCATCTACTAAAAAATTCATTGATTGACGGTCACTGAAAATTTAAGGATAAATTTAACAAATGAACAAACTGAATTCTGTGTATCCCCTTTATTAATAGCTGTTATTTAGTTTAGTTTATTTTATATTTTGCATTCATGATTGTATTTAGTTTTTAAAGACACCTGACCTTCCCTTGTCTATTGCACACCCCTCTCTCCATCTCAATCACCCTCACAGATGTTCCAGATACGCCCTAAACAGATGGTCACCACCACTCACATCCTGTGTTTAGGTTTTCATTCATTCTCTCTTTGACAATGGCTTAGGTAGCCGAAACAGCTGTCAGAGTTAAATAAAATCTGTGAAACTTACCAAGTGTTTTTATATATTTTACAAAACCTTTGTATTAATATGTTTCACCAAGTGCCCAACGAGTCACCAATTAATATCGAGAAATAACTTTGCTTACTCTCTATTCATCCGGGATACTGCATCTCTTCCTTGGGTAAGTTGGTTACTTCTTCAGCTGTTTAGTCCTTAGTTTCGAATGAATTGTCTCACTTTCTGTTCTGTTCTCATCATTCATCGTAATTGCGTTTTGTTCCTGACTTAACCTAATCGGTCTTTCTGCGATTTCAGTTGTGGACATGTCTGTTTCCCTATGTTTAGGCTAATACCAACTATGACAAAACAGTCGGCGTACGCAGTTATTCGACGCATTAGTTTTCAGTAACATTAATCTTCATATGGTCCCGTGAGAAATGACATTAATAAAATCACTGGAAATAAAATGTGTGGGATACTGTTGACAGGCAGCAGAGACCAAATTTATATGGAATGTTACACGTAATTTCATAGTTTTTAGTACAAGTGACAAGTGTGGGACTACCACGTGGCAACATGATAAATGCGGTGTGTACGTAGCCTATATTTTAATGTAGGTCAAATTATAACAGTATGACACATTATTAAACTGGCAGTAGCAGCCAACTCTGCTAACGCCGTATGCACCAAAAACTGTTTCCAGTAGTTGTATAGAAAGACGCGTCCTACTGTGGTTTTGTAACAGTTGTAACAGTCAACCAAAACTGTTACAACATTATATTGGAAGCGGACGGATTTGTGCAGGCCCGCCAGTGATTCCTGAACCACCATCGGCGCAGACTCATGTGTGAATTACCCCCACTCAAAAAGTACTCGAGAGAGGAGAGTATGAGATAACAGCGTCTCTCTAACACGTACAGTCCCTTCAAAACAAAACTTGCACACTAATGATGTTCATGCCAGAAATCTATTTACATTTTAACTTTATCTATTTTGTTACTTAACATCACTGATGTTACTTAGTATGTGTAACATAGTATTACATGTACTCATTACTTTGAAAACAGTCATTTAAAGTTTCTGATATATTAAATTTGTTATTTGCATTCTTTTTAATGTACGTAAACTAAATATATTTTAAAATTATAAATTCGAAAACATTTTGAGTTATTCATATTTAATTAATTTTTTAATATTATTAACAATAAATGCAACTTTTCTTACAAGAATATATTTTTTGTATTTGTTTCATAGGGCACTGTTTTGATAGTATAAATTATCATCGTCATAGTTTTGATGATGATAATTTATACTTTCAAAATAGTGTTATATATTCAAAAATATATTCTTGTAAGAAAAGTTTGATTTATTATTATCATTTTCTATATAAGTAACTCGATGTTTCTTGCAGTAATTATATAATTTGTGATGTTATTCAATTTGTTTCTTCTGCAAGTAGTATAATTTTGTATATTCTTTTTAACACCTGACGCACGTTTCACTGAAAAATATCAGTATCATCAGAGGTTTATAAGTAAACTAATAACAATTGAAATAATTCTATTAATATAAATTTAACGAATAATCGAATTTGTATCGATTTTAATGTAATTAACTGATAATCGATTTAGGTCGAATAGTTAACGATTGTTTTAATGTTTATTTTTTTTCAGAAGCTGTTTTCTCGGTTGTATTTGAAAATTTGTTGTTTATATTTTATTCATTTGTATTTTTTACTAAATTTATAATTTTAAATAGATCGTGTTGTTTTGTTTTTATTTGGGTTTGTTCTTTAATTAATAAATTATTGTTATTGTGTTTGTATATGTTAAGATTTTCCCAAATATTAATTTTTTGACCTTTTTGTATGTTTTTAATTAATTTTGTAATTTCAGTGTTTGGAAATTTGTGATTTAGACATACGTGGGCCAGACAAAGAAAAAACTACTAGATAGATTCCTTCAACACTACAATGCATATTTAAAACCAAATATTTATAAATATAATTTAGCCACACATTGTCTAAATAATAACCACAAATTTCCAAACATTGAAAAAATAAAATTTTTGCAGAAGAAACAAATTGAATAACATCACAAATTATTATTAATAATAATAAAAAATATAAACAAGAATAATTGAGCAAATATGAACATATTTAATTAAATATAAAAATTTTTACTTCATTTAAAACTATTTAACTACAAAAACTATTCTACAGTACCTACTTACGTTTGAAGGAAGTTTTCAGTCGCTGTCAGGCAATACCTCTATTCCAGAGATATTATCATCTTCCTCTTCAGCAAAATCGTCGGTACTGTCTGAACTACTCTCTCCTCTAAGATTAATTATGAAGCGGTCTAGTGTTTCATCCACAATAGCTTCCTTTTCCAGATATTCTTTTTCAATGCTTTCTACAAGTTTGCATCTTTTTTCCCAATCGTCAGTTGAAATGTTTTCGTCACATAAGTTTTTGACATCTTTTAAATTAAACGTTACATTTTTTCAGCAACACCCCGCTTAATTTCTGACCACATCATCTCTATAGGATTTATTTCAGAGTGGTAAGGGGGAATCCTTAAAACTAAATGTTCTTTGCCTTGCAGAATTTGATCTATTAAGTATGTTTTAAAGTTTGATTTATACGTTGTAACAACTTCATAAAGTTCTGCTTTAATCATATCAGGACGGAACGGCATTGCGTGTCGTGTTACCTTGTCTTGCATATCACGTTTCGTAGAATTAGACGTAGGTGTTTTTTCTACCTGCACATTATGATAGCTGGTATTGTCAATTACAAACACACTGTTGGCGGGCAAATTTGGGACCAATTTTTCTTCAATCCAACGTCTGTAGTTGTCAGCGTTCATGTTATAGTGGTAATTTCCTGTCTTTTGGTTAGATTTAAAAATCATCAGTGCGTTTGGATCCAACCCGTATTGACTGCCGGCGTGACCAATAACTAATCTTTGTCCTTCCAAAACTGGAACAGCGTAGCCACCAGGCTGAATTCCAGGTGTACGGAAGTGTGTGGCTCCTATGAATATATGTTTCGTCCTGATATACAACGGTTCTGCCTTGTTCTCTAATTTTGTTTATGTTTTGTAAATAATGTATTCTCAAAGCTCCTTATTTCGTCAATTTCTGTTAACACAGGTCGATTATTTTTAAATTTTAACCACCTAAAGCCTATTTCCTTCAAGATAATTTTTACGCTACTACTGCTGCTTTTAAAGTTGATAGATTCTTTTAAATTTTCTGAGAGTTTTTTTACCGTTGGAAGACACTTTTCTTCAATGTAAAAATTCCGAACTGTTCTCCTAATTATACCTTTATCAAAATCGTCAAGCCCGGTTATAGGTTTACGAACGTGGTGTTCCTTTCCCGGTGTGGTAAATGACGTTCCCGCTTCTGCATCTACACTGTGTAGCTGCAGACCTTCCTTTATTATTCTCCTCCCGGAGCTCTGAGAAATACCCGTCGCTTTTACAACACGCTCTTGTACTTTATGGAAATCTAAGAGAGGTTTCCCACTTTCAGCCTCATTCTTCATGAAATTATACACATTCCACACTACCTCACGAGTTTTTGTGTGAGGCTTGACATACACATTCCACACTACCTCCACACTATGCAGAGTTTTTGAACTCAATTTGGAAATTTTCGGGGACATTCATACTAATATTTAAAACATATACGCGCAATTATGAAATAGCTTATTAACATTTTTCTAAAATATTATAATACGTTCTGTAATAAAATGTAAATAGGTAGCCTACCACTAATTTCACTGATTAACACAAATAGTTTTGTCGTTACAGTATAATTTTTAAGTGACTATTACACCACGTTCGCAAAGCCCGATGTGCACATTCAGGAACACTGCACAAAACTGTTCTGCGCATGTGCGAACTGAATGAAAATTTTGTTAGCCTCGCAAAGAGTGCGTTTGTCTACAGCGCATCGAGACCTGAGTGTTCAATTTACATTTTCCTGCCTCTACACAGATGTATATGCAAACAAGCGCATGACCGTTTTAATATCTATTCATTACTCTTAATTGTAATGTTTTCATAATTATTCTATTTTCATCTTTAAAAATATGATACGCACACACACGCACACACACACACACACACGTGCGCGCGCGCACATACAAGCACACACATGTTCAACTTGTATGAATAGGCCTAATGAATAACTAGCCGCATGAAAAATGACCGTTTTTTGCTGGATGTGCGAAACTCGTTAAATTCGCCCGAAAACGGTGAGTATCAATGGGTTGTCCAAATGTGACGCGCCTGTTGTGGGAATATGTGTGTACAAAGTTACAAAACAATTATTTGTTTAAGTATAATTAAATCACTACCGACTCATAACACAAAGTTTTTTATGGGTAAAAACATAAAAGTTTCACCTTATAGACTAAACCACTTTTAGCTTTTAAAAGCTTCTCCAGAAGCTCTGAAGAAGCTTTTTAAAAGTGAAAACTGCTTCAGGCCATAAGGAAAAAATGTTTGGTTTTTAGCCATAAAAAACATTGTGTTCCGAGTCGGTAGTGATTTAATTATACTTAGTTAATTAACGGACACGTCATGGACAACGAAATCCAAGAATTATTTACAGAATTAGGCCTATATATAGATAAAACCGACTACAACTGACACACTAATACACAACTCCTCCAATACCCAATACAACAACAAAATTGCTGCCTTCAGAACCATGATACATAGACTTAACAACATCCCTCTGGATGAAAAAGACTACAAACACGAACTAAACACGATAAAATATCCAGCAGAATCCAACGGATACGACAGACCAATAGTCAATCAACTCCTACACAAAACACAAAACAAACAACAGACAAAGACAGAAAACAACAAATTCATAACACTAACATACATTAACAAACAAACTGAAAAAATAGCCCACACCTTCAAAAAAACCAGGGTACAAAATCGCTTACAAAACTGCATACAAAACAGAACACACACTATCAAAACACACACACAAAGCATAAAACAAATTCGATCTTCCTGGTGTTTACAAACTAAATTGCTCAGTTTGCAACAAATTCTACATAGGGCAGACAGGACGTAGCTTAAAACAAACATACATTAAACACATAAACGCACTACACTCCACTACCGAATCCACCTTTGCAAACCACCTCATACACAAACATCTACAACAAAATGGATATTCTACACGTACGCCCAAAATGCCGAAAACTAGACACTCTTTAACTATTGGAAATATACAAACGACATCCTAAACGAACAACACAATTCAAATCACACGCATTATTCGAACATATCACACCCAACACACACAATATCTATCCTCCAAAAGATAGCACCGTCGCCAAGAACAAGACACAACTCCTCCAATCACCCAATACAACACAAACTAGCTGCCTTCAGAACCATGATACATAGACATAACAACATCCCCCTAGATGAAAAAGACTACAAAGATGAACTAAACACGATAAAATATCTAGGAGAATCTTACGGATACGACAGAACAATAGTCAATAAACTCCTACACAAAACAAACAACAGACAAAGACAGAAAACAACAAATTCATAACACTAACATACATCAACTAACAAACTGAAAAAATGAAAAAATAGCCCATAAATTCAAAAAAGCAGGATACAGAATCGCTTACAAAACTACTAACAAAAGAGAACACACACTATAAAAACACACACACAAAGCACAAAACAAATTCGATCTACCCGGTGTATACAAGCTAAATTGCTCAAATTGCAATAAATTCTACATAGGCCAGACAGGACGCACCTTGAAACAAAGATACATTGAACACACAAAGGCACTCCACTGCATTACAGAATCCACCTTTGCAAACTACATAATTGAAGCAAACCACACATACAAAAACATCGACAATAACATGAACATTCTACACGTACACACAAAAGGCCGAAAACTAAACACTCTAGAACAATTGGAAAAATACAAACACACGAAAACAAATAAAAACGACATCCTAAACGAACAGACGCAATTCAAATCACACGCATTATTCGAACATATCACACCTCAGACACACAACATCGATCTTTTAGAAAATCGATTTCGTCGCCAGAAGTACCAGAAGTACCAGCGGCAACCTCTGAAGAAGTTTTTTAAAAGTTAAAACCGGTTCAGGTTGTAAGGTAAAGCTTTTACGTTTTTACCCATAAAAAGTTTTGTGTTCCGAGTCGTAGTGAAATAACTATATTTAGTTAAGAATTATTTGTTTCTTAATACGTTAATCAAATAATTCTACTGCGTAACGAAAAACACTCTGAAGTGCAAAATGTTGTGAATCATGAAAAATTAATATATTTGACAAAAGTGGTGTACAGACAATGAATTAGCCAACATAGGCAGTTTATTTTTCATACTTTGAAAGTTACGGCAAGCCTCCTATGAAAATTCGGAAAATTATTTTTTAATACAATAATTTAATCAGCCTTATACCGATATAAAATGGCAGTCTTATATTATTTTAAGGCTGAGAAACGAGAAAGACTAAGCTGGTAAACAAGACAATCTTTCAAATCAAATCGTTACTGTTAAATTTTGTGTGTTTCGCGGCTCGGAGGGTGTGTTGTCGAAGTGTCTGACAAAAATAATCTACTATAAGTTATCCTTGACAAGTTTAAAAGTTATTACACTGTGATGGAAGTTTATATGAAGTTTTAACATACTATTATTATAATTCAAACACTTTCTGCTACAGTCCGTTTCTTGGTGTATATAATATATATTTTATAATGACTTTACCTCAAGATGTTTACTCCTTATTTTGAACACGTTTCGGGAAGCCTTGTGTTCCCATCTTCATCCTTCCTGATTTTGAAACTTGTGAGGTAATTGTGTGTTGGTTGTCTGTTGCTGTGGTTTACTGTTGGCCTCTGGTGCTTTAAATTGGTATTATTGTGTGTGATTGTGGTGTATCTTTTAGTATTTTGTGTATTTTCGATGTTGAGTGCTTTGAAAATTGTGTCGTGTATTGTATTGATTTGTATTTATTCAGGTATTAGTTTGTTTCGTGTTTTATGTTTGTAAATTTGCAAATTTTCCCAAGTGTTCATTATGGTGCCTTTGTGTGGTATGTGTTTTATTAGTGTCATGATAGTTATGTCTGGGAATTCGTGTCCAATGGTTCAATTTTGTTCACTACTATTTCTTTTGTCTCCGTCCCTAATTTCCATAATTTCATTAATCAGTTTAATGTAAAAACGTTATGCACGGAAAGTTGTAATGGTGCAAGTGCTTAACAGCTAGTTAAACTATGTTTTTAACACTCTGATTCATTGCTTATGGGAGTAACCTGTGTTTACTGTTTGTATTGACCTGAAACACAAGTAACCGTGACAATGCAACTGGGAGTGCATATATCTGTCTCACCTGCATTCTAGCTGAGAAACTACAAGACTGTCGGAATGTGAAACACAAAATATGCAAATTTATTTCTCCCGTATATTTCTCCCATTGACTCGGCTGGCATAGTTCTGAATGTTACTATCAATTGACAAGCAGAAGTACAGACTCTTCTTAGCAGATGTAGGACACGGAACAAAGTTTCTTGTCTGTCAGGAACATTCGTACAACATATTCTTTTATTCTACATTCTTCTTATCTTCTTGTCTCGTCAGCAGATGCACTGCACTGAAACAAAATGTATTACAAAAATCATCGTAAAATAAAATTGTCAAGTTTTTATTAAGAGCTAATCTTAGTTCTGAGTGCAAATGAAAAGATATACTTCTTCTTCTGCACTACAAGGATTAGGCATTTGCCTGTTCCGTCCTCACAAACTTACGACCACCGTTTCCGTGGTCTTCCTTTTTCCTCTTGGGTTGTAGTTAAGTATTTTTTTGGGTATTCTCCCATTTCCCATTATATTTACGTGTTGTTTCCATCTTTCTTTATATTCAGTTATTTTTTCATTTATCGCATATACATTTAGTTCATTTCGTACTAAATCTCTTGTTGTGCAACCTTTGACCCGTTTCAAAAATCTCATTTCTGGTGCCTGTATTTTGCTGTCTCCTTTTTTGGTATTTATCCAACTTTCACTTCCATACATAAGTACAGGTACAGCCATCGTTTTATAAAATTGTATCCTTGTGTCTGTTCGTGTTAATGTTATGTTTATTGTGCCACATATTGCCTGGAACTTATTTATTTTATTTTCCATGTCATTGTCATAATTTTAGCTTGTGTTGCAGCCCAAATATGCAAAATTTGATACTTGTTCGGTTGGCTTATTGTTGACAATTATTTTCGACCTAACGGGATACTTGCCTTGGAAAGCCATAATTTCGTCTTATGCAAGGAAATTTTAAGATTATATTCTGGACATATTTGATTCAGTCGGTGCAGTGCCAGTTGTAATTTATCTTCCCTCTCTTGTATTTTATTTTATCGTCAGCAAATACGTACTTAGGTAAGTATGACGGTCTAACTGGACTCCGGGATTTAGTTCTGAGTGCAAATAAAAAGATAAAATTAAAAATAGAAACTGAGACGTATGTGTTTAGATCCGCACGACTTGCAAGTAAAAATCAATTTAAATCCGTCATACGTATTGTAATGAGAGATCAGTCTCTGCCCAATAAAAATAAAGTATTATCATAGTTGAAGTCAGATTAGCGTAGAGTGTATAGGAAAGAATTACATTATTCTCTTTTAGTATATAAATTAGAAATTATAAGGGAGTGTATAAATTACTCTGTGATTGCAAACCGATATTGTTACTATCAAAATAATATAATACACTTACACATTTTTTAATCATATGTTCATTATGGTGCCTTTGTGTGGTAGCCTATGGCCAAATTATATTTATATATTTCTGGTAGCACTCAACATCGAAAATACTCCAAAAGCTAATGTATAGACCACAGTCACACACAATAACAACAGTATAAAATACCAAAAACTAACATGACCACATAACAACAACCAACAAAAACCCAAATACTCCACCAGATATCAGGAATGGCTGAGAATGGGAACAATAAGATTCCCGAAACATTACCAAATAAGGGAAAAACATCTTGAGTTAAAGAATTTATAAATATTAAATAAATTATATTGTTACGACGGTCCACTGCTCGTCATATGGTACATTGGAAATCGAAATACAAGACACCAATTAAGTCACTAATCACCAGCTTTCATTCTCACAGTTAAACTGTTGGTAATTAACGACACAGTCTCTTACAACAAAACAGGGAGGGAACTATAGAGTTTCTAAACTCTCTTGGCAACAGATTTATGGCAGGACGCGATTGTAATGCTAAAAATACGCTGTGGGGATCCCGTCTGACTGCACCTGGCAGAGGTAGACTACTATTTCAAATTATGCAAGAACTTCAGCTTGGCTTTTTATCAACATTTGCACCAACGTACTGGCCCACAGATCCAGGCAGAACTCCTGACTTACTAGATTTCTTCGTAACAAAATGGATAGCCTCAGGATACCTTAAGATAGAATCAAACCTGGACCTGTCCTCTGATCACTCCCCAGTCATAGCAAACATTAGTAGCACTTTCGCCGCTACAAAGAAACCAGCTACCCTTTTCAACAAGAGAACTGACTGGGAGTACTTCAGACAACTCGTTGACCGGAAGATAATCTTAAAGATTCCCCTCAAAAACAACATGGACATAGAGGTAACGGTAAACGCATTAAACTGTATAATTCAAGAATCAGCTTGGGAAGCTACACCGGAAATTCTTCAAAAAAGAAGAAATCAGAACTGTCCGGTAGCAGTCAGGGAAAAAATAGCAATCAAAAGACAGCTAAGAAGGATTTGGCATAATTCCAGATACCCCTCAGACAAAAGACGTTACGACAAGGCCTCCAGAGAACTAAAAACTCTAATTAAAAAGTTAAAAAACGAATCACTAAAGAACTTTCTAGAAAACCTTACAAATACAGCTGAAACAGACTACTCTATTGGCAAGCAACGAGAAACCTGTAACATCCCAAAAACCCTATTCCACCAATCCGGAAAGAGGACAGATCCTGGGCTCGTACAGATCACGAAAAGGCCACCACCTTCGGACATCACCTGGAAAAGGTGTTCCAACCGCTGCCATCTCAAAATTCTTCAGTAGATGACGCTGAAATTGAAAACTTTTTACAGGCACCGTATCAAATGTCACCACTACCAAAATTTCTTACAGTTAAAGATGTGATGTTTATGGTAGTAAATGGTCTGAATTCCAAAAAATCACCTAGTTATGACCTTATCACCGGGCGTCTTATTAAAGAGTTACCGAGAAAAGGAATAGTACTACTTACAGCGATATACAATGCAATTCTACGACTTGGATACTTTCCATCTCAGTGGAAAGTGGCAGATATCATCCTTATTCAAAAGCCAGGCAAACGACCTAATGACGTAACATCCTACAGACCTATTAGCCTGTTACCGATACTCGGTAAGCTTCTAGAGAGACTTATTCTCCGAAGACTAACAACTGTGATTGAGGAAAAAACTTGATACCCGATCACCAGTTTGGCTTCAAAAAAGGACACAGCCCTATAGAACAAGTTCACCTGGTATTTGACCTCATCAATCGTACTTTTGAAATAAAGGGTTACTGTACCGCGGCCTTCCTTGACGTAAGCCAGGCCTTCGATAGGGTTTGGCACGTGGGCCTCCTTTATAAACTTAAAAAAGTACTCCCTCACACGCTATATCTTATTCTGAAGTCGTACCTGCATGAAAGGTACTTTAGGGTTAAATATGGCCTAGAAGTAACACAGTTGTACCCTGTCCGAGCTGGTGTTCCGCAAGGAAGCGTCCTTGGACCAACGTTATACCTACTTTTCACGTCGGATCTTCCTACTTGTGCCTACACCCGAACAGCAACGTTTGCCGACGACAAAGCAATACTGGCTAGTCATGCAGATCCTAGCACTGCTGCGAGAATGCTTCAACAACACTTGGATCAAATTCAACGTTGGACGAAATCATGGCGCATCCTGATCAATGAAACAAAATCTGTCCATGTCACTTTCACTAAGTGCAGAGGAGCCTCACCGCAAGTCTCTTTTAATGGCCATTACCTACCACAAGCGGACAATGTTAAATATCTGGGCATTCATTTGGATAAAGGCTTTCATGGAAGACCCATATCTTCAACAAAAGAAAACAACTTGGCCATAAACTCAGCAAATACTATTGGCTGATTGGGCGTAAATCAACTCTGTCCCTTAGCAATAAATTACTACGTTACAAAGTGGCATTCAAACCAATCTGGACCTACGGCATACAGCTGTGGGGGTCGGCCTCAAGGTCTAATATAGAGATACTAGAACGATTCCAGACAAAATTTCTACGGATTATAACAAATGCACCCTGCTTTATACCAAATAGAGAAATCCTCTGTGACTTAAAAGTGTCGTCTGTTAAAGACGAAGTAAGTAAATGCAGTGAAAAGTATATAAGTAAACTAGAACTACACCCTAATATACTTGAAATAAATTTGCTAGACAATAGTGAAGACACTCATAGACTAAAGAGACAAAAAATACTAGACTACCATCTAGATTTAAGCAACCATTACCTTTGAGACTGTTGTTTCTTTTTGTAACTTACTTTTAAGGAATAACTGAGTTTGTTATCACAGGATAACAGCTCCACATGGTCAACACCTATTTCTTTTCATACAAACAATTTGCTTATAGTATGTTATTTTTATGTTATACTGATTGCAAATAGTTAAAAAATATATATATATATATATATATATATATATATATATATATATAATGAGAGATCAGTCTCAGCCTAATAAAAATAAAGTATTACCATAATTGAAGTCAGATAAGCGTAGAGTGTATAGGAAAGAATTACATTATTCTCTTTTAGTATATAAATTAGAAATTATAAGGGAGTGTATAAATTACTCTGTCATTGCAAACCGATATTGTTACTATCAAAATAATATAAAACACTTACACATTTTGTAATCATATGTTCATTATGGTGCCTTTGTGTGGTAGCCTATGGCCAAATTATATTTATATATTTCTAGTAGCACTCAACATCGAAAATACTCCAAAAGCTAATATATACACCACAGTCACACACAATAACGACAGTATAAAATACCAAAAACCAACATGACCACATAACAACAACCAACAAAAACCCAAATACTCCACCAGATATCAGGAAAGGCTAAGGATGGGAACAATAATATTCCCGAAACATTACCAAATAAGGGAAAAACATCTTGAGTTAAAGAATTTATAAATATTAAATAAATTATATTGTTACGACGGTCTACTGCTCGTCATATGGTACATTGGAAATCGAAATACAAGACACTAATTAAGTCACTAATCACCACCTTTAATTATCACAGTTTATAACACCAAAAATTTCGAAAAGTTTTATTTTATAATTAGCAGTAAGGAGTGTCGTTGGAAGCAATAACGAAGGGTATATGTGTGGAAAACATATTTTGTAAGGGACAAAAGGAGAACGAGCAAACACGCTCTAGTGACGGACAGGTCATAAATTTCGTAGGCAGCTGCAACGCATACCCTGTGAACAAGCAGAGTCCACTGCTCCCGGTACGTAGAACACCAGTTTTTTGTGAAAACACATTGATTCCATAGGAAACTACATACAATGTGTACAGAGCCATTAAAGGAGAAAAGGCTTAACAATGGTCAAGCATACATGTGTACGCCAGCTGTCAGGAGAAAGCGACGAAGGGTGTATTGATTTGAAGGACTCCAGCGGTCGATGACAGGGTTTTGACCTTACTTGGAAACGAAAGCGCAGAGAGTACGTCCCAAACTCAAGGATGGGGTGTTGGCTGGCAACTAAAAGAAAAAACCAACTTTCAAAGAAGGGTAGGTGAGGCCCTTGAACAACAATAGATAATAACGCCAGAGCGACGAAGTTCAGAAACAATGCAAATGAAAGAGAAACTCAAAGTTGTCGCTGAAGACTTTAGAAAAAACGACAGATACAATTTATTACTGCGTTGTCTGGAAATGACAACGACCTCAAAATACGAAGCAAGGGAAGAATCTGGTGCGGAACCAGGAGCCCTATCAGAGAACGCCTTTGAAAAGATAGGTGGTATTTGGACTTGGAGGGAAAAATATGAAACCAATAAGGACACGGCGTCGTTGGAATCAGAAGTCTGGTGGGAAATTTGGTAAGGTGAATATAGGAAGGAGACAGAAGGGCGCTCGTGGAGTTCTAACTAAATTTTGGACGCGATCGGAGTGAAGTCCGTGACGGGAGGGATTAGCATTTTATTGAACTTAGAATAATTCGATACACAGTGTGAGAAGGTAGTTTTCGAACCTATAACAAAAGTTAATACAGTCATTACAAACAAACGAACTATGAAGTAGAGTCACACTGTTAGCATACCAGTGAACATTAACTGAAACAGATAGTAACCAGACAATAATGTAATTTCAGTGTATACGAACACTTTACAACAACAACTTTTAAGAAAGATTAACAACACAAACTACATTCATGAACACTTGATAACCAGACATACCGCAACAAAAGTGCGTAATATTAATTCAGATTTGAAATAATTCACGATGTCGGTGTACAACAGAGAATGCTAACTTTAATCATAAATTATAATCCGAATGCGTGGAGTTGGTGAGTGAAGTGTCTGTGAGTGACATCCTGGGATTTATCCGGTACCATCTATCATCTGGAGGAATTATCTGCACGATTCCAGAACGATCGACATGAGGGAATCATCACCGCAACCACCGAGTGATTGGATATTCGAATATCAAGTATAGTAAAACACGTCTTAATTAATTTAGATCCACTGTCTGTCATCTCAAAGAATCCACACACACACACACACACGAGAATTTATTAAAGAAATCGATTAAAGTTTATTTAGAAGTAAAATTATTATTCTTTATCAGTTTTGGAGTAATGTTTATTTCCAAGTTCTAAATGAATCCGTAATTACAAAGTATAGTAATAACTTAAGAGAAAATTCATATTAAGAATTTATAAGATGAAGCTAAACATTATAATTTACTTAAGTACTGAACGCAATTGATGAATGATTATTAATATGCAACCATTAGATTGAGAGTTTGAAAAACTAACTTTATTAATGTATTATTTTTGATATTTACAATTTAATAATGAGTATTCAATTTTATAAATGTATTATTGTTTGATATTTACAATTTAGCCATAAGTATTAAGTTATGGTAATGTGTTAATTTTGTATTTACAATTAGTAATGAGTACGTAGAATTTTGTGTTTTTTTTAATATTTACAAATAATAACAAACTAGTGTGAATAAATTTAAAAGCTACCAGTAGAAATGAGCATTTATTATTTTTTTAACCCTGAGATAAAGAGCATAAACAAAGTAAATCCTTATATTGGCACACAACAACGAGGGGCATTAAGTAATTAAAAAAAAGCTGTAAAAGCATTAAATCCTTATATTGGCGTCCACCGCTGGGCGTAAACGGGTGCAAAACAATAAATGTTAAAAGTTAAACTGTTGGTAATTAACAACACAATCTCTGACAACAAATCAAATAAAAATTGTTCACACCCAATAAAATGTCAACTAATATAAAACACAATTGTATTACAGTTATACCGCCCGATTATTAAACACAACACTTCGCCACAATAACCACCTGAACGTACAGAATAATCACTTGTTATCGCCCGACAATAAACTCGAACCGCGATGTAATATATCGCAAATTTAACTCAAACTGAACGTTGTTGAGTACTGGTATTTATACCCCCCCAAATACTAGATTATTCCATACTGCGCGTTAGCTCTACACTACGACGTAATTAATTGCGGCCTTGCCACAGTCCGCATGACTGGGGGCTTCCAGAAACATCTCGCGAGCGCATGTTGAAATCACGTACGGTAAGTATTTGACATATCGATAACAAAACTGCGGAACCAAATCTTTGAATATATAATTCATTTAATATGTAATTTATGTAAATATATTGTTACGACATCACAGAACAATCTACGTGTTTCTCAAACGATCCAGTGGAATACGGCTAAATGTTGTGTCGTAGTATTAAAAAAAAAAACACCTCATAGTAAGCATACCGTTTGATGTTCAAAAAATTTTCCGATTAAGGAAAATTCATCTTTGTTTTAAACTACTAAACTTTTAGTCGATAAATATGTAAACACGCACACACACACACACACACACACATTAAACCGTGCGCGCTAGCTGGCGTGTGTGTGGTTCAATCAGTGCCAAGTGTTTACATATTCACTAACACTGCCTTACTCCTACTGTTTAACAGTACGCCTCATTAATACCGTGCTGTCCACAGCCCAAAGTTTGAAGAGGGATGTGCACACAATGTGACTAATCACTTAATGACTAATCACTAGTGTAAATTATCGCTCCCCTTTGTTAACAGTAACCTGTGATTCATAGACCTCATGGCTATGCTGAGATTATTCCTGTCACGTTAAATACATTCATTTAGTCTGTTTAGAAACTTTACTTAAGTACATTTGCTCTTAAAATTTAAATTGTTTTAAAGACGCAAATGAAAACAACTATCAAATAAGTAACTTTGGGACAGTGTCATCAAGACAAATATACAAAAATTTAAAAATAAGATAATTATTATTAGATTTATTGGCCATTGTTATATTTGTTGCCCGTTTCATGCAGATATTAGTTACAAAATGAGTTATTAATTTTCCTATTGCTTTTACAAATAATCCTTTTTTATATTCTTATAAAAATTGTTTTTAACAGAAATAAAATTCTATAAGGTGATGGCAGTCCCCATGCTATTATACGGGTCCGAATCATGGGCACCAAGAAAGAAATATTAAAAGTAAACCAGTAACGTAACTAGCGAAAAACTAAGTAAAAAAATTGAAAGAGCATGTTATGCGCAAGTCTCCAAGGAAAATTCCAAGAAATATCCTGAATTATAAACCAACCGGAAGAAGAAATGTTGGCAGACCGAGACGTAGATGGTGAAGCCGGAACAGGCAACCTGCCTACCCCTGGACAGATAGATGATGATAAAAATTGTTAGTCAACATTATATTTCTAGTTTTTTACATATGAAATTGTCATACTTTCGCCCTTCTTAATATACCCTTTCAGAAGGATATACCTAATTCGATATAATTTCTACATCTTATTCTCGGTTGTCAATTTTGTGTCTCCTTAACTGAACCATCTTCATCCATTTTTGCAACCTTTCCAGTTTAATTAACTTATCTATTTATTAAACGTAATTTCTTATTAATAGCGAGTAAAACTGTAACCCCTCTTTAAAATTTTTATGCTTTATAAAATTTTTTTTTTAATTTTATTTATTTATTTATTTTTTTTTTTTTTGAAGAGGGGCCACTAAATATTTAAAACTAGGCAGAAGACCTAGAGAAGCAAAAGAGCGATGGGCCCAGTGAGACGGGACTTGCAAATAAAACTCACTATTAACAACCAATAACAACTTTTATTTCAAATTGGAATGTTTCAACTTCAATATACGATACAATCCCTAAATTTCAATTTCCATCATAATACCAAAACATGAATTTTAAATTTCTGCAATTCAAGCTTCATATAAATATAAATTTTATTTTTTATTAATTCAACTTTGTATAAAATATAAATATAAATTTTAAATTCAATAATTCAATTTGGTATGAAATATGAATATAAATTTTAAATTCAATAATTCAATTTGGTATGAAATATAAATATAAATTTTAATTGTAACATATCAGTCAGCACCCATTTTAAGTTTCCAACTTCCCCAAAACTACCCAAATTACCAATGTAACATTTATAATCTAATATAATATAGTTTAATATTTAATTCAAATTTTATATTTGATATTAATATGTAATCTTTATAATTGCATGGTTGCATAAACAATCCCCGTACATAACACATAGAAATAACGCATACATGATTCACATAATAACACATATAAATATATATACACCTATCACAGACACATATTCAATATCACCACATAAATAACAAACACCCTTATAACATTAAAGCCTTGCCACCCGCCTATATATCTTTTCTCTCTATACATATATCGCCCCATCATATGTAAATTTCAACTGCCATACATATACATACATCAGTATACATACATCTAGTGCCCCCAGAATCTGGTTTGGCCAGAATGCAGGTTACCACTTTAAATGCCCTTGAACCGTGCGTATAACTTAGTGAATTTATAATTACAAGTTGTTAGAGAAAATCAGATAATAATAATAGACTCAGACAGAAATTATAATCAGAGATTGACAATAATAAATCTAAAAGGAAGCAAGCTACAATCTTTATGTGACCTGAACAGTATGAGTGAATATTGTGACATGATAATTTAATATTTTTCTAAGAAATCTGGTTTGACAAAATAATTTAAAAATACGAGGTACAACTTTTATGTGACATGAACAGCCTGTGTGAATTTACAATATTATAATTTATAATCTTTAAGAATATCTGGTTTGGCCAGACAGCTAACATGTTCCTAAGCATGACCGTACATACATTTATCCGTGCATGGGGCCTGCATATATCTGCATGCAAAACCTGCCTACGCAAGGTCTAAAGAGGGGACTGGACTGAAAATAAATAAAAAAACTAATAACCCTTATATGACCCAAATGTGAATATTTATACCAAATGATCTGATTTAAAAATATAATAAAACCGCAATTACCATGGATAACCGTACAGTAATTAACTGAACGAGACCAGCCGGTCGGGTCCATCCTGTCACCAACAGCACCCATCAATATCACTGAAATTCCGGTCCCCTAATACTTGAACAACCCCCTTTTTAATATCCGAGTGAGAAACTGTGGTGCATTAACATTTAATTAGCCTCGGACACATGCCGGCCCCCCGGGCGTACACTTAATGTTGAATGTACCTAATTCTATACGTAAAGTCCCCGAAATCCGTTTATAGTCCCCATTAAAACGTTTATAATATGAAAACAATATCGTGTGTGTCACAAAATACCCCACAAGTTTTATTAATTGTTATGTGCACAAATCGGTGGTGTCTATGTAGGCCAGAAATAATAAATGGTTGAATATCACCTTATTCAAATTAAGCTGTAGTCCTTGAGTCCAACGTCTAGCTTGTGGAGTTATGCTGGGGCATGATGATCTTGCCGTTCCTTTCGACAGGTGAAGTCGAGAGCCTCTTTTTATAAGTTCAGGAGCAGATGGACATGCCTAGGCCGGGTCCTCGTCTTGGGCGCAGGGACCCTAAGCATAAATAGATAATTAGATGGATGAACCAACACTTATTTTCACAGCACAAAGCACCCACGCACTCTTGATTGAACCAGTCTAGAACAAATTTGAACAGGCCCCCCTGACCATTTAAACCAGGCTCGTTTTAATTAAAACATAACGTCTTCTCTTTTGACATTTATACTATACTCACAGACGCCCATAAATCAATTAATAAGTTTCAAATTTACTTAATTAGGCCTACATGAACAGAAAGTCTGACACACTATAACCTGTTTGGTTTTGTACACGACTGCGTGCTAATGCATTTGAAATCTTATAAGTCTGCCGAAATTACATAATTTTACTGCACTAAAGTGATAGGCAATTACTGTATTTTAATTAAGATATAAATTAATTACATAAGAGTTCAAATAACTTAGAATACTATGATACTGAATACATCGAGTTTACGCCACGCGGTGTGCGTGTCCCAAAATTTATCTATCTTCATCCATTCTCACCATACCCCAAATTCACATTTTAATTTATGCAAACCATTGTAGACATTCTAAAGTTACTCACCGCAGATCTGTACTAGTTTATCTAGCCATTAGATAGTGAAATAATTCGATTAAGAAGACTCCAGCTCTGCCGAAGAGGGACAGGTGTAGGCAGCTTGGCAGGCAAAGCAAGACAAAGGTAATTCTGTTCCGGTCCGACGAATCTACATATACCGTCCGCTAGAATGCGCTGGGAGGTTCAACGGCAAAATAGATGTCGGCCGTTAAATCAAGATACAGCGAACAAAGCGTTTGACACAAATATTATTTTTATACATATATAATTTTCTTATATTAGCGCCGGTTCGTTGACGAACCGGCACAAAACTTATTCACATGAACCTGAATAAATTGATGTTAGTTGACGACTAGAAAGACAACGTTCATCGTTATCTGCAGACAGTTCTAATGGGCTTGAATTCCCCCAGAGGGTACTGAAACTGTGGCAGAGATAATTTATGTAGGGACGCTTTACCAGCGTTAAGTGATTAGTCACTTTGTACTCGTCCGTCTCCAAACTTTGGCGAGTGGACAGTGCGCCGTTAATATTGAACATTTCTAAATGTAGGCGGTTCTGTGAGTATGCCTACATTATCGCTACCAGCTAAACATCAATGAAACCAATTAATGTATGCTGTTTCACTGCCTCTACGGAATACACAAATTTCTCTTATTATATATCTCACAAGTCTAGTACAAACTTTGTACTGCTCAAATATGTATGTTGAATTAGTACGGAGTTTTTAAATGGAAGTACAGATAAATAGAAATATGCTTCTATTGTTATATAATTTATTTGTAATTATGTAATTACGTACCTCCAGTTCCAGGATAGTCGCATTTTCTTTATCGAATTCCCTATGTCCGTTTATTTTCTATACTTTCCGAATGTTTACATTTAATATTCTGTCTCATCGTGTCTTGTCTATTATAGTTCTCAAAATTTTAATTTGAGTAGTATTTCCGTACTCACCGGAACGCTGCCGTTTTGCTCTTACTGGCGTGAGTGCAGTACTGATCCTGCAAATTTTTATCCCCGTACCATAATTCACAACCTATTATGAAAGCGAGATGGAATGAAACTGCTTTGTCATTCTTCATCAAATTATTTGTGCAAGCAGCGGCTTCAAGTTGCCGAAGATACGTCGTCCAATGGGCGCTTACATCAAATGTTGCAGCCTTGACATGAATTGCTCCAACTCCAGTAAAAGTGACTCATTATTGACTAAATTTCTGTGTCTTCTTCTGTCTTTACCATTGGTATCCTCCAGCCTGTTGGGCAATTTTTTTTTTAAACGTGTGGCTGTATTTTTATTAATTGCTTGACTTTACTTTTAATTTCCTTTTTTATATTTATGGGCTTCTAACACAGATATTTTTGTTCACACGTTTGTTTTATATTTAGGGCAGATTTTCTTATTGTAGACAGTCTAACCTCTTAGCTATTCAGATCAGATCCTTTTCGTTTCTTTTTTTCCTTTCTTTCGCGACCTGTCAGCGCCCTCTTTTTTGTCGTTTTTCTGCTTATTCGGCTTCCCGTCGGCGTTCCTCATCCTGTTGTTTTTCCTGCTTGGAATAACAGCGCTTGGAAAGACTCCATTAACTGATTGGTATTCATTTTTGTAAATCGATTACCATGCTCACTGCTCTTCTGCAAAGTGTCCATATATCACACTTTTTACGCCAAACGTCACGATAGTCACACCGAACCGTTGTGAGTACAGTGTAAACAGAATAACAGACACCAATGAAGTCACTAATTACAAACTTTAATTATAAACAAACAGCGTTTATAACCTTAGTTATAAACAAAGCACCAAGCACCATTACACAATACTTCAAGTTACGTTTTTCCAACAATTAATATCACTAATTACAGTTTTGCACTAATTAACACAATAATCACTTTCTAAAAATCCGCAACAATTACTTGATCCGTACTAAATAAATCGCCATCTGTAATTCATTTCTAAGCCGGCAGCAGACGCTTACATATACCCTGAGAACCATTTTCCATTCACGGGTGGGAGAGTCATACCCAGAGCGTAGTTTACGGGCGCTAGAACAACCAGAAGACTACTGTAGGTCAGTGCACGACCTTGAGACAGACACAATATCGCGTGAGCAGCTGCACGTGTACTCGAGCGTTACGTAATTGTCTTCCGTCTCAACAAACGTATTAAGGTTTGTATAAATTTTAAACATATTGTTACGTAATTAGGAACATTCTCGAACAATGGAGGTGTCGTTCTATGCGTTTCTTAGCTAGCCCAGCTGTAATGTTTGTGTGCGTACATGTGTTGAAATACAATTACAAGACACTTATGCGTCAGCAATCGAGGCTATTCCAAAACGCAACGGTCGGGCACTGTGTTCAAAGCCAGACAGTGACACTGTTTTGTAGTGGATTCGAGAGCAGCTGTTTAAGACGTCGTCGATTTAACGCGTTTAAGAAGTGACAGATTATTCTTGCATCTCAGCGGGATATAAATATAAGCATCCAGTGACGGTCAGTGAGTTCAGTTTGTGTTAGGGGGTGAATTATCAAATGATATCAAGTGGATGTTGAGTTCTTTATATAAAGTGCGGAATTCTTTATAGTTGACAATATTATTGGGTGTGGACAAATTCTAGTTTAATTTTTCTACGAGTTGCTAACGAATTGTTATTTGTGATGAATTAAAGGTGGTTTTTAGTGACTTCATTGGTGTCTTGTACTTTGTTTCCACTGTACCATACGACGATCGGTGAGACTGTCGTAACAATATGAACACATGAAGTGCTTACAATTGTTTACCGTAAATAATTTTGCTGAAGTGCAGTTAGTTGAATTTTAATAAAACTAACATTAAAATCGTATTCTAAACCGCAGTTAGTGCACACGTACAAACACGATGAAATAGCATCCAATCAGCATTTAAACAACCATAAATTGTACGAGACAACCGTATTTTCTGTTGTACGGTAGAAAGACATTTTCTTGTCTTGACTGGTTGAAACACAAAGGGAGAGTTCTTTGAAGATAAAAGCCCAAGTTGTATGTTACTAGGGGGTGTTGAGTAGGGCAAAGTGCGTGCGGTTTACCAATATATCGACTGTACTTATTGACCAACCCTTAAGGGGTTCTTGTTTAAGAGCCCCTTTCGTACGACCAGCAGTTTCCTCAATTATGTACGAAAAACTGAATTCTATTGAAATACCTTTGTCAACTTTAAATGTAGCTTTAGACAATACACTTTTATTGATGCACTTACAGGCCTTTTCGATAAGTAAAGTTTTAAACGTAATGAACATAACCTGTAAAGTAAAGATCATACTTTCTTTTTACAGCATATAATTGAAAAGAAAAGATTTCGATCACAACATCTTCATTTAGTTTTATTGACATTGAAGAAGCCCATGAGAATGTACAGTTAGTCAATCTGTGGACAGCATTAAGATCAACTAGTATCAATATGATCAACTAGGTAAATATGAATAAAACAAAATACATCCCAAAAGGTGACCTTCATCAATAGTTGATATTACAGGAAGACATGGGGCAGATTCCATATATAGAGGAATACAAGTATTTAGGGTACAAATTACGGTCAGTGGGAAAAAAGACAAAGCGATACAATCCAGAATTAATTTGGGAAAGATGGCTGTATCTACACTAAATGGAATCCTGTGGGATAAGCAAATTACAGCAGAAACTAAAACTAAAATATTTAAAACAATTGCTATGAGTATCATGACTTACGGCTTAGAAGTTTGGACTACTAATAAATACACAAGAACAAAATTAATGACCGCAGAAATGGACTTTTAGAGACGTTCGGCAAGAGCATCCAAATGTGAGAAAATTAGGAATGAAGTCATTAAAGACAGAATGAATGTGAAAAATTTAATTTTTGAGTTTATCCTAGCAAAAAAATTATAATGGTATGGACACAAAATGGCTTCAAATAAACAGGTAATTTAATTAGATGTTCATTGTAACTAATGTTTGATTAAAATACTAAGGACACACTAAATCATCATTCTCATCATCTTCAAGGATTAAACCAAGAATGGTTTGTTTCGGTCTCAAATAGGCAATGATTAGAGCTGGTCACTCCAGCGCTTCTTCGGACGTCCCTCACCTCTTCGACCCCTCGGCTTATAGTTCCATATTTTTGGGGGATTTGGGGATGCAGCAATTATCCATTCGGCAAAGATGTTCTCACACCAATTCAGCCGATACAGGGCGATCCTCTCCAGTATACTCATAATATACAGTTTCTGCTGTATATCTGCGTTTCTTCGATGATCATAGAGAGTATACCCTGCCACGTACCTGAGAAATCTCATTTCAGCCGCTTGGATGTGACTGGCCTGGCCGTTCGTTAAAGTCCAATTCTCAGACCCGTAAAGAAGTGTGGGAAGGGCCATCATCTTGTAGAATTTTAGACGTGGACAACTAAATATTGTCCTTACTGCGGTTTTAGCTTCAAACGAGGGAAGTTAATTTTTCTCTACATTTAAAGCATCTTGACGCAAATCTGCTTAACGGAGTTTTCATTCATGTCTTACATGTTCCGTGGTATTTGTCAATCAATTATCTTACAATAATTATCGTAATATATAATTTTCAATTTGTTATGACGTACATATTATTTTTTACTATAGTTATGACACGCTCTTATTATTTGGAGTTTTATAAACTGTCATTCAGTTTAAACATGTAATAAAGTGCAGCCTACAAATTACTGTGTTCTGCAGGTAGTGAAGTTACTGTACAGCCTACTGTAAATTGTCACTAAATGAGCCTTCATCTTATATACAGGGTTGCTAAATGTTTTTTGAAAATTTTCTCTTTGAACCTACATAAAAATAAAAATAAAAAACATTTTCATCGCTTTTGCAAACACTAAAACACTAAACAATACACAAACGTCTTAATTAGATGACGCAAATCAAAGTTCTACTGACATTCATGACATAAATTTTTTTTTTTATTATAATGCAGTTTTACAATCTACTCATTTCACAGAGTAATAAGTAAAAGTGATGTATAAGTCGTCACTTGAGGTGGGAACCATCCAGCGATGATTACCACGTTCACCGGGTCAGGTCATCTGGCCACTGTCTCTTCAGACTTCTTACATCCAGTGATGGATTGAGGAGCTCGTTGATCAGGTTATTGCTGTGTCCTATGTTGCGGTTCCTGTACTTAGCGGCGTGCATCTTGATGACATCAGAAATGTATGGAATGCTGAGGTCTTTGTGAAGAGTATAATTAGAGATGAACCAGGGAGCATTCGTTATGCAACGCAAGATACATAAAATTTGAAATTAAAAAATAAGCATGCATGTAGAACATGCATGTTTTGTATATATCATTACTGCCATACTTGTTCATGGAACTATGACAAATACACTATAAACAATAACAGAATTCCTAATTTTAACAACAGCTATACATTCTTGCTAAAGTGCACAATTTTTGTTTATCACGATCATCTTCAAGGATTAAACCAAGGATGGTTTGCTCCGGTCTCAAGTAGGCAAAGATTAGAGCTGGTCACTCCAGCGCTTCCTCGGACGTCCCACACATCTCTGTCCCGTCGGCTTATAGTTACATAGTTATTTGGGGATGCAGCAGTCATCCATTCCGCAAAGATGTTCCCACCAATTCAGCCGATACTAGGCGATCCTGTCGAGTATACTCATAATATTCAGTTCCTGCCGTATATCTGTGTTTCTTCTATGATCATGGAGAGTATACCCTGCCGCGTGCCTGAGAAATCTCAATTCAGCCGCTTGGATGCGACCGGCCTGGCCTTTCTTTAAAGCCCAATTCTCAGACTCATAAAGAAGTGTGGGAAGAGGCATCGCCTTGTAGAATTTAAGCGTGTTCCTTTACTTACTGACTTGAGGGTTCGCCTGATGGTCCGATGTCCCGCACATAAGGTTGAACTTATACAACTTATTCACAACGTCGTTGCTACCATTATACGACATAAGACATTATAAGACAGGTTTTGTTTATAAAAAAAAAACAATAAAACCTTATCGGCTATTCAAGTGTTAGTAATGTTGATCGGTACGTTCAAAAGTGAATATGATATTACAGTTTAGATGCTACACTGAAAAAGGAAGATTATCAAATACTATTTATCAATCTTGCCTTGAAATGTTAGGTAAATTGCCTGACCTACCCTTATACTCACATAACGTGTTATCCTGCTTATTTAATTCTGTCACACGTTCGTACGAGCACACCCATGGTCGTCTCTAGTAGAAGGCCGGAATGTTAAACATGGCAACACTGGAACCAGCTGGTATTTGAGGCCGATTAGACTATCTCTTAATTTATGTATTTCCATAATCAAGTCGCGTCATTTGTAATTGTCGGTTAACTGCAGTTTTCATTTATTGCAAATTAAAAGTTTATTATGTAAAATAATGTTAGGCCTATATTATTTAAGACATATAATAATTAACTTATTCGTATGATACGAATTCAGTAACTCAAACAAATTTAATTCATTACACCTAGCAGTAATTTACTAATTTCTTCAAATTAAACTTGTAGTACTAAGTGTGCACAGACCTATAATTAGATTTAGATTTAATAATTAGCCTACTCATGATTTTAGTAATGCTATGAAATTAAATCAAAATATAACATGTTCACTTTAGCCAATTTATTACACTATAGGCCTCATAGATTACATATATAGGCTTCAGACGTAACGTTGGCACCTTTAATATTATGGCCTTCTACTAGAGCCGGCCATGGTACAGCATAAGAAAGACATCTTGATTTAATGACATTGCCTGAGAGTTGAAGCCAGGATCTCTTATAGTCAAGCACCTACTAGCCATTCGTAATTATGAATTAGCCTGTTCATTTTGGAGATTCTAGGATCTTCTACGACATTTTCTATCCAGCGATTTCTTTTTTTCTCTCTAGACCTAGCTTCTACGGATTTTCTGTCAGCGATACCTTCCTTCTCCGTTTCTGTAGCCATTCGTTCTCCCGGTCTAAGTCCTGTATCGATTTGACAATGTTTACAATAGTTGTGTTATTAATTATAGCATGGTTCAAAATGTCCGGCAGGAGCCCAAATTTCTGATTTTATGGTGGAACAGGTAATGTTCCTTAAAATTTTATTTTCAATACGGCACATGTTTTACTGTCGTGATTCATCAAAAACGGTAGCAACCTCTTATAGATTCGTGTGTTTATTCGTGATTCAGATTATTAAATTTATTATTTGGTGTTCTGAACTAAGGCAGGTCTTCAAATGGTAGAAACTCTCCAAGCTGTCCTATCGCATGACAGTCTTTCCTTTCGTCCGTAACACCCTCTGATTTTAGAGGTTAACTTCATTCTTCTACGGCCTCCTCCTCTTTTTCCTTCTATGACACCCTCCATGGGAGTTGTAAGCAAGCAGACTCTTCTTAAACAATGACCTAACCAATTCCTTTTCCGATATTTTATTACGTTCAGGATTCTTCTCTTTTTCCCTATTTTTCGAAAAACTTATCATTGTGTACTTTATCTACCTACCTTACATTTTCCATTGCTTTACAAACTCACATCTCAAATGCTTCTAATCTTTTCTCATCCTCCTTCGTCAGTGCCCATGTCTCTCCACCATATAAAGGAACATTCAAAACATAACATTTGGCCAATTTTTTCCTTAAATTCTTATTAATTTTGCCACACAGCAGACTTTTATTTCCATTAAATGCCTCCTTTTTCTATAGCAATTCTTGTTTTAATAAATATTAAATAATGCCACCTTTTATTCCAAACACATACTACTTCCTTCTCTACTCTCAATATTATTTCGTCATGTTCAGAATTTTGCTAAGTTATTCTGTAACTTAATAATAACATATATCGCAATATCCTAATCCTAGAAACCAAATTTTCTTAAAAAAAATTCTTCTTCTTATTTAGCGTTACAGCCTGCCAAAAGGCCTCCTCAACAATACTCCTTCATGCTTCCCTGTTCTCCGCCCTTCCTCTCCACCCATTGATTCATATGTTAGTATGATCTTCTATTACGTCAACCAAACAGCTCATCCTTGGTCTGCCTCTACGTCTAGTAATACATAATCTTCAATTCAGCATTCTTTTAGGCATTTCCCCCTCAGATATTCTTTCCACATGTCCTAGCCAGCCAAACGTAACCTCTGTGATTTGATGAATTTCACTTTGTCTTCACCACACATGAGGAGAGCCTGTAGTTCACTGTTATTGCGTGTTGTCCAGCTTCCTTCTTCTCTTACTGCCTTCTTCTATTGTGTCTTATTAACGCTTTACGGAAACGTACGAAACCCTGCTGAAAGGTATTATGGGACTGTGGGACTGCCAGTACTACTCGTGACGTAACGATAAATGCGGTGTGTAGAGTTTAGGTCAAGTGTAGGTCACAGAGTGTTATCAAACTGTTAGTGACGGCCTCTACTCTGCTGAAAGCATATTTTTCAAAAACTGTTTCCAGTAGTGGGATACAGAGCGTGCTAGGATTACTACATCAATTTGCTGTATGAGTTATATGTAACAGGAATAATAATAATAAACGCTGTATGAAAACAACAACGACAACGACAACAACAACAGTAGTAGTAGTAGTAGTAGCGGTAGTAGTAGTAGTAGTAGTAGTGGTAGTAATAGTAGTAGTAGTAGTAGAAAGTAGTAGTACCGTAGTAGTAGTAGTAGTAGTAGTAGTAGTAGTGGTGGTAGTAATATTAGTAATAGTAGTAGTAGTAGTAGTAGTAGTAGTACCGTAGTAGTAGTAGTAGTAGTAGTAGTACCGTAGTAGTAGTAGTAGTAGTAGTAGTAGTAGTAGTAGTAGTAGTAGTAGTAGTAGTAGCACCGTAGTAGCAGCAGCAGCAGCAGCAGCAGTAGTAGTAGTAGTAGTAGTAGTAGTAGTAGTAGTAGTAGTGGTAGTAGTAGTAGTAGTAGTAGTAGTAGCAGCAGCAGCAGCAGCAGCAGCAGCAGCAGTAGTAGTAGTAGTAGTAGTAGTAGTAGTAGTAGTAGTAGTAGTAGTAGTTTTTGTAGAATGGGAAAAATGTTTATGCACCGTCAGAGGAGGTGTGTGCTTCCTCTGGTATGTGGGACTCTCGCCCATTATAAAACCCTTCTCTAATTCAGGCATTCAAATCAATCCTGGATCCACTTACCGCATTACTTCAGGGTGGATCCACCTGCGCCCTTATCAGACTCCTTCTAGTTGTTCCTCACCTTCTACTGCCCGTTGGGTGCAAGTGGGGCCTGTCTTTTCTTCCTTGTAAGACCAACTGAACAAATGCATTGATGCGGTCCCATTCCGTCTTACCACAAAGCACAAGCGCAACTACGCTCTCGGGCGTGAACTCCCCAAGCTTCATTTCCAGTACCATCCTCTGTCTTGCGAATCTGCAGCACTTGAAAAACGTGTGCGATGCATCTTCATTGGGACAGTCTCCGTATTGGCTTGCCGCCTTTCCCATTCTATGGAGTTAGGCATTAAAATTGCCGTGTCCACTGAGCAACTGAGTCGGATGGTAGTTAACCTCACCGAGTTAGCGGCCGATCCATACCTTCAAGTTTGGTATGAGGCTTGCGGGCCATCTTCCTCTCTTCTCTCTATCCCAACGTTCTTGCCAGTGCCTGAGAGTGAGTTCCCTAGCTTCTTGTAGTAGTAGTAGTACTAGTAGTAGTAGCAGTAACAATAATGTTAACATTTGTCATATAATAGAGTAATAATAATATTTATATATTATATGGTTTTAGTACCTACGTATATATATGTTCAAAATTATGAATGTATGGAGTTACTTATGTCCACGTGTTTAGAGATTTTCTACTCTAAACTTTCAGTTTTTTACTTCCATGTTCCATAAGGAAATGGAAGTATGGTGATGGCGAAAAAAATCATGTTCGAGATAAGGTCTGATTCTGACTGTACTACCCTCAAAACATTAAGAAAATTCATTTTCCGAAAAGTGTCTGTGCGTGTGACTGTCTGTGTGTCTATCTGTGTGTCTATGTGTAGAACTTTTTTTATGGCAAACGAAAACTCCCGAAAATTTAAATAGAATAAAATAATTTGTTGCACACGTGTCGGAGCTGTAGAGGACTCAAGTTCTATTGATTTTGGTGAAGATCGGTTAAGGGAAAGGGACCTGCAACGTTTTACGTTGTAAGAAGAGTAATTTTTTCTATGACGAACGATAACTGCCGTAAATTCAAACAGAATCGAATAATATTTTGCATATGAGCCTGAGATGGAGAGGACTCAAGGCCCATTGAGTTTGGTGAAGATTGGTTAAGGGAAAGGGGTACTTTACTTGCAACGTTTTATGTTTTAACAACAGTAAAGTACTTAATTTTGATAAACAAAGTATCCTCAAAAGAAAGAAATAATCCACTGTAGAAAGGTAGATGAAATATCTATAAAAGGAAAAGGTAGTTGAAGGAGAGGGGTAAATTTTATAAATAAAAAATGATAGTTGAAGGGGGAGGGGTAATTTTTTACATGTGTACTATGTTATCGGCAACAAAGAAGTAGTTTGTTATTAAAATTCTTTCCCGGGTTGTTTGGCCGTGGTCCAATGTTTTCTGCAAAACCAGATGTTTCGGCAGTGCCATCGGATGCCATCATCAGTGAAAATAGAGTGCACTAACGTGAGGTGGTATACGTTAGTAACCACAGTACTGTGGTTAAGGCTGAAGAAAGAAAGTAGAAAGAAGTAGTTTCTATTGAAATATTTCATTTCAAATATGATTATAGATATACAACTTAGAACTTGGAAGTCATGTATGGTTCTCCATACCAAAATTTTTTATATGCTACAAAATTATTAGTTTATTAAGAAACGACGGACACAAACACTCACAACCATATTTGATAATCCCTAATGCTTTTATAAAGTATACTATATAATATAAAGTCCAGCGCCAATATATAATTTTATGTCCAGCGTTTGAGTCGGCTGGCGGTGGCCGATATCTTGTCCAATCACGAGCTGTATTCCGCAGCCGAAACACTTTGTCAGTCGACTCCTGTATAGCTGATGTTGGATAACGTCACGCTCGGCAATACTTATGACGAAGAGAATTGAATCGGTTATTTAAAAAAAAATGTGACATTTTTAAAAACACTAAAAAAACTTTCTCAATATGGAAATTGCTGTTTTAAAATTCTGAAAAGAAATATATGTTCTAATTGCGAATATTTAAAATTGACTTTGGCATGAACAATTTTTTAATATTTTTTGAAACATAAGAAAATTTTTGCATTACAAATTTTTTCACATATGTCACACGTGTCGTTTCTGGAATAACCGATTCAATTGCTCTGTTTCTCCTCCTCTTCTTTTGAGTATATCCTACCGAAGTAGTTAAATTTTTGGATATTTTGTTTAACGTATTTTACTCTGATTGCGGGAAACTGTAGTGATGTAAATAGAGCATCGGACATAGTCGACAACAACCATTGAAATGTAACATTAAAGTCTGTCTGAAGGTCAAAAACGGACGACGTCAAATGAAACACACTGGAAAGAGACAAACAAAACAAAATTAATAACATTTTAATTGGTGTTCATATTTAATCGAAAATATCAACTAACAAATAAACTGTGATAACTCTTTTATCAATTTTCTAAACGTGTACATAATAACTAAAGACACTGCAAATGGGCTAGCCATGTCGTAAGAAAAGAACAATGGCAGGAAACAAGAAAGAGATCCTGTAGAAAATGTCGGAGCCCGTAAGCGGAAAGTCCGCTAAATAAAAAGATATAAACATGTTGCCGTAGATTAAGGAGAGACGCTAACAACGCAAAATGGCCTTCCTTCTGGGTGTGGAAGGGAAGGAGGAGGAGGTATTTTATAAACAACTAATAATTATTAAATACAACTACTTTCTAACGACTCGGAACACATAGTTTTTTATGAGTAAAAACATAAAGTTTTACCTTAAAACCTGAACAGGTTTTCACTTTTAAAAACCTTCTTCAGAGGTTGCCGCTGGTAGTGCTGTCCGTCCTGTTGTGGGCGACGGAATATATTTTCGAAAGATCGATGTTGTGTGTGTGGGGTGAGATATGTTCGAATAATGCGTGTGATTTGAATTGTGTCTGTTCGTTCAGGATGTCGTTTTTATTGGTTTTTGTGTGTTTGTATATTTCCAATTGTTCTAGAGTGTCTACTTTTCGGCCTTTTGTGTGTATATGTAGAATGTTCATGTAATTGTCGATGTTTTTGTATGTGTGGTTTGCTTCAATGAGGTGGTTTGCAAAGGTGGATTCTGTAGTGGAGTGGAGTGTGTTTGTGTGTTCAATGTATCTTTGTTTGAAGCTACGTCCTGTCTGGCCTATGTAGAATTTGTTGCAATCTGAGCAATTTAGTTTGTAAACACCGGGTAGATCGAATTTGTTTTGTGCTTTGTGTGTGTGTTCTGATAGTGTGTGTTCTCTTTTTTCAGTAGTTTTGTAAGCGATTCTGTATCCTGCTTTTTTGAATGTGTGGGCTATTTTTTCAGTTTGTTAGTTGATGTATGTTAGTGTTATGAATTTGTTGTTTTCTGTCTTTGTCTGTTGTTTGTTTTGTGTAGGAGTTTATTGACTATTGTTCTGTCGTATCCGTTGGATTCTGCTAGATATTTTATCGTGTTTAGTTTATCTTTGTAGTCTTTTTCATCTAGGGGGATGTTGTTATGTCTATGTATCATGGTTCTGAAGGCAGCTAGTTTGTGTTGTATTGGGTGATTGGAGGAGTTGTGTATGAGTGTGTCAGTTGTAGTCGGTTTTCTGTATATAATGAATTTGTGCCTGTGTTCAAGTTTTGTGATGGAGAGGTCTAAGAAGTTTATGCTACTGTTGTGTTCGTATTCAGCAGTAAAGGATATGTTTCTATGTATTTTGTTTATGTGCGTTAGTGACTGATCACATTGACTTTTGTTTCCCCCGTATAGTATTAGAATGTCATCAACTTATCTGTGCCAATATAGTATTTTATGTGAGTGTCTGTCATTGTTTGTGAAGCTTTTTGTTTTTTCTAAGTGTTGGAGGAAGACTTCTGCTAGAATACTGGTGAGCATGAATGGTGAGCCCATAGGTAGACCATCATTCTGTGTGTAAATAGTAAAGTAGTTAGTAAAATGTGTGTTAGTAAAATAGTTGTATTTAGTTAAGTAACGGGCACGTCATGGACAACGAAAATCCAAGTATAATTATTAATTAAACTGAATAAACATTTGTTTAAATTAATTAACAATATTCATCATTATGATGGAAAAATTCTCATTTTTATAAAATACGAAGTGTTAGTTGCAGTAACATCTTCAAAATTTGTGTAACAATAGGTGAATTAATACTACAAACTTAATTACTAAATTAAACAAGACTGTATGTACGATTTCCCCGTATTATATAAGTAAGATTCTCCACACCATAAACCTCATGCACATTAGCTTTAATATGGAATGCAAACTATGTGTTTTCGCTTCTGTGAATCTGCCTGGAATGTCAGCTAACATTCTGCCTTGTTGGCAGAAATTTACTAATTCAAACGTGTCTGGACTAGTGAAGTGGTCCGTATGTAATTAAACTCTCCAGTCTCGATGAGAGCATCCAAGCAGGTGTAAATGTGAATGCCACTACACAGCCACAATGTGAGTAATATCTTTGTCAAGCAGGCAGTATTCAGTTATGACTTATGTTGAAATCTTGGCGAAGTAAATATTTAATTAACACTAACACAGGGAGTGAAACAGTAACACAATATATTTTTTTAAAATAGAATATGGAACAGGAAATAACTGGTTATAGCTGCTTTGGGATACATAAATATTAGCAAGACGTATAGTATGTAGTTATTTCATACTAATTTTTATTTCATGATTGAAACTAAAGTGTAGGGTTATGAAAAAGGAATATTATTATTATTCCGGCTATACAATGTTTACAAATTTTCCGGAACTAAAGGTTAGAGAATTGATTGAATTCTCATCTTTCACTTCTGCTTGTCCATCAAAAGATATTGTTAATTTCTTTTATTCTCAATATAGTCTGAATTTCTTCTACCTTCTTCCTGTTTTCCTTCTTTCTGGTGGGGTCCATTCCATAAATCTCCTTGGCAACCTTTCCTGTGCCATTCATTTTGTGTCTCCATGCCATTGTAATTTTTTGTTTAAATAAAATCAACAATTGAATTTTTCACATTCATTCTGTCTTTAATAAATTCATTTCAAATTACTTCACGTCTACATACTCTTGCCGAACATGAAAAAGGAATATTACAGATTATAAAATTTTAGATTTTCTATAGAAAGTAAATAGCTAAGAAAATGATATTTCCGTCAGCTTTGTTTTTAAAATGTATGCAATGCTGCTTTTACTTTTTATTTCTTAACGTACATAAATGTTTTAATGAACTTTCCAAAGTTTGAAATTTGCGCCTTTGACAAACAGTGTGGATTAAATTACATTTATGTGTTTACTACTGTTTGCTTAATTATTACAGCTTTTCTTTATTATAATAAATTATTACCTTATAAGATGTTAAAAACACTTGTTTTCTTACTAACAATAATGTTATATAACCGTTATTAATGTTACAATTATTATAACTGGACAAAAATTCATTATTTTTAACAGTATATCAGGAATGCAGACTTGCTAAGCGTTATATGTAGACTTGTGCGGCTAGAAAACAATTTTATGTTTTGTTAATTACATTGCTGTATAATAATACAGCGTTCCATTATTGACATTATTGTAATTTCATTATCCATATTGTTACGACGGTCTCATGGATCAACTTATTGTAGCTACGACTCATCACAAAATTGTGTGTTGAGCTATAAGCAGCAAACATCATTCCAGGATACATTAAGTATGTGTTGTAGGGGCATCAAGGATCTTGCGTCACTACTTGTCAGAATCTTGTTTCGTTACTAGTCAGAATTCAGTCATTTAGCAAGGTATACAACTAAAAAACAGACATTTTCTATTTAAATAATTTCTCCAGAAACAATAATTTGCTAACATTATTGTAATGTTTAATAGTATTTAGAAGAAATAGACAATAAATTATGAAGATTATGAGGATAGTAGAAGGAGGAAGATTATGTTATAAATCGAACGCTTCACCCGTTATGGAATGGAATATCGGAATTATCTGAATGATTCCGGTGTTTAACATCAGGAATCGTTGAAACAGGAGAACAGCATTAGTAGCATTTAGGATTCAGTTTTCTACAAAACATTGTTTCCTTATATAAATCAAAATTATGGCTTTTTCTGGGAGAAATCATATTAGGACAAATATTGTTATACAGAAGTCTCCACTGAACAGGTGGCAGATTTCAAGTATCTAGGGTTCAGCGTTACATACATGAAGATGGTAAGGAGTTTGAAATAAAAATTAGTCTCTTCCAGTCGCTTTACAGATTTATCATTAAACACTTAAAGAAGAAAACAAGGAGAAAAGAGACGTAATTGAAATATTATAATGTAATGGCCAAACCTCAACTACTGTATGGTAATGAGGAATTGGATTAGAAATGCCAAAGAAATATCAAGAATATAAGGACCGGAAATGAGGTTCTTGAGGGCTGAAAAGGGTTGCACCAGGAGAGATCCCATCAGAAATTATCATGTTAGAATGGAGCTAGGCATAGCTGAACGCTTAAATGAGAAAATCCCCGGTAAAAAACGGAGTGGCGGTTACACGTAGAGCGAATGGATCCAACTAGATTTTAAAAAGAGCCCTTGACTATCATCCAAGGGGGGGAGAAATGAGGGAAGATCCCGTTAGAGATGGTTGGATAACTTCCATAATGATTGTAACAGGCTACTATCCTAAGCCGTAAAGGATGATGATGACATTTAATTTTTACGTAACCAATGAAAGTCTTGTTTACAATCGACAAAAGCCACGTGTAATTCAAAATGTATAACAGGTGTGTGAAATACATAAACCATTGCAACACTCCATTATGTATATTGCTGCACTCTTGAAGCATACATGTATTCAAGTGCTTACGTCACACTTTTTTAAGGTAGTTATTACAATATCCTGTGTACTTATTTCATGTCCTTGTTTCGGTTTTCACTAGAACGTTTTGATATAAATATTAAATTAATAATTGATACTTTTAATACAGTATAAATACGCTTCGCAGATCTTATGCAAGATCTGCGAAGAGTATTTATTTACCGCGGACAGCACGTTCTTTCCCCATCGAGCCTGCTGAATGTGCGAACGAAACGTAAATGAGTGGGGCCGCGCATACCATTCTCATCTAACATCCCGTGCAAAATGCCTTACTTGTCGCTTGAGCTCGTAAAAAATTTTACTTCTTGAAAGTAGAATCTATGTGTGCAATTGCAACAGATGCAATATTTTGCCTTTTCTTGTAATAAATTTAATTGGACCTGAATCTGATTAATTGCACATTTGCGCATCTGAGTAATGTTGTTATAGGCCTAACTATTTTTTGCCATTTCAATTTTCAAATTGAAGTAAAGTATAGTAAAATAGCTAAAATAAGTAGAAATATGTAAGATGGAGTGAAATATGTAATATGAACAAAATATGTAAAAATATGTAAAATTAAATTCGCGGATAAGACACCTATTGGTATGATTCGCCGATATCTGGCTTTTCCGTGTAAATGTGCACTCAGCATTCAAATATGTAATTACATAAAAATCCGGGCCTTAATCATCACCTACACCTGCATAAATATGAATGTAGGGGCTACTCATTACAGTATTCACTTCCCCTTCCTTTGTATTTTGATTTGACAGCATTACAGGATGTTTACACTACCTTGTAAGCACGTATGTTTCCCCTTCTGTTTTGTCCAATATACAGTAGATTTGATAGAAATTTTAAATGAAGAAGGAAACTGCTACTTGGTAAATTAATATGTATATATTAAATTTAATAATAATAAATTTAATAATATAAATTAAAATTAATATATCTTGCATACTTTATGTTAATTCGATCATTAGTAATGTTTATATGTTACCATTAACTGTCAAATAAACTGTAGTTTTAAATTAATATTACTTTAATCCTTTACACTTGTAAAGAATACTCGTGACGGATGCACCCAAAGAGCGAGCTTTGTTAATTTTTTACGAAGTGTTAATATAACTATCTAACAATCTTTAACGTATATTTTAACAGTAAGTTATATCTGGTTGTATTGTAGCTTGTGATATAATTGTCAATGCCTTGTTTTCGAGGGTCACTTCTCGGAGCGACATGTATAGGTTAGCAGTAGAGACATCATTTTTTCGTGTATTGTAAGATTCAAAATACCTTCTAAGTACCTACTAAATTTCCAAATATATTTGCCAATTTTCCGTTCTTTATCAACTCTTCGAAATTTACGTATCAAGCGTGTTTTGAAGAATGGACTAAAATAAACACGTGATTGAATTGTTAAGAAAGGTCTAGTGGCAATGAAAATTCACACAAAAATGGTAAACGTGTTAGGAGCTGCTACGCTTTCAAAAACGATAGTTTGTAATGGAAATTCGAGTTTAAGCGTGGTTGTACTAGCGCTGAAAATGAACCCCGCAGTGGACGCCACCAATAGTGCAACAACTCCGGATATCATTAAGAAAATGTTATACACAGTATTCAAAGACCAGCTGAGCATCTCACACAATTCTGAGACCATAGGCATCTCACACATGAGTGCGGCAACGTATGTGTAACTCAAGAACTTGGTGTGACAAACGTTTGTGCTTTTTGGGTTCATATTTAGTGCTTGTACGACCATGTTCAAACTTGAGTACCCAATTAGAAACCATTGTTTTTTTAAGGTGCAAAATCTCCTAACACCTACCATTTTTTTCTAGTAAATTTTTATTGGCGGTAGTCTTTTTTTTACTAAAATTTTCTTATTTTGTCTATTTTTGGAAACACGCGTAACACGTCAATTTTGAAATTCCAGTAAACAATGACTAAGTTGCCAGATAGCTTTTGACACTGACATGTGTATACAAGAAATATGAATCTTATAACCCACAAAAAATCGTAGTACTACCATTAGGTTATAGATGTCGCTTTGCGAAATTTTCAACTGTCCCTCGTATTATGTAACAGGATAACGTATAGCCTATTATATTGTTATAAAGTCTTACAGATTGTCGTATTGTACAGTGGACGCAAAATACATACACCAATGAAGTCACTAATTGCCAGCTTTAATTAGTAACAAATAAGAATTTTAAATGAACAAGGTACACTCATACAATAATTTTAGTTACATTTGGCCACACACAATAATAATGTCAACTATTAGATGTCTGCACTATTGCAACACAATAATCACGTTTCACTGATAAGTAGCAATCATTTAATCCTCACTAAAGATATTTTTTACTGTGACTAAAAAAACTGAGCCGTCCGATGTTGCTTATATAGGTCCCCTCCTGGTGTTTCAGAATAATTGTCTATTCTTTTGGCGGAATGTCAACATAATTGTTGTAGTGACAAATAGTCTCAAACAGTCTGGAGTGGTACGTTAGTGGACGTCCTTGACACAGACGGTACACTCTAGGCTAGTCGAGAGGCGTATAGAACGACACTCTGCTCTTTACGCGAGCGTTCTGTAATTGTTGTAGTGATACAATTAAGCTTACAATATTCGTACATATTCATTGTTTATACTTACACATTCAGTCAGAGAGCTATGTCATGGAAAAGATAAAGTGATAAAGTTGTATAAAATAGGGAAACATTCAAAGTTTAAAGCAAATAGTCCACAATCGAATGCTTTTTCTATGTGTGCAGATTCATAAAACAGAATTCTTGTCCTGTTCGTTGCATATCTTAACTTCTTCTTGTAATGAAAACACTATATTTTATACTTCAGATTTTTCAATTCCAAAGTTGTAGTGTTGTACTTGAACACGGATACTAAAATAATTGCAAAACATGCTACAGTAAAAAGAAAAATCTTCACTTTATTCTCGTCAGGTGTAATAAGAATTATTCTCGTAGGATACCATAAAACCATTCCGACCATATACAGGGAGGAAAACGTCGAATACGTGAGCCTTAGATTTTGGAAGGTTTCACAAATACAGCGATACGTGTAAATTATTACGTCATAGTTACGAGTTACTCTTAATACTGTATTTTCATTTACCGAATGTGCGATTACTGGTATACATACACTGTCGCTCCAGGCGATATTTTTAATACTTAATTCGTTAAATATTTCAATAGCAAAACGGGTGAGTTGCACTTTTTGTTGTAATGGGTTTGTTATTATATAACAAAATAAAGCCACATTACCAAGAGAGAAGCTAACGGCCACATAAAGTAAATGCTCACACAAATAAACAACGGCGACCGCTCTGCTTTGTAAATTTACGTTCATTGTGGTTCCATAAACGCTCAATAAATTTGATGACGCATGTTGTAACATTACATTTGGAACAACTTAATATCGTACCTGATTTAATGAAGTCTTTGGATAAGAAGCTAAACAAGAAGAACAATATCTTCCAAGATGATCGTGAAGAGGAACGACTAACCATTTTAGACTGACTAGTAAGACAACTGACCGTACCCAAATTAATGATTTAGGCAAAGTGATGCAAAATACATTCAACCCCGATTATGATATGAACTTTCAATAATGACAAAATAAATAATTATAAAGACAGACGGCTTATGAACCAGTACTATAAAGAAACAAATGGTTTCATTCAATGTATCATAATATCAAGATAATCAAAATACAAATTGAGGGATAATAGGCCCAAACAGTGCTTTTCTGAATAAAGGATTTCTATAAGGATATATGTTTGATGTTATATTTGCGTCGTTATTATTGCTGTTCCATTTAGGAAATAAGTTCACAGATTACAGCGGACACCACGACAGTTGGCAACGTTGAGTGACGTCACGGAACGGTACGTAGAGTGGGAACGAGCGGCAGCTTACAAAACCATTCGCCGTTCAACATAACGTATTAATAATTACAAATTGACGACTCCAGTGCGAGTTAGTCACTACATTATTTATTTATTACAAATTGACACTTCCAACGGGCGGTGTATGTAATTTAAGTGCACACAACGTAACATTTAAATAACACAGGTAACACCAAAGTTAGTGTTACAAATTGACGAATCCGAAGTGAGGCTTAAAGAGATAAGACTGTAACCATATAATAAAAATTGGTTACAATGTATAATTGTAAAAACAACACACACAAAACTTTATTCCGTGTTTGCTGCACGTTAATGTTCAGTGATTTCAGAGACCGGTCCACGTAGATAAGGTTTTCAAAAATGTGACGATGCGTATGTTGACTATTGAAACAGTTTATCTGATGATGTATCACAGTGAACGAACCTAATGTCCACAGCCACGTTTCCACAGCATTAAGAAAACTGTAGGTCGTGTTCTGTAGTTTCCATAATAAAAATACTGTCCACACAGTCACGTAAATACCATAAGAGCCGAACAGTATATCTTTACGAGCGTGTCAAACTTTGAATGTCTGAGTAGCGGCATTGAAAACCCGGAGACGATGCACGCTACAATTATAGGCATCTGCGACATCAGTTCCTTGCTTACCATATTGTCCTTGTATAATATTATGTATTGTGTAATGTAATATTGTTTATTTACATTTATTTACAATGTTAACAAATTTATGTGAACCAACCGACAACGTAGTTCGGTGCGCACAAACTTACTGGTGGGTACAATTATTACTGCGTCCACGTTAAGAGGTAAATAAATGTTTTACATGCGAATGTAAATAGAAATCAATAACCACTTTGTCAATATTAATATAGCGGACAACATTGATTATTACTACATAATATATTTTCTTAGAAACAAGCATAATAACGGGTCACCTGTTTATTGATAACTAAATAGGCCATAAACACGCCATTTCAATTTTGACATTCCGCCTACCTCACCTTCTTTGTCTACGTGTCTTTACGCTTGTGGGCAAATAATTAAAATATCGGAACAAATAAGGGGTAAAAATAATATAAAAGGAATTTTTTATACATAATTAAATTTTTTGATATTACTATTTTTTATATTATACTATTTATTTTATTTCAATCACGTTTTGCTACAGTATGTTTCTTGATGTATATAATATATTTAATATTTACAATGACTTTACCTCAAGATGTTTTCTCCTTATTTGGAACATGTTTCGGGAAGCCTTGTGTTCCCACCTTCAGCCTTCCTGATTTTGAGCCCCACTTGTGTGTTGGTTGGTTGTTGTAGTGGTTTCCTGTTGGCCTCTGGTAGTTTAAATTTGTAATTTTTGTGTGTGGTTGTGCTGTATATATTAGTATTTTGTGTATTTTCGAAGTTGAGTGCTTTGAAAATTGTGCCATGTTTTGTTTTTAATTAGTTTTGTTATCTTTGTCATTTTATTATTTATGTATGTGAATGTGGCCCATTTTTTATGGTTGTATTGTTGTTATTATTTATGTGTTGTTTATTTTGATTAATTCTTAATTGATCAGTTTTTATTTTATATTTGATTTTATTTTCTATTTTGCTTACAGTATTTTGATTGTATCCGTTTTTATAAGCAATTTGGTATATTATATTTCTTTCTTTGTCTGTTTCTTCTTTGTTTAGGGGTATTTTGTACATTCTGTTAAATAGTGAATAGAATGCTGCCATTTTGTGTTGTGGTGGGTATGATGGTTCGGTATAAAGATGTTAGTAGAAGTTGGTTTTCTGAATATCGCATATTGTAGGTGGTTATTATTTCTTGTGATGGTTGTGTTTAAATAGTTGATTTTGTTATGATTTCTTTTTCTTCTGTGAATTATATTTTTGGATATATGTTATTCATTTGATTTAATATGTTATCTGCATTTGTATTTTTGTTATTTGATACATATAGCCCATCATCTACATATCTTATCTATATGCTATTTGAATAAAATGAATTTATAATATTTTGTATTTTGGTGTCTGTGTTGTAAGAATATTTCTGCTATTATGCTGGATAATGGAGATCCCATTGCGAAACCTTCTTGTTGTTGATACATTTTGGTATTGAATTCAAAATACACCACAATCACACACAAAAATACCAATTAAAAGTACCACAGGCCAACAGGAAACCACAACAAAAACCAACCAACACACAAGTATTTCACAAAACTCAAAATCAGGAAGGCTGTAAATGGGAACACAAGACTTCCCGGAACATGTTTCAATTAAGAAGAAAACATCTTGAGGTAAAGTCACTATAAATATTAAATATATTTATTTAATATGTATTATAATATAATACTTGTTTTATTCTAAATACATTAAATTAAATCAATAGATTCTTTTGTTGCTTGCTTTGCAATATTATTTTTAATAATCTTTTCTTCTGTCTTGTACAAATAATATCTACAATTGAGTTAACCAGGGTATTGGGTACTTTGATATAACTAGGCTTGTATCACGTCCAAAACCAACAATAAATAATAATTAATAATTCTTAAAAACTAACATAAAACAATTTAAAAATATTAAATACTAAAAAAACTGTTTCGTTGTATAAAAATGAATTAAATTGTTCAATCTGGCGTGCTCTAGGTTAGTTCATTTTACCGCCACCAGGAGCTGGGTTCACTACTGTTTCTTTACACTAATTCCTGTTAGGTCTACTATGTTTCGTTTAAAATTGAATCTATTTTCAATACTTTTGCTATTTAATCTGTATACAATGAAAATAATGTGTTACGGAATAATATTAAAAGTTCACTTTATGATGTTTAACACTAATTGTCACTGTTCTTAATTTTTCACGAAGTGATGAATAATTCTGTGATTTCAAATGTTGAGGTTATTGTAAAAAATTCATTTCTGATAAATGGTTAATTATTTCGTACAAAAATAATTAAGTATTGTTTTAAAAGAATAATATGGTTAGATCTCACCAATACGTGGACTCATATGTCGAAATTCTTTTTTAAAGTGAAATAAGTATTTGTGGTGTAGAATTACTTCTTCGTATTCTTATCTTGGTTAATACTCAATTTGTCTTTATTAATTAGTTTAGTTTTGTATAATTGTTTGTTAATTTTCTTTTATTTCATACTTTAACATCAGAGCATAAATGAATACGTCTATCCTGGACCAGAGCTATACAACAATAGAAATTTAATCTCGTTACCTAAACAAGGCGTCACTTTATTTTTCGATTCTAAAATGTGATTAGTTAAATATTAAATCTGCATTAAACTTTATCCGCAATAAACATTTCAAAATTTACATTTTTCCAGAAAGATAACATATATCTGTCCCCTTAATCAAAAAACTAAGCGCAGATCTGAATTTTCCATGAAATTTAGGTTAAAATGAAATGTCGATGATATTTCTCGGACTAATATTAAGCTTTTTGTGTTTTTTTGGTATAATACATTACTTTTTTAACTGTAGAACTGCATATTATCTTTTAAAACTACATTTTACATCACTTTTATGGTTTCATTTAGCCTACAGCCTATATATTTGTTTTCTAATCTGGTTTACATTTACATGTTATAGGCCTAGATACACAATAAGCCTAAAGTTATCATTCTATCTAATTTACAATATTGTTACTACGGTCTACTTGATCGTCGTAGGTACAGTGGAAACAAAATACAAGACACCAATTAAGTCACTAATTACCAGCTTTAATTTTCACAGTTAAACACTTCGTAATTTACAACAGAGTCTCTTACAACAAAACAAATAAAAATTGTTCACACGCACATAAATGTCAACTAATATTAAAACACAATTGTATTACAATATACCTCCCGATTATAAATCACAACACTTCACTATTTTCCACTTGAACGCACACAGTAATATCGCTTGTGTACTCACTTGTAATCGCCCGACAAGAAACTAAAAACTAAGCAGCAGGTATGGGCTATTTATAGTCTACAGTGTTCCTTAACATGCGTCCTTAACAAGCCATCAAAAATTCTAGTGGACACTTGAGCGCGACCTTCGCAGAAACACGCATCGCTGGGCTAATTGAGACGCTTCTAGAACGCACGAGACGTGCCGCATTACGTAATACTGCCTCACATGTCAAGTGTCACGTATGCATTACAGCTGCGGGATCGTTCTCCAATGTACCAGAACGTTCCGTAATAACATAACACTTTTTCTGCATTACGTAACAATATATTTGCTTATTATTTAACTTATATACAACTTATTTAGTTCTAATTAACGTTCTAACAGTTTTACTATATAGTACAACAACATACAAAACAATATTGCTTAACTATGGACATTTGTTATCTAGATTTATAAGACTCTATTTTATAATTTATTTAACATCAAAACCTAATGCACTGCTTAATGACATTTTACTATTTCTATTTCAACATTTTAAAAGGCTCAGTGTTATTAGTCAGTTATACAATTACTTAACATTGTTATAACATTGTTTGGATACTTAATTCAACCCAATCTTACAGTTGTTTATTTAGATTAATACTTTTTACACTGTATCATGTCTATGATTATGTTTATCGAATTAATTGTGTTTAGGCCTACTTTATATTAACCTTTTATCTATTATATGCTATTTTCTACATAATTGGTTTCTTATATTAAGGAAAAAGAATTCCCTTTTTAATGTATTTACTCTGACTGTCATATAGAATGTTATGTTACATTACCCCCTTTCAAAAATGTATTTTAGTACATTTTTCCTAAACATTTGTTACAAATGACATTTTTCTGTCCTCCAATACACTGTAGTAAACTGTAAGACTTCTTTGCCTGGAATTTGGTCCATACATTCTATGAACACACATCTACTTGAAGGGAGTGAGCTAGTAGGTGTGATTTTCCACTGAATTGAACAGATTCCTTAATTTTCAGGTGACATTAAAAATGATTTTCTTTATCCGGTTTATTTGGAAAAAACGTGCCTATACTTCATGTACATTTCCAGTAGTTTCTGTTTCTGTGATGGAGTATCTTCGTGGACTTAACTATTTTTTTACGACAGAATCTCTTCCATTTTTTCTTCCCATAACTGGTTTTGTTGCTCATCTAAATAATTATTATCAGAATGATCACAGTTGCACACCACTATGTAAAAATTATCCCAATTAGCGCTTTCAAGCTTCACAGCCCATCGTCAGATTGGAATAGACACAAAATAAGTGGAAACAACCCCTTCACCCCTCTCCCCCACCATGCTCACACACAACAAGCTATAATATAAATGACCCTTCCCCACCCCCTAAACCCTGTCCCACCATCTGTGGAGTTACATATTTTTTCTAGCAAATTCCTTGTGTTTCAGTGTTGTGTGTGTGTGTGTGTGTGTGTGTGCATCCTTTTAAACTACCCACTTCCTCTCCACACACGTGGGTCAGTCAACACCCTTATTTTAAAACATCCAAATAGTACTATGCAAAATAATTCTTAATATTATCTATCTGTCCTCTATCATTTACTTCTTAATCATGTTATAAAATATTTCTTCATTATCAAATTTAATTTTAATATTAATTAAATTGTCTAACCCTTTTTCTCTCTCTTTCAATATTTCTAACTCCTCTCTAAGCTTCCTTTCAACTGTGTTATTCACTACTTTTACAATTTCGTATTCTTCCAAAGGATTAACAAACTTATGGTTGTCTTCTATGAAATGTCTTGCATATAACGAATTGGTTGTTCTATTACCTTCTCCACGTTTGTGGTCAGACAACCTGCATACGAATTTCCGTCCTGTCTCTCCTAGGTACACCTTGTTGCAGTCTTTACATTTTAATTTATAAATTCCGCTTTTCTGTAATACTGGAATTTTTTCTATATTCTTATTCCTTATCTTATCAAATACCGTTTCACATTTTTTAATAGCTATATCTACTCCATATTTATTAAAACATTTTATAATTTTTCTAGTATGTGAACCTATGTATGTCAATGACCCTGCATAATTCTTTTGTTCTGGTTCTATTTTATCTTTTTGTATGTTAACCCTTTTCATAACTTTATCCACTACGTTGGTGTTATAATTATTATTCCTTACAATTCCCTTTATCGTTCTTAACTCCCTATCTTTTGACTCGGTCTCTTTTAAACACTTCTGAGCTCTGTAACAAAATGAATTGATTGCCGCCATTTTATATCTATATGGGTGGTAAGACTCTCTTGGTATAATTATATCAGAATACGACTCTTTCCTAAATATCCCAAACTGTAGTTTCTCATTATCTTTAATTTCTATGTTTAAATCTAAGTAATTTATTTTCTTACCTCCTATCTCTTCTTTGAATTGTAAGTTTTTATCCTTACTATTTACCTCATTTATAAACTCATGCACTTCTTCTATGCTTCCTTCCCAAATTACTAATACATCATCAACGTATCTAGACCATAATTTTATATTGTTTTTATACTTAGTGGAAGTTATTAATTGCTTTTCAAAATCATTCATGTATATTTCAGCAAGAATAGGGGATAATGAAGACCCCATAGGTAAACCTTTTTTCTGTATATAAAACTTGTTATTAAACCTAAAATAGTTCTGATTTACACATTCTTTAATTACTTTCATCAACTGCTTTTTATACCTGTATTCTCCCATATTATTATCGTTTATTAACTTAATAACTTTATTTACTGTGATATTGGTAAACATGTCCTTAACATCCAGTGATATCAATTTTGTATTTACATTAATCCTAATATTTTCTAATTTTTCTATCAATTTTACATTATTCTCTATGTTGTATTTTGTCCCAAATTCATATTTCTCTTTCAGTACTCTGCTAACTTCCTTTGATAATTTATAAACAGGTGCATTAATAAAAGAAACAATCGGTCTAATTGGTTTTCCTTCTTTATGTATCTTAACCTGACTTTTAAAAGTTGGTGCTGTTGGATTGCTTTCCAATAAATACTTTTTCTTATTTTCTTCTATAAATGTTATCTGTTTCATCATTTGTTTTATCCTTGACTGGTACTTACTTGTATAATCATACTTTATTTCCTCGTATGGTCCTTCCCTTATAAATTCTTCCGTTTTCTTTATGTATTCGTCCTTTCTCAGTAGTACCATTGTATTTCCTTTGTCCGCCTTCGTTACTATAATATCATTCTTCTTTATTTTATTCTTTAGTTTAGTTACAGTTGATTTGATTTTTTGTTCATTTTTTGAATTATACAAACTTCTCTTAAATATTTTATCTACTACATTCCCTACTTCCCACCTTATTCTTTTTTTATCATTTTCATTTCCTAGTTTTTGTATTATGCTTTCGCATTCAATAATCGTTTTTTCTTGATTTAATTCTGGTGGCGGTGCGTATTTTAAGCCTTTTGCTAACATTTCTTTTTCTTCTGTATTGAAATTTACCTCTGTAAGGTTTATTACTCTTTTTTCATAGTTATTCTTAGAGAGGTGTTCCTTTTTTACTTCGTTCTTTTTTATTAACTTATTTAACTTATCTACCATTTTTTTATTTTTCTTTTCCAATTTCTTTTCTACGTACCCCAAACCAAAATTATATAATATTTCTTCTAACTCTACATACGAGTATATTCTTAACAATTCTATGTGTCTGTCATATAATTCCCTATTATATCTATTGATTAAGCCGTAGAGTGACCTTATTTCCAGTTTTATCCACAACTTCTCGCTTTGTTCTTTTACTTTTTTGGCTACACTGTTCTTATTTTTAATTTTAACTTGAGCGTACTTTGGGATGACATTATTATCCAGACATTGTTTATTAAACCATATTTTACTTAAAACCCTCTTCAATTTAACTTTTAACTTAAGATATTTAAATACTTTACTTACCTTATTGTTGTCGTTTATTACCTCATTGTTGTTGTCCATTACCTGTAGTCGATTGCACATCTTAACAGACGTTTAATGAAGAAATTTTTGTTAGTGGTTGAAATCACAATCAGAATGATCACAGTTGCACACCACTATGTAAAAATTATCCCAATTAGCGCTTTTTCTTATTTTCTTATAGAAGAAAATAAGAAAAAGTATTTATTGGAAAGCAATCCAACAGCACCAACTTTTAAAAGTCAGGTTAAGATACATAAAGAAGGAAAACCAATTAGACCGATTGTTTCTTTTATTAATGCACCTGTTTATAAATTATCAAAGGAAGTTAGCAGAGTACTGAAAGAGAAATATGAATTTGGGACAAAATACAACATAGAGAATAATGTAAAATTGATAGAAAAATTAGAAAATATTAGGATTAATGTAAATACAAAATTGATATCACTGGATGTTAAGGACATGTTTACCAATATCACAGTAAATAAAGTTATTAAGTTAATAAACGATAATAATATGGGAGAATACAGGTATAAAAAGCAGTTGATGAAAGTAATTAAAGAATGTGTAAATCAGAACTATTTTAGGTTTAATAACAAGTTTTATATACAGAAAAAAGGTTTACCTATGGGGTCTTCATTATCCCCTATTCTTGCTGAAATATACATGAATGATTTTGAAAAGCAATTAATAACTTCCACTAAGTATAAAAACAATATAAAATTATGGTCTAGATACGTTGATGATGTATTAGTAATTTGGGAAGGAAGCATAGAAGAAGTGCATGAGTTTATAAATGAGGTAAATAGTAAGGATAAAAACTTACAATTCAAAGAAGAGATAGGAGGTAAGAAAATAAATTACTTAGATTTAAACATAGAAATTAAAGATAATGAGAAACTACAGTTTGGGATATTTAGGAAAGAGTCGTATTCTGATATAATTATACCAAGAGAGTCTTACCACCCATATAGATATAAAATGGCGGCAATCAATTCATTTTGTTACAGAGCTCAGAAGTGTTTAAAAGAGACCGAGTCAAAAGATAGGGAGTTAAGAACGATAAAGGGAATTGTAAGGAATAATAATTATAACACCAACGTAGTGGATAAAGTTATGAAAAGGGTTAACATACAAAAAGATAAAATAGAACCAGAACAAAAGAATTATGCAGGGTCATTGACATACATAGGTTCACATACTAGAAAAATTATAAAATGTTTTAATAAATATGGAGTAGATATAGCTATTAAAAAATGTGAAACGGTATTTGATAAGATAAGGAATAAGAATATAGAAAAAATTCCAGTATTACAGAAAAGCGGAATTTATAAATTAAAATGTAAAGACTGCAACAAGGTGTACCTAGGAGAGACAGGACGGAAATTCGTATGCAGGTTGTCTGACCACAAACGTGGAGAAGGTAATAGAACAACCAATTCGTTATATGCAAGACATTTCATAGAAGACAACCATAAGTTTGTTAATCCTTTGGAAGAATACGAAATTGTAAAAGTAGTGAATAACACAGTTGAAAGGAAGCTTAGAGAGGAGTTAGAAATATTGAAAGAGAGAGAAAAAGGGTTAGACAATTTAATTAATATTAAAATTAAATTTGATAATGAAGAAATATTTTATAACATGATTAAGAAGTAAATGATAGAGGACAGATAGATAATATTAAGAATTATTTTGCATAGTACTATTTGGATGTTTTAAAATAAGGGTGTTGACTGACCCACGTGTGTGGAGAGGAAGTGGGTAGTTTAAAAGGATGCACACACACACACACACACACACACACAACACTGAAACACAAGGAATTTGCTAGAAAAAATATGTAACTCCACAGATGGTGGGACAGGGTTTAGGGGGTGGGGAAGGGTCATTTATATTATAGCTTGTTGTGTGTGAGCATGGTGGGGGAGAGGGGTGAAGGGGTTGTTTCCACTTATTTTGTGTCTATTCCAATCTGACGATGGGCTGTGAAGCTTGAAAGCGCTAATTGGGATAATTTTTACATAGTGGTGTGCAACTGTGATCATTCTGATTGTGATTTCAACCACTAACAAAAATTTCTTCATTAAATAATTATTATTTACTGGTATCTTCTTTAGCTGATTTCTTTACTTGGGTACAATTTGATAGATTCTCTTGAGAAGTAATTATATTGCTAGCTAGAATCTTACTAATTAAGTATTTATTATTGTATCCATGTTTATCGGTATCCAAGCCACTTATAGTATATAATTAGTAAAATAGTTTACCTTCTTCTTGTCCGTCTGGTGGCCTTTTCTCTATATTTTATTCAACGCGTTTCAGGACATATGTCCCATCATCAGGATATCCCTTGTTGAAGTTCGTCGATCGTTAAAATATTAAAAACACTGTATATACAATTCTACACATAACAATAAATATAATATAAACATAAAAACACATAAAATACCCAGATTTGAGACACACGCGATACCGGTGGTGCGCACCACGACAGTCGACTATAGCATGTCGTGGTGCGCACCACCGATATCGCGTGTGTCTCAAATCTGGGTATTTTATGTGTTTTTATGTTTATATTATATTTATTGTTATGTGTAGAATTGTATATACAGTGTTTTTAATATTTTAACGATCGACGAACTTCAACAAGGGATATCCTGATGATGGGACATATGTCCTGAAACGCGTTGAAAAAATATAGAGAAAAGGCCACCAGACGGACAAGAAGAAGGTAAACTATTTTACTAATTATTATTGTATTCCACTGAAACCTAGCCACTGTTTGAAACAACTAGAAATAAAAAAAAAACACACAAACACATACAGACACAACATCATAACATACAAACACAATTTAAATCACACATAATACATATCACACACACAAACACACACACACACACACACACACACACAACATCGATATTTAGAACGACGGCGCCGTCTCCAAAAACAAGACGGACAGCACTCCTAGCGACAGCCTCTTATGAAGCTCGAAAGGAGAGAAAACTGGTTTAGGCTATCAAGTAAAAGTTTATCATTTTTTTACCAATAAAAAATTCTAATCCTAGTCAGTAGTGATATATATTTATAACACGTAGTGATATAATCAACGGACACGTCATAGACAACAATATCCAAGAATGAAAATAAATTTTTAGATACAGAGAAGCAAACAGATCTTTTTCACTATTCTCCACCAAAAGCGTCAGCTGAAGTTCTGTTGTGTTATCCATATATATAAAACTCAAGGCTGAGGATTTGTGGGTACTGAATACAAATCCACACCGTTACACCGATTGCCACCAAATTTTGCATAGGTAACCTTTGAAACAAGGCGCAAAATACTGTATAACATGGAATTTGATATTTTGCCCCGTTCGCACGATTTAGGTCATTTTAATTATGCCTTTTTGTTGACGCGTATAACGATGTCAACAAAACCATGGAGACCAGAATTAATTACTATAGTAACAAGTAAATAAACAAATTATATTTAGCGTCATCGGAAGTGTACCTTTATCCGCTCCTGTCGTTTTTAATATTTTTAATATGCGATTGTATCGATATATTTTGTACTTTTGTATACAGATACGTCTATATATTTTATAATTGACTTAAACGATTACAAAATTTATTTTTATACGTATTTCTGATGATTAGTAATGAAATATATTAAATACTACTACTAAAGATGTCCAAACACCATGGAGACCAGAATTAATTACCATAGTAACAAGTAAATAAACAAAAGCTATTTAGCGGCATCGGAACTGTACATTTATGAGTTCCTGCGGTACATTTTCGATGTTTTATATAATATGCGATTGTATCGATATATTACGATGTGGAAAAGAAGAAGTGTACTAATTGTAAATTGTCCTATACTTAATGCAAAGCGAAAATACGTATTGTATTCATTTGTGAGGTTAGGTGACAACGGTTTTTGGTTTTTAGTTTACTGCTGAAATAAATAAAAGCCATGGTTGAGGAAAACATAACGTTTAATGTATTATACAATGCTTCTAACACAGTAACACTTAAAACAAAGAATTTAGCGTTTTTGATTTAACAGGTACTTTATAAATATCCAAAGGCTTTATAAACGGGTACTTTTAAATCTCCAAAGGCTGTTGCACCAACATAATAATTTAGTAAAAGATAAAATAGTACTAGTGTTGAAAACAGCTTGTAGAGAATTTGACTAATGAGTACAACATTTATACTAATGAGTACAATATTTTATACTAGCTGACAGAACACCATATAGAGATAGACAATAAAATTTATATGAAAATACTAATTAAAAGTCAAATATTTGCGTGCGAAGCCGCGGGTAACAGCCAGTTTCGTACACAATTTAATAATTCTTGCCATTATATTTATGTCAAGTATAGTCTTATAACCAGAGTTATTTGTTAACAGCGACGCAATACTAAGTTTAACACTTATGCTCATGAGTCTTTGTGTGTAATGTTTGCGTACTGAACGGTCTGTATAAATGAGCAAACAGTCTTTTAGACCAAGTGATGGATGACCACCGTACATTAGATGATGCCCTCATACATTTACACACATATACGCGCCTAAGATAAGGTTCTGATAAATGACTTTAAATAATCGAGGCATTCTTCTACTCACACTTACTTTTCAAACTTCGTTATCTTCTTACCAACTCTGTTTATACTCAATAATTTACAAGGATTCCGTTTTGGTGACATGCTGAAAGACAAGTACATAAGACGAATACTATATATATATATATATATATATATATATATATATATATATATATATATACTGGTTTTACTTGTTGTCTGTTAAAGTAAAATTACAAATTTTAACAATTTCTCCTATGTATGTTTTTATCTTCTGAATTATCTTTTTACATTTTCCTTTTTTTACATTATGTCTGATTAAAGTATGTTACAGTAAAAGTACAAATATTAACAATTTCTCTGATGTTTGTTTCTATCTTCTGAATTATCTTTTTACATATTTCTTTTCTCTTCTCTCCTTCAAGGATCAGAATATATAAACCTGTTCCGGCACCCATCTCATCCTCGGACTATTCACGTCTCTTCTACCAGTGTCTTTATAGTTCAGTTCCGCTGTCAGAAATAGATCCTTTGTCATCTTTTGCAGATGATGCCATTGTCTTCTGTAAACTAAAATTATTTCAATTACGTTTTTTACTTCGAGTTCTTCTCTGATACCCTCATTCCTTATTCTATCTTGCAATGTATAATTTAAAATATTTAGAAAAAAATGCATTTCAGCATTCTTTTTTGTCATGACCTCACTCGCATTAATCATTGTGGGTATTCCAATTGCCTTTTAAAATTAATCCTTGTGCTGTGACTTGTTATATTTTTAAGATTTCTATGAATCGTACCTGAAATATTCGTCCATATATTTAACTTCTTTCTTATATAATATTGTTACGAGAACCCTACCGAACAACCCAGAACATTCATCCCCCCCCCAAGTGTGGCAGCTGTGCGTCATTCAACTACGTGATTCTAGTGGGTTCCGAGAACACTTGAGATACTACGCATTAAGCCGCCGGCGTCGTGCGCAGAAAGGAGGCAAACCTCTCCGGGGCCTATATAAAGCCATAGCAGGCGGATTGTCATTCAGTTACGTGAGCGATTTTAGCTAGTGCTGATTGAGTGCGTCGAAGTGAAGTACTATTGTGTTAATAATTGTGTGACATTAATAGACATTGTATAATATTAATAGACATTGTTATTGCGTGTGGACAAATATAACTGGAAATATTTTACGAGTTAATTACGAACTGTTTAACTGTGAAAATTAAAGCTGGTGATTAGAGACTTAATTGGTGTCTTGTAATTTGTTTCCACTGTACCTACGACGATCAAGTAGACCGTCGTAACATATTCAGATTCATAGCTTACTGCACAGCCGAGATATTTTAAACGACTCACTTGTTCTAAAATGTTGTTGTTTATAACTATCTTAGTCCTCAATGGCTATCTACCTCTAAAGGGCATGGTTTTGGTCTATCTTACTGAAATTGTCAGTGCGTACTCTCTTGCTACTCCATAGCTATTTGTAAATCATTCTCATTTTCTTGTATAAGAACTATGTCATCTGCATATAGCAGTGAACCCATACGAATAGATTTCTTAAGCTGTATTCCCGAAGTCACTTTGGATTTCCATGCACTCAACATGTCGTCAATGTACATATTAAACAAAGTTGGGGAAACACAGCATCCCTGTTCGACTCCCTTATTTATTAGAATGTCACTTAAGGGCCTACCATTCAGATCCACTCAGATCCAGGACTGCTACAGATGTACTTCTGTTTTACAGATTTCTTAAAAAATTTCGCACCTGTGCTTATTTGATCGCTAGTGATTCATAAACTCCTGGCTTCAAAGTAACTTTGATTCCGTTCTTGTACTCCAATTATTAAATAATTTCCCACTTTTAGAAAGATTAAGGGGACCCGGCTACCCTATTGTTACCCATGTTAACGTTATGTACCTTTTCTGAGTTTCTGTTCATCCTACACAATTGAAATTTTTTCTACACCTTTATGGGTGTTTGATATATACCTTAACATTTGTGTTTTATAAAATTTTCATTCTGAGGTGAGATAATAATTTTTTTGTAGATCATGTCTGAACACTTCAAAATTTTTAGTTTTGGTGTTGAATAAATCAAGTTTTAAACAAAATATCTGAAATTCCTTATGTTAAAGTAGGTAACTGGACCCACTAAACATGTGGTAAACATTTTAAGCCAAAATGTTGAGTAGTTACTGAGAAAAGGAACATTATGCTTTAAAAAACCTGATTTTCGGAAAAACGCAGTTATTTTTTTTTTTAGAAAATAAGTTTAGAAAAATTGTTATAATATTTACTTACATTTTAATACATTCCAGCTTCATAATCTGACTGGTTATCATACTCTGCTTCCAACTTCCCTTTAGCACTCCTTTTTGCCCTTCTCTCATATTCACTGATGGATTTTTCAGAATTACGGACCCGTTCTGCATCCAACGATGCCATCGCTTTGACCATGAAAAATCCTGGTTTTAGTCCTATTCTGTGGAGGACTTCACATTTCATCTGATAACCTTTGTTAAATGATGATATTGCTTCATATACACCAAAACTAAATGTATTCATTCTGATAAATATATTTTTTGGTAATACATTCCACAGGACATGGTTGAAGGATTCATTCAAATTTTGTGTCTTTCCATGTGTGCATTTACTCAGAAGATCTTCTTTAGACAGGTCTCTGTAAATTGGTTTGATGGCCGACATGATAGCAGGTGGAATACTTTTAGTATGCTTGTAAGGTTCACTGTCAGGATTACACTTATTTACATTATATTTACACCAAGACTTGGGGCCAGACGGACACAGTTCATGGGATGGATTTTTGTCTGTCGACAGGCGGTGAAAATACGTAGACCATACTGCCTTTTTCATATCACGTACACAGTGTAGATTATTTATTATTGCATTTCTGTAATAGGTTTGGAGTTCATCAATAATACTGTCAGTAAGTCTATTCCTTCCAGAAATTGATAAGCCATCGTCAAGTTTTTTCCCTTTGAGCTTTTTTTTTAGTTTCCGAAGCCTGGCCCCCATTCTTTTCTGTATATGACTGACACACTCAAATTTATTAAGAGGTATTTCTCCATAAGGCTTACAAGCTACTACAGCATTGTATGCTTTATTGTCCCCATCACCCAAATAGTTAATATAACGCACGTTATACTTCTCGATGGAGTGAGCAAATATTTCTTTTATACCGGCCACTTCCATTCCCCCACTGCTTCCTTGGTAGTTGGCAGTGCAAGTGTCACTATGGTTTTCTTTATTAGGACACAAGCAATGTTTTGTTAGAATGCTAACATCAATAACTTTCCCTGTTTCAATGCATGTGGCAGAAATTACACCGTTTAGGGATTGATGGCCTCGCTTCTGCCATGTGCCGTCAAAAGCTGCTGAGATGTCCCTGTTTTCACCATCACATTCCAGACTGTTTTCTTCAACAGCCTCTTCAATACCTTCAAGCATAGTTGCCTCTGCTACCTGCTTTGCATAAACTCCAAGAAGAGCAGTATACTTAGTGAAATGCTCCGTTGGTCGAGGTAGATTTAGGATACCACAAAGCATTCGACCAGCTGTTACGCCCTTGCCTATTGCCCTTAGGCCATATGGTAGTCTAATGTGTATCTCAAAACACATCTTTTTTGTATCATTTATAACAACAGATTTCTGTTGTGAATTATAAAAACTAAATTGGAAATCGCAGTTATCACAAATAAATGTTAGTTTTGCTGCAAGTCCCCTCTGATCTGAGACAACAACAGAAATGCCAGAAGTAAAACAATTTTTACAAACGACACTCTCTTTTAGTGCCTGTGATAATAAAGTCATATCTATTATCTGGTTACAATCAGTTTGATCACCGTACTTACAGAAATCTAATTTTAACTTCTTTTTTGAAGAAGTTAGTTTTTTGGGAAGTGTAGGATTACAACTTTTGAGATCCAACGTTGCTTGTTTGAAGGTTAGATTCTTCAGGTTTTCGTCTAGCCTGTTTACTATTGAATGGTTTACGTTTTTTAAACACTCTAGACACAGAACTACGAGGCATTTTAATGCACTTTTTATTTAATTTGAAATAAAAATTCAGAAACACGAATAACTATCACACAGATCACTATCTCAAAACAATTTCACTTTCCTAACATCAACATACGAAATACAGGCACATAACCTGAAACTGACACATTGTACACTAAAAACAGGTTGACCATTAGATTCAGCGTAAAAATTCCCTATAGGAATCCAACAATTACCTTTCCCGCAAAATTCAAATTCGAGTAAATGCAAAATGAATATTACATGCCATACAAATCGAAAATTTTCCAGATGCAAAATATTATTAAAATTTATAATTTCGTATTATTTTCTTTTAGAAAGCCACATATTATATATCATTTTAAAGCTAAAGAAAGGAACAATAAAATACGACAATAAAAAAAATGTCAATTTTTTTTTTCGACGACCGGGTCCCCTTAATTATTCTATGTTTGAACTATGAAAAACAAAAAATATTAATTCTATAGTATATAGTATCGAAGAGGGCGGGTTCTGCAAAACAAAATAAAAAAGAATTTCTAAGAAAATGTATATGGGTAGTCGACGAAATACACCGGATGACTAGAAAGTGCGTCTTAAAATGTATAATCAACTAGATATTAACTTACATTTTGTGATGAATAAGCTCAGTAAGTTCAGTTATATGTGTGGGACCATGAACTCTAATCTCAACGAGTGAAGAAACAAAGAAACATGCCTGTTATTCTACAAGTCGTTGGCTTTCCCCACACTTTTATTTGGGTCTGACATTTGTCCTTAACGAAGTCCTGTGCTAGCCGTGTTCAACCAAACCTAATGAGATTTCTCAGGCACGTGGCACGTAAACGCTCCAAGATCGTAGAAAAAATAGACATTCACAGTAGAGACTGAAAATTATGAGTATACGGGATACGATTGCTTAATATCGGCTAAATTGGTTAGTACATCTTAACCGAATGGATGTCTGCCGCGTCCTTAAACAACTACTAAATTATAAGCCGAAGAAACGAATAGGTCTGAAACGTCCAAACAAGGACTGGACTGACCAGCTGTAGTCTATCTTCTTTAGAACTAAATAAACCATTTCTGGTTTATTTGTTTCAGAAAACGATGAAGATGGTGACGATGGCTAACAGTTTCTTGGGAGACGCTGAGGAAAACATTTGATCTAGAACTACAGTAACGTAATTCGACATGTAGAAAGATTAGAATTGTTTGCTAAGTAGTAGTTATTCTAATTTGTTTGTTGTGTTGTGTCGCCAATTTTATGATACTCTGTCGCAACCGTTCACACAAAAAACACTGACAGCTAGAGGTCAAAGATGAAAAGAGGCATGTGGCCACATACACGTCAGATGTTGTTGGTTCTTTTGAATCGTTTTTGCTAAGATCCGATAAGAGAAATGTGCAATTAATATGTCGTGAGCTTTTTGCGGATTTTTAAGAACAATAAAGTGTTTTTACTCTGAACATAGGTACTGTGTACACCTTGATAGCAAAAAGGGCTAAACTGTATTGGGTGTATTGCATTCTTACAAATTTACAAAGAAAATAATGTTAAAAATGTTTGTATTTATTGTATTAAATGAATTCCATAAGTCAATTTATTAATTCTTAATATTAATTCTTCATTGGATTCTTGATATTTGTAATAAATTTAATAATAATTATTACTTCTGTAAATAGTTGCTATGTATTTTTATCGTTTCAATTCACGTGACATAGGTTTTACTGAATAGCCTATATCAATATCTTCAGAGGCTTGTAAATATATTATCAAATAATCGAAATAATTTCATTTCAGTATAGAAAATAAATTTATACAATAATACTGCAATGATAATAATTCAGCCGTGGGTCTAGGACCCTTGGTGGGTCTTGGCCTGCTCCAAGAGTCGGTTCTATTCTTTCCTATTTCGTGGTCTGGCTCTATCTGGTCTTTGAATCTACTTCGGGGTCTTCCCCTTTTTCTACTGCCCATTGGTTTCTGGTAGAATATGTGTTTCACAGCCTGTCCTTCCTCCATTCCCTCTATGTGTCCAACCCACGTTAGCCTGCAACTTATAGTTTGATTATCCTGACAATTTCCGGTTCTTTGTAAAGATGGTACTAGTTACTTACAAAGAAATGATAAATTTATTGAGTATTAAAACATTTCCTTTTATGTAATGTGCATATATTTGAATATTTAAAATTTGACACTAATGATATATATTAGGAATTTCTCACATTTTCGTTTAATTCTCTCTCTCTCTCTCTCTCTCTCTCTCTCTCTCTCTCTCTCTCTCTCTCTCTCCTTTTCTCTCTCTCTCTCTCTCTCCTTCTCTCTCTCTCTCTCTCTCTCTCTCTCTCTCGCTTGCTTCTTCTCTCTGTCCCTCGGAGGAACTCTGCCGAAAACCGTAGGAGAATGACCATGGACCATTAAAAATGACCTTTTAAATGTCGATTGTTGCGTACTGTGCCTATGTCACGTGCACACGTATTAGAAAGGACATAGATTTTTGAAGTTTTCAGATATATATATAATGGATCTTTACAGCTGTCGCCGCTTCTCCTTCCCCAACTTGTAACCTATCGTAGCACGTAAGTTCTTCTAAATTTCTTGCAATTATTGCTTCCGCTACGTCATCTCGCCAACTCCTCCGTGGACGTCCTCACCGGTGGTATCCATTCCAATATTTTGCGGGGCCATCTGTCATCTTCCGATCTCTTCACATGCCCAAACCAAGTCAATTGTCTCCTTTCTATTTCATCTATTATTGTCCTGTCAATATTCATCTCGGCTCTAATAGTCTCATTTCTAACCCTGTATAATTTTGATCTTCTACAACTCCTCCTGAAGAAGTCCATTTCCGCTGCCATCAGTTTTTTCTTATTTGCGTTTGAAACGTTCCAAACTTCTGCTCCATAAAGGATTACACTTCGCACCATGCTATTATATATATGTTTCTTTGTATTTCTGGTTATACTTCTTACCCATAGAAGCGAATTCAGCGTTCTTATAAAGGTTCGCCCCTTGTTAACACGTTCTTGAATTGCATCTTTGCTGCTTCCCTGTTGTATTTACTTTTTTCAACACCTCTTATCCTGTCCACATCCTATTTTAAGTCCTTAACTTCTTCGTTGCCCACTATCAGGTACTCACATTTTGCTATGTTCATCGTCAAACCAGCTGCGTCAAACCGGTTTTTAGATTTGCTTTTTAAATAAAACGTAATTTTAATGTTTTAAAATTCATCTTAATTGTTTCATCTCACTATACTCTTTCCTCTCTGTAAATTTGATCTTTGCATGTGACGTAGTGTTTGTCCTTGAATCAAATAAACTCAAATCCACGGTCTGGTTGGGTGTATAAATGTATTAGATTTATGTTCAACAGTTCAACACACGAATGCGCACAATAACGTAACTTCTCTCTCTCTCTCTCTCTCTCTCTCTCTCTCTCTCTCTCTCTGTGCATAATGTCTTCACATTAATGTACCATTTATAGAAAATTATGTAATTTGTATACAAATGTCAATATAATTGTAAGTAGTGAATTTATAATTATTTTTGTTGGAAGAACTTAATCGTTAAACAGTCACAGTGCGATTGTAAGTTATACTTATTTTCATCTCACTACCGGTAATCTTTGCTTTCCTTTATTACAAGAGGTTCTATATAAATATTAAGATTTATAAAATGTTCAAATGAAATCTCTTCTCAGTTTTTGCATAGTGTTTAATTTAAGTTCCTGGAATTTGTGTTTTCTTTTCGATAATTCTCTTTATGCAATTAGGAAATTTGTACAAAAGGTTCTGTATACTGTGGAAAAGTATATATAAAAGTCAAAGTATTTTGGGGTTTATCTAAATGATGCAGCTGTGAGAGTGGTTTTATCATTGGAAGAAGTGATGAGGTTTTCTCTAGCGTGTGTATTGTGTAAATACTGCGCACGTACCTCACATTTATCTCTCCTGTCTTTAATTCCTGCTCCCTCTTTTGGAAAAGCGTACAAATAAAATATTTTTGTTGTATAAACGTTAGCGGTCACAATGCCGCTTTGACAAATTATTGTGTTCTGTGAAAATTTATGTTTGTTAAATTCCGCATAAAGTAATTGTATTTATGAACAGTAATTTGTCTGCGTAACATATTTTGAAAGAAAACTTTGGTTTTTAGTTCTTTTTGCCTGACTAGCAATTAGTTTTATTCAATCTATCGCTTTACCTGTGTTTCTTACCTTTAAAATTCTTATACAACTTCCGTCACATACTGTACTGTAATGCAATGAAATCTATAAATCCCTATTATTTAACTGTGCAGTTCTATTTAAGATGCAGCAACTAATAGACATTATCAGATGAAAAATGAAAATTATAACATACTGTAAAATTAAATAGTAAATCACAGTTTCTCAGTAAACTGAAAGGAATAAATTTGCTTATATTATAAGGCGTATATTTCCCTATAAACTATTCCTTGTACATTACAAATAATATTTTTAGTATTTATTTTAAAGGCACATTTAAGAGGACTTGGTAAGGTCTCTTATACCCATGTTAAATTTACAAACTTTCTGCACACTTTTCTCAGAAGCTGTAAAAGAATTTATATTTGGATTTTGGGGGTTTCTTTGTCCGACAGTTTTATGTGGTTTATGAGAAGGGATTAAACAAAATGTTACGTACTTTAAAATATTTCTGAAGCATTTTTCGACATGTTTTCAAAATTGGTTTATTTTTATTTCTTTAGCTAATAACACTATTAAAAGACCTCATTTTAAACTGTTTAGAGTAACATGCCTATTTTACATGTGGTAAATATTTCATGGCTCTATTTTATCCCATTCCTGAAAAAAATGTCCATAAACTGAAAAAGTGATTTTGAGAAAACAGCAATTAAAGTCAAGTAACACATTTTTAAAGATAAAACCATAATTTATTCATACATAGATTTAAAAAATCCTGTCCCATAGCTTGGATTATCTTTAGATTCTTCCAGCTCCTCTTCTGCTATCCTCTTTTTTAGTAGTCTTGCTTGTTTTGCTGTGTTTTGTACCTCCTGAACTCGTCTTTCCGCGAAAAGCACCCGCGCCATATCAGCTATCTTTGTGACACTCTTGAGAGACAGAGAGAGAGAGAGAGAGAGAGAGAGAGAGAGAGAGAGAGAGAATTGATAAACAAAATCGGTTATCAGTTTTGTCAGCACCCTCCATCAACAGTACGTTTCATGTAAAAAAGCGATAATCCAATTTTTTCCTTAACAAAAAATATCTTTTTGTTCCCTTTACTTCACGCAATGTTGTTTAATTAATTTTTAACTAATTTGTAGCACGTAATTTCCTAATTTTTCAGATTTACGACTAAAAAGCAGATACGATTTCCCACTACTTAACAACAAAAGTTATTTATTCTCCCAGTAGATTCTAACAAATAAAGTAAATGTGTGAAAGTCCAGGCATGGGTTTATCAGAACGGAGCTCCTTTGACGATCCATCAGTTTTTGCACAAATCTGAGTTTAAAATAGTGCAATTTTATTTTAATGTTAAAAACGTGTTTTTCAGGTGCAACGCACAACCTATAATAAATGAAATATCTATATTTATATAATTTATTTATCTTCTCTGTTCTATTGTTTTCTTATATAAAGCTGTAGCGCTTTACTTACATAGAAAAAAGTTCCAAGTTCTTTTAATTACAAAAAATTAATTAAAATTTATCTGTTTTTACGATTTTCGGGGGGTATTGCGCAACCGGAAGATATTAACGGATTTTTACTTCTTTTTTTTATTTTACTTGTCTCTTCTAGGGCCAAGTTTTCCGCGGTATATCGAATCGAAAAAAAATATTTTTCGGCTCACAATAATACATAGACCTTGTGTGCTTTCGTAATAAGTAGCCTATCTTGCACGTGGTAAACAAACATTTGTGCAGTTGCGCAGTCGTAACACGGAAACGAAAAACCAAGGAAATTGATTACGAGAAAGCGAGTTTGTAATTTATTCAGTCATCCGTCATGATACTGTCTTCTTTTTCTACCTGTAAGAAAATGCCGTGGATCTGAGAGATGCAGAAAAGTCATCCATCAACTGCAACAAACAATGCGTGCCTATGTATAGTTACAGACAAGACATTTTTACAGTATCCACTATCAGGCGTGAAGATAACAAATACGCTTTGCAAATCAGTCTCTATAATTGAAGAAAAGTATTCTCAAAAAATGCTTTTGTCATTTATGGAAACATACTCTTAAAATTAAAAGCTAGAATTGAATTATTTTTTATCATGGTTTTAAGTTGGTTTTAGATTTGGTTTCATTGTTGCCATTACCATACACGTAGCATTATGGTTATTGCCACAACTTAAAAAACAATGCAATAATTGTGATTTTTTTTATTGTGGGGCTGTGTCTTTGTAATTTTTATGTTAACAAAGGTTCCTAGGATTATCTGGGTTTTCGTAAATTTTCTGATAATTTAAAAATTATCTATTACTGTCATTTTTTACACGTACAGGCCAGCCGTGGACCACGCGAATATCATTTCCCTTTTTTCTCCTGCCAGAAGGGGATCAATTGCACACTATGCGCCACCTTCCTTTCCACTGTTCATCCCTTTCTCCTTTTCTTCTCACCTCAGACAACTCAAGAATTTCTGTATGTATTTCTATCCACACAGTCGTTCAAAGAGATACGCAGTCTCATCATTTCCTCCTTGAGTTGTTTGGTGTATCCGTTTAGACTGGAAAGTTGACAAATGTAGTTGAAAATTTGTTTATTTAATCTGGACTGATCTATCCAAACCATATGTTTAAGAAATCTCAGTCTTTTCCTTCGGAAAGCCGTTTCCAGATCTTCCAGATCCCTGTACAGCTCTTCTTTGGGTCTATGTCCTTTGGTTCTCTTGGGGCCACAAATTTTCCGAAGAATTCTTCGTTTAATTTTAAGAAGAAGTTCCAAATTTTGAAAGCACATTGTTTCCACTCCATACGTTATCACTGACCTGACCACAGTGCTATAATGGCGGACTTTTGCACTTCTGGAAAGGTTTTTCTTTCCGTATAGTTCCCGGGTTAAAGTAAAGGCCTTTGTTATTTTGAGTTTCCTTATCTTAAAGGATTCTTTGTCTAAGGCGTTTTGGGATATGTTTTCCCCAAGATATTTAAAATATTTGGTAATTTTATTTCTCCATACGTAGGGTTCAGACACATTTTCGGGTATTTAAATAGGGTGGTCATAATTCCCGTTTTAGCAAAAGGAGTACTGGAGGCTACTGTTGACATTTATCTAATAACACTTATGTTTTGTTTACAATAGTAAACAGATCAGTGAGCTTATTAGTTACCATCTTATTAATTGCTCCTTTCAGTCTTTAACATTTCCGTTATCATAAAGTATAGATCCAATTAAAAGGAAAATGTTTTATAAATTGTGTCTTTTTTGTTTACCGCAGAATAAAAGAAAATAATATTATAAAATTATGACAAGTCTGTTGTAGAAAGTCGGAATACTGTTAGAATGGTCACTCGGATCCACCTGTTTGACACAGTGAAATACAATAATTTAACACCAGACGATTCGTTACTCACTACTCTAATTACAGTACCAATAAGCAAAAACAATAAACACTCATCTGTACTATTTCCGTTCTTAGTTTAATCCCGATATAAACAAACAGGCGTTGCACATCTGAAGCGTTACTTGCTGCTTGAATTATTGGCGTGTCACTCTGACGGAAGGAGTACAGACAGATTATATATAATGTTGATACTGTATAAACACGTGTAAATTGTAATTATTTATCCTGTCCAAGGTAAAATTTGTGTGACAGTCTCAGACCGACAGTGAAATATTTTATAACACCAGTTAATTTTTATTTTTTATTAACCGTTTAAAAATCGCAACAAAACAAAAAAATAAAGTTTCTTTAAAACGAAAATTAAAGGTGTGATAATTACTTACCAGTGTACTGTATGTTATAAGTTGCTGTCAGAGAGTAATTCAATGCCTTCGATATCTGTGTCGAATCACTTGAGTCAGCGTTAAGATTGTCCACAACGACGTCGGCAATGTGGGCTAATTCCCAGATCTTATCTCCTTCCCTGATTATATTGTGGATACAATGACGCCACTTGTGTCTGCCGTTGTTTCGTTTACAGCCTTCTCTATGAATTGTTTCATATCCAGGCACTTATATGTTGTGTTGTGACGAACATCACGTCCTTCCAAATGGATCCCTATTAATTCATTATAATTCAAAATACAGTGATCAGGAGGAAGTCTTCTGAAAAATGGAACTCAGTCTTCTTCTGATAGTTCCTATCCGCTTCGGATGTTGGATATCATACAGACTATTTTACCTTTCTGTACTGCTGCACGGAGTAAGTGAGTTGTATTCATGCCAAACCAGGTCCTTATATTTCTCAGCTATGATATTCTCGGTCGTCCAGCTCCTCTCTTTCCAAGTACTATTCCCTGTAGTATGGACTGCAATAAGTAAACTCTCTGTTCATTTCTCATGAAATGTCTGAGATACTGAAGCTTTTTTATCTTCACTGTGTTAATAACTTCCCTTTATTTGTTCATCTTTCTAAGAACTTAGTTATATAAATTAGTTATATGTGCTGTCCATGAAATGCTCAGTATTCTACGGTAAAGCCACACTTCGAAAGATTCAAGTTTTTTAGTTGTGGCTTCAGTCAAGTTCCTAGATTCTACACCGTAGAAGAGGACCGAGAATAGGTAGCAGCGTAAAAGTCTCATCTTTGTGTTTATTGTTAAATCGTGGCTTTTGAATAAACTCCTTATTCTAGTGTACACTGGTCTTACCTTTTCAATTCTGCTCTTTATTTCTTGAGCAAGTCAGTAATTGACAGTAATTACAGTAAACTAAGCCTCAATAAACACACGCGTCTTATCTCTTTCATCGAAGTGCGCGACTGATTGCATGGCCGCTTCCGAAACACTGGCAAAAATATGCCGCCGCGGTTGCAGCATGATTTACATAGCGATGAGTCGAGAATATTCATATAATCAAATGAACGTAGAAAACAGTGGCACATTTGATACATCGGCGCCAGATGTCTGACGTACACGTCACACACATTGCCTATCTAACAGGCGTCAGAATACGAAAAAACACGTGATAATAAAAGACAAATTTTCATTACCAAATAGTTGATTTAGTTAATAAAGTTGAGTTCTTCTCTTCATATTCTCTATTTGAAGGATTAGGTTATATAAACCTGTTCCGGCACCCATCTCATCCTCGGAAGACCTACATTTATTCTATCAATGGCTTTATAGTTCAGTACCGCTTTAGACGATCGATCCTATGTCATGCTTTGCAGTTGATCCCACCACTGTCTCTGTAAACTTAAATAATTTTGTTCATGTCCATTACTTCGAGTTCTGCTCTGATGTCGTCATTCCTATTCTATCTTAAGTATTTCGAAGAAACTGCATTTCAAAACTCTGAATCTTGCCGTTTTCCTTTCTTGTCATGACTCATGCCTCACTCGCATAAATCAACGTGCGTATTGCAATAGTCTTATAAAATTTAATCCCTGTGCTGTGTTTTGTTTTATTTCTAAGATTTCTATGAATCGTTCCACAAATATTCCTAAATTTATTTATCTTCTCTCTTATATCATATTCAGATTCATAGCGTACTGTACAGCCGAGATATTTGAAACAGCTCACTTGTTCTAAAGTTGTGTTAGTGGCTATAATCAGGAACAAAAATAACACTGTTGCAAACCACTATATGTAACAATTCTGGATTAACGCTTTCTAGCGTCACAGGTCACCATCAGATCTAAATTTAGATTTGATTACCGATTTGATGATGAAGTGTAAAGCTTGGAAGCGCTAATCGGGAGTTTTTACCTTATAATGTTGTGCAACAGTGTTATTTCTACAAAGTAGTTGATGTTTTCTACTTTCCACTATGAAGGTAAGTATGTTGATTCCAGGCCTCTTTTCTCTCGTGTGTTTCAATTCCAACGATCGTGTCTATAGCTGTAGTCTCGAACCGGAATTAGTTATGGAATGTAGTTGAACTTATCAGTAATTGCAACCTAAACCTTGGTACTGATTATGTGTAGCGTAATGAGTGTGGCCAGGCAACAAAAAAGCACGGTCCCCATATATCACACATCAGTGGGTACCCGGAAGAATCGTTGTTATCCGATCGCCGTGCGAGGTGATTTATACCATAGAAAATGTTGTTCTTCGGCAACGGTTATTTAGTAATTTTTGTAATGTTAATGTTTAGATTATAGAAGAGAACTAGATTATGCATAATTAACTTTAAAAATATAAATTTTCAAAGGAAAATACAAAAAATAGCTATTAATTTATGGCATGTTTAATTACCTGTTTTCAAAAAAATATAACAGAGCATTGTGGAAGTTGAAGTGTTCTTCTACCTCATAATAGTTGTATACCTCATATAGTTCTACAGTTGTAATAGTCAATATTTCCATAGCAATATGCAGTATAAATAACATAGGAAGCATCCTTATTACACCGGAAATAAAAACAACTTGAGTTCTTGAGTACATACAGTAAATCATAAATTATGTAAATTTATTTTTTACAAAGCTTTATAAAAAGTATTTCGAAGAAACTGCATTTTAGCACTCTGAATCTTGCCACTTTCCGTTTTGTCAAAACCCACACCTCACTCGCATAAATCAACTAGGGTATTCCAATTGTCTTATAAAATTTAATCCTTGTGGTGTGTCTTGTTTTATTTCTAAGATTTCAATGAATCGTACCACAAATACTGCTAAATTTATTTATCTTTTCTCTTATATCGTATTCAGATTCATACCTTACTGCACAACAGTGATATTTGAAACGGCCGACTTGTTCTAAACTGCTGTTGTTTATAATTTTGTTGTTTAGTCTTCACTACATATTTATGTTTAAAGGCCACAGTTTTGGTCTTTCTTACTGAAACTGTCAGTGAGTACTCTCTTGCCACTTCTTGTAATTGAAACATAACTCTTTATAAATTATCCTCACTTTCTTGAATCAGAACTATGTTACCCGCATACAGCATATAGCAGGGACTGAAGACAAAGAGCCATATTACAAATTCCAATCGTATTGGGTAAAAATTTGTCAATCACGTGTTGCAAATCTTTTGTTTTATATTTGATTTTATGAAACTGAATTTCCTTAAAATTATTTACCAAAAGTTAAAACAGAAGCGTTTATTATCAGACAACTTTATTCTGGCGCAGGGTACAGACACTGAAAGTTTAAATTAAGCTGTCAGGGAACAGCTAACCAGAAGTTGGGTTTTTAGCAGGTGTTTCTAAGTAATTTAAAATGAATGAAAACGCTTATGTGAGGAGACACAATATAAAACTTTGTGACAAGCGTTTGTTACAACTAATTACGCAATAAAGGTTTGTTGTCTTGTTAAAAGCAAACAAAACAATGTACGTGTTCAAGTCAGTTTCTAAGAATTACCGAACTCGCTCCGTTTAATAATTATTGTAATTACTTCGTTACATATTGTTACTACATCACAGAACAATCTACGTGTTTGTCGAATGTGCCAGAAGAATCTCGATGTAACGCGTGTGGCGTACATGCTTGTCGACGCATTTTCGAGAGGTTTCTCGTAGCGGCAACCGCGCGGACTGTGTCAAGGCCGCAGGTAATTACGTAGTTCACACGAACGCTAAGACGCAATTAGGAACATTCTGGTATGTGATCGCAGGTATAAATACCTAGCGGCAGCGGCCTTAAGAGTCAGAATTAGTGCGAATTATTGACCTTGCGGTTCGAGAGTTATAGTAGCGATATTACTGTGCGCGTTCAAGTGGTTATTAGTTAAGGGTGGTGTTTTATAATCGGACGGTATAATTGTAATACAATTGTGTTTAATTTTTATGGACATTTTATTGCGTGTGAACAATTTTCATTTGAATTGTTGTAAAAGACAGTGTTGTTTATTACGAACTGTTTAACTGTAAAAATTAAAGGTGTGATTAGTGACTTAAGACTTAATTGTGTCTTGGACTTATTTTGTTTCCACTGTACCTACGACGATCGAGTAGACCGTCGTAACAATATTGATTTTGTCCCTTCTATCGTGGTACGATACAAGCGTAATAGGACTGAGAACTAGAGGATCGTTCTTGGAACCCATATGGGTTATTTTTTGCAGGTGTGCTCGTTGTAAGGTGGTATTTTCCTAAAGTCCTCAGATACACTCGTCTTGCAACGTTACTGGACATTTGAAATATTTTAATTGGGTATTTAAGTAAAGTTAATTTAGACATAATCTGTTTTAGCCCATCCAACATCGTCATCTTCTTGAAGATTTTAGGCATTAGCGGCCTGTTCGTATTCCACAGTCCAACTTTTATTAGGTCTATCAACTTATCTTCTGCTTCTAGTGTGTAATCTTTCGCCAACTCCGGTATTCTACTTTCTTACATTACATTCATGTGTTGAATCTATTTTATTCTGTATTCTTTAATCCTTTCATTAACCGCAAAAATATCTAAATAATCACTTCTTATTGCTTCATTTCTTATATGATCTCGTCTATTACACCTTTTAACTGATCTCTGAAGTTTCATTTCTGCTGTTTGTGAGTTTCTGTTCATCTTTTTTCTTTATGACCCAAGTTTCAGAACCATACAGTAGTGTAGGTTTTGCCATTGCTTTATAACATTTTATTTGGGTTTCTTTTCTACATTTATTTCCCAACGTTCTCTAAATCGTTCTACACATTCTTTTGTAATTCGCTACTTTATTTTCTTTATCCCCTCCGTATGACTAAATTGACCAAACCTTATTATACAACGCTCGCTGATCGTTGAGCGTTCCTGTTTTCTCCGCCGTTTAAACCTTTCGACCCAGGAGCAAATACATAATACGAGCAATGGACGTATATTCTATGGCAGCAATGGACAAAGCCTGCGCAAAATTATTTTTTGTGGAACACGCGTTACACTGGAAAAGTCATCGTGCTTGGAGGAAGACCCTACGGATTTTAGGAAGGTCTAGTAACGCTTTACAGAACTTTTGCAGAGTAGAATGAGAGGCACAGAAAAAAAGAATGGACGTTTCACATACTGCAACGACAATCACACTGCTCGTCGTATGGTACAGTGGAAAAAGTAAGAGACACCAGTGAAGTCACTAACAACCGGCTTTAATTAATCACAAATAACAATTCGTAATCGACTCGTACTGCGTAATTCTACTTAAATTTGTTTACTCGCAATAATGTCAACTATAAATAATTCCGCACTAATTATAACACACATCCACTTGATATCACTTGACAAATCACCCAACACAAACTAACTGAAACGGCAGCTGTTTCCTATTTATAGCATGCATTATTCCAGACTGCTTTTGTCTTTCAAATTCCTTCAATTTTTACGTGTGTTTGGTTGTTTATGCCTAAACGCCACAACCCCCATTTTGGAGGACCTTTTTGTTCGGCCGCCCACTGTGGATCAGTCGCCGTTTTGCAGCCGCTCACTCTGAGTCAGACGCTGCTGTTGTGCTAGTTTTAGTCCGACCCGGGTATTTCATGTCCCCCGTTACCGCACATATCTGGAAGGCATTCCCCTATCCGCCACCTGGGGAGGCGCCCGATGGAGGACTAGCAACCCCACACGGGGTGCTTCCGCAGACTTATGCAGCGGAAGTATGGGTTATTAACAAAAAGAATGAAAGAAAGATTCTTGTAACGGAGATGGAATATTACAGGCGGTGGTGTGGAATAACGAGAGCAGACCGAATAACAAACAAACGAGGAGATCAGAAGAAGAGTGGAAACGGAAAGAAGTGTAATTGACTACATCGAAGTAAAAAGATTGGTGTGGTACGGTCATGTCCGGAGAGCCCTAAATAGGTGGATCAACAAAGTGACGGAATGGAGTCCATTAGGAAGAAGAAAAAGGGGAAGACCGAGAAGATCTTGGAGGGACGAAGCGGATGAATCTATGCAAAGTATAGGACTTGAGGAAGGACAATGGGAACATCGGGAGAATTGGAAAGCCAGGTTGAAGGAAGGGAGACGGCACTAGCTGTAGCAACCCTATTATATATATATTGCAACGATACAGCCATATGCTTTTTTGAGCATTCATTTAAATAAATATAAAATTTGTAAAATTATTATAAGTTTGGGGTAAATGGACAGGTCCGGGATTGTAAAAATGTTTCATTGTTATACTAGGGGAGAAATTAACCTGTTCCAACAGGCAAAGAACACCTGCTCGATTGTATGTGTGTTACGCGTGTATCTTGTGTGTGTTGGTGATGCATATACAGACAGGAATCTCAGCTACCCTCCCCAAGTAATTACTAAAATAATTATTTTAATTCACTGTGTGAAAACTAACTAGTGTATAAACAAACAAAAGGCATCAAAGTGTGTGTAAATTTTATAGTTATCCACAGTAAGAAAATGACGTTAATAGGACACACTACGCGAAGTCAGTGCGAAATAAACGTGCCAAAAATACGCAAATTACCCTAAGACGCTCAAATTAATACAGTGAGTGCTTAATCAAATTAGCTATGATTTGTGCTATCTCGATTCCGTACAAAACATTGCCATTTGCAAAAAATTGCAAATATATGAAAAAGTTTGGGAGTGGGGGCTAGCATGTGATCTGCAGGTCTCGATAGGATACTTTCGGAACCAACAGGTGCGGAATCTCGAGAGGGTATAAATTAAGGGTTCGACTGGAAGCCCTTCTCTCCATTTCAAGACACAGTTGCAGTCGGACACGCTGTCCGTCGGCAGAACAGTTTTATTTTGTTATAAGTCTCATCTATGAACGAATAAAGACGTTCAGTAATTATGTTTACAATATTACGGGAAACGTAGAGTACCGGGACCGTTTAAGTCAGCAAGAGTATCAACAGAGAAGCTACAAAGAGCGACTCGAGATGGTGGACGTTAGGAGATGCTTTTTAAACGCCTAACAGCCGTACGAGATCCACCTCGCAGCAGATAGTAATTCTCTGGGACGGACCACACAGTACTGGAGAACGACGCTGGACTCTCGACATATCCAGGACCACGCCAAGCCAGGAGTAACGGAAACCCAACTCTGGACAACACTGGACCCCGTCAATGAGTCGTAAGGTCATCAAAACTCGAGGTGGCATGCATAATGCATTTATAAATGATTTTTTTTTTAAGAGCTCATAGAGACTATATAAAGAGACAGTGAATTAAAACAAAAAAGGTTTATAATTAGAAATAATGTAATAGAGTCTAATGTAAATGTTTTAATCGTAAGAATGAGCGATCGCATATAGATAAATATAGAAAAAAGAAGAGAGTTTAATTTTGAGATAATATATTTTTGTTATCAAAGTAAAATAATTGAAATGATTTGATATTTGCATTTTTGAGAAAAGAATAATTTAAATTTTTAATATGAAACAAATAAAGTCTAAGAGTAAATAATATAATTTTAAATTTAATTTTTAAAAAACATTGGTATAGACTGAGCAAGCTGAGATCAGATCTGAGTAAATGAATTCAATTAAAATTACATTTAAATTTTATTTTGTTTTAGTAAATCGAAATGAATAAATGTCTAGATTAAGATTATTAACATGTCTAGATGTAAGAGTGTTTTAAATGTGTGTAACACCGTATAGCTTAAGAGATAAACACTTAATAATGAGTGATATCGTGATCGGAGATTATTAACAATGTTTATTATTTATAATGCTTGTTAAAACAATAAACGTAAAATTTTAACTACTCATAAATCTACTACTCTTATTATAGTTACACCTGGTATCGTTATACAACCTGCATACATAAAAGGTATCAGATAGTAATTCTCTGGGACGGACCGCACACTACTGGAGAACGACGCTGGAGAACTACTGGAAAACGGGGGTATACAAATTGATGTGCGATGATTGCGACGCGTTTTATGTGGGACAGACCGGCCGTGGTTTTTTAAAAAGGTTCGTTGAAAATAGGCCACCCACCAGTTATCGTGCCCTTGAAAACATGAAATCTAGTTTTGCTAAACATCTTGTAGATGAAAATCACGGCTATTCTGATTTTAAGACTAACTTAGTCCCCCTCCATATTTGCAATAAGAGACAGTATATCAACGCTCTCGAAGAATTCGAGATTTACAAAGCTTATAGTAATAGTGACACCAGGCCATTTGTTTTGAACGATCAACTAAACTGTAAGTCGAATATTGTATATGATACTGCACTGCGACATCTTTCGAGCGATGAGTGATTTTACTTAGTGCGCGTTCAGCCGGCGTGAGGTGTGCACCTTGGAGCCTACACGTGCGCTTAATGTTGTAGTTTCATTAATTTATTCAATGTGTGTTTTGGGTTTTGATATTTTATAATGTTCGACGATTCATCCACAACTGAGGTTGAAGAGTATGTGTTTTACTCCTGAAGATGGGACAAGCTGTCCCGAAACATATTGAGTATAATGTAATATCGCAAGTATAAGAATTAAGCCTCTGATGGTGAGTAACGTAGTTTATTTGATAAAAGGTATCGTTATACAACACATAAAGTTGTATCGTTTTATAATTTTGGCGCTCCAAAATCGTGGGGCTCCACAAAAAAAAAAGATTTATATTAAATAATTTGTGTTGTTATAATATATATATGTATATGATTCCAGGCTAATGTTCCTTAACGAGGTCTCGAAAATTCTAGAGGACACTTGAGCGCGGCCTTGGCTAGCCGCGAAACGCGTAGAACGACACTGTCCACTGTTCGAGAAGTCTCGTCGTTGCATTATACTACTGTAAAGACATATGATCAAAGGGAAATAAAACAATCCTGCTACCAGTCAATGCAATAGTGCTATACTAGAACTCCATATAACGGATAGGCCACAATGTGTGTATGTCTATGTAAAAATAACGTAGGCTGGTTCTTTTGGTAATAAAAATTTACAGGCATTGCGCAAATGCAATTCACAGAGAAGGGCATTGCAAATGCTTCAATAAATCTAAAAAATATATATATATATATATTACTATAATATTTATGACTAAATTTACCTCAAGATATACTTTTTTCCCTTTAGGAACATGTTTCGGGAGATCTTGTTCTCCCATCTTCAGCCTTCGCCATCTTGTTTCCAGAGAAATATTCAAAAAGAATATACAATATTATCTACTTGCAGAAGAAACAAATTGAAAACATCACAAATTATATAATTACTGCAAGAAACATCGAGTTACTTATATAGAAAATGATATATATATATATATATATATATATGTTCATTCACCGATCAATGAATTCATTCTTATTTCACCATTCAATGAATTCATTCTTCATTTACCAATGTACAGATTATAAGTTAAATGTAGTCGCATTCATAAGCGAAGTTTTATATGTGTACTACGTTATTGACAAGAAAGAAGTAGTTTCTATGGAAACACACCGGTTCCCATTTTCGATCACGCACCAGCGATCGGCCGCAAATGTGCGACACGTCCTTATAAACATTTTCAATGTTAATACGTGTTTCATTAGCTTAACTAAGAATGTACCGTAAGTGAACAAGGAAACCATTGTGGCGAGTACCGTTAAGCAGGCGACAAATAAGAATTCGTATACATTTGTTATGCATCTTATTTTTGTTAGTTATTATAAATTAACATTTCTATTGTAATTTTTACCTTCTATTTTATGTTTGTAAAAATATAGTTTTATAATAAATTATAAATTATTACAGAATTATGTAGAAATTATGAGTTTTTCGTATCCTCCACCTTAGGACCACATGCCAATTTCAATTCTTTACTCTTTGTTCTTTCCTTTTTTCCCAATATTCTTTCATCTTCTCACTGTGTCTCTTCTTCCTGTCTTCAGTCCACTTTGAACTCGCGTTTTTCTCTCTCCTACCCTGGACTCCCTCCATTTTTAACACTTTTGCCCGAAAAAGTTCTTCTTCAATTGTTTCTTCTGCTTGTATATTATTTATTTCTAAATCCTTTTGGACTTCTTTAATCCAACTTGATGTTGACTTCTTCCCCCACAGATATTTGAAGATTTTCTTTGTCAACCTATTGTCGTCCATTATATATAAATGTCCAAATTATAAATGTATATAAATTATGAGTGTAATTAAATTTAAAATTATTATACGTATATTTATCAAATTCACATGAAAATATTTAAAAAAATGTTTTGTACACATTACAGTTTTATGGTTTACTACCTGTCCAAAGGAAGAGTTTTTGTACTCTTTATGTTGAACCCTTACTTACACTAAAACAAAACATAAAATACTACTGTCTATTTATAAGAGTCACTTAAAAAAGGGTCATAAAAACGCACAGCTGATAATTATAATATTAGTACAAAATACAATAGAAAATATGTTTATAGATAATAGACAGAGCTTGAGCTCACCTTATAATTTAGATAAAATTTTTGAAAACTAATTGTCGTTATGTTGCATTGCAACTTTGTTGTTATTAGTAACGAGTTACTTTAATTTTCATAAATTCAATTTAGTTATTTATTAACCGTTGCTAAGGTGACATGAAGGTTGATGCAATTTTTACCTAGTGTGCCTAATGATTCATCCCCCATTCCATTCGTTGATCATTATTATCGCCAGCACGTAGGTAAAGAAACGGGAAAGTGTTACAAGAAACGTAGAGATAAAACATTTTTGAGAACAAGGCGTTTTCTCTAGTGGAAAGAAGACGACGAGACGTGACAACGAAACACATTTCGGTCACGCATTAACGCCGACACCGCTAGCCGAAACAGAGAGAGAGTTTCATATAATAAATTGCACTACCAACACTCACAGTTCCCGCTAGGTTAAAAAGAAAATAATTAACAGTTTTTATATTTTTTATTGTATTCTTTTTTATACAGCCTAAAGGCACCATATGATGTTATTATAAAGCGATCGATTTCGGTCAATAGACCATCTTCATGTTATCAGAATATTATAAAATATTATACCACATTTGTGTTCACAATATTATAAAACATTATTATTTACTAGCTGAAGTACCCGTTCTACGCCCGGGTGGCGAGCATTTTTATTGGCACATATTGATAAAGCCACGGCTGGCTATGAAGTTTAATTATTGGGCGAAAACTTCTTTGTAGACCACATTTTTGGTGTAAACTCTGTGGTCTTTCTTTATGTTGTCTTGTTGGTCAGTTCCTAAGACTTTTACCTTGACTTGCTGAAAGGACTTTGTTCTTGAAAATGCAACATAAAGCTGTCCATGACTGAATACTGGAGATGGTAAATAAATACCAACTGAATCCAGTGTTTGTCCTTGGATTTTGTTGATGGTCATAGCAAAAGCAAGTCTAAATGGAAACTGTTTTCGTCTTAATGTAAATGGAAGGTCAGGGCCACTGGGTGGAAGAATAACTCTTGGAATAAATACTTACTTTGAACAAATTCATTACTTATTCATTGGATCATCAGAAATACGTATAAACATAAATTTTGCAACTAAAACATATACAGAAATATAGGATAATTACAAAATATATAGACGTATCTGTATACAAAATTACAAAACATATCAATACAATCGCATAATAAAAACATTAAAATTATAGGAACGTATAAAGGTAGCCTATACAATCGATGCCGGTAAACATCACTTGTTTATTTACTTGTTACTATGGTATTGAATTCTAGTCTCCTATACCGATGACTGACACACTACCTACCGCGTTATATTATAGATAAAAAACGAATTTATAAAAAATAAATTTTATAAAATTTGTTTTGCTATAAATAATAATGTTGTATAATATTGTGAACATAAATGTGCTATAATGTTTTATAATATTGTGTATAAAAAGAATACAATAAAAAATATAAACAATTGAATTATAGGTACTATTAATAAAAAAATAAAAAGCGATAAGTGTAAGTATATAAAAATACATCACATTATCATTAATTAACAGTTGGAAATAATTATTGATATTAAATTAGAAAAATAGTTGCAAAAAACTAATAAAGAAATGATGGTAGGAAAATAAATTATCTATTAGAAAGACTAGGCTAAAATAAATAATTCAACCAATGTAAATATTATACAAGAACAAACACGAGTCAATAAATTTTTATTTGAGAGAACTTTGTTTCCAAAAGATGTGAAATATTCTCTTTTGGAAAGCAAAACGACCGAAAATCCCGAATCTGCCACTAAGGTTGAGTGTCGACGTCCGAAGAAATTTGAAAACAAATCTCATTGGAAATCATCTGAAAAATGACTTCTAACCAAATGACATACATTTCGAGAAAAAACTCCAAAAACATAGAGAAAATCAGTCAATTTAATACATACTACTCTCAAAACAAGTAGCGGTAGATAACAAAACACGATTTTAACTCAAGAGAAGCGTTGGAAAGTGATATCATAAACAGAGAAATCCTTTAGGCTGCTCAGAAAAAGCATAATCCAGCTACTTATATTAATATATGTAAGTTTTAGATTTAACTATATCACTGTGTGGTGGAAGACGTTATTAATGATACTTAAGCCTGCCAAACAAGTTAATATTGTAACAACAGATCAATGTGTAGTATACAGATGAGTGTGATGGCGGACTGTAAGACAAACGTCTATTAAAAAGGTCTAAATGTATTATAAAAGAAAACTGCATAACTTTACCATATCAACTCAAATTTAATAAATTTGTTTAAATTCAAGTTTATTAGAAAGGCCCACAGAATTGCAGATCAGATGAATAATAAATATGAAATATCGGTATGGAGAACTATACATGACTTCCATGTTCTAAGATTTATGTTTAAAATCATTTTCGAAATGAAATATTTCCATAGAAACTACTTCTTTATACTACTTCTTGTTTTAGCCTTAACTACAGTACTGTGGTCACTAACGTATACCACCTCACATTAGCCCAGTTGATTTTCACTGATGATGGCCAAACAACCCGGGAAAGAATTTTAGCAAAAAACTACTTCTTTGTTGCCGATAACGTAGTATACTTATAAAATATTACCCCTCCCCTTCCACCTACCCTTTTCGTTTATATATACTTCATCTACCTTTCTACAGTGGATTATTATGACCTTCTTTTCAGGATAATTTATTCATCAAAATTAAGTACTTTACTCTTGTTAAAAAATAAAACGTTGCAGGTGAATTACCCCTTCACCTTAACCGATCTTCAACAGAATCAGTAGGTCTTGAGTCCTCTACAACTCAGGCACATATCCAAAAAAATTATTAGATTCTGTTTGAATTTGAGGCAGTTATTGGTTGCCATAGAAAAAATTTTACACACAGACACATACAGAAATACTTTTCGTAAAATGACTTTTCTTCATGTTTTGAGCGTAGTACAATCACAATCACCCCTTATCTCGAACACGATTTTTTTCGCAATCTCCATACTTCCATATTCTTATGGAACATGGAAGTAAAAGAAGCCTCTTAGTTTATTTTTCTCGATGTTCAGGCTGTTGACAAAATTTAAGATAAACTTGCACATAAATTGAAATACGTTTTTCAATAAGAGCTTAGATGATTTCTTAAATCATTATAGGATAATTGTTCAGAGTAAAATACTAAAACCAATACCCAGAAGTGCTGGTGTTTTGCGAAACAGAGTTTCAAGTCTGTTGCTATGTTGAAATACGTATATACCTGTGGTATAAGAGAAACAGACAAAACAATGATTACTACTAAATTTGCTGGAAGATGGCAGTAGGCAGTAGTAAGGAATGAGCAAGAGGCTAATAACAATAACTAACAAATTTGAGGTAAAGTTAGTGGGTAGAGTAAACGTAGGTGCATAAACATAATAGCAACAAATTAGTTTACACAAATTATTTCCCTATTTCACTACTTAACTATTCCACTATTATTCTATTCCACTATTTCACTGTTTCGCTATTTCAATAATGCGCTATTGCACTATTCCGCTATTTCGCTAATTCACTATTTCACTATTTTGATATTTCACTATTTCACTATTTCAATATTTTACTATTTCAATGTATCAATATTTCACTGTTTCACTATTTCACTATTTCGCTATTTCACTATTTCACTGTTTCGCTATTTCACTGTTTCAATATTTCACCATTCCACTCCCTGAAACAGATTTTAATTATACGGACACAATGAGATTGCCTCGGGACAGGAGATGTTGGAAGCCCGCATCATGCGACTAATCAGACAAAGAGTGAATTAATTTTGGTGACCGATTTAAGAATCAACCAATACAATAAGTTTCTCAAGTATTGCTGGAAAACATTCGCATGTGGTCAATCCAATTCACTTAATATCGCTAAGTATTTGAATTACGTATATATACTTATGTTTTATTTGTAGTAGATTATTCAAGTACACGAGGGTCAGTTGAAAAGTTCGCGGGCCGACATCTGTAGCTTAGCGGTAAAACTAAAAATTTTCTTTTGTTGCAAGATTTGTATTTTATGTGAACTCTAATTTCCAACTCTATCTATCAATTTATTCATTGTTTAGAAGCTGTTTAAAATTAACGTGTCATGCGTGTTTTGAAAAACGGACAAAATCAAATTGTTAAAAATTGTTCAGCGCCAACGGAAATTCAGAACAAAATTGTAAATGTGTCAGGAGATGCTGCGACTTCAAAAACCAACGGTTTGTAAGTAGGCACTTGAGTTTAAACGTGGTCGTACGAGCATTGAAGATGACCCCCTCCCCGCACTGGACGCCCAAAGAATGCAACAAATCCAGATGCGGCAGCCATCTTGCACAACGCTTTTCCACACCAAGTTCTTGAGTTAAAGTATGATGCACTCGCTCTTATGAGATGCCTATGGTATCAGCAACGTCATCCACTCCTCAATATGCGGTCTTCCAACCCTCTATGAAATTTCTTCAATAATGCTATTTTTATTGGACTTTTTGGACGTCTACTGCTAGGATCGTCTTCGGTGCTTGTACGACCACGTTTAAACACGAGTGTGCCCGTCTTACCGTTCTGTCTAAAGACGCTGCATCTTCTAACACATTTACAATTTCGTTTTGATTTTCTATTAGCGCTAAAACGTTTTTAACAGAGAATTCATCACAACAAGATGTTTGATTTTGTGCATTTTGAAAACACTCGTGACAAAGAAACTTCAAACATCTGATAAAAAGTGAATAAATTGACAGATATATCTGTGAATTAACAAGTGTTCACGCGAAATATATGACTTGCAGCATACGAAAGGTTTTAGTTCTACCACTGAGCTATAGATGTCGCTCCGGGAACGTTTCAACTGACCCTCGTAATGATGCACGTTGTGTGTAGAAAACATTTACTCAAAGACATACACACATATACGCATTTACACATACACATGCATACACACTCGGGATAAAATGTGAGTAAACATGTCTTAAATTTACTTATTTAATTTTTTTTTGTTCTCTAAGATATTCAGTCTCCAACATTATTATAGGATTAATGCACATATAGTACGATAGCGACACATACAAAAAGCAGTGTTCCTTTTTGCTGTATTACGGTTCTGTAAACTAATTTGTGTTGAGACTCAGTTGTTGGGAACAACGCAGCCAGAATACAACAATAGTACGCATTTTGCAGGGTATGAGATCGTCTCGTCGGCCTCCCGTACCGTGTATGTTGTCTTTTGTTGTAAAGTTTTGACCCCAGCATGTTTGTGTTTTCAATTAACTCGGCGGAGACGCGACGTAGAAGAAGAAGAAGTGAACGTACTGGAGCGACCTCTACCCGCCTTGCTTGCTTGCTGTTTACATAACAACTTTGCTCCTCCTCGCTTTATTTTTGTAATTAAATGTTGACGTTTTGTTCTGTGTTTCAGAACTCAAACTTGAGGGATCACAAAATTATGAAAGTAAATTCTCCGTATTATTTTACCTTGTTTACTTTGTTCTGCTATACTTTTTATAGTCAATTCTATTCATTCAAAAACATTGAAAATATATTATTAATTGAAATTAGACTATATTAATTTTAAAATTTAGTATATTTGCTTGTACTTTATTCTTAAATTGTTTGTAATGACCATAAGATACATATCTATTAACTATAGAGCGGTCGCCTTACTAAGAACGACACTTTAGGTAATGACAAAGGTTTTGCAGCTCAAGCTTTGAAAAAGAAAAGCATGGATTTAGAATTGGAAGATCTTATAATGATGCATTATTTGTAATTCATCAGATAAAATAAAAGACAATTGAGTTCCAAAAACCAGCTTTTATTTGTCTGACTAATCTCGAGAGGTATTTGATAGGGTCCGAATGTCGGACGTGTTAAAGAATTTTACAACAACGATACGTCCCATCGACATCAAAAAGCTAATATATGAGATCTACACGAACACGTCAATAAGAGTAAAACCAATAGCAAATTATCAAATAATATACCTGTAACAAAAGGAATCAGGCAGGAGGATTCCCTAAGACTCATATTCTTCAATGCAATGTAGTTAAGGATGAAATTATTAAGGAGGTAAAGCATATGACAGGACATAGTGTGGGTAGAAGTGTGTTTAATATTATGTTATGCAGACGACGTTATTTTAATAGCGGAAAATGAAAGTTACAAAGACTTGTATATAATTTTAACAAAACGTGTCAGAAATATAACAATAAGATAGCGAAAAAGAAAACAAAATCAATTACAATTTCACGTGACCCATTAAGCTGTAAGCGTGTGATAAATGATAGAATAATAGAACAAGTAATGCAGAGAGACTACTTGGGGACAAGGCTTACAAGTAGCAGTAGACCCGACGAAGAAATTGAATATCAATTGTTAAAAACAAAAAGAATTTCTGGATGCATGAATAACCATATATTGAATAATAAATACCTCACACAAGAAGCAAAAACTAGGAAAAGTGCAAGGAAGATCCAGTTCATTACAGGAAGACACTTTAAAATTACCAGAGGAACTGTTGAACAGATTTTCTAACGATCTTTCAAGTGGTAAAAGAACTCAGACGTCTTTTAGTTGAATTTAAAGATGTTTTTGCCTTTGGGGCTAGTCACTGGAAAGAAACTCTCTGGTACAACATCGCATTAATACCGGGGACACAGCAGCGATACGCCAACCCCATTGAAGGCCTCCATTAGCTAAGCAAGAGGAAATGTCTCGGTTAGTATAGGTCATGTTGACAGAGGGAATAATCAAGCCTTCGTTAAGTACTTGATTTTCTCCGGTAATGCTGGTAGCGATGAAGGACAATGGATTACGGTTCTGGGTAGATTACCGGAGGTTGAACGACAATGACAAAGAAAGCTTGCTATCCACTACCTCGCGTTGATGGTACACTCGACACGCTGTCTGGAGCTCAGTGTTTCAACATTCGACCTGAGGAGTGGATATTGGCAAGTGGGTCTTCATCAAGAAGACAAGGGAAAGACAGATTTCTCGACCCCAAGTGGTCTCTCCCAATTTAAAATCGTGCCTTTTATACTGGGTAATGCACCAGCAACATTTGAAAGATTGATGAATCTGGTCCTCCGAGGCCTGACATGGAAAACTTGCCTTGATTATTTGGATGATATTATTATCATTGTAAGGATTTTTAAAGACTATTTTGAAAATCTTAGAGTGGTTCTAACTTGAATTCACGGTGCCCAACTGAAGCTGAGTCTGAAATAGTGTTGTCTATTCTAGAAGGAAGTACAGTATTTGATCCACATGTTCTTGGCAGTGGGTGTTAGTTTCGATAAGTAGAGAAGAAAATCTACCAATTAAGTAGACACCATAAGAAATTGACCAGTTTCAAAGAGTAAACACAAATTTCGGAGTTTCCTGGGGTTATGCTCATATTACAAACGTTTTTTAAAAGGGTTCGCTACTGTTGCTAAACCACTACATGAGCTTACGGAAAATAAACTAAACTTCCAGTAGTCATAAGAGTTTGATCAAGCATTCAGGACTTTAAAGATTGCAGCCAATATATTTGCAGCCAATTTGTGCTTTCCCAGCTTCCGAAGGGAAGTACATCGTGGACACAGACGCAAGCAATACTGGTCTAGGAGCAGTTCTGTCTCAAGTGCAAAACTATGAGTAAGAGCGTATTACAGCAAGACGCTTTCTAAACCAGAGAGAAATTATTGCGTTATAAGGAGAGAGTTGCTGGAGAAAGAGCTTTGGAGCACTTCTATAAATACCTCTATGGGAGAGCGTTTTTACTAAGCACCGACCATGACGAGCTTGCATGGCTCTTGAAATTTAAAAGTCTGGTAGGGCAATTGGCAATGTATCTCGAATTTCCGCAAGACTACAACTTTAACGTAAAACATTGGCGAGGGCGCCTGCATGGTAATGCAGTTGGCGTATCCCGATGAACGTGATCAGAAGTTTGGAGACCTTGCCGCGGAAAGGAAGCAAGTGAACATGTTCAAGCCATCACTGTAGGTTTCCTGGACGACGTAAGATTCTCGACAAGAACAGATGACTGATGAAGACGTCAGGCCGATCTTGACGGCAACAGAGGAAGCACCCGCCGCCCGGATTGGTAAGATATCTGCCGTGGTTCCGAATTGCTGAAGAGCTACTAGGCACAATGGGAATCTCTAACCTTTGAGAACGGATTGCTGAAAAGGGCTTGGGAAAGTTCAGATGGAAGAGGCGTGGTCATCCAGCTGATAGTTTCCTGAAGTAAAGTGCAGTCTGTTTTGAAGGAGATGCATGATGCAACGCCCGGTGGTCATCTTGATGTTAAGAAAACAATTGATTCCGTTGGCTTCATCTTTGCCACGACGTAGAAGAATGGTGTCGGACATGTAAAGTATGGCACAAACCAGAAGGAGGTTGAATACGAGACAGTATAACGTTGGACTGCCATTCGAAAGAATTGCTATAGACCATTCCCAGTTACTGGCGATGGAAACTGGTACTCCATGGTTGTAGGTGACTATTTCACTAAGTGGCTGGAAGACCACGCAATTCCAAATCAGGAGGGTACCGCTGTGGCAAAGGAATTAGTTCACAACTTCTGTTGCCCTTATGGAATCCCTATGTAAATCCATACTGATCAAGGGAGGAATTTCGTGTCAAGGGTGTTTAAAGAATTGTGCCGTCTACTCGGAATTCGAAAGACCGGGACAACGCCTCTGCATCCTCAGTCGGACGGGATGGTTGAGAGGTTCAATAGGACACTTGCACATTATCTCGTGTCGAGAACCAAACAGATTGGGACCAATGTATACTACTATTCCTAATGGCTTACAGGTCATCAGTACACGACACAACCGGCATGACTTGAGCAAACTGGTGTTTGGGAGGAAGATTCGTCTTTCTGCGGATTTGATTGTTGCAGTTATTCGGCCCCCTTCACCGAATGCAAAAGCCGGTTAATAACGATTTGAGTAAAATAAGTTAAATAGTCGCGCTACGGAATTGTACCCGTACTTTGGCCGACGTGGCTCGACATCACGCTCCTCCCCGTCCCTTTTCTTATAAAGTTTTCGCTAGACAAGTTGGGTCAATCGACTAGCAGAAACCGCTGTGAGCAGCGTTTCCCGTTCGTCTCCCAGTCGGCGTCTTAGTTTGGAGCCTCTTTCACCAAGGTATTTATAATTATTTCAGTCACTATGGATCAGTACTAGTAACAAATTATATTTGTTTGTCATTTTTGTAAAAATAATCATGTGTATTTTATATGAAAAATTGCAATTTGTAACAGACCATGACGTAACGTGTTCGTAACTGTAAGCCTCTTAACTGAAACCAATTCCAGCCAGTCAGTTTATAGAAAAAGAAAGGTATGTAATTTTTAAATGTTGATTTCAATGTTGTTATAGAATTTGAGCCGTAATTTGTAATTATAATAACTGTAATATTGTAAATGGCGATCAGGTATTATTAATTGAATGTGCTAGTACAGTAGTTGTTAACCCGTACTAAAAGTTCTGGAATTTGCAGTGTAAACTTGGTTCCACGTTTTTGGGGTCCAGCATTGCATAAGCGTGCTACATAAGTGGTAGCATAATAAAGCTTGGTAAATGATGTTCGGATAACGAGTCACAGAACTATTCCTCGCAAGTAGGAAAGCAACTGCGAGAAATGAATCGCTTGATAAGAGGACGGCCGATTATAAGATAAAAACTCGGTATGACATTCACAGCAATAACGTCAGTTTTGAAAAAGGAGATCAGATTAATTAAATTTCGTGGAAAATTATTGTACTCCATGTTTTGAGCTAGTAAAGCTAAAAATGAGATTTATCCTCGACTACATTACACTTTTTCATTGCTTGCTTGCATGAGCAAAGCAGGGGTTCATGGTGAACGATCCAAAACGCCGCCGTGGTCGCTCACCTAAACTTCAAACTAACTGTGAAGGGCCTTACACTGTGAGAAAGATAATCAACAATTTTGTCTATTGAAGTCATCAGAAAAGACAGCTGAAATTTAAGGTCGTTCACCTAGATCGCTTGGCCATGTGTTACTTCAGAGACATTGCCGAGAAGGCTTAAGGAGGGGGGGCAATGCCACAACAATTACGAAACGCCCTCGATGAGTTGTGAGCGTCCTTCCGCCCTTTTCTCGGTCAGCCGAGCAGGTGCAACGCAACGTCTTAGTCAGGGCCGCACTATATTACCTTTCAGGCTATTTGACAGCAGTTGGAGTAACTCCGCAAGTTATGCTGGCACGTGACATAAAGGATGGAAAATTATTCTGGAACACCTGCAGGCTATATGTAAGTAACAGTGGCTAGCTTAGGAATCAGTTTATAGTAGTCGATTTCTTTAGCGCGGATGAAATCGATTTAATTATTTTGATATAATTAGTGCGAAACTGCGGAATTCTAATAGTTACTGCGTGTAGGAAAATTTAACTAGAATTACTGTATGATAGTATCTTGTTGATTTCACAACATTTGTGACTCATTATAGCTGGTAATTAGTGATTTCATTGGTGTCTGTATCGGAGCAAACTACGAGGTAGTTATGGCAAGGAAAGGGACCCCACAACATCTAACTAAAGCGACACAGAGTCTGTATATGGAGAACAAAATCTTAATAGAAGCAGGACGACCGAGAACAGCTCCTAGAGTTGGCCTGATCTATTGTGGAGTACGACAACGGTTTGTCACCTTCTCTTTTCAATTTATGTATTGACGATGTCACACAGGTCTGGCAGATATGTCTTCCAGAACATTTTATGATTGGTCACTTTACAATTGATACTTTGTTGTTTGCGGACGATCAGGCTATTCTGTCGGACTCTGAAAACAGATTACAGATAGGTATACATTTGTTAAATCAAATATGGAAAGACTCTGGATTGCAGATATCCATAATTAAAACCAAGGTGATGGTTTTTTGTGGAACTGATCCGGTACGGGAAAAAATTGTTATTGATGGTACTGTCCTGGAACAAGTTAGCAGTTTTGAATATCTGGGCTACAGTGTGTCTTATAATGCAAGCAACGACGTGGCGCATATAAGTTACATAAGTTCAACCTTATGTGCGGGACCATCAGGCGACCTAATAAATTATTATTATCATTATTATTATTAAGGAAACATTATTTATAAATTGTATTGTTTAAGTTTAGCGCCTCCACCACCTAAAATGGTTATGATTTAGAGCTTGAAAGTGAATTCGCATAGCTTTAAAGGATTTTAATTATTATCCAGATCTAAAATTCACTGAAAAAGTAATGATCCCTTTTGTTAAGATCGGTATGGAGAACCATACATGACTTCCATGTTCTAAGATTAAATTTAAAATCATATTCGAAATGAAATATTTCCATAGAAACTACTTCTTTCTACTTACTGCATCAGCCTTAACCACAGTACTGTGGTCACTAACGTATACCACCTCACGTTTTCGCACTCGATTTTCACTGATGATGGCAGTCGATGGCTCTGCCGAAAAGTCTGGTTTTTCAGAAAACATTGGACTAAAGCTAAACAGCCCGGGAAGGAATTTTAACAAAGAACTACTTCTTTGTTGCCGATAACGTAGTACAAATATACAAAATTGTCCCCTCTCCCTTCAACTATAATTTTCATTTATAGAAAACTACCCCCACCCCGTTCACATAACCTCTTCATTTATAGATATTTCATCTACGTTTCTACAGTGGATTATTAAGAGCTCCTGATCAGGATACTTCATTTATCAAAATTAAGTACTTTACTCTTGTTAAAACATAAAACGTTGCAGGTAAAGTACCCCTATCTCTTAACCGATCTTCACCAAAATCAACAGACCTTCAGTCCTCTACAATGCAGGGATGCATGCAAAAAAATATTTGATTCTGTTTGAATGTGCGGCAGTTATCGTTCGTCATGGAAACATTTCTCTTGTTACAACATAAAATGTTGCTGGTAAACTACCCCTTTCCTTTAACCGATCTTCACCAAAATCAGCAGGCCTTGAGTTCTCTACAATTCAGGAAAGTATGCAAAAAATTATTTGATTCTCTTTGAATTTACGGCAGTTATCTTTCGTAAAGTTACCCTTCTTTAAACATAAAATGTTGCTTGTAAACTACCCCTTTCCCTTAACCGATCTTCAACAAACCTTGAGATCTCTTTAATTCAAAAAGGTATGCAAAAATGTAGTTGATTCTGTTTGAATTTACGGCAGTTATCGTTCGTCATATAAAAAATTACCCTTGTTAAAACATAAAATGTTGCTGGTAAACTACCCCTTTCCCTTAATCGATCTTCAACAAAATCAACAGACCTTGAGTTCACTTTAATTCAAAAAGGTATGCAAAACATTATTTGATTCTGTTTGAATTTGCGGTTGTTATCGTTTGCCATAGAAACAAATTACCCTTGATAAAAAAACGTTGCAGGTAAACTCCCCCTTCCCCTTAACCAATCTTCACCAAAACTAACAAGTCTTGAGAACTCTACTATTCCGGGCTGTATGCAAAACATTATTTGATTCTGTTTGAGTTTGCGGCTGTTATCGTTTGCCATAGAAAAAAATTACCCCTGATAAAAAAACGTTACAGGTAAACTACTCCTTTCCCTTAATCGATCTTCCCAAAAACAATAGGTCTTAAGTACTCTACAGTTCAGGGCTGTATGTAAAAAATTATTTGATTCTGTTTGAATTTCCGGCTCTTGTCGTTTGCCATAGAAAATACACTACTTAATATATAACGTTGCTGGTAAACTACCCCATTCCATTAAACGATCTTCAACAAAATCGACAGACCTTGAGTTCTGTATAATTCAAAAAGGTATGCAAAAGAGTAGTTGATTCTGTTTTAATTTACGGCAGTTATCGTTCGTCATAGAAAAAATTACCTTTGTTAAAACATAAAATGTTGCAGGTAAACTACCCTATTCCCTTAACCGATCTTCACCAAAACCTACAGGGCTTGAGAACTCTGTAATTCTGGGCTGTATACAAAAAATTATTTGATTTTGTTAGAATTTGCGGCTCTTATCGTTTGCCATAGAAAATAATTACCCTTGATTAAAAAAAAAGTTGCAGGTAAACTACCCCTTTCCCTTACCGATCTTCACCCAAAACAATAGGTCTTGAGTACTCTACAAATCAGGGCTGCATGCAAAAAATTATTTGATTTTGTTTGAATTTGCGGCTGTTATCGTTTGCCATAGAAAAAACATTTACAGATAGACACATAGACACACAGACACTTTTCGAAAAATTACTTTTTTTCATGTTTTGAGTGTAGTACAATCAGAATCTGCAATAATCTCGAACACGGTTTTGTTTGCCATCACCATACTTCCATTTCCTTAAGGAACATGGAAGTAAAAAGAGAAATGAAACGGTATGATTAATCACAACACAAGTAAAACTGCCAAGATATTCCCATAATTTCTTTACACTTAACATTTTGACGTAGAATACGTCTTACCTTTCAGGTCAGCGATAGGCATCCCGAACCAGAAAATCGAGCGTTACGTTTTCAGGTCACGTTTGAAATTGAAGTATTATCTAAACGACAAAATATTCACGCTTATATGAGATACCATTCGACAGATAAAGGAACAAAGATAATAAATAGCACAATATAAGCGGGCTATTGCATCATCCAGCTCGCGGTGAGCGGGGGGAGGAATAGAAATATTTTGCGCCGCTCGGCGCGCACTAAAATTAGTATTTCTCCGGTTTCCGATGCGATAGAACGTTGAGTGAGGTGTCGTTAAGATTGTCTCATCGAGTACTATCTACATAGTGTACCGTAATAGCGGTGATATTATTAAGAGGTTTGAATAATCGTAATTCAAATAGTAAAAATCGTGTGTTCGGACAAAATGTCGCGGTATATGCATGCTTAACGTGCTCGAAAGATCGTAAACGCATACAGGAGAGTAGAGAAAATCATGTAGAATTCAAAAAACCCAAAATGACCAATGCCGAACGTCAGAGGATTTACCAATAACCCTTAAAACAAGGAAATAAATACTGAAATCGAGTTGGATTAGGAAGAACGCCCGACTTCGCAAGTGTATCAGCCGATCGAATTCAGCAAAACGTGGCAGTTAGCTACAAAGCACATCCACAAAACATTCTTTAATAATGAATATGGACATGCGTGTGATGTTTGTGACAGACTGTGGTTCCAGATGGACGTAAAGATAGTGGCTGTTAAAGTGATGCCGTTGCAATACCATGGAGACCCGAATTAATTACCATAGTAACAAGTAAATAAACAAATGATATTTAGCGGCATCGGATCTATACGTTTATCCGTTTCTGCAGTTTTTAATATTTTTACTATGCGATTGTATTGATATATTTTGTAGTTTTTTATACAGATACGTTTATATATGTTGCAATTGTCTTAAGCGATTATAAAATGTATGTTTATACGTATTTCTGATGATGCAATGAATAAGTAATGAAATATATTAAATGCTACTACTAAAGATGTCAACAAGACCAGAATTAATTACCATAGTAACAATTAAATAAACAAAAGCTATATAGCGGCATCGTAACTGTACATTTATCCGTTCCTGCAGTACATTTTTGATGTTTTATATAATATGCGATTGTATCGACATATTACGATGTGGAAAGTTTACTAATTGTAAATTATCCTGTTGCTTAATGCAAAGCAATTATGAGGTACCATTCGACAGATAAAGGAACAAAGATAATAAATACCACAATATAAGCGGGCTAATGCATCATCCAGCGCGGGGTGAGCGGAGGGAGAAATAGAAATGTTTTGCTTCATTTTATTCATAACACATTAGCAACCCTAAAGCACACAAACATATTCTACGCTCTGAAGATTTGCGGCCGTGGTTCCGACAGCCCGCCGATTTTTATTAGTTGTTTGTAACTCGGTCCATATTTTGCAGTAGAGTAACCCATTTTTAAATTTCAAGGTACATTATTGAGTATCCCTTTTAAGTTAAATATTTTTTCTTACTGTTTTTTGTAGCGGAACATGTTCATCGCACTAAGACTTAACGCTCACCTTATTCTGTTTTAAACTTTTTCGAGAAGAAACTTTTCTCCTTTCAGTTCTTTTGTTACCTGCTTTTATTTACACTTTCTTTCACCTTCTGGTCTTTGTCTTTTAGTTGATGGTGTTTATGAAGAAGGCAAAATAGCATAGCTGTTTTTGTACTTTACCGCACAAATCTACATTGTATATTGCAATATGGAATAAAAACAAACAGTTCAGTCTTTCTGAGAATTAAAAAAAATATTTATTTCTTTTCATGTTTATTTCAACAAGCATATTTTAATATAGATATGGTGACATTAATATATAATCATTTGTATGTACCATTAAAGTATCATCGCAAAGTATTTTAAACTTTGTACATTAATTGCGCATAATAAAACAGACTGTCAGTTTTATCTTTCGTCGTTGACTGTTCCAACTGCACGTACTTTATGAGGCCCTCATTCACCCACGGAAACAAGCGATGCACCCGTATAATGTAATCCAGGATAAAGCCCATTTTAAGCTTTTAAATCATGCAGTACTTTAACCTTCCACAACGGTCCTTCAGTAACACTGATTGATTTTAAGCCAATCTAAAAATTACTCAATATTGCAGGCACATTTATAGCTCCAAATAAAGATTACTCAATATCACAGGCTCTAAATGAAAATTCTTGGCAGTAAATTATTAAATAATATTAGGCCTTAGTAAAATCTATTTGCAACACTACACTTTATCTTCTCAGAGTGAAAACTATTTTTCAAATTGTGGTTTCTATAGTTTCATTAAACAATTTACAATGAACAATTAACAAAATACACTGAACATAAAAAATATTGGAACTGCGCCTTTATCCGTTCCTGTTTTTGAAATTTCGATTATACCATTGTTTGGCTTCGATTTTAAGTGAATATCGCACATAATTTCACGTAGATGAAAGAATTATACAAATTTTAATTTCGTATGTTGCAAAATAGTTTACTGGCGATTGCTGTTGGTGTTCTTAGTCCTTTTTTTAATGAAAAATTATTGTAGCAGTAGTATATCACAGTTGCGTACCTGTGACGCCAAACGTTGATTTTGTTAGGTTAACATGAGACCTGGAATTACACATGGAAAGCGATACGTGTGTATTAAAACTCGTTTTATTTGACAGAAACTGCGAAAACAGAAACTATACATGTATCCTTTTTTTGTGGCAGAGTTCGGTTTTCAGTACAACTCATTTTCCCAGTAGTACTCCTTTTTTCATTAATACTCGTTCTCTGAATAGATCACTGGAAAACCACCGAACTCAAAAGTAAGGCGATTACTTGCCTATTACTATACATGTCACTTTTGGTGGCAGAACTCGTTATTTTTTCGGTAATATTCGTTTTCCAACAAGTACTCATTTTGTGGCTAACCAAAAACGAATGTCCATCATGTACAATATGTCCATGTGTAGAGCGTATGCTGTCATTCCTTAATATACTGTTATTTTGTGTTTTCCATTTACCATAAATATTTGTATTTTTCAGTTTTCATTTCCCGTTGTAGATTGGTTAATTTGTCAACTCGAAATCGTTGGGTTCTTTAGTTTAAGTGTTACTGTGTTATAAGAATTGTGTATACACATAAAACGTTACGTTTTTCTCAACCATGGCTTTTATTTATTTGAGTAGTAAACTAAAAACCAAAAACCGTTGTCACCTAACCTCACAAATGAAAACAACACGTATGTTTGCTTTACATTACGAAATAGAACAATTTACAATTAGTACACTTCTTCTTTTCAACATCGTAATATATCGATACAATCGCACATTAAAAACATTGAAAATGTACTGCAGGAACGCAAATAGGTACAATTCTAAAATATTTTATATTTTACGTTTTGATTTTATATTTTACGTGCTGAATTGAATATATGAACTGATGTATCATGTGTTGGAACACAGATCCGTTTGTATCTTTAGTTGTGTTATGACAACTTTTCCTTCAGAAACTTATATAAAGCTTGAGAATCAATCCACTGAATGATGTACGACACACCACAACAACCTAACCTAATCTAACTTATTAAAAATAAGATGCGGTAAAAGTATAATTACTTTAAATAAAAGAAAATCAATCAACTTTTATTCTGACGGAATTAAAATATCCGGATCCAGTAAGAAAACCAAAACTACTAAACGTAGTACAATTGATTTTTTTTTCAATCACAGTCCCTTAATTGAATATTGTAGTAAAACCCCTGTATGCCGGTCTTTACAAAAGAATAAAAATAAAATGGAAATTTCAATAACAACAAAATTTCCAAACAATAAAATAATTTTGTTTATGTTTATAGAGGTATGTATACTAGATAAATCTGTTTTTAAAAGGGTTCTGTGAAAATTTTAATAACAGGTAAGTATTTATGGAAGATATTAACGTCGAGCACTTCTTGAAGATTTGCACCAAGTCTGGAGTTAAATAGATTAACTCCAGGTAATAATCGATTGGTGACTTTCCTTACTGGTCCAATATCCTGTTCAAAATAGAGTATATTCTTTTCACTTAATACCTTCAGCCTTATAAATACCCTTAAATTACCCTGTGAAATAAATACAGATACAAAATAATAGAAATATAAAGATTTATTGACAATTTTAGATAAATAATCGATATTTTATCGATGGAGAGCAATTATCGACTCTGTCTCAGGAATTATCGATTGTCATACAGAACAAAATTTTATGTTATATTATATTAAAGACAGGTTCTTTGAGCGATTAGGAATTAATAGTCAGAGAAGGGTGACGAGAAAGTATAACATTAACAGTTAACACATATAAATACAATAATTACTATTCAATAGTATTTAAATAATTCAGGTTATGATATAAGAATAAATGTTTTGTCGAACCAATGAAGACTGATGTGACGTCAGTCTCTACGATGTAGTGGGCAGGTTTCGTTTTCAAGATGGCCGCTCCTTGGGTTGGTCTCGACTATTGTATATTCGTCGAGTCAGAAAATTACTATAAAATTACCTTCATCAAGGTCTAAAATGTCCCCGCACTGGTGTAATAAGTCTGTTAATCTATTTAGTGTATGCTGGTGAAGTGTTCTGTGTAAACTTGCGTTAGTTAGTTTATTTTCTATTTGTGCAACTATTACGGTTAAGTTTCAAGTTGCGGTTAGGTTTGTAGAGTAAATCAGTTGTAATATAATGTTTTACCGTTTACTGTCACTCGTTTAGTGAAGTTAAAGGTTTGTTTTCACTATTGTCGTGAATGTTTTTATAGTATTGGCTTCAAAAAGTGTTTAATTTGTCTAACTCTCGTTCACTGATTTCAATGGCTAAAACGTTAGCTTCATGTTCGACTCGGTTTAAAGAACGTTTTTGTCACACACCTATTCAGCTTGATATTCAACAAAAGACTAATTAACTTGGTCATAAATCTTGCCCAGTTAATCCTTGAAAAAGTATTGTTAACATTTTTCGATTTCATACACATTAGAAAATATTACATTATATATGGAATTTTTCTATTTTATTCCTTACTTTTATGAATTATTAATCTTATTATTAGTTTAATCATCTTATTCCCTTTAAATTGATGTATTATAGTCCATATCTGTAGACATTTTGTGGAAATTAACAAATTTTGTTCACACTTTGGAAATATAGGCTCAAAATTGGATTTCCGTTTTTATATAAAATTCCTTCCATTTTAAATATTATTAATACTATTATAATAAATTTTAATTAGTCATATTTCTCTTCCTTTCCTTAAATACATATAAATTACACCTTTGAACTGGTTTTTTGTGTTAATTTGTAGATTTGACATTGTTCTCTAAAATTAATTAATTTATATATTTTGACAATTTACAAAATGTTAAGGTATATTTCCTTATTGTCATTTTAATTCATAGGATCATTCCTAGTAGTAGTTAATTGTGTTATCTTATATAAATCTGGGTAGTTTACAGGATTTATTAGTGAATTATACTATTTTATATTGGTTCTCTGATTTCACCAAATGGCCTAGATTTTAGAATTTTATATTTCTTTCTTTCTCAATAAATTAAACTTGATTCCTCCTCTGACTTTACATAACTACAATTATATGAAAATAACATGATCTATAACTTATTGTTTTGTGCAGTAGTTAATTAACACTACAGTTATTAAAATAATTAATTATGAACATTGTTTATTAATCTGCACAATTTAACATATTGCAGATACAGCTTAAACATATCTCTTTTGACTATTTTCAATCTAACATAGCATACCTTTTAGTACATTATTACTGGTATGTAGGTTATTATTTATCAAACATAATTCTTTTTTTAAAACACATAACATAAATCTTATTTTCTAATAAACCTTACAAATACATTTATTTAATACATTGATTTTAGGACTGTGAAATAATAGTCTATTTAAACATGTTACACTTATTCATACTATATTAGTACCATTCCTTTTTGGTTTAAATCATTATTATTGTGATTCCCCACATCAGCAAACATTAATTCCCATACTCTATTTATTATCATCCTTTTTTACAAAGGTCTTTTAAATAAGGATTTACATAAAAATAATAAAATACTGGAAACCTTCCATTTTATTATTTTATCATGCTGGTTATTATTAGACTTTAAAGTTGTGATATAGCATACTACTAAGTTATAGTATCACCAACTTTAAGTTTATTGCATTTTTTTAAAAAACACTTATACAAATTCACCTTCACTGTTGGTTCTGATATTCTGAGTCTTATTATCTCAGACCAGACCTTTAGTCATCATGGACCGTTAAGACTAGTTTATTTTCTTTATTACACAATAGCTTTAGCCGGTGCACTTCTTATAATGCTATACAACACTTTAGTTTTCTCAATAATTACATTTTTATAAGATTTTGGGGATGTTATACTTTCTTTGACATAGTTTTTGTGGGTTTGGGATTGATAGTAGTTTATATAATAATAGGTTTTACTACGGTGTTTCTTTCATACTATGTCTTCCTCTCCTCCTGTCTTCCTTCTTGTCCTTCTTCCTATCTTCCTTCTGGTATTCATTCTTGTCCCTCTTCTAGTTTTCATTCTTGTCCCTCGTCTAGTCTTCACTCTTCTGTTCTTCTTACCTCATTCTTGGGAACCAAGGTACTTGGTGTTATCACGACTGAGGTTTAGTTTGGAGTATTGAATTTCTTCACTGAACTGACTTTATTCTTCTATTTGTTTTTAGAGTATTTTGGTATTCACCACTCTTTGATTGAGTCTCTTTTTTCGGGATATTGTCTTATGTAACTGGTTTACTGCTCTGAGCTTCCTGGGTAACGTACTGGTATTATTTATGAGTTGATGAGTTGCTTCAATACTTTCTTTGGTTTCTTTTAACAGTGGTTTTTATATATTATGTAGTGAGGATTTTTATCTTATTGTGATTCATTCCTCTGATTTATTTAAATGTCATTTAATATTATTACAACATTTTTTGATATAATTAAATTTTTATCATTTCATATGATTTACAATGTAGTGGATTTTCTGTCACGCTACAGAATGCCCTTCTCCAGAAGTAATTTTTTCAGACTATACTTGCTTTGTCTGAAACAATTGCTTATGATAATTATTCAAAGTTTGTTATTATTTTGGACTTCCTTCCATTTTAAAATTCTCTTATTTATATCTGAGTTTATATCACTCTCACTTGATCTTCCTTGATAGTAATAGTCTTCTGAGTTTCATATTTATTATTTCATTTTTATATTTCTTCTTAGTATTTTCTCCTTGGGATATTTTCTCCCTATCGTTCCCTACTTTGTGAGCTGGTTCAGTTCAGAGAGGCACTGTACGCTACTTTCCTCTGCTGTCCAATACTTCACACATATTTGAGTACAGAGGCAAATCATCTCTGCTCAAAAAATATATTAATCCTGCTGGAATTATCATCAGACAGATTAAAAAAATTATTCAGAATAGTACACATTTGTTACTATTTAAAAAATATCTTTGGGATACTTCACTTATTACTTATTATATTTCTCAGAGATTTTAATATTTCTATCTCAGTTGTTCATCTGACTTATTATCTGGATGTTTCTTTCATTTGATATTATGGTAGGAAGCTCTTCTATTATTACCTTTTTATACTTTTATTATCATATAAATCTTTTGGTTATAAATTCTTTATTACCTTCTGGTTTTTTCATTATAATCTGCATTATTTGTAGTAGCATATCTTTGTGACATTTTTAGACTGTTTTTTGGTTCTTAAAATTTCCACTTGTTCTATTTTCTAGAATTTTTTATAACTGTCATTATCATAATTGTCATTTAATTTATAAATCATTTTATATTAATTCATTTAATTACATACATTTTTGACATTATTTTCACATTATTCCGGTCATTGCGATTATACTTGCAAGTGCTGGGTTTTTTTTTAATTTTATTCATTATGAGGTCATATTTTCTCCTCATACCACTTAAAGTTTCATTCTCTCATAATTCCAAAGAAGTTTTTGTACTTTATTTTATTCACTCACTTAAATCGTATTAAAGAATTTTTTCTTTTTTATTTCCTTCAACAACATTTTACGGAAAGGTTTTTATTCTTCATATTGAACTTAGACATGATTAAACTGTCTAGAATTATTTGTTTTTTGACCTTAGATGGTTTTATTTCTAAATTCTCTCCTTCTTTATTATTATATTATAGCCATAAAGTTTTTCTTAGATAATCGGTATGTAAGGTGATCTCATTTATGTTTAAAATTTTGTTGACTTATTTCAAACTCTTCTTATATTATTCTTCTTTTCAAATAATTTCTTTCAAATAATCTTTTATGTAAGATTGGCTCACACCTTTTTAGAATTTTGGGGTTTTTATGTTTTTAAACTTCTTCTCTTCTATTCTAGCCATAAAGTTTTTTCATATTTTCTTGGTATGTAAGGTGAACTTACTTATTTTTTTGAATTTAGTTGATTTTTTGTTTTTAAACTTCTTCTCTTCTATTCTAGCCATAAAGTTTTTTCATATTTTCTTGGTATGTAAGATGAACTTACGTATTTTTTGAATTTAGTTGTTTTTATGTTTTTAAAACTTCTTTTCTTCTATTCTAGCCATAATGTTTTTTCACATTTTCTTGGTATGTAAGTTGAACTTACGTATTTTTTAGAATTTAGAGGATTTTATGTTTTTAAACTTCTTCTCTTCTATTCTAGCCATAAAGTTTTTTCATATTTTCTTGGTATGTAAGGTGAACTTACACCTTTTTTAGAATTTAGTTGATTTTATGTTTTTAAACTTCTTCTCTTCTATTCTAGCCATAAAGTTTTTTTTTTATTTTCTTGGTATGTAAGGTGAACTTACTTATTTTTTGAATTTAGTTGTTTTTATAAATTCTAATTCTGTTTTATATTACTGCCACATAGACTTTTCATAAATGATTGTAATAGTTTTCATAATTATAAGGTAAACATATCATATTAGTTTCATAAATATTGTATGACTCTTTTCTTGTCTTTATTCAAATGTATTTCTTCTTATTATTTTTCCTTTATACCCAGGTGGATGCTTTTATTTATAGTGCATTGTTGCTCATAGTTCCTTTATAAGGTGTAGTTTCTTAATTAATTTATTTCTTAAATTCCCATTTTGGTTCTTTGTCCCTTCTTCTTCTCATTTTTCCTCAGTGGTAATTATTTTCATCTTCTTTGTGGTGGTTTTGCCGTTGTCGGTTATCATGACATCCATCCCTTTTACCACCTCATTATGTATTCGTATAGATCCTTATCAGATCCAAACTTTTGCTCCTACGCGCCGGATAGTACCTCGGTTGGTCCCGTTCTAGGCTCCTCCGCCTTTCTTCGTATCTTCGGTAACTGTTCCCTCTATGGTGGTTGAAACCTCGCTGTCTTCCATCTGTGGCCCGTATGAAGTTCACTCTTGGGCGAGGAAACCTATTATTACTAAAATTACTATTATTGGGACCCACACGATTGGTATTATTATGGTAAGGACTATTACCATAATTGGGGCTTCTCTGACTATTTACGTTACCAGGGTTGGGATTGTGGTTACCCTGATAACCATTAGAGGGTCGACTCGGGTTTTGATAATTTGGACCCGTATTATTATTATCGTGGTAATTTATATTGTTCCCATTATTATCTTGTCTTATATTCCAATATGTCTCTGGTCCATATGCTGTATGACCTGAAAAATATCTGTGAGGTTCCTCATTTGGTTTATCAATTATCTGCTTCTCTGAATCCCCATAATCTGGTTCATCATCACAAATCCATCCGGAATGTATACATTTTTGTGTAATTGTACACTGGAATAGTCCTGGATGGTGCACTAATGGAACACACTCTGGTGATTCACCAGTGCCATCGTCACAGTCTGATAATATGTTATATTTCCATCTTTCTGAAATACACTGTTTAGTTCCGCACTGGAACTGATCTAGTCCATATGTAGTATTCCGTTTACTTCTGGTCCTTCCCCATTGATAAACTACTGTCTTGTGGTAAATTATTTCTGAGATTATCTTGAATCTCCTTCCGAAATTTCTGTAATTACTGATTTCTTCATGGTCGGTTATTGGAATATTCTTGACATCCATTAAACCATGGTTCATCATTTCTATTTCTTCCTTGGTTTTTATTACCTTTCTTGGATACATTCTCCTTTTCCTTGGTTTAATATCTTCCTGGTTTCGGTTAGTTTCAATTTCAGGTACTACCATTACTTGTTCCTGCGTTTTGTCATTTAGTACTTCTTCTGGTTCTGGTTGGCTATCATATTTTATTTCTTCGGTCTTCTCCTCTCTTAATTTTTTCCTAAACAGTTTATTATCATTACTTATATCATCCAGTTTCCCCATTATCGATTCGTGGTTCTCATCCATTTTCTTGCAGAAATTTTCCATCATTTTCTTTCTATCTTCCATAATCTCGTCCATTTTCTTACTAAAATTTTTACTGGTTTCTTCGATCCTCTTATTGGTATTCTCTATCTTACGGCCCAATTCTTCCTTTGTGGATCGGTTATCTTCCTTCAGATCCTCTAGCTTTTCATTTAATGAATGGTTGTCTTCCTTCCTTTCCTTACTGTTTTCGTCCATTTTATTTTCCATTCCTTCCATCTTTGATTCTAGGTTCTTATTATTTTCATTCATTGCCTCCATCATCCGCCTGAACATTTCTTGGGTTGTCATGTCCGTGGTTTGCGATGGTTTCTCCTTTTCTGAGACATTGACTTCCACTGTTTGCGTTGTTACTTCAGCTTGTTCCTCTGGTGGTTCAGGTTGTTTATGTTCCACCGGGGGTAGTAACACTTCCATATCTTCAACAGGTGTTGCCTCCTTATCCCCCATGTCAATCCCTTTTTCGGCCTCTGCCGCCCTCTTTTTCGATGTAGCTCGTCTCTGCATCTTTCTGCTGTCTATTAATCAATCGCTGCCAAGCTTAGATTATTAAGCCCTCTAAGTTGGACGCCACTTTGTAGTAAAACCCCTGTATGCCGGTCTTTACAAAAGAATAAAAATAAAATGGAAATTTCAATAACAACAAAATTTCCAAACAATAAAATAATTTTGTTTATGTTTATAGAGGTATGTATACTAGATAAATCTGTTTTTAAAAGGGTTCTGTGAAAATTTTAATAACAGGTAAGTATTTATGGACCGTCGAGCACTTCTTGAAGATTTGCACCAAGTCTGGAGTTAAATAGATTAACTCCAGGTAATAATCGATTGGTGACTTTCCTTACTGGTCCAATATCCTGTTCAAAATAGAGTATATTCTTTTCACTTAATACCTTCAGCCTTATAAATACCCTTAAATTACCCTGTGAAATAAATACAGATACAAAATAATAGAAATATAAAGATTTATTGACAATTTTAGATAAATAATCGATATTTTATCGATGGAGAGCAATTATCGACTCTGTCTCAGGAATTATCGATTGTCATACAGAACAAAATTTTATGTTATATTATATTAAAGACAGGTTCTTTGAGCGATTAGGAATTAATAGTCAGAGAAGGGTGACGAGAAAGTATAACATTAACAGTTAACACATATAAATACAATAATTACTATTCAATAGTATTTAAATAATTCAGGTTATGATATAAGAATAAATGTTTTGTCGAACCAATGAAGACTGATGTGACGTCAGTCTCTACGATGTAGTGGGCAGGTTTCGTTTTCAAGATGGCCGCTCCTTGGGTTGGTCTCGACTATTGTATATTCGTCGAGTCAGAAAATTACTATAAAATTACCTTCATCAAGGTCTAAAATGTCCCCGCACTGGTGTAATAAGTCTGTTAATCTATTTAGTGTATGCTGGTGAAGTGTTCTGTGTAAACTTGCGTTAGTTAGTTTATTTTCTATTTGTGCAACTATTACGGTTAAGTTTCAAGTTGCGGTTAGGTTTGTAGAGTAAATCAGTTGTAATATAATGTTTTACCGTTTACTGTCACTCGTTTAGTGAAGTTAAAGGTTTGTTTTCACTATTGTCGTGAATGTTTTTATAGTATTGGCTTCAAAAAGTGTTTAATTTGTCTAACTCTCGTTCACTGATTTCAATGGCTAAAACGTTAGCTTCATGTTCGACTCGGTTTAAAGAACGTTTTTGTCACACACCTATTCAGCTTGATATTCAACAAAAGACTAATTAACTTGGTCATAAATCTTGCCCAGTTAATCCTTGAAAAAGTATTGTTAACATTTTTCGATTTCATACACATTAGAAAATATTACATTATATATGGAATTTTTCTATTTTATTCCTTACTTTTATGAATTATTAATCTTATTATTAGTTTAATCATCTTATTCCCTTTAAATTGATGTATTATAGTCCATATCTGTAGACATTTTGTGGAAATTAACAAATTTTGTTCACACTTTGGAAATATAGGCTCAAAATTGGATTTCCGTTTTTATATAAAATTCCTTCCATTTTAAATATTATTAATACTATTATAATAAATTTTAATTAGTCATATTTCTCTTCCTTTCCTTAAATACATATAAATTACACCTTTGAACTGGTTTTTTGTGTTAATTTGTAGATTTGACATTGTTCTCTAAAATTAATTAATTTATATATTTTGACAATTTACAAAATGTTAAGGTATATTTCCTTATTGTCATTTTAATTCATAGGATCATTCCTAGTAGTAGTTAATTGTGTTATCTTATATAAATCTGGGTAGTTTACAGGATTTATTAGTGAATTATACTATTTTATATTGGTTCTCTGATTTCACCAAATGGCCTAGATTTTAGAATTTTATATTTCTTTCTTTCTCAATAAATTAAACTTGATTCCTCCTCTGACTTTACATAACTACAATTATATGAAAATAACATGATCTATAACTTATTGTTTTGTGCAGTAGTTAATTAACACTACAGTTATTAAAATAATTAATTATGAACATTGTTTATTAATCTGCACAATTTAACATATTGCAGATACAGCTTAAACATATCTCTTTTGACTATTTTCAATCTAACATAGCATACCTTTTAGTACATTATTACTGGTATGTAGGTTATTATTTATCAAACATAATTCTTTTTTTAAAACACATAACATAAATCTTATTTTCTAATAAACCTTACAAATACATTTATTTAATACATTGATTTTAGGACTGTGAAATAATAGTCTATTTAAACATGTTACACTTATTCATACTATATTAGTACCATTCCTTTTTGGTTTAAATCATTATTATTGTGATTCCCCACATCAGCAAACATTAATTCCCATACTCTATTTATTATCATCCTTTTTTACAAAGGTCTTTTAAATAAGGATTTACATAAAAATAATAAAATACTGGAAACCTTCCATTTTATTATTTTATCATGCTGGTTATTATTAGACTTTAAAGTTGTGATATAGCATACTACTAAGTTATAGTATCACCAACTTTAAGTTTATTGCATTTTTTTAAAAAACACTTATACAAATTCACCTTCACTGTTGGTTCTGATATTCTGAGTCTTATTATCTCAGACCAGACCTTTAGTCATCATGGACCGTTAAGACTAGTTTATTTTCTTTATTACACAATAGCTTTAGCCGGTGCACTTCTTATAACGCTATACAACACTTTAGTTTTCTCAATAATTACATTTTTATAAGATTTTGGGGATGTTATACTTTCTTTGACATAGTTTTTGTGGGTTCGGGATTGATAGTAGTTTATATAATAGTAGGTTTTACTACGGTGTTTCTTTCATACTATGTCTTCCTCTCCTCCTGTCTTCCTTCTTGTCCTTCTTCCTATCTTCCTTCTGGTATTCATTCTTGTCCCTCTTCTAGTTTTCATTCTTGTCCCTCGTCTAGTCTTCACTCTTCTGTTCTTCTTACCTCATTCTTGGGAACCAAGGTACTTGGTGTTATCACGACTGAGGTTTAGTTTGGAGTATTGAATTTCTTCACTGAACTGACTTTATTCTTCTATTTGTTTTTAGAGTATTTTGGTATTCACCACTCTTTGATTGAGTCTCTTTTTTCGGGATATTGTCTTATGTAACTGGTTTACTGCTCTGAGCTTCCTGGGTAACGTACTGGTATTATTTATGAGTTGATGAGTTGCTTCAATACTTTCTTTGGTTTCTTTTAACAGTGGTTTTTATATATTATGTAGTGAGGATTTTTATCTTATTGTGATTCATTCCTCTGATTTATTTAAATGTCATTTAATATTATTACAACATTTTTTGATGTAATTAAATTTTTATCATTTCATATGATTTACAATGTAGTGGATTTTCTGTCACGCTACAATATTTACTTAAAATATTTAGTTCCAAAAAACGTGATTTATTTTCCTTCTCTTTATTATTATAACGTAGAATTTTAGTAAAACTTGCCTACATTTTATTTGCCAGAATGCTTGCGTAACACACGTATAAATATTTGCTAGTTCATTGTAAATAATTAATTGAGCTTTTCCATATTACAGAAATGATTCATGAGCAGAGTAAGTTGGTGCTACGTACTCACATAAAAATTTACGTATCTTTTAGTAGTAAACAAACCAGGATACACTCAGAGCCATATATTCAACCGTATATTTAAGCAATATGTTTTCCTGGCCATCTAAGAATTTTAAATATTAATTAATGTGTCGCTTACAACTATACAGGTTATAACCTGAACCATTGGGCAAATACCTACGTATTGAGAAAATAATTCATTGCCAAATACAATATGCATTAAATGTAACCAAAATAATTAAATATATTTCACAGTTTTCCTTACAATAAGGTGCTCACTTATGAGTGATATATTTTAGCGTGTGTGTGTGAATGTGTATACACTAGATTTTGACACTGTTATGTGTTAAAGTGCTGTAACGCTGGTCTGACAAGACACAGATTAATAGCCTACATTAAACAAAACACTTATGTAAGTGCATAACACCATAAATCACTTTGTACGACAGGAGCGTTTCTTTGCTTCTTAGTTTTTGCCTTACATATGTGTACGTTTTGAAACATTTAGCAAACTAAACTTATTAGGTCCTTTGTCAAAGTAAATTACTATGAATGTGTGTGTGTGTGATTGTGTGTTTATATTGTTTCGACGGTCCAATTGATCGTCATATGGTTCAGTGGAAAACAAAATACAGACACAAATTATGTCACTAATAACCAGCTGTAATGTATCACAAATAACAATAATTCGTAATCAACTCGTACAATAAGCAACTTAAATTTGTTCACACACAATAGTAATGCCAACAATCAAGAATTCCGCACGTGATATAAAGAACACAAAATTCACTTGATATTATTGAGAAATCGCCCGACATCAACTCCCTTCTAAGCGGCAACTGTTGTCTATGTATAGTCCGCAGATGTTCCATAATTTGCATCAACAAGCACTCGAAAAGTCTAGACGATATTGTTGTGCGACCTTGGCAGAAAAAACACACCTGCTCGGCTGGCTGGGAACAATCTCCATTGTTCAAGACGTTTTGTTGTTGAAATATTTATATGTAGACCGCTCTTAGTAGATATTTCAACTAATAGAGTCCCGCACAATAATCGCTTTTCACTAAATACCACATCAGACACACTGGGTAATCGCCCGACGTAAACTGACTCCCAAGCAGCAGGTGTTGACAATTTATAGTCGGCAGTGCTCCATAATACGAGTCCTTAACAAACACTCAAAAATTGTAGAGGATACTTCAGCGCGGCTTTGGCAGAAACACGTGCCGTCCGGGCTAGTTGAAAAGCTTGTAGAACGGCACCATCGATTGTACCAGAATGTTCAGTATTGCATAACACTGCCCTCTCATTAAGGCTGCTGACACCGGGCCACTCAGTCGCTGGTACCAGCTTCTTTGTGGCGCCACGCAGTGGCTCGTGTGAATGGTTTCGCTTCAGAGACGCGCCACTCTCCATTTGCTCTGTGATAAAAGATTGTTTCATTTAGTTTTTACATCAGTTTCATCACGGAATCTGACGAGGAAGTTCTTCTTCTTGCTCTTCTCGTACGTCGGCGACGATTCGTAGACAACGTCGATTATGGCTGCACCAGATAACGTGTGAACGGTTATTAGTTGGACAGTTTTATACACTAATGAATGAGCTAAAAGCAGACAATGTAAAATTTTTAAACTACTTCGGGATGTTTCAAGACACATTTAATCAGCTTCTTAATTTGCTACAATTTCACATACAGAGGCAAAACACAAACATGAGAAGGATGTTGTAGGATTGGAAGAAGATCGGCCTGTCATACAAACCGGGTGCCGGGTGCCGGGTGCTTTAGTAATAAGAGAGAAGTTTGCCAAAATCTTTTGTACACAAGAAGGATCATTGCCATTTCAAGACACAATGATATATTGACCTTTTTTCAGAAAAACCTTGTCTGATACTGTTACACTATCGAACCGTAGTCCTAATAAAAAATATTTTAGTAACTTATTTTGTGTCAAAATGTGTTCTTACCTATCTCTTAGTGGAAATATTTGTTTGAAAATAGAAAGGGTTTCTATTTATATGAATATTGTTTATTTGTCACATCTACTTTTGTTTTAAAGATTTTGATAGATTATGTTAAGAACGTTACACCCACGTACACTCTCTTTACCTTCCTTCTCCCTTCCTACATCCCTCTCTCTTTCACACACACACACACACACACACACACACACACAACACACACACACACACACACACACACACACACACACACACACACACACACACACACACAATAATCGTATTACAATAGACGAAATATTAATCAGTTTGGTTCTGGTAATCGATTCACTATTGGTTTTCCTGTAGGCCAGACGTAAACTGTCAGCATTGTTCGCAAGATTGTTTGACTCATATGTCCTCAAGTAGTGTTTGCATAAAACATTGTTGAGACCGTCTCACCTGAATTCGCTAATATGCTATTATGTAATTTAAAAGTCATTGCTGTTATTCTTGTTTTGTAATTATGATACTCAACTGTAAACTGATATGGCTAGAGACTGATCTTGCATGGAGAATACTGTTACATGTTTGTTACACTTGTAGGAGCCATATGGGCTAGATGCAAATGTATACGACTGTTGCAGAGAATTATGTTAAATTTTTGTATGGTGCAATGCCATAGAATACAATAGTAATTAAGAAAATATTACATTCATATTTACTCATTTATTCCTGTATTACTTTTATATTATTATTATTATTAATATATTATTTTATATTATCATTATTTTTATATTCTTGCGTAATTTTCATATTATTATTAATAATAAAAATTTTTGTGCAAGAACATATTTTTTATAATTTTGGAATATAACACTGTTTAAATACTGTTAATTTAAATAATTATTAATTTGTATATCTGATGCTGTTGAAACTACTATCTGATGATGTTGTAAATACTATTGAAACAGTGTTATATTAAAAAAAAATAATTAAAAATATATTCTTGTACGAAAAGTCTTATTATTATTAATAATAATAGAGAAAATATAAAAAAGTTGTTCAAAGCGGAATTGCATGGTACTTATGTTTTTTCCGGATTGCCCAAGTTGTCGCATTATAGAAAAATTAGACATTAGTCAAATACTGCACTTTTCGACCTTGTATATGTATTTTGTTTCAAAATTCTGTTACATTCACCTACATTTTTGTCATAATATAATTATACAATAAAATTTCTACCAAGTTTAATCATTTATGACTTTAGATGTTTTATGAAGTTTACACATTAGTTTAGTGCAGTAGACCTACTTTATTATTATTATTACTATTCTAACTTTTATTACATACTTTACTACAGTACTGATTAGAAACATACCTGATTTATTTTTCATAAGGCTGTCCATTTCACTCAATTCAATTATAAATCGATCAGAATCAAAAACCCGACATGATAGTTTGAAAAGTTTTTCAACAGTTTTTAGAAACAAGAAAGTCTTAAAAAGTTAAAAAAAATTATTAAGAAAACTCTCAAAGTTTTGTAGAACTCACAGTGTTAATACACGCTTCTCAACACTACTCTGAACACTGCTGTGGCGCCACTGAAAGTGGCCAGTGTGCAAGCTCCAACGCCACAAATCGTCGCCACTAGTGGCGGGGACTGGCTTCTGCCAGCCACAGTCGCTGTTGTGCAAGGGTACAATTTAAAACCGTGCAAAACAACCGGGCGCGACTGAGTGGCCCGTGTGCAAGCTCCAACGTCACAAATCGTCGCCACTAGTGACGGGGACTGGCTTCTGCCTGCCACAGTCGCGTGCCACAGTCGCTCGTCTCCAAGGGTACAATTTAAACCATGCAAAACAACCGACGCGCGACTGAGTGGCCCGTGTGTTAGCAGCCTAATTCTGTTCGTCCGAACTGGAAACCGTCTCTGAAGTTGGCAGGCGATCTAGGTGGACGACGTTGAATTTTCGATGTCCTTTCTGTTGAATCCGACAGACACCATCGTTTATCCTATTTTAACATGATAATGTTTTAGGCTGGGGGTCATTCCACAAAAATCGTCATCGAAAAATGAAACGCTTCCACACTTTCGATTCCCCACAGTCTAGAAATTTGATATGTAAACGCGTCAAGACAGAAATAATCGCTGCTGACATTGAGTTTAGCAAACGTTTGAGTGAGAATAAATTTGGTTTTACATGCTCTGTTTGTGATCGTCTGTGGTTTGGAAATGATTTACGTAATCCACCAAACGTAATCCCAGCATTATACGTTTCAAAAGCCTAAAAAACATCATGCTTCGATGTTTCGGTTTCGTCGAAATTCTTTGAATGCTTGGGTGCATAAATAGAGAGAGGGAGAGAGGGAGAGAGAGGGGAGAGAGAGAGAGAGAGAGAGAGAGAGAGAGAGAGAGAGAGAGAGAGAGAGAGAGAGAGAGAGAGAGAGAGAGAGAGAGAGAGAGAGAGAGAGAGGGAGAGAGAGTTTCTATTTTTTACAGTATAAGGTCCTTCTCAGTTAGTCTGATGTGTAGGTGAGCGACAGAGGGAGACAGCGAAATGCGGAGAGCAGAGAGAGAAAGAGGTAAACAGTAAGAGACGGAGAGTGGGACTGAATCACAGGGACAACCAGAAAAGGCAGAGATACAATTTCAAGACAAAAGCCCAGAAACGGAAATAAAATAAGTGTGCGAGAAAGTAATTATACTGGTGTCTATAGATTGTGTTTTGCATAGAAAGAAAATACAATTGTTAATCTTACCATGCCCTAAATTTTCTTATATTTTCACGTTGCCGTTATTAATCTCTTCTTGCTTGGCGAACAAACATTTCTAGAGGATGTGTTTAAATAACTTGTCATTGATCGGTACAAAAACTATTTGAGAATAAGATTTTCTCTATGTGCTGTACACAAACATGCCAGTGGGAAAGAAGGTTTAACGCTGTTACGACAATCAAGTGACTAATATTGAAATTTCTTGAATTTCATTTCCAAATCGTTGAATCTCTAATCAAGAAGAACGTTTACATTGTTTGATGTATGGATGTGTGTTTAAAATGTAGTAAGCAGCAATGGACTTACTGGTAAATGTGACAGGAGTTAATAGTATTCCATCATTTATGCAACTTTTTGAGTTTTTAGTACAGACAATCGGTCAATTGTGTTTTGTGTAGATAGTGATCGCATTTACGTAATGTCGACACACTGCTGCTTCGCGATATGTTCATTCCTGGATACGCTGAAGGCCTACTTTTACGTAATAAGTTTGCTTTTTCATTTTAACAAAAAAAAATTATGATGACTGATTTAGGAGAACCTAGGTATTTATGGGTATTCATTTGTAAATGAAACAATGGGAATTTATTTTCAAGTAATTTTATAAAGATCTTATCAAATCAAACGAAACTAATTAGTAATTAAGTACATACTTTAGATATTTTCATGTGCATTATTAGATATGATTTGATTTACAAACATTTGCTCAACCTGGGCCCGTCTTAACGTACGTTAAATTAACACTCACTGAATTAAGTTGAATGACGGTCTCACTATGGTATGGAAAACAAACTACAAGACACCAATGAAGTCACTAATAATCAGATTTTATTATCGCAATTAATAAAATTTTAATCAACAAGGTAGTCTCTTTTTACAACAATTCAAGTAAAAATTGTCCACACACAATAATAATGTCAACTATAAATATTTCCGCACTAATTATAACACAACAACACTCCACTAAAATATTTCTACAAACACTCGATCCGGGCTAAGGAAATCGCCTACTGTCCACGGATTCGCAAAGCCAGCCTCTGTCCCTTATATGCGCAGCGCCCGTGTTCTAGAATCTTTCCATCTTTACTGAATTGCTGACACTAATGCGTATTTCAAGTGTGCTCTTAAAGAATCTGGAACATACTTAATCGCGACACACAACGCAGTAAATCCCTCCCTTGACTGCCACACAACGGGAGACGGGTGGAAGAGCACTCTCGGCTGTTCCAGGCGATTTGATAAGTTTCTCGTTACAATACAATAATCTGTCTAACTTCCTTTTCCAAATAACGTCTTTATAAATTTAAAATGCATAGTATTAATTATAATCTTTTTTGACACACTATAAAACATATTACCATAAGATAATAATAAGATATTAATACCGCATTTGGTAGCTTTAAACTATTTGTGGAACTACTGCTGATTGTATTAAAAAGTTTATTATCAATATTCAAAACTCCGTTACTTTTTTTATTCAGATTTTTCACATTTTAGGCGTAAATGTGGATTTTATTTTAGGTGTGTAACACAAATCAAATTCAACTGCATACCTGCAACCTATCACTTAGTTTATCCATTATCCTTGTTTAGTTTTCTTGCAACTAAACCGAGTCTTTCACCAAACGTAATAATCACCATCAGTCGCATGCCTGACTCATTGTTCACACAGTGCATGTCACCATTTGATACAATCATCAATGCGGAGAAACAACAGGGACTCGGTTCTCTAACATTTCTTTCTGGCACTAATACCCAACTGTATTTTCTATGTAGTCATACTATATACTGCAATAAACATACTGTAATTACAATAATTACAGCAGTTTAGAAGAACAACCAGGCTTTCGGAGGAGAAGGGCCATAATTGATAATATATTTATGTTAAAACACATCTTGCGTTGGTGGACCTCGAAAAAGCAGTTGACAGGTTGGATAGAGCAATATTATGGAATATATTGCAGAGACGAGGATACACTATCCATTTTATAAAGATAATTTATATAAGTTTATATAATTAAATTATGTAATTAAAAGTTTATATAATGGAACCCAGATACGGATAAAAAATAATAGTTGTCAGAGCTCATTGAGTTCGGGAGGGTTGTAGACTTTCTATTGTTTTGTTTAATATATAGATGATGCCGTAAGAAAATGGACATTCTAAGGTCCTAAAAGATTTTACTTGGGGAAAGTACTTTATTTAAATATTTTAAAGTATGGAAACGATCTTGTGATCATCCAAGAGAATGAAAACGACCTCCAAAGGTTGTTGTTTTATATTACTGATATTTTAACAGATTATAGTAAAACCTTATCCAAAAAACTGTTATGGTTTCCACTGGGCAAATAATATTAGAACAAAGATTGTCATACAGGACTTTTCAGTAGATGAGGTGCCAGATTTCAAGTATCTAGAATGCAGCATCACATACCAAAATGATAAGGAAGTTGAAAGCAAAATTAGTCTCTTCCAGTCGCTTTGTGGCTGTATCATTAAACGCTTAAAGACGAAAACAAGAAAAGACACGCCATTGAAATATTATAGTGTAATGGCCGTACCTGAACTACTGTATGGTAGTGAGACTTGGATTAGAAAGGCCAAAAATGTATCTAGAATGCAACGAACAAAAATGAGGTTCTTCAAAGCTGTAAATGGTTGTACCAGGAGAGATCTTACTATATTAAGATCGAGCTAAGCATAGCTAAAAGCTTAAATGAAAAAATCTGGCGGTACAAAACGGAGTCGCGGATACACGTAGAGAGAATGGATCGAACAAGATTTTTCAAGAAGGGCCCTTGACTACCATCTCGGGAGGAAGAGAATTGTTGGAAGACCTCGCAAACGATGGTTGGACGACTTTCAATGAAACTGGAACAGGCTACTAGCCTAAGTCGTAAAGGATGACGACGACAACGACTGCAGTTTAGGTATAATTAGAAACGTCATCGATATTTAAGGACGGTAAGTGTTGTAGATGGTAGTTTTACAAAACACGTGGTTTTTTGTAGCTAAAGATGTTAACAACCTATTTCTCACTTTTTTAAAAAGTGTTTTATTTATACAAAACATACGTTTAATAAGATGGAAGCTGCTTTCTATTTAACCAATGACATATATAACAAGAAATCAATATCCATTAATGCCAAACATAGTTATTATTCAACAATACTTCGCTCGGAAGCACTGAGTGTGTGACACTGAACAAGAATGTGATGATGGAAAACTGGAAGTCACAGAAAGGAAGATATTTTTAAAAAAATTTTGGAAGCAATAAAAGATGGAGAACAATACAGAAGACGCCACAATAATGAGCTGTACACACGTGTTGAGAAAATCACAGACGTAATTAGAAAAAGAAGAATTACTTTTTACGGACGTGTTCAAAGAATGAATCCTAACAGACTAACTGGGAAGCTTTTTAACTATTTAAAAAAAGCTCAAAATTCTAAATACGTGATTCAAAGGAACAGAAAAACATAAAAGAACTCCAGATTACTCAAGAAGACATTGAAGAATGCTCGCCACTCAAAATGTAATTAAGAAATGCCCAAGGTTTTTAGGAAACCCCAAGAAGACTGAAGGATTTTAGGTGCCATCTGGACTGACGAAAGGAGAGAGAAACATCAGTTAAGAACGAAGGAGGTGTGGTTGAGGTGGAAGAGAGAGGCGAAGCTGAGAGGAACCAGTTAATCCAAACATAGTCCAAAGTCGCTCATACTCAACGACAGTAATTAGTCACTGCTTCAACAAAATGTATTCTCACACATCGTTTACTCCACTCACAAAATAATATCACGAAATCCATCGACTATATTTTGATAAAACCTGGAATAGCCATAAAGCAGTAACCACCACCGCTGCTTCACGTGTAAATCTATAACAGACAATCTGAGTTCTCTCATTAGATCAGATACGAACATCTAGTCGGAAGAACTGGTAACTAGAAGCTACATAAATATATATATATATATTTTTTAGTGGAAACTCTATTTACATGATTTACATATTACATATAGTGAACACAAACAATGAAACGAAATCAAATATTATCGCGAGTAACCGAAAGTTGATTTCAAAATACCCACAGTCTAATTCAACACTGGTGTACAAAAGTCGTCGGATACAACTTTTTGTTTCCATTTTCAATATATTCGGTTCCAATTTGTAACAGTATTTGCTTAAAACAACAATATTGTTTTTACATTCAAGCCGTACCACTGAACACAACATTATAGGAATTATCTGTATTTCTGTGAGACGCAGTATCGTATACAAAACATACGAACAACTGGAAACACTTGACGCCGCCATTAGTGTGTAGTCTGATCCTAAGAAAACTGTCAACATCAACTGGAAACACACGAAGTATTTATAGAAACGTATGATACTTCTCGCCGAGTTATGGATACACATCGACTTAAGCTTCTTGAAGTGACTCTGCTTTGCTTCTAACACGTTTGATGTGCGGGTATGGACGGTCCAAGCAAATCTTGTGGCTTTGTTTTGGTCGATGCGTTCAACAGCAGAACGGAGGCAACATATTTTGAAGAATAAGCAGTAGATCACGTACAGGTAATCTAGCGTCAGTAGGACGGCGCAAATATGTAAGCAATACCTTATAAACACACCGTGAACGGAATGAAACTCAACGATTAGATTATCTGCGCTTGTGAGAGAAGACATGACGTTAAAATGGTTACATCCATAGTACGTGTACGCCGTTATTGACACAACTGCGTACAAAAGGCGTAAAAGTTGTTCCTTTGGATAATTTACTTTGGTATCATCAACACTTTTTAGGCATCTGTCTATGTAATCCAGGTTCTGAAAGATACTAATGTAAGCGTCGTGATGGATAACGTATTCATTCGATAATAGATAATAGTGATAAGGCTTATTGTATCTACCATAGTCGACGCCGAGTGTACGATACTAAGTTGGTGTAACGTGGCGATCCTTCTAAACAGGTATACAGAGCAGTAAAGGAAGTAAATCACAGATAGTGTTAAGCAGTAAGTTTGTGTTGTCTTTCTTAATCGTGTACTGCGGAAATCGACCGTGTAGAAGCCGCACAGCGTGGTGAATATTGTACTGATATCTTTTCAGAGTTATATTTGTTTCTGTCTGCTACAGTAATTGCCCCTTTATTTGAGCGATCAGTACGCGTTGTCTATATATTTTATTATTTTTGTTTTGTATATTTGGAATGTTGTTTATGTTAAACATATGTTCAGGAAAACTGTTTCTCAGGGTAGACAACTAATCTTTCTATTTATATTATTTAATCTTGGAAATAATTAATTACTTTCTTTAATCAGTATCAAATAACGTTAGTTCATAAATTTTGAAGAAATAACAATGGAATAATATATACCGTTTAAATGCGAATAGTTTGAATATTAGCTCTTCAAAACTGCAATGGGTTCAATTCTCTCTGATGTTTATCATCTTGAATATAATTTTAGGCTTCTTTACTTGCTCCTTCTCTTTGATCTTTATCAAATTAAATGTAGAGTTAGACTTTCTTCTTTGAGTATTAAAATTAGACTCCTTTAAATATAGATGTTTATCATATTCAATATAAAATTATACTCCTTTAGAGGCTCCCTCTTTTTGATCTGTGTTCTATAAAATATATATTCAGACTTCTTTTAAATATTGATGTTTATTATATTGAATACAAAATTATACTTCTTTAAATATTACAGGTTCTCTCTCTTTGATCTGTATGTGATTAAATATAACATTAGCCTATTTGATGTGGATCTTCATAAATATAAAATTAGACTTATTTACAGGATCTTTCTCTTTGATGTGTGTTCTATTAAATATAAATTTATAATAAACAAATTTTCTTACATTCAAAAACAATTCAATTATAACAATTTTGTAACGTTTATTTTTGAAAATATTTATAAAATTGTACAAGTAGTAAATAATAGCTAAAAATAATGTGTACTAGCAGTTATATTTGACAAAGAAGTATGTGAGGGTGTGTGAAGGGAAAGTTTGTAAGGCTGTCCTTTTGGCATTGTAACCTACAGACAGCTTTATGTGTTACGGCTGTAAAGTTAATTGTTTGACAAAAGAGTGACACTTACTAGATGTATGTGAGACGTTGTATTTCGCATCAGGCAGCTGCTCTGAGTGAAGAAAGGCATAACCCCCCATAAACCAATCTACCCTTTTTAAAAAAAAAAAACTTTGACACAGACTGAAAGCAAATAGTTTGTCAATTCGATACGGTACAACATTAGATGCCAGAACAATTGCAACGTAGAAATTTGACGAAAGTCGTGATTACAAAGGAAGATTCGTTCCAGACTCAAAACAAAGCCAGAGTGCAACTTGAAGATAAACAATGGTGCAGCAGATCGAACAATACCAGTATTGTATCTATGTCAAAGCGTAACAGAAATTGGACACTATGAGACGGCCACGAGAGACAAAGAAATGTCGCCTGATTTACAAGGGGAAAGTGAAACTCACGAATTCTGGAGTGCTTGAATGAGATTCCTAGTAAATAGAGAAAACGGCTGTAGGAACAATCAGGACGAATGGTAGTTCGACAAGAGAATCACGTGTAAAGCAGAGATACTCGAAAACCAATGACGAATATACAATTTGTCACACTGGCTAAAGAACCAATAAGAGTATCCAAGCAGATGGAAGATTCAGCAGAGGTAGGAGGGAGGAGAGTTTACTTGGTAGATCTCAGAACAGAAAAACAGCAGTCTAGTACTCATCTACAAAGTGATCACCACGAGTCATCTTAACTCGGTAACAATGTTTAGTCATCGATTCATTACATAAGCGTGAACAACTACAAGCGTTCGACACAATTTCAGAAGTGCGCATATCTAGAGTCTTGAGAACGGTTACTTCAGTGCGAACATTCAATTTCTCAAAGTGAACAATGAAGTGAATACGACAAATCGTACGAAACTCGTTGTTATAATTCTCACTAAATTCTAAACTCATAGCAAGAGAGTTGAACAGTTAATCGCGTTCGATAGACTATTAGTATAAAGTAATATCACGCGAAGTGAACATGTAAAACAGACTTTACAATTAATTAACTTCACAGTAATTTAAACAAAGTGTCGGAGAATACGGATACACAGTACAATACTAAGTGAAGAAAAATTCATTTAACAGACATTCTACAATTACAAATAATTCACAAGAAACTATAAACATTACAGCAGCTTTTATATAATACAGAACACATCAACAGAGAGACTCAGTGCATATTCTACAACAGAGACATTAGACATAAAATCAGCAATCTAAACAACTACTTTAAAAAACGTTATACATGAACTTTACCAACATCAATTAAGGACACTCATATTCAACACAATACGAGTGCCGTGAAAAGTGAACAGTTCGAGAATTCTTCAATAATTAAACAGTGATCGTGAGGTGCAGTGACCGCGAAGGGATACGTAATCTACAACGACTACGGAGACCAGCAACTACTAAACACTGAGGACCACATGATGTCACCGAGAGTATGAACTACGAATAATCAACGCTCTCAAACTAATGGTACTTTAGAGTTAAGTCAATAAACTCAATTCATTCAAGTCAAAGAACTCACACTAATAATTAATTAACCTTGAGAACTGCCTCTCAGTGTTCTGCATTCGACTGAAGCGAAATAAAACGTCAATTAGTAAATTCTTAAAAAAATCATATCTAAACAGTAATCTAAATTTGCCAAATACAATTGTAGATTATAATTTACAATTATAAGTGTTAGAAAATTATTAAATGTTAATTAATCGCGATTTCAGAGATACTCATTGTTAAGATAAGAGAAGTGATTCTACTTAAGGAAATATCCATACAGAGTGTTATATTTGTAATTTGCTACAACTTAATTAATTAAATAAGCATTAGACATAATATTGTTGTTGTGTGTTTGGCAAATGAATCCGTTATATCCACATCCTTGTAGATATGAGGTGGCGCCCTGGAAATTGAAACATTTTGGCAGTAAGTGATTTTTTAATTATTAATTTATTACTTGTTTAACCACCCCAAGTAAGAATTCTTTATAATTTACATTTACCATATTGATACTTCATTAAATTTGTCACATATTTTCATCATATTACTCGTAAAAACGTATATAATTTTACTAATTATTATTAAATACATTTATCTGATTTTTACTTTTTGCATTCTAATTTGTATCTATTATATTATAATCTTATTACCCTTTAGTTTTATTTTAATGTTTATTTTAATTTTATTATAATAATTGTTAACATATATTTTCTTCATGCTGTTCTATATCATACAGTTCCAATACTTGAGTTTACCTCTATGTTTATCATGAATAATTAATCAGTTGTTGTTTATAATTCTACCATATGTTCGAAATATTATTAAATTTATACCTTTGATTTTTCTGAAATTATTATTTTATTCTTATGTACTATTGTTCATTTTTACAGCACTACAATATTGATAACGGTAACATCCTTGTGTGCTTGTTTAGAGTGTTTCCCATCCTTGTATGGACGTGTTGCGACAGTACCGGCAATGAGGCTGCACGTTGTTGTACATGTAGGCTACACTGATCATTGTCAGTTGTTCATTCCTATAACCAATTTCTCTAGAACCTCCATTGGAATTAATTCTGATGGCAAAATAAAAAGACATTAATTTACCGAGTGTCGTACTTGCGATGTGATGTATGAAACGCATTAGACATAGAGCAAACCCTGTTAAAAGGTCATGTGTATTGATTGTCCTGTCAGAGCTTTGTTTGTTTGTACGTGCTTAGCTGTCAGACGTTTGTGCTACGCATATAGTAACAACTCACCAGCAGAATAGTTTTAACACCCTTTCATTTATGTGACGAAAGTAAACTTTTCTAGTTTTATTTGAACATCGTATTGCTATTAAAATTTATGAAGACATTGTTATATTCAGATAGTTACCGAGATAGTATCAGTTTGCCGTCAGACACAAAAAAAGATCGATTATTTATTAATTTACCGTTATTGATAGATTTGTAGCACAGTTGAGTCTTTTTAATTATTTGGGAAATGATATTGGATATGACAGGAATTATGATTTCATGTTAAATTAGGTAAGTTCCAGGCGATCTGTGGTATAATCAATCGTATTTTTTAGAATACAAAATTGTATGTACGTCAAAATACTAAATTAAAGTTCTGCAAAGTTATGGCAGTCCCTGTACTGTCCTATGGGTGTGATTATGGACAACAACCAAGAAACTATAGAGTAATGTACAGACCACAAAAATGGCGTTCTTAATAAGAGTTAGAAGGTGATCTAAACTTGACCGTGTAAAGAACGAGACCATAAGAGAGGAGTTACAGGTTTTAACTTGAATAACAAATTAAAGATTACAAATAACGGTGGTACAAACACTTAGGAAGAATGTCAGATTGTAGATTTGCCAAACAAGTCTGTAAACACAAACTTATAGGACGCAGGTGTGTAGGTAGACACAGGAAAAGATGGCTGGAGGATCTTTGAAATTTATTTATTGAATTTTATACAAAAACGCGAATACTCATGTCTTATAGGCCTACTTATTTCATCACGGATAATGCTGTTTTGCATAGCTGCGCACTTTACAGGGTTCATTTCTTACGTTGTTTGCTGTTTCTGATCCTCTGAGCTGTTTTGATCATATCTATCAGTTTTTCGTCACATTTATCAAACGTGTCTCTCATTGTATTCGGTTCTGTTTTCTTAGTTCCGTTGCTGCTTCTCTTCTTGCCTTACCAAACCATCTGAATTGGTAATAAGTGGTGGATAACTTGCATAAGTTAAAACCTTTAAGTCAGCAAGTAAAGGAACACGCCTAAAATTCTACAAGGTGATGGCTCTTCCCACACTTCTTTATAGGTCTGAGAATTGGACTTTAACGAAAGGCCAGGCCAGTCGCATCCATGCGGCTGAAATGAGATTTCTCAGGCACGTGGCAGGGTGTACTCTCCATGATCATACAACTGAATATTATAAGTATACTCGACAGGATCAGCTAGTATCAGTTAAATTGGTGAAAACATCTTTGACGAATGGATGACTACCTAAACAACTGTGGAACTATAAGCCGAGGGGACGGACAGGTGTGGGACGTCCGAGGAAGCGCTGGAGTTACCAGCTGTAATATTTGCTTATTTGAGACCGGCACTAACCATTCTTGGTTTAAACCTTGAGGATGATGATGATCTGAATTGAGTTTCTTGTGTTATAGTTACAGTCTGCGTATTTTCTTTTTAATCGTATTCTAACTGTGTCATTTTCTATACTGTACACGTTGTTTCCTTGTTTTCTCCATAGCCATTTCATTTCGGTTACTCCCGTTTTTACTTAAAATCACAAATTTATAATATAATATTTACATTTATATTTGAATTTAAACATATAAAAATTACTAAGCACTATTTGCAGTAGTGAATGGTAAACGGAATATAATTCAATTCTGTCTCTTAAATTGGATTTGAAACAAATATAGATCTGAAGTCCTTGGGTATACGTCACACACAACCGCTCATGAAAATAATTTTTAATTAAGTTATTGCCTTTGTCATTGTCTACATTTTTCCGATAAAATCTTGTTTATGTAAAATGTAAAACCACGAAGCCACGAGCCTTTGAAATGGAGACTAGCTAGTGTCTAGTTGTGTGAGGTGAGTTGTATGGTGACTAAGGACGCTACAGACTAATAACTTAAAGAGAAGTGACGGAGATGAACATATACATGTCTGGATGGACAGATTTCTTGAATGAAAAATTAAGCGCTCGTACGTTGCTTATGAACATTGCTCATGGGTTTTGTTCTTATAACCACCAAGCACAATTTTCTTTATCTGAACATCCATTTACCGAGCAATCTATTATCCAAACTCAATAAAAAGTACAATTATGTACTGTACTGTTCAGTAATGTATTGGACACGTGTAGGCGTATTGTTTGATATTTATTAAACATAAAAAATTGTATACTAAAAATTATTACAGTACTGTACAGCAATAAAAAAACGCTGTAACTATATAGTCTTACGCCCTATGAAGACGGCGAGAATGCTACTAATACAAAACCACGACGAGAGTAAAACGTTTTGACGCACTTGAGACTGTTCTAAAGTGGGCCGAAACAGAAGACGACATAAATTGTATTCAGATTATGAATGTTAAACGACTTCAGTCTTTAGCAGCGAGAAAACGGGGTATCGCTTTGAAGCAGACAGTGAAACTCTATACAGGTACTGTATGTTTTGTTTTGTTTTTAGTTTTTAATTAATTTTATAGTACATTGTTTGTCATTAAACTCTAATTTTGTTTAAACTAACTTTGTTTTTATAAACTACACTCAGTTTTAATTCAATAACTTTAGCCTTAGTAATACATTACAGTACAGTATACAGGTTGCTGTAATTATATAACAGTATGTTAGACATGATTCTATAATAAAAACCATTGTAATGGAAACCAAAACATGGTTGTGTACAGTGCCATAGTAGTACATGTAGATGGCGTGCGCAGGCAGCGACAGTGAATGGGCCTAGCACGGTGTTCCGTGGTGCCTAGCATCGAATTATACCGACGCAAGCACTCTCTTTTCATAGACTAGCAGCAGTCATGTTTGGGTTTCCCCGTGCGCATGTGTGTGAGTATGTAATTAAATAAATATACATACCGGGTGTCTCAAACTACCCTTGCACCACTCTTAAACCGATAAAATTTTTTTTTTTCAACAACATGTCACCCGAGGAGAAATTGAAATACGGATGCTGAAGCAGCAAGTAAAGGCTGGGCTCGACTGCCGTATGAGGTCCGAACATGTATGAGAATCTTTCATGAGCAAGCTGAACCGCTAGACGGCAGCAGCGTTAACTTAATCTCGCCGGCTATTAATATATCTATGTATATCTATGGTTGCGCACGCATCCTTATATATAGATATATTAATAGCTGGCGAGATTAAGTTAACACTGCTGCCGCCTAGCGGTTCAGCTTGCTCATGAAACATTCTCATATTGGGATTGAAAATGGATCGGTGGTGGGGGGCAGAGAAACGGAGGCAGAGAGAAATATATATAGCAAACCAATATATACATGTATATATATTGCGACAACACAAATTACTAAACTGTTGGCGCATAGGATATGATAGTATGTGTATTTCAAATTACAAGTCTATATTGGAGGGTTTAAGATTATTTATTGTACAAACACAAGTTATAGTTTATATGGTATATTTGAAATGTACAGAATGTAATGTTTGATATAGAGTCTTTCTTTTAAAGTGTTAAATAATGTTCATACGCAAGACGTGATACGTTACATAAGAAGACTCCCACGATGATGTTGTTGAAGAGAAGGGCCGGTCTTTGCGGTATAGATGGATCGTCAGGTGTGGCTTACAAATGACAGACGTTTCACCAGAAACGTTTACAGCTGGGCTGGCGTCCTGTAACAGCTTGGCTGATGTCCTGTAATAGCTGGGCTGGTCCTATAACAGCTGGGCTGATGTCCTATAACAGCTGGGCTGATGTCCTGTAACAGCTGGGCTGATGTCCTGTAACAGCTGGGCTGATGTCCTGTAACAGCTGGGCTGATGTCCTGTAACAGCTGGGCTGATGTCCTGCAATTCCCACGATGAATCCGACACTTCGCACACACAACGGTACTACGGATTTTATCACTCGCAAAACTTATATAGAGTTTAAGACCAAGTAATATCTCAGGTGACAGTGAGTTTAATCAATAACGGTATATTGAGCTTATACCTCTCCGGCTTCTTCAAGTGTTCTCGCGAATATCAAGGTCTACCGCGATCAGCAGACCACCCTATGAGGAAATCTTGCACTAGCACGGAAACGTCTTGATGGAACTATTGCGTAACAATTTATACTACTGTCACTGCGGAAAATCTCGCACAGTGAAACAGTTACACTCACTTCTTACACACGTAATACTACAATATTAATATCGTGCGTAAAGATATAAAATCAATTGTTATGCGTCACACGCGTTACTATCCCGAAAAGTCTTAACAGATCCTTGCAAGCGGTAAAGTCTTGTACAAGGATTGTATGTACCGTTCACGGTAGCAGCAGTGAAGAACTGCTTGTAAATTTTCGCACAATGCGTTAAAACACTGGTGTGTGCAGATGTACTACATACACAGTTCTGAGCCTTCTCGTTTCACTATCGACGAATAGTCTTTACAACACCTTGCAAGCGGTAGAATTCTTGTACAAGGAGTGCACGACCCGTTCGCGGTAGATGGCGTAGAAGAACTGCCTGTGTAACGACAGGCATAAGAAAATTTCCAACCACCAGTCAGCATTCTATTGGTGGATGGAAGTCACATGGTTAGTAAAAGTGACAATGCACTTTTCATGCATCAGAGTGCATTTACCTTGTAACAGCATGCATAGCGGTAATCAGACTACTCGTATCTCATGCATGCTGCCTACATATTAATAATATACATGAACGTAAACAATAGTCCGACAGGTATAGGGATTGTAGTGATACACACGTCTCAGTTCAGTTAATGGCCACACAACGATAATACTTCACGCGCCACCCGGGAAACGTTTACCACTCGCGCACGCGCGCACATTTCCACTAACACAGTACATGGATCACCATAAATAATAATGCACAGTCTTCTTTAAACTAAACCCTTAACCTTACTAAATACAATTGATAACAACCAAACTTAACCATCTACCAATATAATACGAGTGTCCATTGTCTGTGTAATATATGACTTGCCCCGCCTATCATGATCCTGTGATTCGTTGCAATATAGATATACTTTCAGATCAGCTGTTCTCTGTTTCTCACGGATTGCACATCTATACTCTCACACAATAGCGCGCTAACATAGTATTAGTGAGCGTGGTCTTAAATCGCGAGCGCTATCTGGAGTGAACTTTACAGAATACCTTCCACTAGCGTCACCTGGTGGACCATTAAACGAGCAAAAAAAATCCTTAGAACCGATCACTTGTATTCACTTCCGGCCAAAACCGGAAGTCAACTCACGGTGATATATAGCCTATGACACTTCTGGTGAAGTAAGGAATCCATCGACCCATCGAACATCAAAATCGGTAAAGCCGTTAAAAAGTTATAGTGGTACAAACATACATACATACATACATACCCTACCAATGAAAACATAACACTCCTTTTTATTTTTGGCAGTCGAGTAATAGATTTGTTCTTTTCAATAAACAGCCCCCGACTGCATTGAAAATTAAAATTGAAGAGCAAAATTTTATCAGCAATATTTTTTATAATTGTAGTCTTCATATGATGCATTGATATATAGTCAACATCGAAAAGTAATTTAAATCTAATAAAATTACTATGCGTTTAATCATTCATAACATTTTCGTTAAATCTGATCAGAGCTGAATTTCAATACCTTGTTTTTGGCTTTTTAAATCGACTTTATTTAGACTTTGTGATTTTTACTAAATATTATTTTTATTTAGTTTTTTTAATTTTTTTATCAATTTATTTTTTATTTATTCATTTATTTTTTTGGCAGTCGTGTTTTTTAATTTTTTAAATTATTTTTTTTATTTTATTCCTTTTGTGTTTAAAAAGAGTATAATGGGAATGTGCAGTGTGTGCGTGCGTATGTGTGAAGTGGAAAAAAATTTCATTTTTTACATAGTTTTATTTAGAAACTTTATTATGTACATAGTATAATTAGCGTATGAACTTATAAACTTATGAACTTTACTTTTTGTAAAGAGAAATACTGTTTTAAATTTACAATTTATTATCCAAAATATCGATTATCCGAACGGGCCATGGTCCCGAGAGGTTCGGATAATGGATGCTCTACTGTACCATGATTCTTTATGGCATGCATGTTTTCCAAAGCATACCGAATAGAACACTTTGATTATGTTGCTAAAATTAAAATCTTTCCATCAAACGATCAGCCACATTATTCAAACAAAAACAAATAACTTTTTTATAATACTTAATTCTATTTAATAATACATTGTTATTAAAATCCTGCTGTTTTCGAATCTTCTTCCTGTTCTCATTTTAACAATAATGTCTGTTGATTACAAGCGTATTACAAACAAATCATACAAAATAGCCCGTGATTGCTTTAATTAAACTAATTGCACATACACCGCTAATTGACTCCATTCATTGTGAAATCAATTCGAGTAATTCAATAGACTATCACGATGTGGAATTACGAGTTACATTCAAAGCGTGTCTAATGAAAATCTGTTCTTCCTTTCTGCAAAGTTGTGTTAGTATAATGATTAAACCTACACGTTAATTTGTCCCTGGCAAATTTATGTATACGTTATACTATTAAATTTCATGACAAAATCCAATCATACACAAACTAAACTAATCTACAAATTGTGAACAGTACTTTTGAATAAAAATTATTGAATTATGTAGGAGGACTTGCTCACCAACTCACAATACAATCACGGAACAGAAAGTAACAGTGTAACATTCTTTACATGTTTTAATATCAATTTTGTTTTTTGACGAAAAATTGTATAAATTTTTAGTTTATCATTAGCAAAGCTATTTCATCTTCACCATCTACTCATGACGTGGACGCCTGAACATATACAATGATTTATTTTTCCTCAGACACAATTAAAATTATATTCTGTTTTCTACGAAGAGATAAAATTTTCAGAAAAATTAATTATTGGCTACGATATGTACCTTAGAGTTTTCCTTATTTTATTTACAGAAAAACTTGGAAATCGAAATTTTATTTAATTTTCTTCTCTCATCGGTTGAGTATGTTATTATTAATTGTTTTTGCCCCTTCATCTCTTTTTACGTCCTTCACATTTTGGTTGATATTTGCTTTCACCGTTGTTTTCCCAGAAGTGTTTCATTTGGAAACTGAATGTTAATCTAATAATGTATTATAATATTACATGTCACATAAAATTTCTTGAACAAAGGAAAACATAGATGACTGGGGAGAGTAGATTTTGAAACCTATTTTTTGCATTCTATGTTTGTGTATAAATTTAAAATAAAAATGTAGAGTTAAAAATAAAAAACTATGCATTTGTATACTTTGGTTGCAAAGTTTTCATCGCTATGAATCAGATCAGCCAATATTTAATGTACGACAAACGCAGACGTCAGTTAAAACTTAAGCCACAAATATGTTTGTGCCTTTTGATTGACATATTTATTGTAGGGAAGAATACTCGCGTAGAAATAAATTAACCAAAGTTTTTACCGTGTTGTGTTACGTAGCTATTATAGTGTATGACGTAAATTGATAATTTTGAAACATTTTTTAAATTTGCACATAGCATTTTTGAGCGTTTGTGTAATCCTCGTGTGCGCCGCTACAGTCTGTAGAAACAAAATTTATCAAACTCTAAAAAAATTAAAATATTTGGTGAGTTTCTTAAGAAATTGTTTATTTATGAAGGAATTGGAAATCAATTATCTAATAATTTAAAATTAGCTGTACGTTTGTAAAATTTTAATCATCATCATCATCATCTGCAAAGATTAAACCAAGGATGGTTTGTTCCGGTCGCAGACTGGAGAGCGGAAAGTTAAGGAGTTGTATCATTCATTGTTGTGCGATTTCGTGTGAATTGATAATAGGAAAATATTGTGTGTGGTCTTGTGTTATTGGTGACTTGTATTTGTCTCAGTGCTGAGGTGTCGCTCAGTACTTGTATGTATATCCCGCCGAAATACCAGAATATTCCATACTACGTATTAACAACAATAAAGGGAAACATTAGAGCGTAATTCATTGCGGCCTTAACACAGTGCGCGTGGCCGCGCGACTTCTGGCGCAGTCTAGCTACTGCGTTGATAATCACGTACAGCCGGATTCCACTGGAACATTCGATAAATTTGTAGAACTTTCCGTATTACGTAACACTTTTCCTCGTTACGTAACAATATATTGTTTACATTCGTCTTCAATTACCTTATAGTACTATAGTAATTTTTAATGTGACGTCTCTTTACCTGTAAAATAACCCGTTCATTGCCAACATACCGTAAAGAAATGGATTTCTGACTCACGTATGCACAGTTACAGGGGCACAAGTTATGCACTAGTAAGCAGCAGTAGCCTGCATACGTCGACAGCTGATAATGTACCCGCTCAACCAATTATTACTGTTTATACCATACCATGACAGTCTGTTTTCATTGCGGTTACGACGAACTGTAATGTTCTACCAAAACGCGTACACCGTATGTCATGTGTAATGTCATAATTTCACATTTTTGTGGCATTGACTACGACACATGACACTTACACCAATGGTCAAATTGCAACAATATATCATTGTTACGGGTGCAATGCAGTATATTACAACACGACCAAATTTAATGTGTTTATTTATTGATGTGTGACTAATCTTTATGTAACATTACAACACATTGAATTCGTGTGTGTGCAAGAATGAAGGGTGTAATCATAATAATAATAACACTATTTGCTTGGTTTACAAATCATTTCAATTTTTATTAGCAATTTCTTATTTGTTTTGCGGTTTAAAACTCACTATTATTTTCACATAATTATTACGTGTAATTTGTAATCTCATATTACAAATTAATTTCTTATTTATTTTACAATTCCAAATGATTATTATCTTTACGTTCTTACTACGTATACGTAGTCTTATTTTACACACAAACATATAACCTTATATTCTAATACACTGTTATAAATTTTTATACTGCTCTCAGCTAGCTCAATTATATTATAGATTATCTAATCTTTCAATTATCTAACTATTTTTTTTCTCTTGTTATTACTAATTTCTCTTTCTTAATGCATAATGCTTAATGCCTTGCTTTCTATTAATTTCTCTAACAAGGTTGACATTTATTACTAACAATTATAGATTTTAAATTACAGTTACTGTTACTCTTATTGTTAAACAGTCTTTCATATTACCGTACTTAATGTACCAAAACATATTTACAACTATACAATCTCTTGACTCATATTGGACTTGAATTGTCTATTCTTTTTCTTTGATATTTAAAGTCTTTTGATTAGGTCTCGGTTTCTTATAAATGCATGGTTATTTGTCACCTTGTTATTTGTGTGGTACATCTGAAGCGTGTCCTCTTCGGTCCTGGATACGGATGCTCCTATCGTCCTGGAAGTCCTGGAGTCTGGTAGTCCTGCAGTCTTGTAGTCCTGGAATCTTGTAGTCCTTCGTCTACTGGAACCTCGTACTCTGGATCACTTGATTCTCGTACTCTGGTACACCTTCGTTCCTGGTCATGGCCTCCGGTCCCAACTGCTCACTCGAACGAATGTTCAGTCTTGAAGTCTCTGGCTTCTGCTTGTGATTGGTCTACTGTCGTTGTTGTTTCTTCCTAGATTCTTTGGCTCCCATGGTAATCAATCAAATATGGAAGTTCTAGTTGTTGGACACAGCCTCCAGCTGTTTTGATGATTTAACGAGAAACGAGTTGTCGTCCAGTAGAGCCTCCTGCCGCTTCGGTTGTTGAACACGGAAGAGAATGATGTTTGCGCGTCCCCTGTATTTATACCCAGGGCGCCAAACTCATGTCTCGACAATATTCTGCATGTCTGAGATTGTCAAGAGCGTCACTCTAACCCACGCTTTCTTGTTACACTTAATTTGCATGTCTTAGCGAATTGCGAAGTCTTTGTTAATTTGCATGTCTTAGCGAATTGCGAAGTCTTTGGGACATTACTCGATACTCACTCGGTCGGTAATTTATAGGTGTTCCTCATGCACAAACCGTTTTTTCTTTATTTTACTTAATATAATTACTATTGATTTTTAACTGCCTATCATTACACTTTTTATTCGTTTTGCACTATTTCTTATACACTTGTTCGAGTTATTTAAATACACATTTTGGTGTTTTCAGTTTTTCGGTACTATGCACCCAAGCATTATAATTAAATAAACGCACATATCGTTACTGAAAGGGTGGCGCTTTTCATGAATGAACAAGTCGCACACACACACACACACACACCCTTTATGTGTGTACACACACACACAAAGAGCAGCTGGCGTTTCTTTTACAATTTAGATTGCAGGCTGAATTATTATTATTACTAAAATGCATTATTTATTTCTTCTAATCACTTATTTAAATTACTTTGTGCAATGAACAGTACCCAACATATTTGTACTGTTGCAATATATTGTGAGATAACAATGAATTCTGTCTTCGGATATAAGCCCCGATATCTTAAATGGAATCTGTTATAATATAAAAATTAGAGCAATTTGTATAAAAAACTTTTTCTTTAGTTGTCTGAGACTGCTATTTGTTAGGACCAGGCTCGCGCTGGTCTGGGGCAAGCCCCTTTCATCTATATGGTAAGGAGTCGTACGGCAGTGCAGGCCGGCCGTTGAGGACGTGGAGGCCCATAGAAGGAAGAATAGTGCATGGAGGAGTATTTGTGTGTTCATGTAGTTGGTAGCCAGGTGTGTGAAGGGAGAGGGAGATGGAGGCGCCAATAATAAGTGTTTGTTTATGTTTTCAGGGAGGCCAAGACAGGGACGAGTAACGCAGGTCGCCAATGCTGGAGGGAGGCGTTAAGGTAGGCAGGGACACAGAATATAACAAACAAAACAAATATTGCTATAGATACTAGTTACTGAGTTGAAATATCCTTAAAAAAATCGGTATGGAGTTCCATACATGACTTCCATGTTGTAAGATTTATTTTTAAAATAATTTACTTGAATTCGGTTCCGTAATTTCTAAAACAAAATCGCCCACCCTCAAACTAATTTCACTATTTATAGATATTTTTGTTATTATGGGGTAGTCGTTTAATATAATGTTATTTTCAGTCACTTTATCCATAAAAATTAGGTAGGCTTACTTTATTCTTATAAAGAAACCGAACTACGCAGACAATCATCCCTCCTCCGAAGCGCTCCGGAGTCATTCATGGACCCTGAGCATCTTGCAGAGGGTTCATTCCCTAAAGACGCAAAGTCTGTCTATGAACCGTTCCTCTGTAAACAGGTGCAGTTACACTGCCCAGCGATCCACACGAAGCAAATCGCTATCCACGCTGGACACTTTTTCGGCTTCCACGCGTTGTGTTGGTGTGGGTTTCGGCACTTTCCAATTAAAAAGCGTGCAAATGTAAGAAAATAAACATGAGTGAGGCCAGAAATAACGCCAATTGTGTGTGTGTGTGTGTGTGTGTGTGTGTGTCCTCCCTTTTTACTGCGGTAATCATAATAATAAAATGGAAACGTAAACATTACATCATTGAGATATGCTTGCCTGCCACGAACGATACATTTTCTCTCATACATGATTTAAATTAAAATGAAAAAATATAGAATTTTGTTAAAGTGAAATGAAATGTTTCCATAGAAACTACGTCTTTGTTGTCAGTAACGTATTACACATATAAAACTTATAAAATTTACTTCCTCCATCATCAACTACCATTTTAATTTATAAAAAAAATTACCCCCTCACCCTTCAACTACCCTTTCATTTATAGATATTTCATCTACCTTTCTACAGCGGATTATTATGACTTTCTTTTCAGGATACTTTATTTATCAAAATTAAGCACTTTACTCTTGTTAAAACGTAAAACGTTGCAGGTAAACTACCCCTTTCCCTTAACCGATCTTCATCAAAACCAACAAGCCTTGAGTACTCTAGAATTCAGGACTGTATGCAGAAACGTATTTGAGTCTGTTTGTATTTGCGGCTGTTATCGTTTGCCATATAAAAAATTCTACACACAGACATTTTTCGAAAAAATGATTTTTCTTCATGTTTTGATGGTAGTACAATCAGAATCTAAATTAAATTAAAAAGTAATATAAAAAAAGAATGAATACTTGAATTGAATAAATAAACACTTGGTATAGTTTTAGAGATAATTTTTATTTTCCTGACAATCAATTCACCAGGTACAGAATACATATTGTTTTACTCGGACACTAAAGCGTATTGCATGGAGTGCTATACATATTGTTTTACTCGGACACTAAAGCGTATTGCATGGAGTGCTATACATATTTCATATACTGTATATTGATACGCCATTATAGAATATTCTACGTGTTTCTCGGCTATTCCAGTGGAAGCCGCCAATAATGTGTGTGTGCGTATATATTGCTGCTACTTTGAGATGAAGGACAATTTCGTGACACTTGTCACGCGTGCGTAGCCGAGACTAATTCTGATTTCACCAGGGCGCGCACACTGTGTTCAAGGCGGCAAGCAATTACGCTCTAGTGTTTTCAAGTAGCGTTATTGACGCGTAGTATGGAATATTCTGGAACACTTGTGCTATCTATTTAAACAACGACACCTGCGCTTAGCAGTCAGTTTAAGTGGCGATTTGTTCCAGTGCCGTTCGAAGTATTGTGCCGAAGTGTTATGGGTTTTATAATTGTGCGAGACTCTATTATTTGACATTATTATTGCGTGTGAATAATCTTTATTTGATTTGTTGTAAGAGATTGTCTTGTTGTTTACAAATTGTTTAATTGTGATAATTAAAGCTGGTGATTAGTGACTTAATCGGTGTCTTGTATTTTGTTTTCCACTGTACCACACTACGATCAAGGAGACCGTCGTAGCATATTTAGACTTACATTAGTTTAAGTGACAAGTAGTTGACTCGTTATTTTCTTCACACAAAAGTGTATTGTATACGATTCACAATTAGCCAGTAACGGTACCTTTTGTTAACAAAACTGGAACACACATCTTTTTCAAACCTCTTACGTGGGACTTTCCACGGGAACCTTGGTCATACACTTCCTCCAACCCTCCCACGCCTAACATACATCTCAAAATGTGTCAGTTCAAATATAACCAACGAAGCTCCCGTAACTGATGAAACGATTGTCAGGAAAATAAAAATTATCTTTAGACCTGTACCAAGTGGTTTTTTATTCAACTCAAGTATGAATAAAATGTTATTAATAAGATTCTGAGCGACCATTCGATCATTGTAACAAAAAAAAAAATTTCATTAGCACAAAGCGCACTAAAACCAGTTATATTTGCAAAGCTTGTTATAATTAAGTATTTACATGTTAGGTCGGATAAGGTTGGGAGCGGAACATATTTGGTTCTCGTTACCATTGGGAGAGCAGCTGGTGTGCTGACATCTTTGGAATAACACTGTTTACGTTTCAACTACCTACTCTACGCTTTCCTGCGTCGTATACCTTTTCCGTAGCGTCTAGAACGTCTTTTTTAAATAGATGAAATAAATTTAGTTACTATTGTGAATGAAAGTTAATTTTTGTACAAGCTACATGACTAAATGCACTTTAGTTGGGAATTTCTATGTGAGCAAAATCAAAAACTTTTTAACACGTAAGGCAGGACGCAGTGCTTAAACGTTATAAGTTAAAAGACATCGATACCCTTATATTCGGATTTTGGTACTTGGCATTTACTAACTACCAAATTATAAGTAACGAAAGGGCAGGAATGTCGTTTTCGAAATACATAGCTGGGTGTAGTTTAATCGATAGCAATACAAAATTTATGGAATGTGAATTAAGGGCCTTCAATCTAAACAAAGAATGTAGGTACACAAAACAAAGAAAGGACACAACACGAATGGAAGAACAAGACTAGGAATCAGAAATACTTCTAAAATATAAAAAAGCGCATGGACATAAAAATATTAACTGATTTTGAAAGTAGACAATTTCAGCAAGAAATGTGTTGAAAAAACGTAACGATTCTAATTCTGTATTGTTTATATTTTTTAAAAGCAAAGTTTATAATAATAATAATGGCTCCCATGTATACCACAGAAGTAGCTTAGGAGTAGGCAGGGTAGGCTCCTTAATGTGAGCCGTACGGCATACAAGGAAGGCAGTGTGGAAAGCACTACGCTTCAGCCGCCCATTATTATCCCCAGGATGTTATCCCAGGTACTCATTTTCAGCAGGCTGAGTCGACCAGGGGGCTGGAAAACGCACCTCGATTTTATGGTGCGGGCCCGGGCATAAAGCAACGTTTTCCTTCCATAAATTATATTTTAAGAATTAAATTGATGCACCGGTGGTTAGTAGGGGTATTATGAGAGTTCTAACGCGGAAGTGACGTCATCCCCCCCGCCCCCCGCCCACGCCCATTTTGGCGGGGAATTTGAAAATGGTGGTGGTGGGGGTGGTGTTGGGTGTTGACTTCCGGTGTGGGTGTAGAGGTGGGGGGTAGTGGTGGGGGTAATGGTGTGTTGTGGTTGGTCGTCGGCTGTGTGGTGGTGGTTGTTGTCGTCGTTGATTGGGCGGGTCGTCGTCCATGTTGGAAAATTGCGACGTTGTCGGTTGTTGCTGGAAAATTGCGGCGTTGTCGAGTTGTGCGGTGTGTTGTGGTTAATCGTCGGCACGGCGGCGGCCATATTGGAAAATCATCGACTGCATCGATGTGTGCTGGTTAAGCGTCGTCATGGCTTGGCCGCGGCTCGGCCATAGATTGGTCGCGGCCTCGGCGGCCATGTTGGAAAAATCGTCGTCAGCATGTGCTGGTTAAGCGTCGTCATGGCTTGGCCACGGCTTGGCCGCGGCTCGGCCGTAGATTGGTCGACGTGTGTCGTGTTTATATTTGAGTTGTCGGGTAAAGCGTCGTCATGGCTCGGGCGTAGATTGGTCGACGTGTGGGGTCGGCGGCCATGTTGGAAAAGCGTCGACTTTGAACCTCTGTGTCGTTCATCTCCTTTGAGGTTAGAGAAATAAATATATGTGTGCTGCGTCCCTCGACGCATAATTGAAAACCAAATTCACTTGTAAAATTTGTATATCGTGCATCCATCGGTTAAGCGTCGACCATGTTGTCGCACGTGTATAGGTTTGTAATTTCTTGTGTGTATAATTGAAATCACTTCACTTGTAAAAATTGTGTAACACATATCATGCATGGAAAAAGGATAGTTGAAAATAAATACTTAAGCATTGGAAAAAATGTACATGTATATTGTAAACAAAAAATACATAGAATAATATATACAACAAAATATATACATTACACACACACGCACACACACACATACAAATTTAAACGAATATATATATACAATAAATATATACAAATCAACAAATAAATACATTGCAAAAAAATATAATAATAAATGAATGAATTATTAAAAAATAATAAATAAATATATATACAATAATACTTGTTGTGCACAGCCATCTGTAACAGAAAAAATATAAACAATATTAGTGAAATATGGTTAAAACTATTAGGTTGGATTAAAATAACGTTTATGAGCACTGTAACATACCTTAAATATGCATACGTGCATAGAAGGTCCGCGTCGGCTTGCCGAATGCATATAGCCGACAATGCGGACATCTAGGTGGAGCCCCCTCCAACGCCACCGTCTGAAACCAGTTCAGGATACACCGATAGTGATAGGCGTGTCCACACGCCAAACCGAGGAGCCTCTGTCCGTCGTTGTAATCCTCCATACATATACTACACGAGGTATGGGGCACTATACCCTGGACAGGACAGAGTTCTCCTCGGTGCCAACACCATGTCGGTAAGTTCCTGCGCATAAGAAGCCTCATCGTCGTTGGCTCACTGTGTATCCTGGGTTCAACTGTTTCAAGAATGTCAAATAAGACCGGTGCTTCTTCTGGAGGGGGTCTTATACGGGGATCCCTCTGCAACTGCAGCGGCAGAAGGTGCATATGTTGAGGCTGTGGTTGCGGTTGCGGCTGCGGTTGCGGCTGAGGCTGCGGTTGAGGTTGTGGCTGAGGTTGCTGCTGAGGCTGCGGTTGTGGCTGCGGTTGCGGCTGAGGCTGCGGGTGAGGTTGTGGTTGAGGCTGTGGTTGAGGCGGCGATGGTGACTGTGGATGCTGCGGCTGAGGCTGTGGTTGAGGCGGTGGTGGTGACTGCGGTGGTGTAAGTGGCAGCGATGATCTAGACTGTACCGGTTGAGGCACCGACTGTGGTTGCGGCTGAATGTCACTGTGGACAAAAAAAATTAGACATAAAAATCATGTACGGTCGTGAAATAAAAGAAAGTATGTTCGCATAAGAAGAAGACTTACATAGTTACATCGATAACCGGCAGCGATGACTCGTAATCTTCATCGCTATCGTCTTCTGTATCATCGTTGTAATCCATTGAATCATCATCGTTCAACACCACCGTTGAGATATCACTGTTGTTACCGTCGCACTCCATGATGTTTTCATTATTGCTGAAAAAAAAGTACAAATTTAAAACCAGATGTAAACGCAATAGTAAAAGTGAATGTTAATGAAAACGGACGTACCGACTCGTGCCGGGTTGTGGAGATGGGGTCCGGGGCCGCAGCAGGTAGACCCCTCTCTGCACAGGATCTAGTCCTTCAGCATCGCTGAAAAGAAAAGAATAAATTGAACACCAGATGTAAAAGTGATAGTACAAGAGATTTGTAATGACAACGAACGTACCGACTCGTGCTGGGTTGTGGAACTGCAGCAGCAGATGGTTCGCCAGCATCACTGAAAAAAAAATTATAAATTGAACACCAGAGGTAAACGCAATAGTACAAGAGATTGTTATTGAAAACGGACTTACCGAGTTAGACGTGCGAGCTCCATTATAGCACAGTGTAACCGCTGCGTAATATGCGGAGATATGGGGGGACCCGTAGCAGCAGCGGGTGGAGGTGGACCATCAGCATCACTGAAAAAAAAGTATAAATTGAACACAGGAGGTAAACGCAATAATACAAGTGAATGTTAATGAAAACGGACTTACCGACTCGAGCTGAGTTGTGGAGAAATGCTCCCCAGCAATGCACGACGTAACCGTTGTGAACTATACGTAGCAGCAGCAGGTGGAGGTGGTCCATCAGCATCACTGAAAAAAAAGTATAAATTGAACACAGGAGGTAAACGCAATAATACAAGAGAATGTTAATGAAAAAGGACTTACCGACTCGAGCTGAGTTGTGGAGAAATGCTCCCCAGCAATGCACGACGTAACCGTTGTGAACTATAAAAAAAAACAGTAAGTCAGCCGAATGGAATATTCTGTTTGTACACATTAAATAAAGAAAAAATATATTGTATTTACCGTCGTACTCGTTGCTCCTCCGGCAGTCGTTTATCCACTTTGTTATTGTTGTTGTTGTTCATTTTGTAAAACGTAATGAAAATTGTAAAATAATAATTAGGTAAAGAACATAATGAAGTGTGTGTGTGTGTGTGTAATGCTGAACATCAACGTAAGTACTTACATGCAAGATGTGAAACAAACTGTATCGACAAAACAAGAGACTTATATATATATGGATATTCTCGACGGGAGTCTGCTACAGACAGAGTCCCCCCACCCTCACACACGCTGCGAGGTCAGACAACATCTTGTTTAAAATTAAACGCATATTCCCCCTCCCTCGCAAAGCTCTCGTCGATTACATCACCAAAGACTGGCGTCCTGTTTCACAAGGTTAAACAAATTTATGTACACATGAATAAGACCCCCTACCATCACAACGTTCACACGTGTACATAGCGTGTGAATGTCTCAGCGGGAATCGATTACATCCTGTATCACAAATTAACTGTCGCCGTCTAGTCGCCTACCCCCCTACCCCAGTGATGCTTTATCGAATATAGTACTTTTTATACATGAAATACGAGTTTATTCTTACCGTTATTTACTGGTCCGTGTACCTCTGTCTCTTCGTGTTAGGACCAGCAGCGTCGTCGGATAGCGCACGTTTACGCGTTCTGAAGTGTCCGTACGCGAGTGTAGTTACACCGTCGTCCAGTACGTACCTCTTATCGTCATAAGGTGACAGGGAAAGCTTTGTTACACGTTGCGTGTACAGCTTATGACGATCGCTTCGTATACACTCGGCAGAGGTGAAAACCGTACGACTGTCGAAAAGACACTCGCTGTACAATCGATGTCGTAACCTTTTTTTTATTGCTGTCCTTGGTACACCTTTCGCCACCTTTTTGTCGGTGCGGTCGGACAACAGGAGCGAGTAACATTTTGCTCTGAGTCCGACGAATTCCCTGATGGGTTTCCCATTGGTCTTATCCTTGAACTTCCCCACGACTTTTTTGTTGTCGTCGCAATGACAAGGATGATCCGTGGGATAGTCCGACGTGTCGAAAAGGTGGAGATCCTCTTTCATATCCGTGTACACGTCGTCAGTCTGTATGCTGTAAAGCAAACTGTCCGTGTCAGTCATTAGTAATGTCAATCGTTGACCGTACTTGGCGACAGCGTACCGATAATGAAAATCGTACATTATCAATTTGCTGACATCGAGTACTGTGAAGCCGACGTACACCGGACGGCAAAGGAATATCGTTCTGTTTCGTAAGGCCAGTCCGACCAAGTCATCGGTGTAGCGGATCATACGCTTTAGCCGTGGATTGGAAACCAGTTTCTGCAGCCGTCGTTCGTTAGAGACTAGTTGGAAGTCAATTCGTTTCCTCACATTCTCCAGCGATTTGCCATAGACGGCGTTGACCATCAGTTTGAAAAAATCCTTTTCAAAACTGTTGGTGGCTGCTGCTCTCTTTTGCGTGTTGAAATCGATAAACGGTTTCAACCACGCTCTCTGTTTAAAACTCAACACCCTATGGATCGCTTTCAATTCTAAACCAAGACTCAGATAAAACTTTAAATTTCGAAAATGGAGAACGTATTTTTGCTTGTCGTCCAAAGTTGTCAGCAACTTGGGAACGGACGACGAAGGCGTTTCCGATCCTCTATACCCTTTTGTATAGTGTAGTCGCGTGTGCAGTCGTCGAGAGTACGGTGAAAGTATGTCGGGATTGACGCAGGAACGGACGGGGGCCAGCGGATAATCGGAGTGAAGGTCATGAAGTTTAGATGGATAGTGTAGGTCGACCTCAAGTATGTAGCCCATGTCACTGTCATCACTCAGAGTACGTACGTCTAGTGAGTCGATCTCGTTACGATTGAGCCATCTAAAGTCGCCGTAAGGGAGCGGCTGTGACATGGCTGCACCGTAAAGGTTGTTGCAGTCGGTGTACAATATGAAAGAGGTCGGCTTTGAAGCATCATACTGATCAGCGATTAGCGGGTTGTTGGCCTTGGCATAGCGGTTGGGTACCATGCTAACGCCACCGCGAATGGATGATTCGATAAAAAGATGCTGATCTATATCCTTCAACAGTTCCAGTCGCACACCGGTCATCTTTAACATCGCGTGCCAAGCAACGCCGGGAAGCGAGTAAAGATGAGCCGGATCAATCTGGTAGTACCGTATGGCCATCTCACGAAACGCCTCGAAGACGTCAGCCAGCAGCAGTACATCTGTTTTAAGATAAAGATCGTGATAATCGCCCAGCGTGCGGATTCCGAAAGTCTGCCACACATTCTGTGCATGTGCGTAATCTTCGTCCAACACGGGCGTTTCACTCAGCCTATTGAAAAAGTGTTCGCGTGCGGGCAGACGTGTTTCGTCGAACTTATCGCTACCCGTCATGTAATCGTAAGGGTACACCCCCTTACGTAAGAGTAGCTCGAAGTGTTCTTCGAAACATTGCTTTGTTAAAGCGAAATCCGCACCGCTCGCGCGCAAGTTTCCAACAAGTGTATCCAAGGACGTGTTCAAAAATTGTAACGTGTCTACGAAACGCAGGGCACCCAACGTGACTGATACGAAGCGTTCACTAGTGGTAGCGATACAAGTGAGAGTTTCATCATCGTATTTACCCAACCCTTGTATCAAGTGATGTGCGTCGTAACCTCGTAAGTTATGGAAAAAGACGGGAATATGTTGGGCAGTCTTGCAGTTGAGGTTACATACGTTGTGAGCTGCGCCAAGGTATCGTCCATTCAGATGACAATGGTTGCGCACCTTGTCGTCATCGGTCAGTGGTTTTTCACAGAGATGGCATACGACGGCATTCGTGAAAGATAATATGGCACTATCACTCATAGTCATGGGGACATTGGTACGCATGATCGTGTACAGTTCATGCTCTTCAACGATTAGTCTATCGAGAAAGGTTTCTATCACGTTCTCACCGCGATAAACGACCTGAGGTTTGAAAATATTGCGTTCGTGGTCGACTATGAGGTATGAGAAACCTGAAGGAAGATGTAACGACTCCGTTGTGGTGGACGATGTGTGCGGAGGAGCGTCGCAACGATGACAAGGCACAATGAACGATTCAAAGTCTGCATATATAGCGAAAGGGACTTTTTGACAGTAAGTGTAATTTCTGAAGTACATAACCTTCTCCTTCTCTTTCGTTGGTAAACGAATTCTCTGTTCGCCGTACGGTGAACAATGGGGGACGTGTTCGGTAAGGAGTCGTTCTTCACAGAACCTGTGCAAGCAGTAATTACAATAGAAAGAACGGCCGTTGTGTTTGGTTAGTGAAGAGAATAAGCGACTTGTATTTTTTATTAAACAGTAATGTTTTCGATCGACAGTGGTAAGAAGTAATAGATTAACGTGATGTTGTCTGCCGTTGGAAGGTGTTATTCTTAACGGGTAAATTTCATCTTCTTCGTAACCGAAAACATTTATGGAAACGTCAGTATTGTCTCGTTCAAACTTCACAATGTCGCATAGACGGGTGGGATAAGTTATACCAGAAGTGATGATACTGTGGAAATGTGATTTGTATTTGGATACACGCTCGCTGTCTCTGTGTTGTGGAAACAGTGCGGCCAACACCGACCATACGAAACACATTTGATCGCCTGTATTGTTCACGTTGATGATGGATTTAGTACGAGACAATTCAGGGGGTGTACGGATGAAACTGGAGGCGGCCAGTGGTTGGTACCGTGAGAGAACGAGTTCTAAGGAGATGATGTGGTCCAACGCCCAACCGCTACCCTCGCGTGTGAATTTATAAATTGACTCGATGATTTTGTCGTAAGAAGCTTCTAAACGATTGGGCAATACGTCTTGGTCACCGATCAGCGTCGTATGACATCGTCCGTGAAAATAGGCTTCAGTCGTCACTTCTTCGTCCTCGTCAGTGTCAGCGTTTGCGATGTACTTGACAAATCTCGCTTTAACCGTTATATGCCACTTTATACTAAGCAAACGTCTCAGTTCGTTTAGAATGTCCGTACATAACGTATCGTGCATTTCATCAATAAAGGTTATGACATCGTTGACACATTCTTCGTCCTCCGTAACCGGTGTGTAAACGTACGACACCAACGCGCCACGCAACGAATGTTTACATTCAACAGAAAAAGACTGCATTGTTGGCACTATAACAACAAGAACGTGAAACGTGAAACTACAATTACTTGCACGCTTGAGCAACAATGGAAGACTGACGTGAATTTGGAAAATAATCGATGCTTTATATGCGCTATGCGAAAGTTAGCCTGCACTAGACTCGAGGTAACTACGAAATGAACGCCTGCAGCGATCCCCTCTCCGCTTACACTACCGGCTGCGCACGCAGCTATCCGCTCCCCTCCACTATGGTTTCCGTCGACAACGATCCTCCCCCTCCCACTAACGGTTGCGCGCGCAGCTATCTCCGAGGAGGTTAAATGTATTGTAGTAAACGAGCATTCTCGCTTCAAATATGGACGTGTGCACATATTCTTTTGCACACCGATTAAGCAGCTTTTACAACATCCGTCGTCGAGGCAATATAAAATTTTACGTTCGGAAATATCCGAATGCGAATGTAAAATTATTTGATCTGGCCAAAGCCGGGTTTATTTACGAAGGCGACGCCGATGTTGTGAGATGCTGTGTATGTAAAGTACGAATTATGGATTGGACGGTGGGTGATGATCCCGTCCAAATCCATAAGGCGTCAATGCCTACATGTGATTTCGTCCGCGAGCACTTGTAGAAGTCGACGCACGCAAAAAACGGCTCTTTTCAGAGCCGGCATAAACTCACATAACATACCCGTTTGGGTAGTAGTAGTACTATGTGTTAGTACTAGTAGTACTATGTGTAATACTACTACTACTACCGAATGAGTGTAATCAGTTCAAAGTCTGAGCGATGGTGCCCATGATAAAAAAAATAAAAATAAAAAAAAATTCCTCAAATATTATACGTATACACTTTAAATATCGTGTCGATGTCGAAACGGTATCACTTGCATCACGAATCGATGACACGATGGACGTCTATCGATACGACGATGGGAAACATTTCGCGATAACAAAACCGTTACGAAGCGCGATACGGTCCAACTTATGTTTCGTGTATTTTGTTAAGAGAAAACGATTTTGCGGCAACTACTGTACACGTTACAAATTCGGTGTTGACAGATATCACGGACGTTGTTGGCGTCACATAAAAAAACGTAGCGGTGATCTGCCACCAATCGTGCTGTTGATGATAGTCACCGATCGTATACACAACAAATCACGTTGGCTTAAATTTATCGAAGAGTGCGAACGAAACAACGTACCGATAGAACTCGTGGTTTACGAAAAGAATATGTTCAAGTGTACTGTACGTCACGGATGGAATTTTCTTTCACGTTTCCGTCCGATTCCCGAACTGTATCACGCCGTTCAACGCGTGCACGGCTTACACGATTCTCACGGACAGATGAACTACGCGACTGTGTACACCGACATGCTCGTCTACGGAAGTTCGATACCGCACGCTTCTTGTTGCATCGTCCTTACGGAGCGCACTATTCCGATACGTACACCGATTGAAATATACAGAAACGCGGTGGCGATAGCGCCAAAGTGCGCACTGGATCCCAGCTACAACGTAAGTTTTGACGTGCACTGTCCACCGTCCTCATTACCGACACTATCGAGAGGTAAACAGTTTACGTTGGTGAACAACAAGGCGCAGGGATTGTTTTCGGTACCCTTTCTGAAGGAGGCGTTGCCTACACTCCGCGAGAATTGCGAATACTTTGGTCTACACTATTCGCACGAACAAGGGTACACGGTGAAAGACCGACGTTTGTACGAACAGTGGCAGCAGTGCACGGGCGCTATGGCGGACGAATTTTGGTTGTTGAACTCGTATCTGATACACCTGCACATGAAGTCGGGAAGTCAGCGTCCGATCGCTGAACTCAAAGCTAAACACATGTGCGAGCGCCTACCTGCGGACGATAACGTCATAGTCGCGGAAATGCATGAGTACCGCGACAACGTTATTCGTAGCGTCATGTTCAAGGACATGAATTCTGTCAAGACTGTAAGAGCGTTGGACACGAAACAACACACGCTCATGAGATATTACAGTGGTATGAGCCTCGTGCGTAATGGTTGCATGAAAATCAGTTTAGCACACGTTTTAACGTACTTGCGCAATCGCAAGAAGAACGCGCTGTTCTTCCGTTCAGTCGAAATGATATAACTGGTTGTGGAGCGATGACATCGTGACAGTCTCGTGATGGAAGGCGCACGTACCAGAACGAGAGTTACGTTCAGCACTGAGCCAACGGTTTACTACGTTCCAGCATATTGCGAATCACGGTTCGCACGACGTGAGAATGAAACGGCAGGTGAAGAACATACAGCAGAGCGTTCGCAAGACTATCGCGATGGAGTTGCACAGACCGGTAAGAAGGAATTTTCCGAGACGTGCAGTCGAGTTGAAGGGACTTCACGACTTGTACCAAGCGGACCTGGTAGAGATGATACCGCACGCGAAGGTGAACAAGGGATTCAAGTACCTCATGACGATGATTAACGCGTTTAGCAAGTACGCGTACGCCGTTCCGTTGAAAACGAAGACTGGTGTAGAGGTCGCACGAGCTCTGGAACCGATTCTGCGTGCTAATAAAATGAAATATCTGCAGACGGACAACAGGAAAGAGTACTACAACAACACCGTACAAACGTTGCTGAGCAGATACGGTGTCGCACTCTACTCCACGTATAGTGAGAAAAAGGCGTCCATTGTGGAACGCTTCAACCGTACGTTGAAAACGCACATGTATCGTGCGTTCAGCGAACAAGGTCATTACCGTTGGTTGGATTTGTTACCGGAACTGGTCAGGTCGTACAACGACAGTGTGCACAGAACGATCGGAATGAAACCGCGTCAGGTGAACGAATCCAACGAACGTACGGTGCTGCAACGGATTCGTGTGAAAACAGCGAGGAGCATTGACTATAAACGACCAAAGCTCAAAGTAGGCGATCGTGTGCGTATAAGCAAACACAAAATGACTTTCGCCAAAGGATACACCCCCAATTGGACAAACGAGATATTCCTCGTTCACGCGGTACGTACCGGCAGCGTACCCGTCACTTATTCGCTAAAGGATCATACGGGAGAAGTGTTAAAAGGTGGTTTTTACGAACACGAAATCAGTAAATCGGACGTCGGTGACGTGTACTTGGTAGAAAAGATCGTGCAACGTAAAGGCGATCGCGTGAAAGTCAGGTGGTTAGGATTCGATGGTAAACACGATTCGTGGATAGACAAGAAGAACTTGCTATAACAACGAATCGATTCGTGGAAATAGAATCAGTATGCGTTGGTGCGTTACGATGTCAACATGCGCGCTGTGTACAGTGTGAAAGACGTTGTGTCGCATCCCGGCTACAACGAGTACGTCGTGAACACGCCCGCTGACTACGTCGAACGCATGCGCAGGATCTTAACGGTACACGAGTATTGGCAGAGGGTTAGCAATCGTGTGTCGAGGTTCAGACTCAGCGAAATAGTACCTAGTGGCACTGGACTCGATCACTACAAAGAATGTGTTTGGTCGAATCCAAACTGTGAAACGGGTCCGGACACTTGTGTGTGCAGTTACATATCCGTCGATTGTACCAACATAGTACGACTATTAAATAGACTGTTGACAGAACGACAACATGAAAATATTGCAACAAGCGCACAGACTAAAAATAAAGGACGTGGACTATTCGAAATTGTGTGGCGATGGTGGTGGCGGTGGTTGTGGCAGAAAAAATCGTAAACATGGGCGTCTTCTGCCTGATACCGTACGTTCGATCATCTGCGGACCTTCAGCATGCGGAAGACTAATGTCATGTTCAATCTGTTGTTCGATGTGAACGGGTTGAGATTCGCGAACCTATACGTGTTTTCTAAATCATTGTTTCAACCCAAATATCGGATGCTGGAGACCCTGATGACACGACTTTCTGACGAAGGAATGGGTTATCACGCGTTCAACGATAACGATGAGGTACCACCTCCCGACGAGGTCGATCCCAATTCTATTATGGTGTTCGACGATGTGTCTTGCGAAAGGCAACATAACATACGCAAGTATTTTGCTATGGGACGACACAGCGGTGTGGACGCGTTTTACCTGTGTCAGACGTACAGTCAAGTGCCGAAACAGTTGGTTCGCGATAACGCCAACCTAATAGTGTTGTTCAAACAGGACGATCTCAACTTGAAGCACGCGTACAACGATCACGTCAACACGGACATGAAATACGAGACGTTTAAGAACGTGTGCACCGAAGCGTGGAAAGATCGATACGGCTTTCTCGTCGTGGACAAGGATTCTTCTATCGATGGCGGCAGGTACAGAGCCGGTTTCGACCGTTTCATAGTCATTGATTAAAATTCCCGGACCGTTCGCAAGTAACAGCTGTTCACTGTGCGTAAATACACATGTTCCGGTGTCAGCGACGTTAGTCGACGCACCGTCGTATATCGAGATGGACGAAAAGAAGAAACGACTAGCCCGTGATATCGACACGATCAGCGATGACATACGGAAGAAATACCGTGCGTTAAAACATGGGATCCGTGAAGAGGAAGCAACGTTATCCAAAAGTTACAAACCGATTCTGGAACCGTTACAAAGTATTTCGCAAGCGTTGGTTGAAAAAAAACGAAAAACAACAAATGAAAAGCCAACGAAAAAGATGAAACGTGAGGAGGATGTGGACGAGGAGGAGGAGGAGGAGGATTCTAGTAGTAAGATCGACGTGGGAACACCGATGCGGACACCGCGTTTCCTGAAAACGACTACGTTAGCCGAAACATCGGACGATGACGACGAGACCGATCCTAGTCTCAACATCGAAAAAATGTTAGCCACACCGGAAGGAAGGCGCGAAGCGCGTAAATATCTGCTGACCCAATACGACAGCGATTCGTTAGCGAACAAGTACATGCGTATGATCGTATCTTCTGAACGTGATCGACTGATGGACTATACTTACGGTGTAAGACATGCGAACGGAAAATGGATGATCGGTGACTCGCTGTTTGAAATCGAAAAGGACGATACGATCCTCATCGACGGTAAAAGGCGATACAAAGGTACACCGGGTCTATACGAACTCGTGTTCATGAAACACCCTAACGAAAAAGTTTACAACGAAGCGGATCTAAAGGCGTACAAAGATATATTACGCACCACGAACGCGCACAAGCATTTTTATTTAGCGAGCGCACAGGTGAACGCGAACAGATGTGTAAAGTATAAACGGGTAATATCACAACTGTTCCCACCGAAACGTACGGGACACGGGCATAATACCGACCGAACGTATATGGTGGCATCGAGAAAAAAAGACAAAATCGATTACGTGCATTGGGACGATCCGAACGAACTGGTGGACAGATTGCGACTGTTGATGGCGTCACAGCGCGCCGGAAACGGTGGGCACACGAACGAAATCGTTTCCATAGTAGAAGAACTACGTGAAGCCGACATCATCGTATAAATATGACCGCTATACGACAACATCCGTCAGTGTCGAGACACACAATGTACACCACGCTAGTGTTTATTATTGCGCTCGTCCTCGCTAACGCGAACGATATAGATTTCGCTTTAGATTACTTGGTGCGATACGGATACGTGCCCGATGATAGTTTACGACTCACAGACAACACCACTATCGATGTGGACGCCTACCTTCGGACGTTTCAAGTGAATTACAATTTAACCGTAAATGGAGAATTAAACAACGAAACGATTAATCTGATGCGAGCGCGGAGATGTGGTAACGAAGATTTCGTGACGTACACCTTACGAACGCCGTGGACCAAGAGACGACTGTCTTGGCGGTTCTTTCACGGTACCGCCAGCGCTATAGAAGCGTCACGACAAGCGTTCGCTGTATGGTGGAAACATTCGAATCTGGAATTCGACTATCGACCCAACGACGTAAACGCTGACATAGTCATCGCTATGAAATATTTTAAACACAGGTGTCTGACCTCCAGGTGTTCGATCTGCGGGTACGATTTGGACGGACGAGGAGGTATACTCGCTCACGCTTACTACCCTCCCGATTTACCGTATAACACTACCGAGATACATATGGACTACTACGAATCGTGGAATTATACGAACGCAACCGAAATACCGGACGATCAGACCAGTTTTCTTCAGGTGCTAACGCACGAAATCGGACACGCGTTAGGACTGTCTCATTCCCTCGAGAGAGATTCAATCATGTACCCTTTCTACGTGCCGCGGTCGGACGGTCCGTTCGACCTTAGAGACGACGATATAAGAGGTATTCAACGCTTGTACGGGAAGCCGCTGCCACCGCCAGCTACGACGACGACGACGACGACGACGACGACGACGACGACGCCGACGACGAACGATACCCTCCGGACGACGGCGGATTTATGTCGGCTAAAGAACGTTAATCAATTTTTAATAATTAACAGACACATGTATATAGTGCGCGATAACTTTTTGTGGACACTGGATCTCGAGTCGAAGCGTCCGAGCGGGAGTCCGCTTCTGTTGACGGATTGGTTGACGTTCTTACCGTCGACGTTCACCAACGTTTCGGCGATGTACCAGAGACCACGCACCGAAGAAGTGGTGCTCTTCATAGATAACTACGTATACATGTTCGATATACACAGTCTGCAGTCGGTGAACGGGTATCCGCGTCCGATCACGACGCTCGGCGTTCGCACGATGATGAAAATAAACGCGGTGATACATACCTACACAGGTCGAACCCTTCTGTTGTACAACGATATGTATTACGGTGAGATAGACGAGTGCACGTTCACGATCAAGAAACACGGATACGTTAAAGATCGTTTTGTCGGCTTGCCAGAAGCCGTTGATAGCGCGTTCCGATACATCGATGGAAAGATTTATTTCTTCAAAGACGGGCGCGTATACGTGTACGATGAATTTCTAAATACAATTGTAAAAGGAAAACATACCGATGGACTCTCCGTTGTCGGAATAAAATGCATAGACAGTACAATCGTATCAAAACTAATCGATTTATTACGCAAGTACGTATAAATGCCGTGCACAGCGTACGACGTGCATCATTCACGAGATGAGTGTTGACAAGTTCGGCAGACACCAGAGCGCAGTCAGAGCGCGAAGGGAGACGCGACGCAGTCTGCGGGAGGATATCGGTATCGCGATGACCGAGGACGGGCACTTCGACGTAGCGGGGAAAAAAATACACAACTTGGGCGAACCGGACGACGGTAACGACGCCGTTTCACTGCGGTTCATGCGCGAACACTGTCTGTTAGCCGATCCGCCGACGACACAAGGAATAGACGTGAAAGGTCGTAAGCTCGTCAACGTCGCCGCTCCCGTCGATCTCGGGGACGCTGTCAACAAGCAGTATGTAGATTACTCGTGCTTGCGTTTTACACAGCTGGGACCGAACAAGAAGAACGGAGCCGTCGTCGACGCGCGAGACCATCGCATACAGTCTCTGAGGGAACCGATTCGTGCGAGAGACGCTGCGACCAAAGTATACGTGGACTCGAATATCATACCGAAGGATACGAACTCTAACCTAATGGTCGGCAACGTGCGGATAACACAGTTAGCGCCGCCCGTCAACAACAAGGACGCAGTGAACTTGGAATTTTTGAACCGACACACGATCACCGTGGTAAACGACACTTATTTCAACGCACAAGGAAAGACTATTCTGAACGTCGCTGACGGTGGTGCACGGCCCACGGACGCAGTGAACGCACGTCAATTGGAGGAAACGAGGCAGTACGCTAAGTGCGAAATGTACAAACTCGCAAAAGTGTTCCAACGTCGTTGGGAGAAAGTGGTATCGTATATCTATAAATTGCATACGCACGCAGCGCGTACTTCACTCGGTGCCGGAGAGGCAGAGTTACTACTTACGAGCAAGGCGGAGACGAACGAGTTGATTAGTGATCTGGACAAATCCAAGGACGAGCACGATTGGAGATCCCTTTATCGTCAGCAGTCGAAAAAGTAGACATGTATGAACTACGTAGTCGCGTTGATAAAAAAAGGGGGCGTGGTCTCATAGGAAAAATAGTTAAAAGCGCGGTACCGTTCGTCGCGAAGTCAGTACCTACGCTGATCAATCGAGCGGTGGACGTATTACCGGTGGAACTACATCTGCCCGGCTACAGGTTCTGCGGACCCGGAACGAAACTAGAGGAAAGATTAGCACGAGGTGATCGAGGAATCAACGAGTTGGACGAAGCCTGTCGCGAACACGATATCGCTTACAGCAAGTACAAGGACAACGAACGAAGACGTGTAGCGGATCGTGTGCTAGCCGGCAAGGCGTGGGAACGAGTGAAAGCTTTGAATTCAGGCATCCGCGAAAGAGCGTACGCGGCGGCCGTAGCAGCAGCGATGAAGGCGAAATCCGCTTTAGGCAGCGGGCTATGCTGCAGTGGCGGTGGTGTGCGTAAACGTCGACGTCGCACCAGACGAGGCAAGTCGGTTCGACGCACGATAATCAGGAAGAGGAGGAGAGCAACGGGGTCGGGACGACGACGAAGACGGACCGGTGGTAAAAAGGCTTCAGGACTCTACCTTCGTCCGTACCGAAAAAACTAATCAAAATACCCGTGCGTCCGTTGTCCGATCGAGATCTGTACGAGTACACGAAACGATTGCGTGTACCTTATTTCAGAGGCGTGTACATGCGCGACGCACTTCCTAGTACATCACCGTGGGAGAACGAAAGCGCGATCGTGAATCTGGACGACGCTACCGGACCGGGCACGCACTGGGTATGCTATAAGAAGCGAGGCGACAGAGTCATGTACTTTGACGGATTCGGCAATCTGCGCCCTCCTGTCGAGCTAATACGGTACTTTGGATCGAACGTGACCGACGTTCGTTACAATTACACACGGAAACAACCGTCGGACACAGTCGTCTGCGGACATTTATGTTTGGAGTTTTTGACATCGAACGATCAGTAAACTACAAGATGTCTTCGCTTACGGTCACCGTCACGGGAACGGATCCGAGCGCACTGGTTTGTGACTTTTTTCCGCCGCTTGAACTGACAGATGGTGAATGGTACGCGGGGCTACTGGATTTTACCACGTACAACTCTATACCGAACGTGGAAAGCGGAAGAAACAACGTCTTTCCCGTACTAAAAGGACCACGTAAAACGTTAGAACTTGTCAAAATACCGACTGGTGTGTACGAAATCAGTGATATCGAAACGTACCTGAAGAAAGCGCTATTAGACTCGAAATTTGCTCTACGACCCAACAATAACACACTGAAATGCGAACTTTATTGTTCATACGAGATCGATTTCGGGAGTACGGAACACACAATCGGTACCATGTTGGGTTTTTCCAAGAAACGCAAGTTAGAAGCGTATATATTACACACGTCGGACGCGCCTGTAAACATTAACAAAGTGAACGTTTTGGAGATAAGGTGTAACGCTGTACAAGGTTCGTACAAAACGGGACGAAACGAGCATATACTGCACTCGTTCTATCCGACGGTCGAGCCAGGATTCAAGATAGTCGAAACGCCCAGAAACGTCATTTATTTTCCACTTAACGTACTACAATTGCGTAACGTTACAGTGTCCGTACACGATCAGGACGGTGATATCGTTAATTTTCAAGGCGAAGTCATCACCGCGCGTATACATCTGAAACGTGCGTAGTAATCATGGGATTTTATTTCACCGATACCCCGGTGATGAAGAGCGGCGGTGGCGACGGTGGTTCGCACCGCAAGATAAAAGAGGACGACACTTTCGGTAAAGGTATCAGTAGACGTTCGTCGTTGACACGGTTAACAGCAACTAACAGGCGCTACCTGATTTCACTAGGATTCAAAATCAAGAAAAACAAGTAACATGATGGACAGCGGTGTCGTCTTATCGGTCGAACGCCGACCATTTTTTGAAGACAACATCACACATTACGAATATCATCCGCACGCACCGTACGCGTCGGCGTCACGATACGGAAATAATGATGAGATACGCATACCTATCCTGCAACAGGAAGTCTTCACTTTACCGATGGAAAGTTTCCTGTACGTTGAAGGCAAGTTGAACAAAAAGACCGCCAGCACCGATACCGTGAACGTGAAAATGGTCAACAACGCGATAGCGTTTCTCTTCGAAGAAATCCGTTACGAACTGGCTGGTGTGGAAGTGGATCGTACCAAGAGCGTCGGCATCACGTCCACTATTAAAACCGTGCTATCTGCCGGCAAGCAGGACATTGTTTCGATGCAAAACGCCGGTTGGGTTGCTCCTACAGCTAACGAGCTAACGCCGACCGGCAAAAACGGTGAATTCAACTTTTGCATACCGTTGAGGATGCTGATGGGATTCGCTGAGGATTTTACACACGTAATATTAAACATGAAACAGGAACTGATACTGTTGCGCACTTCCACCGACGTTAACGCTCTTTTCTCGTCCACGGATGCGCCCGCTAACGCTGATATAGAACTGACCAAAATATCTTGGATGATTCCGTTCGTGTACGTGAACAACGAAGTGCGGATACGACTGTTGGAAATCATACGCAAGGACCTACCGCTATTCTTACCGTTTCGCAGTTGGGAACTGCACGAGTACCCGGCATTACCGACGACCGACAGACAAACTTGGACGGTGAAAACAACGACACAACTGGAGAAACCACGGTACGTGATACTCACCTTCCAGACAGCCAGAAAGAACAATCTGAAGAAACACGCAGGTGAATTCGATCACTGCAAGGTGACCAACGCGAGACTCTTTCTGAACGACAAATACTATCCGTACGATAACCTGAACCTGGATATCGATAACGGACGTTACGCATTGCTTTACGACATGTATACACGATTTCAAAAATCGTACTACCATAGAATTCAACCCAACGTACTTCTAACACCGACTGAGTTCATAACGAAAGCACCGCTATTCGTCTTCGATTGTAGCAGACAGGACGAGTCGCTCAAGTCTTCACCAGTCGACGTCAGATTGGAATTCGAGTCATCGGACAATTTCCCCGCTCAGACCGCGGCCTACTGCTTGATACTGCACGATTCGCTCAACGTGTACACTCCGTTATCCAACACGGCGCGCAGGCACAATTAAACGATTACTGTATATTATTGTTTTTGCTGTAAATAGAATTTTGCTTTTTAGTATGTTATGTATGCATTACATGTATGTGATTTTTTTTATTAAAAAAATGTAATAAATTTTCATGTATTTTTATTTTCTTAATACCCGTAACCTTGGAGGGGGAAACGTCTTATTATTATCCCCTCCCTCTATTCTTCACTCAGTGTTTCGTCGTCACAAGTCGCAAGAGGACGCACAAGATGCTTTCAAACGATCGCGAGGATGACGATAACAATCCCAACAACCGCTATTTCAGACAGTGCGGTGAACCGACAACAATGATCAAGTCCTTATCACCGGACGATAAAGAAGTGCAAGTCGCCTTAATTCAAAAAATCATATCCCCGTACCCGCGTTACAGAAGCTTTGAAAACCGTTTAAAGAGTTTTAAAGAATGGCCTATATCGTTGACGATAACACCTAAAGAAATAGCAGAAGCAGGTTTCTTTTACAGCGGATGCAACGATAGAGTGATTTGTTTTTGCTGTGGAGGCGGTTTAAACAAATGGGAACGTGGAGAAAATGCTTGGACAGAACACGCGCGTCATTTCCCTGTGTGCTCTTACGTAATGTTAGCGAAAGATAAAAAATTTATCATCAAGGCACTGGGCATCGTTACCGAACCGGTAGCAGTGGCAGCAACGGCAGCAGAGAACGAACAACACACCGACACGTTCAAAGAGAATATAAAAAAGGAAGAAGGGGGCTCGAATCGTGATACATTGTGCAAAGTTTGTTACGCGCAAAATCTTGAAGTTGTACTTATTCCCTGTCGACATTTTGTCACATGTGTGAATTGCACCATCACCCTAAATACGTGTCCCTTATGTAGAACCGCAAACACCGCTTACATGAGAGCGTATATCTAGTTCGTTTTCACGCTTTAATTTCATCGCATAGTGACTACAGCGTTTGACAGAAGTGTTTATACCCCCTCCACTAATCTCGCATACCTCAGTGTTTGAACAGTACGCGTTGAGGACGGACGCATGGAGCTGTTAACTCCGTACGAGTACAGGCGTTGCAGCGACTTAAAGCACGCAGTACTGTACCCTATAGAAATTTTTGTATACGACGTTTTGACACAGAAATTTGTTGCAGTAATACGTGACGAGCAGGTAAGGTACAAAGTAAACGTACCGAAAAAATTCTTTACGAACGTCTCACGACATACAACTTGTCTGTTCCGCAAGACGGACGGATCAGCAGCGTTCCTAGTGTCACCGAACACGTTGTTTGTAACGAAAAAAGGATGAGCAACGACAAGCTAGCAGTCATACTTGACTTTCACTGTTTCATCGACAACGATGGTAACGAACTCGTAAAGGAACTAGCCATTATGGACGTCACCGCATTTGCCAGCAGGCATTGGATATTTGTACCTCCAGAGGGCACAATCGTTTCGAATCACAAACACATGAGGACAAACCGATGGTTAACGGACTATTATCATGGTCTAGAGTGGACGGACGGGGACACATCGTACGATCATCTTGTGCCGATATTAGTAAAATATACGTTTCCTTTTAACTATGTTTTCGTAAAAGGATTGCAAAAAAAAAGATTTCTGGAGAAGCGTATTGTACATTACAATATTATAAATTTAGAAGATTTCGGTTGTCCCAAACTCGAACAATTACATTCAATACATGGAACAGCCTGTCTCACGCACCACTTATTTCCGGAAATATGCACAAATCATAGAGTACACGCTTTACGCGAGTGGGTTGTATCGGATTTTAGAATAATCAATATGTTTCTGGTAAATTACTAATTGGATACATTGTTGTTTAGCGCTAACGTAATAATATCAACCGTCGCCTACCCCCCTCCTCCCCCTCTGTGGAATTAGATTACAACACCCTGTCTAGACATATAAAAAAAATTAGTGCCACCGACATGTTCGAACACGCATAAAAAAAATAATTATTAACGTCGTCGACTTGTTCCCGCACGCTCGAGTGGAGTCGATGACATCACCCTGTCTAGACGTATAAAAAAAATAACCAGGTCGGCTCCCCCCACCAACCCGCTGAACATGGCGTGGGAAAGCAGCTGCATCCTATTTCGCAGGGTTAATAATAACCGCAACGAGTGGTCCCCCCCTCCCCTGCGCTGGCCGGTTCCCCCCCTACTCAACAGTCACCATTCTTATACCGGTACGAACAAGCGTTATTAATTCAGACCTTGACAGACGTGTGAGCGGAAAACAGGTTCTTCATTTGGAAAAAAAAATGACTTCATTCGTTGCTAAGTTCGCGGCCATCAGCGCTATTGAATATAAAAAAATTAAAGATCTAGTAATGGGAGTAAAATACCCAATAGAAGAACTGCAAAACACAGAAGGAAAATACGGGAATGCCGTAATTGCCACTATCCAGGATTACAGGGAGAGTAGATTGAAATATCGCGTTTATCTGCCGAAAAGATACGCGGGCGTCTTCGATGACGACGAATTAAAAAATTTAACGCCATATTCACTACATCTCATATACCGTGGAGAAAAAGACAGGGCTTACGTGGTGGACATTTTAGACTAAGACCCAATGGACTGAACATTTATATTTGTATTTCATAATGTATTATTTACTGTTTAATTTATAACGCTTAGACGTATTTCATGTTTTAATTATAAACAATTGTCATTACAATTCATTGTGTGTGTGTGTGTGTGTGCGCGCGAGCGCGCACCATTTTAACTTCAAAATATAACGTGCTTACATTTATTTCAACTGTTTTAAATTTGCACAATTGTCATTGTATGTACGTTTACATATCATGTATTTCATTTGTTTTAATTATACGCAATTGTGAGCGCGTTTACATATTGTATTTTAAATTGAAATATTATTGCTAAGTTCGTGGCCATTAACGCTATAGAATACAAAAAAATTATTGGAGGTAATGGAAATAGAAAAAAAAATAGAAACAAAAATATACACTAGTAATGGAGGTAAAATATGAGCAATGCTGTAATTGCCACTATCCAGGGACATTAGATTGAAATATCACGTTTAATAACAAATATATTATTGTATTTCATAATGTATGTGTATGGATTATTTTCCATGTAACGCTTAGGCGTATTTCATTTGTTTTAATTATAAGCAATCGTCATTACAATTCATTGTGTGCGCTTGTGCGTGTGTATACATATTATGTATTAACTTTTAGCTTACATATATTTCAATTGTTTTAAATGTACACAATTGTCATTGTATGTGTGTACGTTTACATATGTATTTTAATTTGTAATTACATGCAATTGTATTTAAATCATAATATAGTGTGTTTACATATATTTATTTTTTTTTTTATAGTTCACAACGGTTACGTCGTGCATTGCTGGGGAGCATTTCTCCACAACTCAGCTCGAGTCGGTAAGTCCTTTTTCATTAACATTCTCTTGTATTATTGCGTTTACCTCCTGTGTTCAATTTATACTTTTTTTTCAGTGATGCTGATGGACCACCGCCACCGGCTGCTGCAACGTATAGTTCACAACGGTTACGTCGTGCATTGCTGGGGAGCATTTCTCCACAACTCAGCTCGAGTCGGTAAGTCCGTTTTCATTAACATTCACTTGTATTATTGCGTTTACCTCCTGTGTTCAATTTATACTTTTTTTTCAGTGATGCTGATGGTCCACCTCCACCCGCTGCTGCTACGGGTCCCCCCATATCTCCGCATATTACGCAGCGGTTACACTGTGCTATAATGGAGCTCGCACGTCTAACTCGGTAAGTCCGTTTTCAATAACAATCTCTTGTACTATTGCGTTTACCTCAGTTGTTCAATTTATAATTTTTTTTTCAGTGATGCTGGCGAACCATCTGCTGCTGCAGTTACACAACCCAGCACGAGTCGGTACGTTCGTTGTCATTACAAATCTCTTGTACTATCACTTCTACATCTGGTGTTCAATTTATTCTTTTCTTTTCAGCGATGCTGAAGGACTAGATCCTGTGCAGAGAGGGGTCTACCTGCTGCGGCCCCGGACCCCATCTCCACAACCCGGCACGAGTCGGTACGTCCGTTTTCATTAACATTCACTTTTACTATTGCGTTTACATCTGGTTTTAAATTTGTACTTTTTTTTCAGCAATAATGAAAACATCATGGAGTGCGACGGTAACAACAGTGATATCTCAACGGTGGTGTTGAACGATGATGATTCAATGGATTACAACGATGATACAGAAGACGATAGCGATGAAGATTACGAGTCATCGCTGCCGGTTATCGATGTAACTATGTAAGTCTTCTTCTTATGCGAACATACTTTCTTTTATTTCACGACCGTACATGATTTTTATGTCTAATTTTTTTTGTCCACAGTGACATTCAGCCGCAACCACAGTCGGTGCCTCAACCGGTACAGTCTAGATCATCGCTGCCACTTACACCACCGCAGTCACCACCACCGCCTCAACCACAGCCTCAGCCGCAGCATCCACAGTCACCATCGCCGCCTCAACCACAGCCTCAACCACAACCTCACCCGCAGCATCAGCCGCAACCGCAGCCACAACCGCAGCCTCAGCAGCAACCTCAGCCACAACCTCAACCGCAGCCTCAGCCGCAACCGCAACCACAGCCTCAACATATGCACCTTCTGCCGCTGCAGTTGCAGAGGGATCCCCGTATAAGACCCCCTCCAGAAGAAGCACCGGTCTTATTTGACATTCTTGAAACAGTTGAACCCAGGATACACAGTGAGCCAACGACGATGAGGCTTCTTATGCGCAGGAACTTACCGACATGGTGTTGGCACCGAGGAGAACTCTGTCCTGTCCAGGGTATAGTGCCCCATACCTCGTGTAGTATATGTATGGAGGATTACAACGACGGACAGAGGCTCCTCGGTTTGGCGTGTGGACACGCCTATCACTATCGGTGTATCCTGAACTGGTTTCAGACGGTGGCGTTGGAGGGGGCTCCACCTAGATGTCCGCATTGTCGGCTATATGCATTCGGCAAGCCGACGCGGACCTTCTATGCACGTATGCATATTTAAGGTATGTTACAGTGCTCATAAACGTTATTTTAATCCAACCTAATAGTTTTAACCATATTTCACTAATATTGTTTATATTTTTTCTGTTACAGATGGCTGTGCACAACAAGTATTATTGTATATATATTTATTTATTATTTTTTAATAATTCATTCATTTATTATTATATTTTTTTGCAATGTATTTATTTGTTGATTTGTATATATTTATTGTATATATATATTCGTTTAAATTTGTATGTGTGTATGTGTGTGTGTGTGTGTAATGTATATATTTTGTTGTATATATTATTCTATGTATTTTTTGTTTACAATATACATGTACATTTTTTCCAATGCTTAAGTATTTATTTTCAACTATCCTTTTTCCATGCATGATATGTGTCACACAATTTTTACAAGTGAAGTGATTTCAATTATACACACAAGAAATTACAAACCTATACACGTGCGACAACATGGTCGACGCTTAACCGATGGATGCACGATATACAAATTTTACAAGTGAATTTGGTTTTCAATTATGCGTCGAGGGACGCAGCACACATATATTTATTTCTCTAACCTCAAAGGAGATGAACGACACAGAGGTTCAAAGTCGACGCTTTTCCAACATGGCCGCCGACCCCACACGTCGACCAATCTACGCCCGAGCCATGACGACGCTTTACCCGACAACTCAAATATAAACACGACACACGTCGACCAATCTACGGCCGAGCCGCGGTCAAGCCGTGGCCAAGCCATGACGACGCTTAACCAGCACATGCTGACGACGATTTTTCCAACATGGCCGCCGAGGCCGCGACCAATCTATGGCCGAGCCGCGGCCAAGCCATGACGACGCTTAACCAGCACACATCGATGCAGTCGATGATTTTCCAATATGGCCGCCGCCGTGCCGACGATTAACCACAACACACCGCACAACTCGACAACGCCGCAATTTTCCAGCAACAACCGACAACGTCGCAATTTTCCAACATGGACGACGACCCGCCCAATCAACGACGACAACAACCACCACCACACAGCCGACGACCAACCACAACACACCATTACCCCCACCACTACCCCCCACCTCTACACCCACACCGGAAGTCAACACCCAACACCACCCCCACCACCACCATTTTCAAATTTCCCGCCAAAATGGGCGTGGGCGGGGGGCGGGGCGGGGGGATGACGTCACTTCCGCGTTAGAACTCTCATAATACCCCTACTGTGTTTGAATAGCTAGATTCGTTTATACAATTTAAAATCTTTAATATTAATCTATTAGGTTAGGAAACGTAACCAAGCTTAAACATTGTTGAAAAATAAAATTCGGGCTTCTGGACCGTGGACTACTAAAGTTATTGTCCTGATAGCTGTTATTCTCAGACGTTTCAGCGTCATCTCTGGAGGCAATCTTCAGTGATAAACGGTTTTATCACAACTGAGACGGTGTTTGTCAGTAAACACAGTACTGTCGCAAACAATGTCTGATGAAAACCGTGTCAGTTGTGTTAAAACCGTTTATCACTGAACAGAGCATCCGAAGGTAAGTCCGAAACGTCCGAGAACAACATCTTTCAGAATGCTTGCGTAGACCACGGCCCGGTTGCCCGGATTTTATTTACAACAATGATGACGCGTCGAAACTGCAAATCCATAGAATCGGAAAGTGTAGGAAGAATTCAAATATTTGGGAAGCATTATTTCAGAAGATGGAACAACAAAGAGTGACATCGAAAATAAGATACAACATGAAAAAAAGGCTATTCGTATGCTAAACTCGTTACTTTGGTTGAACAAAATAAAACTTCAAACTAAACTGACAATCTACACAACTATTGTGGAGCCCATTTTAACTTATGTCTGCGAATGCTGGCAACTTTCAGATTAAGAGGAAAAGATGATAGAAACTGTGGAAATGGAGTACTTAAGAAGAGCGTGTAATATTTCTAGTATGCAACATGTTAGAAACGAAGATATGAGAAGGAAAACAGGGCGCATATTCACAACAGCAGAAAGAACAGAATCCAGACAGTTGCTATGGTATGGTCACGTAAAGAGGATGGAGGAGAAGCGATGGCCAAAGAAAGCATTGACGTACACACCACAACACGTGAGAACACAAGGAAGACTGGCAACACAATGGAGAGCAGGAATTGGGAAAACCATGAGAGATCGAGCTATTGAAGATGATGACTGGAAGAATAGGGAGAAATGGCGATTGAAATGCGAGCTGCGGCATAGACTGTAGGCCCCCCGCTAATAATAATAATAATAATAATCATAATAATGATGTTGACGCGTACGTTGAGAGCCTCAGAAATTGGTCAAGTTTTATAAACAATTTAGTTTTCTTATAATTTACTGCTGAACTAGTTGTGACCTTATAAAATAATGGAGAAACAGAAGCAAGAGTACTGATTGGCACATGTATAACCAAATAGCAGAGTAAACGGTATTTAATTGTTATTGAGAAACGGGCAGTGTGAGATTCACGCATAATACTTTTCTGACCAATACGATCTAATAGAATCGAAAGTGATTTTATACACACACAGACACACACCCTCGTTTGTGTATAGTTTCAAGTTGATATCGAGTTTCGGTCTAATAAAAACTGCATTTTTATTACACCGAAACTCGATATCAACTTGAAACCACAATTGCCACGGGTGATAATTAATATTTATCCTTATTATTTTTAATATCAAATATTATAATTAATAGTAACAAAACTTCTTGTACAGGAATATACTTTTCTATTATTTTGTGAAATAGCTTACAATGTTTTAATAGTATTCAACCATCATCAACATTGAAAAAAACTATTGAAATTCACAAAATAATAAAAACTATAGTCTTGTAGAAAAGTTTTGTTATTATTGTTAATAATATTAAAAAATATATACAAGAAAAAACTGAGCATATATGAATATATATATTATATTTAATTTTTATAATGAATTTACCTCAAGATATTTCTTTCCTTGTTAGGAACATGTTTCGAAAACACAGGGGTTCTCGAAACGTGTTCCTAACAAGGAAAGAAATATCTTGAGGTAAATTCATTATAAAAATTAAATATAATATATACATCAATTATATTTGATTTACAGGAAACGGACTGTAGCAAAAAGTGTTTGAATATATATATTGCGACAACACTGAATACTGATTGTTACAAGTTTTAAGAATGTTTTAATATTGTTTTAAACAGTTTATGACTCTCAAGGTGTAACGTGGGTATTAATGAAAAGCGGTGTATAGGCACACACCTTCCGGCTTGTCTTCAAGTGTCCTCGCGTCAACAGTTCCACCGCGGTCGGTAGAACTCCCTATGAGGAAATGATGAACTAACACGGATACTAAAAATTCACAATTATACTAAGAAATCTGAATTACTTGGATCTGTAGAGTAGCTCACACAGAGGTCCAAGTTTTGAGTACACCCTTCGCACGGTTTACGTGTTCACGCAAGAGAAACTTCTTGAACGCGAACCGCACGTTCACTAGACGAATGCTTAAGATGAACTGACTTTGATCTGCACATGGCAACAGACAATTTTCAATGAATACTGCGTTCTAATAGGCCAATGACCAGTCACATGATGTTATGCACACGGCCCGAATATTTCTTCATGCAACATTTTGCATGTAATTGGCATAAGTCTGCATAGATAATTATCAGAGATTTTATTACTTCACGCTTGAGTGAGGTTCATATAAAGATTTCATATACCAAAAATTTACATTTAACAGTTATTTGAAGATCATAGAATATAGGGAAATTGTAGCTAATATTATATTTTATGTCTTGTTCAAGTCTCATGTCAATCGGATACTGATAGCGGACACTATAGAAAAACGTTAATAACTCGCGCACCCGCGCACATTTTCACCAACACATTACATAGAAAAATAACAAATAAAATGTTTAAGAGTTTGACCTATTCTCATTCCTTATCGGTAATACAATGCAAAAACTATAACTAAAAAACCAATTTGAATAAAAGACAAATTTAAACAGGAGAATGTCCGTCATCCATGCATAATACATAGGTCATTGCTTATCATGATCCTGTGTTCTATCGCAGGATTAACCCCCACCACGTGAAAAAAAAATTTCAACTTCTATAAAATATATTTTTTTTTAATATAATAATACAATATCCAAATCCTAATAATAAAACATTAACCTAATAATTCAAAGCCAAACTAAATAAACAACTTCTAATTCTCGCCTTCCATACTGTCATCTTGACAGATAAACATAAACACATACACGTGGTTGGCGTTTACAATCCAAACAGATAAGCAAACACTTCTGACGTCATTCACTATCGCTATTGTATACATCCGTTCATTCACAGACTTATCCAACATGAGCATGTATTCTTACTACGACATTTTACATTGATGTAACACATTCATACACCCTATATCCTGGTATATTCCCTTAATGATCTTTAACATAATATTTCCTTAGTGATGAAGCGTGAAATTTGCCAATCATACGGTTTGTATTGGGGTTAGTTAGGATGAACGTATTTTTCCCCATCTGTTCGGATAGCACGTAAGGACCATTATAGAGCCTAAAAAACTTAGCTGCCGTGTTGTCTTCCCTACGTCCCACATTCAAGGCACGCAAGAGTACCTTTTCGCCAGATTTAAAACTTGATTCTATGCTCAGCATTAAATTGTTCTGTACGCTTTTCTGCACATCTTTTAATGCGGCGTGTGGCTTCTATTTTTTTATTTCATTGGGTATTGGAACATTCTGAGTCGCTATTCGTTTGATGTATCCTTCCCAGATACGTCCTGGCATTTTTCCGGTCTGAAGCTCACTAGTGGTATATCCTGTTGTTGTATTGTAATTTCCATTTATGGACGTCTCAAAAAACTCGAGGTGTTCCGGCCACTTACTCTGATTCACATTACAATACGTGCGGAATAATCTCCCTAATTCCTTATTGACCCTTTCATAGAGATTGCCTTGCGGTCTTCGGATCGCTGTCAGGACTGTCTGGACATCATGTTTAGCCAATTCAGAATGCCACTTTGTATTTGTAAATTGCTTGCCTTGGTCGGACAAGATTTTTTTTATTGGACCATATTTCGGGATGTATTTATTTAGGATTACATTCACCAGTGCTGTAGTTGTCGGTCTCTCAATGGCGTATAAACTAACGTGTTTAGTAAAAGCATCAGTACAAACCACAAGATTTTTCATACCTCGGAATGCCTTCGGGAGTGGGCCTAAAAAGTCAATACAAACAAGGTCATTTTTGTTTTTGGCAACAATGTTGCCCATTTCTACTTGAGTATGCTGGTTCGGGTACTTAGCGGTTTGACAGATGTGACATGTGCGTAAGATGGCCTTCACTTTCCTGGCCATATTTAACCATACGAAATTCTCACGCATAGCCATGTAACATTTATACGCACCGGCATGTGCCAAGCTTTCGTGGCATATACACGTCAAATCCTCGACGAGGGCATCGGGTACCATTATTTTCCATTCCCCATTGACGATTTTGTATAATACATCTTGGTGGATTTTATATTTGGGGTTTTCATGCACCCGAATCTCGTCGCTAATCCTTTTTAACTTGCAGTTATTCTGCTGTTCAGAACTTATGTTTTTTAAACGGGTTTTTAAATCGTCGTGGAGCTTATATCTTATGGCAAGAATTTGATCCTCATTATCTGTAGCCACATGCCTTTCTTCAATCAGGTGGATACCTGCTAAGTGTGTCAGCTGTTTTATTTTCACTGGCTTTGCAGTACTTGATTGTAAAATCGTATTCTTGGATTGCCATAATCCATCTAGATACACGTGCATTTGCGAGTTTACAACGCAACATAAATGATAAAGCCTGGTTGTCTGACAGAATTTCAAAATGCTGGCCTACAAGGTAATATCTAAATTTGCTAAGACAATATACTATCGCTAAGATCTCCTTTTCTGAAGTAAAATAGTTTCTTTCCGCCCCTTTCAACGACCTACTTATGTGCGCGATGACTTTTTTCAGGATCAGTAGTTATCCCATCCGCTGAAATTATATGCCCAAGGAACTTTATCCGTGATTTACCAAATTCACATTTCTCTAAGTTAAGGGCTAGGTTGGCATCCCTTAATTTGCGGAAGACGATCTCAAGATGTTGGAGATGCTCCTCAAACGATCTGGATATTATAAGGATGTCATCGACAAATACACTGACGAAATCTTCCACTTCGTGACCTAACGCAAGTTCCAGGCACCTAACCATTGCGGCTAAACTGGTTACCAATCCAAATCGAACTACCTTAAATTGGTAGCACTTGTTCTTGTATAGAAATGCAGTGTATTTGCGGGATTCCTTAGCTAAAGGTATCTGCCAAAACCCACTTTTCAGGTCGAGGCGGGACATATACTTTACCCCTTGGCACTTGACAAATAAATTTTCCGCGTTGGGTGCGCAGTCGTAACAATTCTGCGTAATCGTGTTAAGATTGCGCATATCCAAGCATATTCTGACATCATTTTTTTTTTAACGATAACCATAGTGTTCAAGAAGTTACTATTAGTGCGTTCAATGACCCCATTGTCTAACATCTTGCTAATCTCCTCATCAACTTGTTGTTGATAATAAAGCGGAATGGGGTAGGTCTTTCTGACAAATTTATTTTCATCGGTGACCTGTATCATACACGCTCGTAACGGTAGGCTTATTGGCAAAGATTGATTTGTATTTATTTAAAACCACGTCTAACTGCCTTTGTTTATCTTGGGTTATCTGACTTTTTCGGGTAGGCTCTTTGTCCGTCATCTTATCAACATAATTTATGTGCGGCTTGATTATTCGACCCGAGCTTTGACCTTACTCGATATTGTCGTGCGATCGCCTGAGTTTAATTGTGTATAACTTGTCTTGGATCGTACATGTCAGCGTTCTGTTAGCAAAATCAATAGTGGCTTGCAATTTATTCAGCGTGTCGGTACCCACTATGACATCGTACACGAGTTTTTTTATCACCAGTACAGGAACTTAAATTTAAACTCCCTGTGTATGTATTGTTATAAGTGCTTGTTTCCCGACCACCTGCGATTCACCAGTCGCAGATGTGACCATTTTATGGGTCACAATCTAAGAATCGGAATCGGGTTAATGGGTAGAATCGGAATTTTTTTTAAATAGCTCTTGTGCTTGGTCAAATAACGTTCATCAATAAGGGAAATTTGTGCTCCGCTATCAAACAATACTTCACCGACACATCCGTTAATTTTGGCATTCACCTCAATGTCATTATCATCCTTAACTCTAATATTTTCCACACACTTATCCCTACAATTACTATAAACTAAATCGCCCTAATTTCAGCAGGATATAGGCCTGACATAACGTATACATCCTTATAACTAGACTTATTAACACTAGATCTATAGAACTGCTTTTTGTTATTGTTTTCTTTATTTGTAATTTTATTGGTGCTTTTTATTTTGTTGCACGGACCCACGCCGTGCAACCTTACTTGTTTTTTGGTTGCTCATAATTTGAATTTACTTCAGTAATAGCTGATACTTTATGTGCGTTAAAATTCTGAAAAGTTGTTTTGTTTTTACTTTGTTGTTGTTTTTGTTGTGGTTGAGGCTGGAATTGTTTATGCGGCGGATCACTATTATTATTGCCACTGTTTTGGCTGTCAACATGTTCTAATTTTGTCAACAAAAGAAGTAACGCTTCCAAGGATTTGACTCCTTGCGTGATTACCGCAATTTGGATACCGCGCCCGAAATGGTGTGCTAATTTGCTGACCGTCTGTGGTTCCTCTATTTGCGGTTCTAGGTATTTGGCACGCGATATCAACTGGAGTAGGTAATTTTCTTTTGCCCCCTTTATATTGGAATACCTACCAAATTCCAGCTGTATTCGGATCTTCCGTTGTATCTCACTATTCCAATACCTAGCCCTGAAGTACCTCACTAGATCTTCATAGGTACTAATCTTATCCTGTACGATGGTAAACCATTCTTCTGCGGTACCTTTTAACCTCCTCACTACATAATTAATTGTATCTGCTTCGCTCAAGGTGTCCCCTATCGTTTCCATATCGCGCTGGCAGCTCTTGATGAAGAAGGTGGGGTTTTCGGTATCGCGGCCGAAAAATCTCAACTGCGAATTCGTATCGTCTAAGTTTTTGTAGACGTAGGTTGTATGACTAGCTGATGATGACGTATTTTGTAGTCGTGATAGTTGTTGTTTCAACTCCTGGATACGTAGATCTTGTTCTGCCACCAACTCACTTACCGTGGAAGCATGTTGCACAACCTTTCCTTCGATGTCGGTAATCTTTGCCTCGCATTCGCTGATCCGTGAATTATTTATTTCGAGTGCCGTTTCAATGCCGGCGCGGATTACCTCCACCTTCTCGCTAAGCCGTATTTCCGCGGCTTCCAGCAGTTGCTTGTTCTGTTTGGCCTGGTCGTGCATCGCGTTACAGAATTTTTTATTGTCCTCGCGAATTGCTTTGTTTTGTTTACTCGCGTCCTCTTTAATCGATTGTATATTAGCCATAATCGCGGCCAATGCTGTTTGTATATCCATTGCTGGAGCTTGAGATTCGGCCATTTTGACAAATTATTATAAATCTTACAAATATTAAAATTTTCTTATTTATCGTAACGTCAACTATTATTATCACTGGATTATTATCTTGAAGAATGTTCAGATTATACGGTTTAAGTAAGCAGTCCAATATCACCAAATGTAAACAAACTTATTCTAACATAAACAAATAATAATTCAACCTCCAATACACTACTGATAAACTGTTCATATAACCTAAATAAGAGAATACGCAAACATACGATATATATTCTCTAATAAAGCAATGAACAACAACACACACAAATAAAAGTTAACAGAATTAGTCTATACAAAATTTAGAAATATTACTTCAGTCACTAAATTAATTATACTCCTAGTTGTCTAGTGCAATTTAATACTATGTAACATGTTATATTTAATTTATTTCTTGCACTTTTACTGCCCCATCGTTGCGAGCGCCATATAATACTATGCGACAACACAATTGAATTAATTTTTGGGCATAGGATTAAAATGTGTGTGTTTTATAAATCAATAAGTCTATATTGGAGGTATTATTATAATTTATTGCACACCAATTTACTACTGGTTCATACGATACATTTTAGACATACACAAATGAAATGAATTTTGAATATTGTTTGAAAAATATTTATATAAAGTTCAGATCTGTAATTTTTACTTGAATGATGATGTTCCAATATGCTGCGGCGAACTGGCTGAAGGCGATGCGTAGATCACGTGTGTCCTTCCCTCGTGGATTTTGCTGGGCTGGTGTCCTGATGAAACACGCTGAACCTGCTCGTCGAACTGCAACATTGCCTCGCTGCGACAACACTGAATACTGATTGTTACAAGTTTTAAGAATGTTTTAATATTGTTTAAACAGTTTATGACTCTCAAGGTGTAACGTGGGTATTAATGAAAAGCGGTGTATAGGCACACACCTTCCGGCTTGTCTTCAAGTGTCCTCGCGTCAACAGTTCTACCGCGGTCGGTAGAACTCCCTATGAGGAAATGTTGAACTAACACGGATACTAAAAATTCACAATTATATTCAGAAATCTGAATTACTTGGATCTGTAGAGTAGCTCACACAGAGGTCCAAGTTTTGAGTACACCCTTCGCACGGTTTACGTGTTCACGCAAGAGAAACGTCTTGAACGCGAACCGCACGTTTACTAGACGAATGCTTAAGATGAACTGACTTTGATCTGCACATGGCAACAGACAATTTTCAATGAATTTACTGCGTTCTAATAGGCCAATGACCAGTCACATAATATTATGCACACGGCCCGAATATTTCTTCATGCAACATTTTGCATGTAATTGACATAAGTCTGCATAGATAATTATCAGAGATTTTTTTACTTCACGCTTGAGTGAGGTTCATACAAAGATTTCATATACCAAAAATTTACATTTAACAGTTATTTGAAGATCATAGAATATAGGGAAATTGTAGCTAATATTATATTTTATGTCTTGTTCAAGTCTCATGTCAATCGGATACGGATAGCGGACACTATAGAAAAACGTTAATAACTCGCGCACCCGCGCACATTTTCACCAACACATTACATAGAAAAATAAAAAATAAAATGTTTAAGAGTTTGACCTATTCTAATTTCTTATCGGTAATACAATGCAAAAACTATAACTAAAAAACCAATTTGAACAAAAAACAAATTAAAACAGGAGAATGTCCGTCATCCATGCATAATACATAGTTCATTGCTTATCATGATCCTGTGTTCTATCGCAATATATATATATATATATATATATATATATATATATATTTTATGCAACGATACGTTTAGCATTATTATATGTATCAACCCCTGACTGAGGTATAATAACGTGTTTTCGTATATAAGTATAAAATATGTAAGATATACATAATAAAAATAATATAATGTACGTTATAGATAAGAAAGAATGTAATAAATATAAGCAGTATTTAAATTTAAATAAATCAAATATTGCATCTAAGCATGTATATGGAAGCATACGACTCTGTTGGTTTTTAAATGTAACGAAGGGGAGCTATTAACACGCTAAGACCGGCAGAGATGACGTCAGAGCGGCCTGCCGCTGCTTGTGTATCAGTCTGCGTCTGTGTGTATATGTACATGTGTAAATAACAGACAGGTTCAATTATGCAAAAGAGGGTGGAAGATTTCACACAGTTTTTTAAGGATTGTACGTGAACCATAAGTCACACGAATCGGCGACATATGTGAATACATAGCTGACGCCTGGCGCTTCAATTTGGCGTTAAGTGGTCATTAATCGTGGGAACGGTTCAGACACCGTGTGAAATTTTGCCATAGCTGTCGTAATTTGCACAGGGTAACAACCAAAATTTGCAGAGACAAGGTTTAATATTATACCTAACTATTGATGTAATAATATTTATAAAAAAGTGTACGTTACATAAAAAGACGCGTAGGTTGAAAGTGATGATGAAACCGACGCGCCGGCCAGTCCAAAGTTGTCAGAAACAGTTTCCAAAAGGAATTGCAACGGGCAGCAGTATAAAACTCCAGCGCGCGACACACTTTCAGCTCAGATCAAATTCATTTAGTAAGAGGATTCAATGCATCTCGACAACGTAAACTTTACAAAGTGTAGTAATGTTTTGAACAGTATTTAAATAAACTGAAGTGCGATGGAACTGGCAGTACGTCGGTGCAGTTATTAAAGAGCGAGTGATTTAAATAAAAGACTGTATTAATGAAGCTACAAGAGTCATAACTACTTAGAATTTTTAGACAGCAACGAGGGACAAGAAAGAAGAGGACGAGGAACTAGACATCTACGAGAGGACGCAGGGACAGCCTATGCAGCTGCATCCAGCCGTTTATTATCGAGACTAGAGGTCCACGTCAGAACTCAGCATCCAGGAGACGGAGCGAGGAATTCAACGACGTAGAGACAAGAGGAGCTGATACCGAAGAGGATCAACGAACTCGAGAGTCTGGAGGACGGTAACAACAATTTAAATGGGTGCAGGAAAAATGCAGGTGGACTCGAACATTTATTTAACATTATAAATGACCCTGAAGTCTATCACCAAAAGCTAGTTTCCATATCCAAGTTTACAGAACATTAATATATTTTTTTAACTTTAAGAATGAATAAATAATTGTTTAACTATATAAATGAGAATAGAGATTATCATAATAGTAATCTCATAAGTGAAGGGTCAAGAAAGAACCATAGTTTATTATATGTTGTAATTAATTAAATGAGTAATTTTTTAAATATGAGATTTACGTAATGGTTAATTAATTGAGACAGTAAAAATAGAATCAATTAACGTAAAGAAGATTCTCTATTAATATTTTAATTAATATTTGAATTAATTAAAAGTTGCATTTACGTGGTATACATTGGAACCCACACTTGTAAAGACTAAATCAATATTTAAAAGTTATACGTATGAATTATGTTTCCTATTATATTTATATGTGTTATATGTATATGTCTGTGTAGTATTTCAGGTCATATATAATTTATGTGTGTATATACTATGTCTTAGAAGTATAAGAAATCAGAGTTAAACACATTATTAGTATATTATATTCGCCATATAACAAGAAACCCACATTGAACAATTTAAATAACATGACAATTTGCGATTTTTGAATAAATCAAATGAATATGCTTTTCTTGAAACAGTCGTACTAATTTCACAACCACTGCTCAATCCTCTGTACTCTTTACTTGTAAATTAAAACTTATAACGTTATTCACGCGCTTATCCACACTCAACCAACGACCAAAGCCTGCGACCCAGCCGGGGAACATCAGGTTAAATACTGCTGAAGAAAAGTATCACCTCCGAGACGTGGGTAAATGCGCGCATACGAGTAAGAGCGTATGTGTAAAAGTTAGTGTCACAAAATAACGTTGTAATATATATATATATATATATATATATATATATATATATATATATATATATATATTTCAATGGAACATCGCACAAAAGGGTCTTTGTAGCTATGACTACATGCTTTTATACAATTTATGACGTTATAGATATGTTGAAAATTAATTTTGTTAAAATTTTGAAAAGTAGCTGTAAGTTTTGAAATAAGAAATGGATAATTATCTGTTGTATGTCAAAATGCCCATACATTTATTTTCTGTCATGTCAAGTGCGAATTTAGTGCACGAGTGCGTTTGTTATTCGTATTTACGTAAATAAATTAACGTATCGAGTTGAAACTTAGACAGCTCATATTTCTTAATTAGCGCTACATTTTTCATATGTCAAGTACTCAAAACATATTATTGTAATATGTAGCCTATTTTTTAACAGAATTCACTTTCTTAAAGAATCCTTATATGTTTAGATAAAATGTACACATGCTTTTGCAGTCTTCAGCAAAATTTAGCAGGACATACGTCTATCATGGGTTTTAACCAATCAGAAACTCCAATTTTCATTCAGTTTGGTCCCTTGCGGAAGAAGGTTTGCTCAGTTGAACCTAACAGCTCGGTCTTAACAGACGTTGTCTCTGTGCGAGTTTGTCGTATCAGTATACCTTCTACATACGGAGCACTCTCGTACTAGTAGGCAATACGTTACGAGTACAGGGTCTTAGCAACGAGTAGCTCGTTTGCTAGATCGATTGGGTATTAGAACTCAAAATAAATTAATTATAAAATAAATAGTGCTATCTCGCGATAGTCAAGATTTTTCCGCATAGGAATCAGTGTATTTGCCGAAATATATCTGGGTGAGTGCGAGGACATGTCAAGATACCGGAAGGTGTACGTAAAACACACCAAAAGTGAATTATTAATAATAGTTAAACCCAGCATAAATAAATGACCGAGCCCTGAGATAAATGAGATAAATTATATTAGTGATAAACGGCGTGCGTGCGTGAGTCGCGAGAGTTCTACGTGTCATCATTGCAGCTGATCCAGCGGGCGATGTGTGCAGCAGCAGAGCAAGTCAGCGGTTCGTCAATGGAATTCGTCGAACAAGTAAAATAGTCTATAAGAAAGAGAAACATTCAATCCATTTTACAGACACTATTTAAATTTAAGAATCAATAATTTATTTTCAAATCACAGACCATATTAAATTTGTTTTAAAATAAATACCTAACTCCAGATAAAAGACTCTGATATTATTTTGTTCTAATTTACTATGCCTTCTATTTGATACGTTGCTCTCTCTCTCTCTCTCTCTCTCTCTCTCTCTCTCTCTCTCTATATATATATATATATATATATATATATATATATAAGACAATTGCGGGAAAACATGCCAACACCTTTATAAGGAAATAAACAATTGTTTACATCAGTGAGTGTAGGTGTATGCGCCTGCGCACATTTTCAGACTTAAATTGTAAGGAGTAGGAGTTTTATACGGGTATTATAGGAGTAGAAAGGAAAATACAACACAAAAAATGTTTGGCTGCATGGAAGACGACTAAACGTATACACACGTAGCTTATTGTTACGGTGAGACCTGCCGTATCGGGCCTGAGACGCTGAGACGTGAGTAAAATGCTTTCGATTGTCACGTCCGTGTATTTTCTTCTCCAGAGGCAAAAATCATCGCGGCTCGAAACAAAAAGCGTTTTATCACTGTATTCTCTGTAACAGGTTTTTCCTTGTAACATTTTTTCTCGCTTCTTTGCCATTGTCATTTTAATAACAATGACGAATAATAGGGCACAACAATGTGAGTTATTACCATCCACAATAAAACTTCATTAATTAACAATTATAATTAGGCGATACTGTTACTTTAAAGGACAATGAGCAGTAATCTTAAATTAAAGGCAATTAATTTAAAATTAACTATGATTTACGAGCACAATTCTAAAAACAGAAGAATATGTTCAGCGTTCGTTTACTGTGTGTTCATGATAATAACTCCGTTAAAATGATACTATTCAAGTGTTACAACCCAAACATTACTTATATAATACAACACTCAATATGTATGACCACTTAGGTAAAGCTACTATGCTGGAAGTTCTGAGTTCGGCTCTCGGCGTTTGTGGATTCTGTAGTTGACTCAGTTTCTAAAATCAAGTACCTAGGATAAAAAATGAAATCACATTGTTGCCAATGTTAATTTTATTATAAACTAAAGTAACACTGTTGCACACCACTATAGAAAAACGTTTCCCTATTAGCGTTTTCAAGCTTCACAGCTCATCATCAAATCGGAAATATACAAAAATGTAACGAGACAACTTCTTTGTACCTTACTTGTCCTAAAGTGCGTACACATTTTCTTAAACAAGTAGAAGCATTATTGTTTATTATTGTATATTTCTGATCTGATGGTGAGCTGTGAAGCTTGAAAGCGCTAATCGGAAAAAAAAGTTCTATACTTTTGTGCAACAGTGTTATTTCTGTTTGCAATTATAACCATTAACACAATTTTATTAATTAAATTTTATTATATATCGTACAACCCTAAATTAGCAGCAAACCCACCTTTTCAAAACCATGTTGACACTTACAAAAGAAAAAAGTCACTTTTATGATAATAATAGGCCCACGACGTAATACAAACGCTTTTTTCACAAGTCAATTATGCAAACTTATATAATAATGATATATAATTACCTTAATATCCACTTTAGTGATACACAGTTTCGTCACTGATGACGCGTTTCGGGACTAAGTCCCATCCTCAGATACATAATTAATAAACTAAAATATTAAAATCACGACCATGATACTGGTCAAGTCAAAAATAAATAAAATAGGCATAGGAAACGAGTAGGGGGAAAATAAGGATCCTGACCAAAGTACCGTTATTCCCCCACCACCACCGCTGGACCAGCAGCATCAACCAATCAAATTTCATGGCGCCTTTCGCGCGTCAATTCAAATATATGCCGTCTTTCGCGAGCCTAAATCACTTTCACTTTCTACTGGACCGCGAATTTCCGCGAATAAATTTTTTTATTTTTTTTTTAATTTGATATTTTTATTTTTTTAATTAAATTGATTTGCATATCCGCGAATATATGCCGTCTTTCGCGAGCCTAAATCACTTTCACTTTCTACTGGACCGCGAATTTCCGTGAATAAATTTTTTTAATTTGATATTTTTATTTTTTTAATTAAATTGATTTGCATATCCGCGAATATATGCCGCCTTTCGCGAGCCTAGATCACTTTCACTTTCAATCAGCTGGACCCGCAGCATCCCAAATGGACCACCCGCATCCGCAAATATATTTTTTTTATTTTTTAAATAACGCTGATTTGCATATCAGAGGTGGGTGGTGGGTGGGAGGTTCCGACTTGATGCATTATAGTGTATATATTAAATATATGGTCAGGGTTACCAACCTTGCATGAGTTCAAATTTGTTGTATCTTATAATGTATATTAAATCTATATGATCAGGTTTACCAACCTATGCAGGGGTTCAAACTTGATATGTGTATTATAGTGTATATTAAAATATATGATCAGGGTTACCAATCCTGCATTATTGTGTGTATAGAACAGATCTGCCAACATTTTTCTTCGGTGGGAAATTCAAACTATATTATAGTAAATTGTTGACGACGACTTCGATATCAACTCTCTCTCCCCTCCTCTCTCTTTGTCTCTAGACACAGTTGTCATCAGTTTTACATAAGCGTCGTGCTACTTATGGATTATTGTAATTAGCGATACTAAAATGTAATCACCAGGAAATATATATTTATCACCTATCTCGTGGCGTCCTTTTTTGACACATGACAGTCATTGACTACGATTTAGAAATTAATATACTGCCAAGTCTGTGTGTGTGTGTGTGGTAAAGTGTTACGCATAAAAAAATCTCCTTGAAATAAGGTATTTTCAAAAGTTTTGTGTACACACACATTGTATAATAATTTTCGTAATTGTAAGATACAACCTGCAAATTATTAAAATGTCTCTCTCACACATTTCTGATTACTATACAAATAATTGGATGCATATTCGAAGATTTCCCTTATTCAAACGATTTGTATGTGTGTACACGAACTTAAATACAGACGATTGTAATTTTAAAAATTCATTTTTTGCATTAAATATATATCGTAAACAATGAAATAATAATATATCGTCATTGTAAGATTTTAATAAAACAATTATCAGTTTAAATAATAATTTTCATGATTGTAAGATACAACCTACAAATTATTAAAATGTCTCTCTCTCACACACATTTCTGATTACTATACAAATAATTGCATGCATATTCGGAGTACGTTGACAGCGAAACAAGTCTATGCACCCACACACACATACACACAACGATACTGAATTAGATATAGTTATTATTCGCTAAATTAAACCAGAGGTCATTAACCTTGTGTACGACGTCCTACATTCTAATTTCACACCTGCTAGTCATTAGCAGTGATTAGGATTATAAAGTATTTACTCTAAAAACGGACAACTCTACTTTCTAATTTGACACCTGTCAAGCATTAACACCGCTTACAGTAATTACTCTAAAAACGGACACACACACACACACACACACACACACACGTGCTTTCCCCACTACAGAGTACACTATATATACGCTAAGTAAGTTAGCGGCAATTTCTTATTTGTCGACTTGTACATCCTGATACTGCACGTATTACGTGTCTTCCAGTATACACATCTTCTTTTGAAAGACTGTTTGTACGTCTTCAGTGTAGACAACGCACATACTAGTTTGGCTGATACTGTACGTCTTATGTGTCTTCCAGTATACACATCTTCTTTTGGTAAGTGTATAGATTTTATTTAAACGTAAAAATTATCAAGTGCATTATTTATTGAATTTAATATGTGTGTGTGTACGCGTGTGTGTATGATCAAATTACAATTTCTGCTACAATTATCTGAAATATATTCTTAATGTATTTTATATTAATTTTATTGTATGTACCGATTTTATTTAAACGTAAAAATTATTTGCATTATCAAGCACATTATTTATTGAATTTAATACATGTGTGTGTGTGTGTGTGTGTGTGTATGATCAAATTACAATTGTCTGAAATATATTCTTACCGTATTTGTTTTTTTTTTTATAGTGGCAATTTCGCATTTGACTGCCTGCGTGAAAGCTATCACTGCATTTTTTTAAATAGTTGAAAGACTGTTGTAGTATACACACACAACTTTCATCATTAAGGGTGTATAGACAACACTAGTTGGTGAGTGTACAGATTTATTTAAACGTAAAAACATTATCAAGCGCATTATTTATTGAATTTAATACATGTGTGTGTGTGTGTGTGTGTGTGTGTATGATCAAATTATTATTATGTCTGTTACAATTCTCTGAAATATTGCTTTAAACAAACATTTTTAATGTAACAAATTTAGAAAGTAGGTCCCAGCGTATGATGACATTTATATCTCTCTAATTCTGTTGTGGACATACATAGCTGTAAGCAGTGACTATCTCCTTATGAATGCGGAATGTAGACTTTCCTAAAATTATTTGCATTAAAACATTATCAAACGCATTATTGAATTTAATACATGTGTGTGTGCGCGTGTATGTGTATGATCAAATTATTATGTCTGGTACAATTGTCTGAAATATATTCTTACCGTATTTGTTTTTTTTTTTATAGTGGCAATTTCGCATTTGACTGCCTGCGTGAAAGCTATCACTGCATTTTTTTAAATAGTTGAAATACTGTTGTAGTATACACACACAACTTTCATCATTAAGGGTGTATAGACAACACTAGTTGGTGAGTGTACAGATTTATTTAAACGTAAAAACATTATCAAGCGCATTATTTATTGAATTTAATACATGTGTGTGTGTGTGTGTGTGTGTGTGTGTGTGTGTGTGTGTGTGTGTGTGTGTGTGTGTGTGTGTGTGTGTGTGTGTGATCAAATTATTATTATGTCTGTTACAATTCTCTGAAATATTGCTTTAAACAAACATTTTTAATTTAACAAATTTAGAAAGTAGGTCCCAGCGTATGATGACATTTATATCTCTCTAATTCTGTTGTGGACATACATAGCTGTAAGCAGTGACTATCTCCTTATGAATGCGGAATGTAGACTTTCCTAAAATTATTTGCATTAAAACATTATCAAACGCATTATTGAATTTAATACATGTGTGTGTGCGCGTGTATGTGTATGATCAAATTATTATGTCTGGTACAATTGTCTGAAATATATTCTTACCGTATTTGTTTTTTTTTTTATAGTGGCAATTTCGCATTTGACTGCCTGCGTGAAAGCTATCACTGCATTTTTTTAAATAGTTGAAAGACTGTTGTAGTATACACACACAACTTTGATCATTAAGGGTGTATAGACAACACTAGTTGGTGAGTGTACAGATTTATTTAAACGTAAAAACATTATCAAGCGCATTATTTATTGAATTTAATACATGTGTGTGTGTGTGTGTGTGTGTGTGTGTGTATGATCAAATTATTATTATGTCTGTTACAATTCTCTGAAATATTGCTTTAAACAAACATTTTTTAATGTAACAAATTTAGAAAGTAGGTCCCAGCGTATGATGACATTTATATCTCTCTAATTCTGTTGTGGGCATACATACATAGCTGTAAGCAGTGACTATTTCCTTATGAAAGCGGAATGTAGACTTTCCTAAAATTATTTGCATTAAAACATTATCAAGCGCATTATTGAATTTAATACATGTGTGTGTGTGTGTGTGTGTGTGTGTGTGTGTGCACGTATGTGTATAATCAAATTATTATGCGTATACATTATGGAGTGGGTTATACAAATAATAATAATAAAGTGTGTGTAATATATACATTTATTAAAATACATTTATTAAAATACATACACACAGCTCCAAGATTATATTAAACAGTTTTTACAATTAAAAATACATACACAGCTCCAAGATTATATTGTTACAAGTATGAAAATATATCTAAACTAGTTTTACAATTAAAAATACATACACACACACAGCTCCAATATTATAATGTTACAAATATGTATATTTAAAACTAGTATTTACAAAATATGTATAAAATAAGACTTAAACACGTCTATGTACTGTGTTGGACAATGGTGTATATTCTACAAGCGAATCATGTAGTATCATACAGTAGGCGGTTGTCTGTCTAGGAAAATTCATTGACGATTCAAATTCTAAACGTACATCAACTGCTGAAGACTTAAGTGTATCGTCTTGCTTGCTACAATCGAAAACAACCAGCGGGGCTTTTGATTTGAATAATTCCGGTGTCTGTACTGGGCTGCCGTCTAAACGGTGGTAATACGAACTTTGAAAACTGGTGTACATATTGTATAATAATGCAAAACGGTCTTTCCCAATATCCAAGTTTAAATTATCGTAAGGATAATACTTGTCGTTTAGAAACAGTCTCGCATTGATCACGTTACAGTGATCAAATTCTTCAGCGTGTGCTGTCAGTACATTTTTTTCTTGCTGTCTGAAACGCTAACACAACAAAGCGTGGTTTTTCTAGCTGATTTCTTTCTATAATCAGAAAGAATATCGGTATTACCACACCTACGTTTTAACATTAAATTTCGAGTTTCATTATTTAATTTGCCGTCAGCAGGTAATTTGTAATATTCTTGAAATATAAGGAAGGCATTGGAAACATCTGAATCATTTACTAATTGCAATGACGTTTTATCTTTCGTATAAAGATATCCATATTCATATAAGTAACGTTTAACCTGATCCAATTGAAACTGTGTTGTGTTATCCGTTAAGCATTTTGTCCATAATGTTAAAAAAAAAAAAATATTACCGATTTAAGTGGCGTCATGGTTTCCGATTGTACTTTACAATGACAAATACCAAACAACGTTGTTAATAATTATAAAAGAATATGTTATTATCCCTTCTCCTCAATATTTATAAAAAAGATTTTTAACAAAAATATGAATTAACAGGAATCGAACCTACATACTTACCTTCTTACCTTCACATTTACCATTACTAGTCTAACCATTTAATCGATTAAGCTAATTCATATCTTATTAACGAACGATTACTCACGAAAGGAAAAACAGTTTACGTGTCAACGAACTCGGAATGTTTATGTTTACATTTTAAGTGTGCAATGTTTACGTGTCAACAAACACCGTCTGTTTATGTTTACATTTTTATGTTTGAGAGTCATTACATCGGCGGAGATGTCAACTAGAGAGCTCCCCCCCCCTTTCAAATAGTATTCATCAAAACTTTGTAAATTAGAATCTGCACTACAGTCAAACATACGCACACACAAATAAATTAAAAATAGAAATTAATTTCATCATATGTCTGTTGGTTGCTAGTAGTATGGGCCTGTATTTCCTCGTATCGTTCTTATTGTATTTTTTCGATAGTTTCATAAACAAAAGTTCATACAGACCAGGTGTACCCTCGTAAATTTTTCCTTTGACATGAAAGTTGTCGTTATCATCGATTTTCACATTTGAAACACCTATCATAAATTTACCACCTTCGTATCGAACACCATACATACATACGATCTATAATCCGTTTACAGTCAGCCGATTCGCACAAACGCATATATTTGTTTGCTAATGAATCGTCACTGAAATGTAAAGTGTTAGGGTTCCATGCGCTATTGTCACTGAAATGAGAAGCGTTATGACTCTGCGTGCCACTTTCGTTTTCAGTTATTACATGTTGTGTAGGCTCTTCTTCTCCTCCCCCCTCCATTATATCACCACTTAACTTTCGTGAAATAGCTTCTAACGGTTCCAGAATCGGTCTGTAATTTTTTCTAAACGCCTCGTCGCTTTCTCTGATACCGTGTTGTAATGCATGATATTACAGCATTAAACTTTACAAGAAACGACATTATTAGAAGACACTATCTCTCTCTCTCTCTCTCTCTCTCTCTCTCTCTCTCTCTCTCTCTCTCTCTCTCTCTCTCTCTCTCTCTCTCTCTCTCTCTCTCTCTATTTATCTCTCTGTCCGTCTGTCCGTCCGACTGTCTATATCTGTCTGTCTGTCTGTCTGTCTGTCTCTCTCTCTCTCTCTCTCTCTCGTTGTCAAACGTTATGTTCAAACCGTTTCTCCTCTCTGCGGTCATTACCGCGCATGTATATGATTTTAGAATGTTTATATATATTCGACAAATATTAACTGTGTACGTACTTACAACGCCCGCTCTCTCTATTTATCTCTCTGTCCGTCCGTCCGTCCGACTGTCTGTCTGTCTGTCTCTGTCTGTCTGTCTGTCTGTCTCTCTCTCTCTCTCTCTCTCTCTTTCGTTGTCAAACGTTATGTTCAAACCGTTTCTCCTCTCTGTGATCATTACCGCACATGTATATGATTTTAGAAAGTTTATATATATTCGACAAATATTAACTGTGTACGTACTTACAACGCCCGCTCTCTCTCTCTCTCTCTCTCACTCATCGTCAAAACGTTGACTTCATTTTTCATTGTATTAAATAATTAACAAATATTAACTATGTGTGCGTGTGTGTTGTCAACTACTTACATGCGCGTTCTCTCTCTCTTAACATAACGCTTCGTGTGAAGCGTTTTGTAGAGCAGGTTTCATACCGTTTCTCCTCTCTCTCTCTCTCTCTCTCTCTCGCTCGCAGACGTCGGAAGCAATTCCTAGTTTATAATGTAATTCTTAGACAGGGTTTCAACGAACAGACTCGTGTATTGTGTTTATATTTTTGTTTGTGTCCGCTGGTTGCTAGTAGTATAGACTTATATTTCCTCATATCGTTCTTATTGTATTTTTTTCGGTAGTTTCATAAACAAAAGTTCATACAGTACTACAGTGCAACCACTTTTATATCATCTCTTTTCAGTCATCTACATATATGCATTTGTATTATTTGCGCATGCGCATAACAGCTTTTTTAGTACAGTTGCACACACACACATCAACGCTTGCACTATATATTGTCACCGGACAAAAGGCTTGCCACATGACAACTGGCACCAATCGTACACTCTAGTGTTTTTTTTTTTGGTGGTCCTAAAAAGGACCGAGTTGCGAGAACGGTGATGTTGGTAGTGCCGCGCTAAGATGTTCGACGGCTGCGCCCGCTGTTCACGGCGTACTGCAGTCCTCCTCTTTCTGCCGGCTCAGGTTTTATTAACTAACTGGCATCGCTGATTGGCTAGCTCCGAACACGAAGTTGGTTACGTCTCGGCGGCTGCTGATGCCGGATTGGCTCGCTGTGTCCACCGTTGGTACCGGAGAGCAGATGTTCGCATACCGCTGCCATCGCAATATATATACCCGGTGAACTTCACAACAGCGTCTTACTTACAACTCGTTCGTGTTGCTGAACACTACTGTGCTACAAATTGTATGTTACAATTGATATTCTAATTTACTTTGTGCGATATAAAGCGTTTAAGATACACTAACATAATACCAGCGTTATAACAGTTTCTTTGTTTTTCAGTATTCACTCTCACGTCTGAATATCATCATGTCTGACCTTCAGCAGAATCCAGAACATCAGCAGGAACAGGGACATCCTCAACAAGGTAAAAATTTTTTTAAATACCAATTGTCTCTCTCTATAATTATGTAGCAAACCAAATTTGTTTGATATGAATTAACATGTATAAGATAGTCTCTTGACGTTGTTTAGAAATTGATATGACGGAGAAAATTTTTTATGTTCTGACATAGGTTTGTCACCTTCTCCCCCAATGTATTGTCTCTTGACATCGTTTAGAAATTGACATGACGGAGAAAATTTTTCATGTTCCACCATAGGTATGTCACCTTCTCTCCAATGAACTAATTAAATTCCGCAACAAAAGCATTTAACTCTATCGTCTATGAATGACATACTATGTCCACAAACATCATAATTTAGCGGATAGTAGTAAAACCCGGCAAACGCTAACTCGTCGGGGCTGACAAACGTCACTTCCCAATACTTGAACGATTTTCTTCTTTCACTTTCAATGCTAAAATCATGAGTAGCTGCCATCTTCACAGTTTGCAATAAACTAACGTGTACTATCTATTTATTTACCACAAACATGAATGTGTGTTATTCATCATTCCTATTAGCTAATACATATGTTTCTATTGTTTCAGATATGACACGATTTTATATCGTGCGAAACACGAGTATTAGAGGATGTCTCACAACTTTTAATTACCTGCCTGTGTACACAGAAGAAGAAGAAGATCAAGATATAGTACCGATAATGACCGAGGTGCGACCTTTATTGTGCAAGGATATTCTGGCAGAACAAGCACGTTTACGCAGTATCAAATGGCATATTGCGTGCAGGATACGTTTCACTAAAACTGTGTTAGATAGTGACAGCGGCGAAGAAAAAGAGGTAACCAAAGACGCCGTCTTCCACGGACGTTGTCGTACGTTGCTCACGGACGACAACGACGAGTTGAATCCTATGATAAAATCATGAATAGCATATCCAATTTTATCCGTGACGGGAGCGGATGGTCGGTGGATGCTGTACTGAAGCTGGAACTAGTTGTTGGACGGTACCAGCCTCTAGCAGCGTCCTCCTACTTTCCAACCCCGCGAAAACTTGCACTCACCAAGGCAGTAGTCAACATCAAGAACCCACAAGATGAAATGTGTTTTCTATGGTCCGTACTAGCGCACATACACCCTCAACAAAAGCATAAAGAATTTTTTACAAAATACACCCCCTTCATAAACACTTTAAATATGACCGGTATCGAGTACCCTGTTTCTATAAATTCACTTTCTAAATTTGAAACACAAAATCCCAACATTTCTATAAACGTTTTCGGCTATGATATAGACGACAATATCAGAAACGAATCAAAAAATGAGGTTTATCCGTTAAGAATTACCCCCAATAAGGACAGATTACATCACGTTAATCTTTTACTTCTGTCCGATACAAATAGCCGAAAACACTACTGTCTTATCAGTAGCATTAATAAATTGTTATCATCCCTTACAAAATGTAGCAATAAATCATTTTACTGCGACTACTGCCTGCATCGTTTCACCACAGAACATGGTCTGTCCGATCATCTCCCCTACTGCACACCTCACGGCGAGCAGAAAACCAAAATGCCTACAGAGGAGGAGAAGTTTATGTCATTTAAAAATTACGCGCACTGTCTTAAAGTACCCTTTACCGTCTACGCTGACTTCGAGTCTCTCATCACTCCGCTTCAATCGTGTTCACCTGGTAACAACGTCCCGACGACAGTGCACGAGTTAGGCGAATTCTACTCAGTTGATAGCAACGGTGCCCGTCAGAAAATAACTTCTCCTCCTGTATCGTCCACATCATACGAAGCGATGCATATTCCGTCAGGTTTCTCCTATGCTATCGTGGATCATACACACAGACTCTGGAGAGAGGCTAAAGTTTATCGAGGTGAAAACGTTGTAGACACTTTCTTCTCGTGGTTGATGAAAGACGCTGAGGATATGATGAAGGTAGTACTACATAACGTGCAAATAATTATGTCCGATGATGACAATATTGCGTTCACTAACGCCACCGTTTGTCATTTGTGTGAGCGCCCTTTGACAGACGATGACAAGGTACGCAATCATTGTCATCTTACGGGGAAATTCTTGGGAGCAGCCCACAATAGCTGTAATCTAAGCTACAAGATGCCTCGTCATATCCCCGTCTTCTTTCACAACCTTCGTGGCTATGACTGTCACCATTTAATGCAGGGTTTAGGAAAATATAAGGACCAACACGTATCCTGCATTGCAACATCCAGTGAGCGTTACGTGTCGTTCTCCCTGGGTCCCTTGCGTTTCGTAGACTCTTTTCAATTTCTTAATCGCTCTCTGGACACACTCGTTACCAATCTGTCCACGTCCGGGAGCCAATTTCCTTTGCTCAGAGAGGAAATGCTTAGACGAGGTTTCGACGAAAAGACCAATCTGCTCGTACGCAAAGGAGTATACCCTTACGAGTACGTTGACAGCATTGATCGGTTCAACGAAACAAGTCTACCCGCTCGTGAACACTTTGATAACCGGTTGTTGGAATCGGCTATTTCGGACGCAGATTACGAGCATGCACAAAACGTGTGGAGTGCATTCAATCTGCGTACGTTTGGAGATTACCACGATTTGTATTTGTTGACAGACGTAATGCTGCTGGCCGATGTCTTTGAAAGTTTCCGAGACATGGCCTTACGCGATTACTGCTTGGACCCATGTCATTTTTACTCTCTTCCCGGACTCGCTTGGAACGCGATGCTAAAAATGACAGGGGTCGAATTAGAGCTGTTAACAGAGATAAATCTGCATCTGTTCTTTGAGTCTGGGATCCGCGGAGGCTGCGCGATGATATCCAACCGTCACGCAGTCGCTAACAATCCTCTGATTCCAGATCAGTACGATGTATCGAAACCGACCTCCTTCATTCTGTATACAGACTGTAATAATTTATACGGTGCAGCCATGTCGCAACCACTCCCTTACGCAGACTTCCGATGGCTCGATCGTAACGAAATCGAGTCCTTGGACGTACGTAATGTGAGTGATGATTCCGACATCGGGTACATCCTCGAAGTTGACCTACACTATCCCGATACCTTACACGACCTGCATTCCGACTACCCGCTTGCACCTGTGCGCCAGCGCGTAACACCCGATATCCTTTCTCCCTTTTCCAAACGTTTACATGAGAGTATATACAGATCATCGTATAACGAATCAGGGTCATCCGTAGAGAAGTTGTTAACAACTTTGGAGGACAAACAAAATTACGTTCTCCATTATCGAAATTTGAAATTGTATTTAAGTCTTGGCTTAGAGCTGAAAGCGACTCATAGGGTGTTGTGTTTTAAGCAAAGCGCTTGGTTGAAACCGTTTATCGATTTCAACACCCGCAAGAGGCAAACAGCCGTCAACAGCTTTGAAAAAGACCTTTTCAAACTGATGAACAACGCCGTATACGGTAAGTCGCTGGAGAACGTACGGAAACATATAGACTTTGAACTAGTCTCGAATGAACGACGGCTTCAAAAACTAGTTTCCACACCTAGGCTAAAACGTATGATTCGTTATACGAACGATCTGGTGGGGCTCTCACTCCGTAAAAAATCCATTGTTCTTTCCCGTCCCGTGTATGTCGGCTTCACGGTGCTTGACGTTAGCAAAACGATAATGTACGACTTTCATTATCGTTATGCTGTCGCCAAGTACGGCCGCAACGTTAAATTATTAATGACAGACACAGACAGTCTAATGTATAGCATTCAAACATCAGACTTGTATGCAGACATGAAGAAGGACCTACACGTTTTTGACACATCGGATTACCCTACGTCTCATCCTTGTTATAGCCTTAAGAACAAAAAGGTTGTCGGACTGTTCAAGGATGAAACGTGTGGTCGTCCTATTAGAGAATTCGTGGGTCTCCGTGCGAAATGTTATTCGTTCCTTGTGGCCCACGAAGATCCCACCCAAGAGTGTCAAAAACGTGTATGTAAAGGTGTGCCTCGAGTTGCAATTAAGAGGAGTCTGCTACACGATATGTATCGCAAGTGTCTCACTGATCATTGTCAGTTTTCTACCAGTGCGCTTTGTTTACGTAGCGATCATCATACGCTGTACACGATGCGTGTAAATAAGCAAGCGTTGTCACCGTATGATGATAAGCGTTATATATTAGACAATGGTCATGATACACTTGCATACGGTCATTATCGGATACGACAACGCATCAACATGGAGAACGACGACACCTCCCCACCTACTAAAAAAATTCGTCTCCATGTATAGTAACCCTCCTCAACACTTGTTTCTTTCGTCAGTTGATGTCTCTCGGTGCTTCAGTCCAGACGTCTGTAAACGTAAGTTCACATATTAATATCTCAACGATATTTGTATGTTTAAACATAATATATACATATATAGAGTTTGTAATGTGTGTGGTTTCTTTGTCTTACAGTATTATGGATAACACTGCGGTTATAATCGACTTCCAGTGCTTTTTCGACGACAACGGAAAATATATTGTGAAGGAACTGTCAATCATGGACGTTCTGAGATTTGCTGGTAGACATTGGATTTTGACACCGCCTGCTACATCCGTTACGAATCCCAAATACGTTAGGACAAACCACTGGTTAACGTCAAATTATCATAGACTTAGATGGAGCGAAGGAGAGACACCATACGACAATCTTGTTTCATTGTTAACATCACATACACGTATATATAAATATGTGTTTGTGAAGGGTTTTGAAAAAAAAAAACGTTTTTCACGCATATCAAACCCAAAGAACTACATTTAGTGTATCGAGGGACGAGGAATCAAACAATAAAATACAGGTGGAGATTGTGTCGTAAGTAGCAATCGTGTTAACAAACAATTTATTGATGTGTGTGTGTGTGTGTGTGTGTGTGTGTGTGTGTGTGTGTGTGTGTGTGTGTGTGTGTGTGTGTGTAGTTTCAACTCTCTGTACTTAACACTTTAATAATTGAATTTGTATGTACATGATAAATGTATCATTGATTCTCCAAGTTTCGTTGAATAATAGTTGGTTCGTTTAGAAATTATTTGAAAGTACATTAACTTATGCGATAAATGTATCATTGATTCTAAGTAGTATTTACAAATTTCCAGTGAATAATATTTGGCTTGGTTTGATTAGAAATTATTTGAAAGTACATTAACTTATGAAAAATGACATATACTTGAAAAAGTTTACTTACTTAACACATTTGATTCTTTCCACTAACTGTGTGTGTGTGTGCATGTGATAATTGAATATTATCGTATCAGTGATTCTAATATCGACTGTATTGTTATGTTACAGATAAACTTCCTTGTGAACTGTATCTACAGCCGTGAAATTATTATTTAAAAATCTTACAATGTCAAAAATTATTATTAATATTTATTTTATATAACAATGTTTGTTTGTGATATATATATATATATTCAATCAATGTAAAATGTATTTTTGAATAATTGTATTATAACGGTTTGTAAACTATATTTTAAGTTTGTGTACAGTGCTGTAAATATATATATTTAATCATTTAAAACAATATTATTATTAATATTTTATATAACAATGTTTGTTTGTGATATATATATATTTAATCAATAATTGTATTATAGCGGTTTGTAAACTATATATTTTATGTTTGTGTACAGTGTTGTAAATATATATTTAATTATTTAAAACAAATTATGGTTTATTTTAATTTATTTCGTTATAAACCTTCGAATATGCATCCAATTATTTGTATAGTAATCAGAAATGTGTGAGAGAGACATTTTAATAATTTGCAGGTTGTATCTTACAATTACGAAAATTATTATACAATGTGTGTGTACACAAAACTTTTGAAAATACCTTATTTCAAGGAGATTTTTTTATGCGTAACACTTTACCACACACACACACAGACTTGGCAGTATATTAATTTCTAAATCGTAGTCAATGACTGTCATGTGTCAAAAAAGGACGCCACGAGATAGGTGATAAATATATATTTCCTGGTGATTACATTTTAGTATCGCTAATTACAATAATCCATAAGTAGCACGACGCTTATGTAAAACTGATGACAACTGTGTCTAGAGACAAAGAGAGAGGAGGGGAGAGAGAGTTGATATCGAAGTCGTCGTCAACAATTTACTATAATATAGTTTGAATTTCCCACCGAAGAAAAATGTTGGCAGATCTGTTCTATACACACAATAATGCAGGATTGGTAACCCTGATCATATATTTTAATATACACTATAATACACATATCAAGTTTGAACCCCTGCATAGGTTGGTAAACCTGATCATATAGATTTAATATACATTATAAGATACAACAAATTTGAACTCATGCAAGGTTGGTAACCCTGACCATATATTTAATATATACACTATAATGCATCAAGTCGGAACCTCCCACCCACCACCCACCTCTGATATGCAAATCAGCGTTATTTAAAAAAAAAAAAAATATATTTGCGGATGCGGGTGGTCCATTTGGGATGCTGCGGGTCCAGCTGATTGAAAGTGAAAGTGATCTAGGCTCGCGAAAGGCGGCATATATTCGCGGATATGCAAATCAATTTAATTAAAAAAATAAAAATATCAAATTAAAAAAATTTATTCACGGAAATTCGCGGTCCAGTAGAAAGTGAAAGTGATTTAGGCTCGCGAAAGACGGCATATATTCGCGGATATGCAAATCAATTTAATTAAAAAAATAAAAATATCAAATTAAAAAAAAAAATAAAAAAATTTATTCGCGGAAATTCGCGGTCCAGTAGAAAGTGAAAGTGATTTAGGCTCGCGAAAGACGGCATATATTTGAATTGACGCGCGAAAGGCGCCATGAAATTTGATTGGTTGATGCTGCTGGTCCAGCGGTGGTGGTGGGGGAATAACGGTACTTTGGTCAGGATCCTTATTTTCCCCCTACTGAAACGTTTAGAAAATAAAAATTCAAACTCTATAAAAGTAAGTAACAAAAATTATAAATATCTTTCGGCTAATTTCACAGGTATTATGCCAAATATTTTAAGACCCGTTCTTAAAGATAATAACTATATTTTATCATTTAAAACAAATAATAATTTAGGAAATTATTTCAAAAACAAAAACAAATTACCATTAAAAAAGCAATGTGGTGTATATAAAATAAAATGTGATGATTGTGATGCGTTCTATATCGGTCAATCTGGCAGATGTTTTTATAAAAGATTTTTAGAACATATTCCTAAGCCAAGTAATAATAAGTCCAACTTTGCTCAACATTTAATATCAAGCGGACATAAATATACGAACTTCGAAGAAAATTTAACAGCGTTGCATATTTGTAAAAAGGGTAGACGGGTGGATAGTCTGGAGGAATTTGAAATTTATAAAGCTTTAAAAGATAGTAACACCAAAAACAGTTTATTAAATGACCAGGTAAATTTTGCGTCAAATTACCTGTTCGACACTGCAATCAGTTTGTCTTAATCTTTGACCAGTCGCGTGACAATCGCGGTTGCGGGTGAACGCATGCGGGAGCTCCAGCCGTGGTTAGCAAAACTTATTACATGCGATTTATAATTTATTTTATTTATTTTTGACTTGACCAGTATCATGGTCGTGATTTTAATATTTTAGTTTATTAATTATGTATCTGAGGATGGGACTTAGTCCCGAAACGCGTCATCAGTGACGAAACTGTGTAACACTAAAGTGGATATTAAGGCAATTATATATCATATAATAAGTGATACGGTACGCAAAAAATAAGTAATTATATAATAATTATTGAGGGGCGGCGAATTGGAGCGGTTTATTCTACTGACCTATAAATACAATTTAATATTGAAATGTACTCTTAGAATGTCTTTTTAATGAATACTTGTTGTCACAAGTTTAGTGAAATTATGGTTCTAAGTTATAATATCGGTATGGAGAACCATACATGACTTCCATATGCTAAGATTTATATTTAAAATCATATTCGAAATGAAATATTTCCATAGAAACTACTTCTTTCTACTTATTGCTTCAGCCTTAACCACAGTACTGTGGTCACTAAAGTATACCACCTCACGTTTTCGCACTCGATTTTTCACTGATGGTGGCAGTCGATGTCACTGCCGAAAAGTCTGGTTTTGCAGAAAACATTGGACTACGGCTAAACAGCCCGGGAAGGAATGTTAACAAAGAACTACTTCTTTGTTGCCGATAACGTAGTACACATATAAAAAATTCTCCCCTCCCCCTTCAACTATAATTTTCATTAATAGAAAATTACCCCCACCCCGTTCACTTAACCTCGTCATTTATAGATATTTCATCTACGTTTCTACAGTGGATTATTATGAGCTTCTTATCAGGATACTTTATTTAACAAAATTAAGTACTTTACTCTTGTTAAAACATAAAACGTTGCAGGTACTCTACCCCTTTCTCTTAACCGATCTTCACCAAAATCAATAGACCTTCAATCCTCTACAATTCAGGGATGCATGCAAAAAAATATTTGATTCTGTTTGAATGTGTGGCAGTTATCGATCGTCATGAAAACATTTATCTTGTTACAACATAACATGTTGCAGTTAAACTACCCCTTTCCCTTAACCGATCTTCACCAAAATCAATAGGCCTTGAGGTCTCTACAATTCAGGAACGTTTGCAAAAAATTATTTGATTTTCTTTGAATGTACGGCAGTTATAATTCGTCATATAAAAAATTACCCTTGTTAAAACATAAAATGTTGCCGGTAAACTACCCTATTCGTTAACCGATCTTCACCAAAACCAACAGTTTTTGAGAACTCTACAATTCAGGCCTGTATGCAAAACATTATTTGATTCTGTTTGAATTTGCGGCTGTTATCGTTTGCCATAAAAAAAAATTGCCCTTTATAAAAAAACGTAGCAGGTAAACTACCCCTTTCCGTTAATCGATCTTCACCAAAAACAATAGATATTGAGTACTCTACAATTCAGGGCTGTATGCAAAAAATATTTGATTCTGTTTGAATTTGCGGCTGTTATCGTTTGCCATAAAAAAAATTGCCCTTTATAAAAAAACGTAGCAGGTAAACTACCCCTTTCCGTTAATCGATCTTCACCAAAAACAATAGATATTGAGTACTCTACAATTCAGGGCTGTATGCAAAAAATATTTGATTCTGTTTGAATTTGCGGCTCTTATCGTTTGCCATAATAAATACCCTTGTTAAAATATTAAACGTTGCAGGTAAACTACCACTTTCCCTTAACCGACCTTCAACAGACCTTGAGTTCTGTATAATTCAAAAAGGTATGCAAAAGAGTAGTTGATTCTGTTTGAATTTACGGCAGTTATCGTTCGTCATAGAAAAAAATTACTTTTGTTAAATCATAAAATGTTGCAGGTAAACTACCCTATTCGTTAACCGATCTTCACCAAAACCAGCAGGTCTTGAGAACTCTATAATTCAGTGCTGTATCCAAAACATTATTTGATTCTGTTTGAATTTGCGGCTGTTATTGTTTGCCATAGAAAAAATTACTCTTGATAAAAAAAACGTTGCCGGTAAACTACCCCTTTTCCTTAACCGATCTTCACCAAAAACATTAGATCTTGAGTATTCTACAAATTAGAGGTGTATGCAAAATATTATTTGATTTTGTTTGAATTTGCGGCTCTTATCGTTTGCCATATAAAATACCCTTTTCAAACATAAAACGTTGCTGGTAAACTTCCCCTTTCCCTTAACCGATCTTCACCAAAATCAATAGGCCTTGAGGTCTCTACAATTCAGGAAAGTTTACAAAAAATTATTTGATTTTCTTTGAATTTACGGCAGTTATAATTCGTCATATAAAAAATTACCCTTGTTAAAACATAAAATGTTGCCGGTAAACTACCCTATTCGTTAACCGATCTTCACCAAAACCAGCAGGTCTTGAGAACTCTACAAATCAGTGCTGTATCCAAAACATTATTTGATTCTGTTTGAATTTGCGGCTGTTATCGTTTGGCATAAAAAAAAATCTATAGAGATAGACACACAGACACATAGACAGACAGACAGACAGACAGACACACACACACAGACACTTTTCGAAAAATGACTTTTTATCATGTTTTGAGTGTAGTACAATCAAAATCTGCAATAATCTCGAACACGATTTTTTTTGCCATCACCATACTTCCATTTCCTTAAGGAACATAAAAACTGGGCTAGAGAAAATTAATCATTCAGTTTTCCAAATTCAAACTGTCTTGAGTTTTTCGGTAACATTCATCATTGATTATTCCTCATTTCATCTTTTACTGTTGCTCAGTATCCTTTAATTTCATCATCTAATGATTTTATTTGACAATGAGTAATTATTTTTAGAAAATATTACAAACGTTCTGATACTTTTTTATATAAAAAAATATCCTAATGCTTGTAAGCATTTATTTAATAGAAAGTCTAACTGTGTCAGAAGTATCTGGTTTTGTATTTTTCCAATTAGTTTTGTTTTCATGTTACGGATAATTATTCGTTAAAATAATTGCTTTCAAATTATTTTTTTTCTAGACATTTTACAATTATTTAACATGTCTGGTCAAATGTAACTTTAATTTGTTACATAAGACTAATAACACGTGCAAGGCAATAAAAGTAGAACATACTATTTCTGTAAAACATCAACCTGATGGTTGACTACAGTATGATGAAAACACAAACCTAGAAATTTTTAGAAAGCCGTGCATTTCAAAGCATAATTGTTTTCATTTACGTTTGATTACGTTTAACGCTATTAATAATGGCTAACAGTATACAGTAAGCGCCAGTTAAATCCAATATAATTGTCTTTACTTATTTCATTTATATACGTAAAATTTTGCATGTAGTGTATAGGACTATCGTCAGCTAGTTGTGACGAAACAATAATGTAGAGTACTGTTAATAACGAAACATTTAGGCCTACTACATTAGTTTTTAAATTCTTATCAATACTGGCAGTGGGCTAATTAGTTATTGTCGCTATATTTTGAACATAACACGCTGGTTTTTGCAACCTCACACAGTGTAACTCTACATACCTCAAGTCAAGGAACTCACTCTCCTGCACTTGCAAGATCATTGGGCTAGGGATGAGAGAGGAAGATGGACCGCAACGCTCATACCAAACTTGAAGGTATGGATCGACCGCCAACACGGTGAGGTCAACTACCATCTGACCCAGTTGCTCACTGGCCACGGCAATTTTAATGCCTACCTCCATAGAATGGGAAAGGTGCAAAGCCCAGATATGCCAATACGGAGACTCTCGCCATGGAGATGCATCGCACACGTTTTTCAAGTGCTGCAGATTCGGAAGACAGAGGACGGCACTGGACATTGATCTCGGGGAGTTCACGCCCGAAAGCGTAGATGGACTTATGCTTTGTGGTAAGGCGGAATGGGACTGCATCAATGCATTTGTTCAGTGGGTCCTACTAGAAAAAAAGACAGGCCCAACTTGCACCCAACGGGCAGTAGAAGGTGAGGAACATCTAGAAGGAGCCTGATAAGGCCTCAATAGGCTCCATCCTGAAGTAATGCGCTAAGTGGTTCCAGGATGGATCTGACTGCCTGAATTAGAGATGGGTCTTTTAGTGGGTGAAAGTTCCACACACCAGAAGAGTCACAAGCCTCCTCTGAACGGTGCACAAAGCATTTTCCCCTCTATAAAAAAAAATCTACATACCACTGTCAGATTCTTCGTAAACAAATTTTTTTTTAAAGGGTAATATAACATTAATTATTCTCAGTATATAGTTAGTATTATTTAAAAAATGTAATTTGAATATCTATAAATGCTATAACGTTTATATATCTGTAAGGAGTCGTAGAGCTAGTCTGGTGTTTTAAAATGTCTACTAGAAATAAATTTGGTATTCTCCTAAATCGTACACAAGAGACAAAACTACATGTATTTTTTTATTCCAACAATTAGGCTCAAATTAGCTCAATAAATAAGTTTTTTATATACAAGACTTTGGTTTTTTAAGATAATGACGTTCTGCAAGTATTAAACTGAATATTTTAATAAGCAACGTTATGCAGGTCCAAATCCAGACAATGCTATGGAAGTAGTAGTTGTTTGGGTGGAGGATCTCCCAGAGTTTGAAAGCAGTTTGTCACGTTACATAATGTCATATACATGTCATAGACAAAAATGCTAGAGTGTTGCTGTAGCTTTGCTGTGTCGTGAGACAATCTACGAAGGTGCCTCAGATGGGTCGACTTGCTTTCCGGCTTAGGTTCTGGTATTGAATTGACTATAGGAATAATTTTGTTATTCCTTATAGTTGAGACACCCTATAGCCTGTCTTTTGAATGACTGGGTTGGTTTAAGTGCCGTCCGCTGTCCCGTCTCCCGAAGCGTATTGTCTCGCCTTAGTCTCCAAAAATTTGTTTCCCCGTAGAATAAAATTGTTTTGTCGTTTATCTTTCTTGAATCCGCTGGTTTCTTTACAATTAACATTTTGCATATCTATTGTTAATATTTTCATCTACTTTAATCTTCTTCGACCTCCGCTTAGAATTTCTAGTATTACGACTGTCTCACGCAATTGGCTTCCGTTTTCTAATTTATTAAGTTTCTCTTGTGTATCATTATCAACATGGATAATAGTGAGTGACTGTTAATAAGTGTAAAAGAAGAATCGTCCGTAAGGACAGAACTTTTCCAGAAGCACACATCTCAGCGATGAGAATAAGATGTGAATGAAGTGAAGCAATGAGTAGCAAAATGAGGTTTACTGCAATATTTTTCGTTAACGAGCATGAATTGATACTGTTTAAATATTTGGTCTGCATCAATTTATCTACAAACAGCTGACACAGTGCTTTAAGGGGAGTTGTTAGGCTCTATACTGCTAATGTTAAATTGAATATAATATTGAATAAAGCTGAATATAATTGAATGTAATATAATATACATTTAATAGCAAAATTTATCAACAACAAGAAGGTTTAGCAATTGGATCTCCATTATCTAGCATAATAGCAGAAATATTCTTACAACACATAGACACAAAAATACAAAATATTATAAATTAATTTGATCCAAATGGCATATGGATAAGATATGTAGATGATGGGCTATATGTATCAAATAACAAAAACACAAATGTAGAGAATATATTAAAACAAATCAATAACATACATCCAAAAATACAATTCACAGAAGAAAAAGAAAACATAACAAAATCGACTATTTAAACATAACCATCACAAGAAACAACAACCACATACAATATGCAATAGACAGAAAACCTACTTCTACTAACACCTTTATACCTAACTATTCTGACCACCCACCACAACATAAAATGGCAGCATTCTATTCACTATTTAAGAGAATGTACAAAATTCCCCTAAACAAACAAGAAACAGACAAAAAAATATATAATATACCAAATTGCTTATGAAAACGGATACAATAAAAATACTGTAAACAAAATAGAAAATAAAAACTGAACAATTAAAGAATTAATCAAAATGAACAACACATAAATAATAACAACAATGAAAAATAGGTCACATTCACATACATAAATAATAAAATTACAAAGCTAACAGAACTATTTAAAAACACAGATATCAAAATACGCGTAGCATACAAAACTAATAAAAATAATTTACAAAACTAAAATAACCCACACAACAAAAATAATACAACAACCAACGGTATATACATAATTTACTGCCAAGATTGCAATAAATGTTACATAGGACAAACAAAAAAACAGCTGAAGAAACGTTATTTTGAACACCTAAATACTGTACATACAAAAAAACCAGAAATATATAAATCTAATTTTGCCACATATGCAATAAACACTGGACATGAATTCCCAGACATAACCAATATGACACTAATAAAACACATACCACACAAAGGGACTATAATGAACATTTGGGAAAATTTACAAATATACAAACATAAAAAAACTAATACCTGAACAAATACAAATCAATACAAAACATGACACAATTTTCAAAGCACTCAACATAGAAAATATACAAAATACTAATATATATGCACCACAATAATATCAATTTAAAGCACCAGAGCAACAGGAAACCAAGGCAACAACCAGCCAACACACAAATACCTCACAAGGTTCAAAATCAGGAAGGCTGAGGATGGGAACACAATGCTTCCCGAAACATGTTCCAAATAGGGAAAAACATCTTGAGGTGAAGTCATTATAAAATATAAATTATATTATAATATGTAATATTATATAATTGGATATAATTGAATATAATATATATTATAATTGAATATAATATTATAATGTTGAAAAATACAGGTACGTTTTTCTGTAAACTGATGAGATAGTCTTGAAATTTTTTGATGTGTTTTATAGCTATTAAAAAAGAGTTATTTAATTTTCGTGTCCGCAACAAGGTTTATATTTATTTTAATTTTATAACTTTCAAGTATAATTTTAACAAACATTTATTTTTACTGCACCCAAAGTATAAACTTTAGTTCTATAGTTCTGCTTCCCGTGGTAGACAATAGCGATTAACATCTGCTCTGAAATTCTCAATATCAGTAGTTTCTAAAAAAATTCTGTTTTTAAGTGTCGAAAAATATGGTTTTAAAACAACGCTTTGAAAGTATATTAGTGAAAACTAACAAATATTCAATTCCATTAGCAAACGCTGTTTGCTTGCACAAAAACAAAACATACATGTAGCCATATTGTTGACTTCAGAATGGCCAGCATAAAGTACACAATATCCTTTTTACACAATAAAAACCACATTAATTTAAGTTAAAGTCGTTTACAAAATATATACTATTAAAAGCAATTGTACATAAAATTGTAATTACTTTACAATGTGCAAGATTTACTTTAGATTATTCATGAATTGTGTTTCTGAGTTTATTTGTATCACAAATTATATACCATTTTATTAAAAAAGTTGCAATTTTAATAAAACTATTATTTAATAAAAAAGTGAAAGTGTTCAGTTTTTTTTGCCTTTAGACTTCCCTTAAGCACTTTTCTCCTGCAGGGTAAATAACATCATTTAGAACACTATTCCAATACTTACTAAATTAAATAAAGGAATGGATATAATATTAGTTTACTTTCCTGAGAGTAGTGAATTAATTATAGAATATGATGTTCTATAATCGTCTTACAAGGGTGAACCTTAGTTAAGGACAACGTGTTTCATATCGGAGCCAAGTGTGGAGTAGGCGTAGTAATTCCTTCTGCTTTGACAACACTTATAACTGTTGTTTTCTTCCTATATTCGGCTTATATTTATCTCAGTCTCAAGTACTGTATTCGACAAACTGCGTCATGCACTTAAGCACGAGTAGTGCGTGGGATGATTTTGTTAGTTTCCTTTCTTAATGTTGCGGCGCAATGGTATAAAATAAAAACGTCATCACTGCGCAGAATTACATTTTATATATTTTACATTTAAAGCGCACTTAATGTTTATGAGCAAATTTATATCTAAGTTTTTATAAAGTGTTATGCCAACACCGATTTTTTTTTTTTTTGTATTGGCCGTCTATTGACCACATGCCAATTTCAATTCTTTATTCTTTGTTCTTTTCTTTTTCTCCAATATTGTTTCATCTTTCCTTCCTGTCTTCAGTCCACTTTAAACCTACGTTTTTCTCTCTCCTACCCTGAACTCCTTCCATTTTTAACACTTTTGTCCGTAAAACGTCTCCTTCAATTGCTTCTTCTGCGTGTATATTATTTTTTTCTAAATCTTTTTGGACTTCTTTAATCCAACTTGATGTTGACTTCTTCTCCGACAGATATTTGAAGCTGCTTTGTTAGCCTATTGTCGTCCATTCTATATAAATATCCACAAAATAATTATCTTGCTTTTCTCATTGTTTCTGTTACATTTTCTATACTTTGATATATTTCATCATTACTTCTCAATATCTAACCTTCTGAAGTTTTTCGTGGGCCCAATATTTTCCTAATAATTCGTCTTTCCAATATTTCTAGTTTGTCTAACTTAAAATTCAATTTATTTTTTTATTTTCTGTATGTTTTCGGGCTGGGAAACTAAGAACTTTAGCCCAACGACGCATACCAGGAGTGTTGCTCGACGGTTTTGCTTCTCACCTACGCTTTAGTTGACTCAACGACAGTAGAAACTCGTACATATTAAGATATATGATATTTTCAAAGCCTGTACAGTAATCTTGCTGCTTTTAGGAAGGTCAGAGTTCTGACTCTCGCTAACTTTTCTTTTCCGAGATCTTCTTTCAGATTACCTTTTTACTCTGTGTCTCTTCCTCAGTTCCTCAATTGCACTACAGTCTTCGATGATGTGCTTCACTGTAAGTGCTCCCCCACAAGTGTGTTGCAGTTATTCGGCATCCTCACCGCGTATGTCGTTATTATTTATTATCCAAACAATGATTCATCCGTGACGTATCGTATCGGGTCGGTAGTGTAATCTTCTAGTAGTTTGTTTTCGTTGTTGTTCGACGTCACGCCCCCACCTTTCTTTTACGAAACTAATCCAGTACTCAGCCGGTCGACCTTTTTACTTGCGTCTGTGTATGAGCCATAGCGTCGTGTCGGAGCCTGAAATCTGGCGGCATGGTGGGGCGATGACCGAGCTTAGCTGATTATGGTACAAATTTTTGCCGCGCTTATTATACTCGTCGTGCTTATTATAGCCTAAACTACTGTGCGAAAGGTAGTCTGTAACACTGTAGGCCCTTAAAGGTAAGAATTGTTTTATTTTATTAGCACAAAATAAGTGATATTCAAACGCAGGTAGACTTTCTAAATTTCTGTAGGTAAAAAAACGCATCTTGAGTGTTTTACGGCAGCCAATACAATTCCGTATTTTTACTTCTTTAATATCAGGCGAGGTAAGGTATATATACATGCTGTGTGTGTGTGTGTGTGTGTGTGTGTGGAAGGGGTACACAATTTAATTTGATAAATGTACTTAGTAATCTAGTTAAAAAATTTAGCGAATGAAATATATGAAATGAGTTAGGTTAAGTAAATAAAATTGTATAAGCACTGTTTATTTTACTCAGCTGTCATTATAACTGGTATTAATTTTTAAATCTGTCTGACTACTTTACATGTAAAAATGTAAATTTTACTTTTTCCATGTGTCTTTGATAAATGTAGCATAGCACATCAGGTATAAAAAGTACCCTCTCACATCGACAATAAATTAATTATCTTATTTATCTAAGTGTCTGCAAGTGAAATTGGTGCAAATGCCGCTGTTCACAACTGGCAGAACAGTGTACTGTGTGTGTGTGTGTGTGTGTGTGTGTGTGCGCGCGCGCGCGCGGCGTACGTGCGCCCGCGCCTACATGACATTTAAGCAAGAAACGGGATATGTGTAAGTTGCATTTGAGAAAGATTTTGCCAGGCTCCTAGTACTACTTATTATAGTGTACTATTTACTATCATTTATGCATTGTATCGGTACCCTATTCTGCAGACAGGTCAACATTCATTTTTTCTTTTTTTGAAGATACGTTCTTTTCTGTTTCTTTAGTTGTACTTGTTTCCTTTAAAATTTCTTCTAATATGACTCCGTCATTCGGAGTATCTATAACGAGTGTATCTTCATTCTCCCTTTCCTCAGGGATCCTATTGTTAAGTGTTGGTGAATATGTTTGCACATATTGTTTCGTATGACAACTGTCCATACACGAACACACAAACTCATGAAAGCAAGAGTTACAGTGTATGACATGATGTACAGTGTTTAATACGTTTAACAACTATAATATGGCACAGATTATTTATCCAGTCGTTTAATACGTTTTTTTTAGATAACAATGTTTTAATATTTTATTCAAATTTTCTATTGACATGTTAGTGTTTATACCTAAATGAATCCGATAACAGTAGGCCCATGATCTGCATTGTTTCTTATTAATATATTGTTTTGTAAAATATTCATAAAATGAATGTGTTTCTTCATCATTAAACAGTCTTCTTAAAACTTCATGGAGCATTTATAAAAAATTAGTGTTCCTAGTCAGTAGTGATATATTTATAATCAGTGGACAACAACATCCAGGAAATCAAATTACATTAAGGTACTACATGAAAATTGAAATTTTTATTATTAAATAGAATAATATAATAAATGTTAAAATATGATTACGTTAAGGTAATATTTATTATTAAGAAAAATCGTTACAAGAAAAATCGCTGCATGTGCCAACCGACTAAATTTCTTATAAAACCGCCAACTAAATTTCTTACAAAACCGTCAATATCTCGAAAACGAAAAAGCCGATTTTATTGAAACAAAACCAAAATAAAATCTGGAATTTTCTATAATTTTTACTCGCTGACACCATATAGCTGTCTCTCATAAAACGAAAGTTTGTCGCATGCCGAAAATTTCACTACATGAAAATTAAAAAAGAGACTTCATGACGTGGAACCGTCTGAAGACTCTGTTTTTGAAAATTGTTAAAACTAATGTCCAAAAATTAATTTATCTCAGGGTTTTTGTAACGGGTAATTAAATAGATCTGTGTACTAGGCTTACACAATCCAGACTCTTCAAGTGTTCTCTCGTCAATTTTGGTAATACCTCGATAAGTATTGCTATCCCAGGCGGAAAATCGTGCACTAACGCGAAAAGCACTAATTTTGATCTATACAAAGCACAAACTGACACCAACAAAGCAACAAAGCACTAACTTTGTTGTATATGAGTTCTCCGATTCAAGATAACGTATACGAAAAACTCGTAAGTTACACCTAAGTTCTACGTCACTTATAGAATAGACACGTCCTGACACGAAAAACTCCCGACAATCAGTACGACCTTCTATGACGAGACCTCGAAGCAAACTGAAAGATGTGTCCTCTGCAAAGAACAGATTCAAATAATTTTTAGACCTGATTGGTTGAAATCTTGGATACGTCATAGATTTTTATCATGATACACTGACTTCTATGTCCAAGTCTGCAAAGGCCTGTCTAAATTTAATCCACAATTTTTATTACCTTCTTGCAGATAACGAGTTAAAAAAGAATTAATTTCATAAAAAAAAACATTAAAATTATAGTTCAGCAAAACGTAGCCTTCAATACGTCGCATACTCTGTCCAAACTTTCATAAAGAAATATTAACTATTCATGAAGTTATTCATTAAAATAAGAATCAACATTGCACTAGACATAATACAGAGTATAAAATTATAGGTATTGTCACATAACTCATTTTTTTACCCATATTTCAATTCAAAACTTACATCTAATTTACAAAAAAGGAGTAAAATCAATTTACAACTTGTCTATGATCGTCAAAGAATGCGTTAAAGCACTAATATCCCTTATTTCTGACGTTCCTAGCACGGTTCTGTAGCAGGGTTTATCAGTGTATTATAAATCTCAAATGTAGTATAACCTGCGTATATCTCGAAACCAAAGTTACGTGCATGTGTAGTCATTATAGAGCTAAAAAGAAAATGGTGGACAAAATTTTATTGGCTCTATCAAAAACAACTAAACCTACACAGACACACACAAGCAGCTTGGTGTTATCGGCGTAGCTGTGTCGGCGTTGAACCGAGAGTAAAATGCGTTTGACACGTTCGTATCTTCCCTTCCCTTCCTCCTAAAGTAACAATCATCTTGCGTCGTAAAAGAAAGACGTTTTATCTCTGTATTCTCTGCAACATGATCTCTTTATTATAATTTTTTTATTTCTTTGACATTGTGACTGGAATGTACAATGAAGAATAAAAAGACGATAAAAGTGTAAATTGCAACATACAGTAGGAGTTGGTAGTTACAGACACTATTTCATAGAGTAATCTACTAGGCATAACTAGGCAATAATTTTTTATACAAAAGGAGAAAATTTTTCATGCACTGTCAGAGCAATCCGTGTTTCCCGTGTAGCGTGGGACTCTCATCCGCTAACCCCCCCCCCCCGCCTTTAAATCAGGTATTCATATTGTTACGACAGACTTCCTTATCGTCATATGGCACAGTGGAAAACAAAGTAAAAAACACCAATGAAGTCACTAAAAACCATCTTTAATTATCACAAATAACAATTTGTAATCAACGTGTACACTAATCCGAGCAAAATTTGTCCGCACACAAAATAATAATGACAACTAATGGAGTTCCGCACAATTAAAAAAACAATAACACTTTGCAACAATACTACCAAATTAACTTGAATAAATAGCCACTTAAACTGAACTCTCAGCGGCAGCTGTCGTTGTTTAAATAGATAACAAAAATGTTCCAGAATAATCCATAATACGCGTCAAAACTACTCTAAACGACTAAAGCATAATTGATTGCGGTGTTGAAGACAGTCCCCTGACCGGTATGGTCTGGAATAGACTCGTTTGTTGACGCTAAGTGCTAAGTGTCACGTACGCACACAAACATTACAGCTGAGCTCCGCTGGGATAACCGAGAAACATGTAGAACTTTCTGTAATAGCGTAACAATAGGTATCGATCCTGGAACCACTTGGCCATTACTTCAGGTTAGACCCTATTGCGCCCTCGTCGGGTTCCTTATAGTGTCCCGTACCTTCTACTGCCCGTTGAGTGCAAGTTGAGCCCAGTATTAGGCAGTAAAATTGGGAATATCTAAACTTAAATTATTGTGTGAAACATCAGTTACATATGTATTGCTTTTACATGAAATTGAAAGTACTCACTAGATTTTAGACGAGAACATAGAGATTCTAGGGAGAAACATGTCTTCGCTCGTCTGGTAAAGTAAAAACTTCAATGTATTTCATAGGCTTACACGGTCGGAGTCAATGTTGTTAAAATTACTTCCGGTGCTGTTTGGTGGTGGTTCAAATTTTTCTGCAAAACCAGACGTTTTGGCAGTTCCATCGACTGCCATCATCAGTGAAAGTCGATGCGCTAACGTAAGGTGATACACGTTAGTGACTGTGGTTACTAACCTCACGTTATCGTACTCGATTTTTACCGAAGATAGCAGTCGATGGCATTGCCAAAACGTCTGATTTTGCAGAAAACATTGGTCCACGCCCAAACAGCCCGGGAAGTAATTTTAACAACACGAATACTTTAAATTTGTCAATACTATATTAATTGTTACTGATGAAATTAAAACGAATATATATAATTCCTTTAAATATTTGTGTACAGTTGTTTCAATATTAAGAGGTAAAATTGAAAAAACATCGTTAAGTTGTTGACGGTTAAGAAACTGAGAGATCTTATGGAAATCGTTTGTTATACAAAATCATCTATGCTTATTGCAAAAAAAAATGTTAAACTTGGACCAAACGAAAATAGAATGTAATGAATATGAAACCGTTATTCAGATTACGAAATAATAATTATTCTTTTTTGTGTGGCAGCTGGCTAAACTTTGCTCATGCAATGATATTTCTACAAAATCATCTATGCTTATTGCAAAAAAAAATGTTAAACTTGAACCAAACGAAAATAGAATGTAATGAATATGAAACCGTTATTCAGATTACGAAATAATAATTATTCTTTTTTGTGTGGCAGCTGGCTAAACTTTGCTCATGCAATGATATTTCTAACAAATAACTTTAGAAATGATAGTGGTCAAAGAAAAGCGGAGACGAAATAGAAGAATAAAGTGGTATTAGAAAAACTTGTAACAGTTTATGGCATATATAAACACATTAGCAGCATAATCTTCGTAAGAGAAGTAGTTAACTTAACACTGACCTACTAATGAATGACGTAACTACTGCTCTTATGAAGATCACCGAGGCTGCCGCTAAATAATTTACACATGTCTACTCAGGCTGCTTGATTAAACATATAACTATAATCTACAACCGTATTAGCTTAACGCTATTCTCTCCACGTTTATACACATATAATACAGTTTACACGTCCGTTTGTGTAAACTAATTTGTCACCTACATTATTGGTCGCATAAGTTGCGGTAATTCTATAAGAAAATAGAGTTTGATGTTTAATAACTTCCAAAACGTATTTTAAGGAATTTGCAATAGGCGGCACTAAACCAACCAGTGTGTGTGTGTTAATATTTATGTAATACTGAAAATTATGTAATTTGAATTTAACTTGACCATGATCAGGTTCAAGCTTTACTTGTGAATTTAACTGTAAAATTAGACACAAATGCTTCAGACATTTAGAAAATTAAAAAAAAAATACCACAAACACTCTAATGAATTCATTATAATTAATTATGTAGGTGTAATATTCAATAAGTGAGTTACAGTGTGATGTGCACATTACCATTACATGGAGGCCTGTTACAAAATCAAAGCCTTTATCACTACTTTAAAATATATAAAGTTTGTTTAATTTTAAGTAATTTTTTGTTAAAATGAATAAACATTTCATATTAAATTGCTTTACAACTACATAAGTTAAATTAAGAAAGAAAAATAAAAAGTATGCTAGTAACAAAATATTTCCTTAATTTCCTAGTGCAGCCTAGTTTATTGCTTTAATATGCTCTGATAACTTGCAAAAACGTACCCTCACACCCACACACACACAAACAAATTGAAATTTGTTTATGTAATTTCACATTATTTCGTTAGTTCACGTAATTTCGTTTGGAACGTATCTCTAGTCAAGTTATTAATTCTCACACGTAAGCAATAATGCCTCTATGAAACACCAGCTATGAAGTTCAGGATCGCAAAGTATTAATATGGAATTCGATAAAAATCTATTTGTCGTTTACGAAATATTGACGAATGAAAATTATGTCTTCAGCTTAAAGAGATGCAATACCTTAGAGTTAAAACGACACCATTTTTAGAGGTTATATTGTCATACATGTCTGACAACTTTTTTTTTAATCGGCCATCTAAAGACCACATGTCAATTTCAATTCTTTACTCTTTGTTTTTTTCTTTTTCTCCAATATTCTTTCATCTTTTCACTTTGGCTCTTCTTCCCGTCTTCAGTCCACTTTGAACCAGCGTTTTCTCTCTCCTACCCTGGACTCCTTCCATTTTTAACACTTTTCCCCAAAAAACTTCTCTTTTAATTGCTTCTTCTACGTGCATATTATTTTTTTCTAAATCCTTTTGGACCTGACAAATTTTATTACTTAATAATTTTTATGTCTTCTCTGACTTATCAAAATTTCTTAGTCGTCACATAGCGAAGATTTTTTGAAACCAGAAACGACATCACTTTTATAGCCATTACTTTAACAATAAGAAATTAATTTATGTCTGTTACAAACCATATAAAAATTAGAATATCATACCATAAATATTTTGTATCATGACTACACTACATAATTTGTAGTTATCTATTTTTAATACTATATCCATTACAAGGTGTATGGATATAAATGGAAATACCATTAACTCAGTGGTAAATTTATCTTTAGAAGTCTAATCTACGGAGTTACAATTTTACAAGGAAGTTACTCCAAAGTACTAGGTTCTTACTAAAAAATGTTTTCAAATTCATCGTCTAAAATATCAAAGTATAATTTGAACGAATTAAGTAAAATAAAGTCACTGAAAAAGAGGATCTGTTCTACAGGACTTGCGTGAAGCTAACATGGGCGTACAAATTGCCCAGGAAAATAGAAATAGTTCTTAAAATGGTCACCATGACTTTCACTAAAATTAATATAAAATTAATTTGTACTTTAGAAAGAGAATTATCACTGTTGCACACCACTATAAAAAAAATTATTGCGATTAGCGCTTTCAAGCTTCTCATCTCATCGTGAGATCGGAAATAACAACAACAGAGTAAAACAAACTCTTCACACCCCACTGACCACACACCCCCGCAAACAAGCTATAAGTCAAATGTTCCTGCCCAACCTCCCAGCCCTGTCGCCCCAGTCTACAGAGTTACATATTTTTCTAACACATTCCGTGTTTATGTGTGTGTGTGTGTGTGTGTGTGTGTGTGTATGTGCGTGTGCGCGCGCGCATTCTTTTCAAAACCTAACGTTGTAAAGCCTTACTCATTCACCCTTTTGGGCGCGGTCACTCACCCTTATTTAAAAAACATCCATATATGCACACACACACAACACACATACACACAGAATGTGCTAGAAAAATATGTAACTGTACAGACGGGAGTGACAGGGCTCGGAGGTTGGGAAGGGACATTTGACTTATAGCTGGTTTGCGGGAGTGCGTGTGGGTGACAGTGGGGTGGGTGGCGGTGTGAAGAGTTTGTTTTATTCTGTTGTTGTTATTTCCGATATGACGATGAGATGAGAAGCTTGAAAGCGCTAATCGGAATATTTTTTCTATAGTGGTGTGCAACAGGGATAATTCTGTTTGTGATTATAACCACTAACACAGCTATCTTAATTAAACTTTTGAATTTTAGGTCTATTTAGAGTGCTTGGCTATCTTATTTGTGTTGTTTGTAATTCTGCATTTTCTCCAAAGGTTTACCTGGATTGAAATATTTCTATAAACTTAACTGGTTTATCGCAAGAAAATATATATGCTGACACAAAATTAAATTTAATGTAAATAAATATCATAGCAAAGGCCTTGCTATTAAATCATACGTGGTTACCTACTGTTCATATTGCAAAAAATAACGTTTGTTCAAATGAGTGTAATTAAAATGTATAATTGATATTTAATTACGCCAGTTGTGTTGTTTATACATGGAGTCGTTTAACTGAAACATAACAGATTTTGAAGTAAATTATAATCATGTGTTATTACTATTTATTAAAATTAATTTAAGCTTTGATTTTCAACAGCTCCGTAGGTCATTAAAAATAGTTGAAGGAAGTTTTAGATTTACCAGAATTTGGAATTGTGTTAACCAAAATATCGGTCCACAAATATTGCCTGTTTTTATTGCCTTCCATATGTAAAAATTAGATAATTGAAACAGATTTGCAGTACTATTAAAAAAAAAAAGAATTATGAACGCAGACAATTGTGGTTGGGATAGTAAGTTTTCAGCTTTCTTGTGTACTTCAAACAGAATTCATGAATGAATTTGTCATTTCAAAAGTATAATTACCAAATTCTAAGTATTGTTACGATTCTCACTGATCGTCGAATGTTACAGTGAAAACAGAATACGGACACCAATGAAATCACTAATTACCAGCTATAATTAATCACAAATAACAGTTTGTATTCAACAAGGTAGTTTCGTACAATAATCAAGATAAATTGGTTCACACACAATAATAATGCCAAGTAATAGAGTTACTCACTAAATATAACACAGTTATCAATTTCCACAATACGTGAATAACCGCACAATTTCGATCCGCACTAAGGAAATCGCTCACTGTAACTGCACTGAAAAAAGCCAGCCGAACTGGCTTACATTTACATAGGTCGCGTTGAGGTTCCAGAATAACTGTCCATCCTTACTTCTGCGAGCCAGCATAACGCTTACTTACAAGTGCTTTCCAGAGTACTCTAGAAGGTACTTTAGTGCAGCCTTGACTGAGACACGCACCTGCTCGGCTAGCGGAGAGCCGGGTAGAATGACGCTCTCGCCTTTTTCAAGAGAGTTTCATCATTACAATATTGGAACAAAACACAAGATGATGATCTATGAATAAGAATATCTGAGCATGGATGACGGACATTAACACATTTTAAATTGATTTATGAAATTTTTGCCAATTAGCTATAAGTTTTGTATTTAGTGATGGATAAGGACTTATGTTATATCAAATTCTTTGTAAATTTTGCTCTATAATGTCATGTACTTTGTGTGTGAATATGTGCGCGCGTTCGCGTGTGGTGAACCTTCGTTGTTATATCTTCCGCGTTAGTTAACCTATCGGCATGAAACATGGACAGTGAATTATTTATGAAAATAGCTCCATTTTATATATACTCTGATGTTCTCAGCTATTTCTTAAAAATGGTTTATTTTTATTGAAAACTCAACTTTTTACGCTTATCTATTGAAGAGTAATAACATTTCTAGATAAGATCTATGCAGGCTCTCGCAGACTTATACAAAGAGTTGCCTGCAACCCGTGTATCTTTTGTTCGCTCTACCACGTAGACTGTCGATTGACCAATCAGAAACCCCTAATTTCAGTCAGATCCTTACGTTGTCATGTGTACTTCGAGGCAGTTCATCGGAAGCCTTTACATAGTGAAGGTGTGCTCTTCGTCAAGAGTTCTTCTTGTACGAACTGGTTAATCTAAAGTAACGCTAAGGCTTGGAACTCTTTTCGAGTTATTCGATTAGAACCAAGCGAGTTAACAACCAATATTATTATATTATGTGCTATTCCGCGTTAGTAGAAGATTTCCGCTTAGGGAGATTTATCTACCGTGGTAAATCTTGTTAACGCGGAACACTTCAAGAGTAGCCGGAAGGTGTAATCCTAATACACCGCTTTTATAATTACAACTCATTACAACCCTGAGAATTAATTTCATAACGATTTAATACTAATAATAACTAATTCCGATCGACACAAACTAACAATTCGGAAAGTGACAGTTTATGTGTGACATATTATGCAATTAGTGTTATCAGTTGTTCGACGAACCCAGCACAGAGCAGAGAGAGAGAGAGAGAGAGAGCAGAGAGCGGCGGTCATTGTGCAGAGATTAGCAGCAGCAGCAGCGGAGCGAGTGACGTCACGCCGAGTATATGGAATTTTACATGTCAAATAAAAAACATCCAAACTGAACTATATAGACTCTTCTATAAATCATAAAATACTATTCATGACATTTGTGTAATTTTAAATATCTCGTATACTTGTGTGACAAATAAATAATTTTTCTACACCTCCAATAGGGACTTGTTTATAATTTATATATACACAGCTATCCTATGCGAAAGTGTTTATTTGAATCGTCGCAATATAAAACCGTCAAATGTATAGTACTCATATTTGATGTAGTAAATTACTTGAATAATAGATATATTTTCTAAACTGAGAAGCTTATTTCGTCAACGCAAATACCATTGTTTCAAACTATATAATTTTTTTAAAAAGTACACATTGTTGATATTATAATCAAATATAATGTGTTAACTATATTGAGCAATTAACTTCGACAAAAGAAACTTATTTGTCAGCCTTATATAACGGCGTAAATATGTTGCGTGAAAATGAATTTGTAAACATTTTTATTAATTTCGTTTTAACTTATAAAATAAATTATTAATCCACATAGGTACACAAGCTATCACAACTAGAAACAGTAGCCAACTGAACTAGATGCATGCGCTAGTCACTAATATTTTTCAAAGTCGTTTATTGTCCAAAAAAGTGTAACAAAATTCAGTACTTAAAAATTGTCTACGACTTTACAAAAAACATTCTCATTAAAAGTTTAGGTATATTCTATTTAACGAAAATGAAGTAAATAAAAAGAAACCTTGACGTCTTCTGTTGACTAGAAATGAATAATTATATGGATTAATCGTAACATCATTGGTTTTGGTCAACGATGAAAGAACTTACTGTAGCCTGCAGTGCGTCCAAGTTGTTTTACAATATTTCAGAACATATTACGAATAAAAAGTATAAGAATTTCCCAAATTGGATTATTAAAAAAATGCAAATATGTAAAAATGATTAACAAATGTATAACATATTTACAAGTATATATTTTAATAAAATAATGGATCGACTGTTTAAAGCTGTTAAAAGTATACCTTCCCTGCAGGTAAGGTGTACATATTATATTTCTATAGGTAGCCATAATTATGTATGTAAATAGGCATAATTTATAAATTGAAATAAAAAAAATAAAAAATTGACATTAAAATTAAAAAATACAGAACAGCTGATTGACTAAATAAATATTAAAACAATCAAGAAATAAAATCATGTTAAATCGATCACTTCTTTTCTGTTAAATTTGATTATTCGCTACTTTTTATATTAAAATCGAATAAATTAAATTATTTGTTAATTCATTTATAAACCTCTGATGATACAGACATAATCGCTGGAACGTCCGTCAGGTGAAAATACAATAATAAATTTTACTTGTAGAAGTAATTAATATTTGAAGAAATATTCATGAAATAAAAGTTGAATATTCAACGAGAAAGTGAAATTCATAGGTAGATTTCAAACTGTTTGTGTAATTAGTAAATTAAAATTAATTACAGTAAGTTAGAATTCTTAGACGTGTTGAATACTTTTATGAACATATTAAAATGTTACGACATATCTACATATAATTCTTTAATAATATTACGTTTACCATTTCAATACCTAGAGATAGTGGATTTGTGTAACATACGTGTATCCCGGGCAGGAAATTATCAGACCCAGCCAAAGCAGCGGCGGCTGGCCTGAATATTAGTAGCTGTCTCGTACACCGCAGCTGCTCAGCAATATCCTTAAACTGCTTGGAAATTTACAGTTCATTCACATAAAATTGGAAGAGAAAATATGTAAAAAATCTTATTCAGTGTAAGGAAAAGAGTAGTTAGTGAAAGAAAACCCTTTTAAAATGATATACTGAATGCTACACTTTTTTAATATTTTTGCAATAATCATAGACAAATGCAATTTTTTCATTACTCAATGCCACATACTTATTTACTAAATATAATTATTTCACTACCGACTCGGAACACAAAAGTTTTTTATGGGTAAAAACGTAAACGTTTTAAGTTTAATGAAGAAATCTGTGTTAGTGGTTGTAATCACAAACCGAATAATCACTGTTGCACACCACTATAGAAAAATTATTCCGATTAGCGATCGGAATTACGATCTGACGATGAGCTGAGAAGCTTGAAAGCGCTAATCGGAATAATATTTCTGTAGTGGTGTGCAACAGTGATAATTCTGCTTGTAAACGTTTTACCTTATAACCTGAACCGGTTTTCGCTTTTAAAAAGCTTCTTCAGAACACGTCATGGACAACGAAATCCAAGAACTTTTTACTGTTGTCACTACTTCACTAGACTAACAATAAATTAGCTGAACTAATCATTTTAGGATATCTGTTATAGCCAAACGTCACGTAGGAATAGCTTTGAAATTAGCTTTAATTTTGTTTTAAATCTTCTGACAAGCCGTTGAATTGTGTTGCAGAAAATTAAATATATTTTGACATTTTTTGTTGTCAAAGTTCCAATCAATCATGTTCTATTGCTGAATCTGTAAGAATTATTTAAATCGCGCGCGCGCAAACACACACACACGCGCGCGCGCGCGTGCGCAGTGTATAAAGTGAATGGATCTACACGTATGCATTTACAAAGGCGTACGGAACAAGATGGCGGCTCAGTAGACCAGTGGGTATGGCACCTGACTACTAATCTAGAGGTCCCGGGTTCAATTCCCGGGCCCGCACCATAAAATCAAGGTGCGTTTTTTAGCCCCCAGGTCGACTCAGCCTGTTGGAAATGAGTACATAGGATAACATCCTGGGGATAATAATAATGGGCGGCTGAAGCGTAGTGCTGGCTACACTGTACACTGTCTTCTTTGTATGTCGTACGGCTTACATTAGGCAGCCTGCCCTGTCTACTCCTAAGCTACTTCGGTGGTATAAAGGAATCGTGGATACGCTTCCATGAATGCGGATCACCTAATTACATGTCCAGCCTTGCTCTCAGACACGCAGGTCCAAGCCGAAGATGATACGGCAAAGCTCTCACGTCTCTACTGGTCAGCGCGCCGCCTAATGGCCCAACAGCCAAGGGTGGGCGTTGGCTAGTAAGTAAGTAAGATAAAGGAATCGTCCATACGAAACAAGATAAGTTCTTCGACTATTTCACAAAAGATAGAACTGAAGAAGGTCTAGTAGATTATAGTTGAATTCAGGTGTATTTATCTACCTCTTGATTAATTAAAAAATTAACAAAATTAAATCTTTACTGCCATCGCGTGAATTTTTTTTTACGTGGCTAGGTGAAAATCTCTATAGACACTAGGAACCCCGTAGTTCCTAGTAGTGTGGGACTCTAACCCAGTAAAAACACCTCCCTTAATGCTACAACTGAGCAAGCTCATGAAGCAGCTTCTCCTTCATGTTTCTTTCACGGGTGATGAGGTGAAGCCCAGTGGCTAATCCCAAGATTATTCTGTCTTTTTCTCACGTAGAGTTTTATGAATCTATTCATATTAATTGCGTTCTATTGCGATACCAGATCATGTGGCTTCTGTTTTTTGGCTCGCTTGAAGACGTGTGGAGCTTCTTCCACCACGTTTCGCATTATTGGGTTATCGTGGATCTGAATCCTGTGAGCACGTTTGTCTGCATATCTTGTTATTATTTCGCTTACACATTCTGCACTGAGGTCTCTGTGCAGGTTGTCGTTCTTTATATACCGAGAGGCATTCTGGATATCGTGTGAATGGCATTTCTTTTAATTGCATAACAATTACTAGAGTAATAAGAATCTTTGGTCAAATTTTGGATGAAACTGTAAAATTTCATAAGCTTATGCGACATTATCAATCTAACATTGTTGTACTAAAAGAAAAACCGAATTAATCTGATAGTTCTATTGGAAATTGTATTTGTAGTTTCGTGTTTCTGTCGGCTTTGTTTTCGTAGCTTCGCAGTTTTTCGTAGTTTAATTATTTTGAATTATCGTGTGTCCTGTTATCACATCTTTTTAGTTTTGTAGTTTTTCAGGCTTTTGTAATTTATCTTTTGTGTGAGAGAAACTTTACTTTAGAATAATCACTTCGTGATTACCAATCGCAGATTCTCAGATCCGCTAATTAAGAATGTTATTACGTTTAAATTACACACAGACTCGCTTCTCTATCTGTCTATCTGTCTCTGTCTGTCTGTCTTCTGTCTCACACTCTCTCTCTCTCTCTCTCTCTCTCTCTCTCTCTCTCTCTCTCTCTCTCTCTCTCTCTCTCTCTCTTTCTTTCTAATACATTTATAATCAAACTCTATAAAATCACAGCGGTTTTCTATTTTGTTGATATACGGGTACTGTTGCAAACACTCTAATAGAAATTAAATATTAGTGTTAACGACATTACAGAATAGTCTACGTGTTTGTCGAATGTTCCAGAAGAATCTCGTTCTAATGTGTCTGGCATACGTGATTCTCGACGCATTCGCCAGACTTTGCCGGAAGCCCCCAGCCGCGCGGACTGTGTCAAGGCTGCAGTTAATTACGTCGCAGTTTAGAGATAAGGCGTAGTTTGAAATCTTCTGATCTGTGCGCGGATGTATAAATACAAGGCGGCAGCGGCCTTAGTTTTCAGCCCGGAACCTATATAATATAAAATTGAGAAAAATTCCCGCCGCCTTCTCAGTTAACTGGTTGGCGTGTCCCTCCCGATAATTAGGAAACCTTCTTTATGAAAGTACAGCACTGTTTTCTTCTGACAGCCATCGAGCACGTCCCGGAAGCTGTAATATAGCCATGGGTGCAAAGACGCCCCACTACCTGACGCAACGCAACGCAACCTTAGTTTTCAGTTATAATCGCGATAAATTACAGTGCGGTTCGAGAGTTTATGGTCGGGCGATTACAAGTGATTACTGTGTGCCTTCAAGTGGTTATTAGTGAAGTGTTGCGTTTTACAGTCGGGCGGTATAATTGTAATACTATTGTGTTTAATATTTAGTTGACATTTTATTTTGTGTGAACAATTTTTATTTCATTTGTTGTAAGAGACTGTGTTGTTAATTACGAACTGTTTATCTGTGAAAATTAAAGCTGGTGATTAGTGACTTAATTCGTGTGTTGTATTTTGTTTTCCACTGTACCTACGACGATCAAGTAGACCGTCGTAAAAGTACGTAGTTTTTTCTATACAAAAAAAAATTTAAATTGTAGTATTAGACTACTAGTAAATACGGGTTATTCGTTGAGTGAACTACAATCGAGATCAAACTGAGTCGAAGTTACGTATTTACTACCAATCAACAGCCGATTATCAATCAAAACAATTGTTTATATGACATGAGTAGTAAAGAGAAAACTGATTTATGAGCCGGAAGTGAAACCGGTTGACATTTTCCACAAGATATTTGAATTACTACAAATTATGAACGACCTAACAAGATTAATATGTACGAGGTTTGATCAAAAAGTTCGTGCAATTTTGCAATTTCCACCGCTACAAGTGTCCGATTAATAATGTTTTCATGTGATGTTGGTACTCATGTTGGTAACAATCATCTAAAATTTTAGCCCTATTAGATAACCATTCGTCTAAAATTTCAGCATAGTGTAGATTTCACAGTTAATTTATTAAGTCGTCCTTAGGTGCTTAGGCGAGTTTTGTCATTCTGCGTGCAAAATTGAAGAGCATGAATTAAATTTTGTGTGAACTGTAAGTTAAACTGCTCTGTCCCGGTAAACGTGTTTTGGCAAGACAGCTGTGCGTGAACAAGCGGATTACAAGTTTCACAGACTACGGCAAATTAAATGAAGATCGTGGTTGTCAGTTTTTGTGTTCCACGATATTTCATCGCTAGTCGCATTGTTAAATAACGAGTACTATTCGGACATTTTACGCCATTTGAATGAAGATATTCGTAAAAATCGACCAGATTTACAGAGAAATAATTTATGAAAATTGCAGACCGATAATGCGCCTGGATGCACGTCGTTGCTTGTTAAGAATTTTGCTAGGTTAAACAAAATAAAACGTCATAATGATGATACGGTAAATACGATCCGTGTCCCAACGCGATCCTTCCTCCTCCCAATAGTGATAATTTCAACTAAAGGACAACGTTTCGCGACTGTTGAAGACGTAAAACAAAAATCTTAAGCAAACTCAAGACTGTACCAAAAAGTGCATGCTTGAAATATTTTGAATACTGCAAAACGGCTGACCTAATCGTGTTACATTCGACTGAGATTACTTTGAAGGCAGCAGCGTTGTGTCAATGAATAAAGGCATAATTTTTGAAATAAACAAAAACTGCATGAATTTTTTGATCAAACATTGTATATGATGATAGAATGTAACCTCAGATATGGGTAATGATACTACAAAAAATGTTAAAGTTTATATAGAATGCAGTATAAAAAAATAATAATTGATTTAATTTAAGAAGATAATAATAATAAGTAATCGTGAATGACTTCACTTAACTTTGTATTCTCCGTTAGGTTTAATATGTATTTTTTGCTTAAAATTTAGGGTTACTAAAATAAGTCAATCATTATCTGCTTTACCATAATAACCTAACAGTTTCTGAAGAAACGCTAGCAGTAGTAGGGAGTGTTGTTTTATTGTTGCTTGTCACAATAATTTTGTAGCACATTTAGTCTACTGATTTTTCTTATTATTTTAACGACAGTTAATTAATTATGACGAAGGTCATAACGGATCAGTAACTGGTTTATTTGTAAATATTTTAAGTTCACATGTACATAAAACTTATTAATTTTGTTGGGAAGATGTCTATGATATTCACACGTCACAGTACAACCAAGGTGGTTTATTGAAAACATTACAACTGAGAAACCACACGTTACTACACGCATTAAACATAGGCCTAATAGTAATAGAAAGCAGGTGAACATAATTAAGCGTAATTTAAGGTTGTGTTACCTATGTATTTCATTCAGGTGTTCATGAGGATTCTATAGCAGTTGAAATGACTAAGCGTTAGCGCATATAAGACAGGGCTACGTTCAACATTCAGGTCAGTGGCTGCCGCTAAGTCCGGGTCTGATAGTTTTTCTGCCCGGGATACACGTGTTTAACAGACTGGATATATATACCTCTCTTTCTTTCTTTTTCACTTTCTATCTCTATTTGTATATCTGTTTGTCTGTCTATCCTTACCTCGCCCCTTCCACTCTAAATATCCATCTACCTATCTACCGATTATTTATTTCAATATGTCGCCTATACACGTACGTGAGTGCTCGAATACAACCAAAAGGTAACTTTATTTTTCTTTTATTTGAATTTAAAATACTCAACTACCTGTGTTTAAAATGCATTTATTACCCTAAATGTATTAACGGGCTTCACTTGCTTACTAACAAACTAATGGCGTTAATCGTATGAAGGATTATGATCATTATTGAATTTGTGAAACCTTAAATAATTGCTAAACTAGGTTAAGAAAATAACAATACAAGTGAAGTAAATTTAATCGTTTCGTAGCATGTAAAATACTGAAATTGTGTGAGTACATGATCCTGACAGTGATTGAATAACAATAAATATTTTCAGTTTGATAGGAAACAGTAAACGTAAGTTGACTAGTGTGAAATTTGTGTTGTAACACCAGAAGAAGAAGATATACGAGGTTTCATCGAAAAGTTCGTGCAATTTTACAATTTTTCACCGGTAAAAGTAACCAATTATAATCTGTTTTTATGTGATGTTAGTACACCTGTGTAAAATTTTAGTCCTATTTGATCTATAGTTTAGATTTCACAGCTAATTGACCAATTCGTCCTTAGCTGTATTAGGCAATTTTTTCTCATTCTACAAAGCAAGATTTAAAAAATTTACAGGCATTGCACAAATACAATGCACAGAGAAGGGCATTGAAAATGCTTCAATAAATCTAAAAAGTATATATATTTATGTTCATTCACCAATCAATGAATTCATTCTTCATTCACCAATCAATGAATTCATTCTTCATTTACCAATGTACAGATTATAAGTTAAATGAAGTCGCATTCATAAGCGAAGTTTTATATGTGTACTACGTTATTGACAACAAAGAAGTAGTTTCTATGGAAACTCACCGGTTTCCACTTTCGATAACGCACCAGCGATCGGCCGCAAATGTGCGACACGTCCTTATAAACATTTTCAATGTTAAAACATGAATTAAATTTCGTGTAAACTGTGACATAAACTAGTATGTCCTGGTTCAAAGAGCGTATGGGGACACTGTTGTGCGTGAACAAGCGGTTTACAAGCTTCAAAGATTGGTGTAAGTGAGTTGAAGATCGTGGTTGGTAGGTGAAGATTATATTTTTGTGTCCCACGAAATTTAAAAATCGCTAGGCGCGGTTTTTAATAAAGAGTACTATTCGGACATTTTACGCCATTTTTATAAAGCTATTTGTAGAAAACGGCCAAATTTTTAAAATATAAAAGAATAATTTATAAAAAATTGCAGCCCGATAATGTGCCTAGACCCACGTCTTTTCTTATTAAGAATTTTCCCAGGCTAGGCCAAAGAAAACGTCATAATGATGACACGGCAACTTTCTTAATCACCGAATGCGTCCCAACGTTTCCTCCTCACAATAGTGATAATTCTTATGAAAGGACAGCGTTTCGCGACCGTTGAAGACGTAAAACAAAAATCGCTAAGCGAGCTCAAGATTGTATCAAAAATTGCATGCTTAAAATATATTAAAAACTGCCAAACGGGTGGCTTAATTGCGTTACATACGAATGGGACTAATTTGAAGTGGGCAGTATACAGTAAGTGCCGATGAATGAAGCAAACAAGAACTGATCAGAGCAAACCTGGGTGTCATTAGTGATATGCGAAATATATACCAAGTTAGCCTAAGCAATACGAGACACGTATCTATTTTCTATCTGCAGAGTCAACTTGATACGATATGCCACAGTTCTCCTGAGCCATTCCGGAAAATTAGATAACTCTTGAAAATTATCAACGTACCTCAGTTATTCTCCCGTCACTTAGAAAGTTTTAGAGAATACTGCACCCCGCACACAACTTCTGTTGAGCATAAAGTCGCACGTTTCGGATATCTGCGAGTCAATTGTAATATTTAGCCATACAAGTAACATCAGCGATGTAAGTCAATCGGCATTTAAGTTAGTGAAGCGCCATGACAAAAAAGGAAAGCGACGATTCAGAGTCCGGAATTATATTTTCTTCAAAATACTTTAAATTATAAATTGCAAGATAGAATAAAGAATGAAGATATCAAAACAGAACTCGAAGTAAAGGTCATAAAAGAAATTATTTTAATTTACAGAAGACAATAGTGGGATCATCTGCAAACGATGATGGAGAATCGATTGCCAAAAGCGGCAATGAACTATAATGCCACTGGTAGAAGAGACGTGGGTCGTCCGAGGATGAGATGGGTGCCCGAACAGGTTTATATAACCTAATCCTTGTAGAGAAGAAGAAGAAGAAGAAGAAGATTATAACACTGTTTGGTGAAAAGAGAAATGAGGGCTGAAAATAAAGTACTACTATTTACAAAAGGGAATATACAATACAATGCAACATACATATAATAGTTAATCTTGCTTACAATAACTAGAACGAATCAAAATTATAGTAATATTTTGTAAACAATATATAAAGAAAAACTTCACAAAAGGAAAAAGGGGTCTTTATTGTTGATTTCAAAACTAAAAAGGCCTTTGATGTGTACAACATAATATTAAAAAACTGAAGTCTTAAAAATTTTATAAAGATTAAAAATAATATAATGTATGGGGAAAATACAAAAATGAATAGGATAAGAAGCAATATTATTCATTATCAAATTAGATTTGGAGAGTAAAAGTGCTGAAAGTTAGCTCTGAAATTTCACCTTAACCCCGCCGCAAGTCTTGTAAGGACATGTGTAGTTGTTAACGAAGCATCCTGATTCAAAGCACGCGTCCCCATTCTGCACACAGGACGCGTATTTCAACTTGTTTGTCGTACATGCCTGACTGTACGGAGTAGAGGAGTAGACGTTTGTGTATCTACAGAACTGCGGTATGTCTTAACGAAGCTTGCTTAGATGAAGTTTGTAACTTAAATTAAAATTTTAATTTGCGTGTAACAGGCATAAAGAGTCACTGTGTTGAACAGGTTGCCCAGAATAATCTCATATTTATTAAAGTTTTAATATATTCTGCTTGGTAACAAAATTGCAGATTTGTAGGGGAGCTTAATTTTATTTGTAAATGACAATTCAAATTATTTTAACTCATGATTAAACTAATTTCAAAAATTCTTGATAATATGGATTTTAAAATTATTCTATTATTCTAGATATTTCGATAAATAATTATAACTGTGCAGTGACTATAAAAATGACGATTATATCAAGCCTGAACAAACATATCAATATCATCGCTTTTATATTGGAAATTTAGAACACATTTTAAAATGTCACTTTATATTTTTTACGTTCACGTCCATTTTATTAATATGAACACAATATTTCACTAACACTATTGCCGTAATAATTTGCACATTTTTACGTAATATTTTTAAAGAGTTTATTTTTAACTGTTTAATAACTACTAAGGAAATTTTATTATAATTTCTGTAAATTGTATTGTTAACAGAATAGGATTTTAAAAATAATATTTATGTCAAAGAAATTACATGGAAAGACCAAATACTACTTGCACAAGTTTAATTACCCTACTTGTGATAAACAAAAGACTTCAGACTTAAAGAAGTCATTTGTAAACATTCTAAATATTTTTAGCTAAAATTTTCCTCAAACTAAACTTTTACGTTTTAAAAGAGTAGAACAAGGAGGACCAAATAATTATGTGAAATAATTGAAAACTGGTGAAGACGCAGAGACCAACAATACAATTCCACTTTATTGTGCATGTGTGCGTGCGTGTGTGTGTGTGTGCGCGCGCGCGCGCGTTACTACTACTAATAATAATTATTATAATAATAACTATTATATAAATATTATTGTATTTATATTAAGATGATAAAATTATAATATCTTATACATGGGGGTGTTTGTCTTTTATTGTTACATGTTACACCTGTGTTCAATGATTCTGCCTCTCCTGTATGAGCTCCTGATGGTAACAATAAATTTTGTCAAGACAAATAGTCCAAATTATGGGTAATATTGCTTTATAGTAAACCATTATATTAACGGTAGAATTTTTAATGTCCGGTTACCTGGAAATGCAGAATCTCTCAATAATTGAACGGTAATTACAACTTGCCTTTAAGAAGCGTTTTTCTAAATGCAGAAAGTAAAAACAGTCTAAGTCAGATAGCAATAGAAGTTGTTTTATAATAAGTGTCCTAATCTATTCAAATTCCAAAGGTAGTAATCAGCCAATACTTTACTTCTCACTCATATACCGTAAAGGCTAAACACTCGTATTATACTATTATAACCACACAAATTACATACGAGGTCTGTAAATTAAGTAATGAGACAAATCATGGTATGAGTCAATATGACAACACTGTAAGTTTCCCATTAACACAGATGGTTAGATAAACAGCTGATTGATAATGATTATTAATAGGCCTATTTATTGTGTATTGTTGCCACGTGAAAGTAAATCAACTTTTCGTGAAGTGAGTTTTTGTTGTGCGTTATAAAAATGAATGACATCAATTACCAGCAACGTTGTGCAATCAAGTTTTATGTTTAACTCAGGCACAATGCTACTGAAATTTTTACATAATTGACAAAAGCGTATGAAGAAGACGCTTTGTTGGGAACACAAGTTTTCAGATGGTTTGAAGCATTTTCAGACGGACGAGAATCAAATAAGGATGATCCATGATCTGGAAGACCATCAACGTCAAGAACTGACGACAATGATGATCGAATCAGGGACTTGGTGCGATCTGGCCGTCGATTAACCTTCAGACTCGTCCCAGAAAAAATTAAATTTGTGCCACACTAAACTTTATCAAATTTGGCAAACGAACTGGGAATGAAAATAGTTTGTTTCAAATTGGTCCCGAAAAATCTCACTCTTTAAGAGAAAGACAACAGTATGGAAGTGTGCCGTGATCTTCTAAGACGAATTGCAAATGATCCTGAATTTTTTAAAAAATGTTGTTACTATTGATGAAGCATGGATCTATGAGTAGTATCCAGAAACAAAACGCTAGAGCGAGGAGTGGCACACGCCAAAGTCACCACGTTCCAAGAAAGCAAAAATGAGCAAGTCCCAAATTAAAATCATGTTCATTTGTTTTTTTGGTAGTAATGAGCATCATCCATTAGGAGTTTTTGCCTACAGGACAGACTGTCAGTAAACATGTTTACCGATAAATTCTTGAAAGGCTGCGGAAAAGAGACACCCACGGTTTCATCGTGCAAATTGCGGTTTCATCGTGAACACCTGGATGTTGCATCATGAAAAAGGACCTTGTCACACAGGACTCTCAGTTCAGGTTTTGGCAAAGAAAAATATTCCCATTGTTCCTCAGCCCCATTATTCATCTGACTCGAATCCCTGTGACTACTTTCTCTTCCCGAGATTGAAAAAAATCTCAAAGGACACCATTTTTAGGACAATAGACAACATTCACATGTAACTGACCAGTCGAAGTAGATTCCAGTTTCTGAGTTCCAGCACCGCTATGAAGAGTGGAAAAACCGTCTAAAGCGCTGTGTGACTTTCCAACGAAACTATTTTGAAGGAGACAGAGTCTAGATATAGTTTGATTGTAAATAAAACGTTTTAATGAATTAGTCGTATCATTTAATTTACAGACCTGGTAAATAGTTACAAAATTAATTTGTTCCACCTGATTAAAAATTAATGAACAATTACTATTTGGAGTTTTGTGGAATTACTGAATACTTTGGCGTTGTGAAGCGATTATTATTTATAATGTTGTAACTAAAGAGAAAAGAATTAACTAAAGGAAAGGCCAGGATACAAACAACGTGTAGTTCATTGTATACGTGTGAAGATGGAAGTAGTGCGTTATTTAAATATGCGTCTTCCATTTAGATGACCCGTACGCGTCAGTCTGTTTCGTAGCCCGTCGGCTTTCGTTTGGCGTTTAATAATTCAATCCGCAGTACTTTGCAGCATTTGTGTCCACTGTTAATAATTCAGGTAGGTTTTACGCTGTTAGGGAAACGTAGGTGTTTTTCATTTATACAAGATCAAAGGAAATGTTGGTATATTCTATTCTTCATCTACAGGAAAATGAAAAAAATAAGCTTTCAGTAATTAAAGGAAAAACCTTTGAAAAAAAGATAACATACAAATTGTAAATTTAATAGACTTTCGTTTTGTAAACTCTTTCGTCAATATTAAGGGGAGAGTAGCACTTTTTCATTCCTATGTAATTTAAATGGCAGTTTTAGCTACACTTAGGTACCATTATTTTCAAAACTATTAGAGCTAGGACATTGAAATTTGTACAAAATCACACTAAAACAGTAATGAATAAGATGTACTAGATCTGTCTTTGTAAAACAAACATTTCTGCTGAATTATTTTGTTTTAATTTTTAGTTTCCCGGATGAATGAAGAAAACAAATTTTAATTTCCATTTTTATTGGCAGTTTCATATTAATAGAGATCATTCTAGTACATTTTATAAGCATAATGGTATTACATATCCACACAAAAATTCAAGTCAATATGTCCACCCAGTCTGAGAAAAGTGTACCTAATTAATTAAAAAAAACGCATTTTCGGAAAAACGCAAATGAAAGGAAAACTTTTTTCTGCACTAAAATCCTCCAGGGCAGTACTAATCTTCATCTTCGGTGTCTCCTCGTTTTCTAAAGGGAAATAACTGTCTGCCGTGAAGTAGAGTGTCGGTAAACGGCAAGTAACAGGCGATCGCAGTCGTCGTGAAGAGGTATGTATCGCCAGACTGCGAATTGGGCTCACGAACTTGATGTCTTCGTAACTCCTACAAGAACAGGAATGACCAGTCTGCACTTGTGGCGGAGTACTTACAGTGAAACACACAATAGAAAAGTGTAGTGCTCTTCCAGAACGTAGCGAGAGACACAAAGTAAAAGGTAACCTGAAAGAATACCTCGGAAACGAACAGTTAGCGGTAGGCAGAACTCTGTCCTTCCTAGAAGCAACAATATTACTGTACATAGGCTTTGAAAATGTCGTTTTGCGTCTTAATGTATACGAGTTCCCACTGTGGATAAGTGAACTAAAATGTAGGTGTGAAGAAAACATCCGCCGAGCAACACTCCTAGAAGAGGTCGTTGGGCCAAAGACCTTAGTTGCCGAATCCCAAACAAATATTAAAAAAAAAGTAAGGAAAATATAAAACACTAACACTCTCACGTCCAAGAAGACATAGGCCTACTTGTATGTCGCGTGACCCCCGGGCAATGCATGGCGTACAGTGGGTGTGCGTCATGTAGCAAACGAGAGAGGGTGAAACGCGAGTTTCCGGCGCCTCAACTCAAAACTGGAACGTAACGGCTAAGGTATGGTAACCCCGATAGAAAACTCCCTGGTCCTCCCGGGTGTGGGGGTTATGCGGTTGGCTGGTAACCAACCCATGTAAAATTTTACATACTCTTATGCTTCACACGAAGCCTCGGACTAGGACTGGCATTAAATTTATACGACCTGGCGCGAATAAGGATGCCGGAACAGGCAACCTGCCTAATCCTGGACAGATAGATGATGATGGTGACGATGATGAAACAATAACATGTCCCAATGATCTCAGATACCGACGGACATTTTGAGTATTTCTGTAACCCCTAGTGAAAGTGCACCTAGTATAATGGTATTTCATATGCACACAAAAATTCAAGTCAATATGTCCACCCAGTCTTGAAAAAAGTGTACCTAATTAAAAAAACGCATTTTCGGAAAAACGCAAATGAAAGCAATACTTATTTACTTATTAAGCTGTAGGTTTTCTTGTTGTACTACGAGGGTTAGTTGAAAAGTTCGCGGAGCGACATCTACAGCTTAACGGTAGAAATAAAGTTTTTCATGTGTTATAAGATTCATATTTCGTGTAAAAACCTATTCATTTCTAAACCAATCTCAACTAATTCGTTGTTTACCACCTGATTTACGTGTCACGGGTGTTTTGAAAAATGGACAAAATCAAATATCGTGCTGTCATTCTTTGTTAAAAAAAGTTCTAGTATCAATGGAAATTAACAGTGAAATTGTAAAGTGTTAGTAGAGGATGTGCCTTGAAGAAAAAGGAATGGTTTGTAAATGGCCACACGAGTTTAAATCACTGGAGGTGACCCCCACAGTGGATGTCCTAAAACTGCACAATTCCTAATGCTGCACCAATCTAGTGCAAAGTTTTTTCACACCAAGTTCTTGAGTTAAAAATATGATAAACACGTTCGTGTCATGATTTTGTCCACTCTCAACCGCCGGTCTTGCAGCACAGGGTATGAAATGTTTTAAATGATATCTGGAGTTGTTGCTTTTTTTGGACGTCCACTACCGGAATAATCTTTCTACAAGCCCTTTTAAAACGGAGTGCCCACTTACAAATCATTTACAAACCATTGTTTTTAAAGAGCAGCGTCTCCTAACGTATTTACCATTTTGCTGTAAAATTCCATTGGTGCTATACCTTTTTGACAGGATAATGTCTTTTAGCTTGACATCGTTTGAAACTTTCTGTAACATGTAATGCTGTATGACACCATCACTGCGTGACGCTTCCACACTTTCGATTCCCCACAGTCTAGAAATTTGATATGTAAACGCATCAAGACAGAAATAATCGCTGCTGACATTGAGTTTAGCAAACGTTTTAGTGAGAATAAATTTGGTTTTACATGCTCTTTTGTCTGTACTGCATCGTTTGAAACTTTCTGTAACATGTAACGCTGTATGACGTCATCATTGCGTGGCGTCATCATTGCATGACGTCATTGGGATTGTTGTAAATAAAGGTTTGTTTTGATACGTCGCAATATGTAAATAAAGGTTTGTTTTATGTTGTGGTGAAATACACTGCTGCTGATATATAGTAACCAAACGTGGCGACTGACTAAAACAGCGTTCGACAATGGATAGCTGCGACGAGAAGGCTCAGATCAAGAAACGACAAAATGCCGAGCGAGTAAGAAAGTGTCGGGAACGAAAGAAGCTCGAGAAGGAACAGCAACGAGCGGCTGCTGTCGGCGGTGAAGCTTCGGTACCAGCGCCGCCAGCTAAACGCAACATTTGAGCAAAAGAAACAACCAGTCAGTTAGTAACAATAATAATGTTGCGTTTAGCTGGCGGCTGAACGACATTATCATGCTCTTAAGCTTTTACCATTTGGTAAACGGTACTTTTTTTTAACAAAGAATTAAATTGCAGCACGGTATTTGATTTTGTCCGTTTTTCCAGACACCTGTGACACGTAAATTTTGAACAGCTGATAAACAACGACTAAATTGACGAATAGATTTGGAAATTACCAGGTCTTTACACGAAATATAAATCTTACAACACACGAGAAATTGTAGTTCTACTGTTAAACTTTTGATGCCGGTTCTCGAACTTTTCAAATAACCCTCGCAAAAGTGTTACCTCGAATGTTAGAAACTTTTTCATCAAAACGTAGAATGGACACGTTATTAGTTTTACGTACAATAAGTGTTTAACGAGTTGTTTGTCAATTAACATGACTTGTGGCAATTTGCTTTAACAGTAATTCTACATTTGTTCTACATCTCAGAGTTTAACTTTGGTTGCCTTGTAACTTTATTTTTTAAATCTGCAAAATGTTTAACTCCTCTTTGTATATATCATTTGTGACAGCTCTGACTGGCAATTTAATTTTTATACTTTTACGCTGACTGAAAGTGTCACTTCATTATGCTTATTACACCCCATGTCTGTGTTGTTCAAACATTACAGGGCTTGACGGTTTTTTAATTATTTTTTCTCAATAGGAGATATTATTTTAATTTAGTTGTTATTGTATGGAATTTACAAGTTCCGGTAGCATTCTGGTATGTCGAGATACTATTTAACACTTTATTTTAATTCCCTCTATGCTGTTAATTCTAAAGTCGGATGCCATTCGTCTAGAAGAGTTAGTTTTTACTAAATAATATAAATAAGTTTTTATTAAATTTCGGCAACAGAACAATCAACATTAAGATAAACACTTTTAAATTACTCAAATTTAGGTGCTAAATTTTAAAGGAGATGTGTTTACGCGGTTGTAAATTCTTTACACAAATTAAGTGAAAGGGTCTAAATCAGAATACGGATTTGTAAGAAGTTATTCGAAGAAATGCCCAAAACTCTTCTGTTTCCAAATTATGTCAAAATGTAATACCGTTGGATTATGTCCGAACGATTTCCGTTAAACCGAAAAGGCTGCTCCTAATATCTGCGTATATTTTGAAAAGGAAATACAGGAATTGCAGAAACAGATGTGTGATAGTTCTTAGAGACGCATGCCGTTAGTTCGTCTTGTCCCGTCTGTGATTCTGTACTACTGTGTAATAGTATATTTCAATCAAAATATAATTTTGTACTTGACAGTATTAAAGTGCCTGTTACTTGTGTAAAGAGACGTTGTGCAATGTAAGTTTGTTTTAGTTAAGTTTAATACAAATATATTACCATAAAATCTAACTAGAAATTTTTAAAATTTTAACCAGTTTTCTTGTAACCTGCACTCACATCCTATGAATTATCCTACTGTATTAATGTAAGCAACAGTGATCATTCTGCTTGTGATTTCAACCACTAACACAACTTTCTTCATTAAACTTGTATTAATGTAGTAAAATAATACTAACAAGTAATTATTTTGAGACGTGGGTCATGACAAAAAAAAGGAAAGCGTTAAGATTCAGAGTGCTGAAATGCAGTTTCTTCGAAATATTTTAAATTATACATTGTAAGATAGAATAAGGAATGACGGTATCAGAACAGAACTCGAAGTAAAGGACATAAATGAAATTATTATTTCAATATACAGACGACAATGGTGGGATCACCTGTAAATGATGACATAGAATCGATAGCCGGAAACGGCACTGAACTAGAAAGCCATTGATAGAAGAGACGTGGGTCGTCCGAGGATGAGGTGGGTGCCGGAACAGGTTTATATAACCTAATCCTTGAAGAGGAGAAAAAGAAGAAGTATTTTTTCACCGTAACAAATTCAAAAGTTTTATATTATCTGAATTTTACGTTCTTGCCAGTTTTGCTACAATTATTAGATAAAAATAGACACCTGTTACAATTCTTCAATTTGATATAGTCATTCTATTCATTTAAATGAAAATTGCTTTCATAAAATTACTCAGCCGAATACTAACCTTTTTGTGGTTTCTGTACCAGACGTTTTGCCTTATATAAATTTTATACCTAATATACCAGAATTTTGCCTTATATACCACACGTTTATCTATAAATTTTTATAGATAAACGTATAATATAAAACGTTATTTAAGGAATATAGCGTAGACAATTACATCATTAGCTGAAATATTCATCTTTTTTCATTCACTATTTCCTTGAAAAAATCCGCAAGTTGTTTCAGGTAAATGTCATTTACGATTTTGTTTTTGCCTCACATAATCCGATTTATTCAGTAGTTTTATTGTAATACTTTGTGGTGTTCAATTTAGGTATTTATAAAGAATCTACTTTTCTTCTACTAAGAAGAAAGTCTGACTATATATCCTTCTACCCGTCGGGTGTCGAGGTTTTTGAGAGAGCTCTCCATCTCGTCCTGACCAGTGCCAAAACTCTGGGACGAGCCCAAACTGCTCCTCTGCCTTCTACAATCTTCTTGATGTTATCCTTTGATTTCTTTCTGGACCCTCTTTTTCTCTTCTGCCTTCTGATTTTGTCTCCCATGCTCGTCTCGGGTACTTTCCTCGTTCATCCTACATTACATACGTGGCCAAACCAACACAGTTGCGAGATTTCAGTTTTATCATTTAAAGAGAATATTTTTAAATCCTTCCGGATGTTAACGTTTCTTACCCTATCTCGAGATTTTTTCTCAATTCTCCTCAGGATTCTCGTCTCCATTGCTTCTATTCTATTTTTAGATGTGTCCTTCACAGTCCATGACTCGCAACTGTACGTGAATGTTGGAGCATACAAAGATTTGTATACTGCCAGTTTGGTTTTCTGAGACAGTTTGCTTTTTCCCAGAACCTTCTTGTTGATAGCACTGTAAAGCTTGCTTGCAGCTGAGATTCTCATGTCTAACTCTGACTCAATTCTACCATCCTCGCTGAAAACAGCACCTAAATATTTGAATGCCCTTGTTCAATTTTCTTATTCTTGATTACTATTCTGTGTTGTCTTGCTTGCCTACTAATTATCATTGTCTTTGCCTTGGTGAGGCTAATGATCATATTATTCTTCCTCATTGTTTCTTCTTACACATTTATGTTATGCTGCGGATTCTGTTCTGTGTTGGCAATCAGAACGATCTGTGAAAGTAAAGGAACGTCGGAAAAAGCAAGGTATGTGAAACACATTGTTTGCAGCTTCCAGTTGTCTACCTTAATCATTCTACTTCTTTGTTTGTCCTTTGTTCTTGATAATAGCATCTATCAATACAAAAAAAAGGTAAGGTGAAAAAATAGGAATCTACTTAGTGGTTTATTGGTTTATTATTAGACATTTTTGCTTGTCCTGTAAACCTATGGTATCAATTGAGTTTTGTTTATCAGTACTTATTATAATGATATAATAAATATACATTCTGGTATCAATAATATATTGTATTTTAAATCATGATTATTTAAAAATGTGTTTCAGGAATATAAGACTTTGCTGTAGTAACGACAATTACATACGGATTAACTGCTAGTTATATGTATGTTACAGGTCGAAACACATGTAGGCCTGCCAGTTGTAGCACTACTTTCTTCCGGCTGGATGATTAACGTATAAATATATCGAAGCTCAATCTAATTGCGTACTACGTTAGATGTAATCTTTCCCGTGAAATTTGTTTTAACAGAAGATATTATTTCAAGAATAATAAAAAACGTTGTTACTTTTCTAACTAAGAAATGTACGTAGAAAAGCTAGATTATAATTGTGGCAGATTATAATGAAAAATTATTTTTTACAGAAATTGTTACAGTGAAGTAAAACTCAATGGCATTAATGGCCGACAATAAAGAACAGCAGCAGCACTGACGCGTTGGAGAACAACATAAATCTCTACTTATCTTGCGAGCGGAGGAGGTTTGTCAAAATTAATGCAGACAATTATTCATCAGCAGTCTTCTTTTCCCTTGTGTCTTTGCCGCCAAGCCGTAAATACTTGTTGGCGTGAAAAAGTGTTGATATTTTTCACGGTTTTTTCTTTTTATTTTATACCGTGCGTGGGTGCTGATAACGGTTCACGTTGTATAATATGTAACTCTTGTTTTCATTAAACTCGGGGGCGTGCACTCACACAGGCGTAGGCAAGCACAAGACTTACAATTCGTCTGATTTATAACAACAGTAATTTTTTTACCGATAATCTGGTAATATAATATTTTTAAATAACCGTAATGCTGCGCTTTCTGGATTTAAATATGAGTACGATTTTTATTTTGATTTACGCTTTTGAATTTATTTTTCAAAATACTTGTAATTGTCTATCTTAATCTACATTACCCAACCGCCTTATAGGTGCTTTGTATTGCTTGTTATCATACCTGGTATAATACAAGTAAGTTATAATAATGCATGTATTATAGTCAGTTTCGTAAATCAAAAGTTATCCATAGTTAGATACATAAAAGTTATATTGTCTTCCCTGCACGGAGAAAAGAATACATTATTTTAGATTATGTAAAATCAAATATATATGATCGAGGTAGCAATTAACATGTTAGTTATATAAAGTTTTACTCAATAATAAAGTTGGTAAAGTTTACAACACTACGCTGTACGATTATCGCAAGTTTTCGTGGTGTTACGTGGTGGTCTAGATTGTCTGTGTTTTGTTTCTAGGCGTTTTGTCCATCCCCGTGGCTGACATCTTTAGTAACGAGAGAATATATTAAACGAAAATGAAAATAAGAATCTATAGTGATACTGAAGATGTATTCTTGGTGAAATTTGTATTTTTCAACATGATTTCTAGTTATAATTTTTTCTTCTTCTTTGTCTGCATGTTGATTGTAAAGTTTTATTAAATTTAAGGATTTATTACAGTTTTGAATAGGAATCTTTGAAACGCATGTAGTCTCTTCAACATCATCATCTTTACAACACGGCATAGCAAGGTCGCTCTCTGTTCTGCCTTCATAGATGCTGCAGCCATCTCTTCCTAAGACTACCCACACACTTGTGTGCAATAGGTTTGTATTTCCAGACTTGTTTAGCCAGCTGGAATCTGACATTCTTTCTAAGTGTTCTTACCATTGTTGTTTGTAATCTTTCAATTATTCATTTAAGTTAAAAATTTGTAACTCTTCTCTTGTGGCCTCATTCCATTTACGATCATGTTTTGAACACCTTTTAACACTTCTTAAGAACGCCACTTACGAGGCCTCTGTTTTACTCTCTTGTTTCTTGGTTGTTGTCCACAACTCAAACCCATAGGACAGTAAAGGGGCTGCCATAACTTTGTAAAACTTTAATTTTGTATCTCGGTGTCATGATTACATAATGATAAACTGCTATTTATACATATGGTACAGGTTAGGCACACATATTGTGGCATTACTACTTTCTACGGGTTGAATGATTAACGTATAAATATGTCAAAGCTTTTTAACGTCTCAATCTAATTGCGTAGTACGTTGGATGTAATCTTGCCGTAAAAGTTATTTTAACAGAAGATATTATTATTGCAATAATGATGAAAAACTGTTACTTTTCTAACTAAGAAATGAACATAGAAAAGCTAGATAAACGTAATTGTGGCAGATTATAATGAAAAGTTATTTTTTACAGAAATTGTTACAGTGAAGAGAGCTACACAGTAAGACTCAATGACATTAATGGCCAGCAATAAAGAACGGCAGCAGCCCTGACGGAGAACAACATAAATCTCTACTTATCTTGCGAGCGGAGAAAGTTTGTCAAAATTAATGCAGACAATTATTCATCAGCAGTCTTCTTTTCCCTTGTGTCTTTGCCGCCAAGCCGTAAGTACTTGTTGGCGTGAAAAAGTGTTGATTTTTTTTACGGTTCTTTCTTTTTATTTTATACCGTGAGTGGATGCTGATATGGCTTCATATTGTATGATATGTAACTTTTGTTTTAATTACACACACGCACGCACACAGTCTAACACTTACCCCTCTTCTGATTTATAATAGGTTCTGATTTTTAACGATAATCTAATAATGTAATATTTTTAAGAAACTATAGCCTACTATTGTTACGACGGTCTCACTGATCGTCGTACGGTACAGTGGAAACAAAATACAAGGCACCAATGGAGTCACTAAAAACCAGCTTTAATTATCACAGTTAACAGTTTGTAATCAACAAGTTAATCAACAAAAGTATATGCTTACAATAATTTAAATTAAATTTGTCCACAAGCAATAATAGTGTCAACTAATGGAGTTCCGCACAATCAATTTTCACTAATAGCCACTTGAAACACACTGAGTAATTGCCCGGAGTAAACTGAAAATTAAGCGGCAGGTGTGAGATATTTACAGTCTGCAGTGTTCCATAATATGCGTCATTAACTAGGACTTGAATATTCTAGAGCAATGGTTCCCAAACTAGGGTCCGCGGACCTCTGTTGGTCCGCGACAATGTTTCAGGGCGTCCGTGGACACTTTAAAAAAAAAATAGAATATACGGTAATTTTCTCAAATTTTTATGCTCTAAAATGTAAATTTTAGAATCTTAAAATAATTAGTAAAAATTTTCCTGAAGATTCGTAGTTTGTTTTTGTTCAAACTAATTGTAATGTAAAAGTAATTTCAAAGTAATCGATTTAATAATGTTTTTTAATCATGTCGTATAGCATATCTGTTTTGTCAGTCGAAGTGACTAGAGCGCCGCATCAACGCAAAGCTGATAGCTCTGTTTTAGTCCACATAATAGCACTGTATCTAAGCAAAACGTTTTTCCGTGTAGCTGGTTTTATGTCTAAGTAGCTGGGTTTCGACACGTGCTGCTGGAAAGATAAAGCCGAGGTTGTCAAAGTTAAGAAATAAACTTGATATCGAGAGTGACTTAATATTGAAATTATCAGACATTAAACCTAATATTGCAGAGCTAATTGTTCAAAAGGAGCTTTACTTTTTTTCATATAATTAATATTATAATTTTGATATAGTTTAATATTATAATATATATAAATTTATATTATAATTATAACTTATAAATCAAAAGTTAACCATAGTTAGTACAATATTGTTTTTGACTTAGCTTTTGAATTCACTTTTCAAACAACTTGGAATTCTCTGTCGTAAAATCCATTTTAGATAAATAATCAGCTGTGACGAGCGTTAAGATAGCAATTTACCCAACATAAAGTTTGAAATTTATGGGTTTCTGTAGGTGCTTTGTATTCTTGTTATCATGTCTATTACAATACAAGTAGATTACAATAATTCGTAATAGTATATAATTTTGTAGTAGTCACTTTGATAAAATGAAAAGTTAACTATACATATATTTATATATACACATACACACAAACAACATTATATTTCCTTGACTGAAAAAAGCGTAAATTATTGTAGATCATGTAAAATGAAGTATAATAGTTGGGGAAACGATGTACAATTTAGTTAAACAAAGTTTTACTGCAAAGGTTTTTAAAAATATACAAACACTTGGTTCGTTTTACAGTTTCTATTTAACTCTGACAGCTGTTTCAGATTAATGGCAGCTATTGAAGATGTCAGTGAAAAACTAAACAAAGGGTGTTAGGGTGGTGAACATATGTTTAGGGCATGTAACAATGTGGCCGTGCTCTAAAACATCGCATTTCTGAACATAAGAAGGCGATTGTAACCAATATAGCCAATCCAGGTTTTCCAGACCGTTGCTTACAACGCAATCACTTCATAGATCCAAAAAACGTAACACTACTATACAACATACAAAAAACGGATTCATTAAAAATTTTAGAAATTTGAAAAGCAATATAAAGTAAGAAAAATTTAACAAATAAACAAACTGAATTCTGTGTATCCCCTTTATTAAAAGTTGTTTTTAGTTTAGTTAATTTTTATACTTTGCACTCAGATTGTATTTAGTTTTTATTACAGACACTTAACCTTCCCTTAGCTTCCCCACCTCCTCTCACATCACACCCCACACATGTCCGGATACACACCCTAAACATATGTTCACTACCCTAACATCCTTCGTTTATTCCTTCACTGATCTCTTTGACAATATCTTGATAAGCTGAAACAGCTGTCAGAGTTAAATAAAAACTGTAAAACATACCAAATGTTTATATATTTTTAAAAACCTTTGTATTAATATGTTTCACTAAGTGTCCAACTAGTCATCAATTAATATCTGAGCAGTTTAGTTTGTAAACACCAGGTAGATCGAATTTGTTTTGTGTTTTGTGATTTGTGCTTTGTGTGTGTGTGTGTGTGTGTGTGTGTGTGTGTGTGTGTGTGTGTGTGTGTGTTCTGTTTTGTTTCTAATTTGTATGGGATTCTGTATCCTGAATTTTTGAATTTCTGGGCTATTTTTCAGTTTGGTTATTGATATATGTTAGTGTTATGAATTTGTTGTTTTCTGTCTTTGTCTGTTGTTTGTTTTGTGTAGGCGTTTATTGACTATTGTTCTGTTGTATCCGTCGGCTTCTGCTAGATATTTTATCCTGTTTAGTTCATCTTTAAATTCAGGCTATAAGGTAAAACTTTTACGTTTTTACCCAAAAAAAACTTTTGTGTTCCGAGCCGGTAGTGAATTAATTATATTTAGTTAAGTAACGGACACGTCATGGACAAAGAACGTCAATAATAACAAAATCCAAGAATTTCTATTGAGTTGGCTTCACTGTGTTACATCTAAACTGTTGACCACATACGTTTTAGCAATGTATGAACAGGAAAGAGCTGTTTGGAGATAAAATCTGAGGTTGTGTGGTAGGTAGGGGGAAGAGTCTGCTTCCCAATATATTGTCCGTATTTGTCGACCAATTCTCAAGCGACGTTCTACTTAACAAACTCTTTTGTGTAAAATCTGCGACGACGTTCACTCAATTCACTTTTGTATAGTTTACTGGGAGTGTAGTAGTATACTTGTGTAGTAGACTATATACTCGTAATTACCAAGTACATATGAGCATAAGATTTACTTTATGTTTTTAAAATCTTCTTCCGGTATGGACCGCGTCAAAAATGTCTTGTATGACAACGTTTCACTCATATTACAATGCGTATCCTCAGGTCGTGCCCGTGAACCAAATATTAATTTTATTATCTTTTGAATGAAGGAACGCACCCGCATTGTACCTGCTTCGAAGTACTTTATTATAAAATATTACAAGCCGTTTCAAATTTTACTTTTTTCTAATACAATAATTACTGTTAGATTTATCAAGAAAAGGAACCGAAACCTTTATTTATGTTTTAAATGTGGTTTTTTCAAGTTTTACATTTTTGGTTATTTTTTGAAAATAAATAGTGTTACTGTGGTAAGCATTTAATTTATTTTTATTAAAATTTTTTACTGTTTAACCACTTTTTTCCGTTTACAGTTTTGTTAGTATTAACGTGCGTGTGCATCATGAAATGTTGTTGATGTTCTACTCCTAATGTGAAAAGTTTTCACAAATTTATGTAAAAAAACTGCAAAGCTTTATATATTTCGGCATCCCACGTCGCTAAATATAAAGGCAAGTGTATTATAAAGCGGCAGTTATTGTTTATAACGTCCAGTTATTGAACTCTGTACTATTTTATTCTCCATTGTTGGGGGAGGAGGGGTGAGCCCATCGGACTGGACCTCAGTTATATATGCGCCTCCATATATTCAAAGGCTACCTACGACTAGTCTATAGGCCTCCTACTTCTTCTATAAAGGTTAAAGTACTATTAACACCTTAAAAATAAACAGAATAAATAAATTTAGGAAATATTTGTGGTTCGATTCATAGAAATTTTGGAAATAAAAACTAGACAAAACGCAAGTATTAAATTTTATAAAACAATTGCAATACCCACATTGACATAGGCGAGTGAGGCATGGGTCATGACAAAAAAGGAATGTGAAAAGATTCAGAGTGCTGAAATGGAGTTTCTTCGAAATACCTTGCAAATTAGACATTGCACGGTAGAATAAGGAATGAGGATATCAGAGCAGAACTCGAAGTAAAGACATAAACGAAATTATTTATGTTTACAGAAGACAATGGTGAGATCATCTGCAAAAAATGACAGAGGGAGCGGCAATCAACTATAAAGCCACTGGTAGAAGAGATGTGGGTCGTCCGAGGATGAGATGGGTGACGGAACAGGTTTATATAACCTAATCCTTGTAGCGAAAACAAGAGTAAGAAGAAAAAAAGTAAACGGTTAACAATGTGAAACCAATAATCCAATTAATGAATAAATCTTAAAAGACAACACGGAGATATTAAAGATGTACAGAGAAAAGAAGTAATATGGAAAAGTTAACTGGAATAGGCAGCATTTAATAATTCTCGAATACAATCTGTTAGGTAAAGACTTTATCCAGTTTTTAAAAATAGTAGTGTGAAAGTAAAATACTGAGGTAGCAGTGACCTTGAAAATTTCTTGTAATAAAATTAAAAATTCAGATATTAGAAACGCCACTAACACCATTACACGCGTATAAAAGTTTTTTTTTCAAAACCATCAGTATCTCGAAAACAAAAGAAGCATTTTATTAACTCAGTAATTCTTATTTTATTAAAGATTTGATTTTAATAGCATCGTAGTTATGTTATTCTAAACCTTATTTTTCCAAACTGCGTATTTATAATTACTTTCATAGTAAATAAAAATATGTTAAAGGTTGTAAAATGTTAATGGATACTTAAAAAAACTCTACGTGAATATTGATGGATATTACGTGAAGGGACGTGTATGTGTGTGCGCGTGCGTACGCGTACTCGTGTTCAAACTTTGATGGAGAGGAAAGGTTGGAGTAGTGTGGTTCATAACAGGCGCCTTGTGTTAAATATCTTGTCACGTCATTACAGAACGTTCTACTATTTTGTGTTAAGCTTTGCAACGCAAGAAGGAATGCGGTGACGTTTGCCATTCCACTGCACGTATCACGGTACTACTACGCATTGTCTATATGTACTATCATGTGTTAAGCTTTGCACCCCAAAAAGGAATGCGGTGACGTTTTCCATTCCACTGCACGTATCACGGTACTACTACGCATTGTCTACATGTACTATCATGTGTTAAGCTTCGCACCCCAACAAGGAATGCGGTGACGTTTGCCATTCCACTGCACGTATCACGGTACTACTACGCATTGTCTATATGTACTATCGTGTGTTAAGCTTCGCACCCCAACAAGGAATGCGGTGACGTTTGCCATTCCACTGCACGTATCACGGTACTACTACACATTGTCTATATGTACTATCATGTGTTAAGCTTCGCACCCCAACAAGGAATGCGGTGACGTTTGCCATTCCACTGCACGTATCACGGTACTACTACACATTGTCTATATGTACTATCATGTGTTAAGCTTTGCACCCCAACAAGGAATGCGGTGACGTTTGCCATTCCACTGCACGTATCACGGTACTACTACGCATTGTCTACATGTACTATCATGTGTTAAGCTTCGCACCCCAACAAGGAATGCGGTGACGTTTGCCATTCCACTGCACGTATCACGGTACTACTACACATTGTCTATATGTACTATCATGTGTTAAGCTTCGCACCCCAACAAGGAATGCGGTGACGTTTGCCATTCCACTGCACGTATCACGGTACTACTACACATTGTCTATATGTACTATCATGTGTTAAGCTTCGCACCCCAACAAGGATGCGGTGACGTTTGCCATTCCACTGCACGTATCACGGTACTACTACGCATTGTCTACATGTACTATCATGTGTTAAGCTTTGCAACGCAAGAAGGAATGCGGTGACGTTTGCCATTCCACTGCACGTATCACGGTACTACTACGCATTGTCTACATGTACTATCATGTGTTAAGCTTCGCACCCCAACAAGGAATGCGGTGACGTTTGCCATTCCACTGCACGTATCACGGTACTACTACGCATTGTCTACATGTACTATCATGTGTTAAGCTTCGCACCCCAACAAGGAATGCGGTGACGTTTGCCATTCCACTGCACGTATCACGGTACTACTACACATTGTCTATATGTACTATCATGTGTTAAGCTTCGCACCCCAACAAGGAATGCGGTGACGTTTGCCATTCCACTGCACGTATCACGGTACTACTACACATTGTCTATATGTACTATCATGTGTTAAGCTTCGCACCCCAACAAGGATGCGGTGACGTTTGCCATTCCACTGCACGTATCACGGTACTACTACACATTGTCTATATGTACTATCATGTGTTAAGCTTCGCACCCCAACAAGGAATGCGGTGACGTTTGCCATTCTACTGCACGTATCACGGTACTACTACACATTGTCTATATGTACTATCACGTGTTAAGCTTCGCACCCCAACAAGGAATGCGGTGACGTTTGCCATTCCACTGCACGTATCACGGTACTACTACACATTGTCTATATGTACTATCATGTGTTAAGCTTTGCAACGCAAGAAGGAATGCGGTGACGTTTGCCATTCCACTGCACGTATCACGGTACTACTATACATTGTCTATATGTACTATCATGTGTTAAGCTTCGCACCCCAACAAGAAATGCGGTGACGTTTGCCATTCTACTGCACGTATCACGGTACTACTACACATTGTCTATATGTACTATCATGTGTTAAGCTTCGCACCCCAACAAGGAATGCGGTGACGTTTGCCATTCCACTGCACGTATCACGGTACTACTACACATTGTCTATATGTACTATCATGTGTTAAGCTTCGCACCCCAACAAGGAATGCGGTGACGTTTGCCATTCCACTGCACGTATCACGGTACTACTACACATTGTCTATATGTACTATCATGTGTTAAGCTTTGCAACGCAAGAAGGAATGCGGTGACGTTTGCCATTCCACTGCACGTATCACGGTACTACTATACATTGTATATATGTACTATCATGTGTTAAGCTTCGCACCCCAACAAGGAATGCGGTGACGTTTGCCATTCTACTGCACGTATCACGGTACTACTACACATTGTCTATATGTACTATCATGTGTTAAGCTTCGCACCCCAACAAGGAATGCGGTGACGTTTGCCATTCCACTGCACGTATCACGGTACTACTACACATTGTCTACATGTACTATCATGTGTTAAGCTTCGCACCCCAACAAGGAATGCGGTGACGTTTGCCATTCTACTGCACGTATCACGGTACTACTACACATTGTCTATATGTACTATCATGTGTTAAGCTTCGCACCCCAACAAGGAATACGGTGACGTTTGCCATTCCACTGCACGTATCACGGTACTACTACACATTGTCTATATGTACTATCATGTGTTAAGCTTCGCACCCCAACAAGGAATGCGGTGACGTTTGCCATTCCACTGCACGTATCACGGTACTACTACACATTGTCTACATGTACTATCATGTGTTAAGCTTTGCACCCCAACAAGGATGCGGTAACGTTTGCCATTCCACTGCACGTATCACGGTACTACTACGCATTGTCTACATGTACTATCATGTGTTAAGCTTTGCAACGCAACAAGGAATGCGGTGACGTTTGCCATTCCACTGCAGTATCACGGTACTACTACACATTGTCTATATGTACTATCATGTGTTAAGCTTTGCAACGCAACAAGGAATGCGGTGACGTTTGCCATTCCACTGCACGTATCACGATACTACTATACATTTAAAATACGTTTTACACTGTCTCTCGCACTGTATTTCTAATTGCATATACGGATAGGTATTATGTTTTATCTATGCCTGTTTCATTTATTGCTTAAACTTTTCAGATCACTATTAACTACCAATAAAAATGTTAGTTTAGGAAGTGTAATTATACAGATACCTAAACGGATTTAACGGCAATATAAAGCATAGTCAACTAATAACAAACATTATATTTAACAGGTAAGATGGTTGAGTAAGTTGTGACTTACCTCATGTAAGTGGTTGGGCCAATTGCGAAACTGTTTCAGAGTCCCCGCTATCACTGTTGTCACTGGCACTTTCACTATCATCACTGATACCTCCTGTTTCAATTAGAAAACTGTCAATAATGGCTGACGTAATGCCATCTTTATCCCAGTAGTAGTCTTCCATTCGTATAACGTGGTTTTCATATCCTGTCCAGTCGTAAGGTGTAACTGATTCAATTGCCATTTCAGTAATTTTCTTAAGCGCATCTAACGATAAATCTCCTGTTGAATTATTGTCCCGTATTATACGCTTCATTTTCGCCCACGCTAATTCAATAGCGTTCGGATCGCACATATACGGTAGTAATCGAATAGGTGTGTGACCAAAAGCTTTCAAAATAGCGTCGATTTTAAATGTTTTTTATTTTGGTCTATGCGCTTCTATAGGACAGTAAAGTTCTTGTTTGCTCATTTTTCCATCATAGTAGATGCCGTTTCTAAAAAGCAACTCTCTCATTTCTTCTTTTAGAGCGTATTTTGACGGTACCTTGTCAGTTTGGGTACAGTGGTAGGGAGCATTGTCTGATATAACTATTGATTTTGCTGGTAAATTTGGTAAAAGCTTTTCATTAATCCATTTTCCAAAATTGACACTACTCATTTGTCCGTGATAGTCCCCACTAGACAAACCGGCCTTGAATATAAGTTTCGCGTTAAGTATAAATTCATTTCTGCTCCCTGCATGCAATATTATTAGTCTCTTCGAGCCACTCTGATTAATGTGAATATTGCATTCGTCTCTTCGTCATCCTTTCTGATGCGTTAAGTTACTGTCTACCCATGTTTCATCTATGAACACTATCTCTCTATTCTCTTTTCGATAAAGTTTAAGCTGTGTAAGATAACAATGCCGCCACATCACGATTTGCGGTCTTTCAATTAGTAGACATCTTTTATTATTAAATCTTTTCCACTAAACCCTATTTATTTAATTATTTTTCGTAAAGAACTGTTACCCCATGGAAAATATATTTTTTCTTTCACCACGGGTAGAAGTTTTGCCACTGTCGGCACTTTTTTCTGCACTGTGTAAAAATCATTAATAATTCTTCTGATTACACACCTGTCAAACTCCTCCACGCTTACCGCGGTGTGATTCGGTCTAGTTTTTCCCCGTTTCCCTTAAACGCTGATCCGGGCAGTTTTCTAGACGCTTATTATGTTATTTCCGGATTTTTTTAATTGTAAATTCTGAAACGCCAGTGTAATACGCTACTCTTGATGTAGCGTTTTTAACCGTGAAGGAATATACCCCTTTCCTTGATTCTTCATCACACTTTTCAATAACAGACGATATAATTTCACGTCCTTCCGAATGAATTGTTTTGTTACTTTTTTGCGAAGTCATTTTAATATTATTTTTTAACGGAACTACTCATAAATTATAATTATTAATGTCAAATTCACAGCTTAGTAATTGACAACGAACGATAAAATAATTAAACGATAGGCTAATAGTTAATTTGTACCGAATATGAAAAAACAAAACAAAAATACTCAATAAATTACACTGACATATAATGTACGAACGCTCAATCTAATACGCACACAAAATCACAACTGAATACGTCTTCTGAACAACTCCATACAGAACAAATGCTTACTGAACAATGTTTACAGAACCAGTAATACCGCACCAACATAAGCACGCACTATCGTTCAGTAGACGCCCCGCTCTTCAGGCGTCTCGGTAGCAAAGCTTGTGCTCGTATAGTACATGTTTCTCGGCTGTGTCAGCAGAGCCCAGCTGCAATGTTTGTGCCCATACGTATTGCTAATTTAAGAAGAAAAACAATTACGTGACAATTAACATGCGTCAACAATCGAGGCTTTTCCAGACTTTAAAGGTCACGCACTGTGTTCAAGGCCGCAATCAATTACCCCTCTAGTGTTTTCGAGTAGTGTTGACGCGTATCATGGATTATTCTGAAACACGTCTGGTATCTATTTAAACGACGACAGCTGCCGATTAGAAGTCAGTTTAAGTAGCGGTTTATTCAAGTGAGGTTCGAAGTCTTGTGGCAAAGTGCTATCGTGTTATAATTGTGCGGGACTCTATTAGTTATTGTGTGTGGACAATTTTTAGTCGAATTTTTGTAAAAGTCCATCTTGTTGATTACAAATTATTAACTGTGATAATTGAAGTTGTTTATTAGTGATTTCATTGGTGTCTTGTATTTTGTTTTTCCGCTGTACCATACGACGATCAGTTAGACCGACGTAACAATACTGTGTTTAATTTGTTGTTTACAAACGAACTTTTATCAAGAACAAATAACTTGTTGACGTATAATAAAACACAAAGCCACAACTGCAAAGTCGTATTTTTATTGTGTAAAAAAGGTTTGATAACAATGACTTACTTTTTCACACAAAAAAAACTACTTATTGCAGTAAGTGATATCAGTATGCAATTGTGTACAACTGTGCAGGAAAAGTAACAGTGTACTGTTACGACAAAGAAATTGTTACACTATTAGGTAGAAACTATTGGTTTACCTTCAAAAACTAATATTAGTAATAACATTTAAGCTGAATTCTAATTTTTTAATATAAATTACTAATCTTTAAAATCTAATTTACGTGAAAACTGTTTTTGAAAATTGGTTTCAATTAACGAATGTTTTAAACAGTAAGAGCGCTCAGCGTTTGCGGCCTATACAAAGTGTTCATTATATTAGTTAGTCAAATGGTTTCTTATAGTTTTAAGTTATTAGACATCTTCTTCTTTATTCTTCTGCTCTTCAAGGATTAGGTTATATAAACCTGTTCCGCTCCCATATCATCCTCGGACGACCCACGGATAATACAAGTATTTCAAAGATTTACATAAACAGGTTACTGGCCTATTGGACAACCTCCTACAGGAGGACCAGGGACTATTCTGTCAGGGTTACTATACCTTAGCCGAAAGGCCCCTGTTTTCGGGCGCAGGAGATTCGCCCTATCTCTTCTATTTCTGAGATAGGATTTCGTGGCTTTGTGTCAGTTATTCTGTTTTTTAAAATTAAAGAGTCAATTATTCTTTCATCATAACCTTTATAAAAAAAAAAAAACAGAAGAAAACAGAAGAAAATTACTTTAAAATAATTTTATTCCATAGAGCCAGATCAGGGTAACAAAAAATTTCACTTAACAAATTACATTCCGTGTATAACAGATAATATTAATAATAGGTTAAAAAAACATGGTCTTAACATGGTATCAGTAAACAAACGTAATCTTTTTTCACTACTAGTCAATAATAAAGAAAAATCTAACACACTGGAGAAAAATGGAGTTTATGAAATACACTGTGCAGAATGCGATGCTATTTATATCGGACAATGTGGCCGTGCTCTGAAACATCGCATTTCTGAACATAAGAAGGCGATTTTAACCAATACATCTAATACAGGTTTTGCAGATCATTGCTCACAACACAATCACTTCATAGACACAAAAAACATAACACTACTCCACAACATACAAAAAGGTAAAAAAATGGATTTGTTAGAAATTTTAGAAATTAAAAAAGCAATAAAAATAACAACAATTTTACAAATGAACAGACTGAATTGTGTGTATCCCCTTTATTAAAATCTGTTATTTAGTTTAGTTTATTTTATATTATTTTGAATGTTCATCATTATTTTAAATTTTGCATTCAGTTTATATTTAGTTCAGTTAATTTTATATTTTACATTCAGATTATATTTAGTTTAGTTAAGTTTATATTTTGCATTCATGATTGTATTTAGTTTTTAAAGACACCTGACCTTAACTTGTCTCTTGCACCCCCCCTTGCCATCTCAACACAGATGTTCCAGATACGCCCTAAACAGATGTTCACCACCTACACTCCACTCACATCCTGTGTTTTAGTAATTTTCATTCATTCGCCTCTTTGACAATGTCTCAGTTAGTCGAAACAGCTGTCAGAGTTAATTAAAAAATTTGTGAAACTTACCAAGTGTTTTTATATATTTTACAAAATAATTATTTATAAATATTAAAAATAAATAATAAAATATATTTTTAAACATACTTAATATTACAAAACTTACATTCAACATTAAATTTAAAGAATTAAGTCTAAAGACAGTTGGTATTACTGGAAAAGAAATGTAAAATATAAGCTAATAAAGGAAAACCCAGTACGTCCTACATTTCTGCAACAAAACGCGACAAACACAATATAGCAGTTTTACGCGTCACAGATTGATAGAAGTATGTAAAATGATTTTTCCTGTTGAGTGTTTACAATCGTTTGTAGCCGGCTCATTTTTCTACGATCGACTTGAAAATGTTATTTTTTGTTTCAGATTATAAATAAATATTCCAATCGTTTGTTTATTTTCAATTTAAACTGACACGGGTATTAATAAGTTTTTAAAGCACTGACGTCAGACGTATATTTTCTTTCAATAGCGATAGAGTTTTTAGTTAGATTATTGGTCGTTAAATATAGTTACGTAAGGCAAGCTGTTTACTAAAATTTGTTTTCAGTTACGAAAACAAAAAATATGTTTTTTAATAACAATATTTTTACTGTATTTGGAAATGCATTAATGTACAGTCTTTCTGTGCGATATTTGTTTATACTTAGTCTGTTCCATGATACCTGCTAAATTTAAAGCTTTTCATAGTTAAAATAATGTTAGTTTAAAACGCTATTCTAGAATTCTTTGAAATGAGAAATTATTTTTTCGTCATCATCATCATCATCGTCAAGGATTAAACCAAGGACGGTTCGTTTCGGTCTCAAATAGGCAAAGATTAGAGCTGGTCACTCCAGCAATTTCTCGGACGCCCCACACCTACCCGTCCCCTCGGTTTGTAGTTCCATAGTTGTTTGGGAATGCGGCAGTCATCCATTCGGCAAAGATATTCCCAACAATTAAGCCGATACTGGGCGATCCTGTCGAGTATACGCCTAATATTCAGTTCCTGCGTATATGTGTGTTTCTTCTATGATCATGGAGAGTATATAGCCTACCACGTGCCTGAGAAATCTCATTTCAGCCGCTTGGATGCAACTGGCCTAGCCTTTGGTTAAGGTCCAATTCTCAGACCCATAAAAAAGTGTGGGAAGAGCCATCACCTTGTAAAATTTTGTAGCACTATTATAGAACCTGATTTTGTCAAATAAATTTTACAACCAACCATTGGAAGATATAAAAATTTTAATATAACTACGCTGTATATAAATTTGTATTCCTACATTCAGTGGTGTATTCCAGATTACGTGCCCTGTTAACATAGAGAGTCATATTGTCCTTTAGGTTGTTCTTAAGTTGACCTTTTTGTTTATTTATTGGATATCACTAAAAGCTTTAAAATCTGCAAAAATGGTGAAAGGGGTTTGATGTTAAATGCTATTACTTTATTATAATACTTTGGCACGATAGTGTAGCATAGTTGTTTTAATTTAAAATAATACCTGGACACAATTAAGGAACAGAGACATGTCAAATGCTACGGTTAAAAATGCAAAACACACACACACACACACATAAATATATAGACTCACACGCCAATGAAATCACATAACACCATTAAATTTGCTGAAGGTAAAGGGTAAAAACTATTTCATGAAGTTAACTTTTGTCTTAACCTTAATGGGCCGGTGTCAATATTTCCAAAATTATTATTAAATAGCGGGCCGTCAGGCCGTGGTCAGTTGCTGTGTATTCTCGACATCATCGGCTACGCTTCGTATCCCTCTCGGAGATCTTCTTCAAGCCGCAAAAAGGGAAGTAGTGTACAAAAACAGTTGTGGACAGATCTTCGGTTGAACGTTAATTACTATCAAGTTGCTTTTACTGGAAACAGGTGTTTGGTATTTTCGGGTAAACCGCTAACGCACCTGCATTGGTCACGTAGGGGATTATACTGAAAAGTAAGAATGCATCTTCATTGGTATGTATTTTTTTTTTGTAAATACTAAATAATTAAGGTTAAATTTTGATTATCTTTTGTATAATATTTATTCTGTGATTTCAGTTGTAGATGTTTGTAATGGTTACCAATACACATAAACATGGTAAATTGTTTCGTACATTTATTAGTGAGTTTTATTCATACGAAGCCAAACACATAAATATAAAAATTAAGTACGTACTGAGGAAACTAAAATCTAGTTTTTATAAACGGACGAAAAGTGACATATTTTTGTTAATTCATCAATTATTTCTTATAAGTAATTCCACGAGTTTCTTTCAGCATTCTTTATATATATTTTTATATATTATCAAATTATATTGCTTCTGCTAGTTGTTGATATTATTTTAATTATACTGCGGTACGTTTCGCTGATGGAATTAGTATCTTCAGGGGTCATAAATGAATTAATATTAATCGTAATGATTAGTTTTCAATATAAAAAGGCTAACAAACAATCGAATTTGTTTTAATTTGAATATAAAATAACGGATAACCGAATTAATTTGAATTCAACTATAGAATGTTTAATGTTTATTTACTTAATTAGCTGTTTTATTAGAAATCATTATATTGGAATTTTTGTTTGTTTATTTTTATAAACCTATTTTTTTTTAATTTATAATTTTAAGTAGATCTTCTTGTTGTGTTTTATTAGTTTTCTCTGTAATTAGTAAATTATTGTTATTATGTTTGTAAATATTAAGATTTTAACAACATATTTATTTTTAATTAACATTAATATTAATAGTCATTTAAAAATATTATTATTTTTATTAATTACAACAAGAACGATCTGTGTAACCGGATTATTACTTTAATATCCAGTAGACATGACGCCACCGCCTGTAAATGCTGCGTCTCAGAAGCCACTGTCTCCTGTATTTAGCCATAAAGACAGAAATGTTATACCGTTAGTACACACTTGTGCTGAAATGATATTGGCTCTACGACAGTATAGCGTAATCCTGTTACAGAAATAGCTAGAGACGATTAACGATTATGGGCACAGGCATAACAGTATCTATTCGAGGGACGGTTTAATTTTGGGTATTCTTAAATGTTATTTAGTAGCTCAGTTTCAAACGTTCTTGTCCAATATGTTGTGATTAAATGTAGAAATCTGGATATGTGCTCACAATAAGAGAGACGACGTAATAATCAAATCAGTGTTATTTTGTTATTTTGAGAGGCATTCCATTACATTTAAGAAAAGTGATTAAGAACATGTATATATGCTCTTTACAGATGAATGATCTAGGAACCAGGTTACAAATAAAGCTACGGAGCCCCATCAAAATAGAATGGAGCCGTTACACAAGGTTGCCCCTAATCAACAGCTCTATTTAACCTGTTTTTGGATAGAATTGTTAGGATTTGGCTGAACATTGTAAATGGAGGAATCAGAGTTGCGGGCAAAATGCTCAAGACTCTGATGTTTGAAGATGATCAGATTTTATTGACCGCAAATGAAGATGACCTGCAAAGGATGCTCCTCTCCTTACATAACGTTGAGAAAAAATTTAATATGGAAATATCTGACAGAAATACAAAAATGTATTGTTTTAATGAAACACATAGCCAGTTCGATCTAAAATTGGTTTGGATAGTAAAATTATGGAACTAGTCTCAGAATTTAAATATTTAGGTCAGAAGCTCTCATATAATATCGAGGAAGATATGAATTGAAATATTAATAAATTTAACCAGATAACAGAAACTCTTCTACGTTCTCTACAGCACAAGGCAAGGCAAGAGTCCATAATAAAATTATACAAATCCATGGCAGCTTTTACCATTAGTTATGCCTCGGAAACGTGGACAATGTTTGCTAGAATATGGCAAGAAGTCAAGCTACGGAAATGAAATTTTTGTATTCTATAGCTGGGTAAAGAAAATTTGATATGAAAAGAAACAATCAGATAAAAAGAACTGAGAGTTGAAGGAGTAAACGGAATCATCAACGAGTACCGAGGAAGCTGGAAACAACACAGCAGCAGAACGGGCAGTGACAGATTCCCCAAGTTAGCCTTATCGTATCAGCCGAAAGGGAAGAGAAGCCTGGGAAGACCCAAGAAGAGATGGTCCGACCAGTTGGGAGCCGGAACAGACTAAACAGTCTAGGCCGTGAAGATGCAAAAGAAGATTTCTTATTTTGTAGATAGAAGGTAACTAATTAATTTAAAATCGTATATTTTATTTAATACACCAGAACATCAGGGTTTGTTTGTACTTTGCAGGACCTACAGAGTAGCAAATAATGGTAATCATTAATAATGAACGAAGGCTTTCACGCCGAACTTTACTATCAAATCTAAATCATTTCGGCTATGCTCATGGTAGTCATCATCAATACGGTACCGGACGAGTTCGTAAGATCAGTAAATTTCCCACACTAGTAAACAACAACATCCCTGTACGAAAGTACTCTTGCAACAGCGATAATGTTAATATTCAAAAATTCGAATTTTGATTAACATTCTTTTTAGTCTGGCACCTGGCTTAGAATATGGAGTCCTTTTAAGAGCTATGGGGCTCAAAAATTTGTAAATTTACAAAGCTGTATATTATGTTTGGATATTACTTAAAATTTATTTTTAATTTGATTATCGCATGCAGTTTTGCAAATTTTCATCCACTTTTTAGGCTATTGCGAGTAAAAAATTTAAAACTTATTAAAGTAGACACTACATTCAGACTGTGGATAATATTTTCTTTTAATTTGATATTTACATGGCTTTTGTGATTTTTTACAATTTTAACCCTTTAATATTTTATGGCCCCTATCCCATAAATTTTGAGGATCTATCTCAAAAACATTAAGTTTCTACAGGCTTTCCGAGGCTTACAAAAATGATTTAAAAAATTATATTTCTATCAAACACACAGATAAGTTGGTAGGTCATTCTACTACAAAGATAAGCAGACATTCCAATTCTAAATGGCGACAAACAATTGGTCGAATTAAAACTGAGAATTTTGCATTGCTCGTTCAATTAAATGAGTCTATTTATAGCTATGTAAGATGAATAAAAATTTGCCTTTATTATATATTTTTGTGGTATAAATGTTTCAACCAAAACATTATAAGACATTTCAGTTGAACGATTTATGTACTGTTTATATAAAACTAACATCTACTGAATAGGCTAAGAAAAAAGTACAATCATTATCATCATCATCACCACTCCAAGGACTTTGGTCCTGTTCCGGACTCCAAGGACAAGGCTTTAGTCCTGTTCCGGAACCCATCTCTTGGAATCTCTCTTCTCAGTAGGGTGATAACACAAGCCACCCACAGGTAGACGGATATGAGAAATGTGATTGAAGTGTTCACACCATCTCCTTCTGTGGTCTTCAATCTTCTGATGCAATGATACAATGTTTAAACTGCCTCTAATATCCTTGTTCCTTCTCCGATCCAAGAGAAAAGAACCTTGCGTCCCCCTTAGAACTTTCATTTCGGTTGTCTGAATCCTCTACACACCCTTTTTACCAAGAGTCCATGCCGCACTAGCATACAGGAATGTGGCGACAGCCACAGTTTTATAAAATTTAATTCGGTATCCTTCCGTGTTTTAGTTTTTAGGTACCTATGAATCGTTCCACAGATGATACAGTCATTATAAAAAGTATAAATAAAAGAGGTAATAACAAAAATTTCAAAATATTTAATTCAATTTCAAAATATAATAATCATATGATTTTGTAAAGAGGCGGTAAGCCAAGTAATTGATATGCAATTTTTAAGTAAGTGTAACTAAAAATTTCCTTCAATTTCTGTCTTGTAATTTTACTTATGATAACTTTCAACCACCAAAGTGTATATAACTTCTTGTCTTAACAGAGACGTATATTGAATTCGTTCGCATGATTAGGTTAGTCAATATGAATGACGATATACAGTTTAACAGATATACAGTCAACACAACAGGTTTTACAGGAATAACATACAGTCAGTAGGTATACAGTTTAATTTCTTTTCACAACAATAAAGGAGAATGGAGGGAGAAAACAATGAAGAAACAAGGAAATCAATGTCATTACTACATCCATACATTACCATCCTGTGTTGCCATCACCATTTTGCTCGTCTGCTGCAACTGACATTTTACACAATGGCAATCATGTTTATCTTATCTGGAAGAGTACCGTTATTCAGAGACGGATAAGGTGTCATTTCAAAGGAAAACACATCAAGTTTGTCATCCAACAACATTCATTGTGGTTCGATGTGGGTTATGGGTGTTCACCTTGCCACTGATGTGAAACTTTGACTCGTCACTAAAAATTACATTGGCTAGGAATGTCTCGTTGTCTGCAATTCTATCAAACATTTCCACACAAAGTTGCTGGCGACCGACTTTATCTTCATCTGTAATGTGTTGAACCATGGTTAGTTTGTATGGCTTCAAGTGCAAGTGTTTACGTAATACGCGCCAAACAGTCGGTTGTGGAATGCCAGTCTCCCGTGACGCACGTCTAGTTGATTTCTTAGGACCACGGGAAAAGCTTTCTCTGAGTTGTTCCACAGCAGCTTCAGGAACTTGTGGACGTCCTGGTGATTTTGCATGTCGTACAGAACAACCAGTATCAACGAAGGTTTGGTGCCAAGAGTAAATTGTAGGCCTACCAGGAGGCTCCCTACCATACTCCGTATGGAATTTACGTTGAACTGCAGTTGCTGATTGCGTATCGTGAAACCAAAACACACAGCGAGCACGTTCCGCACCAGTAAGAGTAGCAATTTTCAACAACAATGGTGACAGCGCTGGTGGGTGTATTCGCGGTATTAATGGGCTACGTGAGTCGAACTTGATGTCTTTTGCTTTGAAATGACACCTCAACCGACTCTGTAAGTTATATGAATACATTTCTGTATGCTTTCAAAGTTGTAAAGTCCTTTTTGAATCACCCTGTAGCAGTTAACTCTTTTTTAAAGTGTATTCTTTGTTGAATTTGAATTTAAACTGACTCACTGTTCAATATTGTCATTAAATAAAATTTAACAACATCATCATATTGTACATTAACATTATCTTCATCATCATCTGCAAGGATTAAACCAAGCATGGTTTGTTTCGGTCTCAGAGCTGGTCACTCCAGCGCTTCGTCGGACGTCCCACCTCTCCGTCCCCTCGGTTTATAGTTCCATAGTTGTTTGGGGATGCGTTAGTCATCCATTCGGTAAAGATGTTGATCCCAGTACCGATACTGGGCAATACTGTCTGAGTGTACTCATCTGAGTACTGAGTATACTCATAATATTCAGTTCCTGCCGTATATCTGTGTTTCTTTTATAATCATAGAGAGTATACGCTGCCACGTATCTGACAAATGTCATTCCAACCGTTTGGATACAAATAGTAAAAGTAGATAAAAATATACAATTGAGCTTTCTTGAAAATTACTGGTACACTAATCCGTTAGCAAACATTTCGTCTTATAATCTTAGACGCAGAAGAAACACACTCATTTTTCTATATTCAGAGATAACTGCAAAAGGCAAAGAACGTTTTACATACATTTTTGGTAAATTCTGCTAGCAACTGGAGAACATAATTACATTGCATCATCTCACAACTCTAAAGCAACAATATTATTAATATATTACGTTTTCTGAAAACTTCTTCTGACATTTTTACCATTTTGTAAGGGTACTAATCTACAATTGGCTTCAAAAATTCGTAATCAAACAGGGTAAGATAATTACTTTGAAGCTATTGCAAAACATTGACATTAATTAATTGGAGGTAGAAGATTAGAAAGCAGTCAAAATTGAAAACTATAATACACAAAATATCTACCATTAAAATTCAACCCGCATAAAAAGTAAAATTCATTATTGTTATGTTTGTATTTTGTTTTAATTTAAATATACAAAGTAATGGTTATTCATAACCATAACGTATCACAATTTACAAAAATAATTAATATTTAAATAATTTCTATTATAATACTTTTATTTATTAATATTGTGATATTATTCGATGGAGTTTCTTCTGAAAGTAGTGTATTGCGTTTATATCGTTTAACGCCTGACACACGTTTCACTGAAAAATGTCAGCATCATCAGAGGTTTGTAGATAAATCAATGACATCCTAAATAATCCTATGTTAATATAGAAACTAACGAATAATAGAATTTGTTCCGATTTTAATGTAAATAACTGATAATCGATTTAAGTCGATTATTTAACGATTGTTTCAATGTTAATTTACTTAAGCAGGTGTTTTGTAGGTTACATTGGAAAAGTTTAATATTTATATTTTATCTATTTTTATGTATTTTAATAAATTTATAATTTTAAATAGATCGTTTTGTTTTTATTTGAGTTTGTTCTCTAATTAATAAATTATTGTAATTGTGTCTGTAAATATTAAGATTTTTTTAAATATCCATTTTTTGAACTTTTCGTCCGTTTTTTATAAATTTTATACTTTCAATGCCTGGAAATTGGTGGTTATTATTTGCGCAATGTGTGGCTAAGTTAGATTTATAAAAATCTGGTTTTAAAAATGCATTGCGCTGTTAAAGGAATCTATCGAGTAGGTGTTCCTTTGTCTGGCCTACGTAAAATGTATTACAATCTGGACATTCTATTTTGTATATTCCATTTTCATTGTAAAAATTGGATTTAGTTTTAAGTTTAATTTTATTAGAAATTTTATTATCTGTATTAGGCCTATAAGATATTTATAAATTCGTATCTTTAAACATTTTGTTTAGCTTCTGAGTTACATATTCTATTGTATTTATTAATAGACCACTATTTTAAATTGTTTTTATTACTTATGTAGGTTAATTATTATAAAGCTAATATTATAGGCAAATTTAGTAACAGAGATTGTGTCTAAGTGGTTGCCATAAAGAAACCATAATGCGACAATCTGAAATATCACATCACAACGAACAATTGGACACAATTTCTACTATGAAATTTGATTGCCAGATGTAGCAATAGTCTATTTATAAACTCTATAAGGTGACAGAAATTTTTACCGCGGTTACAAAAGCACTCGTCTAATATGCACCTATTTTTATTAACATGTTGATTTTACAAACTAAGCGTCAGATACCCTCTATGAGTTAATAGTTCCTTTGAATAGTTTCTTTCCTAAAAAATCTGTTTCTACTTCTGTCTGAGCCTTTCATTGTGATACCAATATTTAAGCCAACCAAGACAATCCATCAGTTTCTGAGACCAGTAAAGGACGTCAGAGATCCGCTCTCGTTGTGCGGTGTGTATGGAGTTCCCTGGACATACGGCCAGTTGTACATGGAAACTACGAAACGCAGTGTCCATGCCCGCGTTGATGAACACAGCCGCTACTGTTGTTGACGCAGCCGGAAAAGCCTGCTATAGCGGAGCACGCACTCCCCAATGCCGAGCATCGCATACTCTTTGAAGAGACGAGGCTTCTGTCGTCGGTGAGCGCATATTTCCCTCGCCTGCATAGTCTCTCCAGATTCAGAAACATGGATCTATTGCAATGAATCGGCGGGGTGAGTCCCTCTCATTGAGTGCTCTTTGGACGCGAGTTGTGGCGAACCAATAAGAATTTGCCTTTCTCCTGATTGGCTAAATTATCTCATACCAACAATTTCTCTCCTCTTTCAGGTTTGTTGAGCGCCAGTAGTGAAATACAAAACAATATTACAATTACAATACAATAACAATAATAACAATAATAATAATACACTTACAACTATGAACATATACAATAATTAACATATATCGAGCCAGACGTTGGGCACGCCAATTTAATATGCAACGTTACAAGTATTATAACGAAAATTACACAAATACATTACCATGTACTCAACGCAACTATGAAGTGTATTACACCGGCCAGGTCGCAGGAATTTTTTATTCTCGTTGCGTCAGGTATACGTAGTTACACAATAATTAAATAATTTTCAAAGAGGAGTGAGATGTTGTTGACATAAAATAATTAATTAAAACCGTTTCAAAATAATCATTCTATGATTTATTAATATTAATAGAAAATATGCATATATTAATAAATTCGAATCTTAGATAAATAAAAATATTTTCTTTTATAAGTTTACACAAATACAATGTAACCTTCTATGCTGCTCATGACATATAAAAAAAATAAACAACCATATAATCTTACTAGCAAAACAGACATGTTAAACAAATTATCTAGATACTTTTTATTTCAGTGTGTCTGTCTTTGACTCAAATTCTAAATAATAATAGCAACTCATTTACAAACAAAAATAAAACTAATTGTTGCTATAAACAAATTAGAAAATAACGTTTACTTCCAACCTATTATTTATTTCTACTGACACACCCAAATTTTAATATACAACAAAAGATTAGTATTTTTAAATTTTCTTGTTAAATTAACTTTTTTTCTTTAACTACTATTTAAATTTTAAACTTTAAGTCTTTACTGTTCATATGACGTTGTGTGAAGATATCTTGAGTCTCTGAGACCGCCCCAAAATTGCCGGTGGTATTTATACTGGACGGCAATCTGACAAGTCCAGGACTGTTTTCCACCTGTAAGATATTGTCACGTCGTGCAAAGCGTCCTTTTAATTACAAATCATTTTTTGTTTCATTTTCGCGATTTCGTAAACATCCTCGTAGCACAAGCGATATCATCTTTTGCGTATTCTTTTTCTGGTCACTCACATATATAACACACATATTAATTACTATTTAATTACACTAGTAATTAAAATTAAATTACCTGGCGTCTTTATTATTGCAAATTTCTGCAATACTTTTACATTACTATATTCGTTAAAAATTCCTTAATGTAATGGTATTTTTATAATTGGGATCAGTCTTTGTTCACAGGTTTAAAACGTATTAATTAGTTTATTTTTATCCGGTTAAAACCTGATTACAGAGAATTCGTACGCATCACCCCATTGTAGATTCTTGCCTGTCGTAGCTTGCGTTCACACACACAAACACACAAGCGCTGTATTTACTCGCGGGGGCAGGTGTACGCTTTCTGACAATTCTTATCCTGCATAATATTGTTAAAAACTGTTCAGCATATATTTTTCTATGGCAAATATTGTAACGTCACAGAACGTTTCATAAAGGAAATTATTTGCATAGTAATTTATCATAAGAGGAAAGTGAGGTGAACAGTATCGAACCCAAGTAATCCGAAAAATTTTGTAATATTGTCTAATAATTAATATCATTAACATGAAAAAAACGACAAGACTATGACTAAGACTCAAACCCCATATATATTATTTAAGTGAAGAACAGTGTAAAACCAATAATATACTATAAGAGAGACAAATAATATCAGAAACAACCAAAATGAGGTCATTACTTATTAAGAAATGTAACTCTGAATAGGGTATAAAAAACTATTTATTGTGAATTAATGGACAAGATCCATTATTATACTTTGTAATGTAAATAAAATAAATGTATTAAATGATTTGAATACATTATTAGAAAGGATGTAAGTTAAAATAAAAAATATATAAATGTTATGACAAAAAATCTATGTTTAAGAGCTGAGTCCAATCACTCAGATTTTATGTGAAAATTAATTATTATAGAATTAAGATAGAAACTATATGTAAATGTCAATTGAACAAAGACGAACAAATTATCCTAAATAAAGAAAGCTGTAAAGTGATTAAAAATCAATTAAAATAGCCAAATACAGTATTAACTGAAAACATGTAATAGACCTATAATATTGTAATATTTATGAATTTAATGTTGACAAAATGCAACCAAATTGTATTATAAAGTTGAAATACAATATAATGTGTCTATACTTATATATTTGACCAACTAAAACATTATAACAGTCGAGTTAGGAAACTATTTACCTATACCATACCTGGCTGAGGCCAAAAACAATCACAAAAAACAGTCATATTTGACAGAATAATTGCAGAATATCAGCAAAAATAAAGGAAAAAGGTACAATCCTATAGTGTACTATAGAAACAAACTTACTCAGTTGAAAACAAGCTTAATTCTTAAAGAATTTGAAATATGAGAGTGAAATTTGTCACACCAAGAAAATGAATCACTTATGCAAACCAATATGATGCTAAGTAATCTTACAGTAAAAATTATATGTATCAGGATAAACCAGGTATCACCAAAGATAGACAATATAATAAACTCTCAGTGAATACTCGAAAAATCCCATAAATGATACCGAAAAAAGACAAATTATTGTAAAGAACCAGTGACAATAACATAGGCCATATGCAAGGACCATACAAAACCGAACTTATTTATATGTAATATGTGTTAATTTTTGTTTATTTTGTTATAAAAAGATGATTATATTATGCATTAATGTTGTAGAAAGAACCAAACAACTTCACAACAATTTTATAGGTAGAAAATTGGAATTTTATGAAAACATTCCAAGGTAAGAGTTGTATTTTATGTTATTTTATTAGAGTTAATTTGTTCAAAACCAATCGTAATTAGTATCATTAGATTCAGTTGAAAGCAGAGAATCCAAAAATAGTAATGGCATGCAGATTGTAAGTAGTTATGTAAAATTGTTTGACAAATACCAGAATAATTTTAATAATATCCTTAGTGTGAAGAATAAGAAATTTTTGTTCTAAAGCTTCTACGGAAGACAAATTTGTTCCATGATGTTCCATTTGATTATTCTCAAACGTTCTAGAAGGAATTTTTACACAAATACACCGGAAGTTCATGTCAAAAAATTAAAACAATGAGCTTTACAGAGTATAAAAGGAAGACGAAATTCGACCAAAAAACACTTTATGCTTTGAATCCAGAAGAGACACATCACCCACGAAACTGATCATCACATCCGAGGCGAAACCGAAGAACGAGAAGTCGACACGAAAACACAGAAAGGCTTTTCCCGTACATGACAAAAGACTGAACTAATATATACAAGGAGTATACGCCAACGTGTTGTTGAATAGAGCAGCAACACTCCATATTTAATAGAACGCACGCAGCCAGAATACTAGCGGCCCTGGAAAGGACCAAATTTTAATAGAGAATCAATTCTGCTGGTATTCGCTAAGACAAACTGACTTTGACAAAATCCCTATAACGTTACGTACACAAGCCTATTTTCAACTGTGAGAGGAGAGCCAGCGCTGTGGCGGCCGAATCGAGAAACCACGCAGACAGCTGATTACCGCCGGCAGTATTCAAAGCACAAATTCACTGCTAAACTTATTTCCAACCGTGCGGAGTTTTAAAAAACCGTATTTTGACTTACAAATAATTATCAGTGCACAAGGAACGTCAACACGAAGAGGCGAGATTGAAAACGTCCCCAAGAGAAGTGTCCAGTGCAAGAAATAATTACCCACCGGAACGTGAGTTGTTCATTTTTACCTGGTATCATTTGTCACACAGTTGTACTACACATGTCACACACCTTCAAATCACTCAATTTTTGTAAAGCATCTTATTGATTTGTCTTGGTAGTTCAAAGGAGTCACGTCCTGAGTATAAAGATTTTTCATACACTAAACTCATGCTTTTCAACTGAGTAAATAAAATATTTGTTAGCCGATACTTGATTGGAGAAAAAACTTGTCAATAATAATTTTTTGTAACTCTGCAATTTTATTTAATACGAGTGTTAGACCTTCAGACGATTTTTAAGGTTCATTAAAACATACGTTATTTGCAAATTCAAACTGTCTTGTTCACATTTTTTCATAGAATTAAATTAACTACTAAGAAATCAAAATTTAATTTTAATAATAATTTCTTGGAACAAAAAATCCAAGTGGCGCCCACATACACATAGTAGCTTAAGTTGTTTTGCAGGACGATGTCATCGCAGAGGAACCAGTCATCAGTAAGTATGAAAAGTGCGCGGAGTGTAACGCCCGACATATATAACAACACAACAACACATACAACCTATGTGTATTATAATATTTACAAACATACCGCCCTGGGCCAATATGCAAATATATGTATTGTTGCAGTATACATCTGTAGTCCTCTTCTTCTTCATCTCTTCTTCAAGGATTAGGTTATATAAACCTGTTCCAGCGCCCATCTCACCCTCGGACGACCCACACCCTTTTTACCAATGGCTTTGTAGTTCAGTGCCGCTTTCGGCAATCGATCGTCTGTCATCCTATGCAGCTGGTCCCACAATATTGTCTACTGTAAATTCAAATAATTTAATTTATGTTCTTTACTTGAAGTTTTGCTCTGATATCTTCATTTCTTATTCCATCTGGCAATGTCTAATTTTATGTCCTTCGAAGAAACTGCATTTCAGCACTCTGAATCTTGGCGCTTTCCTTTTTTGTCATGACACACGATTCGCTCGTATAAATCAATGTGGGTATTGCAATTGTTTTATAAAATTTAATACTTGTGCTGTGTCTTGTTTTATTTCTGAGATTTCTGTGTATTGTACTACAAATAATCTTAAATTTATTTATCTTTTCTCTTATTTCATATTCAGATTAAATAACTTAATGCACAGCCGAGATATTTGAATTAGCTCACTTGTTCTAAAGTGCTTTTGTCTATAACTATCTTAGTTCTTATTGGATACTTATCTTTAAACGTTATATATCTTTAGCCATCCTTTTAATTTTCTTTACTGACTGGTCATCTGTACTTTATTATTTTAATACTAATGGGGACACTTCTAGAGACAATCCGTAGTTTTTGGAATGTCAAGATACACACTGACGAGGATTATCAGAGTTGTCGCTGTTACTAAAGATTTATTAACCATACTTGCCAATTCTATATGACACAAAATAACGAAAAGTGACTTTGACCAATTTTTTATACACGTTTATTACAAATAAAACAGATTATTAACAATTTAAATAATTTTAAGTAAATATTTTCAGTAGATTAAGAATTCCTGTACCTAAGTTACACAAAAACCGTTTTATTCTCAATAAGCACTCTCACATTAACGCTAATCAAAGATTCTTCTCAGAAATTTAATTAAGAAAGTTGTGTTAGTGGTTATAATCACAAAGAGAATTATCACTGTTGCACACCAACATAGAAAAATTATTCCGATTAGCTATCGGAAATAATCTGACGATGAGTTGTGAAGCTTGATAGCTCTAATCGGAATAATTTTTCTATAGTGGTGTGTAACAGTGATAATTCTGTTTGTTAAAGATTCTACTATGTAACTTTCACTTTGTTACAGGCGCGTGCGCACACAAGCGGGCGTTGTATGGACAGTGGGGATTGGTTAAAGTTAAAACTAATACATGTGCTGTTTGTAACTCTAAAGAAAGTGCTGTCGTTATACAGCTGCAGTACTGAGCAAAAGAATGGCTTACAAAGGAATAACACTTTCGACTTTATGGCTCTATTCACTGGCAGACTTCACGTCTGAAGGGGAAATAGGGTGTTTCTATGTTGTGAAGCGCGTGGTCGTTGTAAGTGTACCTTTACAAATAGATGAAACCTCTAGTTACAAACGATCGTGTGTGTGCGTGCGCGCGCGCGTTTGTGTGTGTCTGTGTATTATATTTAATATATAATATATAGTTGTTTTTAATTTATTTTTATTTCTTCAAACTATGAGTGCACTTTACTGTGGTCCTTAATTGTTTTTTATTGTATTTTTCTTTGATTTAATTTTAATTTTAATTTATTTATGATCAGTATTTCGTTCATTATATTGTGGATAATCTGTCATGCTACAAAATGTGTTTTTTTGGTGCAATGCACGACCAATAAAAGTTGAAATTTCTATGTATTTTAATTAATTTATCTACTCTGCGTTATTCTTAATTTATCTAAAGCTGTATAGCTTTGACGTACGTAGAAAATGTTTCGTTTTTTAATTACGAAACATTTTAAAATTGATCAGTTTTATAATTCTTTCGGGGTGATGCGCGACAGGAGGACATTAACCGATATTTTATTTATTTGTTTACTTTACTTAACCTACTTATTTATTTCACTTTTTATTATACTCACATATTAAAACTTTAAGTAATTGGGTGTAACAATGACATCGGATGGTGACACCAACCAAGAAATAAAAGTAAGAATAGGACAAGCTAAGACAGCGACAAAACAATTAAACAGTCTGGTTTGGAGTCCACGAATAACAAAAAACAAGAAGATCAGAATGTATTAAACTATAGCCGAACGTATAGGCCTATATGGAGCAGAATTGTTGGAAAATTAATAAAAGAAATAAATCCATAATAAGAGCTATGGAGATGGATTACTGGCGGAGGTGCTGTAGACTAACAAGACTAGATAGAGTCAAAAATGTAGGGATAAGACAAGCGATGGAAATCGACCTTGACATTATGCAAACAATAGAAGGAAGAAGACTGAATTGGTTTGGACACCTAAAACGAATGTCTGATGAGAGATGGCCAAGGAAGGTATGGGAATGGACTCCACACTCTAGAAGAAAAGAGGGCGCTCTAAACATTCGTGGAAAATGGACGTCAAAGATGCAATGAATGCAAGAGGACTTACAGAACAGGACTGTTTAGACCGGCGCCAGTGGAAGCTAGGATGCGAGAGGCGGCACCAGCCGTAATTAAATCGCCTAAAAAAATAATTATACTTACACTATATAGCCTACTTCAAGCAGTCTAAAATAGGACATACGTCAGAGCGTTATGACTTTATGCTGTACAAACACCGTTCCGAGGCATGCAGAGACTTCTGGCGAACAGAGGCGTAGGCTACGTAATTTGCGTACTGACGTCTTCCCTTAATTGCGTCTCTTACGTATGGAGTTTAACTTCGCTAATTGCTAACTGTTGAGTGTTTTACGCGGAGCGTGCAACCAACTTTATGAACACACTTGATTACATTCATTCTGTAGCCTATTAGGCTTACTAACATTTTGAAATAAATATTTTTAAATGAAATATCTTAAAAATAATTTTCTTTTGTAAAACGAATGATATTTCTATCCTGTCCTGGTTTCCGAGGCTACTGTTGGAATTGTGAGTTGTTGATTGAGACCACCGTATAGGGCAACCGACCCTATGCCGGCTAGAATTTCTGAGATCATTTAAAAGGTGTAATAGACGAGATCATATAAGGGATGAAGAGATAAGAGGTGATTTAGATATTTTTTCATTTAATGAAAGGATTAAGAATACGGAAGAAAATGGATGCAACAAATCAATAAAATGGCAGAAAGTAGAATACCAAAGACGGCGAAAGATTACAACCCTAAAGGCAGGAGAAAAGTTGGTAGACTCTTTCTGTGTGGTACAGAAGCACGCCGCTAAAACCTGAAACCGTTAAGGACATGATGATTAGGCCTACGATAATTTTGTTAGAGAACCAGAATACTTTATACATTTAGAAATAGATTAAAAACTAGGAAATATTCTCCTTAAGGCTGTGGACATTACGATCCGTTGCACACTCCTTGGCCCGATCACCTTTTCTTTGATCTTCTAATATTCCACCGTCCTGCCGGAGTATAAACCAAAATTTGTTTCGATATCCTGTTCTTATGCACCCTATCAACATGGTCTGTCCGATCTTGTCTGTATTGCTTTATCCCTTCATTTATGTTGTATATTCCAAGGATGTTCCATATATCATCATTTCTTAGCCAGCCCCTCCGTGATACTCCTAGTAAGTACTGATCGTAAAATCCTCAATTCATTACCTTAAACTGGGAAACACACTTGACTAATATTTTATAAGGTAATGGCTGTGCCAGTGTTACTGTATTGTTTTGAAACTTGGGTTCCGGCAAAAAAACATCTGAACATCGGAGATGTGATTCTCCCAATTTATTAAAGGCTACACACGATAAGATAGACTTTACATTAAAGACATTTGTATGCAGTTTAACATTTTTAAAATCCAAGATCGTATTGCAAAAAAAATTATAGTTGTATTGCTCATCTGAATAGGATGCCAGGTGGCAGGTTGTCTAAGGATGTTTGGCAATACAACCCTGTTCAATAATAAAACATAGCAAAACGTAGGAAGTGTATATATTCCTTTGTGATAGGCACAGGTAATTCGCGTAGTCCTTCATAGAAGAATAAGAGAAGAATCAGTTGATTAAAAAAATAAAATATGGCAATTTGTATCTCTACTTCTACAATTACCAGATAATCAATAATTGGTATGCAACAAGTAAAATGGCGTACGTAAGGAAATTACTTTTACTGTTATGATAAATACGGCTTGCCTGGCCGTAAGGCCCTGGTGTAAACGTTTCGGCTGTGCCTTCGACGGCCATCTTCAGTGCGGAAGGCTACAAAACACTGACAAAGGTTTCGTAGTCAGTGACCACAAACTGTGGTTATGAGTAGGGCAACCATGTTCATACACTTTTGGTGTCCGCACAAAGTTGTTGTCTGACACCACCAGCCAATCATAAGAAAGGGAAATTCTTATTGGTTCGCCACAATTCGCGTCTAAAGAGCATTCAGTGAGAGGGACTCACCCCGACGGTTCATGTTTCTGTATCTTGACATGCTACATACGCAGGCGAGGGAAATAAGCACTCACCGACGACAGAAGCCTCATCTCTTCAAAGAGTATGCGATGGTCTGCATTGGCGAGTGCGTGCTCCGCTGTCACTTTTACTATTCAAAATGTATGACTTTATTGAAGATTTTATAACTCAGTATAAAAACAATTATGTCAAAGCACACGCTGACATTATTCACTGCTCTTCCAACAAAACCCTTATTCTTTGTAGAATATTTAATTAATAAAGTTGTTTCAGTGGTTATGATCAGAAACAAAAATTGCTCTGTCGCACATCACTATAAATAAAAATTTCCGATTAGCGCTTTCAAGCTTCACAGCTTAATGTGATATCGGAAATATCGAAAATAACAAATATTTCCGATGTGATGATGAGCTGTGAAGCTTGAAAGAACTAATCGGGAATTTTTTTATAGTGTTGTGCAACAATGTTACTTTTATTTGTTATTCTTTGTTCACCTTCACTTGAGTGGCGTTGACGTAAGCAATTGTGGTACAGTTAATTAGTACCTCGTATTTAAATTATTGTACTATTGACTAAACACTTTTATTGAAATAACTCAATGGGCAATTGGTTATATGATTTTGGTTAATTAAATTCTACTTTACTGAACCACAATAGCCCAGTCACTAATCAGCTGCCTAATTGTATCAATTATGAAGTCTCATCCATATTTTAGTAATCAACATTTACTGAACTACACAACTTAGGTGCTTGGATTCTACCAGCATCTTCATGTGAGTTAGTGAGTTCAATTCATACGCAAAACAATTACGCCTTTTATATTGATTTTCTTGATATAGGGTTGATATTAAATATTGTATCACCCTTATGTCCTTCCAAAATCATTATATGCGAGTTTCTGTTAGTTTAAATCTGGAAACATACCAAGATAAATTTAATATTGAATTCCAGAAATACAGGGGCTTTTTGAAAACTGAACAAATTAGCAGGAGACGATAAGTACGATATATATTTAATCGTTTTCATCATAATCTAAAGAGAGATAAGATAGACCCAATAACTCGTGTATGCTTGTACGCCTATTGAATATAACGCCGAATTGATTGGCGTAACAAACTTGTGTTTTCTATCATGGAAGGAAAAACTAAGATGATGATGATGATCTACCTGGAAGCAATGTGCGAAAAATCTGTCAATGGGGTGATTTAGAAGGCAAATGGATCAATCAGCAATTGTCCAAACGTTTTTGGAACAATGACACATAGGGATGTTCTACATTATAACGAAAAAATGTTGGGAGGAGTGAGTACGTCCTTCTTCAAGCCCCGCGATGGAAGCCAATTTATAACAAAAAGAAAGTAGTGGGTGTTGTTTAAATGTTTGTGTTGTAATCTGTCGGGCGTTACCTCCGCGCACTTTTGTTACTTACTCTGTTGACTGGATACTCTGCAGTGATGTAGTCCTGTAACACAACTTAATACTATGCTTTTTGTGGGCGCCACTTGGAAACGTTTGTTCCAAGAAAAATATGTGATTGATAAAAAATTTTTAAATCTACGAAAAAATTTAAACAAGTCAGTTTAGCTTGGAAAAATCAGTTAAGTTTAATGGTTCTTTAAAAACAAACAAATCGTCTGAAGGACTAACATTCATAGAAAAAAATTATAAAATTGCAGAGAAAAAATTTTACAAGTTATTATTATTGACAATTTTTTATATATATCCAATCAAGTATCGGCTAGTATATTTCAGATTTTGACTCAGTTGAAAAGCATGAGTTTAATATGTGAAAAATCTTTACTCTCAGGACGTGACTCCTTTGACTACCAAGACATATCAATTAGATGCCTTACAAGAAAAAACTAAGTGATTTGAAGGTGTATGTGTGGCGTGTGGAGTACAACTGTGTGATAAATGTAACCAGGTAACAAATGACTTTAATTTTGGTAACTCACGTTCCAATGGTTATTTATTCTCGCACTGGACACTCCTTTCGGGTAGTTTCTCAATCTCGCCTCTTCGGGTGTACACTGAATCTATTTAAAGTCAAATTTTGCGATCATTACTTTTTCCGCACTTTTTGTCAAAACGTTTGGCAGTAGAATATCGTTCAAACGCCGCCGCTACGAATCATCTGTTTAGCGTTGATTCAGAAATCGGCCACCGCAGCGCTGATTCCCATGCAGTGTTGAGGAAGGCTTTGTGTATTGTATGTTTACGTTATGGGGGAATTATTGTCACGTTAGTCAGTCAATGCGAACACAGCAGAATTCGTTCTCTATTTAAATATTTGGTCCCTCCTGGGCCGCTGGTCGTTCTGGCTGCGTGATTTCTATTAAAATTTGCCGTATCGCTGCTCTATTTCAGCGATACTTTTTGGCGTAGATTCTCGTTGAGGTTAAGTCAGTCGGTAAGTCTATGTACTGGAAAAGCCTTCCTGCCGTGTCTTGTCGATTTCTCGCCTCTTCGGTTTCGCCTTAGCTGCGTCGATCAGTGTCGTGGGTGATGCATCAGTTCTGGAGTTCAAGTTTCAAGTGTTTTTGGGTCGAATTTGGTCTCGCTTTTATACTAATTCAGGATGACTGTTTTCATCGACTTCCGGTATATTTGTGTAAAAATTCTTTCTAGATTGTTCGAGAATAAACGAAATGGAATGTCATAGAACAATTTTCACTTCCGTAGAAGCTTTTAGAACGAATTTCTTATTCTTCATACAAAGGATATTTCAAAAATTACACTGGTATTTATCAAACAGTTTTACATTAGTACTCACAATTTGTATGCCATTAATACATTTAGATTCCCTGTTTTTAACTGAATCTAGCGATACTAAATATGATTGGTATCTAATTAACTTAAATCTAATAAACAATACAATATACAACCCTCACCTTGAGTTGTTGTCATTGAAAACTCAATTTTTATAACAAAAATTGTTGTGGAGTTACAAAGTTCCTTCCACAAGCTGAACATCTAATACTACTACTTTCCTACAACAAAATAAACAAATTTTAACATAAATAAAACACAAATAAATACAATTTTATATGGCCTCTGCTCATGGCCTAGATTCTTGTCAGTTTTCTAATACAATGATTAGTCTTTTTCTTTAATATATGTATTATTTCACTACTATACACACAGAGTTTATTATTTTGTCTATCTTTTGTGATACCTGGTTACTCTGTACATATATTATATTTATCACAAGATGACATAGCATCATTGATTGGTCTTGAGATGTCATTTTTTATGGTGTGACAAATCTCACTCTAATTAGTTAAATTCTTTTAGAATTGACTTTACTTTCAACTGAGTTTGTTTCTTATTAAGGTATACTGATGTATTGTACCTTTCTATCTTATTTTTGTTAGTATTATGTAAGTATTTAGCCAGATATGATTATTTTTGTACTGGATAATTGGTTCCAGCCATACATGGTATAAGTAAATATTTTGCTAACTTGACTATTACAATGTTAAAGTTGGTCAGGTATATTAGCATAGTTGCTTTATATCATATTACAGCTTTCTAATGCAATTTGGTTGCATTTTGGCAACATTAAATTCATAAATTATACAATATTAGATGCCTATTACATGTTTTTAGTTAACACTGTTTTTGGCTATTTTGACTGCTTTTTATTCATTTGACAGCTTCCTTTATTTAAGATAAATTGTTCACTATTGTCTGCTTGATAATTACATATAGTTTTTATTTAAATCTGATAATAATTAATTTTTTCATGAAATCTTGGTGTATGGTCTCAAATCCAACACATTAATATTTTTTGTCATTGCAAATATATCATTTTTATTTTAACTTAAACTCTTTCTAATAATGTATTTAAGTCATTTAATACATTTATTTTATTTACATCACATAATATAATAATGGATCATGTCCATTTATCCACAAAAAATAGTTTTTAATACTCTATTCATAGTTATAAAACTTAATAATTATTGACTTCATTTTGGTGGATTCTGACATTATTTCTCTCTCTTATAGTGTCTTATGGTTTTTTCACTCTTATTCACTTTAATAATATATATGGGGTTTTGTCTTAGTCATAGTTTGGTCGTTTTTTCAAGTTGATAGAAATAATTATTATACAAAATTACACAATTTTTTTGGGACTACTTGGGTTCGATACTGTTCACCTCACTTTCCTCTTGTGCTAACTTACTATATAAATGATTTCCTTTTATGGAACGTTTTGTGACGTTACATATGCCTCTCCGTTAAAGTTGATAATTTTGGAAAAACATATCTTTGGTTTTGATGAAATTATCATCTCTATATTAACCTTTTATTGGCTTCTTTATATCTCATTCTTTTATCTTATAATTAAATTCCTGTACTACTCCTTTAATATATTAATCCAACTCAATATTCCTAGTTCGTTCTTTGTCGTATCACCTATTCCTTTCCTTTTTACCTTGATGTTTTATAATTAATCTTTGATATAATTCCCTATCAATTCCCTAACTTACATAGAGGGTTGGGAGTCAGAGTGGCTCGCTATGGCATACATTCTCTGTCCCTTCCTGTCTATAACTACTGAAATCAGAGGCAACACATAATTGCACCTTTGCAACAAATAATAATAATAATAATAAAAAAATACAATATTCAAAGATCATAGGCTCCTACACATAAATTCCCTTTCTTAAACTCTTCTGATTAATTCACAATTATATTAATATATCGTTCTCCGCAGGTTAAATTATGGTTTAAAATCATTCAATGTTAATAGCTATATTCATATTCATCATTACCTCCTTATGTAACACACTGTTTTCCCTTTTTTTTATTTTTCATTTATCATTTCCATTTAATATCAAATATATGACAGTATTTCTCCTTCTTTTCTCCTTTACTAAGTGTCCGTCTCGTAATATTTATTAATAACAATCTCTCTCCTTCTCTAAGTACGGGTAAGCTGGTAAATATACGTTGACATGGCTATTGGAAATAAATCTTGCCTATGATGGAATGTGTCCATCTCGTAATATTTATTCACAATAATCTCTATACAATAATATTTATATTTATTTAAAAATCTCTACCTCCCTTCTAATTACGGCTAAGTTAAAAAATTCACGTTAACATGTTTACTCAAGGTACCTTCTCTATGATGCTGTATTTGACTTTGGTTTTTGGTCATGGTACATGGTCACTGATTGAGTATTCGACTTGCGATTTTTTAATCATGGTACTTTTTTAATGAAGTCTGGTTATATGTACCTTTTACCTTGTTCCTAATTGTGCTCTCCGTAGGGCTGTCGAAGATGATCCCAGCGTCCTCGGCCCGTCCGAACCGACACACTTTCCCACTGCGGGTTATCCGCCGGATGTCCTTGATATCGTAATTGTCAAGGCCATCCCCTTTCATCTACAAGTCAGCGCGGTGTCGGACCTATCGTCCGATCACGACCCCCTACTTGTAACTGTCTTGCTGCCGTCGGTCTCACCCCGACTTCCCGATCATCCTGTTAGGAGAGTCAATTGGCGATCCTACCACGATGATCTGGCCAGGCAGTTGCCATCTGTCCCTCCGGACCCACTCGTCTCTTGTGACGACGTGGATCTCCGGGTACATCAGCTCCAGGACCTTGTCCAGTCTGCAATGGATAAAAACACCTATACTGTTCCGGTGAGTAATAAACGCTCCGACCTTCCTGCGGAAGTTCTCCAATCCATCCGATTACGGCGCCAGCTCCGCCGCAGATGGCACCATACCCGTGACCCTGCCGCTAGACGGCGCTTTCGAGCCCAGTCGGAACACGTCTCGCAGCTTCTGCTTGACGTAAACGCGAATCGATGGGACTCCTATTTGGAGTCCTTGGAAGTCGACCACGCCTCCGTATGGAGAGCCGCTGGTAGACTAAAAGGCGAAAAGAAGACTCGCCATCCCTTGAATACCCCGGACGGCACTGTATGCTCTGCAGAAGGCAAGGCGGAGGTCTTCGCCGACTGTATTGAGGACCAGTTCACCGTCCATAGAGGCATCTCTGACCCGACTCATGTGGCCGTCGTCAGGGATTTCCTATCTGGATACTTTTCTGCTCCCCCCATTGATCCTCCTATTTCGGTCGACGAGGATGACCTTGCGTCTGTCCTAAGCCGAGAGAAAGGCCCCTGGCCCCGATCGCATCGGCGCCGCTGCGTTGCAGAACCTCCCGCCTTCGGCAGTTGACGTTCTTCTTGAGCTGTTCAACTCCTGTCTCCGGCTGAGTTACTTCCCTCGCCTGTGGAAAACTGCCAACGTCATCATGATCCAGAAATCTAAAAAGCCGCCCACGCTACCTGGAAGCTACCGCCCAATATCACTATTGCCAGTAATCTCGAAGGTATTCGAGCGTCTTCTCCTGGCCCGTATTCGGCCCCTGGTGGGTGGTTTCATCCGCGAGGAGCAGTTTGGGTTTAGGCCGAGGCACTCGACTACTCTTCAGCTAGTACGGGTTGTCACCTATCTAGCCGACGCTGCCAACAATCATCAGCCAACAGGCGCTGTCCTGTTGGATGTGAGCAAAGCCTTCGATAAAGTCTGGCACGAAGGCCTGCTCTACAAACTGGCGCATTCGCCAATCCCGACATCTATCGTCCACTTGCTCCGATCCTATCTGACGGATCGCACCTTCAGGATCAGCGTAGATGGGGCGTTCTCTCGGGTTCGCCCCGTCTCCGCCGGCGTCCCACAAGGATCTGTCCTCGGCCCCGTTCTGTATGTACTGTACACGAACGATCTGCCTGTTTATCCCGGGGTCACGCTATCTCTATTTGCCGACGACGCGATGTTTCATTTTAGCTCGCTTTCGCCTTGGCGGACGAGCGTAATGTTACAACGCCAGTTGGATATGCTTCCGGACTGGCTAAGGAAATGGCGGGTAGCGATCAATACGGAGAAATCCGAGGCGATCTGCTTTACGCATAAGTCCATTTCCCGATGCCAATCCCTCTCCTTAGAGGGGAGACCCATCAACTGGACCGAGACGGTGAAGTACCTAGGTGTTCGGCTTGATCGGCACTTAAACTTCAACGCCCACGTGACCTCAACCCTCAACTTGGCTCGTGGCGTCAGAGCCAAACTATCTCCTATGCTTTCGCGGAACAGCTGCCTGGCTGTCCGTACCAAACTTACAATATCTACTGTTCCTCCGAACAGTACTCACTTATGCGGCACCCGCCTGGTGGCCTCTCCTGTCGGCCACCAACAGGCATAGGCTGACTACATTTCAGAACTGGACCCTACGCTCCCTCACGGGGTCCCCGTGGTATGTGCGAAATACCGCCATACATCGGGGTCTCCGTGTTCCCACCTTAGAGGTCTTCGTCTGGTCCCTGGCAACGAATTTGTTCGCCAGGGCAGGCGAGTCCTCTTACCCGCACCTCCGAAGGCTTAACAGCATGGAGAATGCCCCGCCCCCTCGCCGCGTCAGGCGCCCTAGGGCGCTGCTAGACGACCCCCCCTAAGTTCATCACATGAACCCCCCAGAAACGAATCCCCCAACCTTCTGGAAATCTGCACCGATCACCATCAATCACTATCTGCGCCTGCCGAAACTGTAGTCAATCATGCTGCGGCAGATTGAATGGATAGATTTATTGCCAGCATCGGCTTTGCCGATTCGGCAGGGCCTCGATCCGGGACATGGGATCTCGCGAGGTTGTGCAAATTGCGAAAGCCGACTGCCCCGGTGATAAGTTCCGTCGACTCGGCCGCTGCCTTCGGGCGGACGAGCCTCTTGTATTCGCCGGCGCGTTTCTGAGTTTCCGTGGGCTATGTCCCGGCGACCAATGAGACGCGACCAGGCGTTGCGATTGGCTGAAGCCTTGATCACGACTAAGTTCCCCGTCAGCACCTGCTTTGTTGATTTGGTAAGGTAATGACCTGAGACATGAGCTCCCGCGAGGTTGTGCAAGTGCCTTCCTTGCGAAAGCTGGCTGTCTCGGTGACATTACCCACCATTTCGGCCGACGCCCTAGGGCGCTCGAGCTTCTTGTCCTCGCCAGTGTGTCACCACGTTCCCAAAGGTTAGCCTGAGGGGACCATGGTGTCGCGCCTTGGCCGGACAATTGGCTGAAGCTAAAGCACTAGCTTGCTTAATTTATCATGGACCCGCGGACTGCACCATAACATCCTTGAGCAGAGCAAACGACCGCGCTGAACTGTTGGCACCTGGCGTTCATCAGGCTTAGGCCTGGACAACGCACACAAATTAGGGCGCAAGACGCCCGTGCATCCATCCATCCATCCATCCATCCATCCATCCTAATTGTGTCAGTTACCTCGTAGGTATTGTTTTTATTGTCTCTGGTTATCGTGAAAGGCCCTGTATATAAGAGTAGCAATTTCCTCGTTATGCCTTGTATAGCACTGGGCAATTCTCTATTTTTAACTAACACCTTTTCACCTATCTCATTTTTAATTGCCGTAGGCTGTGATTTGATATATTTTTTCCGCTGCTGTTCCGTTTTTTCTAACACCTTATTATAAAATTTTGCCCCTTCAAATTGGTATGCGGGTTCGTCGGGAAAATTAATAATTTCTTTTATCTCTCGTGGTGGGGGTCTTTCAAACATAACCGTGTATGGCGACATCTCGATGGTATTGTGATGCGAGAAATTGAGAAAATGCTCGGTAGAGGCTACATATTCATGCCATCTTTTCTGCTCGTTATGGCAGTATGTTCTTAGTAACCGTCCTACCTCCCTTAACACTCTCTCGGCTGGGTTACTATTCGGGTGATATACGGACGTCTTGTACGTTTTTATTCCGTGTTCTCCCAAGCTTTCCTTCCAAAGTTTTCCCCTAAACTGAGTACCGTGGTCCGTAATTATAGAATACGGTCGGCCCACTTCCATTATATAACGCTTGATTATTATGTCTATTATTTTCCTGGTCGTTGCCCTAGTTATTGGGTATAGCTTTGTATACTCGCTAAAGTGGTCGAAAATGATCACGATAAATTTATATCGGTGTCTCCCACCGCTGCGTGGAAAGGGTCCGCAGATATCGAGAAATACCTTTTCCAATTTTTCAGTAGATAATATGGGTATCATGACCCCTTCCTTCCTCTCGTTATCACACTTTACTTTTTGACAAATATCGCACGACCGTATCGCCAGTTGCACCTTCTTATTCATCCCCTTGATGTATGTTTGCTCTTCCAATGCCTTTCTTACTTTAAGGGCACCCATATGTCCGTACCTATCGTGATAGTCGATTATTAGCGGTCTCTCTATCGCTGGTGGAATCACTAATTTCCAATTCTCTTGTTGCGGGGTATTCCTAATAAACAAAGTGTCGTCGTGTATACAATAAAATCTGTTTATGACCTCATCGCCTTCCTGTACCCTTTTTCTAATATCTCCTAATTTCGGATCGGCCTCTTGTTGTGACTTTATTTCGCGCAAAATATCTTTTAAATCCTCCCTGCTCTTAATAATGTGGTAAACCTTGGCTAATTGTTCCCTTTCGCCGTCAAAGGTTTGGTCTGGTATATTGACGCGAGATAAGACGTCGGCGGCTACGTTCTGTTTGCCGGGTATATATTCCCATGTGATATTGTACTCTTGCAAGGCCAAAACCCATCTAGTCAGCCTTCCGTGGTTCAGTTTACAATGCTTTAAAAATGATATAGATTTGTGGTCGCTTCTAACTGTTATGGGGTACCCTAATATATATGTCCTAAATTTACCGCATGCGAAAACTACACTCAACAGTTCTTTTTCGGTAGTATTGTAGTTTCGTTCGCAACTGTTCAGCACGCGGCTAGCAAAGCTAATTACTAAATGGTTACCGTCCTGATCTTCCTGATAGAGGGCTGCACCTAGACTCACGTTACTGGCATCGCAGTTTAGAAAAAATGGTTTTGTAAAGTCGGGATGATGCAACATTACGGTTTCTAAAAACTTTTCCTTTATGATATTGAGCACTCCATCTTGCTCTGGTCCCCAAGTCCATTTGTCTTTAGCTGATAACTGCTTTTGGAACCTGGCAGTTAGTTCTGAGTAATTGGACCGAAAGTTTCTGTAATAGTTGCAGATTCCTAAAAATGACTGCAGCTGTTTCCTATTCTTTGGGGTGGGGAACTTCTGTATGGCCTCTACCTTTTCTTTGGATGGAGTAATCCCTTGTTCTGTTAAATTAAATCCTAAAAATTTCACCTCATTTGCAATGAATTGGGACTTGTCTAATTTGAGGGTGATATTATTCTCCGATAATTTCTCTAGCACCTGTTCAACCCTATTACAATGGTCGTCCCAATTCGCTGAAGTCACCAGTAGGTCGTCGACGTACACTGTCGTAAACTTCAGTACTTCCTGCCCCAATATTCTGTCCATTATCTTTACAAACACCGCCACAGAATTTATTAAGCCAAAAGGTAACCGCTTAAACTGATAGTTTCTGCCCTCGAATATGAATGCCATATATTTCCTACTATCAGGGTGGAGTTCTATCTGCCAGTATCCGCATACCGTATCCCATGAGCTTATATATCTGATTCCGTGGAACTTTTTTAATATCTCCTCTATCTCCCCAGGTGATGTGCGGTCGTTAACAATCATTTTGTTAATCTCCCTAGCATCGAGACATATACGTACCTTTCCGTTCTTTTTTGGCACCGCTATGATTGGGCTGGTAAAGGGCGAATGACTATACTCGATTATGTCGTCCTCTATCATCCTGTTCAATTCTTCCCTGACTTCGTTCTTTAGCGAGTATGCGATCGGGTACGATTTCCTGTTAAATTCCACCGGAGTTTTGAATTTTATGGTGCACTGATAATCTCTGGCTTTACCTGGAGCGTTCGAGAATATGTGTTTATAATGGTTGTATACCTCGATTAGTTGTTCCGCCTGTTTTTCGCTGATCAGACCCCTTGCTTTCGTCCTTTGGAAATCCCGTATTTCTTCTAACTTTTCTAACCACAACTCTGGGTTTTCCTCCTGATATAATGGCATATTGATTGGACGATCGGTACAATAATAATGGTTCACTATCGCTTGATAAGGTGTATTGTCAGTACCACTTCCTTGGACATCGATTAAATTATTGGTCCAAATCCCCTTGTTAGTCTTAAAAGTTATCACCTTACTTTCCAAATCTATTACAGCATTGTATGGCCTAAGTATATCGCAGCCTATTAGTATACTCATGGGTAAATTACTCGCCACTAATAACCCTATTGGTATTGTCACCCCATTACTAGTCATCTCTAATGACACCTGTTTCTTTATTGATTTATTTTGCCTCCCCGTTGCTCCGACTAAAATAATGTTATTTATCGGTAGAGTGGGTATTGGTAAATTACTATTTTGTTTAATCCGCTCTAACTCAATGCTATCGATAAGTGACACATTTGACCCCGTGTCAATGAGTAGTATCGCTTCTATGCCATTGATATATGCTTTAATCTGCACGATACTATTGTTCCCTTGGTTACTATTTTTAATGATATCGTCACCTTCTTCTAATAACTCCTCTCTAATATCCTTAAGGTAATTATTTATTCTTACCCTAGTCCCGTCTTTGTCCTGTCTATGTTCGTCGTTTGTCACCCCATAATATTGGTTCAGTGAAGGGCGGTTTTCCTTTTTCATTGCCGCGTTTAGTTTAAATGAGCCACTGTCTCATTGACCCGGTCTCCCGGAACATTGGGTTGCTGACCCGTCTGTGTTTCCTGCCTGACCTCGGGATTACCGTTAATAGGTTGGCTATTCGCCGTGTTACCCTGGCTAGCTGGCGCCTGTTGTGGGTAAAACATGTAAGTGGGTACATTAGGTGTATATGGCCGTCGGTTATTGGCCATCGTATAATTTACCTGGGGCCTATATTCATTTTGGTTTCTCCTATCGCCTCCTCCTTGGTTTCCCCCGTTGCGATAACCATTACGTTGACCATAATTACTTCCTCTATAATTATTCCCGCGATAACCGTTTCCCTGGTGGAAGTTCCTACCGTAGTTATTCCCGGTGTAATTACCTCTGTTTGGTCCCGGATAGTTGCGGTTAATTGGGCCCTGAGTGTTTTCATTTCGGCCGTTTGGTGGGATATTATTATTCTGATTATTGGTGTTTAGATTATTACCGTTCCCACCTCCATTCCGGTTTGGTCCGTTATTATTGTTGTTGTACTCTACCTTACGATTGGGGGGTTGGTAATCCTGGAACCTTCCTGTGGATTCGCAATTTTCCAATAATTTGGCCAGATCGGCTATTTTGCTAATCTGTTGGTATAATTGGGCATCCTTGATCCCATAGCTGTAATGTCCAGCTAACTGCCTTACCAAACATTCTTCTGGGATCGGCGGTATCAACTTCCGTGCTAAACATACCTTTCCCAGGAAATAAGACGTCGGGGACTGTCCATAGGACGCGTCGTATTTGCCATAGAAAATGTCCATTCTTACCCTGTTTTGTGCGGTCTCTGACCAATACTTTTCCTTAAACTGGCGTTTAAACTCTGCTAAATTCGTTATTTCGGGTCGTACCGCTATCCACCAGTTATCCTTAGTATTTTTAAACGTCTCGTCAAGCATCTCTCTTATCCTGTCCCACCTTGTTTCTCTACTTCTCCCAATAACCTCCTCCATTCTTTCCAAAAATTCCATTGGGTTTCGTCGATAGTCCTGGAAGTTGATTACTTCCCTGTTTTCACCATGACACGTATGAGTGTTTAGTATTGGTGTGTCTCTCAGCGCCTCTAATCTTTCCTGCAGGTTTTTCTCTCTCTGGTCTATTTCCAGTATACTATTTTTGTTAGTTTTTATCTGTTCATCCAGCCTGTTAGCGGTGTCATCTGTTTTCTGCATCCTCTCGCTAACGTCTTTCTGGACTTCTCTCACCTCCTGCATGATGGCGTCTTGGTTCTGCCTTACCATGTTTTCGAGATTTCTAACATCTTGTTTGGTCTCTACTGTTTGTTCCTCTATCTTTTCGAAACGTGTATTGTTTCCCTCCCGTAACCTTTCCAACTGTTTCTCCATGTTTTCGACCTTCCTGTCACTATCGATTTTATTATCATCGATCTTTTTGGTTACTGTTTTGTACTTTATGCTAATTTCTTTTTTCAGGGACTCTATACTTTTTTCATTCGCCTTCTGAAATAGCTCTAGCTTTTTCCCATTGTCATCTATTTTCTCGGTTATATCCTTCTTTAAAGATTCTATGTTTTTGTCATTATCCTCCTTCAGGGATTTTATTATTTCTTCCTTATCTTCCCGTCTATTTTTATTTATATCTTCTTTCAAGGATTTTGTATCCTCCTTCAGGGATTCTGTATTTTTGTTCATTTTTTCGTCCATTCTTTGGAGCATCGCCATCATCATTATTATATTCGTGTCAACGCTCCCTGTTATTGTTTCTGTTTCGGGTTTCTCTGTCTGTTCTACCATTTGTATGGGTTCTTCTCCCGTTTGCTCCTCTAACTCTTCTGCCGTTTGTACCGGTCTTTCCATTTCTAGCATTCCGTTTCCTCCATTTGTACTGCCTCTCCGTCTTCCACATTTAACTCGGGTTCCACAGTCTTCTTCACCTTTTTTCCCTTTGGTTGCGGCATTTTAATATGTTGGTAGTTGCCGGGCTTGTTCCGTCTTTTTCAAGCCTCACTAGTTGGGCTGCCAATTTATAACGAAAAAATGTTGGGAGGAGTGAGTACGTCCTTCTTCAAGCCCCGCGATGGAAGCCAATTTATAACAAAAAGAAAGTAGTGGGTGTTGTTTAAATGTTTGTGTTGTAATCTGTCGGGCGTTACCTCCGCGCACTTTTGTTACTTACTCTGTTGACTGGATACTCTGCAGTGATGTAGTCCTGTAACACAACTTAATACTATGCTTTTTGTGGGCGCCACTTGGAAACGTTTGTTCCAAGAAAAATATGTGATTGATAAAAAATTTTTAAATCTACGAAAAAATTTAAACAAGTCAGTTTAGCTTGGAAAAATCAGTTAAGTTTAATGGTTCTTTAAAAACAAACAAATCGTCTGAAGGACTAACATTCATAGAAAAAAATTATAAAATTGCAAAGAAAAAATTTTACAAGTTATTATTATTGACAATTTTTTATATACGCGTATATCCAATCAAGTATCGGCTAGTATATTTCAGATTTTGACTCAGTTGAAAAGCATGAGTTTAATATGTGAAAAATCTTTACTCTCAGGACGTGACTCCTTTGAACTACCAAGACATATCAATTAGATGCCTTACAAGAAAAAACTAAGTGATTTGAAGGTGTATGTGTGGCGTGTGGAGTACAACTGTGTGATAAATGTAACCAGGTAACAAATGACTTTAATTTTGGTAACTCACGTTCCAATGGTTATTTATTCTCGCACTGGACACTCCTTTCGGGTAGTTTCTCAATCTCGCCTCTTCGGGTGTACACTGAATCTATTTAAAGTCAAATTTTGCGATCATTACTTTTTCCGCACTTTTTGTCAAAACGTTTGGCAGTAGAATATCGTTCAAACGCCGCCGCTACGAATCATCTGTTTAGCGTTGATTCAGAAATCGGCCACCGCAGCGCTGATTCCCATGCAGTGTTGAGGAAGGCTTTGTGTATTGTATGTTTACGTTATGGGGGAATTATTGTCACGTTAGTCAGTCAATGCGAACACAGCAGAATTCGTTCTCTATTTAAATATTTGGTCCCTCCTGGGCCGCTGGTCGTTCTGGCTGCGTGATTTCTATTAAAATTTGCCGTATCGCTGCTCTATTTCAGCGATACTTTTTGGCGTAGATTCTCGTTGAGGTTAAGTCAGTCGGTAAGTCTATGTACGGGAAAAGCCTTCCTGCCGTGTCTTGTCGATTTCTCGCCTCTTCGGTTTCGCCTTAGCTGCGTCGATCAGTGTCGTGGGTGATGCATCAGTTCTGGAGTTCAAGTTTCAAGTGTTTTTGGGTCGAATTTGGTCTCGCTTTTATACTAATTCAGGATGACTGTTTTCATCGACTTCCGGTACATTTGTGTAAACATTCTTTCTAGATTGTTCGAGAATAAACGAAATGGAATGTCATAGAACAATTTTCACTTCCGTAGAAGCTTTTAGAACGAATTTCTTATTCTTCATACAAAGGATATTTCAAAAATTACACTGGTATTTATCAAACAGTTTTACATTAGTACTCACAATTTGTATGCCATTAATACATTTAGATTCCCTGTTTTTAACTGAATCTAGCGATACTAAATATGATTGGTATCTAATTAACTTAAATCTAATAAACAATACAATATACAACCCTCACCTTGAGTTGTTGTCATTGAAAACTCAATTTTTATAACAAAAATTGTTGTGGAGTTACAAAGTTCCTTCCACAAGCTGAACATCTAATACTACTACTTTCCTACAACAAAATAAACAAATTTTAACATAAATAAAACACAAATAAATACAATTTTATATGGCCTCTGCTCATGGCCTAGATTCTTGTCAGTTTTCTAATACAATGATTAGTCTTTTTCTTTAATATATGTATTATTTCACTACTATACACACAGAGTTTATTATTTTGTCTATGTTTTGTGATACCTGGTTACTCTGTACATATATTATATTTATCACAAGATGACATAGCATCATTGATTGGTCTTGAGATGTCATTTTTTATGGTGTGACAAATCTCACTCTAATTAGTTAAATTCTTTTAGAATTGACTTTACTTTCAACTGAGTTTGTTTCTTATTAAGGTATACTGATGTATTGTACCTTTCTATCTTATTTTTGTTAGTATTATGTAAGTATTTAGCCAGATATGATTATTTTTGTACTGGATAATTGGTTCCAGCCATACATGGTATAAGTAAATATTTTGCTAACTTGACTATTACAATGTTAAAGTTGGTCAGGTATATTAGCATAGTTGCTTTATATCATATTACAGCTTTCTAATGCAATTTGGTTGCATTTTGGCAACATTAAATTCATAAATTATACAATATTAGATGCCTATTACATGTTTTTAGTTAACACTGTTTTTGGCTATTTTGACTGCTTTTTATTCATTTGACAGCTTCCTTTATTTAAGATAAATTGTTCACTATTGTCTGCTTGATAATTACATATAGTTTTTATTTAAATCTGATAATAATTAATTTTTTCATGAAATCTTGGTGTATGGTCTCAAATCCAACACAATAATATTTTTTGTCATTGCAAATATATCATTTTTATTTTAACTTAAACTCTTTCTAATAATGTATTTAAGTCATTTAATACATTTATTTTATTTACATCACATAATATAATAATGGATCATGTCCATTTATCCACAAAAAATAGTTTTTAATACTCTATTCATAGTTATAAAACTTAATAATTATTGACTTCATTTTGGTGGATTCTGACATTATTTCTCTCTCTTATAGTGTCTTATGGTTTTTTCACTCTTATTCACTTTAATAATATATATGGGGTTTTGTCTTAGTCATAGTTTGGTCGTTTTTTCAAGTTGATAGAAATAATTATTATACAAAATTACACAATTTTTTTGGGACTACTTGGGTTCGATACTGTTCACCTCACTTTCCTCTTATGCTAACTTACTATATAAATGATTTCCTTTTATGGAACGTTTTGTGACGTTACAACATCTTGTACAGAAAGTCATGAAAATTTAATGCAGCAGTATTATTAAGAACATGGTCGATGTTACAACGGTAACGGTGATCACATTTTCACCAGGGTACAGTTTGTCTCCGTTTCTATCCGTTCTTTATCTCAGTTAGCAGAAAACTGAATCTTTTTTCCTGCAAATTCGTCATTTCTTAATACGTTGAGGTGAACACTCACTACATTAAAGGCACAAAAATATTGTCAAGAAATTTTTAACATTATAAGTATACGTCCAAAACTTATAGACGTTCTTTGCTTTAATCTATTTTTTACACTTTATAAAATGTGTATTATGTACGTCGTTCTAATTAAACATATATTTAGATTTTCTGAGTAACGTTATATCTGTAACATTTTGCACGCTTCATGTTTAATTAAGTCTTCCCAGAAGTGAACAAAAATAGATCACTATTAAAAATGATTTGAAAAACAAGTGAAAAATTGATCGAGCCTGTGTTACGACACAAACAATTTTTAAGTAATATTTTTGAAGAGAAGTTGGGGGAAACCAATAGGACGACCAAGAGCAACGTTCTTCACCGAAATTCCTATCGTACTGTAATTTAAAGAGGACAACGATAGAGAGAGAGACGTGGCTAACTCGACAAGGTATAGCCTTTAGATGATGATGATAATAAATATTTAATTATTTAATCAATAAAGTCGTGTTAGTGGTTTCAGTCACTAACAGAAATTACTCTATATCACACCACTATTAATACAATATTTGCGATCTCGTGATAAGCTGTGAAGCTTGAAAGCGCTAATCTGAAATAATGATGTGCAACAATGTAATTTCTGTTAATGTTTTTGTCATTTATTTAGGAAAAAATGTTTCCACTAGTTATAGTCGAAACAATAACGTACACAGTATTGGAAAGAGTAAATTTTGATTCGTTACTTAAACAAAATTTTCGAACAAACGACACGCGTTCTTGTCACACACCACTAAGTTTTTATTATAACGGAACTAATGTTTCAGTGGTTCAGTGGTGTTCACCATCATGTTCAACCTTGTGTTGCTGAACACTGCCTAAACGATTATACAACTGTAATAATAAATTTGCTTGTGTGAAATATTGAGTTGTTTATCCAAAGGTGGGAAAATTTCACAATTTCTCTCCTTCGTCGGAGAGTTTTATAAAACAAATTTTATGAGCGGAGTTTACGTCTTGGTTTCAGTTTTATTAATAGAGAAAATTAACATCCAAATAAAACCGTTTTTTTAATATCACGAATGTGCAATAAGCTATGAGTCTGAATATGATATAAAAGGAAAGGTAAACAAATTTAGAAATATTTGTACAACGATTCATAGAAATCTTAGAAATAAAACAAGACACAACACAAGGATTAAATTTTATAAGACATTTGCAATACCTACATTGGACATATGCGAATGAGGGGTGGGCCATGACAAAAAAGGAAAGCGGCAAGGTTCAGAGTGCTGAAATGCAGTTCCTTCGAAATACGTTAAACTATCCATGGCAAGATAGAAAAAGGAGTGAGGATATCATAGCAGAACTCGAAGTACAGGACATAAATAAAATTATTTCAGTTTACAGAAGACAATGGTGAGACAATTCGCAAATGGTGACAAAAAATCGATTACCGAAAGCGGCACTGAACTATAAAGCCAATGGTAGAAGAGACGTGGGTCGTCCAAGGATGTCATAGGTCCCGGAACAGGTTTCTATAATCTAATCCTTAAAGAGAATAATAAGAATCAGAAAAAGAAAAAGAAAAAGAAAAGGAAGAAGAAGAAGAAGAAGAAGAAGAAGAAGGAGAAGGAGAAGGAGAAGGAGAAGGAGAAGGAGAAGGAGAAGGAGAAGGAGAAGGAGAAGGAGAAGAAGAAGAAGAAGAAGAAGAAGAAGAAGAAGAAGAAGAAGAAGAAGAAGAAGAAGAAGAAGAAGAAGAAGAAGAAGAAGAAGAAGAGACCGCTTGACTAATTTATGACTAAGTCATATATACATATATATATAAGACACTTATGGTACCCATAGCCAGTCACATGATAAATAAGTGGTTTTACGCCCAGCTCATACCCCGTATAGACCTGTGTGTTACTGCGGTAACACAAACCATCACACAATAACTGTTTGTAACCCACGTCAATGTGAAGCGTAGTCTGAGGTACGCCTGTATGTTAAGATAAACGTTGGTGATCATGCGAGTGTGTAAATGGCTGAGATCGTGTATACGCATAGCCTGTATACATGTCATAAGGAAATATTGTCCCGATTTTGGCTTTATTTTAAATTGCACGTGTGTTTCAACCGAGATGTGCGCTTGAACCCGTTTTCGTGCCGACAGACAGTACTTTCGTATTGTGTCATCTAACGAATAATACTCTGTGTGTGTGTGTGTGTGTGTGTGTGTGTGTGTGTGTGTGTGTGTGTGTGTGTGTGTGTGTGTGTGTGTGTGTGTGTGTGTGTGTGTGTGTGTGTGTGTGTGTGTGTGTGTGTGTGTGTGTGTGTGTGTGTGTGTGTGTGTGTGTGTGTGTGTGTGTGTGTGTGAAACAGTATGTCAAGTGGTTTAAAAACTAGTCGCGCGGGACGGACTTGCATGGTTTAATGGTCCGTGTTACACTCGTTTCATTGTCGGCTACAATCGTTGCACACCACACAGAATATAGCTTCTATACAACTGCCTTCCCCTTGCGTGACAGACATCTGAATGTCTGTGCCTTGTATGCACAACTAAAAGAAATTCAATCAATATAAACTTAAAAAATGTCAACCAACATCGAAGTATTAGTACGTTCCAAAGAACTAAAAATACCATGAGCTAATCAATAAAACATTACAAATTATGTTTACCTGGGGCAAAAGGTAATATTATTATTCTTCTTCTCCACGTCAAAGTATAGGCTTTCAGCCTGTTCCGCCTTCACTGAACCCTTGGTCTACCCATATCTCGTCTGGGTCTTGAGATACGTATCTTATTACTTGTTTAGGTAGTCACATCCTATATTCTCTCGATATGCTGCCTCCATTTTATTTGTCCTTCCTTTATTCTGCTGGCCATAGAATGTACATTTAACTCGGTTCTTATAACATCATTTCGTATTTGCTCTCTAAGGGTACAACCTTTGGCTGAAAAGAACTTCATTTTACTTGCTTCTATTGTTCGCTCATCATTTCTCGTCATCGTCCAAGTTACACTTTCGTAAGTTAAAACAGTTGTTGCCGTTACTTTATAGAATTTTGCCTTAGTGCCTTTCCTTGCCTTATTTCCAAATGTTCTGTGTATAGTGCTACATATTGTTTAAAATCTATTTATTTTTATATCAACGTTGTTGTCATACTCATAAGTTACATCGCACCTAAAAAATAGAAACGAGATACGTGTTCTATAGCCTGTTTGTTTATAATTATCTTGGAACGTAACAAATTCTTTCCTCTAAAGGCCATAACTTTTGTTTTCTCTGTTGACATTCTAAGATTATATTCTTTGCATATTTGGATCAAGTGGGACAAAGATAGTATCTGTGAAACAAATAATGAAATTATAACTGATAAAAAAAGCACGGAAGGATACCCGAAATGAATTTTACGAAACTGTGGCTGTCCCCACATTCCTGTGTGCTAGTGAGACATGGAAGTGACGTAAAAGTGACGTACAAATGATTGAGGCAGCTGAAATGAAATTTCTAAGAGGGACGCAAGGTTGTTCTCTCTCCTGAACAGGAAAAAGAACGCGAATCGAACATTGCATCGTTGCACCAGAAAATTGAAGACCACATAAGGAGATGGTGTGAACACTTGAACCGCATGCCTGATATCCGTCTACCCGTGGCTGCCTTTGGTTATCACCCTACTTGGAAGAGAGATGTTGGTAAACCGAGAAAGATATAGGTTTCGGAACAGGTCTAGGCTCTAATCGTTGGAGTGCTGATGATGATGATAGTGATGATAATTGATAAAAATACATGTTGATAGGCGTTTTTTATAGACCACAAAAATTCGTCAATACGTATAACTTAGGTTGTACAACCAATGTGTGACGGTTTAAGATGCCTAAATCCCACAACAACAAAAATTATAATACTAAAATAATTTAATAAGGTACTGGATGAACCCTTTCTCCATGCCCCAAACCGGTAGTAACATGCCGATTTGCCAATGTATCAGTTAATAAAATTTAGAATTAAGTAACCCAATAAATCCATAACGACCTCGTGTTAAATAAAAGAATAATAAAAGTATAGAGTAATGTAATCCAATTGTAAGCTAATTAAAGGAAAATAATTAATAATAATTGAGAACCACTTTTCGCGCTGAGAAATTAACCTCGGGCGGACAGCCTCATTACCCCTATAGTTAGTTAGTTAGTTCAGTTGAATCAGAGACAACAACAAACACACCAGTGGGGTTGTGTTTTCTGATACAGCGTACAGAAAGTTATGTTGACAATATAAAACATGTGGACTAGGTAAAGCTTGTGTAATTGCCTAATGCTGTAATTGTTGTAAATGACTTGAGTGTGCGACGATGACATCTCTATAATTAAATAACATCACCTAAATGTAATGTTAAACTTTAGAATGTAACTGTTAACCATAAGCAGTATGTGCGGTACAACAGTAAAAGTTACCACCAAGAAACAGACCACAAGAATCTACAGGAGAGACAGACTACTCATCTTTAAAAAATGACACCAAACTTCACCAACACACGATAGACCGAAGATCTCCCAGACACCCTGCACAACAGACAGAAGCGCCGATTCGCCGAGGATATGTTACACACAGGTGACACGGAAGTTCTACTTCCGTGGTTCAGAACTTAAATTAAATTAAATATATGAAAGACACGTAAATAACAAAATAAGATTAAAATAAAACACAAAAGACTGACCTAATTACTATAAAATTGTAATTACATAATATGTAATAAGATGTGTTAAGTTTAATGAGTATAACACTCTAAAGTTAAATAAGCCCATTCTTCAGATGGCACAAAAATAAAGATTATTATTTGTAATTTCATATACAGAAACAAACAACTCGGATCCGAGGGGACTACATGCTATGTTCACCCATGATTTACACTTCAATTGCACGAAATGTGCAAATATTTTTGTCTTTAGTATACACATTACTAATTGTCTTTTATGATGTTAAAACACTATGTAATAAAGAGATGTCATGGTCCAAAAAGGTGAGTGAATAAATCTACAAACCCCTGTCTAAATTCCTGAATTCACGGGATCCTATTTAGCGTTTGTTTATGTTTCAGTTAATTATGAGTTTGTTAATACTATGGCAGCCTGTTTAATTGACCTGAGCCAATTAACCAGGTTCCCGATATTATAACGTTAAGACGTTATAAATGTTTTCAACCGTTAACCATATACGGTTCTCAAAATCAGCTCACACAAAGACAAGTAAACTGGAAAGACAAACACTACAAAGAATGTCACTTGGACTGACAGTAAAAGACGGAAAATAAAACGATTAAAATAAGTAATGGAATACAAATTAATGACGTAATTCAAACTACAGAAAAATTGAAGTAGTAGAACACATGATACAAACACACTAAAAACCAAACATAAAACAAAACATTAAACAATTGAGTTATTTGGTGTGAAAAGCGTCGTGAGGAGTGATACCTGAAACAAGCGGATGTATGGATGTAACAAACATCAGGCTTTCTGCGATAAGAAAGGCTTGGGAACACGAGTGATCTGTTGCATGCATATGCTAAATGCACTGCAATTGTTTACAGTTTTATAGTATTATGATTGCGTATATTCTATAAAAGCTGTTATAAATTATTTACATTAATTTCTTAGCATTGTTTGACTTAAATAAGTTTTATTGACGTCATAATATGGAAGGTCAATATAGAATTTAAAGCATACAAGACACTGGTACCCATGACTGCCAAAATTTTAACTCGTAAAATCATTCATATTTAGCTTGTATGTAATAAATATACATGAACTTTCATCTACGCCTAGTTGTTTGGAAGTGTGTTATTTCAATTTAAATAAATACATTTCAATAAATGTAGATACATTTTTTATTAATAAATGTTATTGATACACAGATATACGTCGGAAACTGAATTTTATGGGTATACTCGACAGGTTTGCCCAGTATCGTCTGAATTGGTAAAAACACCTTTGCTGAATGAACGACTGCCGTATCCCCAAACAACTATGGAACTATAAGCCGAGGGGACCGAGAGGTGTGGAACGTCCGAGGAAGCGCTGGAGTGACCAGCTCTAGACTCTTTTGACTCTTTGGAACCCGAAAAACCATCCTTGGTTTAATCCCTGCATATGATGATTATTATTTTTTGTCATTGTTGGAATTAAATAAGTTGCATTTGCATTATAATATAGAAAGTTAATGTAGACCTGAAAGCATACAAGGACCTGTTACTCATGACTGCCAAAATTTGAACTTGTAACAAGATTCCTTTATAGCATGTATGTAATAAGTATAAATAGGCTTGCATCTAAGCCTACTTGTTTGTAAAACTGTTATTTGAATTTGAATACAATAGTAAAGAAAATGTAGATACACTTTTATTAATAAACGTTTTTTTCTTCTACTTCCGCAACAAAGATTAGGGCCTTGGTGACCTGTTCCGGCTTCATAGGACTTATTCCCATTTATTCTTTTGTCTTCTTCTTCTAGCTGGTTTTTATCTACTTGCCTCTTTTGGTAGTCTTCAATCATCCATACGCTCCGAATGGTCCTTCCAATTTCTTCTATGCAACACTATTAATTATGATCCTTTTTAAAAATCCCTTTTGGCTGAATTGGTCGAAAAGCAAACGAGAGATGGGAGTCCTGGGAGATTTGCATCTACCAGGATGGTGTCTGTTGGCAGCAAGATAGACATCTAATGTGGCAGCGGAGTACGGTGGCACATACAAAGCTGAGTTAGAAGGCTTACTGCGTGGGTAGACAGGCTTCATAAGCCCTGGTGAAGGCAACCTGTCTAAGGGAAGCAGACACCGAAATAAAAAACCCCGGACCTCCAGGTTGGGGGTTATACGATGGGTTGGTATCCCGTCTATGTAAAAATTACAGTGCTCATAAGTTACATAGGAAAAAGCCGGACGAATTAATAAAAGTTATAGCCTTACATTTATTTCATACACTCGCGCGTACACACACACACACAGATAATACGTGACTATAAACACAAGGACGTAGTGATATTGTAGGCATATTTTTCCAGTGGAATACTGCGCTTCATTGTACTTTCGTGTAAAATTTTAAAAATTAATTCTTTTACACATTAATACAATAAAAAAATTATCTTAATAATCTCTTATCTAATAAACGGCATAATTTAATGTAATTTAAATGAATTGAAGTCTTAGTAGTATTTGTAAGCAAACGTTTGCTACAACAGGCAAGAAATATTGTTTAAACTTGTGCTTCTTAAAGTTAAGTCGAGAGCAAAAGAGTCTCTTATAAACACAACAGTAAACAGCTAAGAGGGAGCAAATTACATTTTAATTTAAATGTTAATTGTTAAAACAATTTGAGTGCTGTTTATATTAACGTTAATTTGTTTGCGCACCTGTAGCGAAGTAGCTTTGTTTAACTTCTACAATGTTTATTAGTTTCGTAAAGACTGGTTGATTCAAACGTTCTTAAACGTGTCAAAAAAGGAAGTCGAGTACTTTTATGGGTAAGGCATTGCTTCCAAGCAAGGAATCCACATGAAGAGAAATAGATCGTCCGACTTCTAACTGGGTACTGACGTCACTCAACCACAAACAGTATCTCATCTCCGTAGATTGGGAAAGTTAAAGGCACAATGTTGCTACACATCCTTGGTGATGCTGTACTGAACAACTAAGCCAATATGTAGCTTACTGGGCAGATCATGTTTATATTGTATATTTACAATAGCCCAGTTCATTTAAAAGCGTAGAGAGTATCAGCTGTCCCCACATACATAGATTTCATCGACTTTGAAAAGGCGTTTGACAGAGTGAATAGGAGCAAACTGTGGGCAATAATGGCAAGGAAAGGGATTTCGCAATATCTAATTAGAGCTATACAGAGTATTTACGTGGTGAATACAATTTTAATTGAAGCAGGGAAACCGAGAACAGTCCTAGTGTTGGCCTGATCAATTGTGGAGCACAACAAGGGTGTCCATTATCACCTTCTCTTTTTAATTTATATATTGACAATGTCATACAAAACTGGCAGCTGTGTCTTCCGGAGCATTTTATGGTTGGCCGCGCTACAGCTGACACTTTGTTATTTGCAGACAATCAGGCAATTCGTTCGGAGACGGAAAACAGGTTGCAAATGGGTATGCATTTGTTAAATCAAATCTCTAAAGACCCTGGATTACAAACATCCATACTTAACATTAAGATAACGGTTTCTCGTGAAACTGATCCCATATAGGGAAACATTGTTATAAATGGTACGGTCCTGGACCAAGTCAGCAGTTTTGAATACCTGGGGTCAGCAGTTTTGAATGAACAAGTTGCATTAGTTCAACCTTATGTGCGGGACCATCAGGCAAACACTTAAGTCAGCACGTAAAAAAACACGTATAAAATTCTACAAGGTGACGGCCCTTTACACACTTCTTTATGGCACTGAGAATTGGACTTTAACGAAAGGCGAGGTCAGTCATATCCGTGCGGCTGAAATGAGATTTCTCAGGCACGTGACAGGCTATACTCTCCATGATCATAGAAGAAACACATACAAACGGTAGTGACTGAATATAATGAGTATACACGACAGGATTTCTCAGGATCAGCTGAATTGGTGAGAACGTTTTTACCGAATGGATGACTGGAACTATAAGCCGAAGGGACGGAGAGGTGTGGGACGTCCGAGGAAGCGCTGCAGTGACCAGCTCTAGACTTTGCCTGTTTAAGACCGGAACAAACCATCCTTGGTTTTATCCTTCCAGATAATGATGATGATGATGATGATGATGAAACAAATTTTTTTAAACTGTTTACCTTTATAAAACGTTTTGTATAATATGACTGGCTCAAGCTGGATTGATTTAATTCGGGCTGATGTATATTGTTTAAGTTTTGTTCTAAAATAAAACTGTGATAACCTCTTAGGTCAAATAAATTCCTGTCACGTCGAATCGACAAACCTTGATGTAATAAAATGCAGCGTTGAGACTTTAGGAATTATAAAACCACTTATCAGCAGCACACCTAGTGACCTGCTTTTGTTTTCCTGCCGGGTCTCACTTTATCTAAAACACCATGCAATGAGTGAGTGGACTCAGCACGATTACGTGTTACGGACCGCAAAGAAAATTGTTTTCTAAAACTTAACAGTATATTTTTAGTGGTCACGAAATATCCGTACCTTAACTTCCCTACCGTTAACCTGAATTCGTAGTATTGTTAACACACTGTAAAATATACACGAAAAATGTATATCTTACATAACAATCTGTGGGCTGCTAAACACGTAATTTGTTACGTTTGTTGTAATTAATCAAGTCACATACGCTGTTGTCAAGAGAAACAATTATTATTATTATTATTGGGTCCTTCAGCCTTTCGACTGGTTTGTACCCTCCCCGCATATACCCGTGGTGTGCGTGGGTTACGGAGTCTCTCACAGATATATCTGGGACCTAGAGTTTAACGCCGGATCCGAACGCCATAGTTGGGTAGGGTTTATACTAGGCAGGATACCTCTCGCTGGTTTGCCATCGCCCTGCGAGGCAATAATAACAATAATGGAGAGAAACAATAATGGTGACTAATGTGCGTTGAAATGCAATAAGTTTATACAGAAAATATTTAGTTTCTGAAACGTACGTATTTTTACTTATTTTCATGGATTTGCAACTAATGTATTGATTCCTGGTGTTTCGTTGTATAAATTTCCTTTTCCATTTGCCCCTGTCTGTTTATATTTTCCGCTTTCGCGTACTTACGCGTATATCTTCTACAGAAAACCCGTTGGACGATATTTCCACAACTGCAAAAAATATATCGCACATCTTGTTATTTGATTTAGTAGTCTCTGTAATTTCACCTTTTTCGTGCTTACTTGCTGAACTGCTACCTGTCATGCTCCGGTCAAGGCCTTTCAGTTTCTCTACAATTATCAGGTCTTTAACCACGACCACACATCGTGGTTGAGCACGACAAAGTTGAAAAAAAACCTGCCACCTTCATTAGTATGCCCTGCAAAATTAATAGCAAACCATTTCTTAATGGTGTTGCCTACACTGCTGTTCCACATGGACGTTCGTAGCAAATATCAAATTGTAAATCTTGACTATTTTTAGCTCTCTCAAGAATATAACATAATTAATTTTATTTCAGGATATTTACGAATTATTAAATACAAATTTAGAATAATCGCAAGAGAACGGTAAATTATGTAAAAATTCTCACGTTAGCAGATGATTTATGCTCCTAAAGTTGACCTCCAAAAGAACTGCGTTTGCGAGTGTTATTTGAATAGTGACCGGAGAACAGAAACAATAGAGTGAGGACAAATTATGTCATAGAAATTATTCTACAGAGACACGAGTCATAGCATAAACGTTTATTACACAACAGATTCCAACCGTTTTAGTATCACTTTACTATTACTTTACTAAAAATGAACTTTATCTTGTGAAAAACTTACTTTTTTCGTCGGACGCGTTTCGGCTTAAGTATCCGCCTTCTTCAGCTTTTAGTCAGACTGCCATCATTTCGTAACGGTTTTTGTGTGGAAGGTGTAGTGGGGGTGGTGTGTGGAGGAAGGGGATTGGTGCAGGGATTCAACTTGATGTTTGTTTTTTGTAAAATTGTGTCAAAAAGTGTATGTGATTTATATTGTAATTGATCGTTGAGTATGTTGTTTGGTTGTGTTGTGTGGTGTTTATATATTTCGTATTGTTCGTATATATCGTATAACGTTTTAGTATGTTTAGGTTTCACATTTAAACTTCACATATCTTTAAAATTATACTTGTAAGTACTGCATAACGAAAATATTTTTCATTTAAACGTTAATTTACTATGTCTACTTATTTTCTCATATACGAAAAAGTCATCCGTATATCATATTAGGTGACTTAATAACCGACTGAACTTACTAAACAAAAACACTTCAATCAAAAATGTAGGCTTTCACGGCCTGTATTTGACTGGGTGACAACTGACGGGATGTTAATCCGTGGTCTAACATTATTAAAATGATATTATGGTTGCTACCTAAAAGCTAGTCCATGGTACCAACACTGTCAACATAAACTGTATAAAGATTTAGCAAATTTACAAGAGAAACAAAAATAGACGTTTGGCCACATCGGCCTTCTTTATTATGGCGGGGAAGAGGCAGTAGGTCCCACGAGGACTGAGATTGTGAACAAGCCTTTCGTGAAACATACTCATATTAGTAAGCTGTTAGAAGAAGAAACATGGTACTAAAGTATCGTATTTCTGTATCGTCCTTATACAGAACCTGACGCTGATAATAAATATTGACAAATCGTCGGCGTAAAAGTTTAAAATTTTGCATTCCATAAACTTTTTATAATTCATTAATTCAGAACCACTATTAAACGTTAAATGTCAAGAAATTAATGTTCTGTCCTTTTTTTGACATCTATCAAGGTCTATCTATTTTCTATTTCTACCTGTGAGACAAGGATAATGCATTCATGTTCGCTAAGGTTATCTTTTTATCAGCTTTTAGAGCAAAACAACCCCTTACAGAAATAAGATCTTAATTAACTGTCATTCCGTGGCTTTAAGTAAAGGAATGGTACACATGGCGTAAGTATACTATCTGAAAGCCTCACCACAATCACAAAGTTGTGAAAAAAGCACACTCACACAATTCGTGAGAATAAATACACAGTTCATTCTTCTTCCCGTATGAGGTCAAGCCTGATGGATCAAGTCTGCTGTAGCTTGTTTTTCAGGTTGCAGGGTGGCTGTTACAATTGTTTGTACTTTTCGTTCAAATATATATATGCATTGCGATGTACAATGTCGGATAGAATAAATAGTCGATATCTAGATATGGAAATGTTTGGCTTTAATTAACGATTTTCTTAAATTTAGACTGGACAGAATTTACTACAGTTTATGTTAGTATAACAAAAATTAATACAGAGTTTTTAATACAAATAAAATAAATTAATCGGTCTGTTTAAATAAATAAATTACTATTTCTTTTGTAAATAAAATTAATAGACAGTTTCTGATGAGCTTCAGTTTGTAATTAAAATAATTCCTACACTCTAATAACATATACTTAATTCCTAGAAGTTTCTCTGTCTTTTTAGTTTATTTGTTTTATATAGTTTTATAAGATGTGATGTTTTTAGTTTATTTGTTTTATTGCTTTATTTAGTTTTATTCTGATGTGATGAATGTTGCAGTGTTTCTCCTCGTTTTCTGATGAGTGCTGACAGCTGCCCCTTTCAGGTATTCGTCAGGATACCGACACTCCTCCTGTGGTTCTTCTTCAGGATCTCCTCCTGTGATTCAACTCTCAGGGTCGTTGTACAAGTTGGGTACTTCCATGAACAATGATTAGTTATTAATTACTACTTAATTATATATCTACAGCAACTTGATTTGTTCATAAAATTCCTAAACGGACGATCTTGAACTGTTACCAAATTTAGCACTCTATTATTCAGTCGCGCACTTACTATTAGTGTTCGAAAACTGCTGACAGATCTAACGTACTGAATCAGAGTAAACGATTACACGTTATAAAGAGTAACTAGACTGCTTCTTCTGAGTTCTACGGTAGACTGCCTTGCATTTCGTCACGGATCAAATCAACTGATATATTAGCCAATCTCTTTGCTTAAAACCGCTCCTTGACCCTTACGCTACAGTCCAGATAACATTCTACTTGTAAGAAATTGCATATGGGCAATGTAAAACGTGCAAATAACCGGTATAATTTTATTGCTTTTGTTTTGGGTGATAAAACCTCTTTTTTTTATGAAAAATTCGTATAGCGTATTTTGTTCTTTATATTATTAACAAAGATTACTACCAGATTGGTCTTTATTTTATGCACATCTTAGTATAAGTCTTATGTCCGACATTTGATTTACACAAAAGTTATTTAATTTAATTTCTTTTTTATTGTTAATTCGTATTCACACGCCCACACGCGTACTCGCCATATGCCTATGCATACCTTCCCATTACTTCACAACACTTATATTTTTTTTATACAGTCAAAAATCAACTTAATTTAACAATTTTGACATGATTCTTATTGTCTATAATACAATGGTCCAACACGCAACTTTTACTGTGACCAATTCTCATTGAAACATGCTATCATATGTTAAGAGTGAAATTATTATTTTATATGTAAATTTTACCTATTACAATATATTGTTACGACATCACAGAACAATCTACGTGTTTATCGAACGATCCATTAGAATCCAGCTATAATGTTGCGTGCGTGTGTGATGTCAACGTGCGCTCGCGAGACTTTTCTGGAAGCCGCCAGCCGCGAGGACTGTGTCAAGGCCGCAATTAGTTACGTCGTAGTTTAGAGATAAGGCGTAGTTTGGAATCTTCTGGTCTGTGAGCGTTGTGTTAATACAAGGCGTCAGCGGCTTTAGTTTTCAGTTATAGTTGCGATATTTTTACAGTGTGGTTCGAGTTATTATCGGGCGATATTACTGTGTGCGTTCAAGTGGTTATTAGTGCAGTGTTACGTGTTATAATCGGGAGGTGTAATTGTAATACAATTGTGTTTAATATTAGCTGACATTTTATTGCGTGTGAACAATTTTTATTTTATTTGTTGTAAGAGACTGTGTTGTTAGTTACAATCTGTTTAACTGTGAAAATAAAAAACTGGCGATTAGTGACTTAATTGGTGTCTTGTATTTTGTTTTCCACTGTACCTACGACGATCATCAAGTAGACCGTCGTAACAATACACACACACACACACACGCCAAATTTTATGTGGATACTATTTCTATTGTTACATCAACACAGATACAGATCTTTCTGTGTGTGTGTGTGTGTGTGTGTGTGTGTGTGTGTGTGTGTGTGTGTGTGTGTGTGTGTGTGTGTGTGTGTGTGTGTGTGTGTGTGTGTGTGTGTGTGTGTGCGCGTGTGATCGCGCCACTGCGTATACATTGGTAAACATATTCTTCAGTTTCTCTCCAATCAGTCACAGGTCAGACTAATTTCATTTACAATGTTTTGTTTTGTTATTGTCCTTCTCTCGTACCATATTCTCCGAGGTCTGCTCTTTTTTCGTTGATTTCAATCCGCTACTATAGCTATACAATTTTTCCTGATCGCTCTTAGGACTTGACAGTACTTTTTCAGTATTCGTATAATATTCTTTTGACTGGTGTTTATGTGTCCTTTTTGTACCTATTTTTCGTTTAATATTCTAGTTACTAATGCGGGCTATTCTAGAAACTATATCTCATTCTCACTTTGAGAAAATATTATTCTCATTTATTATGACCTACGTTTTAGCACACATCGTTATACTAAATATTATAATTGTAAAGCTAACAAGTGTTTGTGTTTTTTATAAACCTTTGTAATGATATGTTGCACCAAAAGCCCAAAGAATTCTTAATCAATATTGTAAAATATTATAATATTGCACATTTTTTTTAGGATTCTTAGAAATTATTCTGTTTAGTTCTTCAACTCGTTCCTCAATTTTCAGTTTTTTTTTTATTTTAGTAATAAACTTACACACTTTGTTTCAAACAATGAAGTGTAAAACAGATTATTCGCTATGCGGATCAAACATTGACTCATGTACTACTTGCAATTACAGTTTGCATCACGTGCCAACAGTGTTTCAAGAGTTGATCAACTCAACGTAAACTCACGTGTAAACTATCCATTCAAGTTAACTGCCAATAATTAACTATACCTGAGACTGACGTAATTTCTGTAACTCAATACACGTGGCAGACAACACGCGTAAACACACACGTAAAAGAAATAAGATCCCTGTAGCAGCTGATAGTACCTATACAATCCGTACGCCACAAACTTTATACAAACAACTTACCATAGTTACAGGAAATGAAACATTTAATAATAAATTTTCTTCTTCTTCTTCTTCTTCTTCTTCTTCTTCTTCTTCTTCTTCTTCTTCTTCTTCTTCTTCTTCTTCTTCTTCTTCTTCTTCTTCTGCTTCTCCTTCTCCTTCTCCTTCTCAAGCTTCCAATAGCAATCTTCTCCAGTCTCCTGTCCATTGCCATCTCAATGCAGTCCCTCACATCCATTCTTCTGAGATCTTCTAGCACATCAACCAACAATCTTATGCTAGGTCGGCCTCTCCTTCTGCTTCTATAGGCTTGTGACCTCAGGATTTTCTTTGGCATACGCTGATTATCCATACACTTTATGTGACGTAGCCAATCTGCGTGTGCCCTTTTCTTCAGTTGTTAAATTTTCTCCATCATCAACTCAACCAACACAGTATATCTTCTCCTTTTTCTTTTTCTTTACAGTGACATTTTGCCTGTAGCGTAGAATATTTATTTTGTCGAAACAGAAATTAATGTGAAAGGAGATGGGTTACAGAAGGAGTTGGCTTTAGTACCCGAAATCTAAGAAGGTCTTCAAAGGGATATTCAAGCCCTTTATGTCTTATCTAAAAGGTGACCCATCAATGGTAAACGCGAGCCTCTTATAAGACTCTGTGAGGTGAAAAATAATTATGTTAAAAATAAGAGAACAAGTTAGCATTTTAAACCGTATAAAATACAAACAGCATGTGACTACAGATGTGATATAGAACAAGACTAAAACAAATCAAATATATGGAAGAATTATCAACTGTTCTGAAAATCGTAAACATCTGGCAAACAAGCTCAATAAGAACGATATTATGGAAATGAATACTAGATCCTCACAGAGCGGCAAAGCAGCAGATTAGAAGAGAAGAAAAATTATGGTCACAAACAAATTGTAAGGTTGTAGATAAACGTTGAAACTAGAAAAACTTGCGGTGTGAAAAAAGCTATAGACGATCTAACCTTATGAAAAGGTTTCCTTAAATAAAACAAAATAAAAATAAAACTTATAAGAACGAAGATACAGTATTTTTCAAACAAAAATTGAAGGGAAATACGAGTCTTCGTGATTAAGAATTATGGAACAAGTCTGCTGACAATAAGTAGCCAAAATGGGGGAAAAATAGACGATTGAAGAACGTCTTAAATTTATAATTTTAATGTTACATTTGTTTCTATCATGCATTCACCTCGATGAGTAAATTTGTCTTCCTTTTTTGAGTCTCATGATCATTGTTTATGGCATTTCTTTCAGGCAAGAAGAGGAAGTCCCATTTTTCTACTAACTTACACACACGTCCCTATGTGTTTATCGGTTTGTCAAAATTACATGAATTAAGCACTTATTGAGTTTCATATTTGAGCCTAGCGCAGTAACTGAAACGCAACTACTTATGCATAGAGACTAATGCCAGATAATAGCCTACATATGGAAACGACTGCGTGTTATAATCTTGATATTGTGACAATAATTACATATCATCAATCAATCAAAGCCATCTCTACCGAAGCCAAATGCTTCTCCAAATTTTCTAATAAATTTTTCTCATGTAGGAAGAAAAATTCTTGACTTACGGTTTCATTTTTCTGGACTTCTTTTAACATATTCGCCACCCTTACCTCGTGTTCTGATGAGTTTTTTGGTTCCTTTTTTGTTATTTTTAATCCCTCTATGCTTATTCTTTCTTGTTATTGTAATTTAATTTCTTGAGTTTCAGCGTAATATCTCTATGCAACTATTTGTCAGATAAATATAAAATATATAAAATAAATATAACAATAAATATAAAATATTTACCGTGTTACAGTAATATATATGTAAAAAATATTGTTACCGTGGTGCGCACCAACAACACCGCCTGTGTTCCGTGTTCATATATTTTATATTTATTTATGACATATGTGTAAATTATACGTAATTTGTTTTAATTATCTGACGAACTTTATTCAGAGATTACACCTGAAGATGGAACGCATAGTCCAAAAACGCGTAATGAATTATAAAAAAGGAAAAGCCACTAGACGGATAAAAGAGGTAAATTTTATTCTATTCACATACGTATAAATGGCTTGTAGGCTTTCAGAGGTTAACAAATTAACCTCGTAGTAGCATACTTTCCCGTATGTGACACAACTGCAACAAACATACATTATTTCTGTGCGTTGTAGCTTGGCATGCATATATCGTTGTATTGTACTTGGAGTAGTGTGGGTAAGTAATGATTGCTCTTACGTAGCACAGACGTAAAAATACAACAATCCCTATTTATCTTAGTAATGGCCGTATTAACAAAAGGAAAAACCCACATGATAATTGAATACACAAAGGAAAGAGAAAAAATATTGTATATCACATTCGATCCTGTGGCCGTAAAATTTACGGGCGCATGATTTTACTCAAAAACCCGACGCCCTGAAATTTTACGTTTGTCACTTCACACACATTTAACGTCATTTGTACGAAACATTTACGGGCTTTTGTTGTTTGTGCTTCTAGACTGGACATTGTAGTTGCCAAATGAATACACAGATAGCAGCACAATCAGTTTTCTGCTGTGATTTCTGACTATTGTGAAACTTGCAATGTCGATTTGTGTTACCAAGACTATTTCATTTTGTACCGTACAAAGCAGATTATTGCTAATATACTGCTTTTATTATGTTCTATACCTCAGCATTGTAAGAAAAGTAATTTTTGTACTATAGTTACAAATAAAAAAAACATTTATTATGTGGAAATACCTTGTAAAACTTTTTTTATTTTTCAAAAACATGTTTCTGATCTAGATACTAAAATTCATTCCACCTACAGGACAAATGAATAGTGTATAATTTTATAAAAGTAGAAAGTCCAATTTTAATTTGACATGTAATTTATTTTGTTTTTAACAAATCTTACTACTAAAGCAAATAGGAAAGAAGATGGAAAACAGCCAGGCTGCTGGGACTTGCCTGTGCTGAAATGAGAAGGGTTGAAAGTGATATCAAGAAACTTTTGGACAAAGGAAGCCGATATCAAGGAAATCTGTCTCCTGGGGGTTTAATTTTCCTTAACACCAATTTTCCCTATTGTAATTTTTAATTATACTGTTCTTTTAATTTGACACAAGAGATGAATGCACTTAACTAATAGCAATTACATTTATTTTTACAATTTTTCTTTTTAAAAATATTTATTGGACAGTCTACCTCTAGAATGTTTCAGGAAAGTTTTTCATATCCTTCTGGTTTCTAGACCCTTCCAAACCACGTGTTTTCAACTGCATGTGATTGCATAAGTAATTAATTTTTGAGTTGAACAAATGATAAGCAAACTTATTTAGTATTACAATAATTAGTTTTTTTATAGTTGTTCCAATTTGCACACTAATATATATAATAACATAGCTTGCTGTTAATTATTTCACACGATTCGTTATACGCATAACACGTATTTATTTTCAACTACACTGCACTGCCTTCTTTTTGTTTATAATTGTCTTAAAAAACGTTTAAAAGCAGTACTTATCCTAATACAATCTCGTCTTATCACATTTACACCCCTTTGCACAAGACACCAACTAATGCTTAATGTACATGTATCTCCATATTCGTATATAGTGTGAATGTATGTCTCATTGAAATATAACACACACACACTCGTAGGAGGCTTATATTATCTTCGTCGTTCAGTTCAGCAGCAATGCCGTGAAGCTGCATTAAGCTTTAACTTTCCCATGTCTCGGAGACGAGATCCACACCGGAGGCTGTGACGTCACATGCCAAACACGTCGTGATGCATTGTGATGAACAATCCTCCTCCAAAAAGATTCAGACCTTACCTGCAAGGAGGGCACTAACAAATACATAGGCTTTAAAACCATTTAACGAAAAAATACTTTAATAAATTCGTAAAGGGATCTTCTCTCTTTAATACGTTTAAAAAAGTAAAATTCATGGAAGCAACCAGCTTTTACAAAACTAATAAACAATGTACAAGTCAAATAGAGTTACTTGACTAAAATAGCGCAAACAATTAAATGAAAGTGAAAACATCGCTCAAGTTATTTTAGTAATTAACAGTTAAATTAAAATATAAATTGCACCTTCTTAGCGACTTGCTGTTGTGTTTACACGACACTCCCTTGCTCTTTGCTTAAATACAACACGAGTTAAAACCAACTTTTCTGTCAATAGAAGAAAACACTTCCTTATAAGTATAAAACTTCAATTCGTCTTTTAATTACCTTAAATTACACGGCTTATTAAGGATTATTAGATTAAAGAACGATAAGAATATTTTTGTATTACATTAGTGTATACAAAAAACAATTTCAAAATTATGAATAAAGGACAATGAAATGTACAGTTCGTGGGTGTGTTTATAAATTTAGATTATATATAGGCCTATATATTGTAACGATATTTAATGGGGTATAGTTTTGTGATGGGGTTCTCTTTATCGGGTTCGGGTTACTTACGATCGAGACGTAGCCTCACCTCGGTTTCGTCTATTTGTAACCAGAGAATATTTCGTTACATACAATGTTATTGTGGATCAGTTTACTTGTATTTATGTAGCGTGCACTTGAATACACCGTCCGTTAGAAATGTCGACTTGTAATATGGATAAATGATGTAGCGACAAACTCGCACTGGAGTCGTCGATGTAAATTATAAATGTATTATGTTGAACGGCGAATGATTTCGTAAATTGCCGCTTACTCCCACTACGCTGCTTCTTTTACGTGACGTCACTCACCGATGCCAACTATCGGGTCAGCTACAACCTGTGAATTCTATTTACTAAATGTAACGGCAATAATAATGACTCACAATTATCATCAAACATATATCCTTGTGGAATCCTTTATTTGGAAAAAACACTGGTTAACTTGTTTTAATAATTTTTAAACAGAATAATCGCAATTGTAGTACAAAACATAAGTCTTCTTTACCAGTTGGCAGCAGTAGCTGTTCAGTATTTCTTGAGATCAAAACAATCCTTTTTGTTAACGTTTTAAATAAAAATACATCAATTATCTCAGGGCGTATATGGTTCGGGGATTTATAATATACAAAATATTACACTATTAATCAAAATACAAGTTCACAATCGTGGGATATTACAACGTTAGAGTGATAGGTGCACACAGAAATCGTATAGTGGTTGCCAGTTTTAAAAAGGTTATGTCTAAATCAGGCTTTTATAGTTATTATGTGAATTAAAATTTCTTGTTGTATTTAAAAGGTGTTAGTCTTATATGGTGTTATTATTGGTTGTTTCTAGTGTTCGTGTTATATGGTGTCTGTAATTCAGTTGATTATTGCTTAAAATACGTGTATACAAGTGTATGTGTTGAAGTACGATATAATGAGATGTCAGATCACCAAATCCTTTTCTTGTACTCTTCTTGGTCGTAAATAGGTTCCACGTACACGTCAGATCTTCTCCTCGATCCTCGACCACGTCAAATCTTCTTTCTGGTTATTATTCCTTCTCATCCATCTAATGGGTAGTCTTCTGTTGTTGCAAAATGTTTGTATAGTGTACTTCTAACAGTATTTATCTATTGGTATTGTTTTTTCACACTTTATAACATATAATGTAAGACGATTTAAGAACGCGTCTATCTGCTAAGATCGTTGTCAAAGAAGTCCCTTTTTATTTATCCGAAATTTCTGGTTGCTAAGGGTAAACTTGGAACCTGGTTGGTCAATCCGAATAGACATTGTCATAAACTTTTATTATTTCAGAATCTAAATTTGTCCAAAATCTTTAAAATAACGTAACTTTTCTATACTGAATGGGATTTTAAAACCATTATCAGCATTATTTTGATCTTCACATGTGTTATATTTAGACACCAAACATGCCTGTTTTTGCTTAAGAACTATGGATGTTACAATTTTGTTATTTGGAATTTTCTTAAATAACTTGATATGTGTTATTTTGGTTCTATATTCCGTGTATACATTATTACCTATAAATACATCTACCTTTCCACATTTGCTTTACAAAATTTCTAATATAATTGTTCAAAATTTACTAAAGTTGATTTCACCTGGCCTATGTACTAGTATTATTTTCATCATCATGTTTTAACATCTCTAGCAATTAAATTAACTTCTAACATTCATAAAAATGGTTTAACATATAACGTTATTTTAACAACACAAAATATATATTATTCTAATATTTAAATTCATGTCCACATGGCTATGATTATACCACTTCCTTGTACAAATAATTGTTTTCTACTCAAACTGTATAGGTGTTTGACATTTAACAAAACATCTTTGTATTGTCCATTCTGCTTGGTTAATTAATTTATTTACCATGGCTTAATATCAGCTCTATTGGTATATTTGTGAACACAACATAAACAAAAAATGGAATTAATATCATAAAATTGGCATCCCTTTAAACTGACTGTATCATCTGTTACATACAAAAAACACAACACAAATACTATTATATAAAACACTGTGCTATAACATAAAACATGCACATTTAACAAAACAAATCCTATACTAATTATTTAGTCCTTTGTCAGCTAATTTATGACTTATTCTGACACTGTCCATGTCATATTGACTATTCATATGGGTTTAAACATCCGTATACTTACTGATGTTTTGTGTTACAAAAATTACAATAAAGTGAACACTGTTGCTCTACCTCACACACAGCTCTAATAATCTGGTTACATTTATTGTTTATCTGGGTTTTACTCTTGTTATGAATGTAATTGTGACCATGTTATAATTTGTTGTTTACAGGACAACTCTATGAACTCTATATGTGACACTTTTTGTATGGTTCTTGTATCTGTAACCAGGTGTATTCATATTTTTGTTACATTGATTAACTTAATTATTTAACAATATTTCTCTTACATAACATTATATGTTTGGGTCTATTATCCCTCACTTTGTATTTTGATTATTTGGATTTAACGATACATCAACTGAAACCATTTGTTTCTTTATAGTCCTGGTTCATAAACCATTTGTCCTTATAAATCTTTGTTTGGTCAATACTGAAAGTTCATTGTCATAGTTGGGGTTTAAAGATATCTGCATCACTTAGCCTAAATCATTAATTTGGGTACGGTCAGTTGTCTTACTAGTCAGTCTGAAATTGTTAGTCGTTCTTCTTCACTATCATCTTTGAAGATATTGTTCTCCTTGTCAGCTTCTTAATCAAAGTCTTCATTAAGTCAGGTAAGATATTATGTTGTTCTAAATGTCATGTTACATATTACCCTGCCACCAAATTTGATCATTTTAATAAAATATTGTTTTTGTTGAAATTATCAATTACCTTCTTTTTCATATTATCATTTGTTATTCTTATTATGATCTGGTATACTTGTCTTTAATTATAAGTGTTCTATCCCTGGAACATGTTACTTCCCTAACAAATTAATCACCATATATTCTGGAATCAGTCGGGGGGCTCTCTTGACCTAATACCCCGCTGTCCTTACAATACATAATACATAAATAATATCGATTGCTGGAGCTATCTCGTCAGTCAATCACATTTAATAATCACTAGTCTATTCACGACTAAAATAAATAAAATAATATAATATATTCTTGGGATTGTTCACTCAGTCTAACTTCTCAGATCTAAATATTTCTTTCCATTGATTCTTTCAGGTGTTTATTTTCTTGTGGCAATATTAATAACATTTTTTTTTTTTTTTCAATTGGTACTCTCTTCCTTCCTTCTTTATCAGTACTGCTTAATCTTCATTTTTCATTCACTGTCTTCATTTAAATTAAAACATAACAAGTATTTGCATCTTCATTTGTTGTCGATTCTCTCACAATCATGATAGGTTATTTGTAGTAAATTCGTTTCTAGTCTTGTCTTATTTTCATCGTCGACTGTCTACACTTGTCCTTTTTTATTCATTTTATAGCAGTATGGTTTCTTCTAATTTATGGATGTTGCATCCTTCTTTTATATTCCAATAATGAGTTCATATCTGTGTTTAATAAGAGGTGCTTGTTTTGTTTAGAATTTGGAAATTTATTCCCAGTTGTTTATCTGCTTGATTCATTAAACATTATCAAACTGTACTGTGAGTTGTTCTTACTATTTATCTAAATTCTGAGACATTCAAATTTGTTTATCGGGCTTCATTTAAAATCATATTCTGGATTATCAAAGTTGGTTAGATGAGCTTACTATGTTCTTTGAGTTTTGAGGTATTATAATAATAAATTCTTCAATTCCAAATTAATTCTCATAAATAATTAGTTGTAAGTTGTTCTTACTATATTTTTAGAATTTGGTGGTTTTATAATAATAAATTCTTCAATTCCAAATTAATTCTCATAAATCATTAGTTGTAAGTTGCTCTTACTCTATTTTTAGAATTTTGTTGATTTTTATCACAACTTCTATACTTCTTATTATAGTGCTTATCGTCATATGTCCTTCTGTACCCAGTATTGATGATCTTTTGGTAATTTTCGTTATGTCGGTCAGTTGCTCATAATTTCTTTTTCTTTGACATGGTTTTTCGCCGTTGCCGGTTATCATAACATCAGTCCCTTTTTGTGGAGGTGTATGGTATTAGACTTAACCGTAGTCTGTCACTTCATTTGCTCTCATTGTCCGGATGACCATAGTCTTCATCATCGTTCCGGTACTAGTGACATCTCTGGCCTTTGTCTTGTATTTCATTTTTCTAGCCGCTATTCCTTTGTTGGCTGCTAAGCTTATTCGGCTCCCTCTATCATAGTGTTTTATACACCAGTACGTCTCTGGTCCATATGTGGTATTGCATGAAAAATATCTGTGAGGATCTTCATCTGAATTCTTAATTATTTGCTTATCTGAAACCCCATAATCTGGTTCACCATCACACATCCACCCTGAAGGAATACATTTTAGTGCACCTGTACACTGGAACTGTCCTGGATGGTACTCTAATGGAACACATTCTGGTGATTCATCCGTGCCGTCATCCCAGTCTGGTAAGATGTCATACTTCCATCTTTCTGGAATACACTGTCCAGTCCTGCGCTGAAACTGATCTAGTCCCCATGTTTTATTCAGTTTACCTCTGGTCCTTTCCCAGTGGTAAACTACTGTCTGCTGGTAAATCATCTCTGAGATTACCCTTAATCTACTTCCATTGTTCCCGGAACTCACGATTTCTTCATGGTTGGTAATATGGATATTATCATCATCAAATAAACCCTGGTTCATCATCTCCATTTCTTCCTTTGTTTTCATTAATTTCTTTGGATGTGTTCTTCTTCTCTTCATTGGTTCCACTTCCTTGTCTTTAGTATTTTCTTTGTTTTCGTTAGTTTTCTTTTCAGGTAATACTACTACTGGATCCTCTGTTTTGGCGTTTGGTTTTTCTTCTGTTTCTGGTTCGCTATCATTTTTTATTTCTTCGGTCATTTCCTCCATCTTTTCCTCCCTTTTCTTAAAGTTCTCGTCCAATTTCTTCATGATTTCCTGGTAATTTTCCTTCAATTCTTCCCTCAATGCTTTGTTATTTGCGTCAATTTTTTCCTATATTTTCTTGCTATTCTCTTTCAATTCTCCCATTTTTTCTTCAATTTTCTTATTAGTCTCTTCCAATTTTCGGGTTAATTCCTCCGTAGACTGTTTATTTTCCGTTTTTGATTCCTCTATTTTCTTACCCAAGTCTTCCTTCAATTTTTCTAAGTTCTTATTACTGTTCTCATTTAATTCTTCCTTCAATTTTTCTAAGTTCTTCTTATTGCTCTCCTCCGTTCTCTTACTACTCTGTTTTAAATATTCCATAATGCTCTTCAGGTCAACGCTCTCTGTAACATTGTCCGGTTCTTGTTCATCTCCTCGGTCCTCTCTTATTATTACTTCTACTTCTTCGACCGGTGTCGCTTCTTTGTCTTCCATATTTAACTCGTCTACCTTCTCGGCTTCGACCGCTCGTTTTCGCGATGTTTCTCGCTTCCTCATCTTGTTTATTTTGGTTTATCTGTCTATTAATAATAATTTAATTTATATTAAATTACACGCCTCACACGTTGGTGCGCCAATTCTGTAACGATAATAAAAGGGGGGGAGGAGTTTCGTTATCGGGTTACTTACGATCGAGACGTAGCCTCACCTCGGTTTCGTCTATTTGTAACCAGAGAATATTTCGTTACATACAATGTTATTGTGGATCAGTTTACTTGTATTTATGTAGCGTGCACTTGAATACACCGTCCGTTAGAAATGTCGACTTGTAATATGGATAAATGATGTAGCGACAAACTCGCACTGGAGTCGTCGATGTAAATTATAAATGTATTATGTTGAACGGCGAATGATTTCGTAAATTGCTGCTTACTCCCACTACGCTGCTTCTTTTACGTGACGTCACTCACCGATGCCAACTATCGGGTCAGCTACAACCTGTGAATTCTATTTACTAAATGTAACGGCAATAATAATGACTCACAATTATCATCAAACATATATCCTTGTGGAATCCTTTATTTGGAAAAAACACTGGTTAACTTGTTTTAATAATTTTTAAACAGAATAATCGCAATTGTAGTACAAAACATAAGTCTTCTTTACCAGTTGGCAGCAGTAGCTGTTCAGTATTTCTTGAGATCAAAACAATCCTTTTTGTTAACGTTTTAAATAAAAATACATCAATTATCTCAGGGCGTATATGGTTCGGGGATTTATAATATACAAAATATTACACTATTAATCAAAATACAAGTTCACAATCGTGGGATATTACAACGTTAGAGTGATAGGTGCACACAGAAATCGTATAGTGGTTGCCAGTTTTAAAAAGGTTATGTCTAAATCAGGCTTTTATAGTTATTATGTGAATTAAAATTTCTTGTTGTGTTTAAAAGGTGTTAGTCTTATATGGTGTTATTAGTGGTTGTTTCTAGTGTTCGTGTTATATGGTGTCTGTAATTCAGTTGATTATTGCTTAAAATACGTGTATACAAGTGTATGTGTTGAAGTACGATATAATGAGATGTCAGATCACCAAATCCTTTTCTTGTACTCTTCTTGGTCGTAAATAGGTTCCACGTACACGTCAGATCTTCTCCTCAATCCTCGTCCACGTCAAATCTTCTTTCTGGTTATTATTCCTTCTCATCCATCTAATGGGTAGTCTTCTGTTGTTGCAAAATGTTTGTATAGTGTACTTCTAACAGTATTTATCTATTGGTATTGTTTTTTCACACTTTATAACATATAATGTAAGACGATTTAAGAACGCGTCTATCTGCTAAGATCGTTGTCAAAGAAGTCCCTTTTTATTTATCCGAAATTTCTGGTTGCTAAGGGTAAACTTGGAACCTGGTTGGTCAATCCGAATAGACATTGTCATAAACTTTTATTATTTCAGAATCTAAATTTGTCCAAAATCTTTAAAATAACGTAACTTTTCTATACTGAATGGGATTTTAAAACCATTATCAGCATTATTTTGATCTTCACATGTGTTATATTTAGACACCAAACATGCCTGTTTTTGCTTAAGAACTATGGATGTTACAATTTTGTTATTTGGAATTTTCTTAAATAACTTGATATGTGTTATTTTGGTTCTATATTCCGTGTATACATTATTACCTATAAATACATCTACCTTTCCACATTTGCTTTACAAAATTTCTAATATAATTGTTCAAAATTTACTAAAGTTGATTTCACCTGGCCTATGTACTAGTATTATTTTCATCATCATGTTTTAACATCTCTAGCAATTAAATTAACTTCTAACATTCATAAAAATGGTTTAACATATAACGTTATTTTAACAACACAAAATATATATTATTCTAATATTTAAATTCATGTCCACATGGCTATGATTATACCACTTCCTTGTACAAATAATTGTTTTCTACTCAAACTGTATAGGTGTTTGACATTTAACAAAACATCTTTGTATTGTCCATTCTGCTTGGTTAATTAATTTATTTACCATGGCTTAATATCAGCTCTATTGGTATATTTGTGAACACAACATAAACAAAAAATGGAATTAATATCATAAAATTGGCATCCCTTTAAACTGACTGTATCATCTGTTACATACAAAAAACACAACACAAATACTATTATATAAAACACTGTGCTATAACATAAAACATGCACATTTAACAAAACAAATCCTATACTAATTATTTAGTCCTTTGTCAGCTAATTTATGACTTATTCTGACACTGTCCATGTCATATTGACTATTCATATGGGTTTAAACATCCGTATACTTACTGATGTTTTGTGTTACAAAAATTACAATAAAGTGAACACTGTTGCTCTACCTCACACACAGCTCTAATAATCTGGTTACATTTATTGTTTATCTGGGTTTTACTCTTGTTATGAATGTAATTGTGACCATGTTATAATTTGTTGTTTACAGGACAACTCTATGAACTCTATATGTGACACTTTTTGTATGGTTCTTGTATCTGTAACCAGGTGTATTCATATTTTTGTTACATTGATTAACTCAATTATTTAACAATATTTCTCTTACATAACATTATATGTTTGGGTCTATTATCCCTCACTTTGTATTTTGATTATTTGGATTTAACGATACATCAACTGAAACCATTTGTTTCTTTATAGTCCTGGTTCATAAACCATTTGTCCTTATAAATCTTTGTTTGGTCAATACTGAAAGTTCATTGTCATAGTTGGGGTTTAAAGATATCTGCATCACTTAGCCTAAATCATTAATTTGGGTACGGTCAGTTGTCTTACTAGTCAGTCTGAAATTGTTAGTCGTTCTTCTTCACTATCATCTTTGAAGATATTGTTCTCCTTGTCAGCTTCTTAATCAAAGTCTTCATTAAGTCAGGTAAGATATTATGTTGTTCTAAATGTCATGTTACAATATTGTCACAAGACAAATGCTGCCATTCGTAGAACAGAGACGCTGAACAAAATAGGCGATGAGAGGTGTTTGTTGAAAGGCATAAGTAGAAGAACGGTAGGACTTGTTGGACAGACATTGAGCCATGAAGGACTAAAATCGATAATGAAAGAAACAATAGAGGCTAAAGGATATAGAGGAAGACCAAGGCTGCAGTATATGTTACGACGGTATAACTGATCGTCGTATGGTACAGTGGAAAACAAATTAAAAGACACTACTGAAGTCACTAAAAACCAGCTTTAGTTTTCACAATTAACAGTTTGTAATCAACACGTTTTTCATGAAGATTATACTTGTACAATAATTCAAATTAAATTTGTCAACACACAATAATAATGTCAACTAATAGAGTCCCGCACAATGTCACTTTTTACTAAAAGCCACTTGAAACGCACCGAATATTCGCCAAAAGTAAACTGAAAACTAAGCGGCAAATGTGGGCTATTTATAGCCTGCAGGGTTTCATAATATGCGTCATTAACAAGCACTTGAAAATTTTATAGGATACTTCAGTGCGACGTTGGCAGAAACACACACCGGCAAGGCTAGTCGAGAAGCTGGTAGAACGACAACACCGAACGCACGAGAACGTTCCGTATTACGTAACAATATAAAGCAAATTATGGAGGAGGATATAAATTTGATACTTATATAAGGAAATGAAGAGGAAACACAGGATCGGTCACACTAGAAGACTGCTGCAAACCAGTCTTAGGGCTGAAGACATAAGAAGAAGTTCATGTTTGTGGTCCTTAAAAGGCTCGTTTGGCGAGGTCGCTAGTAGTTGCTGCGGCGAGTGCTCTCGCTGTTGGTTCTGCGCCGCAGAGAAGTACCACGCTGGAACTTGCCTCATGACCCTGCTCAAGTAGGATTATTTTGCTCTTTAGCAGGCCTTACACTAGCGCAGTATACACCGAGGTCGTATCCACGAATCACCTGGACGTATACAGTAATAGCCCAGCCACGTTATCTGAGTACCTTGCCGCATGTACATGAAAATTGTGTGCAAAACGCCTGATAGTGTCATCCAATTAGGACGTGATCTGCCAGCTCACAGGATAAGTATAAGACCTTGCTTTGAAAATTTGGTATGAGTTAAATTGAACGTTGGTTATTTACAGAGTTTTAGCTGTAGTTTTACCCGGATGTAACGAATTCGGTAATCAGGGACAATATTATTTTGGGGATTCTGAGATCAGTTAAATGGTGTAATAGACAAGATCATATAAGAAATAAAGAGATAAGAAGTGATTTAGATATTTTTGCAGTTAATGAAAGGATTAAAGAATACAGAAGAAAATCGATTCAACACATCAATAGAATGGAAGACAGTAGAATACCGAAGATGGCAAAATATTACAACCCTAGAGACAGAAGAAAAGATGTTAGATATAAGAAAAGGTGGACTGTGGAGTAGGAACAGGCCACTAAAGCCTAAATCCGTTAAGAAGATGATGTTGATTGTTATTATGGTTAAATACGGTGTTATTAAAAAAAATTAATCGTTTTCATAACGCAATATTTTATTAAGAAAAAGTAATACAAAAATTCTAAACAAATCACAAGTATTCTACATATAATCAAGATTTATTTCCTGTCTTAGAAGTGTTCAAAAAGAATAAATGTCGCAATTTTTCAGTTCTCAATCATTGCGATGGAATGAATAATTGACCATTTGAAAGAAGAGGTTTCTAAGTTTAAATTAAGTTTTAGTAATGAAGGGACTTTTCACTTGAATGACACAGTCAATCGTCACAATGTGCGCACTTAATTAATAAATAACCTACATGAAAAAATTGAGCACGAAGAAGATTCCACTAAGGTGAACGTCTTCTGCGCTGTGTCTAAGGACAAGATTTATAGTTTCTTTCTCTTCCAAGGAAAATCCGTTACAGGACAAACCGATTTCGATATACTTCAACAATGGCTCTTCCCGATACTGCAAGCAGTTTCAGATGGCTTCATTTTAAAACACGATGGAGCACCGTGTCTCCATCCGATTGGCGCCGAATAGTTCGAGCTTTTTTGAATGAAAAAGTGCCCCAACAAAGGATTGCTAGGAAGGGGGTCAAAGACCTTGCTCTCTGTGAGATTTTGTCTTGTGGGGATGTGTAAAAGATAGAGTTTTTTCCACCGCTACCCACCTCGATGACGTTAAACATCGAATAACAAGATCGATCAACTCAGTGGATCGTGATATGTTGGTACGCGTCTGGGAAGAATTCTCATATCGTCTTGATGTTGTCCGTGCTGCAAGTGGTGGTCACATTGAACATTTGTAAAACAAGAAATAAATAGGCCTACTCAAACCGGTCATTGCCACAGTACAAACTCTTGCACAACAAAATCTGGCACTGATAGGACATCGAGAGTCAATCACTAACGATCCTAATCCTGAAAACTTTCTGGCTTTGTTAAAATACTTGGATACATTTTTAAAGTATAAAAATATACTTTGTGCATAACGTGTTAAAATACTTTATTGTGCTTTGGATAAATAAAACATCGACACTTCTGGAAACGCTAACGGACAAATTAAAAGTTTGGAGGTGTGTGACAATGTCGTTACTAAGGCAGAGTAGGTATGTAATAAATGGAGTGTCAATTTAACAAAAGGAATGAGAAAAAAGCGCACAATGCCAGGGGAGTATGCACATGATTCTGAATTAAACATTCGGTAAGAAACGCGACGTTTCTAATAGAAATTTGGACAAACTGCCAGGTGAAATTTCAAGCCGTTTCTCTAACATAGAGTTAGAAAAATGCTTTGGGTTTCTCTGTAAATTTGAGGCGTACGTAAATGATGGAGATATACATTTTGAGGAACAGTTCCCTAACCTTATTAAGTGCACGCAGTGCTTGCAAAAGTGTATCCACATGACCTGAACAGTGAAGAATTCAAGTGGTGGCCACATTGAACATTTGTAAGACAGGAAATAAAATTTGATTATGAGCAGAATAATTGTGATTTGGTTGGAATTTTGAATTACGTTCCCTTACCGAAATAGTGCGTTATGTAATCGGTGCATACCCGATTGATGAATCGGTTCATTCTTTTTGAATAACCCCGTATATTAAAAACAAACTAAAATTTAGTAATTGCTGTGAAGCTAGTATTAGGATCAAAGCGTATGACTGTTGTAATACAATAAAAGGGGTTTACTGTAATTGATACATAAGTAATATGTTTCTGTGGTCCAATAACTTTGGCTGCTATTCATCAAAATAGTACAATCAATTGATTCCATAGGCTCTAACGGCCGGCGTCGTAATTGTTAAAACTACTCAATGGCTGCAAGGGCGTGGTCGTGGTCTTCAATCTTCAGCGGCCTGAAGATGGCCTCTAAGAGAGAGGTCGAAACGTCTGTTGAGGAAAATGGAAGACCACAGTATTACAGATCGAATAGTAGTTTTAACAAGTATAATCAATTGTTCACTGATTTAAATCAGCAAAGGCTTAACCACGGTCGGCTCTAGCAGAAGGCCGGAACATTAAACGTGGCAACGTTGCGTCTGAAGCCTATAAGCATAGTGTAATAAAATAGCTAAAATGAACATGTTGTATTTTGATTTAATTTCATGGCCTTTTTCATTTTGACAAATGAGTAGGCCTATTTATAGCTAAATATAAATTATTGGTCTGTGCGCACTTAGTACTATACGTTTAAGTTGAAGAAATTAGTCAATTATTGTTAGGCCTACTGAGTTAATTTTGTTCGAATTATTAAATTTGTATCATATCATGAGTTAATTAGTATGTTTCTTAAATAATATAACAGTATTTTACATAATAAACGTTTAATTTCCAAAAATGTAACAATTATAAAACTGCTGTTAACCGCCAATTAAAAATGACGCGATTTGATTATTGAAATACATAAATTAAGATATCGTCTAGTCGGCCTCAAAATATCAGCTGGCATCAGTGTCGCCACGTTTAATGTTCCGGCCTTCTACTAGAGCCGGCCAACCAGTTAATTAGGAATTGAAGTACGAGGTAGTTAATTGTACCACAGCAAGAGTTAAAGCTGCTATATCAGCATCTATCAAGTGAAGGTCATGGAAGGACAGCAGTCTGCCGGGAGGGACGGTGAATAACATCAGTATTGACATTGTCATTTGTTTGCTGTGACAGGGCAAACAGGGTACAATATTTTGTGAATTAACGGCTTGCCACAACATCCATGTAAGCTATGTGAAGTGCTTACATTTACATACGCAAATTCGTGTGGGCGGACGTGGGATTACATATACTGTACGGCTGAAGGCAGCGGCGCACTAAAATTCAATCTATATGCAATGTCACGTGATGGTTTCATTGAACCTTAAACAGTACAGCCAAAAATTGTTCACATATTGGACACGTTTTAACGTACTGTTCTAGCGGTAACTATAGACAAATGTTTTCAAACGTAAAATAAAAACTTACGACTTTTAGCTCACGATAATAAAAATCAATTAACATTGAAAACCTCCAGGAAAAGAGTAGAAACAATATTTGTAAAAATTATATGAATAACAGTATTTTAATATTATTCGTGTCAGTGCTTTTACCATAAAAAGGAAGAGCCTAAATTACCCCTAATGACAGCCTCATTACCCCTATAGTTAGTTAGTTAGTTCAGTTGAATCAGAGACTCCGCTGCTGATACAGCGTACAGAAAGTTATGTTGACAATATAAAACATGTGGACTAGGTAAAGCTTGTGTAATTGCCTAATGCTGTAATTGTTGTAAATGACTTGAGTGTGCGACGATGACATCTCTATAATTAAATAACATCACCTAAATGTGATGTTAAACTTTAGAATGTAACTGTTAACCATAAGCAGTATGTGCGGTACAACAGTAAAAGTTACCACCAAGAAACAGACCACAAAAATCTACAGGAGAGACAGACTACTCATCTTTAAAAAATGACACCAAACTTCACCAACACACGATAGACCGAAGATCTCCCAGACACCCTGCACAACAGACAGAAGCGCCGATTCGCCGAGGATATGTTACACACAGGTGACACGGAAGTTCTACTTCCGTGGTTCAGAACTTAAATTAAATTAAATATATGAAAGACACGTAAATAACAAAATAAGAGTAAAATAAAACACAAAAGACTGACCTAATTACTATAAAATTGTAATTACATAATATGTAATAAGATGTGTTAAGTTTAATGAGTATAACACTCTAAAGTTAAATAAGCCCATTCTTCAGATGGCACAAAAATAAATATTATTATTTGTAATTTCATATACAGAAACAAACAACTCGGATCCGAAGGCACTACATGCTATGTTCACCCATGATTTACACTTCAATTGCACGAAATGTGCAAATATTTTTGTCTTTAGTATACACATTACTAATTGTCTTTTATGATGTTAAAACACTATGTAATAAAGAGATGTCATGGTCCGAAAAGGTGAGTGAATAAATCTACAAACCCCTGTCTAAATTCCTGAATTCACGGGATCCTATTTAGCGTTTGTTTATATTTCAGTTAATTATGAGTTTGTTAATACTATGGCAGCCTGTTTAATTGACCTGAGCCAATTAACCAGGTTCCCAATATTATAACGTTAAGACGTTATAAATGTTTTCAACCGTTAACCATATACGGTTCTCAAAATCAGCTCACACAAAGACAAGTAAACTGGAAAGACAAACACTACAAAGAATGTCACTTGGACTGACAGTAAAAGACGGAAAATAAAACGATTAAAATAAGTAATGGAATACAAATTAATGACGTAATTCAAACTACAGAAAAATTGAAGTAGTAGAACACATGATACAAACACACTAAAAACCAAACATAAAACAAAACATTAAACAATTGAGTTATTTGGTGTGAAAAGCGTCGTGAGGAGTGATACCTGAAACAAGCGGATGTATGGATGTAACAAACATCAGGCTTTCTGCGATAAGAAAGGCTTGGGAACACGAGTGATCTGTTGCATGCATATGCTAAATGCACTGCAATTGTTTACAGTTTTATAGTATTATGATTGCGTATATTCTATAAAAGCTGTTATAAATTATTTACATTAATTTCTTAGCATTGTTTGACTTAAATAAGTTTTATTGACGTCATAATATGGAAGGTCAATATAGAATTTAAAGCATACAAGACACTGGTACCCATGACTGCCAAAATTTTAACTCGTAAAATCATTCATATTTAGCTTGTATGTAATAAATATACATGAACTTTCATCTACGCCTAGTTGTTTGGAAGTGTGTTATTTCAATTTAAATAAATACATTTCAATAAATGTAGATACATTTTTTATTAATAAATGTTATTGATACACAGATATACGTCGGAAACTGAATTTTATGAGTATACTCGACAGGTTTGCCCAGTATCGTCTGAATTGGTAAAAACACCTTTGCTGAATGAACGACTGCCGTATCCCCAAACAACTATGGAACTATAAGCCGAGGGGACCGAGAGGTGTGGAACGTCCGAGGAAGCGCTGGAGTGACCAGCTCTAGACTCTTTTGACTCTTTGGAACCCGAAAAACCATCCTTGGTTTAATCCCTGCATATGATGATTATTATTTTTTGTCATTGTTGGAATTAAATAAGTTGCATTTGCATTATAATATAGAAAGTTAATGTAGACCTGAAAGCATACAAGGACCTGTTACTCATGACTGCCAAAATTTGAACTTGTAACAAGATTCCTTTATAGCATGTATGTAATAAGTATAAATAGGCTTGCATCTAAGCCTACTTATTTGTAAAACTGTTATTTGAATTTGAATACAATAGTAAAGAAAATGTAGATACACTTTTATTAATAAACGTTATTTTCTTCTACTTCCGCAACAAAGATTAGGGCCTTGGTGACCTGTTCCGGCTTCATAGGACTTATTCCCATTTATTCTTTTGTCTTCTTCTTCTAGCTGGTTTTTATCTACTTGCCTCTTTTGGTAGTCTTCAATCATCCATACGCTCCGAATGGTCCTTCCAATTTCTTCTATGCAACACTATTAATTATGATCCTTTTTAAAAATCCCTTTTGGCTGAATTGGTCGAAAAGCAAACGAGAGATGGGAGTCCTGGGAGATTTGCATCTACCAGGATGGTGTCTGTTGGCAGCAAGATAGACATCTAATGTGGCAGCGGAGTACGGTGGCACATACAAAGCTGAGTTAGAAGGCTTACTGCGTGGGTAGACAGGCTTCATAAGCCCTGGTGAAGGCAACCTGTCTAAGGGAAGCAGACACCGAAATAAAAAACCCCGGACCTCCAGGTTGGGGGTTATACGATGGGTTGGTATCCCGTCTATGTAAAAATTACAGTGCTCATAAGTTACATAGGAAAAAGCCGGACGAATTAATAAAAGTTATAGCCTTACATTTATTTCATACACTCGCGCGTACACACACACACACACACACACACACACATACACACACAGATAATACGTGACTATAAACACAAGGACGTAGTGATATTGTAGGCATATTTTTCCAGTGGAATACTGCGCTTCATTGTACTTTCGTGTAAAATTTTAAAAATTAATTCTTTTACACATTAATACAATAAAAAAATTATCTTAATAATCTCTTATCTAATAAACGGCATAATTTAATGTAATTTAAATGAATTGAAGTCTTAGTAGTATTTGTAAGCAAACGTTTGCTACAACAGGCAAGAAATATTGTTTAAACTTGTGCTTCTTAAAGTTAAGTCGAGAGCAAAAGAGTCTCTTATAAACACAACAGTAAACAGCTAAGAGGGAGCAAATTACATTTTAATTTAAATGTTAATTGTTAAAACAATTTGAGTGCTGTTTATATTAACGTTAATTTGTTTGCGCACCTGTAGCGAAGTAGCTTTGTTTAACTTCTACAATGTTTATTAGTTTCGTAAAGACTGGTTGATTCAAACGTTCTTAAACGTGTCAAAAAAGGAAGTCGAGTACTTTTATGGGTAAGGCATTGCTTCCAAGCAAGGAATCCACATGAAGAGAAATAGATCGTCCGACTTCTAACTGGGTACTGACGTCACTCAACCACAAACAGTATCTCATCTCCGTAGATTGGGAAAGTTAAAGGCATAATGTTGCTACACATCCTTGGTGATGCTGTACTGAACAACTAAGCCAATACGTAGCTTACTGGGCAGATCATGTTTATATTGTACATTTACAATAGCCCAGTTCATTTAAAAGCGTAGAGAGTATCAGCTGTCCACATACATAGATTTCATCGACTTTGAAAAGGCGTTTGACAGAGTGAATAGGAGCAAACTGTGGGCAATAATGGCAAGGAAAGGGATTTCGCAATATCTAATTAGAGCTATACAGAGTATTTACGTGGTGAATACAATTTTAATTGAAGCAGGGAAACCGAGAACAGTCCTAGTGTTGGCCTGATCAATTGTGGAGCACAACAAGGGTGTCCATTATCACCTTCTCTTTTTAATTTATATATTGACAATGTCATACAAAACTGGCAGCTGTGTCTTCCGGAGCATTTTATGGTTGGCCGCGCTACAGCTGACACTTTGTTATTTGCAGACAATCAGGCAATTCGTTCGGAGACGGAAAACAGGTTGCAAATGGGTATGCATTTGTTAAATCAAATCTCTAAAGACCCTGGATTACAAACATCCATACTTAACATTAAGATAACGGTTTCTCGTGAAACTGATCCCATAAAGGGAAACATTGTTATAAATGGTACGGTCCTGGACCAAGTCAGCAGTTTTGAATACCTGAGGTCAGCAGTTTTGAATGAACAAGTTGCATTAGTTCAACCTTATGTGCGGGACCATCAGGCAAACACTTAAGTCAGCACGTAAAAAAACACGTATAAAATTCTACAAGGTGACGGCCCTTTACACACTTCTTTATGGCACTGAGAATTGGACTTTAACGAAAGGCGAGGTCAGTCATATCCGTGCGGCTGAAATGAGATTTCTCAGGCACGTGACAGGCTATACTCTCCATGATCATAGAAGAAACACATACAAACGGTAGTGACTGAATATAATGAGTATACACGACAGGATTTCTCAGGATCAGCTGAATTGGTGAGAACGTTTTTACCGAATGGATGACTGGAACTATAAGCCGAAGGGACGGAGAGGTGTGGGACGTCCGAGGAAGCGCTGCAGTGACCAGCTCTAGACTTTGCCTGTTTAAGACCGGAACAAACCATCCTTGGTTTTATCCTTGCAGATAATGATGATGATGATGATGATGAAACAAATTTTTTTAAACTGTTTACCTTTATAAAACGTTTTGTATAATATGACTGGCTCAAGCTGGATTGATTTAATTCGGGCTGATGTATATTGTTTAAGTTTTGTTCTAAAATAAAACTGTGATAACCTCTTAGGTCAAATAAATTCCTGTCACGTCGAATCGACAAACCTTGATGTAATAAAATGCAGCGTTGAGACTTTAGGAATTATAAAACCACTTATCAGCAGCACACCTAGTGACCTGCTTTTGTTTTCCTGCCGGGTCTCACTTTATCTAAAACACCATGCAATGAGTGAGTGGACTCAGCACGATTACGTGTTACGGACCGCAAAGAAAATTGTTTTCTAAAACTTAACAGTATATTTTTAGTGGTCACGAAATATCCGTACCTTAACTTCCCTACCGTTAACCTGAATTCGTAGTATTGTTAACACACTGTAAAATATACACGAAAAATGTATATCTTACATAACAATCTGTGGGCTGCTAAACACGTAATTTGTTACGTTTGTTGTAATTAATCAAGTCACATACGCTGTTGTCAAGAGAAACAATTATTATTATTATTATTGGGTCCTTCAGCCTTTCGACTGGTTTGTACCCTCCCCGCATATACCCGTGGTGTGCGTGGGTTACGGAGTCTCTCACAGATATATCTGGGACCTAGAGTTTAACGCCGGATCCGAACGCCATAGTTGGGTAGGGTTTATACTAGGCAGGATACCTCTCGCTGGTTTGCCATCGCCCTGCGAGGCAATAATAACAATAATGGAGAGAAACAATAATGGTGACTAATGTGCGTTGAAATGCAATAAGTTTATACAGAAAATATTTAGTTTCTGAAACGTACGTATTTTTACTTATTTTCATGGATTTGCAACTAATGTATTGATTCCTGGTGTTTCGTTGTATAAATTTCCTTTTCCATTTGCCCCTGTCTGTTTATATTTTCCGCTTTCGCGTACTTACGCGTATATCTTCTACAGAAAACCCGTTGGACGATATTTCCACAACTGCAAAAAATATATCGCACATCTTGTTATTTGATTTAGTAGTCTCTGTAATTTCACCTTTTTCGTGCTTACTTGCTGAACTGCTACCTGTCATGCTCCGGTCAAGGCCTTTCAGTTTCTCTACAATTATCAGGTCTTTAACCACGACCACACATCGTGGTTGAGCACGACAAAGTTGAAAAAAAACCTGCCACCTTCATTAGTATGCCCTGCAAAATTAATAGCAAACCATTTCTTAATGGTGTTGCCTACACTGCTGTTCCACATGGACGTTCGTAGCAAATATCAAATTGTAAATCTTGACTATTTTTAGCTCTCTCAAGAATATAACATAATTAATTTTATTTCAGGATATTTACGAATTATTAAATACAAATTTAGAATAATCGCAAGAGAACGGTAAATTATGTAAAAATTCTCACGTTAGCAGATGATTTATGCTCCTAAAGTTGACCTCCAAAAGAACTGCGTTTGCGAGTGTTATTTGAATAGTGACCGGAGAACAGAAACAATAGAGTGAGGACAAATTATGTCATAGAAATTATTCTACAGAGACACGAGTCATAGCATAAACGTTTATTACACAACAGATTCCAACCGTTTTAGTATCACTTTACTATTACTTTACTAAAAATGAACTTTATCTTGTGAAAAACTTACTTTTTTCGTCGGACGCGTTTCGGCTTAAGTATCCGCCTTCTTCAGCTTTTAGTCAGACTGCCATCATTTCGTAACGGTTTTTGTGTGGAAGGTGTAGTGGGGGTGGTGTGTGGAGGAAGGGGATTGGTGCAGGGATTCAACTTGATGTTTGTTTTTTGTAAAATTGTGTCAAAAAGTGTATGTGATTTATATTGTAATTGATCGTTGAGTATGTTGTTTGGTTGTGTTGTGTGGTGTTTATATATTTCGTATTGTTCGTATATATCGTATAACGTTTTAGTATGTTTAGGTTTCACATTTAAACTTCACATATCTTTAAAATTATACTTGTAAGTACTGCATAACGAAAATATTTTTCATTTAAACGTTAATTTACTATGTCTACTTATTTTCTCATATACGAAAAAGTCATCCGTATATCATATTAGGTGACTTAATAACCGACTGAACTTACTAAACAAAAACACTTCAATCAAAAATGTAGGCTTTCACGGCCTGTATTTGACTGGGTGACAACTGACGGGATGTTAATCCGTGGTCTAACATTATTAAAATGATATTATGGTTGCTACCTAAAAGCTAGTCCATGGTACCAACACTGTCAACATAAACTGTATAAAGATTTAGCAAATTTACAAGAGAAACAAAAATAGACGTTTGGCCACATCGGCCTTCTTTATTATGGCGGGGAAGAGGCAGTAGGTCCCACGAGGACTGAGATTGTGAACAAGCCTTTCGTGAAACATACTCATATTAGTAAGCTGTTAGAAGAAGAAACATGGTACTAAAGTATCGTATTTCTGTATCGTCCTTATACAGAACCTGACGCTGATAATAAATATTGACAAATCGTCGGCGTAAAAGTTTAAAATTTTGCATTCCATAAACTTTTTATAATTCATTAATTCAGAACCACTATTAAACGTTAAATGTCAAGAAATTAATGTTCTGTCCTTTTTTTGACATCTATCAAGGTCTATCTATTTTCTATTTCTACCTGTGAGACAAGGATAATGCATTCATGTTCGCTAAGGTTATCTTTTTATCAGCTTTTAGAGCAAAACAACCCCTTACAGAAATAAGATCTTAATTAACTGTCATTCCGTGGCTTTAAGTAAAGGAATGGTACACATGGCGTAAGTATACTATCTGAAAGCCTCACCACAATCACAAAGTTGTGAAAAAAGCACACTCACACAATTCGTGAGAATAAATACACAGTTCATTCTTCTTCCCGTATGAGGTCAAGCCTGATGGATCAAGTCTGCTGTAGCTTGTTTTTCAGGTTGCAGGGTGGCTGTTACAATTGTTTGTACTTTTCGTTCAAATATATATATGCATTGCGATGTACAATGTCGGATAGAATAAATAGTCGATATCTAGATATGGAAATGTTTGGCTTTAATTAACGATTTTCTTAAATTTAGACTGGACAGAATTTACTACAGTTTATGTTAGTATAACAAAAATTAATACAGAGTTTTAATACAAATAAAATAAATTAATCGGTCTGTTTAAATAAATAAATTACTATTTCTTTTGTAAATAAAATTAATAGACAGTTTCTGATGAGCTTCAGTTTGTAATTAAAATAATTCCTACACTCTAATAACATATACTTAATTCCTAGAAGTTTCTCTGTCTTTTTAGTTTATTTGTTTTATATAGTTTTATAAGATGTGATGTTTTTAGTTTATTTGTTTTATTGCTTTATTTAGTTTTATTCTGATGTGATGAATGTTGCAGTGTTTCTCCTCGTTTTCTGATGAGTGCTGACAGCTGCCCCTTTCAGGTATTCGTCAGGATACCGACACTCCTCCTGTGGTTCTTCTTCAGGATCTCCTCCTGTGATTCAACTCTCAGGGTCGTTGTACAAGTTGGGTACTTCCATGAACAATGATTAGTTATTAATTACTACTTAATTATATATCTACAGCAACTTGATTTGTTCATAAAATTCCTAAACGGACGATCTTGAACTGTTACCAAATTTAGCACTCTATTATTCAGTCGCGCACTTACTATTAGTGTTCGAAAACTGCTGACAGATCTAACGTACTGAATCAGAGTAAACGATTACACGTTATAAAGAGTAACTAGACTGCTTCTTCTGAGTTCTATGGTAGACTGCCTTGCATTTCGTCACGGATCAAATCAACTGATATATTAGCCAATCTCTTTGCTTAAAACCGCTCCTTGACCCTTACGCTACAGTCCAGATAACATTCTACTTGTAAGAAATTGCATATGGGCAATGTAAAACGTGCAAATAACCGGTATAATTTTATTGCTTTTGTTTTGGGTGATAAAACCTCTTTTTTTTATGAAAAATTCGTATAGCGTATTTTGTTCTTTATATTATTAACAAAGATTACTACCAGATTGGTCTTTATTTTATGCACATCTTAGTATAAGTCTTATGTCCGACATTTGATTTACACAAAAGTTATTTAATTTAATTTCTTTTTTATTGTTAATTCGTATTCACACGCCCACACGCGTACTCGCCATATGCCTATGCATACCTTCGCATTACTTCACAACACTTATATTTTTTTTATACAGTCAAAAATCAACTTAATTTAACAATTTTGACATGATTCTTATTGTCTATAATACAATGGTCCAACACGCAACTTTTACTGTGACCAATTCTCATTGAAACACGCTATCATATGTTAAGAGTGAAATTATTATTTTATATGTAAATTTTACCTATTACAATATATTGTTACGACATCACAGAACAATGTACGTGTTTCTCGAACGATCCATTGGAAGCCGGCTGAATGTTGTGGCGTACCTGATTTCAACATGCGCTTGCGAGACTTTTCTGGAAGCCGCCAGCCGCGAGGACTGTGTCAAGGCCGCAATTAGTTACGTCGTAGTTTAGAGATAAGGCGTAGTTTGGAATCTCCTGGTCTGTGAGCGTTGTGTAAATACAAGGCGTCAGCGGCTTTAGTTTTCAGTTATAGTTGCGATATTTTTACAGTGTGGTTCGAGTTATTATCGGGCGATATTACTCTGTGCGTTCAAGTGGTTATTAGTGAAGTGTTGCGTGTTATAATCGGGAGACATAATTGTAATAGAATTGTGTTTAATATTAGCTGACATTTTATTGCGTGTGAACAATTTTTATTTTATTTGTTGTAAGAGACTGTGTTGTTAGTTACAATCTGTTTAACTGTGAAAATAAAAAACTGGCGATTAGTGACTTAATTGGTGTCTTGTATTTTGTTTTCCACTGTACCTACGACGATCATCAAGTAGACCGTCGTAACAATACACACACACACACACACACACACACACACACGCCAAATTTTATGTGGATACTATTTCTATTGTTACATCAACACAGATACAGATCTTTCTGTGTGTGTGTGTGTGTGTGTGTGTGTGTGTGTGTGTGTGTGTGTGTGTGTGTGTGTGTGTGTGTGTGCGCGTGTGATCGCGCCACTGCGTATACATTGGTAAACATATTCTTCAGTTTCTCTCCAATCAGTCACAGGTCAGACTAATTTTATTTACAATGTTTTGTTTTGTTATTGTCCTTCTCTCGTACCATATTCTCCGAGGTCTGCTCTTTTTTCGTTGATTTCAATCCGCTACTATAGCTATACAATTTTTCCTGATCGCTCTTAGGACTTGACAGTACTTTTTCAGTATTCGTATAATATTCTTTTGACTGGTGTTTATGTGTCCTTTTTGTACCTATTTTTCGTTTAATATTCTAGTTACTAATGCGGGCTATTCTAGAAACTATATCTCATTCTCACTTTGAGAAAATATTATTCTCATTTATTATGACCTACGTTTTAGCACACATCGTTATACTAAATATTATAATTGTAAAGCTAACAAGTGTTTGTGTTTTTTATAAACCTTTGTAATTATGACCTACGTTTTAGCACACATCGTTATACTAAATATTATAATTGTAAAGCTAACAAGTGTTTGTGTTTTTTATAAACCTTTGTAATGATATGTTGCACCAAAAGCCCAAAGAATTCTTAATCAATATTGTAAAATATTATAATATTGCACATTTTTTTAGGATTCTTAGAAATTATTCTGTTTAGTTCTTCAACTCGTTCCTCAATTTTCAGTTTTTTTTTTATTTTAGTAATAAACTTACACACTTTGTTTCAAACAATGAAGTGTAAAACAGATTATTCGCTATGCGGATCAAACATTGACTCATGTACTACTTGCAATTACAGTTTGCATCACGTGCCAACAGTGTTTCAAGAGTTGATCAACTCAACGTAAACTCACGTGTAAACTATCCATTCAAGTTAACTGCCAATACTTAACTATACCTGAGACTGACGTAATTTCTGTAACTCAATACACGTGGCAGACAACACGCGTAAACACACACGTAAAAGAAATAAGATCCCTGTAGCAGCTGATAGTACCTATACAATCCGTACGCCACAAACTTTATACAAACAACTTACCATAGTTACAGGAAATGAAACATTTAATAATAAATCTTCTTCTTCTTCTTCTTCTTCTTCTTCTTCTTCTTCTTCTTCTTCTTCTTCTTCTTCTTCTTCTTCTTCTTCTGCTTCTCCTTCTCCTTCTCCTTCTCAAGCTTCCAATAGCAATCTTCTCCAGTCTCCTGTCCATTGCCATCTCAATGCAGTCCCTCACATCCATTCTTCTGAGATCTTCTAGCACATCAACCAACAATCTTATGCTAGGTCGGCCTCTCCTTCTGCTTCTATAGGCTTGTGACCTCAGGATTTTCTTTGGCATACGCTGATTATCCATACACTTTATGTGACGTAGCCAATCTGCGTGTGCCCTTTTCTTCAGTTGTTAAATTTTCCCCATCATCAACTCAACCAACACAGTATATCTTCTCCTTTTTCTTTTTCTTTACAGTGACATTTTGCCTGTAGCGTAGAATATTTATTTTGTCGAAACAGAAATTAATGTGAAAGGAGATGGGTTACAGAAGGAGTTGGCTTTAGTACCCGAAATCTAAGAAGGTCTTCAAAGGGATATTCAAGCCCTTTATGTCTTATCTAAAAGGTGACCCATCAATGGTAAACGCGAGCCTCTTATAAGACTCTGTGAGGTGAAAAATAATTATGTTAAAAATAAGAGAACAAGTTAGCATTTTAAACCGTATAAAATACAAACAGCATGTGACTACAGATGTGATATAGAACAAGACTAAAACAAATCAAATATATGGAAGAATTATCAACTGTTCTGAAAATCGTAAACATCTGGCAAACAAGCTCAATAAGAACGATATTATGGAAATGAATACTAGATCCTCACAGAGCGGCAAAGCAGCAGATTAGAAGAGAAGAAAAATTATGGTCACAAACAAATTGTAAGGTTGTAGATAAACGTTGAAACTAGAAAAACTTGCGGTGTGAAAAAAGCTATAGACGATCTAGCCTTATGAAAAGGTTTCCTTAAATAAAACAAAATAAAAATAAAACTTATAAGAACGAAGATACAGTATTTTTCAAACAAAAATTGAAGGGAAATACGAGTGTTCGTGATTAAGAAGTATGGAACAAGTCTGCTGACAATAAGTAGCCAAAATGGGGGAAAAATAGACGATTGAAGAACGTCTTAAATTTATAATTTTAATGTTACATTTGTTTCTATCATGCATTCACCTCGATGAGTAAATTTGTCTTCCTTTTTTGAGTCTCATGATCATTGTTTATGGCATTTCTTTCAGGCAAGAAGAGGAAGTCCCATTTTTCTACTAACTTACACACACGTCCCTATGTGTTTATCGGTTTGTCAAAATTACATGAATTAAGCACTTATTGAGTTTCATATTTGAGCCTAGCGCAGTAACTGAAACGCAACTACTTATGCATAGAGACTAATGCCAGATAATAGCCTACATATGGAAACGACTGCGTGTTATAATCTTGATATTGTGACAATAATTACATATCATCAATCAATCAAAGCCATCTCTACCGAAGCCAAATGCTTCTACAAATTTTCTAATAAATTTTTCTCATGTAGGAAGAAAAATTCTTGACTTACGGTTTCATTTTTCTGGACTTCTTTTAACATATTCGCCACCCTTACCTCGTGTTCTGATGAGTTTTTTGGTTCTTTTTTTGTTATTTTTAATCCCTCTATGCTTATTCTTTCTTGTTATTGTAATTTAATTTCTTGAGTTTCAGCGTAATATCTCTATGCAACTATTTGTCAGATAAATATAAAATATATAAAATAAATATAACAATAAATATAAAATATTTACCGTGTTACAGTAATATATATGTAAAAAATATTGTTACCGTGGTGCGCACCAACAACACCGCCTGTGTTCCGTGTTCATATATTTTATATTTATTTATGACATATGTGTAAATTATACGTAATTTGTTTTAATTATCTGACGAACTTTATTCAGAGATTACACCTGAAGATGGAACGCATAGTCCAAAAACGCGTAATGAATTATAAAAAAGGAAAAGCCACTAGACGGATAAAAGAGGTAAATTTTATTCTATTCACATACGTATAAATGGCTTGTAGGCTTTCAGAGGTTAACAAATTAACCTCGTAGTAGCATACTTTCCCTTATGTGACACAACTGCAACAAACATACATTATTTCTGTGCGTTGTAGCTTGGCATGCATATATCGTTGTATTGTACTTGGAGTAGTGTGGGTAAGTAATGATTGCTCTTACGTAGCACAGACGTAAAAATACAACAATCCCTATTTATCTTAGTAATGGCCGTATTAACAAAAGGAAAAACCCACATGATAATTGAATACACAAAGGAAAGAGAAAAAATATTGTATATCACATTCGATCCTGTGGCCGTAAAATTTACGGGCGCATGATTTTACTCAAAAACCCGACGCCCTGAAATTTTACGTTTATCACTTCACACACATTTAACGTCATTTGTACGAAACATTTACGGGCTTTTGTTGTTTGTGCTTCTAGACTGGACATTGTAGTTGCCAAATGAATACACAGATAGCAGCACAATCAGTTTTCTGCTGTGATTTCTGACTATTGTGAAACTTGCAATGTCGATTTGTGTTACCAAGACTATTTCATTTTGTACCGTACAAAGCAGATTATTGCTAATATACTGCTTTTATTATGTTCTATACCTCAGCATTGTAAGAAAAGTAATTTTTGTACTATAGTTACAAATAAAAAAAACATTTATTATGTGGAAATACCTTGTAAAACTTTTTTTATTTTTCAAAAACATGTTTCTGATCTAGATACTAAAATTAATTCCACCTACAGGACAAATGAATAGTGTATAATTTTATAAAAGTAGAAAGTCCAATTTTAATTTGACATGTAATTTATTTTGTTTTTAACAAAGCTTACTACTAAAGCAAATAGGAAAGAAGATGGAAAACAGCCAGGCTGCTGGGACTTGCCTGTGCTGAAATGAGAAGGGTTGAAAGTGATATCAAGAAACTTTTGGACAAAGGAAGCCGATATCAAGGAAATCTGTCTCCTGGGGGTTTAATTTTCCTTAACACCAATTTTCCCTATTGTAATTTTTAATTATACTGTTCTTTTAATTTGACACAAGAGATGAATGCACTTAACTAATAGCAATTACATTTATTTTTACAATTTTTCTTTTTAAAAATATTTATTGGACAGTCTACCTCTAGAATGTTTCAGGAAAGTTTTTCATATCCTTCTGGTTTCTAGACCCTTCCAAACCACGTGTTTTCAACTGCATGTGATTGCATAAGTAATTAATTTTTGAGTTGAACAAATGATAAGCAAACTTATTTAGTATTACAATAATTAGTTTTTTTATAGTTGTTCCAATTTGCACACTAATATATATAATAACATAGCTTGCTGTTAATTATTTCACACGATTCGTTATACGCATAACACGTATTTATTTTCAACTACACTGCACTGCCTTCTTTTTGTTTACAATTGTCTTAAAAAAAGTTTAAAAGCAGTACTTATCCTAATACAATCTCGTCTTATCACATTCACACCCCCTTTGCACAGGACACCAACTAATGCTTAATGTACATGTATCTCCATATTCGTATATAGTGTGAATGTATGTCTCATTGAAATATAACACACACACACACACACACTCGTAGGAGGCTTATATTATCTTCGTCGTTCAGTTCAGCAGCAATGCCGTGAAGCTGCATTAAGCTTTAACTTTCCCATGTCACGGAGACGAGATCCACACCGGAGGCTGTGACGTCACATGCCAAACACGTCGTGATGCATTGTGATGAACAATCCTCCTCCAAAAAGATTCAGACCTTACCTGCAAGGAGGGCACTAACAAATACATAGGCTTTAAAACCATTTAACGAAAAAATACTTTAATAAATTCGTAAAGGGATCTTTTCTCTTTAATACGTTTAAAAAAGTAAAATTCTTGTAAGCAACCAGCTTTTACAAAACTAATAAACAATGTACAAGTCAAATAGAGTTACTTGACTAAAATAGCGCAAACAATTAAATGAAAGTGAAAACATCGCTCAAGTTATTTTAGTAATTAACAGTTAAATTAAAATATAAATTGCACCTTCTTAGCGACTTGCTGTTGTGTTTACACGACACTCTCTTGTTCTTTGCTTAAATATAACACGAGTTAAAACCAACTTTTCTGTCAATAGAAGAAAACTCTTGCTTATAAGTATAAAACTTCAATTCGTCTTTTAATTACCTTAAATTACACGGGTTATTGAGGATTATTAGATTAAAGAACGATAAGATTATTTTTGTATTACATTAGTGTATATAAAAATAACAATTTCAAAATTATGAATAGAGAACAATGAAATGTACAGTTCGTGGGTGTGTTTATAAATTTAGATTATACATAGGCCTATATATTGTCACAAGACAAATGCTGCCATTTGTAGAACAGAGACGCTGAACAGAATAGGCGATGAGAGGTGTTTGTTGAAAGGCATAGGTAGAAGAACGGTAGAACTTGTTGGACAGACATTGCAGCATGAAGGACTACTAAAATCGGTAATAGAGGCTAAAGGATATAGAGGAAGACCAAGGCTGCAGTATATTGTTACGACGGTATAACTGATCGTCGTATGGTACAGTGGAAAACAAATGACAAGATACTACTGAAGTCACTAAAAACCAGCTTTAGTTTTCACAATTAACAGTTTGTAATCAACATGTTATTCACGAAGATTATAATTGTACAATAATTCAAATTAAATTTTTTTAAACACAATAATAATGTCAAATAATGGAGTCCCGCACAATGATCACTTTTTACTAAAAGCCTTCTGAAACGCACCGAATATTCGCCCAAAGTAAACTGAAAACTAAGCGGCAGATGTGGGCTATTTATAGCCTGCAGGGTTTCATAATATGCGTCATTAACAAGCACTTGAAAATTTTATAGGATACTTCAGTGCGACGTTGGCAGAAACACACACCGGCAAGGCTAATCGAGAAGCTGGTAGAACGACACCACCGAACGCACGAGAACGTTCCGTATTACGTAACAATATAAAGCAAATTATGGAGGAGGATATAAATTTGATACTTATATAAGGAAATGAAGAGGAAACACAGGATCGATCACACTAGAAGACTGCTGCAAACCAGTCTTAGGGCTGAAGACATAAGAAGAAGAAGTTCATGTTTGTGGTCCTTAAAAGGCTCGTTTGGCGAGGTCGCTAGTAGTTGCTGCGGCGAGTGCTCTCGCTGTTGGTTCTGCGCCGCAGAGAAGTACCACGCTGGAACTTGCCTCATGACCCTGCTCAAGTAGGGCTATTTGGCTCTTTAGCAGGCCTTACACTAGCGCAGTATACACCGTTTCCACGAATCACCTGGACGTATACAGTACTAGCCCAGCCACGTTATCTGAGTACCTTGCCGCATGTACATGAAAATTGTGTGCAAAACGCCTGATAGTGTCATCCAATTAGGACGTGATCTGCCAGCTCACAGCATAAGTATAAGACCTTGCTTTGAAAATTTGGTATGAGTTAAATTGAACGTTGGTGATTTACAGAGTTTCAGCTGTAGTTTTACCCGGATGCAACGAATTCGGTAATCAGGGACAATATTATTTTGGGGATTCTGAGATCAGTTAAAAGGTGTAATAGACAAGATCATATAAGAAATAAAGAGATAAGAAGTGATTTAGATATTTTTGCAGTTAATAAAAGGATTAAAAGAATAGAGAAGAAAATGGATTCAACACATCAATAGAATGGAAGACAGTAGAATACCGAAGATGGCAAAATATTACAACCCTAGAGACAGAAGAAAAGATGTTAGATATAAGAAAAGGTGGACTGTGGAGTAGGAACAGGCCACTAAAGCCTAAATCCGTTAAGAAGATGATGTTGATTGCTATTATGGTTAAATACGGTGTTATTAAAAAAAATGAATCGTTTTCATAACGCAATATTTTATTAAGAAAAAGTAGTACAAATATTCTAAACAAATCACAAGTATTCTACATATAATCAAGTTTTATTTCCTGTCTTAGAAGTGTTCAAAAAGAATAACTGTCGCAATTTTTAAGTTCTCAATCATTGCCATGGAATGAATAATTGACCATTTGAAAGAAGAGGTTTCTAAGTTTAATTTAATTTTTAGTAATGAAGGGACTTTTCACTTGAAAGACACAGTCAATCGTCACAATTTGCGCACTTGATTAATAAATAACCTACATGAAAAAATTGAGCAGGAAGAAGATTCCCCTAAGGTGAACGTCTTCTGCGCTGTGTCTAAGGACAAGATTTATGGTTTCTTTTTCTTCGAAGGAAACACCGTTACAGGACAAACCTATTTCGATATACTTCAACAGTGGCTCTTCCCGATACAGCAAGCAGCTTCAGATGGCTTCATTTTACAACACGATGGAGCACCGCCCCATTGGCGCCGGATAGTTCGAGCTTTTTTGAATGAAAAAGTGCCCCAACAAAGGATTAGTAGGAAGGGGGTCAAAGACCTTGCTCTCTGTGCTTGGCCTGTGAGATCTCCAGATCTCAACGTATGTGAATTTTTTTCTTGTAGGGATCTGTAAAAGATAAGAGTTTTTTCCACCGCTACCCACCTCTACCCACCTCGATGACGTTAAACATCGAATAACAAGATCGATCAACTCAGTGGATCGTGATATGTTGGTACGCGTCTGGGAAGAATTCTCATATCGTCTTGATGTTGTCCGTGCTGCAAGTGGTGGCCACATTGAACATTTGTAAGACAAGAAATAAATAGGGCCTACTCAAACAGGTCATTGCCACAGTACAAACTCTTGCACAACAAAATCTGGCACTGATAGGACATCGAGAGTCAATTACTAACGATCCTAATCCTGAAAACTTTCTGGCTTTGTTAAAATACTTGGATACATTTTTAAAGTCTAAAAATATACTTTGTGCATAACGTGTTAAAATACTTTATTGTGCTTTGGATAAATAAAACATCGACACTTCTGGAAACGCCAACGGACAAATTAAAAGTTTGGAGGAATAAGCTGTGTGACAATGTCGTTACTAAGGCAGAGTAGGTATGTAATGAATGGAGTGTCAATTTAACAAAAGGAATGAGAAGAAAGCGCACAATGCCAGGGGAGTATGCACATGATTCTGAATTAAACATTCGGTAAGAAACGCGACGTTTCTAATAGAAATTTGGACAAACTGCCAGTTGAAATTTCAAGCCGTTTCTCTAACATAGAGTTAGAAAAATGCTTTGGGTTTCTCTGTAAATTTGAGGCGTACGTAAATGATGGAGATATACATTTTGAGGAACAGTTCCCTAATCTTATTAAGTGCACACAGTGCTTGCAAAACTGTATCCACATGACCTAAACAGTGAAGAATTCAAGTGGTGCCCACATTGAACATTTGTAAGACAGGAAATAAAATTTGAATATGAGCAGAATAATTGTGATTTGGTTGGAATTTTGAATTACGTTCCCTTACCGAAATAGTGCGTTATGTAATCGGTGCATACCCGATTTATGAATCGGTTCATTCTTTTTGAATAACCCTGTATATTAAAAAGAAACTAAAATTGTGTAATTGTTGTGAAGCTAGTATTAGGATCAAAGCGTATGACTGTTGTAATACAATAAAAGGGGTTTACTGTAATTGATACATAAGTAATATGTTTCTGTGGTCCAATAACTTTGGCTGCTATTCATCAAAATAGTACAATCAATTGATTCCATAGGCTCTAACGGCCGGCGTCGTAATTGTTAAAACTACTCAATGGCTGCAAGGGCCTGGTCGTGGTCTTCAATCTTCAGCGGCCTGAAGATGGCCCCTAAGAGAGAGGTCGAAACGTCTGTTGAGGAAAATGGAAGACCACAGTATTACAGATCGAATAGTAGTTTTAACAAATATAATCAATTGTTCACTGATTTAAATCAGCAAATGCTTAACCATGGTCGGCTCTAGCAGAAGGCCGGAACATTAAACGTGGCAACGTTGCGTCTGAAGCCTGTAAGCATAGTGTAATAAAATAGCTAAAGTGAACATGTTGTATTTTGATTTAATTTCATGGCCTTTTTCATTTTGATAAATGAGTAGGCCTATTTATAGCTAAATATAAATTATTGGTCTGTGCGCACTTAGTACTATACGTTTAAGTTGAAGAAATTAGTCAATTATTGTTAGGCCTAATGAGTTAATTTTGTTCGAATTATTAAATTTGTATCATATCAATGAGTTAATTAGTATGTTTCTTAAATAATATAACAGTATTTTACATAATAAACGTTTAATTTCCAAAAATTTAACAATTATAAAACTGCTGTTAACCGCCAATTAAAAATGACGCGATTTGATTATTGAAATACATAAATTAAGATATCGTCTAGTCGGCCTCAAAATATCAGCTGGCATCAGTGTCGCCACGTTTAATGTTCCGGCCTTCTACTAGAGCCGGCCAACCAGTTAATTAGGAATTGAAGTACGAGGTAGTTAATTGTACCACAGCAAGTTAAAGCTGCTATATCAGCATCTATCAAGTGAAGGTCATGGAAGGACAGCAGTCTGCCGGGAGGGACGGTGAATAACATCAGTATTGACAATGTATTTGTTTGCTGTGACAGGGCAAACAGGGTACAATATTTTGTGAATTAACGGCTTGCCACAACATGCATGTAGGCTATGTGAAGTGCTTACATTTACATACGCAAATTCGTGTGGGCGCACGCGGGATTACATATACTGTACGGCTGAAGGCAACGGCGCACTAAAATTCAATCTATATGCAATGTCACGTGATAGTTTCATTGAACCTTAAACAGTACAGCCAAAAATTGTTCACATATTGGACACGTTTTAACATACTGTTCTAGCGGTAACTATAGACAAATGTTTTCAAACGTAAAATAAAAACTTACGACTTTTAGCTCACGATAATAAAAATCAATTAACATTGAAAACCTCCGGGAAAAGAGTAGAAATAATATTTGTAAAAATTATATGAATAACAGTATTTTAATATTATTCGTGTCAGCGCTTTTACCATAAAAGGAAGAGCCTATATTACCGAATATTAGTCAAATATGAGAATTAATCGTTAGTCAATTTTTCTTTAAATTGTTTCTGAAAAAAAATAATTACCACTAAAAAATACACAAAAATATATTGCTTAAGTATGTTTTATTGGATTAACGTACTACAGTTATAAAATTTTAAACTGTAAATTAGATTACAATTTGTGACATGACAGAATAAAATTTCAGAGGTGGTTATTTTTCAAAAAGCATTTGTTCTTTTATACCGGTAATTTAAAAATTTTTAAATTTTAAATTTTACAATTTTTAAATCTGATAATTCTATAATTCGATAATTTGATAATCCAGTCATTCGATAATTCGACAAATCGATAATTCGATAATTTTATAATTCGATAATTCGATAAATTGATAATTCGATAATGTGATAATTCAATACTTTGATAATTCGATAATTCGATAATTTGATAATTTGTTGACCTGGTAATTTGTTAATTCGATAATTTTGTTTTTTTGGTGATTTGTAAGTTTGATAATTTCATAATTTAATAATTCGATAAATTTATAATTATATAATTTGACTTTTTGACAACTTGACAATTGGCAATTAGATAATTTGATAATTTTGTACTTTCATAATTTGATAATTTGATAACTTGATAATTTTTATAAATTTGTAAGTTACTAGAAAAGACACGTGTCATAAAGTCACACCGCCTTTATCTTCTCCTGTTGACTTGTCTTTATCAAAGAACTGGATTATTATCAAAGGGTCACTTTTTTCTCTATTTATTAACACAGATTTCTCTTTTCCGTGGCGTAACGTTCCTAAGATTTTTTCAGGACATTTTCTGGAAAACCCCCAGCGACTTTATGTAGCGATCAGTACTTGTACACCTTGGAAAGCTGTAAAATAGTATATTCATTGTAATTTTTAAAACAAGTCAATTATAGCTATACCGTTAGGATTATATATAGGTGCACAATCTAATAGACACCAAATCACTTTCTAACTACATTGTTTATAATAAATTGACTCTAGTTCTGGCATTGAATTTTGCCGATTATTCTTTCTAAATAATCAAGTTCCATATCATGTTTAGTTCCTCAAATCCCCATTTAATGTCTACGCCTAAACTCCATACATCGATTCTGTCTCTCAACTCCAAAGTCATTCTAACTATAAGTCAATGTTAGTGACAATGTTAGTTATTGCACTAAGTGATTAGTTTGTTTGAACAGTATTGACACAACACTCTTAAGTAATACGAAAAAAATAACGCTGAACTTAAAAAGCAAAGGTACTGTTTGGATGATTGTGTTAAGGCGTATATTACAACCAGGAATCGTCAACAAATAAGTCAGTACGCAGAAAATAATTAAATTAGAAACTTTACCCAATCTCAGTTTTTATGCAAGCACAAAACAATACTTGTACACCCTGATTATCCGTGGCAGTATATGATCGTTTAATGTCGTGCCCAGCACAGATTACATTTCTGGTGAAAAAGTGCAAATATATTACTAGTAAATCACAAACAGATAAGACAGAGCAGACAGATATTTTAAATAGATTTTAACTTTGTTAGTAAAGTCAAGCCTACCTGCTTGAAATTTAGATTTTGATGTAGAATTAAATCTAAATCAAAAGTTAACTAAAATCAAGTCTGATAGTTCCTTAACTCTGCTATGTGCAACTGAAGTATTTTTCCTGGATTTTCTAAAGCCCAAGTCTAAAGACTTAAAATTTTCCTCCTTCTTCTTCTTATTCTTCTTCTTCTTCTTCTTCTTCTTCTTCTTCTTCTTCTTCTTCTTCTTCTTCTTCTTCTTCTTCTTCTTCTTCTTCCTCGTCGTCGTCGTCGTCCTCCTCCTCCTCCTTGTTGATGTTGTTGTTGTTGTTGTTGTTGTTGTTGTTGTTGTTGTTGTTGTTGTTGTTGTTGTTGTTGTTGTTGTTGTTGTTGTTGTTGTTGTTGTTGTTGTTGTTGTTGTTCTTCTTCTTCTTCTTCTTCTTCTTCTTCTTCTTCTTCTTCTTCTTCTTCAAGGATTAGGTTCTGGTACCCGTCTCATCCTAGAACGACCCACGTCTCCTTCTAAAAATTGCTTTATAGTTCAGTGCCGCTGTCGGCAATCGATCCTCCGTCATCCTTTGCAGGTGATCCCACCATTGCCTTCTCTAAGTTAAAATAATTTCAATAATTTTTACAATAGACTTTATTCAACAGTTGTAGCACAGAAATCTCCCAAATTGTGTACCGAGATGTTATGCGTGCCAATACAGGAAACTTCTATCGGTTATAGATAATTTTCCTGTCTGTCCGTGATAAAATTATTCGAACAATTGGAAAAAGTCATCACATTGAAATAGGCCATATTGGTTGCTGTAAATTCTACCATAATGTAGAACCTAAGCAAGAATCGTAGGTTGTAGAGATCCAATTAAATAAGCCATATGGCCTCAAATTAAATCGAAACGAATTCTACAGCCGACAGCTAAGTGCGAGCAGACTGCAGTCTAAAGGCAGTGTCTTGTGGTTTTATCAGAAACTTTTTTGTCTCCTTCCTCTTCTTCTGCATCTCTCGGAGTAGGCACTTTGCCTGTTTCGTCTTCATAGAGTATCTCTCCATCTCGCTCTCGGTCTTCTTACACATGTTGTTCCAAAGGGTATACATCGAAACGTAACCTTAGATAGTCATCCACCCTTCATTCTGTCGATAAGCCTGGATTTTACCGTTTATGGAGAATACCTTTAGCTCTTCTCTAATATCCTCATTAAGCAAACGATCCTGTCTCGTACAATCTTTGTTCTTCTTAGAAACTTTATTTCTGAAGTTTGAATCTGGTTTTCAAGCTTCTTTGCGAGAATCCATGTTTCACATCTATATAGTAAAACAGGCACTGCCATTGTTTTATAAAATTTAAGACTTGTCTATTTCCTTGTCTTTTTTCTCAACATTCTATGTATGACGCCACACATCATTTGAAACCTCGATATTTTTGTAGTGATATCTCGGTCTGTGTCGTTTTCAATACTGATAGTGCAACCTTGGTAATTGAAGTCACAGCCTTGTCCCAAAACTGTTCCCCCAAGAACAATTTTCAATCTGACAGGAACCTTTCCCTTAAAACAAATGCTTTTTGTTTTCTGCTTAGAGATTTGAAATCATATTGTTTACAAATATGATTAAACCAAGGAAAGAATACTGCAACTCATCCTCTGTTTTTGTAGTAAAATTGCATCGTCAGCATACAATAAATTATCCAAATCCGTGCTCTGCTTAAGTAGAATTCCCAAGGTAATATCTCGTTTCCATAACTGGATAAATGTCATCAATATATATACATATATATATATATATATTGATGACAAAAGCGTAGACGAAATACTACATCTCTGTTCTACTCCTTTATTTATTAAATTTCCTTCAGTCTTTGTCTCCCAAGTATTTACTATTATTTTAGAGCTGCAAACATTTTCGTAACTACCCCAAATCTTAGTTGACCCGTGCAATATAGTAAAATACATATGCCTCCACAATTCCATAATTAAATATACTAAATACAGTATTTTGTTAATCGCGATTGTTAAAAATTTAGCGAAGAACAACTACATGAATTCAAAAATTTTTGTAAGTTGTAAACGTTTGTAAATTACATTATTAGATAATGGAAACGGGTTTTACTAAAAAATAAAGAAAAATAGCCTGGTCAATTTAATTACTGCCTGTGGCTGTGATGCATTTCAAGTATAATTGTACGTGGTGCTTAATTGCTCAAATTGTGTGCCACGTGAATTTCCACAGGCATCTGAATTTGGTTACCACAAAATGTAAAAGCATTAGCGAAACTTTTGATGTTGTTAATGTGTATGCCGGAGGGTGGATCGGCGAGAGAACTTTGCATCTCGTATAAGCATGGTTAGCGTACATGTACAATGTTTAACACAACTATTTTAAATGTTCATTCTCGTCGGTTAAAAAAGGAGTTGGTTTTATTTAATTTTTTAGTGTTTTACAATATTTTTCTTTTTGAATTGGACTTGCAATAGTGTATACTTTTGAATTACATTAAGCCTACACCGTTCGTTTTTTCCATTTATTATTTACGTTGGAGTATTACAACGTGTGTGAATTGCCCGAAGTAATTGCTAAAGAAAGTGTAAATAATCAGTACAAAATGTAGACTAGGTATGCTTGTCTATTACTAGTGTAAAGTCGCTCGTTTAGGGTTCGGTTACACGAGCGTTTTTTTCGGCCGTGCACGCGCATGGAATTTGGAAAAACGCGCAGTGGTCAAAAGTGAGTTTTTTCTTGTACGTAACCGGACGAAAGTGTAGTCACACAGGCGGTTTGTAATCGGACTACAGCGTCGGGACGCCTCAGACACCCATTCCTGTAGCTCTGGTTATAAAAGATAAAACGCAACTGCACAGAAACGTCCGTGTTAGATTAAAGAAAACATTGGTTATCAGTAATAAATAATTCTTTCCGGTAAGATAAGAAATTATTTATGTTTTCTATTTTCAAACAGGCGCTTTTAGGACTGTTAACTTTTATTGAAAACAGCAGTTTGTAAGCAGTAACAGAAATTTGTTATTTGTGCTTAAGATGTTAGGGGACGTCCATTAATTACGTGAGGTTTTTTTTAAAATTTGGACCCCCTCCCCCCTTGGTGAGATTTGGTGGGACCTCCCTTCCCCCTCACGTGAGATTTACCCTATAATTTTTAAATAATTAAATTTATTTGATATGTTCAAGTTTTTGCTTCATACCACTAAAAATACCTAAAGCATATCTTCTATGTACTACATTTTTTCTGTGAAATTAGAGGTGAAAATGATAACTACGTTTAAGGTGCGTTATAATAATGTATATTCTCTGAATTAAAAAGTTGACGTGAGATTTTCATTGGCCCCCCCTCCCTTTAAATGAGATTTGGTGGGATTTTGCCCCCCCATTTTGAGCTCACGTAATTAATGGACGTCCCCTTACCAAGTACGGTCGTGTTTTTGGTCACGGTCTGGCGGTGTATTTCTGAGACGTGTCGTACTTGAATATAGGTTATATTTCTAATAGTGTACGGTACAGTATTTGTTTATATACGGTAGAATGATATTAAATAGTGTGGGAAAGTAGAGATATGGAAAGTGTATTCAGGAGAGCGGCAAAGGAAAACAACTGCATACGTGCGCCAACCACCTTAGCGGCAGCCCTGCATATTGGTTGCTGATTGCAACGTGATTGGAGTTTTTTAATTCTGGCTGTTTTTTGATAACAGTAGGTCTGACTGTCATTCCTCATGACAAAATGCATTTCTAATTATTTAGAAAAGAAGCCAATTGTTTTCTTTCTTATTTTTAGAATAAAAATGAAGCATGCAGTGAAAATATTTGGAATTAAGAAACTCTTTAGCTAAATATATGGCGTTTGAAAACTCTGAAATGTTATTCAAAATTGTCCATAAAAAGTTATAAATAAAGTGTGTGTGCGCACGCGCGTGTGCAGGGCGTATAAAAATTATTTGAATTTTACTCAGTACTTTAATAGTAAAATATCGCCATAAACTTAAAAAGTCTGTCTTTACTTTGATTAAAATTACGATTATTAAGTCTGCTCCTAAGCGTTTGATATGCCAAAAGTATTTAACAAAGTATGAAGAACATGGCGTAATTTCCCGTTTGTTGGTTTTAATAACACATTTTGCACATTAAATATGTAGAACGGGACATTAATCTGATTGGTAAATCTTTTTAATTTACGTGATAAAATACTGTGTAATTAATAAAATACATCGCTGTCGCCAGTGGTTATATGACTTCTACCATTGACCGGCTACTGAGAAAACACAAAAATAAAAAACCCATACCCCAAGCAGACTTTAACACACGAAAAATTTTGATAGCTACCAATTACACAAATATTATGCTAAAAATGTTATCCTTTATAATAAATAATAATTGATTTACTGTATCATTTAAAACTAATAGAATAATAATTACAAACATAATTATCACTATTGCACTCTACTATAGAAAAATTATTCCGATTAGCGCTTTTAAGCTTCACAGCTGATCGTCAGGTTGGAAAATTCAGCTTTTTTCCCCATCTAACGATGAGCTGTAAAGCTTGAAAGTGCTAATCGGAATATTTTTTCTATAGTGGTGTGCAACAGTGATAATTCTGTTTGTCATTATAACCACTAACACAACCGTCTTAATTAAATTTGTAATAATAATCAACTGAAATAAACGCACTCCTTTAGAAGAGAAAACAAGTATATATAAATTGATGTGTAATGATTGTGATTACTTTTATATTGGACAAGCTGGAAGGGGTTTCCTGAAACTTTCCCGCAAACATATTGTTACGACGGTCTACTTGATCGTCGTAGGTACAGTGGAAAACAAAATACAAGACACCAATTAAGTCACTGACCACCAGCTTCAATTTTCACAGTTAAACAGTTCGTAACTAACAACACAATCTCTGACAACAAATGAAATAAAAATTAATCACACGCAATAAAATGTCAACTAATATAAAACACAATTGTATTACAATTATACCGCACGATTATAAAACACAACACTTCATTAATAACCACTTGAACGCACAGAGTAATTTCGCCCGATAATAACTCGAACCGCACTGTAAATATATCGCAACTATAACTGAAAACTAAAGCCGCTGACACCTTGTATTTATACAACGCTCACAGACCAGAAGATTCCAAACTGCGCGTTAGCGCCAGTGTGTACGACGTAATTAATTGCGGCCTTGACACAGTCCGCGCGGCTGGTGGCTTCCAGAAAGTCTCGCGAGCGCATATTGAAACCACGTACGCCACAAAATTTAGCCGTATTCCACTGGATTCATCTGGAACATTCGATAAACACGTAGATTGTTGTTTTAATGTCGTAAAAATATACCTAAGCAAATAAAGAATTATAACCATAATAACCTGCAGTCTACGTTTGCTCGACATGTGAGTTTACGTAATCATAATTATGCAAACTTCAACTCCAATTTAATACCGTTATAAATTTACGAAAAGGGCCATTTCATGAATGCATTGGAAAAATAAGTAATTAGCATTGGGAAAGTTTGAGATTTATGGAACATACACGAATGTAAACAGTAGCGATTCTGTGTTGAATGATGAGTAGAAACTTTAGATCCAATCAGTTGTACGACACAGACTTGAACCTGCTGGCTCGGATAAGGACTAACGACCGTGCAGTAGTAGATTGAGCTTGAGTGGGTGCGCACCTAACACCGCCTACAATCCATATACTGAGTTTGATTTTAGTTAGTGACGAACTCGAAAGGGTGATTTAATTTATTTGATATTACCTGAAGATGAAGCATATGCCCCGAAACGCGTAGTAACAAAATCTACTTGATGTCACACCACGGATTACTAAAGGCTAGTTTGCTAATTTAATAAAAAAGTCATTTTCCATGCATCTTTATAGAGATTTCAATATGTTAACTGAAAGTACACTGTCGTAACTGCAGGGTCCCGGATGATTTTTTTACGCTAATTTCTACTTTCCAAAACGCATATTTTAAGATCACCGCTGTTTTTAAGTTTTGACAATGTAGTAGTGTACAAATAACATGAAGACGGTACGTCAGAAAACAATTTAACAATATCTCAGTTGCAAATAATAAAATTGCCTTTCAAGCAAAACTGTATATTGAGCTTACATTTAAAGGAGACGAAACAGTGTTGTTGAAAGCATAAAAGGGAGAAGTAATACATTTAATATTCATTGAACAGGAAAAGTGGAAATGGGCAGTAACGGAATAAAAAATTCATTTTTATGTTCCATTTGCAAGACTTCTTCCGTTTGGAAGAAGCAGCGGTTATGGCTGAAATGTACAAAGTATTTTGTATTTGCTGTGGTGACTCTTGTAGGCCTAGTGCTGTGCAACGCCTTTTTGGAAAGTCAGATTAAGTAACAGAGCACTTACGTGAATTAATAAATTTAGTAGTTATTTAAATGCAATTGCACGTGCAAGCAGAGAAACAGTTTCTATAGAGGACAATGGGGAAGAAATGACATCGAATGTTTAAGGGTACGGTTACACGAGCGTTTTTTCGCAGCCGTTCGCGTGCGGTTGGGAAGCGCAATGATTTAACACACAGGCGGCCATGAAATTGGCCACACGGACATTGAACAACGCACGGGTTGTCAACTCTGCAGTGTTTTCAATGTCTCCCGCATCGAAACGCAACCTTCTGCGTTTTTAACACGCACGAGGCCGGTCACACGGACTGTTCAAACATGCCGCTAAAGTAGCATTTATTTATTTACTTGTTACTATGGAAATTAATCTTGGTCTCCATGGTGTTGATGACGTCTTTATAAAAAAATATGTAATTTCTGATATAGGAATCAGAATGTATTTAGCTTTGCTGATATTTACAGTGAGTTCCATTTCAGTGGATTTTTGATTCAACTCCTTGCATACCTCAACTAGACGTTGTCTTGATCTGGCTATTGCCAACGTCAGCGTAGCCTAAGCACTTATTTGGATTGTTTTATTTAGTATTGTTCCTTGCTGATCTATTGTGTGTAATGGCATAATATAGCGCAATAATAAAGAAGGTGGCCGATAACCCATCACCTTACTTAACGCTAACGTTTGTTAAAAACAAACGAACGACAATACTGTCTACCAGTCTATTTATATTTTTAGAAATGACATTGTTTTTCATTTTCAATTTGGTGTGATTTAGTAGTGACACCACATATAACAGAAAGGTTGTCTTACCAACATTTACTTCACACTTGTTTTGTGTGTAAGCTTAAAGCTTATAATACTTGATCAGTGCCAAGAGCTGTTTAATCTTTTTAAACAATATTTCCTGTACATATATTGAATTTTTTTTTCGTCGGTAAATACTTGTATTTTGTGAGTTTTCATGGATTCGCATGACCATATTATGTGCTTGCATATTTTTGTATTAATAAACATTTACATATATCATATACTGGTTGATTTTACAAAGACACATTCGAATTAAGAAAGTATTGTGTGTAAAAGAGAGAGATATAGAGAGCAAAAGGAGGGGGTGGGGGAGGGGGAGAGAGAGAGAGAGAGAGAGAGAGAGAGAGAGAGAGAGAGAGAGAGAGAGAGAGAGAGAGAGAGAGAGAGAGAGAGAGAGAGAGAGAGAGAGAGAGAGAGAGTACAAAAGTTGGTTTTGTAAATCAAATGTTTATTTAGAATTTCCCTTAAACTGAGATGCCCTTACATGTCGCCTTCATATGGAGTCCGTCCAGATCCAGAAGCATGCTGCCCCTCTTTACGTACTCTTTGGCACGGTTTACTGCGAACCTGTCATATTCCGTCTTCTTCCTGATTGGTTGATGGCGTTTAAACTGTTTCTTGATTGGCTGGTGGTGAAAGAAACTACATTATCGTGGTACTTGGAAAACTTATAAGTTGAAGTGACTTTCACGGGAATGCTAGCAATTACTATAGTACTGTGGTCTCTAACGTGAACACCTACGTTAGCGCAAACTCCCGAAGATTGCCGTCAATGGCACGGCCAAGACGTCTCCTGTAGATTTTAGCTCTGGACTATGGCCAAACAGGTCGGGATCTCAATTTAATTTAACTTTAGTTAGAATTATCACACTTTCCGCTAAAATGATACTTTAATATTTGTTTCTCTTCAAACAAACAATCGACACATTGCCCGGTTACAAGTTTAATGTGGTTACACGTTTTGAATTACGAAAAGCTGTGCACAAAGTATTAAGACAGTTTAGAGTGAATAACCATTCAAAGATATAACGCTAAAAACAAAAAAGAAAAAAAGGGAAACCATCTGTCCGCGCTTGAAATGACATTGATGTATGGAGAGAAACTATGACAGGAAGTTAGAACAAAAGAGTGACAACCTTTAACGTCGGTGTGCAGGTGTATGGATGTATCATAAATCTAACAATGCAGCTGGACGCTAGAGAGTAGTACGATTAGGGTTACCGAGAAGGACACAACAGAGGCGAATGAACTAATTAACAGTGCAGCTGGATGCTTGGAGAAATGTAACGGATTGTTCTGGCTGAAAGGCACAGAAAAACGCCAGTGAGAAGTACAATAATGAAATCCTAAGAAAGCCACGACAGAGGTGAATGCACTAATCAACAGGACAGCTGGATGATTAGAGACACTAAGGGTTGTTCTGGTTAAAGGGCATAGAAAAACGCCAGAGAGAGATTTACTATTTTAATACCGAGAAAGCTACAGCAGACGTGAATGAATTAATTAAACGTGCAGCTGGACATTAGGGAACTCGGGGGGTTTTCTGTCTAAATGGCATACAAAAACGCCGGGAAGATTTACGAGTCTGAGATCGGACATACCGCGGCAGATGTGGTTGTACCAAGAGAACGAATAAAGGAGGGAACTGACATGACCTATCAGAAAACAGATTCAAAAGTAGGCGGGTTTCCAGGAGTGAATTTTCCTAGAAGAAAAGCAAGAAGGACCAATTAGAACGGAACAAAGTGAAATGTAAGGAACTAGTGGGGAAGTATGTGTATTGAGTATATACAAAGAACTGAGGCGCGATCGAGAGTCTATACTAAAATTCGGATGGGGTATATACTAAAAATTCGGAAGGAGTCTTGGTTTAAAATCGAAAAGAGTCGGTAGTCAAGTTTCGGGAAGTATACTGTAAAGTTTCGGAGTCTACGATGAAAGTTCAGAGAGCTTACTTAACATTTCGGTAGAGTCAACATGAGTAAATAGTTTGTGAAAATTTAGAAATCTATTCTAAATTTTCGTAGATTCAAAATGAACGTACAGTTTGTGTAAGTTAAATATCGAGAAACTGAGAACTAGAGTTTTAATAGTTTGTAACTCGTAAAAACAAACAAATCGAATCGAATCATGTGTTACTAACGATATAAGCTATTGAAACGGAATAAGTCGTTTGCGAACTGTAAGTTATCGTAACGAGAGTAACCGTTGTGAACTAGTGAACAGTACTTACACTAATGTAAATATCGGAAGAAGCCAGATATACTTAGTGAGAGTGAAGTGATTAAAAGTGTTCATCAATCATCCACTACGAGGGTGAACCACACTATGAGACATCGAAACGATCCTATATGCAAGGGAGTCAGGAGAGGATCTACAGCTTATCAGCGGACCTAATGAGATGGAGATGGGATCACACTACATCAGCCCGCCATAGACAGGAATATTCGTGTACCAACAGTAAAATTTTACGTACTAATTACTAATTTACAATACACCTGTCTGTCCTTCTAAAAGAACTTACGTATAAGGTACACATTAAACTTAAAGTCATATGATTAGAATTTAAAAGCGAACTACGTACATTTATAAAATAAGTATATCATTTCGATTAAAAATATTTATTCACATCTTAAAATGAATCCATTTGGAAAAGATATATTGTAATATAATAAGTAACTAGATGTTAGTGTCATGCTTATTTCCAAAATCTAAGGAACCCTGAGATATAGACACTTTAGCATATAAATTGTTTATTGGTAAAATCATGTTTAAAATAGTTAATATAATAATACGTTAAAAGCCATTGAGAATTGATATTAATGACAGCTAATTTAAATGTAATAAATGTGTTGGTTAGACTGATAAATGTGTCACTGTTTTATTATTTAAAGATTAACCTTATGGATTATACAACACTATTACTTGAGATAGTTTTCTTTAACACTAACAATGAAATTAAAGAATTAGTATTTATCAATTCTGAGTAAATAAATAATACGTGAGTATTATACTATTAACTTCACAACTATCAATAAGAGTCTTCTCAAAATATGTTACAATTATTGTTAATTGATACCAACAAACTTGGGGTAATTAGCATAACATTTGACGCAACAAATTCGGGCATAAAAAAGTAACGTTACAAACACGAGTTAACATATTTTTTTTTTAATTCTTCGGCTTAAATTACCAGAACCAATTGTTCCAAATCGAAACGCAGTTTTTAATCTACCTGAAGCCTAAACTAATGATGTCTATGAAGCTATAAATATGGCTCGACCATATCATTGGTGACTTGAAGGTAGTCTCGACTACCATATTTGCTTACGTGAACTTCTGCACCCTGACTGAGGAATACGAGGTCAAATAGTTCTGTTTAGATATTTCCCTTTTTTGTCTGTTTCGTCAATTAATTCCCTTTTATTTGAAAAGTTTCATCAAGCTCACAAAAATTTTGGTTTCATAATTCTCTTGTGTAAAACAATCTGATTATATTACAATATTTTTCACATTACTTACCGTCGCTGTCTTCTCCATCCTTTAGGTGATAGGCTAGAAGCATGTTTCAGTTTCAATGGAAGTCATCCAACCATCGCTTACGGGGTCTTCCCACACTTCTTCCCTCCCCTTGGTTGATAGTCAAGGAGTCTTCTTGAAAATCTAGTTGTATGCATTCTCTCTACATGTAACCGCCACTCCGTTTTGTATTGGGAGATTTAACCATTTCAGATTTCAGCTATGCCTATCTGCATTCTAATACGATCATTTCTGGTAAGATCTCTCGTAATACAACCCTTAACAGCCCTCAAGTACCTCACATTTCCACATTATTCGCATGTACAGTAATGAGCGTATAAAGGAGCTTCTTTTAAGCTAAAAGTAAAACGTAGTAATCGGCTACTCTGTTTTCTTTATTTTCGTTTAGCGCCTCTCGAGATGTCTCAGCTTTCCTGAGATGCAGTTTCCTTTTACAATCAATAACTTTTCTGTCTTGTCTCTTTTCTTGCTAGAATGTGGCCTTCTTGTATGTCACAAAATTAGCAGGTACCTTTAGGAAGGTGTCTGAAGTTAAACGTAATTTTACATAAAAAACGTAGTAGTTTTTACAGAAAATAAAATAGTTTTTTTATAAAATTCGGTTATTTACAGTGCACCACGGTATATACATGTATGTTTTCTTAAAACTTATAAATATGGTTTTACTTTCACTGTAAACTTACTTGGTTTATTCACTCAGACGACGTTTCGGAGTGGTGTTCTCCTTCTTCAGTGAGTTCGGATACGGAATGTGCCAAGTTGTCGGTAATTTTATGTGTAACGATTTTTTGGTTAACAGGTTGTGTGGGGCGGAGGTGGAGGGGATTGGCGCCTCAGTTTGAATTGTTGTATGTGATGTTTTTTACTGTGTCGAATAGTGTGTTTGATTTAAATTGTAAATGGTCATTGAGTATGTTGTTTGGTTGTCTTTTGTACTGTTTGTATATTTCAAATTGTTCTGTGGTGTTAAGTTTACGACTTTTGGGTAGGTAGTGTAAGATTTCTAGTTGTTTTTTATATTGGTGTAACTGTGGTATTCTGTCTGGATGTGTGTAGCAAATGCGGATTGTATGTTATTATTGGTTAGTGCTTTGGTGTGTTCAGAATATCTGGATGAAAAAGATCTTCCTGTCTGGCCTATGTAGAACTTGTTGCAATCATTCCATTTTAATTTATGTACGCCTGTTTTGTTGTATATGTCAATGTCTTTGTTTGTGCCGTTGATGTATCTTTTGATGGTGTTGTTGGTTGTTCTGTATGCTATTTTGTAGTTGTATGTTCTGAAAGTGTTGGCAATTCTCTGTGTGTTTGGGTTGTAATATGTGAGTGTGATGTATTTGTATTGTTGTGTGTTGTTTTTTATTTTGTGGTTTGTTGTTTTTGTTTTGGATCTGTCTATGTAATTTGTTTATTAAATCCGGGTTGTACCCATTTTTTAGTGCTATGTATTTTATGGTGTTAAGTTCTTCTTAATAGCCTTGTGTATTCAGTGGTATTTTAGTGAGTCTTTGTAGCATATGGTTGAAGGCTGCATGTTTATGTTGTGTTAGATGAGTTGATGTGTTGTGGATGACCATGTCAGTTGTGGTTGGTTTTCTGTAGATTTTATATGTGTGCGTATTGTTTGTTTTGGTGATTGTTAGGTCTAAAAAGTGTATACAGTTGGTTTTTTTCAATTCTCTGGTAAATTTGAGTTTGGGGTGTATCGTGTTAATGTATTTGTGGAATTTTTCTACTTGTCTTTTATTCCCTCTATATAATAATAATATGTCGTCTACGTATCTGTGCCAATATATGATTTTGTTGTATATTTGTTGTTATGTAATAGATGTTCTTGTTGTATGTGGTGTGTAAATATTTCAGGTAGTATGCCCGAGATGGGGGAGTCCATGGGGAGTCCATCTGTTTGTGTGTATATCTTGTTATTGTATGTGAAGTAATTGTGATCTGTGATTATTTTAGTGAGGGCGATGATTTCTTGTATTTCTTGTTTTCTTAAAGTACAGTTTCAATGAACCCAACAATAGTCTCTCAATGTTTTCTCTAACAAACAATCCCATTTCACATTCTCAGGTCACTGGCATCAAGCTTTACTGAACTAGGAAATTTTAATGGCAAAAGTGCAAAAATCAAATGTTTTGCAAATATCACAATGAGTTCAAGTCTAATAAGTTCTTGACATTTGTGTAATCAGTGTCTGCTGTGTTAGGTTTGCCTATTCACTTGTTTTCTAGGCTCAACTTTTTATACATTTCATGTATTGTGTTCTTATTTAAGTCACTTTTAGATGAAATACAATATACTAAGAATTTATTAAAACATCTTCTACATTCAGAAAAGAAATAAATGAATGTTTTTTATAGCAGTACACAATAGATTAAGGCAAATTATTTTATAGCTTATAAAAATAAAATATTTATATATATTATAGGATTATGTGTATGTTATTATATAGTATATATTATATTATAACTTAGCTATATTATATTTACAGGTCATTTTACATGTTTGTTTTCCTACTATGGTTGCACATAACTTAAAATATCGGTATGGAGAACCATACATGACTTCCATATTCTAAGATTTATATTTAAAATCATTTTCGAAATGAAATATTACCATAGAAACTACTTCTTTCTACTTACTGCTTCAGCCTTAACCACAGTACTGTGGTCACTAACATATACCACCTCACGTTATCGCACTCGATTTTCACTGATGATGGAAGTCAATGGCATTGGCGAAACGTCTGGTTTTGTAGAAAACATTGGACTACGGCCAAATATCCCGGGAAGGAATTTTAACAAAAACTACATCTTTGTTGCCGATAACGTTGTACACATATATATAAAATATATGCATAAAATTAATGGCTTGTATAAGTTAATGATTGATCTCCATTAAGTAGTGCTCAAGTTTCCAAAGTTTTAATATGATGATGTCCGTAATTAAAACATCAGAGCAGGTTTAGTGTGAATGAGGGTACACTGTGGACAAAAATTTTCAACATTTCCTATTGAGCGTTGCTTAGAGTAAAGCTGCGAATCTACAGTGTATGTTTCACAGAACAAACACGCGAAAAAGAAAGAGCGCTCCGATGTCACTCATGGACCCTCAGCATCTTGCAGAGGGTTCATTCCCTAAAGACGAAAAGTCTGTCTATGAATCGTTCCTCTGTAAACACGTGCAGTTACATTGCCCAGCGATCCACAGGAAGCAAATTGATGTCCATTTTTTCGGCTTGCAAGCGTTATGTTGGTATGGGTTTCGGCACTTTCCATTTAAAAAGCGTGCAAATGTAAGAAAATAAACATGAGTGAGGCCAGAAATAACGTGAATTGTGTGTGAGTGTGTGTGTGTGTGTGTGTGTGTGTGTGTGTGTGTGTGTGTGTGTGTGTGTGTGTGTGTGTGTGTGTGTCTTACCTGCCTTTTTATTGCTGTAGGCATAATAATAAAATGGAAACGTAAACATTACATAACTGAGATATGCTTACCTGCCACGAACGATATATTATTTTATACATGGAGGAGTTCAGTGACATACACACGTACAGAAGTCATCTTCAAAAATACTAGAAGTCGTCCACGCTTTTATGTTGGCAGTGTAACTTACAGGAAGTTTTTTGATGTTTTTAAAACATCTAGGATGCAAACTTTTCCCGATAACTAAAAGTTTCCTTTTTTCGGTTCCCGTCATGTTCGCACAAACAAAAACTGTAACTCTTTGTTTAGAGAGCTTTCCACCAACGCACTTTTCATTTTTAAATTTGAAAGTCTTATCTGGAGTTAATTTATAAAAAATTCCGGCTTAATGTCCATTAAAGATGTCTTCATCTTTATATGATCGTCTAATTTCTGGCCAAGTGTTACCCACCCAATCGCCTGTAACGTTCAGATCTACGCATTTTGCCTCACCACAAATTTTTGCAAAGGAAATCGAGTGTCGGGCCTTAAATCGATCTAGCCATCCGTTGGAGCACGTAAAATGGCTGGCGCCGGCAGTCCTGTTACAGTGCTTATCGCTTGCATACAATGTATGTCTGTAGCCATGGGCTAGCGCGCGCGCGCACATATATACGTTTATATGAAATTTAGAGTAAAATATCTGAGAAATATTTGACGCTATAACAGAGTAGTACAATATTTAGTGACGTTAAAACCGGGAATTTTTATAATGTTAAAGATATCAGTTTGACCGGACTTATGACAAAATAACGCTACACCCGAGTTGACGTAACAGCCGAGGCCGTAATAACCAAGTTCCAATGTATATATAAAGGTTATAACTCAAACATAATTTACATTAAAATGAAAAAATTTTAATTTTATTGCCTGGCAACAAAATTATTTTATTTTTAACAATTACCATTGTTTCAAAACGTTTAAATAAATTTTCAAGTACTTTACTCTTGTTAAAACGTAAAATGTTGCAGGTAAACTACCCCTTTCCCTTAACCGATCTTCACCAAAATCGAATGTCCTTGAGACCTTTACAATTCAGGGACGTATGCAAAAAATTATTTGATTCTGTTTGAATTTGCGGCTGTTATCGTTTGCCATAGAAAATACGCTTGATAAAAAAACGTTGCAGGTAAACTACCCCTTCCCCTTAACCGATCTTTACCAAAAACAACAGGTCGTGAGTACTCTACAAATGAGGGTTTTATGCAGAAAATTATTTGATTCTGCTTGAACTTGCAGCTGTTATCGTTTGCCATAGAAAATACCCTTGTTAAAAAAACGTTGTAGGTAAATTACCCCTTTCCCTCAACCGATCTTCACCAAAAACAATAAATCTTGAGAACTCTACAATCTAGGGCTGTATGCAAATAATCGTTTGATTCTGTTTGAATTTGCGGCTGTTATCGTTTGCCATAGGAAATACCCTTGTTAAGACATAAAACGTTACCGGTAAACTACCCCTTTCCCTTAACCGGTCTTCACCAAAAACAATAGGTCTTGAGAACTCTATAATTCAGGGCTGTATACGAAGCATTATTTAATTCTGTTTGAATTTGCGGCTGTTATCGTTTGCCAAAAAAAATTTTCCTTGATAAAAAAAACCGTTGCAGGTAAACTACCCCTTTCCCTCAACCGATCTTCACCAAAAACAATAAGTCGTGAGTACTCTACAAATCAGGGCTGTATGCAAAAAATTATTTGATTCTGTTTGAATTTGCGGCAGTTATCGTTTGCCATAGAAAAAAAATCTACAGACACACAGATAGACAGACACACACACAGACACTTTTCGGAAAACGACTTTTTTTCATGTTTTGAGCGTAGTAGAATCAGAACACGATTTTTTTTGCCATTACCATACCTCCATTCCTTAAGGAATATGGAAGTAAAAACAAAATTACAAATGTGAAATAGGTTTCATATTATTTTATCAATTCAAACAAAGAAAATCCAAGATTAGAGATAATGTCATAGATAACAGGGAAGAATTTTAAGTTAAAAACAAATAACTCACAATCAATTGTCTTTTCTCGATGCGTTGCGTCAATAATCAAAAGTTGCGTTTTATTCTTCAGACTTTTCAAATTTCTTTTGTAAGAGATAGAGACGATTAAACCTTCCAGGTGTTTCAATTGCAATGTGACAGTTTCACATATAAATAAACCCACCATATTCGAAACGGATGTGATTATAGCAGGACCGATAAAATTTTTCTTGTCCTCTTGAGTTAAGAGATAAGTTATTTCAGCTGGAAACCACAAGACAACACCGCACATGTACAGGCAGATAAATCTACAGTAGAGTTTCTTAGCGTTTTGAAAGGTTTCATAAATGCAGTGATAAATAGACGTTATAAGTTGAAAATTGTAGTTCAACTCTATCGACATTTGTTCACTTCCCAGTTCTGAAATTCCTGATGCAGCTACACAGCGGCTCCAAGCAATTTTCCTTTCACTGATTCTAATAACCCTTTCAACAGCATCACAAGTATATCGCACTCTTTGCTTTATAGTGTTGATTACAATGTAAGAATATACAATCATTGTTGCTACCGAAAGGCATACCAAAACAGAAATCAAAGGCTCACAAAAGTGATTAGAATGTACTATGAGACTCGCGTCAGACAATATTTCATACACAAACAACAAAATTGTGACAGCGTGCACAATGACAATAGAAAGGCATTCTACTTTGTTCCGCGAGTGTGGCACTTTGCAGTGTAGAATTTCCAAGCACTGGTCTACGTAATTAATGCTTTTGAAGATGTTATGTTGTACGTCGTGGCTTTTGAAGAACTTTATCTGTTGATATGTTATAGTCAGTGTACCTAATGTCCATAATAATGTTTCCAGAATACTGATAAAGTTGTATGTTATGTGACGTAGTTTACTTGAAACAAATAATACCCATGTAGTCATAACCGCCATAGTAACGGCAAAACAGTACAGGTTTATGAGAGTTTGTAACTTTGACTGTCTGAACACGGGCACTGAGAACCCACACATGATAGACATTCCGATTATAGGTGCCCATGATGTTACCACATTGCTCACCATTGTGCGCTAATATAAAACAGATATTATACTTGGCTACTTTCAGCGGTAAAATGTACAATACAATACCTCAAAGCGTATTGAAAGATCACAAATGAAACCAGCTACGAAAGACATATTTCTACGTTATATTCCAGCGTTTCTGTTTATTCGTCATTAACGAAAACCTATTGAACCGTGTGTTAGTAATAAATGTTTACAGCAAGCAGTATGAATAGAAATCAAAAAAGATTTTGATAGAAAAACAATATTGATATCAATATTCCTAATTGCCCGTGTGGGTAGAATAGTAAGGTGTTTGGTAACCATCTATGCCTACATAAATATTTTGTTTGGCGATGTAATTCAACAAAGTTTGCGCCTACATAATGGCATAATTTTCTGCCTTTTTTGCGTTGTATGTTTTGTTTGGTGTTAAACAAATATAACTTATTTAATAATCAGACAAATATTTTAAGATATTACGATAATAAGGCAAAATACGTTCAATTAACTGGACATATCATTAACAAAGGAATCGTCCTGTCCGCCGTAGTAAGGAATCGTATATTTCAATATAGGGGAGGATTACAAAGGAGGTTTTTAATCACCTGTAAGTACTAGGCCTATATATCTATGTTGTAAAAACTGTATATACTATTTCCGTTTTTAATTTAATCCTGATGTAAACAAACAGCCGTTGTACATATAAATGATATTTGCTACTTGAATGAGAGGCGTCTCACTCTGACAGAAGGAGTCAGACCAATAAATGGCATAAGGTGTAATGGCAGAAGGTGCCATGGTACACAATAATACTAACAGTGTTTAAACACAAGTGAATTGTTGTAATTTGTCCTGACCTAAGCAAAATTCATGTGTCTGTGTCAAACCTCAAGAAAAATATTTTACACCACCAGTTAATGGCCCTTTTCATTAACCGTTTAAATATAGCTGCAAAACAAAATACTAAAATTAATTTAAAACGAAAATATAAGCTACCATAATTACCAGTGTACTGTATATTGTCAGTTGTTGTCATACAAAAATTCAATCTCTTCTATATCTCTGTCTGACTTGTATCATCACTTGAGTCAGCGTTATTATTGATAAGACTCTCTACAACGATGTTGGTAATGTGGGCCAGTTCCCATAGCTTATCTCCTTCCTTGATTATATGCTCGATACAATGACGCCACTTGTCCGCCGTTGTTTCATTTAGCACCTTCTCTATCAATTGTTTTATATCAGGCAGCTTGTATATGTTCTGTTGTGACGGGCAATATATCCTTTCAACTACCTCCGTATTAATTCAATAGGATTCAGAATACAGTGATAAGGAGGAATCTTTAAAACGAAGAGCCCCGATTTAAGTAGTAAGATAACTCTCACATGACTATACATACATTCTGGACATGCGCGTAATAGATTACTGAGTAAACATTGTTAACGTTCTGACCAATAGCGTTTCAGATTTACATCAGGCTTAAACTAAGAACGAAAATAGCATATGTATATAATACGAGTAAAAGTGGTAAATTACCAAAGAAGTATATTTGTATAAATTATACATGTTAGAAATTATAATACTTCTAATATATTAGCGGCAACAAACAAGTAAAGCTCTCTGAAAAATCTTACATACACGTTTAAAGTTTTTGATTGTTATTGGTGTCCAACAGTTAGGCCTATATAGAAGCAGGTCGTATCTTGACTGTCGAATTTACGATAACAGACTACTTAGAAATATCTTTTCTGTTACATTTAGAAGCTATGAGACTTTTGGTTTAAAAGTATTTTGAAGAAAACACAAGTAACTAGAATTAAAATTTACATTAATAAGATACTGAAACACTAAGCTGAATTTAAGGGTTTGAGAAAATGGGTGTTGTTCAAAGAAGTACTGTTTGATAAGCCTCGACACCGTAAAGGAAATTAACATTCTAACGTAATGCAAAGTATTGCATTGAAAAGACATAACTTGCATATACTTAAGAATTAACAAATATTGTCAGTCAAAAATTACCACTGGGTCGATTATGTTTTATGTTACTCTTTACACGTGACTGACTTTATTGAATCACTGTAATTAATTTGTCTTGTTACCAACATAAAGTCTTGCAACTAACAGCTTGTAGTCTACTCTTATTCACATTGGAAGTATATAAATTTTTAATACTTCCTTGTGCTTTTTTAGAAATTATTATTATGGACAAAAGTCTCCATAATTCGTATTACCTTAACAGAGGTGCCCCCCTCCCCGAAGGCCATGGTGCAATTCCCCCCAAGTATTCCGAAATCCCCCAATTTAATTTCAGGGGTAGGGGGGGATCACAATACGTGGGTAAGGAATAACATTGAATTAACGGTAAATCTTCGAGCTTAATCCAAAAATTTTTGAAAAAACTGAAGCCCTTTAATTAATTACTGGTATCAAAAAATTAATGTTATTCTTTTTATCAATGCCAAAATTTTTCTAGTATGCCTAATCAGTAACTAAATTATGAGAAATGTAAAAGCCTGGTCAAACCTGGCCTAACATAATTAGTGTCAAGATAATTGTAGGCCAGTAATTGTTATGATGTAATATGATAATTAGTAACATAAACGTAATCATTATAATCAAGATAATCTAACTTGATTTTGTATTTACATTTCCCTTCCCCAAAAAATTCCAGTGTTGCGACTTGCACCATTTCACTGTGCTGTGGGCACTCCTGTACCTTAGAACATGTAACAGTAACCTAAACAGAGTTTTCAACCAATACAGAAATAAAAATATTGTTACGACGGACTACTGATCGTCGTATGGTACAGTGGAAAACAAAATACAAGACACCAATTAAGTCACTATTCACCAGCTTTAATTATCACAATTGAACAGTTTGTAATCAACAAGTTAGTCTCTTACAACAAATCAAATAAAAATTGTTCACACGCAATAAAATGTAAACTAATATAAAACACAATTGTACTACAGTTGTTCCACACAATTATAAGACACATAACACTTTCCCACAATAACTACTTTTCATTAATAACCACTTGAACACACAGAGTAATCGCCCGACAATAACGGAACTCAGCGTCTCTGAGTTCTTGTATTTATACCCCGCTGAGGTTCCAGAATATTCGCTAATAGGCGTCTACTAGAAAACACTATAACGTAATTCATTGCGGCCTTGAACACAGCACGCGCGGACCGGTATGGCCTGGTATAGACCTGATAGTTGACGCGTAATTGTCTTTCACCGCAAAGTAGCAGCATTATGTACGCAAAAACACATTACAAGTGGAATATTCGAGAAACTTGTAGAACGTTTCGTATTACGTAACACTTTTTCCACATTACATAACAATATACTCGTATTCCACGAATTTTCATTTTTATACACATTCTTTGGTATAATCATGTAATTAATTAATAATATATTTATATTTGCAATGACGCATACGCATGCATCAAGTATTCATAGACTACTAACAATACTGTTTAATTCTCGAGTTATAATCTACACTTCTGAATTAGAAGATCAATAATTAATCAAGGGCCTCTGTAATAGTGTACACATAAGGTTTGCAACTATGCATATGATTTTACCTATATCACTTACTTATATTGTTTATAAAATACAATTTGGTAAACATTTTCGTTTAAATCTTGAACTGGTTGTTATTTAGATGTTCACCGAGTTTTCACTCAACTGTTTTTATCATCACGTTTAAATAAACACAATAACTCTTATGACATCAAAAAAGATGGAGGATAAACAAAATACAATTATGTTTCAAACTCCTCATTTGTTCTCCTTTTTAATGCACAAATTTATTTGTAACTGAGTACTCAACTTTTCCATAATTCGTAAGTAGCTTGTACCTATCTACTTTTAAAGACAATAAGGAATCGTTAAAAAATAAATTTGTCGTCTAATATTTTTGCGAATCCTTAAGCTTCATAATTTGAAGTGTTAGAATAGGTTAATATTAGGCCACTCTCTCATATTACAATTAGTTCTCGCCAACTAGTATACCCAGGTGATTAATATAAATAATGTTGTCACAACAATTACGGAACTTCTCGAAATGACGAGAGTGTCGTTCTACCCGCTTTTCGACTGGCTCAGCGTGTAGCGTCTGTGTCAAGGCCGTCCACTAACGTAGCACTCCAGACTGTTCGAGAGCACTCTTAGAAATGCAAATTATACTGGCACGCCGCCGAAAGAATGGGAAACATAAGGGACGTATATTATAATCAACAGCGGCCGGTTTAGAAGTTAATTACACCTGGCGAGTTTGTAGCGTGCGGATCAAGTGATTGTGGAAAGTGACTACTGTGTTGTAATGAGTGCGGACTTCATTGGTGTCTCTATTTTGGTTCCGCTGAACAACGCGACGATCCGTGACACCGTAGTAACAATATAATATTCAAATCTATCACATATTTATTGGGAAAGTTTAGAACGTTTTATAATTCATGCCATATAATTATTGATTTTTTTAAAATAGATTTTCTAACACGTATTTCTCAAAGATTAGAAACGTTTAAATAATTCCCGATAATCCGACAGGTACAACTGTATGTTTTTAGGAAATTTATTAAGTTTGTGAGGATGTATTATAGTTATTATTATTCTTTTAACCATTTTTCTTGGAAACTCCAATATCGTTCAAATAACGTTTTGTCAGGCTTCTTTTATAAAGATGCATTTATGCAAACTGAATTTGAAGGATAATTTAATATAGAGTTTAAAGTGTAAGGGCTACTTTTAATTTCACTTGATTAAAATTTAAAATATTCGTATATACTAAAATTTTTATTGTTATTTTATAGTAGTTCCATATGGAAAGAGCATATGGTATAACTATAGATATTTACAATAAAAAGGCCACATCTAAAAAAGCGAAAATAAGACATTACAGTACAGTAGTGTGGCTAGAATGCCTATATGCAAGTGAATGCGTAATATTGAATTATAATTTAGACAAACTATAAATACTGGAAAAACGAATTATTAGGAAAATATTAGGTCCACGAAAAACTTCAGAAGGTTGGAAATTAAGAAGTAATGTTAAAATATATCAAATTGTAGAAAATATAACAGAAGCAGTTAGAAAAAGAAAGCTAGTATTTTTTGGACATTTGTATAGAATGAGCGTCAATAGGTTATCAAGACAGATCTTAAAATATCCGTGGGGAAAGAAGACAACATCAAGTTGGATTAAAGAGGTCAAAAAAGTTTTAGAAAAAGAAATATAAATACAGAAGAAACGATTGAAAGAGAAGTTTTTTGGGAAAAGTGTAAAAATTTAAAAGAGTCCAGGGTAGGAGAGAGAAAAACGCAGGTTCAAAATGGACTGAAGGTAGGAGGAAGAGACATAGTGAAAAGATGAAACGATATTGGAGACAAAGAAAAGAACAAGGAATAAAAAATTGAAATTGGCATATGGTCTTCAGACGGCCCATACAAATAGAAAAAAAAATTAACAAAGATATAAAGAAATTAATAATTTAATAACTTGATTTACATATACAAAAAAGGTTATCCATATTTTAAAATACTATATTTACAACATTTTTTAATTAAAATATCTGTTCGTAATTTAAATTCAAACATAGTGTTTTCTGGCTTGCTTATTGATTTTCCCAAGTGGTTTAATACAAGAATAAGCTTCTTCAACACTTATTACACAAACGTACGGCAGTGAATCGCCACAGTCGGTTCGAAGTATTAAGTATACGTCAGCCATAACCGCCGTTTTCCTGGCAAATCGACCATAAAAGTGGAAATTGTTATCTCGTTATTGCCAACTTCCAATTCGCTGGTTCAATGAATAGTAAATAGGCTTCGTCCCTTTTTGCGTCGTAAACACCTGTATTCTGTTTTATCTAAAACAGAAATTGAATGTCCACTGTTGAATTGTACCGTTTTGGTTAAATTTATGTTGCACACATTCATTGTGTATATTGGCAGGTAAAAATAACATTACACCTGCAATTCTATAGAAGAACTGGATAATTTATATGTTTAAAACTGGATTCATTTTTTACAGACAATTTTGTTTTATGTAAAGTAGAAATTGGATATTCCATATAGAGCTTTTAACATATGATGTATGTTAGATCTCATAAATCTTTATACTTTATGCATAGAGGATGTCATTTTACCCAGGTTCACATACTTGGATAACATGGTAGATAATGAAAGGCCAAAAAACGTGACAATACATGCCCAGATACAAATAGAAAATATGGCATTTTATGACAGCATTAGACTATTGAGAAGCAAACTCATTAGTCGTGAAGCAAATATAAAAATATGTAAGACACTTATCGGACCGATAGTTAGTTATGGAGGCGGGATACGGAAACTGAGAGAAAGGAACAAGAAACACTGAGAAAGTTTGAAAGAAAGATTGTAAGACGTGCTTATAGCCTGATTAATGATTATTAGGAATAGAGAATAAGAAACTACTAGGAGATAGACGAGCTACTGGAGGACGAGGACATTGTAAGTTTCATAAATACTCACGAATACAGTGTCTAAGTGCAGATTGAAGATCATCGTATGCCAAAGAAAATTCCGAAAGCGTAAGTCTATATAATCCGAAAGAGAATACTAGAAAGAGTATCTAGGATAAGATGGTTGGACGATGTGTTGGAAGGTCTCAGAAGAATGGATGTGAGGGGTTACGCTGAGATGGCAAATTATAGGAGACATTGGAGAAGATTGGTGTTGGAAGCCAGTGCTCACGTTGGTCTGTAGTGATGAAGAAGAAGAAGAAGAAGAAGAAGAAGAAGAAGAAGAAGAAGAAGAAGAAGAAGAAGAAGAAGAAGAAGAAGAAGAAGAACAACAACAACAACAACAACAACAACGACGTCGACGACGACGACGACGACGACGACAACGACAACGACAACAAGTTAGATCTCACAGATTCGTTGTGCAGAAATGGTAAGTGGAAGCAGTACAAGGAATACGTAATATGGCGCGTACTTGCACATTGTATATATCTTGGACATTTCAAATGTTTCTAACTAGAATTACTTGTTTGATCAAATGCAGACACACCCTGGCCCGCAAATCGAAGTATACAGCACACAACAAAAACGGACACGCAGCATTCAATGCCATTATTACAGCACGATTTCTTCATTAACTTGGCTGAAGACGAGCATGCACTTTAGTTCCAGAAACATGTTACAAATAAATGAGGATACACGTTAAATCAAGTACTATAGGTTAAGGAGGATTATTTGTACGCAAAGTATTTGTAATTATTGTGTGTGCTTCTAATTAATAATACCCAATATTTATTTAAATTATTCTTAAAAACCAGGCTGCTAGGCGTGGTCAGTTGCTGTGAAACGACACCTTTTCGGGAATCTTCCCCAGGCCGCCAGAAAGCGACAGAGCGTATGAAAACAGTAGCGCAGCAGATGTTCGCCTAACGATATTCCATACTTTTTCCAGGTGGTACGAACAAGGCGGCCAACTGTTTCAAATATATAATTTTGAATATACTGGCACCGGCCGTGCAAGCTTCAGACAGAATTTAATAATACTCAAGTTACTATAAGAAACATTAATTTACAATCAACATAGTTGTTAGTACGAGGATTGTTCAATAGAAACACGTTAGAGGTTGTAAAGCATTTTTATTCAACGATTTTAAAAGAAGTCTCCATTGCTTTTAAGGGATGAGTCCCACTGTTGCACTAATCTGTAGATTTCCTGCTGGTAAAATTCTTGCGGCTGTTTACGGAACCATTCGCTAACAGCAAACTCTACCTCAGCGTCCGATTTGAACTGTCGCCCTATTTGTGATTTCTTTAATAGGCCAAAAACCTGATAATCGCAATGGGACAAGTCTTGACTGAAAGGTGGATGTTCATAAGACTTCCCACATCATACGACTAAGCAAATCTTAAATCCTCTGTGTTACCTGGGGTCGAGTATTATCATGCAGACACGAATGACACCATTTGTGAGCTTTCCGGGACGTTTATTCTTGATGCTGACCCGTAAGTGTTTTAAGCTGTCTGCATATCGCACAGCGTTGATGTTGACACAAATTTATTGCACTTCAACTACTGCCGTATGAGAATACCTATAGATTTCATTCTCATATGCATTTCCATTGGCTGACGCCCCTCAGCGGCCAAAAACTGAATAACGGCAAGCGGATTACCTTTAGACGGATTTTCTATGATAGATCCCATTTTTCAACCCAGCCACAACGCTTAGAAAAGAGCAGACTGCAAATATTTTTGACAGATGCGTCACTAGTAGCCTACTCCTCAAACAGACAATATAAACAAATGAATTCCGTTGCCATGGCAACGATGTCACGGCTGCGAAGATCAAACGTGTTTCTATTGAACAATCCTCGTGTAAAAGTACTGTACTCAAATGACTCATCTAATACGCATTCTGCGTGATGAGGGTGTGTATTTTTTTTTTTTTTGAATAGTAACTTTTCAAAACTTTATTGTGTAGTCTGCAAACTTGCAGATCGTTAATGTTTATTGCAATGTATTGTCCTTGACAGAAACGCAAATGTAACTAACTTATTTCTTGTACAATCATAAATACTACACTGGTGTTAAAGCATTATCAAGTAACTGGTTTACAAGGTGGTACGTAGGCCACATAATAGTCTAAAACAATTTAAATTCCATTAGACGCTGGCCTCAGTTTGTTGAGGGATACAGTTCACTTACGTTACGTCCACGGTACAGTATGTACAACACAATACAACGGAATGTTCTGATAAGATTACACAGTCCTGTAGAGCCATACCACTTTCGTGCATAATCCGTTGTTATGTATAGACTTGATTGCATTCCCTACCTGCTTTCCTGATATTACCCTTACAAATAAAACAACGCCTACAAATGTCTTCAAATATCTATTACGGTTGTGTACCCGTTCGGTTATATCATGACAAAATTAAAGACATATCGGGGTAAGTGTCATTTTAAATATATGCTTAATTCACTACTAAAGGATTTGACCAACACGCCACGTATTCTCAAATTTTGCAAATATAATTTACAGTTTTTAAATAAATATATGTTGTTACAATATCACAGAACATTCTACGTGTTTGTCGGATCTTCCAGCTGTAAAGTGTTTGCGCGTACGTATTGCTGCTACTTTGAGAATGAAGACGATTACGTTACACATGTCACGCGTCTGCAACGCGACTTTCCAGATCATACCGGCCCCGCGCGCACTGTGTTCAAGGCCGCTATCAGTTCTATTATTATCTAGTAGACGCCAATTAGGGAATATTCAGGAAATTCGTCGGGGTATAAATACGAGTACTAAGCAATGCTCAGTTCAGTTGGAGTTGCGATTTATTCGAGTGCGGTTCGAAATAATACGTCGAAGTTTTATTTTTTTTATAATTGTGCGGAACAATTGTAATACAATTGTGTTTTATATTAGTTGACATTTCTATTGCGTGTGAACAATTTTTATTTGATTTGTTGTAAGAGACTATCTTGTTGATTACAAACGCTTTAACTGCGATAATTAATGCTGGTTATTAGTGACTTAATTGGTGTCTTGTATTTTGTTTTCCACTACACCATATGACGACCACTAGACCGTCGTAACAATATATGTGTGTGTGTGTGTGTGTGTGTGTGTGTGTGTGTGTGTGTGTGTGTGTGTGTGTGTGTGTGTGTGTGTGTGTGTGTGTGTGTGTTTAAGCATATATAAGAAACATTATTTGCTTATTTGAGACTATTGTAAAATTTTAGAGACCACTTTTTAAAAACACCTGGAAACTCCTGCTTAGGATTCACTCGTTTTTCTTTAAGAACACCCAACGTGAAGTGAGTCAGGGTGGGGTAAAATATATCTGATTTCCGAACAACGAGGAAAAGCACATGAATAATTGAGTACATTAGTCAGAAGCACGTGTTGTCTACAGGCTCAAACACGGCGTGATTTATGGGCCCCTTTCGACATCACCCTTTTGTTCTTTTTAACATGCTTAAGCGCGATTCTTTAGGAACCTTCAATACTACTGGAACTAATACTCTAGGATTGCGGCACAAAATATTAGCGTTCTGTCACAGCAACCTAAAGGGAAATAAAGAAAAGCAGAGAATATTTTGTAAGAAAAAGTTATAATTATATCAACAGTATGAATAGAAAAGTATCACATGCTTAACATGCTTAACATATAATACTGTTAGTAGGCTAGTTACTAGTAGTGAGTCGATATATCTATAACAGGTATTTTGGAACGATTATTTTTGTGGAACGAATATAACAGTGATTGAAAAGTTTAAATACCTGTTCCGATTACTCTCGGTTCCGAGTCACAGAATTAACCCCCCTAACGAATAAACGAGTACTACGAGTATTACGAGTACACGAGTACAAAGTCACTTTTTGGTGCTGAATACTTTATTCTGCGCATGTGCCGATTTCCATGCGAGTACGAAACGAAGCAAAACAGCGAGTTTCAGAATATCTGTATGCCAAATAGACGAAGCTGTTTTTAATAAATGAAAAACATTTATACTGATGTTACATTAATCTCGTCTGTTATGCAGATATACGATACAGATTACAATAACAAATTATATATTATACTAGTCACCAACTTGGTAAATTTGGAAAAACTGAATTATTTCCAGTTATAACCTACAGAGTTATATAGTACTGATAGGTTATATAGTACTTATTGTTAGCGTGATTTCGGACATGATATTGTAACTTCACTGCACATCTGACGTAACTTTTTTTGACATTCTTTGTTATGCTATTACGGACACGCTAAAGTGCATTGCCTGAGATTCGCAACTGATTTGTCTAACCAAAATGCAATCAATAATTTAAATTAATTCTGTGTCAGTAGGTTTACTTCTAGTGAAAACTTAAATTAGTATTTCCAAATGGAGTGAGGTTTATAAATTCTCTTGTTTTATTATTTTCTTTAGACAGTAACAGTTTAAAAAAGTCACAGTGTAAAGTATCGTTATACGCTTAGTTTTAATTTATTTCTTATAACAAATTATATGATACAGGTATACGTATAATAGATGTATAATAACAGGTATTTGTACTTGTTATTTTTTGGAACGTTTTTGTTTGCACGTGTTATTTTAAAATTCTAGTTTAGCACACCTCTATCTACTAGATAGAAACACTGTGAGTTTTTGTCAGAGAATAAATTTGTGAATCAATGGTGAAAATGGAAGATCAAGGAGAGAGAGGGAGAGAATAAGATTTAGAGTAAGGAGGGGAGAGAAATCGGATTGTATGCATAAGCAGTTTTATAAATAGCTTTTGTTTTATTTCTAAAACAAACTTTTTTTTTTTTTTTTTTTTAGAGGGCTAACTGGTCTTCTCCGGCTGTTTCGGAGCAAGCTCCCTTCAGCCATGAGGAAATGGAAATGTGGGTAGGTAGCGTACGCCAGCAATGACAGGGCGATGAGAAGGTGTTGTTACCAGCGAAAAGGGCGGATGTTGGTGTACAGTATAGGTGTTTGTAGCCTCTAGGAGAGGGAGAGGTGGGGTAATCAGTGCCAAACTTACGGACAGTAATACCAGTGTCGTTTGCAGCAATAACACTGTTTTCGTAGCAGAATTTTTTTTATACAACATATTTATTACTACGTACGTTTGAGAGTGTGATGCATATACTAAGAATGAAAGTAAACAAATGTAACTGGTGGTTGTGAAATTTAATTACTTTTTTAATTTTAATTATAAAATTAGTCTGCCCTTATCCCTGCTTAGGGCAGTCTTTAAGAAAAGGGCGTCGTGTAGAGACGATGTATTTAATGGACATCCTTTACAACAGCCTTTACAAAGTGCTTGGGCTTTTATTCCCAAACTGCTTTTAGCTTTCCAACAAAGAAACACTAAACTGTGGTTTAGTCTGAAAGATAGGGTATAAAAATAAAGATACCTTTGACACATCTAAATTCTGCAAGACGATATAGACCGTTAAAATTTCTACAGTAACGTCTGTTAATATTTTAGGTAGTGTAAACATTTTTACGCTAAACGTACACAGGCAGTTATCTGTACAGTTCTGAAAATATTATTAAAAAAAGATTGTTCAACAGTTTTGTACGACACGACTTGAATAACATTGTACGCTATTTGATGTTTAATTTTTTGGCTGTCTTAAAATGTCATTCTAATTAATAAAGTTAAATCATAAATACTTTTTTCAATTTTTTCCTTGAATATTATTACGACGGTCTCGATGGATCGTCGTACAGTACAGTGGAAACAAACACAGACAACAATTAAATCACTGATTACCAGCTTTAACGAGTCACAAATAACAATTTGAAATCAATAAGATACTCTTTTAGAGTAATTCAAATTAAATTTGTCAACACACAATAATAATGGCAACAATTAAGACTTCCGCGCTACTTATAACACAGTAATCACTTTCTACAACATCAACTTGATCTGCACTCTACAATCTTGCCAGATGTAATTAACTACCTAAGCCAGCCGCTGTTGCTTATATATAGCGCGTGGATGTTCCAGAATAGTTGTTTATACTTTTTAGCAGCGTGCCAGCATAATTTGCTAGTTACAAGTACTAGAATAGTGTGGAATGGTACTTTACTGAACAGCCTTGGCAGACACTATACCTGATCGGCTAGCCGAGAATCGAGTAGAACGACTCTCTCAACTGTCCGATTACGTAATTGTCGTGACAATATATCAATAAAGCAATAATGCGCAAGTATAACCTCTTCTTTTGAGTTATAACGGAGGGAACCCAAAATAATTGGTTCTGCCAATTATTTCAGGCTGCCTTATTCGAGACGAGCTGAAATTTAAATCAGAACAACACACAGTAAGACATACAAGGAATCAGGGAAGGTGAAACTGTTGATTTATATACTCAGTATATGTGTGTAACAAGAAGACTTGCTTTATTAAATATTTGAAATATAACATTTACTCCAAAGAACAGATCCCATGACATTATTAATTAAATTATTAAATTTAAGTGAAATGCTTTATTTAGAATATGGGATCACAACAAATTTATCTAGCTATACCCCCGGATCCGAGTAACCATTGGTATTTAGTCTCTAATCTTTTAATTATATTTAATTCAAAATTTTATCTTGCAAGACTTTTACCTTTTTGCTTTATATATATATTCCGTTTGAAGAATGGTATTAATAACATTACGTTACGTTAATATCTAAACTGTTACAATTGAATGATATTGAATAGTTACAATTAAATTCTCAAATTTCAGTTTTTATATTCTTATAAAATCAATCGTCTCTGAAAGTCTGAAAGTCTCTTAAATAGAGTATTGTGTTACAAAAACTATTATCATTATTCCTCGATAGACGTGCTATCGAGTCACCTCTATTTTTGGATGTAGTAATCGCCTCCATGTGGTTCCGTCTTGGGAGTCCTAAAATGTCCTCCTCGTCTTGGTCTGGTCTCTGTTGTTCATGGCTTAATACGTCTGCAGGATAGGTAGAGTCTTCTACGCCGATACTCGTTGATTCTCAGATGTCTCGAACTGCATTATCGGTAGGGTATACTGGAGTTCTCATTTAGATGGTCCATGACCACAGGTCAGATGTTGAAAAGATTCGTCCATCGGTGAAGATTGCAGTCATCGTTTTTTCTTTATTAACACTCGTCGTTTGTAGTTACATCTTTCTTCTTGTTACAAAGTTTTTGGAATTTTCTTTTTGTTAACGTTACATGTTACACTTTTTGTAACAGTTAGTAAAATACAAAATACTAATTAATTACTCCACACTAACAACAAATTGCATAACTTTTGAACAGAGCATTTTGCTCGTGCGTCTGCACTGCTGGGAGTCGTCATCGCAAGAGAGCGATTTTTCGTCCGCTACCCTTGTACATGACGAGAGAGAGTGGGGTGTTTATTCCGCGAGCATAAATAGTTCCTGTTTCTCTTTAAATGAACCTTTTTTATTTATACTGACTATCGCTAGATAAAAATACATCATTTAAATTAATTGTTTTAGTTACCATCTGTGTCTACAGATACTTTAATTATTAACATTAGTTTACTCTATTATTTTTAATTACAGTAGACTCGGAAAACATGTCGAGTCCGGTATCAACAGGTAGGCGCTTGATAGCAAGCAAAGGGTTAAATACGAACATAATAATTATTTACCATATGCCTTTTCTTTATGGATACTTTGCCCTTATTAATTACTTCTTCCATTCACACTTAGTACCTACATGTTTTTATTATTATTATTGTGAGATTTAAATGGTCAATTGTACGTAACCTTAATCAATTAAAAATTTTTTTTTTTAAATGTCACAATTTAAATCGTCACACAAGCTAATTAGACCTTCATGGACTTTAAATATAAACACACACTTTTCCGCCAGTCTGAGTAATTAAAATTGTATTACTAAAGCAGTATTCATTAAACATTATTCTGAGTGTCTTTATATCCTGTTCTGCTTCAATGGCGTAGTTCTTATGCTTGGGTGGTTTCTTACATGCTCTTACATATCTGTCATTGTAATTGATTATAAGGACGTATACTTGAATACCGCAATAAACGTATTGCGTTTATCAATAAGTTTACTTTCTACACTAGATCTTACAAAATTAAAGAATCAATGTATAGAAGATGTAGACGACGAAAGTTAGGATATCGTTGATACAAAAATAACAGAACAGAAATATAAACGAAACTGAAATAAATTAATATATAGTTATTCCTATCTAATTAGTTAATGTTGTTCTAAGTTATTCGGTTTATTCAATGATAATAGTAATGGCCGTATTACTATTGCTTTGACTATTACATTACAACAATGTTAGACCAGAATACAGTCTACAAAATAATGCTTACAAATAATTTAGTTGCCCCTTAGTTAGTAAACGTTAGTTGTCGTTAGTAAACGACACTACAATTTCCTCAATTCTCTTCATCTTCTTCTTCACCTTAGGTAAGAGACACAACTGAATTTTATTTTTCAAATCTTCGTCTAAATTAGTAACTTACTCTGCACAAACTGAAAAAATTCGAACATTATTTACAAGAAAAGTAAAGCATTAAAAGTAAATAATGCTTTACAGAAAACGTATCTTTCCTTGTGCCACAACTATAGAGCCTAGCCTTCACTTAGAGGTCTCTTCCCGTTGACACTCTATTCAGCTTTGATATCTGAAAGCGAAATATCATTCATTTCAGTACTTTGTTTTTGTTTCTTGTTCGGTTTTCTGAACCACTTTTGCACTTTCATTTCATTTTAAGAAAACAACAGGCAAAGTATAAATTTCATGAGCCACCGTATTATGGAGTTATCAGGTGCCACTGGTTGATTGCCTACTGATTGAAACATATGTATTCTATAAAGTCTACATATTCAGCCATTTGATTCACGTTCTTTTTCTTCATCCTCCCGTAACAGTTCTTCCATTAATTTACAGTAATTATATGCATTCATTATATATTCATAACAGTAGACACTTAACGAGACAGTGCTGCAATTATAACATTCGTAGAAACAATTTCAAACAGAAACAACACTGTTGCACATTACTATAGAAAAACATTTTCCGGTTAGCGGTTTCAAGCTTCACAGCTCATCATCAGATAGGAAATATACAATAATAGGACAAGAGTATTATATTGTTAAAAACATTCCCTTTTTTCAATAATTTATTAAAAATAATCAGGTTAAATATTAAAGATATAAATATCAGTTAAAGTTAATATAAAGTTATAAAATAATAAGTAATAAATAAAGATCCAATAATATATTATTTTATTTCAATATGTTTTTTAATAAATTATTAGCACTCTATTTTTAAAAAGTATTTCTTACATTTCATAAATTTTATTGTATTTTACCTCTAGGTTTCCTTTCCACTTCAACTCTATCTTTCATAGAGATTATATTGTATGCAATTCGCAATCATATAAACAAATACAATTTACGTCGAACAATATCCTACATGGTAAGACCACTGAGGCACAATCGTTAATCTCAGTAACGAAACTCGATTTCCCGTTGTCGGAATTCTTTATTTATAAAATTGATAAAGTGTCAAAAATATGTATTGGTGCAGTTACAGAGAGAACTCGTTGCCTTTCAACCCACTCAATTTCCTATAATATGCTCTTCGTACCTTACGACGCAGCAGATACATTATTAAACTTAATAAATGACCTGAAAGCATACAGTTGTACCTGTCGGGTTACAAGGAATTATTTAAACGTTTCTAATGTTCTATAATCTTCTATAGAATTGCAGGTGTAATGTTATTTTTACCTGCCAATATACACAATGAATGTGTGCAACATAAATTTAACCAAAACGGTACAATTCAACAGTGGACATTCAATTTCTATTTTAGATAAAACAGAATACAGGTGTTTACGACGCAAAAAGGGACGAAGCCTATTTACTATTCATTGAACCAGCGAATTGGAAGTTGGCAATAACGAGATAACAATTTCCACTTTTATGGTCGATTTACAAGGAAAACGGCGGTTATGGCTGACGTATACATAATACTTCGAACCGACTGTGGCGATTCACTGCCATACGTTTGTGTAATAGGTTTTGAAGAAGTTTCTTCTTGTATTAAACCACTTGGGAAAATCAATAAGCAAGCCAAGGTTTGAATTGAAATTACGAACAGATTTTTAATTAAATTATGTTTTAAACATAGTATTTAAAATTATGGTTAACCTTTTTGAATATGTTAATCAAATTATTAAATTGTTAATTTTTTATATTCTTGTTAAAGTTTTTTTTTCTATTTGTATGGGCCGTCTGAGGACCATATGCCAATTTCAACTCTTTATTCCTTGTTCTTTTCTTATTCTCTAGCATCCTTTCATCTTTTCACTATGTCTCTTCTTCCTATTTTCAGTCCACTTGGAACCTGCGTTTTTCTCTCTCCTACCCTGAACTCTTTTAAATTTTTACACTTTTCCCAAAAAACTTCTCTTTCAATGGTTTCTTCTGTGTTTATATTTCGTTTTCTAAAACTTTTTTGACCTCTTTAATCCAACTTGATGTTGTCTTCTTTCCCCACGGATATTTTAAGATCTGTTTTGATAACCTATTGACGCTCATTCTATACAAATGTCCAAAAAATACTAGCCTTCTTTTTCTAACTGCTTCTGTTATATTTTCTACAATTTGATATATTTTAACATTACTTCTTATCTTCCAACCTTCTGAAGTTTTTCGTTGACCTAATATTTTTCTAATAATTCGTCTTTCAGTATTTATAGTTTGTCTAAATTATAATTCAATGTTAGACATTCACTTGCATATAGGCATTCTAGCAACACTACTGTACTGTAATGCCTTATTTTCGCATTTTTAGATGTGGACTTTTTATTGTAAATATCTTTAGTTAAAACATATGCTCTTTACATATGGAACTACTATAAAATAACAATAAAAATTTTAGTATATACGAATATTTTAAATAAATTTTAATCAAGTTAAAATACAAGTAGCACTTACACGTTAAACTCTATATTAAATTATCCTTTGCATAAATGCATCTTTATAAAAGAAGCCTGACTAAACGATATTTTAACGATATTGGAGTTTCCAAGGAAAATGAATAAAAAATAATAATAACAGACTATAATAGATTTTCAAAAACTTAATAAATGACCTGAAAGCATACAGTTGTACCTGTCGGGTTACAAGGAATTATTTAAACGTTTCTAATGTTCTATAATCTTCTATAGAATTGCAGGTGTAATGTTATTTTTACCTGCCAATATACACAATGAATGTGTGCAACATAAATTTAACCAAAACGGTACAATTCAACAGTGGACATTCAATTTCTATTTTAGATAAAACAGAATACAGGTGTTTACGACGCAAAAAGGGACGAAGCCTATTTACTATTCATTGAACCAGCGAATTGGAAGTTGGCAATAACGAGATAACAATTTCCACTTTTATGGTCGATTTGCAAGGAAAACGGCGGTTATGGCTGACGTATACATAATACTTGCAACCGACTGTGGCGATTCACTACCATACGTTTGTGTATTAGGTTTTGAAGAAGCTTATTCTTGTTTTAAACCACTTGGGAAAATCAATAAGCAAGCCAGAAAACATAAGTTTTGAATTTAAATTACGAACAGATTTTTTAATTAAAATATCTTGTAAATATAGTATTTTAAATTATGGATAACCTTTTTTGTATATGTAAATCAAGTTATTAAATTATTAATTTCTTTATATCCTTGTTAAAATTTTCTATTTGTATGGGCCGTCTGAGGACCATATGCCAATTTCAAATTTTTATTCCTTGTTCTTTTCTTTGTCTCCAATATCCTTTCATCTTTTCACTATGTCTCTTCCTCCTATCTTCAGTCCATTTTGAACCTGCGTTTTTCTCTCTCCTACCCTGGACTCCTTTCATTTTTAACACTTTTCCGGAAAAACCTCTCTTTCTTTTGCTTTTTCTGCGTGTATATATATTTTTTAAATCTTTTTTGACCTCTTTAATCCAACTTGATTTTGACTTCTTTCCCCACGGATGTTTGAGGATCTGTTTTAATAACCTATTGACGTCCATTCTATACAAATGTTAAAAAAATTCTAGTCTTCTTTTCTCACTGCTTCTGTTATATTTTCTTCACTTTGATATATTTTATCATTACTTCTTAATTTCCAACCTTCTGAAGTTTCTCGTGACCATAACATTTTCCTAATAATTCGTTTTTCCAGTATTTATCAGTATTTATAGTTTGTCTAAATTATAATTCAATGTTAGGCATTCGCTTGCATATAGGCATTCTAGCCACACTACTGTACTGTAATGTCTTATTTTCGCTTTTTTAGATGTGGACTTTCTATTGTAAATATCTATAGTTATACCATATGCTCTTTCCATTTTATAAAAGTTTTTTTATTCTTAATAATGCTATAAAATAACAAGAAAAATTTGAGTATATACGAATATTTTAAATAATTATGTTAATCAAGTGAAATTACAAGTAGCCCTTACACGTTAAACTCTATATTAAATTATCCTTCAAATTCAGTTTGCATAAATGCATCTTTATAATAGAGGCCTGACAAAACGTTATTTGAACGATATTTGATTTTCCAAGAAAATGGTTAAAAGAATAATAACAACTATAATACATCCTCACAAACTTAATAAATTTCCTGAAAACATACAGTTGTACCTGTCGGATTATCGGGAATTATTTAAACGTTTCTAATCTTTGAGAAATACGTGTTAGAAAATCTATTTAAAAAAATCAATAATTATATGGCATGAATTGTAAAACGTTCTAAAGCTTTCCCAATAAATATGTGATCGATTTGAATATTATATTGTTACGACGGTGTCACGGATCGTCGTGTTGTTCAGTGGAACCAAAATAGAGACACCAATGAAGTCCGCACTCATTACAACACAGTAGTCACTTTCCACAATCACTTGATCCGCACGCTACAAACTCGCCAGGTGTAATTAACTTCTAAACCGGCCGCTGTTGATTATATACGTCCCTTGTGTTTCTTTTGGCGGCGTGCCAGTATAATTTGCATTTCTAAGAGTGCTCTCGAACAGTCTGGAGTGGACGGCCTTGACACAGACCCTACACGCTGGGCTAGTCGAGAAGCGGGTAGAACGACACTCTCGTATTTCCGAGAACGTTCTGTAATTGTCGTGGCACTATCATTTATATTAATCACCTGGGTATACCAGTTGGCGAGGACTGATTGTAATATGAGAGGGTGGCCTAATGTTAAACTATTCCAACACTTCAGATTATAAAGCTTAAGGATTCTCAAAAACATTGGACGATAAATTTATTCTTTTAATGCTTCCTTATTGACTTTAAATGTAGATATGTGCTAGCTATTTACGAACAATAGAAAAGTTAAGTAATCAGCTACGAATAAATTTGTTCTTTAAAAAGGAGAACAAATGAGGAGTTTGAAATATAATTGAATTTTGTTTATCCTCCATCGTTTTTGCTGTCATAAGAGCTATTCTGTTTAATTAAACATGATGATAAAAACACTTGAGTGAAAACTCGGTGAACATCTAAATAACGACCAGCTCAAGAAATAAACGAAAATGTTTACCAAATTGTATTTTATATACAATATAAGTAAGTGATATAGGTAAAATCATATGCATAGTTACAAGTCTTATGTGTACACTATTACAGAAGCCCTTGATTAATTATTGATCTTCTAATTCAGAAGCATAGAATATAACTCGAGAATTAAAGAGTAATGTTAGTAGTCTATGAATACTTGATACATGCATATGCGTCATCGCAAATATAAATATATTATTAACTAGCAGGCACCCGATTTTCGCACGCGAAAATTTGTATATGATTTTTGTGGTAACTGTCGAGTTAGTAGTTTGTAACCCATTCTGAGGATCGACTAATTTTAATGTAAAATGATAACCATCTTCTCTGCAAAATATTAAAGGGTACTGTAAAGCATCATAAGCTCGATGTGCTTCTGCAATTCGATGTAGCGTATGATCCCTCGCACGGATTATTATATCGAGTTTGTCGCATTCCTGGTTAACTAAAACTACTGCCACCTCATTAGTTGTCGGTGCATTGTAGCGACCCCTGTGCTTTTCATTATTTTCTATTCGATCAGCATGAATCACAATATTGTACTGATTACTATTCGTAGATGTTACAAATTCAAACGCACTTTTCAGTTCACTAACATATAGGTTGATTGCGTGAAGTAAATTTTGAAGTTCTGTTACTAATGGCTTATCCAAGTTACGAATATTTCCCATTCTTTTTTCAGATTGATGTAAATAATCAGCTATGAAATACACCTGTAGAAATTTTGGTACTTCGTTTTGTGTGGGGAGTAATGATCCCATGAGATGATATACTTGCCCTTGAATTTTGAAAGTAGCCATGAAGCTCCGTTCGACTATTTCATTAGCTCCGAATGATGAATAAGGATGGAGGAAATATGGGATCTAATCGCATTTTTCCTGCAGAGCAACATAATCCATGTGATTCATTTTTCCACTTTAAAGCTTTGCAATGAGGGCAAACCATACTCGGTAACCCAATATCTGTTCATTCTGTAGTTAGTAACTGGATTATAATTGAAACCACTATTTAATTTTGCATTCCATCGTAAAGTAGGACCTCGTGATCTGAGAGTCGCTTGCTTGCGTCTTTGTGCCGCTAATCTATTTTCACGAATCGTAGGACTTTCAACCCGTGAGACTTCTTCTAATCCAGATCTTCTGAAGAGTTTCCAGGAGCTGATTGCATGTCGACTCCTTCGACGTCATTTTCAGATGCTCTAAGACGCCTCTTTCTTTCCGCAGCAGCAGTAGATCTTCCTAAACTCCAAAAAATGATCTTCTTTTTGGCATTGCAAAGCTAAAAAAAGGGAAATGTATTAGTTGATCTATACTAATAAATCTGTAGGGGGCAATTAATCATTTATACAATACAATACATATTGCACATATTACTTACCGATGACGTAAAATTAACGAAAAAAGGCACTGATACTACATCACTGACGCTCATCGCATAATTCTCGATGACGTAAGTTAAGTATAATTCTCGACAATTAATTATTCCTACTGCACATAGGCCTACTGAATATTCAAATGTCGAAGAGTATGGTTTGTCAGAATCAACGTGTACTATGTAATCAATGTTACAATATAATCACAATGAATTATTGTATTGTTTATGTGAATTCCATATGCTGATAAGAATTCCATATCCCTACTAAAATGTAAGTATTGAAATGGACTAACTGATATCAATATACTTATGTATACACTATTTGTATTATACTATAGGAATAAACATTTCATCTAATTGTGTTACTGCATGTTTGTAAATATCTACTAAATTATCAAATTTTGATTTTATGTATCGAGGAAACATGAATGATGGATCTACGTATTGCTTCGCACTTTTTGGATATTCATAACTTACAATATAAGAATATTATTAACATAGATGTACCATTAGCAATTTACCAACTCGACAGTTACCACAACAATCATATACAAATATTTGCGATCGAAGCCGCGGGTTTAAAAAAATGCGTTTTTTGCAATAACTTCGGTTCTTTTTAACCTATCGTTATCAAATGAAGTGGAAAACCTTCCGTTGGGTACCTGCTATCAGCGTGGAACGTTTCATTGAAATCGGTTCAGCAGATTCTGAGATTACCGCGGACAAATGTAGACCCCCCCTAGAGATTTATTATGATTATCTTGTTGATTCATCCTCTTCGTTCACTTTATTAAAAATATTAATATATATAAACTTTCACGTATGAACTTACTATTCGTTGTCACTTCCCCAAACGTTTCGAGGTGATGTTCCTCTTCCTCAGTGGGAGTAATACTGAATGTCGATTACAGAATAACCGTTACGGACTATAGGTATACTGTCCTATATTTGAAATATAGATTATAATATAAGTTTATATTATAATCTATATATAATAGATATAGAATATAATATATAATATTATAAAATAGATATCTTATATATAATAGAATATATATAAGTTTATATATATTAATAGATTTATTATATAGATTAATTACATGATTATACAAAAAGAATGTGTAAAACTGAAAATTCGTGGAATACGAGTATATTGTTTCGTTATGCGGAAAAAGTGTTACGTAATACGAAACGTTCTACAAGTTCCTGGAATATTCCAGTTGTAATGTGTGTGTGCGTACATAATGCTGCTACTTTGCGGTGAAAGACAATTACACGTCAACTTTCGGGTCTATACCAGGCCATACCGGTTCGAGCGTGCTGTGTTCAAGGCCGCAATGAATTACGTTATAGTGTTTTCAAGTAGACGCCTATTAGCGAATATTCTGGAAACTCAGCGGGGTATAAATACAAGAACTCAGAGACGCTGAGTTCAGTTATTGTCGGGCGATTACTCTGTGTGTTCAAGTGGTTATTAATGAAAAGTAGTTATTGTGACAAAGTGTTATGTGTCTTATAATTGTGTGGAACAACTTTAGTACAATTGTGTTTTATATTAATTGACATTTAATTGCTTGTGAATAATATTTATTTGATTTGTTGTAAGAGACTAACTTGTTGATTACAAACTGTTCAATTGTGATAATTAAAGCTGGTGAATAGTGACTTAATTGGTGTCTTGTATTTTGTTTTCCACTGTACCATACGACGATCAGTAGACCGTCGTAACAATATTTTTATTTCTGTATTGGTTGAAAACTCCGATTATGTTACTGTTACATGTACAGGTACAGGGGTGCCCACAGCACAGTGTAATGGTACAAGTCGCAACACTGGAATTTTTTGGGGAAGGGAATGTAATTACAAAATAAAGTTTAGATTATCTTGATTATCATGATTACGTTTATGTTTCTAATTTCATATTACATCATAACAATTACTGGCCAAAAATTATCTTGACACTAATTATGTTAGGCCAGGTTTTACCAGGCTTTTACATTTCTCATAATTTAGTTACTGATTAGGCATACTACAAAAACGTTTGGCATTGATAAAAAGAATAACATTAATTTTTTGATAACAGTAATTGATTAAATGGCTTCAGTTTTTTCAAAAATATTTGGATAAAGCTCGAAGATTTACCGTTAATTAAGTGTTATTCCTTTACCCACGTATTGTGACCCACTCTACCAGTGAAATTAAATTCGGGGATTTCGGAATACTTGGGGGGAATTGCACCATGGCCTTCGGGAAGGGGGGCACCTCTGTTAATGTAATACGAATTATGGAGACGTTTGTCCATAATAATAATTTCTAAAAAAGCACAAGGAAGTATTAAAAATTTATATGCTTCTAATGTGAATAAGAGTAGACTACAAGCTGTTAGTTGCAAGAATTTATGTTGGTAACAAGAGAAATTAATTACGATGATTGAATAAAGTCAGTCAAGTACAAAGAATAACATAAAAAATAATCGACCCAGTGACAATTTTTGACTGACGGTATTTGTTAATTCTTAAGTATATCCAAGTTATGTCTTTTCAATCCAATACTTTGCATTACGTTAGAATGTTCATTGCCTTTACGGTGTCGAGGCTTATCAAACAGTACTGCTTTAAACGACACGCATTTTCTCAAACCCTTAAATCCAGCTTAGTGTTTCAGTATCTTATTTATGTAAATTTTAATTCTAGTTACTTGTGTTTTCTTCAAAATACTTTTAAACCAAAGTCTCATAGCTTCTAAATGTAACAGAAAAGATATTTCTAAGTAGTCTGTTATCATAAATTCGTCAGTCAAGGTACGACCTGCTTTTATATAACTGTTGGACACCAATAACAATCAAATACTTTAAACGTGTTTGTAAAATTTGTCAGATAGCTTTACTTGTTAGTTGCCACTAATAATTTCTAAAATGTATAATTTATATAAATATACTTCTTTGGTAATTTACCACTTTTACTCGTATTATATGCATATGCTATTTTTCTTTCTTAGTTTAAGCCTGATGTAAATAAACCCACGTGGTAAATCTGAAACGCTTTTAGTCAGAGCGTTAACAATGTTTACGCAGTAATCTATTACGCGCATGTGCAGAATGTCTATATAGTCATGTGAGAGTTATCTTACTTCTTAAATCGGAGCTCTTCGTTTTAAAGATTCCTCCTTATCACTGTATTCTGAATCCTATTGAATTAATACGGAGCTAGTTGAAAGGATATATTGCCCGTCACAACACAACGTATACAAGCTGCCTGATATAAAACAATTGATAGAGAAGGCGCTAAATGAAACAACGGCGGACAAGTGGCGTCACTGTATCGATCATATAATCAAGGAAGGAGATAAGCTATGGGAACTGGCCCACATTACCAACATTGTTATGGACAGTCTTATGAATAATAACGCTGACTCAAGTGATGATACAAGTTCAGACACAGATATGCAAGAGATTGAATTGCTGTATCACAACAACTGACAATATACAGTACACTGGTAATTATCGAAGCTTATATTTTCGTTTTAAATTAATTTTAGTATTTTGTTTTGTAGCGATATTTAAACGGTTAATTAAAACAGCCATTAAATGGTGGTGTAAAATGTTTTCCTTGAGGTTTGACACAGTCACATGAATTTTGCTTAGGTCAGGACAAATTATAACAATTTACTTGTCTATAATCGCTGTTAGTATTATTGTGTAACCTCCCTGTACTCCTTCTGTCAGAGTAAGACGCGTCTGATTCAAGTAGCAAATATCATTTATATGTGCAACGGCTGTTGTTTACATAAGGAATAAACTAAAAATGGAAATAGTATATACTGTTTTTACAACATAGATATATAGGCCTAGTACTTATAGGTGATTACAAACCTCCTTTGTAAACCTCTCTTATATTGAAATATACGATTCCTTTCTAAGGCGCACAGGACGATTCCTTTTGTTAATGAAACGTCCAGTTAATTGAACGTATTTTGTCCTATTATCGTAATATTTTAAAACATTTGCTGAACATTAAATAAGTTATATTTGTTTAACACCAAACAAAACATACAACGCAAAAACGGCAGAAAATTATGCCAATATGTAGGGCGCAAACATTGACGAATTTCATCGCCGAACAAAACGTTTATGTAGGCATAGATGGTTACCAAACACCTTACTATTCTACCCACACGGACAATTAGGAACATTAATATAAATATTGTTTTCCTGTCAAAGTCCTTTCTGATTTCTATTCATACTGCTTTCTGTAAACATTTATTACTAACACACGGTTCAGTAGGTTTTCTTTAATGACGAATAAACAGAAACGCTGGAATATGACGTACAAACAGGTCTTTCGTAGCTGGTTGCATTTGTATTCTATCAATACGCTTTGAGGTATTGTATTGAACATTTTAAAGCAGAAAGTAGCAAAGTATAATATCTCTTTTATATTAGTGCACAATGGTGAGCAATGTGGTAACATCATGGGCACCTATAATCGGAATGTCTATCATGTGTGGGTTCTCAGTGCCTGTGTTCAGACAGTCAAAGTTAAAAACTCTCATAAACCTGTACTGTTTTGCCTTTACTATGGCGGTTATGACTACATGGGTATTATTTGTTTCAAGTAAACTACGTCACATAACATACAACTTAATCAGTATTATGGAGACATTATCATGGACATTGGGTGCACTAACTATAACATATCAACAGATAAAGTTCTTCAAAAGCCACGACGTACAACATAACATCTTCAAAAGCATTAATTACGTAGACCAGTGCTTGGAAAATCTGCACTGCAAAGTGCCACACTCGCGGAACAAAGTAGAATGCCTTTCTGTTGTGATAGTGCACGATGTCACAATTTTGTTGTTTGTGTATGGAATATTGTCTGACGCGAGTCTGATGGTACATTCTAATCACTTTTGTGAGCGTTTGATTTCAGTTTTGGTATGCCCCTCGTTAGCAACAATGAATGTATATTCTTACCTTGTAATGAACACTATAAAGCAAAGAGTGCGATATACTTGTGATGCTGTTGAAAGGATTATTAGAATCAGTGAAAGGAAAATTGCTTGGAGCCGCTGTGTAGCAGTATCAGAACTGGGAAGTGAACATATGTCGATAGAGTTGGACTATAATTTTCAACTTATAACGTCTATTTATCACTGCATTTCTGAAACCTTTCAAAACGCTAAGAAACTCTACTGTAGATTTATCTGCCTGTACATGTGCGGTGTTGTCTTGTGGTTTCCAGCGGAAATAATTTATCTCTTAACTCAAGAGGACAAGAAAAAATTTATCGGTCCTGCTATAATCACATCCGTTGCGAATACGGTGGGTTTATATTTATGTGAAACTGTCACTTTCCAATTGAAACACCTGGAAGGTTTAATCGTCTCTATCTATTACAAAAGAAGTTTGAAAAGTCTGAAGAATAAAACGCAAGTTTTGATTATTGACGCAACACATCGAGAAAAGACATTTGATTGTGAGTTATTTGTTTTTAACTTAAAATTCTTCCCTGTTATCTATGACATTATCTCAATTCTTGCATTTTCTTTGTTTGAATTGGTAAAATAATTTGAAACATATTTCACATTTGTAATTTTGTTTTTTAAGCTATGTGCAACCGTAGTAGGAAAACAAACCTGTAAAATGACGTGTAAGTATAATATAATTTAGTTGTAATATAATATATACTATATAATAACATACACATAATCCTATAATATATATAAATATTTTATTTTTATAGCCTATATAATAATTTGTTTTATTCTAGTGTGTACTGCTATAACAAATATTCATTTCTGTCTTTTCTGAATGTAGTAGATGTTTTAATAAATTATATATATTGTATTTGATCTAAAAGTGACTTAAATAAGAACACAATTCATGAAATGTATAAAAGTTGAGCCTAGAAAACAAGTGAATAGACAAACCTAACACAGCAGACACTGATTACACAACTGTCAAGAACTCGTTAGACTTGAACTCACTGTGATATTTGCAAATCATTTGATTTATGCACTTTTGCCATTAAGATTTCCAAGTTCAGTAAACCTTGATGACAGTGACCTGAGAATGTGAAATGGGATTGTTTGTTAGAGAAAACATTGAGAGGCGTTCATTGTTGTTTTCATTGAAACTGTACTTTAAGAAAACAAGAAATACAAGAAATCATCACACTCACTAAAATAATCACAGATCAAAATTACTTCACATACAATAACAAGATATACACCCAAACAGATGGACTCCCCATGGGCTCCCCCATCTCGGGTATACTAGCAGAAATATTTACACACCATATAGAACAAGAACATCTAATACATAACAACAAATATACAGCAAAATCATATATTGGCACAGATACGTAGACGACATATTATTATTATATAGAGGCAATAAAAGACAAGTAGAAAAATTCCAAAAATACATGAACACGATACACCCCAAACTCAAATTTACCACAGAATTGGAAAAAACTGTATAAACCTTTAGACCTAACAATCACCAAAACAAACAATACGCACACATAAAAAATCTACAAAAAACCAACCACAACTGACATGGTCATCCACAACACATCAACTCATCTAACACAACATAAACATGCAGCCTTCAACCACATGCTACAAAGACTCACTAAAATACTACTGAATACACAAGACTATAAAGAAGAACTTAACACCATAAAATACATAGCACTATAAAATGGGTACAACCCGGATTTAATAAACAAATTACATAGACAGATCCAAAAGAAAAACAACAAACTTCAAAATAAAAACAACACACAACAATACAAATACATCACATTCACATACTATAACCCAAACTCACACAGAATTGCCAACACTTTCAGAAAATACAACTACAAAATAGCATACAGAACCAACAACACCATCAAAAGATACATCAACGGCACAAATAAAGACATTGACAAATACAACAGAACAGGCGTACATAAATTAAAATTGAATGATTGCAACAAGTTCTACATAGGCCAGACAGGAAGATCTTTTTCATCCAGACATTCTGAACACACCAAAGCACTAACCAATAATAACATACAATCCACATTTGCTACACACATCCAGACAGAATACTACAGTCATACCAATATAAAAAACAACTAGAAATCTTACACTACCTACCCAAAAGTCGTAAACTTAACACCACAGAACAATTTGAAATATACAAACAGTACAAAAGACAACCAAACAACATACTCAATGACCATTTACAATTTAAATCAAACACACTATTCGACACAGTAAAAAACATCACATACAACAATTCAAACTGAGGCGCCAATCCCCTCCACCTCCGCCCCACACAACCTGTTAACCAAAAAACCGTTACACATAAAATTACCAACAACTTGGCACATTCCGTATCCGAACTAACTGAAGAAGGAGAACACCACTCCGAAACGTCGTCTGAGTGAATAAACCAAGTAAGTTTACAGTGAAAGTAAAACCAATATTTATAAGTTCTAAGAAAACATACATGTATATACCGTGGTGCACTGTAAATGACCGAATTTTATAAAAAACTATTTATGTAAAAAACTATTTTATTTTATGTAAAAACTACTACGTTTTTTACGTAAAATTACGTTTAACTTCAGACACCTTCCTAAAGGTACCTGCTAAATTTGTGACATACAAGAAGGCCGCATTCTAGCAAGTAAAGAGACAAGACAGAAAAGTTATTGATTGTAAAAGGAAACTGCATCTCAGGAAAGCTGAGACATCTCGAGAGGCGCTAAACGACGGTAAAGAAAACAGAGTAGTCCATTACTACGTTTTACTTTTAGCTTAAAAGAAGCTCCTATATACGCACATCACTGTACATGCGGCTAAAGTGGAAATGAGGTACTTGAGGGCTGTTAAGGGTTGTATTACGAGAGATCTTACCAGAAATGATCGTATTAGAATGCAGATAGGCATAGCTGAAATCTGAAATGATTAAATATCCCAGTACAAAACGGAGTGGCGGTTACATGTAGAGAGAATGCATACAACTAGGTTTTCAAGAAGACTCCTTGACTATCAACCAAGGGGAGGGAAGAAGTGTGGGAAGACCCCGTAAGCGATGGTTGGATGACTTCCATTGAAACTCAAACATGATTCTAGCCTATCACCTAAAGGATGGAGAAGACACCGACGGTAAGTAATGTGAAAAATATTGTAATATAATCAGATTGTTTTACACAACAGAATTATAAAATCAAAATTTTTGTGAGCTTGATGAAACTTTTCAAATAAAAGGGAATTAATTGACGAAACAGACAAAAAAGGGAAATATCTAAACAGAACTATTTGACCTCGTATTCCTCAGTCAGGGTGCAGAAGTTCACGTAAGCAAATATGGTAGTCGGGACTACCTTCAAGTCACCACTGATAAGGTCGAGCTATAGTTATAGCTTCATAGACATCATTAGATTAGGCTTCAGCTAGATAAAAACTGCGTTTCGATTTGGAACAATTGGTTCTGGTAATTTTAAGCCGAAGAATTAAAAAAAAAATATGTTAACTCGTGTTTGTAACGTTACTTTTTTATGCCCGAATTTGTTGCATCAAATGTTATGCTAATTACCCCAGGTTGTGGGTATCAATTAACAATAATTGTAACATACTTTAAGAAGACTGTTATTGATAGTTGTGAAGTTAATAGTATAATACTCAAGTATTAATTATTTACTCAGAAGTGATAAATACTAATACTTTTATTTAATTGTTAGTGTTAAAGAAAACTAATAGTGTTGTAAAATACCTAAGTAATAGTGTTGTATAATCTTTAAATAATATGTTAATCTTTAAATAATAAAACACTGAAACATTTATCAGTCTCACCAACACATTTATAACATTTAAATTAGCACTCATTAATATCAATTCTCAATGGCTTTTAACGTATTATTATCATTAATTATTGTAAACGTGATTTTGCCAATAAAAAATTTATATGTTAAAGTCTCTATATCTCAGGGTTCCTTAGATTTTGAAAATAAGCATGACACTTACATCTAGTTACTTATTATATTACAATACATCTCTTCCAAATGGATTCATTTTAAGATATGAATAAATATTTTTAATCGAAATGATATATTTATTTTATAAATGTACGTAGTTCGCTTTTAAATACTAATCATATGACTTTAAGTTTAATGTGTACCTTATACGTAAGTTCTTTTAGAAGGACAGACAGGTGTATTGTAAATTAGTAATTAGTACATAAAATTTTACTGTTGGTACGAATATTCCTGTCTACGGCGGGCTGATGTACTGTGATCCCATCTCCATCTCATTAGGTCCGCTGATAAGCTGTAGATCCTCTCCTGACTCCCTTGCATATAGGATCGTTTCGATGACTCATAGTGTGGTTCACTCTCGTAGTGGATGATTGATGAACACTTTTAATCACTTCACTCTCACTAAGTATATCTCGCTTCTTCCGATATTTACATTAGTGTAAGTACTGTTCACTAGTTCACAACGGTTACTCTCATTACGATAACTTACAGTTCGCAAACGACTTATTCCGTTCCAATAGCTTATATCGGTAGTAACACATGATACGATTCGATTGTTTGTTTTTACGAGTTACAAACTAATAAAACTCTAGTTCTCAGTTTCTCGCTATTTAACTCCGTTACACAAACTGTACGTTCATTTTGAGTCTACGAAAATTTAGAATAGATTTCTAAATTTTCAACTCATGTTGACTCTACGGAAATGTTAAGTAAACTCTCTGAATTTTCAACGTAGACTCCGAAAATTTACAGTATACTTCCCGAAACTTGACTACCGACTCTTTCCGATTTTAAACCAAGACTCCTTCCGTATTTTTAGTATATACTCCCTCCGAATTTTAGTATAGACTCTCGATCGCGTCTCAGTTCTTTGTATATATTCAATACACATACTTCCCCACTAGTTCCTTACATTTCACTTTGCTCCTTTCAAATTGGTTCATCTTGCTTTTCTTCTAGGAAAATTCACTCCTGGAAACCCGCCTACTTTTGAAACTGTTTTCTGATAGATCATGTCAGTTCCCACCTTTATTCGTTCTCTTGGTACAACCACCTCTGCCGCGGTATGTCCGATCTCAGACTCGTAAACCTTCCCGGCGTTTTTATATGCCATTTAGACAGAACACCCCCTGAGTTCCCTAACGTCCAGCTGCACTGTTCGTTAGTTCATTCGCGTCTGCTGTAGCTTTCTCGGTATTAAAATAGTAAATCTCTTTCTGGCGTTTTTCTATGGGCTTTAACAAAAACAACCCTTAGTGTCTCTAATCATCCAGCTGTCCTGTTGGTTAGTGCATTCACCTCTGTCGTGGCTTTCTTAGGATTTCATTATTGTACTTCTCACTAGCGTTTTTCTATGCCTTTCAGCCAGAACAATCCCTTTCATTTCTCCAAGCATCCAGCTGAACTGTTAATTAGTTAATTCTCCTCTGTTGTGTCCTTCTCGGTAACCCTAATCGTACTACGCTCTGGCGTCCAGCTGCACTGTTAGATTTATGATACACCTGCACGTCGACGTTAAAGGAAGTCACACTCTTTTGTACTAACTTCCTGTCATAGTTTCTCTCCATACATCAATGTAATTTCCAGCGCGGACAGATGGTTTCCTTTTTTTCTTTTTTTTTAGCGTTATATCTTTGAATGGTATGACGATTTCATTAATAAAAATATGGTAATTAATAAATAGGTAATGTGTAGGCTGAGAAATTTTAAATTTTTAATAAAATCGCACATTTAAACTAAATCTTATTGCTATCATTAATAATAATAATATTTAATAAAAAGTCTAATAATAAAATAAAAGGAATACGATTGTACAGAAAGGGTAAAGCTTGTTAATTAATCCTGCATTGACAGGCACTAACCAGAATTAACTTGTTTTCCGACCCCTTAACAAACTAAATATACTTGTAAATTTTGACATTATTTAAATAATTAAATAAGACCACTGTAATGTATTTTAATAACGTCTGTAACTAAGAATATCTCTGCTTAATTAAATAGTCAAACTTTATTCCTTTAAATAAAGAAGAAACATGGAACTACTTTTATGTTGATTGGTAAATGTCGCGAGATTACTACTCTCACGCCAAAACTATTTTCACCCACTTGAAATGGAGCGGTCAACCCGTAAGCTGCGCACAGCAGTAATGCGGAACGTTAAAAATAGTTTGTTTCCTAAAGTGATTAATCCGTCAGTTAAGACATAGAGGCATTCTTTATACTATTAAACAATGTGTTGCGTTAATATAGTTGAACCGCGATTCATATAAATATGTTGTAAACGAGTAAGAAAGAATAATGAAAATTTAGCGCCTATGACATCTCTACAAAAATCTTAAAATATAAAACTTATGTAATTAAAACTGTGGTAAGACCATAAAGTGAAGTGCAACAAATAAACAATCATGTGAAGTGGATACAGGTGAATAAAACTTTTGTGTTAATCATTTAAATCAACGAGCTATTACTACCCGTTAGCCAAGAGCAGAGAACCAGGACCCACAATGATCTAAAAGACTTCAGGACTACACCATCCCCGGATACGAAGATAACGAGAGATACCTGACCTACATCAAACATGCTGCAACCGAGGACCGAGGACTGGAATAACGACGAGCTGGAGGATATCACAGGTTATGAAATACTAAATATTATAAAACAGTAAAAGACAATTTAATTAACAACATTAAGACATTTTAAGTACTGACAGTAATTGTATTCTTATTCTTAGTAAAAGAGTTATAGCTCTAAACTGTAAAGCCTTATTGTTTAAAAAGGGAAATAAGTCCATTCGTCTAATGGCACCACTTCATGATAATATATACTATGTGACCTTTATTAATATACCTTTTCAAGTCTCGGATCCTTGGAAAAGTTAAACAGATGTACATCTATATTTTGAGGGCCCTTGTAATTGAACAAAACATAAAATCATTTTGTAAACTACTGAAACACAAATGTTGATAACCATAAGTAAAGATGCTAATATCAGTAAATAATAAAGAGATGTCATGGTCAAACAAAGATGAGTGAATAAGTCTACATACCCCTGCCAATTTTCCTTAATTCTCGAGATCCTATATAATATTTGTTTATTTTCAGTTATTGTTGATTTTGTTAAGAATATGGCAGCCTGTTTAATTGGCCTGAGCCAATTAACCAGGTTCCCGAATTGTAACGTGTGCGAAACGTTATAATGGTTATTCACTCTAAACTGTCTTAATACTTTGTGTACAGCTTTTCGTAATTCAAAACGTGTAACCACATTAAACTTGTAACCGGGCAGTGTGTCGATTGTTTGTTTGAAGAGAAATACATATTAAAGTATCATTTTAGCGGAAAGTGTGATAATTTTAACTAAAGTTAAATTGAGATCCCGACCTGTTTGGCCATAGTCCAGAGCTAAAATCCACAGGAGACGTTTTGGCCGTGCCATCGACGGCAATCTTCGGGAGTTTGCGCTAACGTAGGTGTTCACGTTAGAGACCACAGTACTGCAGTAATTGCTAGCATTCCCGTGAAAGTCACTTCAACTTATAAGTTTTCCAAGTATCACGATAATGTAGTTTCTTTCACCACCAGCCAATCAAGAAACAGTTTAAACGCCATCAACCAATCAGGAAGAAGACGGAATATGACAGGTTCGCAGTAAACCGTGCCAAAGAGTACGTAAAGAGAGGCAACATGCACCTGGTTCTGGGCGTTCCCGATAGGGGCCTTCGGATAGCGGCCAAAGTCCCCTATCGGTTTTCTTCTCGACACTTGAGAAGAGGACTCGGTGTCCGCTCCTTGGAAGACACCGCAGGGCGACTTGCACGTAAATTTTACGTCCGAGCTGCGAGGACCCAGACAAACCCACTCATAGCTGGCCTTGGCAAGTACCGAACACGTCCAGGTGATTCTTGGAAACGACCTCGACAAATACTGTACTAGTCGACCTAGTACGAGCATGTCGTTGTAGCGACCACAAAATAATTAAATAATATTCCGTCTGGACAGGATCACTAGGCAGGAGCCCCTACCGGAGGCTCGGTACTAGGAAACCATTGGGTCGTCTCACAACGCGCAACCCAACAGCTCTGGCAGTCATTCTGGATCTGGATGGACTCCATATGAAGGCGACATGTGAAATATTATAATGATATGGAGATTGCGCTCCACGTTTGGATGCGACAAATATAATGATATTGGAGTTGCCCCTTTGTGTTCGGGCGTCAATATTAATATTTTTAAGACTAGCTCAATGTATTGATGCACTAAATAATTTATTCGAAACAGTATTGCATATACTCTGTAATTACAATGATTGATCGTGTTATAAATTATATTTAGCTATATTTATTATAGAATACTCCTACTCAAATTTGTATTATTGAATATTTACTTGGGCGCCAGAGCAGAAGATCTCAGGATTGTTATGAAATAATAACACTTCGTTCAGATACTAAGATTTATATTGTTATATTCTTATCACCTAATACATCTGAGACTTAATCAATTATATCATCTTTATAATTAATAACAACAACAATTTATTAATATTTCTAGTTTACAGCTTCTTCGAAATCATATTAATCAAGTAATATTCAGAGGAGTTCTTAGTATATTCATATTTACTCCATTAACGTATTAAAATCATCAATATAAATCAAAACAAATATATATATCATCAATTCTTAATTGCTACGAACTTTTATAATATTCAATATATTCAATTATTTAACTCAGTTATCATTTCTATAATTATTATTATTTGTTTCTTACTTTACTATATCATAAGTCACCAAAACATGTCATATAGCATAAATTTTAGGTCTTTTGAGAATGAGATGAGTTAATTTTGAGATGCTAAAATTATGTTAATTTATTGTATTGTAAATCATAAATGATATATTGTTACTTGTTGCTGGATTCCAAATAGAAGAATGACGAATTGTAATCCTGCGTTAAACATTGCACTACACTTTACACTAATCACGCTTTGATTAACTTTCTTTAATCACTTCACTCGCTCGCGTTATTACTAGACGTCGCGCACATATAAATAATGTATAGTGTATTTTTCTTACAATCTACGCGCACAAGTTAAATATCTTCTTGTCCGTACGTACTATCGCGCACACATATAAATTAAACTTCTCGATGACTGACACTATTGAACCGAGATAATATTGATTTGAACTTAGAGTAGTATTATTAAAATTGTTTACATCGAGTGACGCAGGTTTCCCGTGTTTTGCGTAAAATTTAAACTTAGACTTCCCCGTTGTTTGCTTCGCTTCTTTTTTATAGTTTTTCACGTCCTACCCTCACTACAGCTTCTGTTGGTCATACTCCCATTGGCTTGACTTTGAAATATTTGCCGGTATATTTGAATGTACCCAGTCCGGTGTTGTATCTTTTTCGCGCTCACTACCGACGCTATCTGTGATTGGTGGCCAGAGAGCGGGCGATAATTTTACGCGGACGTTCGTTATACTCCCTAAAAAGTGACGCGACTTTCTAAAATCGTCATATTTACTGGCGTGGCATCTACTGTCTGTTGAGGGACACAGTACCGTTAACCTAACGGTATATGGGCGTTTTTTGCTAGTTTTACACTACAAAGCATTATATGTTTTTATGACATGTAAGGGTGTTTTAGGTCTATTGTAACATATTTTTGTCGGCGCCAGACTGTCGCATAGCCGAGCCTCTTTTGATTCAAATTTTTGATTTATACTTTACTTACATCTACGTACATTTCAATACTTTTACTATTACATATTGTTATATTTACTATTAATATTTAATTGATTATTTTATGTGCCTATATACATATCAAACTAATACACATGTGCACCGCAACGTTTCAATATGTCGTCGGAGATTGCGTAATTCCCTCGCCTGGTCTCTGACGTGAACACCCTACGTTAGCGCAAACTCAAAAGCATCTTCATCGAAGATGGTTTTCGATGAAAAATTTGCTATAGGCCACAACCAAACAGCCCGGGATCTCAGTTTAAGGGCAATTCTAAATAAAAATTGTGATTTACAAAACAAACTTTTGTACTCTCTCACTCTCTCTCGCTCTCTCTCTCTCTCTCTCTCTCTCTCTCTCTCTCTCTCTCTCTCTCTCTCTCCCTCTCTCCCTCTCTCCCTCTCCCCCTCCTTTTGCTCTCTGTATCTCTCTTTTTTACACACAATACTTTCTTAATACGAATGTGTCTTTGTAAAATCAACCAGTATATGATATATGTAAATGTTTAGTAATACAAGAATATGCAAGTACATAATATGGTCATGCTAATCTCAGAAAACTCACAAAATACAAGTATTTACAGACGTTAAAAAAATTCAATATATGTACAGGAAATATTGTTTAAAAAGATTAAACATCTCTTGGCACTGATCAAGTATTATAAGCTTTAGGCTTACACACAAAACAAGTGTGAAGTAAATGTTGGTAAGACAACCTTTCTGTTATATGTGGTGTCACCACTACTGGATCACACCAAATTGAAAATAAAAAACAATGTCATTTCTGAAAATATAAATAGACTGGTAGACAGTATTGTCGTTCGTTTGTTTTTAACGAACGAATTTACGCTGACGTCGGCAATAACCAGACCAAGACAACGGCTAGTTGAGGTGTACAAGGTGTTGAATCAAAAATCCACTGAAATGGAACTCACTGTAAATATCAGCAAAGCTAAATACATTCTGATTCCTATATCAGAAATGAGAAGAAATCTGTGTCATTTATGCACGGAAGATAATTCACTTCTTGCAATTAATAATTTTAGACACGTGGGTAATATGATAGATAATGATGGGTCCATAAACACTACATACATGACAGGATACAGATAGGAAATAGGGCATATTATGCCAACAGGAGAGTACTGAGAAGTAAACTTATTAGTCGTAACACAAAAGTAAAACTTTTTAAGATACATATCGGACCGTTTATTACTTATGGATGCAAGACATGGACATTGACAAAACAGGAACAAGAAGCATTAAGAAGATTTGTATGACAGATGGTAAGACGTGTATATGGCCCGGTTAACAAAGATTACAAACGGATAATAAGAAATAACCAGAATATAGATAACCTATTGAAGCACTAGGCAATTGTAAGATTTATAAAGGCTCAACGAATATAATGGCTAAGTCATCTAGAGCAAATTTGTTTATCAGCGTATGCCAACGAAAATCCTGAGGGCGCAAGTCTATATAAAAGCATAGTGACGGACCAACCTAGGATAAGATGATTGGATGGTGTGCTAGAGCTCAGAAGAAAGGATGTCAGTGGTTACAGTGAGACGGCAATGGTTAGGAGACTGTGGAGAAGATTGGTGTCGGAAGCCAGGGCTCACGTTGAGCTGTAGTACTGAGGAATATGAAGATAAAAAAACCTTTCTGTTGACGTGGTTTCACTACTAGATCATATCAAATTAAAAATAAAAAACATTGTCACTCATAAAAATAGAAACAAATTGGTAGAAAGTATTGTTGTTTGTTTTCCATAAATAACAACGCAAGCGGTGATTATAAAGTACTGTTACGGTAGTCTGGAGTTGGCGTGCGCGTCTGACCACGACCTCGAGACGACAACAATGACTATCGTAATGTTTGACTGCGGCTTGGCTGTGACCAGTTTCCCGGTTGTAATTGTAGTCTGCTGGTTGTTGCTTCATAACGTAACGAGTCATTGCGGATAGCCCCTCCTCTGGTGAACCTTGGCTCAGTCTTGCAAGCAACTAGCATTCATCTCTCGTATGGTACTGTTTATCAACAATGTCAAAGTTGACCTGATAATCAAAAAATACTGTCACCATTATTTTTCCTACCGAAGGTCGGGGGACCGACATTATTTCGCCTTCGGAGATGGTACATGCTTCTGACTGCATACTCTGACGTCTGCATTCTTGTTCCTAGTGATAACGCTATGACTCATCACCGGCAACAATTTGGTGTTGAAAGGCATTACGTTGTTGTTGATAGCGCATCAAATGCTGTAATGATAAGGCTGAACGAACATTTTTCTGCTCATCACTAAGCAGTCGTTGAATCCACTGAGCAGCAGCTTTGTAATAGCCAAGACTATAAATGATGGAATGAACAGTTACCACGCTGTGCTCAACATTTGAGAAAGGTCTCTGACTTCGATGCGCCTATTTGCGCTTAAAGCAGTTTCCAGGTGTCTCACATTTTCATCTGATGTTCCAACACGTGCAGGTTAGGGATAGTCCAAATCTTTAGTGGATTCTCTTCCTTGTCGAAATTTATAGCACCATTCAACCACTGCCGTATAATAATAATTATAGTCAACATAAACAGATATCGTTCCCGCGTAAATTTCCATTGGCTGACGCCCCTCAGCGGCCAAAACTGAATAACGGCACGGAGACAATTTTTGGACGGATTTTCTACGATAGATGCCATTTTTCAACCGAGTCACAACGCTTAGTAAAAAGCATACTACAAATATTTTGACAGACGGGTCACTTGTATTTTAACAGACAGTATAAACAAATGAATTTCGTTGCCATGGCGACGAAGTCACGGCTGCACAGATCAAACGTGTTTCTATTGAACAATCCTCGTAATAAAGTTGCAGAATGTCGGTGTACTTTAGAAACACCAAGAATATTACAGGTGTAATCTTAAATGTAACGTACATTTTGATGGGTACCGTGCCTGGCCACTAGTTTCTAGATGATCCAGTATCGATTCTACGTTCTAATTCATTATATATCTTTCACTAATCAAACAGAAAAATCACTAAATTTAACAGAAACCTGTTTAAATAACGCGCATACATTTAAAATACTTTTTCCTATTTCCCCTGTCGAAGAAAGAGTAAAAAAAAAGTAAAAACTGATGAAATAAATAACAGAATATAACTAAAAACAACTTCAGTAGTTTAACATTTCCTTCAAGATTTCAATAATAGCATGTACAATTTACGTGCTTTCTGTCTGTTATGAAATTGATACAATATATACTCACTTTATTGAAAACTGAAGTGATATAGTAGACTCGATGTTATTACCAGACTATTTGCGACTCATGACGTGCGAGTAATATGACACAGAGAAATATTACAATAATCAACTGGTATTTGTTACCTGTGTCCAAATGCAACCACGAAAAACTTAGTTACTGGTATAAATTTTTGTACAAAATTACGTTCAATTTATTTCATATTGAAACGAAGTGGAATCTTCCGAAATGTGACTTGACCGCAGAATATTGAGCATTTTATGGACAGCACATATAAATAAAGAAAGGGAAGGTTATTAACACAGTGAAGATAAGAAATCTTCAGTATCTGGGACATCGCATGAGAAATGGAAAGAGATTTTACATATTGCAGTCCATACTACAGGGAAAAGTACTTGGAAAGAAATGAGTTGGGCGACCGAGAATCTCATGGCTGAGAAATTTAAGGACCTGGTTTGGAATGAATACAACTGACTTATTCCGTGCAGCAGTGCAGAAGGTTAAAATAGTCTGTATGATATCAAGCATCTCAAACGGATAGGAACTATCAGAAGAAGAAGAAGAAAATGACGGTAAAAACGTATTTCCAGTAGTGTTTGTTACTGCATTTTAAATGTAACTGACTATGGAACCTAATTACCAAAGTTGAATGATGCGCTAAAAATAGGTATATCTCTAGAGCCATTTGATTAACTTACACTGTAACCTTATTTTGAAAACAATAATAATGGCTGCTTTTATACCACCGACGTTGTTCCGGAGAGGCTGGTTAGCCTACAAATTGATCACTAGGCCTACAGCATACAAGAAAGGCAGCATAGAGGTAGCAAGCATACACATTAGAACGCCAGCTACACATTATTACTTCTAGATGTTTTCACAGACTGAGTCGTCCTAGGGGACTTAAATACAAATCCCGATTTGATACGACTTGTAATCTTGTATTCCTTTTTCTTTGTATACTCGTAAATCGAATCAGGGTCCATTAAGAGCCGTATCCGTTGCTTTAATAAGATCCCACTGTAAAGGTGTTAATATTTGTTGTTAACTTTGAAATGAGAATGAGGTAATGGGCATGGAAAATATTCTAAAAACTGAAAACAAATAGCTAAAATTATGCGGATAACATATAGAACGTGTAATGACTCTTCAAGGCAAAGCTGAAATACTGAGTTTTCAGTACGAGCCGTTCCTAAACATACATGGGAACATGCAGAACCCCTCTGTCGAATTATATAGCTGAAGGAGACGTAGTAGTAGATGTGCCGTACCACGTACCATCGTACCGAATCCGTAGGATAGACCGATGTTTGACATCTCCTTACATCCTGATAGAAAGTCGGGACTAAACGGGGCACGGGAAAGGGGGACGTCTTACATGTGAAGCTTATCTTATGAAAAGCTTAATACGACGGAATCCATAGTTCACAGTATCCATAAACCAAATATTGTTACGAGATTACAGAACATGTTTCTCTCCGTGTTTATCGGCTATTCCAGCGGAGCCCGGCTATAATGTGTGTGTGTGTGTGTGTGTGTGTGTGTGTGTGTGTGTGTGTGTGTGTGTGTGTGTGTGTGTGTGTGTGTGTGTGTGTACATATTGCTGCTACTTTGACATGAAGGACAATTACGAGACACTTGTCACGCGTCAGTAACCGAGAATGATCCAGATTTCACCAGTCCGCGCGCGCTGGGTGCAAGGCCGCAGTCAATTACGTTCTGGTGTTTACTAGTAGCGTTCTTCACACGTAGTATAAAATATTCAGGAATCTCAGCGGGGTATAAATACAAGTCATTGGTGCTGCTTAGTTCAGTTTTAGTGGCGATTTATTCCAGTGCTGTTCGAAGTGTTGTGGCGAAGTGTTATGTGTTTTATAATTGTGCGGGACTCGTTGACATTATAATTACGGTAGTTGTAGTTTTGGAATTATTATTACGTGTGAACAGTTTTTGATTTGTTGTAAGAGACTGTGTTGTTGATTACAAACTGTTTAATTGTGACTGGTGATTAGTGACTTAATTGATGTCTTGTATTTTGTTTTCCACTGTACCATACGACAACGCGTAGACCGTCATAACAATACGGTATTACAGTATATTACATTTTTATTGAAACACATTTTGCTAGAGTCACTTTCGTGATGCGTATATTATTTATTTTACCACAAGATATATTATTTCCTTATTCGAAACATGTCATTCAGCGAAATACAAAATTAAGATGGGTGAGGACGGGAAAAAGGATTGCCGAAACGTGTTTCAATAAAATATTAAATAAATATTATATTTTAATACTGCTATGTTAATTTTAATTTTAATCTATTATTTTTTTAGAAATATTTTAACGACATTTAAGACAAAGACCCTACGTTTATAAATATTTTTAAGTATTCCTATGTTATTATAAATATGGGAGCGTTATTTCTCAATTGTATTAATTACAACATTCGTATGGTATCTTCCTCTTTGGACTTAAATAAAGACGTTGATTCTTTATGACGTTCCCAGATTTCGGCAACTAATGTCTTATGTAAGCGTATTGAATGGTGTTGTACAAAGGTGTTATCGTTTGCGCACCAGTATGAGGTGAGGTGAATACATTCATGAATATGAAGGGAATAAATATTGTAAAGAAAAATTAGAAATGTATAATTTGCAAATATAAAATTATAACTGTACAAATGTCGATAAAATTATATGTTTTATTAAACATGTGTATTATACGGTTTAACAATTAAACACATTTGTTCTAAATACTTATTATCATCATACTTGCATACTTGTTATCGTTCTCTAACTCTTAATATTTCACTATAATATGTCTATCTATCCACCCCACCAATACGCTCTCTCACATACTCTCTATCACGTTCTCTGCAACGTACAGCTCTTTCCACTTGATCATCCGACCACTCACACATAGAGAATGTGGTGAATCCATTATTGCCAGAGGTTCCACTTGTGGCCCACAGCAGTTAACCTGCGGCACTTCTCCAAACACATGTTGGTTACTATTGACCATTATGTACACTAAATTTTGTTAGCTTACTATCCCAGTCAGTGCCAGATCTACATTACGACCCAGGTAATTAACATTACTAACCTGATCTAACCTTAGTAGACCTAACATCTAAACTATTACATACGTCCTCATGTTTCCGAGTTCACAAAGAGACTGACTGACAAGAAATTGGAATTGTAATGAACATTTTAAATCCCTAATTCTCTTAGGCTGTTTGGCTACATAAAGTTCAGCCGAATCGTGTTCTACTCGTAGAACAATCGGCACTTACTTGCCAATAACTAATTGTCACTTCTTTAACTTAAACTCCGGGATAGTAAAGCGGGGAGAAAGGAATTTATTTGGTTTTCAAACAGCATCAAGGGGAACACAACACACATGATTAATGGAGTACATTAGTCAGAACAACAAGATACGGATAAGGATTCGCTTACGTTACACGCGTAGTGATTTATTTGCCAATATCCATTTTATCCTTTTCTTCTTTCTACGTGTCGTTGTACAAGTTCCTTTTAAAGTAATAGAAATTACAACACCTGTATTGATTTTACTTCCATGTTCCATAAGGAAATGGAAGTATGGTGATGGCAAAAAAATCGTGTTCGAGATATTTTGCAGATTCTGATTGTACTACCCTCAAAACATGAAAAAAAGTCATTTTTCGAAAAGTGTCTGTAGATTTTTTAGCGAACGATAACAGCCGCAAATTCAAACAGAATCAAATAATGTTTTGCATACAGCCCTGAATTGTAGAGTACTGAAGACCTATTGTTTTTGGTGAAGATCGGTTAAGCGAAAGTGGTAGTTTACCATCAACGATTTATATTTTAACAAGGGTAATTTTTTTTTTGGCAAACGATAACAGCCGCAACTTCAAACAGAATCAAATAATGTTTCGCATACAGCTCTGAATAGTAAATTTCTCAAGATCTATTGTTTTTGGTGAAGATCGGTTAAGGGAAAGGGGTAGTTTACCAGCCACATTTTATACAAGGGTAATTTTTTTTACGAAAGATAACTGCCGTAATTTCAAACAGAATCAAATACTTTTTGACATCTTCCTGTAGTATAGAGTACTCAAGGTCTGTTGATTTTGGTGAGGATCGATTTAGAGAAAAGGGTAGTTTACCGGCAACGTTTTATGTTTTAAAAGGGTAATTTTATTTATATGACGAATGATAACTGCCGCATATTCAAAGAGAATCAAATACTGTTTTGCATACGATCCTGAATTGTAAAGAACTGAAGGCTTGTTGATTTTTGTGAAGATTGGTTTAGGGAAACAGGTAGTTTACCACCCACTTTTAATGTTTTAACAAGATTAATTGTTTTTATGACGAACGATAACTGCCGCACATTCAAACAGAATCAAATAATGTTTTGCATACATCCCTGAATTGTAGATAACTCAAGACTTATTGATTTTGGCGAAGATCAGTTAAAAGAAAGGGGTAGGTTACCTGCAACGTTTTATGTGATAACAACGTTAATTTTTCTATGACGAACGATAACTGCCGTAAATTGAAACATAATCAAGTCAGTTTTTGCATACTTCCCTAAATTGTAGAGAACTCAAGGCCTGTTGATTTTGGTGAAGATCGATTAAGGGAAAGGGGTAGTTTACGTGCAACATTTTGTGTTGTAACAAGAGACATTTTTTCAAGACGAACGATAACTGCCGTAAATTCAAACAGAATTGAATAATTTTTACATATGTGCCTGAGTTGTAGAAGACTCAAGGGCTGTTGATTTTGGTGACGATCGGTTACCGGGAAAGGGTAGTTTACCTGAAACATTTTTTGTTGTAACAGAGTAAAGTACTTAATTTTGATAAATAAAATATCCTGATAAGAAGATCTTAATAATCCACTGTAGAAACGTAGATTAAATATCTATAAATTAAGAAGCTAGTTGAATGGGGTGGGGGTACTTTTCTATAAATGAAAATAATAGTTGAAGGGAGAGGGGATAATTTTTATATGTGTACAACGTTATCGGCAACAAAGTAGTAGTTTGTTGTTAAAATTCCTTCACGGCCTGTTGGCCGTAATCCAATGTTTTTTGCAAAAACAGACGTTTCGGCAGTGCCGTCGACTGCCATCATCAGTGAAAATCGAGTGTGATAACGTGTGGTGGTATACGTTAGTGACGACAGTACTGTGGTTAAGGCTGAAGCAATAAGTGGAAAGAAGTATTTTCTATGGAAACATTTCATTTCCTAAATGATTTTAAAAATAAATCTTAGAACATGGAAGTCAGGTATAGTTCTCCATAGCGATATTTTATCTTTTAAATAGTAATAAGAATTTTCCGAATAGCGGTTTCAAGCTTCACAGCTCATCGTCAGAACAGAAATAACAATAACAGGACAAGCGTCTTCTTCATACACCCACTTGCCCTACCACCCGTGGACATTTTCGTAAGCAATCTATAAGTTAAATTTCTTTTCTGGCTATTATTAACTAGCGAGTTCTGTCACCCATGTCTGTACTTTTACATCTCTTTCTAGTGTGTGTGTGTGTGTGTGTGTGTGTGTGTGTGTGTGTGTGTGTGTGTGTGTGTGTGTGTGTGTGTGTGTGTGTGTGTGTGTGTGTGTGTGTGTGTGTGTGTGTGTGTGTGTGTGTGTGTGTGTGTGTGTGTGTGTGTGTGTGTGTGTGTGTGTGTGTGTGTGTGTGTGTGTGTGTGTGTGTGTGTGTGTGTGTGTGTGTGTGTGTGTGTGTGTGTGTGTGTGTGTGCATTATTTTCAATACCTTACGTTGTAAAACATTTCTCATTCTCACATTTAACTGCAAGTTCCTTTTCGGTACAGTTTTACAATGCGTTGTATTGTCAAAACCTTTTATTTTTCTTTCTATATTCAACGCAAACAACGAATTAGGTAAACACTGTTTTCTTTTTTTCCTATCACAACACACACACAGAAATGAGACTATTAGAGCCGAGATGAATATTGACAGGACAATAATAGACGAAATAGAAAGGAGACAATTGACTTGGTTTGGGCATGTGAAGAGATTGGAAGATGACAGATCGCACCGCAAAATGTTGGAATGGATACCACTGGTGAGGAGGAAAAGAGGACGTCCACGGAGGAGTTGGCGAGATGACGTAGCGGAAGCAATGGTTGCAAGAAATTTAGAAGAACTTACATGCTACGATAGGGTACAATGGAAGTTGTGGACGGAGAAGCGGCGACAGCTATAAAGATCCGTTAAAAATATATATAACACACACACACACACACACACACACACACACACACACACACACACACACACAGAATGTACTAGAAAGAGATGTAAAAGTACAGACACGGGTGACTAAACTCTCTAGTTAACAATATCCAGAAAGGACATCTAACTTACAGCTTGTTTACGAAAATGTGTACGAGCGGTATGGCAAGTGGGGATATGAATAAGTTGTTAGTCGTATTATCGTTATTTCCGATCTGACGATGAGTTGTGAAGCTTGAAAGTTCTAATCGGAATAATTTTTCTATAGTGGTGTGCCACAGTGATTATTCTGTTTGTGATTATAACCACTAACACAACGTTCTTAATTAAATAATATTTTTTTCTTACGAAATAGAATCAATTTCTTTAAGAGAACACAACATAGGTTTATTTTAAAAATGTATTTTATATTTGATTTAGTACTTTGTATAAAAAGAGAACGTTAGAAAGCAGTGATGCTTTGTCTTTTGTCTTTTTACAGAAAATTAGATTTTCATCTTTCCCTTCTACCTTCCTTATACGGAATGTTGTGTTTCCAGGTTCCTTACTACCAGTTCTCCCTGGATCTACCAACAAATATTCTCCCTTGGGTTTGTAATTGTAGAGAATTTTTAATAATTTGTTAAGGATTCTATATTCCCAAGTTTCCTTATTTTTGTTTAGTTTTCTCACTAAATTGAAAACATTAGTACTATTTCTGATCTGTTTATCCTGTAACTTGTTCCTTTGTGTTCTGTTTCACACAGCTAATGAATTTAACTTCCATGGTTTGTATGAGGCTGACATTTGGTAGTTTTAAAAATTATAGTGTTTCCTTTATGATTTTTCCTTTCAGTCCTTAGTATTGTACCCGCACAGTGCACAAAATTGATAATTAATCCATTTTTCATTAACGTGCATAAATTGAAAACTTAAACGTTTACTTAAGATAGTTGTATTACTGGTTATAATCACAAACAGAATAATCACTGTTGCACACCACTAAAGAAAAATTATTTCGACCAGCGCTTTCAAGTGGCACAGCTTATCGTCAAATCTTTTTCTCCGATCTGAAGATGAGCTGTGAAGCTTGAAAACGCTAATTGGAATACATTTTCTGTAGTGGTGTGCAACAGCGTTTATACTTTTAAATGTTTAACTTGGATAGTTCTTGTTAATTTTTTAATTAATTTCGAGTAGTGGTGTTAGTACCAGCAGTAGCAGTAGCAGCAGCAGCAGCAGCAGTAGTAGTAGTAGTAGTAGTAGTAGTAGTAGTAGTAGTAGTAGTAGTAGTAGTAGTAGTAGTAGTAGTGGTAGCAGTAGAAACAGTATTAGTAATAAAAGAAAGGTTACTAACGATAAACAGAAAGCCAAACATTATAGTTCTTAATTAATTTATTATTAGTATTCCAGTCGGAACAGATATCAGTTCAGACAAAAAAACAAAAACAAATCTGTAAGAAAATATACTCACTTTAAATTACAGATTATTGAAGGCTTATTTATATAAGTACGACACTGTCAAACAAAATTACTAAATTGATCGTGGAGACAGAGAGAAGATACTGTTGGGTTGCTGAGTAGAAGTGCTTTCAAGCTGTTAGCACTAAATTATTGACCGCACACGTTTTAGCAATGTATGGAGAGGGAAAGTTGTTGGAAGATAAAAGCCAAAGTTGTATGGCACTGTGCTGCGTTAGAGAGAGTCTGGTTTTCCCAATATATTTTCCCTTTTTGTCGACCAATTCTCAAGTGGCGATTTACTTAACTCACGTTCCTATAAAAATCTGCAGTGGCTTTCACCCAATTCAATCGCATATGACTGTTACGGACGAGATGTTCACTATGTAACTATTGAAATTTCAGATTATGTGTGACGTCATACATAAAAACTAAAGGAGAACTACATTTTATAAATTCATGGCAGTGCCAGTGTTATTATATTATAGAACACATATAAAAAGGTGTGAAATTTGGGTGCTTACAAGAAAGAGTGTAAAATAATTCAAACTTCAGAAATGAGCTTTCGGAGAAGAACAAACGGTTGTACAAGGCGAGAACGTTTATTTAATGAGGACATTAGGAATCAGCTATAGCCATAAGTGGCTATCTTCTACATGAGTAGTACTATTCAGAACTATCGCAAATGAAATGGTCGCAGCGTCTGGACAGAATAGAGGATAGAAAGTTACCAATAGCAGCGCGTAGGTATAGAAACTTTAGAACAAGGGCTGTACAGCAGAAAGATTGAGAGCAAGATGTAGACGTTAAGAGGGATCAGACATTGTTTACGTCTTCGGAAAAATCAGGTGTTCACTTATGGCGTGAAGTGATGAAGAGGAAGGGGAAGAGGAAGAAGAAGAAAAAGAAAAAGAAAAAGAAAAAGAAAAAGAAAAAGAAAAAGAAAAAGAAGAAGAAGAAGAAGAAGAAGAAGAAGAAGAAGAAGAAGAAAAAGAAAAAGAAAAAGAAAAAGAAAAAGAAAAAGAAAAAGAAAAAGAAAAAGAAGAAGAAGAAGAAGAAGTGGAAGAGGAAGAGGAAGAGGAAGAGGAAGAGGAAGAGGAAGTGGAAGTGGAAGTGGAAGAAGATAAATATAATAAGAAGAAGACAACGATAATCCTGTTACATAGTCAACTATCTACAAAATTTTCACAAACATTAAATTTAGATTTCCACAACAGGTAATTTTGACGACAATCTGTTCGTAATATAAGATCTAATGACTTATAGAAATATTGGTATGGAGACCCATACATGACTTCTATGTTCTAAGATTTATATACACAATCATTTTCGAAATGAAATATGTCCATAGAAACTACTTCTTTCTACTTACTGCTTCAACCTTAACCACAGTACTGTGGTCACTAACGTATACCACCTCACGTTATCGCACTCGATTTTCACTGATGATGGAAGTCGATGGCACTCCCGAAACGTCTGGTTTGCAGAAAACATTGGTCTACGGCCAAACAGGCCGGGAAAGAATTTTAACAACAAACTACTACTTTGTTGCCGATAACGTACTACATATATAAAAAATATCACCTCCCCCTTCAACTATAATTTTCATTTATAGAAAATTACCCCCACCCCGTTCAACTAGCCTCTTCATTTATAGATATTTCATCTACGTTTCTACAGTGGATTATTAAGATCTTCTTATCAGGATATTTTATTTATCAAAATTAAGTACTTTACTCTGTTACAACAAAAAATGTTTCTGGTAAACTACCCTTTCCCCGTAACCGATCTTCACCAAAATCGATAAGCCTTGAGTCCTCAATAACTGAGGTACATATGTAAAAAATTATTTGAATCTGTTTGAATTTACGGCAATTATCGTTCGTCATGAAAACATTTCTCTTGTTAAAACATAAAATGTTGCAGGAAACCTACCCCTTTCCGTTAACCGATCTTCACCAAAATCAACAAGCCTTGATGTCTCTAAAATGTAGGGATGTATGTTAAACATTATTTGATTATTTTTGAATTTACGGCAGTTATCGTTCGTCATAGAAATATCGGTATGGAGAACCATACATGACTTCCTTCCGTGTTCTAAGATTTATATTTAAAATCATTTACGAAATGAAATGTTTCCATTGAAACTACTTCTTTCCACTTATTGCTTCAGCCTTGACCACAGTACTGTCGTCACTAATGTATACCACCACAAGTTATTGCACTCGATTTTCACTGGTGATGGCAGTCGACGGCACTGCCGAAACGTCTGGTTTTGCAGAAAACATTGGATTACGGCCACACAGGCCGGGAAGGAATTTTAACAACAGACTACTATTTTGTTGCCGATAACGTAGTACACATATAAAAAGTATCCTCTCCCCCTTCAACTATAATTTTTATTTATAGAAAATTACCCCCACCCCGTTCAACTAGCCTCTTCATTTATACATATTTCATCTACGTTTCTACAGTGGATTATTAAGATCTTCTTATCAGGATACTTTATTTATCAACATTACTCTTGTTACTCTTGTTTTTTGTTGTACTCTTGTTACAACAAAAAATGATTCTGGTAAACTGGCCTTTCCCCGTAACCGATCTTCACCAGTATCAATAGGCCTTGAGTTTTCTACAACTCAGGTACATATGTAAAAAATTATTTAATTCTGTTTGAATTTACTGCAGTTATCGTTCATGAAAAAATTTCTCTTGTTACAACATAAAATGTTGCTAGCAAACTACCCCTCTCCCTTAACCGATCTTCACCAAAATCAACAGGCCTTGAGTTCTCTACAATTGAGGGACGCATGCAAAAACTTATTTGATTACGTTTGAATTTACAGCAGTTATCGTTCGTCATAGAAACAATTACTCCTGTTAAAACATTAAAGGTGGCCGGTAAACTACCTCTTTCCCTTAACTGATCTTCACCAAAATCAATCGACCTTCAGTTCTTTACAATTCAGGAACATATGCGAAAAATTATTTGATTCTCTTTGAATTTACTACAGTTATCGTTCGTCATAGAAAAAATTACCCTTGCTAAAACATAAAACGTAGCAGGTAAACTACCGCTTTCCCTTCACTAAAAACAACACGTCCTGAGAACTCTACAATTCAGGGGTATATGCGAAACATTATTTGATTCTGTTTGAAGTTGCGGCTGTTTTTGTTTGCCATAAAAAATAATTACCCTTGTTAAAACATAAAATGTTCCTGGTAAACTACCCTTAACCGATCTTCACCAAAAACAAGAGATCTTGAGAGCTCTACAATTTAGGGCTGCATACGAAATATTATTTGATTCTCTTTGAATTTTCGGCTGTTATCGTTGCCATAGGAAAACATTACCCTTGATAAAAAAAAATGTTGCTGGTAAACTACCCCTTTCCCTTAACCGGTCTTTACCAAAAACATTAGGTCTTGAGTACTCTACAATTCAGGACTGTATGCAAAAAATTATTTGATTCTGTTTGAATTTGCGGCTCTTATCGTTTGCCATAGAAAAAAATATACAGACAGACAGACAGACAGACAGACAGACAGACAGACAGACACACACACACACACACACACACACACACACACACACAGATACTTTTCGAAAAATGACGTTTTTTCATGTTTTGAGGGTAGTACAATCAGATTCTGCAATTATCTCGAACACGATTTTTTTTTTGCCATCACCATACTTCCATTTCCTTATGGAACAATGAAGTAAAAATTATAGTTGGAAATCGTCCGTCAGATGAGTATATGTTATTTGTAAATGCTAGAATTTTTCCATAATACTGCATGTTGTGTACTTGTCATTTAATGATATTAAATACGCGTGTTTTTTACACTCCTGATATTAGAAATAGGCTACAATTCTGTTGTTAGTGAGTGAAATTCAGATGACCATGGAAAAGACCTGGCGTTGTTAATATATTGTTAATATTATTATGCAAAATTTTAGTAAGAACAATAATAGTATACTACTACTGCTCGAAGGCGCTGCAGCTCATGAAGATCCCTGGCCTGAAGAACGACGTGCCTCCACTCGTCTCTATCCTGTGAAGAAGGATGAAGCCCGAGCCCGTCTCCGATCGTAGAAATCCTCAGTAGAAACGACCGCTGCTCCAGTGAACTACTTAGCAGAATCTATACAACATGCATTAGACCCATCTTGACTTACACACACGCGGTCCTGCTGACGGCAGACTCAACCAAACTAAAAGCTTTCAGGATTACAGATCGACGTGCTTTACGCTCGATATACCGCCGACCTCTCCGCACCAGAACCTTAATACGGCTTTGTATGCCCCAAAAACACAACTTTCCCTGACCTAGATACTCTGATACACAAACTACACAGGAAATACTCCACGACTGCCAAAACACGCACAGCTATACAATCTCTCATCACTCTCCTTAATAGACCAGACCGAAACACCCTGCGTCCTCACTTCCTCGCCAACCGTCTCCTGCAAATTAACCCCCGTCTAGGCGTCTACGACGAAGACCACGCATCAGAAGGGTCCCCGGACCCGACTACAGAACGCTAGCAGCCTAGCTAAACTGAACATATAAAAGAAAATGAAATAAAATAAAAATACATATAAAACCAGTCTCAACTCCTCCGGCCCGTCCTAGTACAGTATCAACTCCAACCAAGAAAGAAGATACTAAAATAAAAATAAAAATAACAATCTCCCAATAGCGTAATCACCTGTCTTGAAACCTAAAATCCTGTCCCCCGCCGATCCATTGACGCCATTACGACGCTTCTCACCACCACCTTTAGCGCCACAAGCTGCTCAACTCTGGCCTTATTAGTCCATAAGTTTGGCATTAAACACCCCCCACACCCTCACCTAGAGGCTGCTCACACTTTAACACAGACACTTTCTCTACGCTGGTACTACCACCTTCTCATCGGCCGGTCTGCGTTGGCGAGCGAAACCAACCCAAACAATATTACCCACACGGCTTGCCTCAGAACAGCCAGAGAGGTCCTAACTTGGCCTTCTCAAATATCACGAAAGAAAATTTTCCTGTGCGACTCTTCGCCACCTTCTGATCTCCAGTCACTCAAGTCTTCCCTACATCGTCCACCCATCTTCTTCTTTGCCTCTATCTTGGTCTTCTTCCGCCTGGTCCTTCATTGAATAATTGTTTCACTGCCCTACCATCTTGTCATTCTCTGTACGTGACCTGGCTACCTAATTCTACTTTGCTGTATTACTATGACGATGTCCGGTTCGTTTTTTAATTGGTACAATTTGGAATTAGTCCTCATACGTCACTTTCCGGCATCTAGTACACCTCCATATATCCTCCTCAGAATCTTTCTTTTCCATCTTCTAATCATAAATTCTTGGGCTGACGTCGTGGCCCAGGCTTCTGAAGCATACAATACTAATGGCCGCAATACGGTTTTGTAAATCTGGACTTTGGACTTTATAGAAGATAATAATATATATTGCCAAATTATATCAAGTAAGGTATTGTTACGACGGTCTACTTGATCGTCGTAGGTACAGTGGAAAACAAAATACAAGACACCGATTAAGTCACTAATCACCAGCTCTAATTTTCACAGTTAAATAACTCGTAATTAACAGCAAATAATTCTCTTACAACAAATCAAATAAAAGTTGTTCACACGCAATAAAATGTCAACTAATATTAAAAAAAATTGTATTACAATATTTAATATATAATGTATTAAATACAATTGTGTAGTATATGTTGTATACAATATGCCCGATTATAAAACACAGCACTTCACTAATAACCACTTGAACGCACACATTAATATCGCCCGATAATAACTCGAACCACACGTAATATATCGCAACTGATACTGAAAACTAAGGCCTCTGACGCCTTGTATTTATACAACGCTCACAGACCAGAATATTCCAAAATGCGCGTTAGCGCCAGTGTGTACGACGTAATTAATTGCGGTCTTGACACAGTCTGCGCGGCTGGCGGCTTCCAGAAAAGTCTCGCGAACGCGTCGAGAGTTACGTACGCCACACGCATTATATTCTGATCCCTCTGGAACGTTCGATAAACACGTAGATTGTTCTGTGATGTCGTAACAGTAAATTAAGTAAAAAATATTAAATAAATAATGTTACCCAATGTTTAAATGCATCCACAGAGTGGATACATATCAGCTTTTGTATTAAAAGTTTTAAATATTTGTCTCATCAAAATCTGAAAGTCAAATACATTATTTTGTAATACAAAACCATATCGGCCTAACAGCTTTTGAAAAGAGAAGTTAATTCTCTCATTTAACAGGAAAACTCCTTCTCTCTCAGAGCATTAATTTTATTCTGGAGGTTATGACGCTACGACAACTTGATTCTCTTTCGTTTACCACATGCCGCTAAAAAAAATAAAATGTAAAAACTAGCTGCTACCCACAGTTTCGCACGCAAATATTTGTCTTTAATAAGTATTTTAATATAATTTTTATTATCTATGTCTATATGGCGTTCTGTCAGATGGTACAACAATTTTGTACTCATTAGTCAAATTCTCTCAAAAGCTGTTTTCGACACTTGTACTTTTTTAACTTGTAGTAAATTATTACGTTGGTGCAACAGCCTTTGGAGATTTAAAAGTACCCGTTTATAAAGAGCCTTTGGAGATATTTATAAAGTACCTGTTAAATCAAAAACGCTAAATGCTTTATTTTAAGCGTTACTGTGTTAGAAGCATTGTATAACACATTAAAAGTTATGTTTTCCTCAACCATGGCTTTTATTTGTTTCTGTAGTAAACTGAAAACCAAAAACCGTTGTCACCTAACCACACAAATGGAAACAACACGTTGTGCCGTGGTTATATTGAAAAGTAAACACCACGGCCTCTTTAATTTTATTTTCTGTGCGTTCGGCGCACGATCGCTGATTGTTACGATACCCGCGTTGATATCGAGATGCTAGTTGTTCGCTGCAACCTTGAGTGGTGACGTCATTGGCAGGCTGTGGTTTTCGCTTGTCAATGAAATTTAGTCAGCAACGTCTGAGTTTCTATAAGTTAACGCCGAACCGTGCGCCGTGCTCTTTTCTCGTTCAACCTTGGCGCGGCTGTTTTGTGACGGCGTAAATTGTGACACCACTATGCATAGATAAATTTTCATAAAGAGCTTCAGGTTTCTTCTCCGCTTAGTCGAGGGGAAAGGGGTCCCGGTGATGGGCACGCTACATCTTCGCCCATCCGCAGAGCCTGCGTAAGACACCCCAACGCCGTCACGCCGTCCGTCATCGTCTTTCACACACCACCAAATGCAGGAACGCCTTTAGTGTCCTCCGAAAGATCAGGTGGGAAATTTCCATTATTTAATAAACTTCACACTCGAAGTGCTCCGCAGGTTATCGGGCAACACACACGCTAAAATCTATGCCTAGACATTAGACTCATGTTTAACATTACTGAACATGTTTTGTGAAGACATGATAAAGTGTGGACAATACTGACCGGGTTACAAGTAACTTATAAGTATTTGTGCTTTGAGTTGTATAGAGTCATGGGTTACCTTTCTATTATTTAAATATTTAATTCTATTCATGTGAAAGAGAAAACAGTTTAAAACTCCTTTTTTGACAATATTCAGAACTTAAGAAAATGTAATACTCGGCGAGTACTTGCATCTGCCTTCCATGTGACCGGCGATCCTGCACGTTTCTATTTGTTTTCCGTTTTTTCTAAATTTTAAATTTCTCTTATTTCGTTATTTTGTTGGTTCAGTTTAACTATTTAAATTATAATAATTTTATTGTACGGTTCCTATACTTAACTAATTTACCACCTTTTACTTAATTTACGTTAACTTAACACTTAACTCAAAAGCGATACTTTTAATATTTTTTTTTTAATTCAACAACTAATTTACCTCTGATAATCTACCTGCGATTAATCCTCGTGATGTGGAACAGGTAGATGAAAGTATTGCTGCACACTTGAGTAATTAATTGTTCTTTGAATTTAATTATTAATCATTAGTTATTAATTATCAATTATTATTGTATTATTTAATTATCATGGATTGTCTGCTCCAGACAATTATATTTATCATGTGTTCATAAATGGTTCCTGCATTACTCATGCAATACAAACTGTTGTTTTCAAAAGTAAAATATAAGAAGTAAAAGTTTATAATAATAATAGTAAATTCAGTAGGTTGGCATGCCATTATTAAATTGTTGAAAATACTTTGACATATTTTGTGTAATTAAACCACCATGTGACTTTAAATACTTTGACATATTTTGTGTATTTAAACCTTCATGTGAATTTAAAGAGAGAGCTGAATGGAAGTCAAGTATTAAGAAACCTCAGACAAAATAATTATAAAACTAATTGTTCAAAAACAAAAAAAACTTAATCTTGTTACTGTTGACCAGCTGTTGTTTTCTTGGAAGACCTGTCACTATGGGCTTAGCACATTTTATTTCCAATCTAGGCCTCATGCCTAGTCTTAAATATTAAGTTACGCCACCCCAGAAAAAAAAATTTGGTGGTTAGAAAAAGGGTGTAAAAATATTCTGGGTATAAGGTGGCGTTTCAACGTATTTCCGCTTTGCATTAAGTAATAGGACAATTTACAATTACTACATTTTCCACATGGTAATATATCGATACAAACGCATATTATATAAAACATCGAAAATATATAGCAGGAATGGATAAATTTACAGTCCCGATGACGCTAAATAGCTTTTGTTTATTTACTTGTTACTATGGTAATTAAATCTGCTCTCCTTGATTTTGTTGACATCTTTGGTAGTAGTGTTTAATATATTTCATTACTTATTCATTGCATCATCAGAAATACGTATAAACATAAATTTATAATCGCTTAGGACAATTACAAAATATATAGACGTATCTGTATACAAAATTACAAAATAGATCCATACAATCGCATATTAAAAACAATAAAACTGCAGGAACGGATAAAGGTACAGTGCCGATGCCCCTAAATATCGTTTGTTTATTTACTTCATACTATGGTAATTAATTCTGGTCTCCGTGGTGTTGTTGACATCTTTATACGCTTCAAAGAAAATGCATAATTACAAGGGCCTAAATTGTCCGAACGGCGCAAAATATCAAATTCCAAGTTAGATAGTGTTTTTCGCCTTACGTCAAAGGTTACCTGTGCGAAATTTGGTGGCAATCGGTGTAACGGTGTGGATTTGTATTCAGTACCCATAAATCCTCAGACTTTGAGTTTCATATATATAGACGAAATTGTGGGTAACAGTTTGAACACATTAGTAGCATTATTAGTTTATTGTGAAAATATCTAAACACGTTTAGTTCATAGAGTAAGCACACTCATCAGACACTGCTTGTGTATGTTGTGTATGCATCTTATGTATCAGATGCTTAATGTGTGTTGTCCTCTTTTTTTTTATAAAGCCTCCGGTTACAGTATATACAAAACGTTGAACCCTATTAGCTGTAAACTGCCATGACAACACCCGTCGCTTCGGGCTTCGTAACCCATTATGAATCGTCTAGTTGTTTGAAACGTCACAGAGTAAACAGCCACTAGCTACTGGTAACCTCTTAACCTCTGCTCGCGTAAATCAAGTGTACGTTACAATAACAATGCAAAGCATCATTTTGTACGTTGGCTACGATAGTGTGTTTACCGTGTCTGCTCGCGTGGCCGTACGCCCTTCAGCGTACCAACTTAATTCTGCAATAACACTACGCTAATTGACTAAACACTACACATTGAAACGGAATGTGTAAATGATGAAAAGTTAAAAGTTAGCCATAAGCTTACAAAAATCTATCAGATTTGTAAATATTGGTACGGAGAACCATACATGACTTCCATGTTCTAAGATTTAAATTTATGATCATTTACTTGAATTCGGTTCAGTAATATCTAAAAAAAAATCCCCTATCCTCAAACTATTTATAAATCTGTATAACATTTACCTTAATATTATAATATAAATAATTATATATAATATATATATATATTATTAATAATTGTATAAATATTTATATTATAAATAATTATATTATAATTATAAATATTATTTATATTATAATTATAATTATAAATAATATTTATAATACTGTATAATAATTTTTAAAATTATTATTGTTTTAATGGGTTAGTAGTTTAATATAATGTTATTTTCGAGTCGCTTTATCTGTAAGAATTAAGTACTTTTTAATTCTTATAAAAAACTAAACTACGCAGGTAATCAATCATCCCTCCTCCTCAAGCGATCAACACCATTAATGACACTTACACTTTCATAGATTATAGTTTTATCGTACGTAATTGCTACGGTATCTTATCCTTCAAAATGAAATATTCGTAATTTAATTGATATCATCAAAGTAATTTTCAAAAAATCATATCCTTCCTCTTCTACTACCCTCACCATTTATAGATAACTCATTTACCATTTTACAGTGTGTTAATATTATTTTACTTTCGGGGCACTTATTTATCAAATTCAAATTTACTTACTCTTGTTAAAGGACAAAACAATGCAGGCAAACTACCCCTCCACCTTAAACGAACAACCCAATTTTTGATATTTAGACTTTTATTGAGTAATATTTTTATTACATGTAATTACTAAGTTATCTTAACCTTCAAAGTGAAGTAGTTTACTCGACATCAGAAAGGTACATTTCAAAAAATTGGCACCTCGCCCTTCAACTAACATTTTAATTTATAGAAAATTACCCCGCCTCTTTCAACTACTCTTCTTAGTTATATATATATTTGATTTCCTTTTCTATAGTGGATTATTATGACCTTCTTTTGAGGATATTTTATTTATCAAAAGTAAGTAGTTTACTCTTGTTAAAAAGTAAAATTTTGCAGTTAAACTACCCCTCCCCCTTAATCGACCTTCACCAAAATCAATAGGCCTTGAGTCCTCTATACGTTGGGCACATATACAAAAACGTATTTGATTCTGTTTCAATTTGCTGCAGTTATCGTTCGCCATAGAAAAAATTCTACACACAGACACGTAGACTTTTCGAAAAATTATTTTTCTTCAAGGTTTGAGAGTAGTACAATCAGAACAGGCCTTATCTCAAACAAGCGTTTTTTCTTCAAGTTTTGAGAGTAGTACAATCAGAATCAGGCATTATCTCAAACAAGCGTTTTTCTTCAAGTTTTGAGAGTTAGCACAATCAGAATCAGGCCTTATATCAAACAAGCGTTTTTCTTCAAGTTTTGAGAGTTAGTACAATCAGAATCAGGCCTTATCTCAAACAAGCGTTTTTTCACGATCACCATAGCCTACTTCCATTTCCTTAAGGAACGTGGAAGTAAAACTTAATTGTCCGAAAATATAAAACCACTTTTCCAAACGTTTATACATTAAACAATTGATTACATAATTTGATATTAGTGAAAAATAGCTCTTTAAATTATATTTGCTTATCATGGAACATTTTCTCCGTCAAATATATTTAACGATATGAAGTTTTGTATTTTTAGGCCACTCTTAATATTATGTTTTGGAAATGATTCTAGTCAGTGTGTTGGTTATGTTTATATTTGTCAAGTCTCTAATGCGCTTTCTCTATATTCCACCTTTCAATGATAGCATCGCTTACAGAATGCACACAACACAGCGTATATGTTTCAATTTAAATTGATATGAGAACAGCTGAAGTAATACGAAATTACTACTAAGCTTGCTTTCCAAGCAATTATTGCACGCCGAAGGCTAACGGTGCGAAGGAATGGACAGAGGTTCCCATCTGCATCCGCGTCCTAACTTTCAACAGGACACCTTTGGCAAAAAGAGATCAGAGCAGGCATTTATAGGCTGAGCATGTTCAAACGTTTCTGCCTACAAACATACATCATAAACATACGTTAACAAATATTGATTCTAGTGCAAAATATATAGATTGCTGTAAGTATATAAAAAATTCAAAGAGAATTTTCATAACGAAAGAATAAAGCTAAAACGCATTTATTTTTCAGTGTTAACGGATAAAACCTCAGGACATTACAATTTCCCTTTTTATCGTATGATTCGGTCTTGAATCCAGAAAATAGCTGTTTTCGTATAAAGCAAAATCGATTTATTGAGCACGATACAAACGGAAATACCATATTGTGGGGAGAATATTATTAAAGTTTTGTGTCCACACAAATTACTTAACTATATATAACAAACATACATTTAGCTTTCAAGTAACGCCAAACATTTATATATAGCACATTTGTTAACCTGTTTACTGAATACACAACATGGCGGAAAAATCAGTCCTACAGCGGAAATATCACTTCCTACACTTTATTTAATAATACTGTTCAAACGCCTGTTTATTGTCTGTGTCTATATGGCGTTCTTTCACCTTGTATAACAATTTTGTACTCATTAATCAAATTCTCTCCAAAACTGTTTTCAAAACTTGTACCATTTTAACTTTTACTAAATTATTATGTTTTTGCAACAGCCTTTGCAGACTTAAAAGTACTCGTTTATAAAGCCTTTGGAGATATTTATAAAGTACCTGTTAAATCAAAATCGCAGAAGTATTTATTTTAAGTATTACTGTGTTAGACGCATTGTATAACACGTTGAACGTTGTTTTCCTCAACCATGGATTTTATTTATTTTAACAGTAAACTAAAAAACAAAAACCGTTGTCACCTATACTCACAAATGAAAACAACACGTATTTTTGCTTTGCATTAAATAACAGGACAATTTAAAATTTAGTACACTTCTTCTTTTCTACATCGTAATATATCTATACAATCGCATATTATATAAAACTTCAAAAATATACTGCAGGAATGGATAAATTTATAGTTCCGATGCCGCTAAATAGCTTTGTTTTATTTACTTGTTACTATGGTAATTAATTTTGGTCTACATGGTGTTGTTGACATTAGTAGTATTAGTATATTTCATTACTTATTCATTGGATTATCAGAAATACGTGTAAACATAAATTTTATAATCGTTTAAGACAATTAAAAAGTATATAGACGTAGCTGTATACAAAATTACAAAATATATCGATACAATCCCATACTAAAACATTAAAAACTGCAGGAACGGATAAAGGTACAGTAAAATATCGTTTGTTTATTTACTTCTTACTATGGTAATTAATTCTGGTTTCTATGGTGTTGTTGAGATCCTTATACGCGTCAAAGGAAAGGCATAATTAAAAGGGCCTAAATCGTGCGAACGGTGTTAGACAGTATTTTTCGCCTGTGCAAAATTTGGTGGCAATTGGTGTAACGGTGTAGCTTTGTATTCAATAGACATAAATCGTCATACTTTAAGTTACACACACACACACACACACACACACACACACACACACACACACACACACACACACACACACACACACACACACACACACACACACACACACACACAGAGAGAGAGAGAGAGAGAGAGAGAGAGAGAGAGAGAGAGAGAGAGAGAGAGAGAGAGAGAGAGAGAGAGAGAGAGAAATGTCCTCTATACATTCGAAACAAGGAATTACGACTGATTACCAAATGCGCAACAATAACTCCTTAACTTGATTAACCATATCAATAGCATTTAAAATTTACCGTTTCACTTCGTGCTGGCCTTTCGTTAGTAAAGAAAATACGTTACAGTTAATAATACCACATATAGCAAAATCTCATTGTGTCAAATCGCATGAGCGTGGATGGTGTTTGGACATCATGTATCAAATTGTTCAAGGTAGCAAACATTTTGTAATTCATACACTTGTACAAAGTGCAATAGAGTACTGTAGATGTAATTACGTGTAACCGGAACGTAAACAATTCTGCCGACATAATTAAATTGCGACGTGCGGTGTCCATTTAACGCGAATTTATAATTAACTCCAGGGCAACAAATTCCATTAAAAAAGTACGCGTTAATAACTGTGTTTGGATAATGGAAGTTTCAGTTTAACTACATTCTATAGTCCACTAAACCTCATTCGTTGAGCAGTGTAATACGTGACCAACTCCAATTCATATAAGAAAGGTATAGGTTTACAGCCTTGATTGTCACCCGCTTAGTTTAACCAGGCTGGTGTGTGTGTGTGTGTGTGTGTGTGGGGTTAGGTTTTAGTGTGCGTTACTGCGTCAGTGTGTACAAAGAACGTGTGATTTCTGTCGATAGGTTTTTGCTTTGTAGATAAACAACCACTTGCTTTTTTAGCCAAATCTATAATAGACGTTTCTATAGAGAAACTGACTTTTCACTAAAAACTCATAGTTGTAACATATTATTGCTTCCATTTTCCATAAGGAAATGGAAGTATGGTGATGGTGAACAAACCGTGTTCGAGATAAGGGTTGTCTCTGACTGTACTACCCTCAAAACATGAAAAAAGTCATTTTTTGAAAATTGTCTGTGTGCGTGTGTGTGTGTAGAATATTTTATATGGCAAATGATAACTGCCGCAAATACACACAGAATAAAATGATTTTTTGCAAGCATACCCGAATTGTAAAGAACTCAAGGCCTATTGATTTTGGTGAAGATCGGTTAAGGGAATGAGGTAGGTTACCAGCAACATTTTTCGTTTAAAAAAAAGTAATTTTTTTATGACGAACGATAACTGCCATAAAGTAAAACAAAATCAAATAATGTTTTGCATATGTGCCTGAGGTGTAGAGGACTCAAGGCCTATTGATTTTGGTGAAGATCGGTTAAGGGGAAGGGGTAGTTTACTGGCAACGTTTCATGTTTTAACAAGAGTAAAGTACTTAATTTTGATAAATAAAGTATCCTGAAAAGAACGTCATAATAATCCAATGTAGAAATGAATAAAATAACTATAATGATGAAATATCTATAAATGAAAAGGGTAGTTAAGGGTGGTTGGGGTAATCTTCTATCGATTACAATTATAGTTGTTTGGGAGGGGGTAATAATTTTTTATATATTTACTACGTTATCGGCAACAAAGAAACAATTTGTTCTTATAATTCCTTCCCGGGCTCTTTTGCCGTGGTCCAATGTTTTCTGCAAAACCAGACGTTTCAGCAAGGCTATCGACTGTCATGATCAGTGAAAATCGAGTATGCTAACGTAAGGTGGTATACATTAGTGACCACAGTACTGTGCTTAAGGCTAAAGCAAGAAGTAGAAAGAAGTAGTTTCTATGGAAATATTTCAATTCGAAAATGATTTGAAATATAAATCTTAGAACACGGAAGTCATGTATAGTTCTCCATACCGATATATCTCTGTATATTCTACTCTACCCAAGAGTAGTATAAATATGCCAAATGCTCTAAGCTACTCCATACCAACTCCAAGTAGCTGTACCTACTCTAGAAATGCTAAACGAAGTCTGCTTAGGCTGAGTATACACTATATCGTACACTTGTACTCATCACTACATTATAAAATCTAATAATGCAGTGCATTCTAAAATCTAATAAAGCTGATATGTTTTATCTTCTCTAAAATTTTGATTTATTTCTAAGAAGTTATGACAAGTAATACAGAGCGACAACAATTGTTTTGTTTTCAATTATTTGAAAAACTAGTACCAAGTGAATGGAAAATTACCGCAAAATATGAGACCTTTTGGGATTGTACGTAATATGTGTAATGAATATTACAGCAATTGATTGCCGTCTCTTATCAATTCTGTGTCTCATAAGACTCAAGTATATTTTTAATGTGATCGGTTGTGATTAATTTCTTTTTACACATTTCTTAGTTTTATTTTGCGTAAAAATAAAATAAATAAAAAAACTGATTACATAATACAAACGTTAGAGAAAAAGACACTTAATTTTTACGTACAACCACACAGGTTTTAGTGCTCCTTTGTAGAACGGTGTGGAAGCTGTTTGGAAATAAATGTACAAGTAATATCCCACAGCGCTGGTAGAAGGAGAAAGTCACTTTGGTTCATTCAATATATCACCGCCACTTCTCACCTATTTCTCAAGGGGTGTTTTATTTGAGAGAAGGGTGAGATGCGAGTTGTACTTGAATCTAGAAAATAAAAGTCAAAGTTAGAAATAAAATAAAATGTGAAAATCGTTTTCAACACGAAAACCCTCAAATTCAAAGGCGAACAACTTTACAATAGAAATGTATTTGGATGTAACCATAAATGATTTCATTTATTTAATATAATGTTAAGAATGTGTTTATTTATTAACTAAAAAAATTAAGAAATTCATGGATTAGCGGGTACATGAATTATACAAAGAAAAAGTAATAACTAAGGAACAAGGGAACATATTTTATACCCAAAACGTATCAAAACAAACTGTAATATCCGATATTCTCACCTTCATAATGTCGTTTCTTTAGCATAGAAAGAACTGTAATAGAACAAATTTGGCGTTCTTTGAACTACTTATTCCTTCTTGATGTTTAAGACAGACTTTTTACAACAACAGATGGTTGTTTTCGGATTTATTGCCAGATGAACTCACTTTATCTTTCCAGTGCATGTTTTCAATTATTTGTTAGTTCTGTTTTATCATCATCTTCTTCTTTTCGGTTTTAGGCTTTCATCGGCCTGTTCTTATTGTACAGGCTACCTTTTCGTAGGTCTACTAACTTTTCTTCCGCCTCTAGGGTTGTAATCTTTCGCTATCTTCGGTATTCTACTCTCTTCCATTCTATCTATGTGTTGGAACCATTTATTCTGTATTCTTTAAAATCCTTCCGTTAACTGCAAAAATATCTAAATTACTTCTTGTCTCCTCATTTCTTATATGATCTCGTCTATTGCACCTTTTGACTGATCTCAGAAGTTTCATTTCTGTTGTTTGTATCTTCTGTTCATCTTTTTTCTTTATGACTCAATTTTCAGGACCAAAATATGTTTATTATTACTATTATTATTATTATTATTGTTTGAACATGTTTATTTAATAAATAAATAAAATTTAAGAAAAAAGTCGACTCAGTATAAACAAAAAGTAATAAGTAAGAAACAGAGTATATTATTTTACACATGAACCTATCAGAACAATCAAACTCTAATTAACACACCTCTCGTATTATACTTTTTGGCGTCGAGGAAATGAAGATTTTGCGTTCTTTGGACTAAAAATTCCTTCTTGATATTTAAGGCGACCTCTTCCAAAACAACAGATGACTGTTGCCGAATTTATTGCCAGGCAAACACACCTCACGTTTCAAGTGCGTGTTATCAATTATTTGTTATTGCTGTTTTATTAAATTGGTAATTAGAGGCTATACAATTGTTTTACTGGTAAATACTGCTAAATTTACTGGTAATTAGACTCAGAACTGTTTTTACAATTTACGTAACATGAATTATATAACTCTTGAAAATGCATTTTAATCCCTGCCGTATGTAATATCACATTAATTAATTAATCCTTGCAGCTAGGTAAGAGAAGATGTTGCAGTTAATATCTTGGTTGAAGCAGTCGCCGTCCAGCTGGAATAATATATAGGCCTAATAGGAATTTCTTTTATATTGAAGCCACTAAAGTTACATTACGTTCTTCAGGAAATTTAACAGTAATAATTCGTACCTTGGTGATAATAAGTACGGTGTTGCTATGGGGTACGCCTACATCCTGACTAAATATACTATCATTAACATTTTTTAATGAATCTTGCAAAAATATTTATTTATATAATTGTCCAGATTAATTGTTGATAAATTGTATGAATAGCATAAAAGACGTTTATCATATAGTTTTAATGTCCCCTTGTGTAGTCAGAAGGTGGTGAATTATTGAACGTGGAATTATTTAATCGTTTCTCTATTTGCATTGCAAATTTTTGCATGATGTGGGTTTGATGTCGGTTTGCAAAATTAATTTTTAGAAAACACCAGTTAGTAAACCCAAAGTTTTACGAGTCTTTTGAAAATAATTCGACAAACTGAAATACAAATGTAATAAGAAACATAGAAATATTTTGTAATGAAGCAAGAAATTTTTGTGGGTTCAAACGTGAAACACCATAAATGTTTGAAATGACAAAGACAGTAAAACAAAGCAACGAGTATAAAAACACAGAGATTCGAAATAGGTTACAGGAATGTTCAAATAATGGAGATCACTAAAATGTGTTACATTGACGATGATGATTAGAACAAAAAAGGAAAAAGATATTACACAACATTCTTTAGATGTTTAAAAATGTACTAACAGACTTCATCAATTTTATCAACTATGATGAAACAAAAACGATTATCATTAGCAGAACAGTGAAACCGTATTTAACGAAAGTAGATGGAAATTAAAACACGTAAAAATACGCACAATGATTTCTAAAACTACAATTTTTATAAGGGAATTTTAGAAAGAACAAGATTCTAGCACTTAATTGCTATTAGACACGCTAATAGAGAAATCCCCAAAATAATTAAGTGCACAAATATTTATAAAACAGTTTATAAAACAATCACCTAAAAATAACAAAAATACGTTGGGTCAAAAAACGGACAAAAAATGGAACGTCGTATTTCCATAAAGATTATAAACAAAGTCGTCAGGAATTATAATAGAACAAAACAAATTTCGATAGCTCAGTCACATTAAGAAAATGATTGGCGAAAGGAAAACTGGAAGAGAAGGAGGGGAGGATGTATGAAAGCCCTTAAACAAGAGAAGCACAAACAGACCAAGGAAAACATGGCAGGATGAAACAAGAAAAGTGTTCGAAATAGAAGAGAATATCTTGTAATCATAGCGTAAATAACAAAGGAGGGAGAGAAATGGAAAGATGTGTCCAAAAGAAATCATATTTCTTCAGAATCACTTTACACCCGTAGGCATGGTGGACAAAAATAAGTATTAAGGAAGTAAGTAACTTTTACTTCAAACTCTAGTACGTGGAATACTTCATTTGCTATACGGTAACTTTACTACGAGGATTGTTCAATAGAAACACGTTTGATCTGCGCAGCCGTGACTTCGTCGCCATGGCAACGAATTCATTTGTTCATAGTGTCTGTTTAAGTACTAGTGACGCATCTGTCAAAAATATTTGCAGTTTCCTCTTTTCTAACCGTTGTGAATGGATTGAAAAATGGCATATATGATAGAAAATCCGTCCAAAGATAATCTGGGTGCCGTTATTCAGTTTTTGGCCGTTGAGGGGTGTCAGCCAATGGAAATTTATACGAGATGGTGACTACAGTCATTCTCATACGGAGGTGATTGAATGGTAAAATAAATTTTAACAAGGACGAGAATCCACTAAAGATTTGGCCCGTCCCGGACCTGCACGTGTTGCAGCATCAGATGAAAATGTGAGACACCTGGAAACGGCTTTACGCACAAATAGGAGCATCAAAGTTAGAGAACTTTCTCAAATGTTGAGCATCAGCGTAGGAACTGTTCATTCCATCATTCATAGTCTTGGCTATGACAAAGTTGCTGCTTAGTGGATTCCACGACGGCTTACTGATGAGCAGAAAAACTTGCGTTCGGCCTTACTATTACAGCATTTGATGAGCTATCAACAACAAGGTAATGCCTTTCTACACCAAATTGTTGCCGGCGATGATTCTTGGTGTCATCACTGCGAACCAGAATCCAAACGTCAGAGTATGCTGCTCTCATCATCAGGGTGTGCTGATCTTAAATTTTGAAGACCCTAACGTCAACATCAACGCTGAGCGATATGCAGACAGCTTAAAACGCTTACGGGTCAGCATCAAGAATAAACGTCCCGGAAAGCTCACAACTGATGTCATTCTTCTGCATGATAATGCTCGACCCCATGTAGCCCAGACGATTTAAGATCTGCTTGGTCGTAGAAAGACTTGTTCCCGTGCGATTATCATGTTTTTGACCCATTAAAGAAATCACTAAAGGGACGGATGTTCAAAGCGGATGCTGAGGTAGAGTTTGCTGTTAGCGAATGATTTCGTAAACAGCCGCAAGGATGTTACCAGCAGAGAATCCTCAGATTAATGCAACAGTAGGACTGTTGGCTTATAATGTTAATGGAGACTTCTTTTAAAATCGTTGAATAAAAAATTTCTTATAAAAACCTCGTATTATATTTAAAGAAGTTTAGCTGTGATTTTACAAGCCTTTGGTTGTACACAACACAGACCATGAGTTCCTCGATAAGATCCTATACCTGTTACAAATGTAATCCTGGTTATTCTGATTACAATATTGGAAAACACGACTACACAAAACTTCATGGTGTTTGCTAACAATACGATAATACAAATTAACAGATACTTCATTGTCGCTTTCAGTTAACACATATTCTATTTTCGATATGCATCACGTTTTTTTTTGTTTTGCAAAGAAGATTTAAATTAAGGTATAAAAGTATTTGCTTTAGTATCGTAAACTTCACAGATGATTAAACAACGTAGTTGTTGTGCTGATCGTAACTGTAGAGAGAAGTGCGTACCGTTAAAGCAAGAATGGTTTGCCAAGATATAACAGTCTCATCGTTTTTATGGTTTGTTACAACACACAATGGATCCGGCTGATTTAGTGCCTATAAACAGTGGCGCCATGCCTGCAGGAAATAGGAAAGTTCTCTGTTGATCTGCTTATTGTTTATCTACTGCGTAGGCCAAGTGTAAGAATGCAAGCCAGCGAAGCATAATATTGTTACGACGGTCTGACTGATCGTCCTATGGTACAGTGGAAAACAATATACAAGACACCAGTGATGTCACTAATTACCAGCTTTAATTATCACGATTAATAATTTTTAATCAACAACATAGTCTCTTACAACAATTCAAGCTAAATTTGTCCACACGCAATAATAATGTAAACTCTAACGAATTCCGCACTAATTATAACACAACAACGCTTCGCTACAACACTCGATCCGCGATAAAGAAATCCCTCAACACCACTGAACTCTCAAACCGGCTGCTATGGCTTTTTGTAGGTAGCGCACGCCTTCTAGAAATTTTCCGTCCTCACTTCACGCCACTTAATGCGTATCTCAAGTATTCTTGAATAAACGGGAAGCTACTTGTGAGCGGCCTTGACTGACGCACACTAGCCACATTGGACGGAGGGGAGGAGGATGTTCTGGGTTGTTCTATAAGATTCTCGTTTTATTTATATTCTGTGTGTGTTTCCGCGGGCGCGCGGCGGCTCACTGGTATTGTCGTTTGGCATACGCCAATGAGAAAAATGCCTACACCTCATTCAATAGGAATCATTTGAATAACACGTATCCTCAATCATATGCTAGGATATTGGGCAACTTGAATCTTGTACGAGTCTGAATTTGAAGAAAGAAATGAAACAGCCTAATAAAGAAAGCTGTGTTTGTTAAAGACTAACCTGTCCGTAAGATCAACTTATCCATAATTCTCCATTTTGTGTAAGAAATGCGGTTGTGAGAGTTGTTTGACACATATTGCCACTGCTAATGAGACACGGAGTTGTATGAAGCGGGCCACCAGTGCTACTTCCAAAATTTGCTACCGCTATGGTACTAAGATTTAACAGTTCCCGAAATATCGCATACTGCGTCCTCCGACATACACGAATCTTGATAACCAAAGCACGTTTATCCGCCACACGCTTTATTAATGAAAGTTTAACGTTGTGACAGAATGTTCACTATACCTGCTTTAGACTTAGTGGTGTCTTTAGACTTAATAGATTACATCGACTACAAAATCTAACGTACGAAATTTACAAATTTATTAAACAACAAATTTGGTTGCAGGTGTCTTAAAAAATAACTAATCACACTGTTCGAATAATTAAAAGTTCGGCAGACGTTGGGATTACCAACGTATTTCAGTGCAGTTGTACTTAACACTTAACGCTACTGATGTGGTGGTGAGTATGTGGGTTGTCAAATTTATCTCAGCGTAGTTTCCCGCATAAGGTAGAGATGTGCGCAGCTCGTTTAGACGTATAGTGGATACATATATATATATATATATATATATAATTTTCTATATAAGTAACTCGATGTTTCTTGCAGTAATTATATAATTTGTGATGTTTTCAATTTGTTTCTTCTGCAAGTAGTATAATTTTGTGTATTCTTTTTGTATATTCAATAAAAAAAAAAGAATATACAAAATTATACTACTTGCAGAAGAAACAAATTGAAAACATCACTAATTATACATATATATATATATATATATATATATATATATATATATAAATTTATTTAATATTTATTAATTCTTTACCTCAAGATGTTTTTTCACTTTTTTGGAACATGTTTCGGGAATCACATTGTTTCCATCCTCAGCCATCCTGATTTTATATCTTGTGTAGTACTTGTTTTTTTCGGTTGTTCTAATGGTTTTCTGTCGGTTTTTGATATTTTATACTGGTGTTATTGTGTGTAGTTGTCGTGTATATATTACCTTTTTAAGTATTTTCGATGTTGAGTGCTTTGAAAATTGTGTCATGTTTTGTATTGATTTGTATTTGTTCAGGGATTAGTTTGGTTTTTGTTTGTACATTTGTAAATTTTCCCATATGTTTATTTTCAAATTTCCCCATTACAAATATTTACGAAAATTTGGTGATGAGTTGTGAAGCTTGAAAGTGTTACCCGCAATAATTTTTTTATACTGGTGTGCAACAGTGTTAATTCTGTTAACAATAAAACTTTTTACAAGAATATATTTTTATTATTTTTGTTAGATGACCACTGACGAAACATTGTAATGTACAAAATAAAAAAATATGTTCTTCTTAAAAGCTTTTTATTATTAATAATAATATAAAATAGTAAGAAAAATTTTGGCATTTATGAACACACACGCGCGCGCGAGCGCGGATATATTGCAACAGAGAACAAGTGATACTCTACCATGTTCCAATAACCCTACCGATCACAAAGGACTACACTGATTTGCATGTTATGAACCTTTACAAATAATACCTTATGTGTATTAAACAGTATGTGAATGTCGACAAATTGTTTGACATCACTGGTTGGGTTTTGTCTGTTGTTGGTCTCAGCTTCGTGACTGATTTCATAGGAAGTTGTTCGCAGTGATGTCATGAGGGCGGGTAGTGTATGGAGAACTCTACATTAGCAACAGGTAATGGATTGACGTCATATGAACAGGGTTCGATTAGTTTGTAATGGCAGTAGGAGGTGGATTCATACCGTATAGGCGTAGTGTGTTTATGTAGACATATATTTTCCTCTTCCTTCTAGGGATTAGATTAGAATCCCTTTTCTGGTTACACAAGGTTGTGACCATTTCTCTGTTGATCGTTTCTTTTTTTCGCCTGTAAATACCACCTGTAAATCCGTGTTCGTTCATAACGCGGATTTAGAATATCTTTCTTCTTTAGCTTTATCAGTGAGGATTTGAAGTGCAGTTACCAGAATTTAATATTGACGGAAATTTTTATATGGAAAAATTATTGACCCGTTGATAATCGCTAAAAAGAATAACGGAATATATTGTTATGTAATGCGGAAAAGTGTTACGTAATACGGAACGTTCTAGAAGTTTCTCGAATATTCCAGCTGTATTGTGTGTGTGCGTACATAATGCTGATACTTTGCGATGAAAGACAATTACGCGTCAACTATCGGGTCTATAACAGACCATACAGGTCCGCGCGTGCTGTGTTCAGGGCCGCAATGAATCCCTTTTTAGTGTTCTATAGTAGACGCCTATTAGCGAATATTCTGAAAACCTCATCGGGGTGCAAATACAAATACTCAGCGACGCTCAGTTAGTTATTGTCGGGCGAGTACACAGTGCGGTTCGAAATATTGTGGCGGAGTATTAGGTGTTTTATAATTGTGCGCGACAATTGTAATACAATAATTATGTTTTATATCAGTTGACATTTTTATTGCGTCTGAACGATTTTTATTAGATTTGTTGTAAGAGACTATCTTCTTAATTACAAACTGTTTAGTTGTGATAATTAAAGCGGTTGATTATTGACTTCATTGGTTTCTTGTATTTTGTTTTCCACTGTACCATACGACAATCAGTCGACCGTCGTAACAATATCAATAGTACTAAAGGTAAAACCAATGTGTTCTACTGTATATTTTGCAATAAAATAGAGACTAAAAACCACGCTGAACAAATTTCAGCTTTACGAATCAAACAATTATATAGAAATATATTTGAAATAATTTTTTTCCTGTTGAGTATTCACAATTGTTTGTACTCGGTTGAATTTTGCACGTCAAAATGAAAACGTTATTTTTGTTGCAGACTGTAAATATTAATTCAATTCCAGTGTATACTGACGAGGCTGTGACTATATTTTTCAAGTATTGACGTCACACTTATGTGACGTCCTTTTCAACAAGATAAAGTTTTTATTTAGACTTTTGATTGTTTAATATAAATACATAAGGACTAAACTAAAATTATTTATTTTAGTAAGAATATTTTCAATTAACGTGAACACTTATGTTTTTTTTTACAGTTTTAACTACGGTCACCGTTTATACTATATAGTTTTTCCGATTCTCGAAATCAATAGATTTCAATATATTTATCATTGGTGTTTCTTGATTTTAGTAGATATTTTTCTCTCTCTCAAAGGGATTTTCATCGGCTATTCCGCATACCCACAATTAACCGCCTTCTATTTCTGTCCTGTGCATCTTCTTCTCCCAAGCTATGATATCCCATGGCCTTCCTCTTGTTTTCATACCAGGACAGTCTATGTCTGCCCATTTTTCCCCTGCCCGGAGGCCTCCCCTGAAATATTTTCCTCGTCCATCTCTGTTCATCCATTCGGAGTAAGTGATCGAAGCACTTTAGGCCATTTCGTTCTACTCTGTTAATAATTGTGTCTTCTGCATGCATCCTTCTTCTGACCTCATTTCTGGTTATTCTCTCCCTTCTTGAGACTTTGGCACTTCTACGGAGATAATCCATTTCCACGGTATTCAATTGACGTATAATTTCAGTGCTCAACGTCCATACCTCGCAGCCGTAAGACAGAACTGATTCAACAAAAGCTTTTCGTATATGAATCTTTGCAGTTCTCAAAATATGTTTGTCCCACCAAATGGAGTTCAAGCTTCCTAGAACTTTCCTGCACTGTTCTATTCGTTTTTTGATTTCGCGTTTTTCTATGCTTTCCCGTGTTACTAGTGCCCCTAGGTATTTAAATACCTAGAATATTTAATAACTAAATAGTTTCCGTATGCGAAATAAGTACACAAGTTGTTAAGCTTTAACGACTGGCTTCAACATTGTTGAAATTATTAATATCCGCCGTGCTGTTAGGCCGTAGTCCATAGTTGTCGTTATTGACAGACGTTTCGACACCACCATCGGCGGCCAACCTCAGTGTCTAGATTGGCACCGTATCGGCCAGTTCACCTCAGAGATGAGGTATAGACTAAGTGTTTTGACTGATAAGGCCCACTTTTATAAACTTTTGTACCAGCACGTTCGAAGCTGGAAAGCAGCGTCAACCAATTAGTATCAAGGGTTGTCAGATTGCACTAGCCTAAGCAAGTCTGTAATTATTTAGATTTCAGTACAACGGTTCCTATGTAGATACGAAGAATGGCCTTGAAGATTGACGAATTAAGCAGCTGCAGTAAGTTATTATCAATCGAACACGAAGTTCAAGATTTTATACGATCGCTGCTACTTAAAATTAAGGAGAACACAGACCATACCGACCTGTGATATCCCAACAACTGCATGGGAGGAAGAGAAGAGCAAACGCAACGGGGAAAGGAAAATGGGCGTATAGAGGGCTTTCAGCTATGGAATACAAAATTGTCTATACTAGCCGATAGTGGAGGAGTGGAAATGTATAGATTTTGTATATACTGCGACAAAACATAAATTATGGAGAACAGAGAACATACCGACCTGTGATATCCCAACAACTGCATGGGAGGAAGAGAAGAGCAAACGCGACGGGGAACGGAAAATGGGCGTATAGAGGGATTTCATCTATGGAATACAAAATTGTCTATACTAGCCGATAGTGGAGGAGTGGAAATGTATAGATTTTGTATATACTGCGACAAAACATAAATTATGGAGAACAGAGAACATACCGACCTGTGATATCCCAACAACTGCATGGGAGGAAGAGAAGAGCAAACGCGACGGGGAACGGAAAATGGGCGTATAGAGGGCTTTCAGCTATGGAATACAAAATTGTGTATACTAGCCGATAGTGGAGGAGTGGAAATGTATAGATTTTGTATATACTGCGACAAACAATAAATTAAGGAGATTAGAGACCATACCGACGTGTGATATCCCAACAACTGCATGGGAGGAAGAGAAGAGCAAACGCAACAGTGAACGGACAATGGGCGTATAGAGGGCTTTCAGCTATGGAATACAAAATTGTCTATACTAGCCGATAGTGGAGGAGTGGAAATGTATAGATTTTGTATATACTGCGACAAACAATAAATTAAGGAGAACAGAGACCATACCGACGTGTGATATCCCAACAACTGCATGGGAGGAAGAGAAGAACAAACGCAACGGGGAACGGACAATGGGCGTATAGAGGGCTTTCAGCTATGGAATACAAAATTGTCTATACTAGCCGATAGTGGAGGAGTGGAAATGTATAGATTTTGTATATACTGCGACAAAACATAAATTAAGGAGAACAGAGAACATACCGGCCTGTGATATCCCAACAACTGCATGGGAGGAAGAGAAGAGCAAACGCGACGGGGAACGGAAAATGGGCGTATAGAGGGCTTTCAGCTATGGAATACAAAATTGTCTATACTAGCCGATAGTGGAGGAGTGGAAATGTATAGATTTTGTATATACTGCGACAAAAGATAAATTAAGGAGAACAGAGAACATACCGACCTGTGATATCCCAACAACTGCATGGGAGGAAGAGAAGAGCAAACGCAACGGGGAAAGGAAAATGGGCGTATAGAGGGCTTTCAGCTATGGAATACAAAATTGTCTATACTAGCCGATAGTGGAGGAGTTTAAATGTATAGATTTTGTATATACTGCGACAAAACATAAATTAAGGAGAACAGAGAACATACCGACCTGTGATATCCCAACAACTGCATGGGACGAAGAGAAGAGCAAACGCAACGGAGAACGGAAAATGGGCGTATAGAGGGATTTCAGCTATGGAATACAAAATTGTCTATACTAGCCGATAGTGGAGGAGTGGAAATGTATAGATTTTGTATATACTGCGACAAAACATAAATTAAGGAGAACAGAGAACATACCGACCTGTGATATCCCAACAACTGCATGGGAGGAAGAGAAGAGCAAACGCGACGGGGAACGGAAAATGGGCGTATAGAGGGCTTTCAGCTATGGAATACAAAATTGTCTATACTAGCCGATAGTGGAGGAGTGGAAATGTATAGATTTTGTATATACTGCGACAAAAGATAAATTAAGGAGAACAGAGAACATACCGACCTGTGATATCCCAACAACTGCATGGGAGGAAGAGAAGAGCAAACGCAACGGGGAAAGGAAAATGGGCGTATAGAGGGCTTTCAGCTATGGAATACAAAATTGTCTATACTAGCCGATAGTGGAGGAGTTTAAATGTATAGATTTTGTATATACTGCGACAAAACATAAATTAAGGAGAACAGAGAACATACCGACCTGTGATATCCCAACAACTGCATGGGACGAAGAGAAGAGCAAACGCAACGGAGAACGGAAAATGGGCGTATAGAGGGCTTTCAGCTATGGAATACAAAATTGTCTATACTAGCCGATAGTGGAGGAGTGGAAATGTATAGATTTTGTATATACTGCGACAAAACATAAATTATGGAGAACAGAGAACATACCGACCTGTGATATCCCAACAACTGCATGGGAGGAAGAGAAGAGCAAACGCAACAGGGAACGGACAATGGGCGTATAGAGGGCTTTCAGCTATGGAATACAAAATTGTCTATACTAGCCGATAGTGGAGGAGTGGAAATGTATAGATTTTGTATATACTGCGACAAAACATAAATTAAGGAGAACAGAGAACATACCGACCTGTGATATCCCAACAACTGCATGGGAGGAAGAGAAGAACAAACGCGACGGGGAACGGAAAATTGGCGTATAGAGGGCTTTCAGATATGGAATACAAAATTGTCTATACTTGCCGATAGTGGAGGATAGAAAATGTATAGATTTTGTATATACCGCGACAAAAGATAAATTAAGGAGAACAGAGAACATACCGACCTGTGATATCCCAACAACTGCATGGGAGGAAGAGAAGAGCAAACGCAACGGGGAAAGGAAAATGGGCGTATAGAGGGCTTTCAGCTATGGAATACAAAATTGTCTATACTTGCCGATAGTGGAGGAGTGGAAATGTATAGATTTTGTATATACTGCGACAAAACATAAATTAAGGAGAACAGAGAACATACCGACCTGTGATATTCCAACAACTGCATGGGAGGAAGAGAAGAGCAAACGCGACGGGGAACGGAAAATGGGCGTATAGAGGGATTTCATCTATGGAATACAAAATTGTCTATACTAGCCGATAGTGGAGGAGTGGAAATGTATAGATTTTGTATATACTGCGACAAAACCTAAATTAAGGAGAACAGAGAACATACCGACCTGTGATATCCCAACAACTGCATGGGAGGAAGAGAAGAGCAAACGAACGGGGAAAGGAAAATGGGCGTATAGAGGGCTTTCAGCTATGGAATACAAAATTGTCTATACTAGCCGATAGTGGAGGAGTGGAAATGTATAGATTTTGTATATACTGCGACAAAAGATAAATTAAGGAGAACAGAGAACATACCGACCTGTGATATCCCAACAACTGCATGGGAGGAAGAGAAGAGCAAACGCAACGGGGAACGGACAATGGGCGTATAGAGGGCTTTCAGCTATGGAATACAAAATTGTCTATACTAGCCGATAGTGGAGGAGTGGAAATGTATAGATTTTGTATATACTGCGACAAAACATAAATTATGGAGAACAGAGAACATACCGACCTGTGATATCCCAACAACTGCATGGGAGGAAGAGAAGAGCAAACGCAACGGGGAAAGGAAAATGGGCGTATAGAGGGCTTTCAGCTATGGAATACAAAATTGTCTATACTAGCCGATAGTGGAGGAGTGGAAATGTATAGATTTTGTATATACTGCGACAAAACATAAATTATGGAGAACAGAGAACATACCGACCTGTGATATCCCAACAACTGCATGGGAGGAAGAGAAGAGCAAACGCAACGGGGAAAGGAAAATTGGCGTATAGAGGGCTTTCAGCTATGGAATACAAAATTGTCTATACTTGCCGATAGTGGAGGATAGAAAATGTATAGATTTTGTATATACCGCGACAAAAGATAAATTAAGGAGAACAGAGAACATACCGACCTGTGATATCCCAACAACTGCATGGGAGGAAGAGAAGAGCAAACGCAACGGGGAAAGGAAAATGGGCGTATAGAGGGCTTTCAGCTATGGAATACAAAATTGTCTATACTAGCCGATAGTGGAGGAGTGGAAATGTATAGATTTTGTATATACTGCGACAAAACATAAATTAAGGAGAACAGAGAACATACCGACCTGTGATATTCCAACAACTGCATGGGAGGAAGAGAAGAGCAAACGCGACGGGGAACGGAAAATGGGCGTATAGAGGGATTTCATCTATGGAATACAAAATTGTCTATACTAGCCGATAGTGGAGGAGTGGAAATGTATAGATTTTGTATATACTGCGACAAAACCTAAATTAAGGAGAACAGAGAACATACCGACCTGTGATATCCCAACAACTGCATGGGAGGAAGAGAAGAGCAAACGAACGGGGAAAGGAAAATGGGCGTATAGAGGGCTTTCAGCTATGGAATACAAAATTGTCTATACTAGCCGATAGTGGAGGAGTGGAAATGTATAGATTTTGTATATACTGCGACAAAAGATAAATTAAGGAGAACAGAGAACATACCGACCTGTGATATCCCAACAACTGCATGGGAGGAAGAGAAGAGCAAACGCAACGGGGAACGGACAATGGGCGTATAGAGGGCTTTCAGCTATGGAATACAAAATTGTCTATACTAGCCGATAGTGGAGGAGTGGAAATGTATAGATTTTGTATATACTGCGACAAAACATAAATTATGGAGAACAGAGAACATACCGACCTGTGATATCCCAACAACTGCATGGGAGGAAGAGAAGAGCAAACGCAACGGGGAAAGGAAAATGGGCGTATAGAGGGCTTTCAGCTATGGAATACAAAATTGTCTATACTAGCCGATAGTGGAGGAGTGGAAATGTATAGATTTTGTATATACTGCGACAAAACATAAATTATGGAGAACAGAGAACATACCGACCTGTGATATCCCAACAACTGCATGGGAGGAAGAGAAGAGCAAACGCAACGGGGAAAGGAAAATTGGCGTATAGAGGGCTTTCAGCTATGGAATACAAAATTGTCTATACTTGCCGATAGTGGAGGATAGAAAATGTATAGATTTTGTATATACCGCGACAAAAGATAAATTAAGGAGAACAGAGAACATACCGACCTGTGATATCCCAACAACTGCATGGGAGGAAGAGAAGAGCAAACGCAACGGGGAAAGGAAAATGGGCGTATAGAGGGCTTTCAGCTATGGAATACAAAATTGTCTATACTAGCCGATAGTGGAGGAGTGGAAATGTATAGATTTTGTATATACTGCGACAAAACATAAATTAAGGAGAACAGAGAACATACCGACCTGTGATATTCCAACAACTGCATGGGAGGAAGAGAAGAGCAAACGCGACGGGGAACGGAAAATGGGCGTATAGAGGGATTTCATCTATGGAATACAAAATTGTCTATACTAGCCGATAGTGGAGGAGTGGAAATGTATAGATTTTGTATATACTGCGACAAAACCTAAATTAAGGAGAACAGAGAACATACCGACCTGTGATATCCCAACAACTGCATGGGAGGAAGAGAAGAGCAAACGCAACGGGGAACGGACAATGGGCGTATAGAGGGCTTTCAGCTATGGAATACAAAATTGTCTATACTAGCCGATAGTGGAGGAGTGGAAATGTATAGATTTTGTATATACTGCGACAAAACATAAATTATGGAGAACAGAGAACATACCGACCTGTGATATTCCAACAACTGCATGGGAGGAAGAGAAGAGCAAACGCGACGGGGAACGGAAAATGGGCGTATAGAGGGATTTCATCTATGGAATACAAAATTGTCTATACTAGCCGATAGTGGAGGAGTGGAAATGTATAGATTTTGTATATACTGCGACAAAACCTAAATTAAGGAGAACAGAGAACATACCGACCTGTGATATCCCAACAACTGCATGGGAGGAAGAGAAGAGCAAACGAACGGGGAAAGGAAAATGGGCGTATAGAGGGCTTTCAGCTATGGAATACAAAATTGTCTATGCTAGCCGATAGTGGAGGAGTGGAAATGTATAGATTTTGTATATACTGCGACAAAAGATAAATTAAGGATAACAGAGAACATACCGACCTGTGATATCCCAACAACTGCATGGGAGGAAGAGAAGAGCAAACGCAACGGGGAACGGACAATGGGCGTATAGAGGGCTTTCAGCTATGGAATACAAAATTGTCTATACTAGCCGATAGTGGAGGAGTGGAAATGTATAGATTTTGTATATACTGCGACAAAACATAAATTATGGAGAACAGAGAACATACCGACCTGTGATATCCCAACAACTGCATGGGAGGAAGAGAAGAGCAAACGCAACGGGGAAAGGAAAATGGGCGTATAGAGGGCTTTCAGCTATGGAATACAAAATTGTCTATACTAGCCGATAGTGGAGGAGTGGAAATGTATAGATTTTGTATATACTGCGACAAAACATAAATTATGGAGAACAGAGAACATACCGACCTGTGATATCCCAACAACTGCATGGGAGGAAGAGAAGAACAAACGCGACGGGGAACGGAAAATTGGCGTATAGAGGGATTTCATCTATGGAATACAAAATTGTCTATACTAGCCGATAGTGGAGGAGTGGAAATGTATAGATTTTGTATATACTGCGACAAAACCTAAATTAAGGAGAACAGAGAACATACCGACCTGTGATATTCCAACAACTGCATGGGAGGAAGAGAAGAGCAAACGCAACGGGGAAAGGAAAATGGGCGTATAGAGGGCTTTCAGCTATGGAATACAAAATTGTCTATACTAGCCGATAGTGGAGGAGTGGAAATGTATAGATTTTGTATATACTGCGACAAAACATAAATTAAGGAGAACAGAGAACATACCGACCTGTGATATTCCAACAACTGCATGGGAGGAAGAGAAGAGCAAACGCGACGGGGAACGGAAAATGGGCGTATAGAGGGATTTCATCTATGGAATACAAAATTGTCTATACTAGCCGATAGTGGAGGAGTGGAAATGTATAGATTTTGTATATACTGCGACAAAACATAAATTAAGGAGAACAGAGAACATACCGACCTGTGATATCCCAACAACTGCATGGGAGGAAGAGAAGAGCAAACGAACGGGGAAAGGAAAATGGGCGTATAGAGGGCTTTCAGCTATGGAATACAAAATTGTCTATACTAGCCGATAGTGGAGGAGTGGAAATGTATAGATTTTGTATATACTGCGACAAAACATAAATTATGGAGAACAGAGAACATACCGACCTGTGATATCCCAACAACTGCATGGGAGGAAGAGAAGAGCAAACGCGACGGGGAAAGGAAAATGGGCGTATAGAGGGCTTTCAGCTATGGAATACAAAATTGTCTATACTTGCCGATAGTGGAGGATAGAAAATGTATAGATTTTGTATATACCGCGACAAAAGATAAATTAAGGAGAACAGAGAACATACCGACCTGTGATATCCCAACAACTGCATGGGAGGAAGAGAAGAGCAAACGCAACGGGGAAAGGAAAATGGGCGTATAGAGGGCTTTCAGCTATGGAATACAAAATTGTCTATACTAGCCGATAGTGGAGGAGTTTAAATGTATAGATTTTGTATATACTGCGACAAAACATAAATTAAGGAGAACAGAGAACATACCGACCTGTGATATCCCAACAACTGCATGGGACGAAGAGAAGAGCAAACGCAACGGAGAACGGAAAATGGGCGTATAGAGGGCTTACAGCTATGGAATACAAAATTGTCTGTACTAGCCGATAGTGGAGGAGTGGAAATGTATAGATTTTGTATATACCGCGACAAAAGATAAATTAAGGAGAACAGAGAACATACCGACCTGTGATATCCCAACAACTGCATGGGAGGAAGAGAAGAGCAAACGCAACGGGGAAAGGAAAATGGGCGTATAGAGGGCTTTCAGCTATGGAATACAAAATTGTCTATACTAGCCGATAGTGGAGGAGTGGAAATGTATAGATTTTGTATATACTGCGACAAAACATAAATTAAGGAGAACAGAGAACATACCGACCTGTGATATTCCAACAACTGCATGGGAGGAAGAGAAGAGCAAACGCGACGGGGAACGGAAAATGGGCGTATAGAGGGATTTCATCTATGGAATACAAAATTGTCTATACTAGCCGATAGTGGAGGAGTGGAAATGTATAGATTTTGTATATACTGCGACAAAACCTAAATTAAGGAGAACAGAGAACATACCGACCTGTGATATCCCAACAACTGCATGGGAGGAAGAGAAGAGCAAACGAACGGGGAAAGGAAAATGGGCGTATAGAGGGCTTTCAGCTATGGAATACAAAATTGTCTATACTAGCCGATAGTGGAGGAGTGGAAATGTATAGATTTTGTATATACTGCGACAAAACATAAATTATGGAGAACAGAGAACATACCGACCTGTGATATCCCAACAACTGCATGGGAGGAAGAGAAGAGCAAACGCGACGGGGAAAGGAAAATGGGCGTATAGAGGGCTTTCAGCTATGGAATACAAAATTGTCTATACTAGCCGATAGTGGAGGAGTGGAAATGTATAGATTTTGTATATACTGCGACAAAACCTAAATTAAGGAGAACAGAGAACATACCGACCTGTGATATCCCAACAACTGCATGGGAGGAAGAGAAGAGCAAACGAACGGGGAAAGGAAAATGGGCGTATAGAGGGCTTTCAGCTATGGAAAACAAAATTGTCTATACTAGCCGATAGTGGAGGAGTGGAAATGTATAGATTTTGTATATACTGCGACAAAACATAAATTATGGAGAACAGAGAACATACCGACCTGTGATATCCCAACAACTGCATGGGAGGAAGAGAAGAGCAAACGCAACGGGGAAAGGAAAATGGGCGTATAGAGGGCTTTCAGCTATGGAATACAAAATTGTCTATACTAGCCGATAGTGGAGGAGTGGAAATGTATAGATTTTGTATATACTGCGACAAAACATAAATTAAGGAGAACAGAGAACATACCGACCTGTGATATTCCAACAACTGCATGGGAGGAAGAGAAGAGCAAACGCGACGGGGAACGGAAAATGGGCGTATAGAGGGATTTCATCTATGGAATACAAAATTGTCTATACTAGCCGATAGTGGAGGAGTGGAAATGTATAGATTTTGTATATACTGCGACAAAACCTAAATTAAGGAGAACAGAGAACATACCGACCTGTGATATCCCAACAACTGCATGGGAGGAAGAGAAGAGCAAACGAACGGGGAAAGGAAAATGGGCGTATAGAGGGCTTTCAGCTATGGAATACAAAATTGTCTATACTTGCCGATAGTGGAGGATAGAAAATGTATAGATTTTGTATATACCGCGACAAAAGATAAATTAAGGAGAACAGAGAACATACCGACCTGTGATATCCCAACAACTGCATGGGAGGAAGAGAAGAGCAAACGCAACGGGGAAAGGAAAATGGGCGTATAGAGGGCTTTCAGCTATGGAATACAAAATTGTCTATACTAGCCGATAGTGGAGGAGTTTAAATGTATAGATTTTGTATATACTGCGACAAAACATAAATTAAGGAGAACAGAGAACATACCGACCTGTGATATCCCAACAACTGCATGGGACGAAGAGAAGAGCAAACGCAACGGAGAACGGAAAATGGGCGTATAGAGGGCTTTCAGCTATGGAATACAAAATTGTCTGTACTAGCCGATAGTGGAGGAGTGGAAATGTATAGATTTTGTATATACTGCGACAAAACATAAATTAAGGAGAACAGAGAACATACCGACCTGTGATATCCCAACAACTGCATGGGAGGAAGAGAAGAGCAAACGCAACGGGGAAAGGAAAATGGGCGTATAGAGGGCTTTCAGCTATGGAATACAAAATTGTCTATATTAGCCGATAGTGGAGGAGTGGAAATGTATAGATTTTGTATATACTGCGACAAAACATAAATTATGGAGAACAGAGAACATACCGACCTGTGATATCCCAACAACTGCATGGGAGGAAGAGAAGAACAAACGCGACGGGGAACGGAAAATTGGCGTATAGAGGGCTTTCAGCTATGGAATACAAAATTGTCTATACTAGCCGATAGTGGAGGAGTGGAAATGTATAGATTTTGTATATACTGCGACAAAACATAAATTATGGAGAACAGAGAACATACCGACCTGTGATATCCCAACAACTGCATGGGAGGAAGAGAAGAACAAACGCGACGGGGAACGGAAAATGGGCGTATAGAGGGCTTTCAGCTATGGAATACAAAATTGTCTATACTTGCCGATAGTGGAGGATAGAAAATGTATAGATTTTGTATATACCGCGACAAAAGATAAATTAAGGAGAACAGAGAACATACCGACCTGTGATATCCCAACAACTGCATGGGAGGAAGAGAAGAGCAAACGCAACGGGGAAAGGAAAATGGGCGTATAGAGGGCTTTCAGCTATGGAATACAAAATTGTCTATACTAGCCGATAGTGGAGGAGTGGAAATGTATAGATTTTGTATATACTGCGACAAAACATAAATTAAGGAGAACAGAGAACATACCGACCTGTGATATTCCAACAACTTCATGGGAGGAAGAGAAGAGCAAACGCGACGGGGAACGGAAAATGGGCGTATAGAGGGATTTCATCTATGGAATACAAAATTGTCTATACTAGCCGATAGTGGAGGAGTGGAAATGTATAGATTTTGTATATACTGCGACAAAACCTAAATTAAGGAGAACAGAGAACATACCGACCTGTGATATCCCAACAACTGCATGGGAGGAAGAGAAGAGCAAACGAACGGGGAAAGGAAAATGGGCGTATAGAGGGCTTTCAGCTATGGAATACAAAATTGTCTATACTAGCCGATAGTGGAGGAGTTTAAATGTATAGATTTTGTATATACTGCGACAAAACATAAATTAAGGAGAACAGAGAACATACCGACCTGTGATATCCCAACAACTGCATGGGACGAAGAGAAGAGCAAACGCAACGGAGAACGGAAAATGGGCGTATAGAGGGCTTTCAGCTATGGAATACAAAATTGTCTGTACTAGCCGATAGTGGAGGAGTGGAAATGTATAGATTTTGTATATACTGCGACAAAACATAAATTAAGGAGAACAGAGAACATACCGACCTGTGATATTCCAACAACTGCATGGGAGGAAGAGAAGAGCAAACGCGACGGGGAACGGAAAATGGGCGTATAGAGGGCTTTCAGCTATGGAATACAAAATTGTCTATACTAGCCGATAGTGGAGGAGTGGAAATGTATAGATTTTGTATATACTGCGACAAAACATAAATTATGGAGAACAGAGAACATACCGACCTGTGATATCCCAACAACTGCATGGGAGGAAGAGAAGAACAAACGCGACGGGGAACGGAAAATTGGCGTATAGAGGGCTTTCAGCTATGGAATACAAAATTGTCTATACTAGCCGATAGTGGAGGAGTGGAAATGTATAGATTTTGTATATACTGCGACAAAACATAAATTATGGAGAACAGAGAACATACCGACCTGTGATATCCCAACAACTGCATGGGAGGAAGAGAAGAACAAACGCGACGGGGAACGGAAAATGGGCGTATAGAGGGCTTTCAGCTATGGAATACAAAATTGTCTATACTAGCCGATAGTGGAGGAGTGGAAATGTATAGATTTTGTATATACTGCGACAAAACATAAATTATGGAGAACAGAGAACATACCGACCTGTGATATCCCAACAACTGCATGGGAGGAAGAGAAGAACAAACGCGACGGGGAACGGAAAATTGGCGTATAGAGGGCTTTCAGCTATGGAATACAAAATTGTCTATACTTGCCGATAGTGGAGGATAGAAAATGTATAGATTTTGTATATACCGCGACAAAAGATAAATTAAGGAGAACAGAGAACATACCGACCTGTGATATCCCAACAACTGCATGGGAGGAAGAGAAGAGCAAACGCAACGGGGAAAGGAAAATGGGCGTATAGAGGGCTTTCAGCTATGGAATACAAAATTGTCTATACTAGCCGATAGTGGAGGAGTGGAAATGTATAGATTTTGTATATACTGCGACAAAACATAAATTAAGGAGAACAGAGAACATACCGACCTGTGATATTCCAACAACTGCATGGGACGAAGAGAAGAGCAAACGCAACGGAGAACGGAAAATGGGCGTATAGAGGGCTTTCAGCTATGGAATACAAAATTGTCTATACTAGCCGATAGTGGAGGAGTGGAAATGTATAGATTTTGTATATACTGCGACAAAACATAAATTAAGGAGAACAGAGAACATACCGACCTGTGATATCCCAACAACTGCATGGGACGAAGAGAAGAGCAAACGCAACGGAGAACGGAAAATGGGCGTATAGAGGGCTTTCAGCTATGGAATACAACATTGTCTGTACTAGCCGATAGTGGAGGAGTGGAAATGTATAGATTTTGTATATACTGCGACAAAACATAAATTAAGGAGAACAGAGAACATACCGACCTGTGATATCCCAACAACTGCATGGGAGGAAGAGAAGAGCAAACGCAACGGGGAAAGGAAAATGGGCGTATAGAGGGCTTTCAGCTATGGAATACAAAATTGTCTATACTAGCCGATAGTGGAGGAGTGGAAATGTATAGATTTTGTATATACTGCGACAAAACATAAATTATGGAGAACAGAGAACATACCGACCTGTGATATCCCAACAACTGCATGGGAGGAAGAGAAGAACAAACGCGACGGGGAACGGAAAATTGGCGTATAGAGGGCTTTCAGCTATGGAATACAAAATTGTCTATACTAGCCGATAGTGGAGGAGTGGAAATGTATAGATTTTGTATATACTGCGACAAAACATAAATTATGGAGAACAGAGAACATACCGACCTGTGATATCCCAACAACTGCATGGGAGGAAGAGAAGAACAAACGCGACGGGGAACGGAAAATGGGCGTATAGAGGGCTTTCAGCTATGGAATACAAAATTGTCTATACTTGCCGATAGTGGAGGATAGAAAATGTATAGATTTTGTATATACCGCGACAAAAGATAAATTAAGGAGAACAGAGAACATACCGACCTGTGATATCCCAACAACTGCATGGGAGGAAGAGAAGAGCAAACGCAACGGGGAAAGGAAAATGGGCGTATAGAGGGCTTTCAGCTATGGAATACAAAATTGTCTATACTAGCCGATAGTGGAGGAGTGGAAATGTATAGATTTTGTATATACTGCGACAAAACATAAATTAAGGAGAACAGAGAACATACCGACCTGTGATATTCCAACAACTTCATGGGAGGAAGAGAAGAGCAAACGCGACGGGGAACGGAAAATGGGCGTATAGAGGGATTTCATCTATGGAATACAAAATTGTCTATACTAGCCGATAGTGGAGGAGTGGAAATGTATAGATTTTGTATATACTGCGACAAAACCTAAATTAAGGAGAACAGAGAACATACCGACCTGTGATATCCCAACAACTGCATGGGAGGAAGAGAAGAGCAAACGAACGGGGAAAGGAAAATGGGCGTATAGAGGGCTTTCAGCTATGGAATACAAAATTGTCTATACTAGCCGATAGTGGAGGAGTGGAAATGTATAGATTTTGTATATACTGCGACAAAACATAAATTATGGAGAACAGAGAACATACCGACCTGTGATATCCCAACAACTGCATGGGAGGAAGAGAAGAGCAAACGCGACGGGGAAAGGAAAATGGGCGTATAGAGGGCTTTCAGCTATGGAATACAAAATTGTCTATACTTGCCGATAGTGGAGGATAGAAAATGTATAGATTTTGTATATACCGCGACAAAAGATAAATTAAGGAGAACAGAGAACATACCGACCTGTGATATCCCAACAACTGCATGGGAGGAAGAGAAGAGCAAACGCAACGGGGAAAGGAAAATGGGCGTATAGAGGGCTTTCAGCTATGGAATACAAAATTGTCTATACTAGCCGATAGTGGAGGAGTTTAAATGTATAGATTTTGTATATACTGCGACAAAACATAAATTAAGGAGAACAGAGAACATACCGACCTGTGATATCCCAACAACTGCATGGGACGAAGAGAAGAGCAAACGCAACGGGGAAAGGAAAATGGGCGTATAGAGGGCTTTCAGCTATGGAATACAAAATTGTCTATACTAGCCGATAGTGGAGGTGTGGAAATGTATAGATTTTGTATATACTGCGACAAAAGATAAATTAAGGAGAACAGAGAACATACCGACGTGTGATATCCCAACAACTGCATGGGAGGAAGAGAAGAGCAAACGAACGGGGAAAGGAAAATGGGCGTATAGAGGGCTTTCAGCTATGGAATACAAAATTGTCTATACTAGCCGATAGTGGAGGAGTTTAAATGTATAGATTTTGTATATACTGCGACAAAACATAAATTAAGGAGAACAGAGAACATACCGACCTGTGATATCCCAACAACTGCATGGGACGAAGAGAAGAGCAAACGCAACGGGGAAAGGAAAATGGGCGTATAGAGGGCTTTCAGCTATGGAATACAAAATTGTCTATACTAGCCGATAGTGGAGGAGTGGAAATGTATAGATTTTGTATATACTGCGACAAAACATAAATTAAGGAGAACAGAGAACATACCGACCTGTGATATTCCAACAACTGCATGGGAGGAAGAGAAGAGCAAACGCGACGGGGAACGGAAAATGGGCGTATAGAGGGCTTTCAGCTATGGAATACAAAATTGTCTATACTAGCCGATAGTGGAGGTGTGGAAATGTATAGATTTTGTATATACTGCGACAAAAGATAAATTAAGGAGAACAGAGAACATACCGACCTGTGATATCCCAACAACTGCATGGGAGGAAGAGAAGGGCAAACGCAACGGGGAACGGAAAATGGGCGTATAGAGCACATTCAGTGTTGTAATTATTCGGGTTCTGCCGACTACAACAGTCGGCGTGTTATCGAATTAAACGAAATTAAATTAATTTATCGAGTTATAGAACCATTTTCCGTACTTTGCCCGACGCCCTGACGTCACGCCGCCCGCCCCGCTTTTCGTGTGGTACTGTTTTGACCGGGCGAAATTAATCAGTCGGCTTTCAGAAATAACCGTGAGCAGAACTACTCCTCGTCTCCTGGTCGACACACAAATGCGGAGCCTTTCTGCCAAGTAGGAACTCGTTCCACGCTGTGGAAGGAAAAGCCACGTTGGAGACGAGAGTTTCACGCTAGCGACAATAGATTCATCTTGGCGACGTTAATTTTGGTAACTCCTTGGAAAGAAACAGAAACTACAAAATCCAGTGCTCCTGATGGCTTCAGCTTACCGAAGCACGCAGATTCAACAAGCTACTCGGAGAGTTCGGACCTGCAGATCATAAGCTCGTGGCATCAATTCCATCTCTTCAACGCCTTTGTATCGTGCAGGCTACGCAAGAAACACCTTAATATCTTATTAACACCTCGTGGCGATTACACTTTATTAATAATCAAGGACGTATGAACTTTATTAGTAATAGAGACTTTTATAAATAAGTACGAGTAAAGTCTAACTTAGTGACAGTAGGTAACACGCTCGCCATGAGCATCTGCTTTGTACACTGGTACTGATACATGTCACCGAATTGATTTAGTTAATTTTGCTTGCAGGTGACCCTTTTTAAACATCGCTATTTAAGTATTTTGGATTTGAGATCATTTAGCTGTTAGCTGTTCTGGATCCAAGGATCGAAGGATTGAAATTTAGCATTCTGGCTGATTAGTATCTATAAATGCATTAATAGAGGCAATCTCTACTCTGTTTATATCAATAAACTTACCTAATTCTGCTAACTAATCGATGATTTGTTTTTTTTTTGTAATATGCGGCCTTCTCATTACTCGTATTTCAGCCGTCAAGTAACTTTGGAGGATGGTATGACTAAGAGCAGTTAGATGTATTGGTTAAATTTGGTAGTTGTTGTGTTGTGCTGTGTTTTACTGTAATATAATTTGTTGTATTATATTATGTATGTTACACACCTGAGGTTACCGAACCAAGGGGAGGTGTGTAACATCAGCTATGGAATACAAAATTGTCTATACTAGCCGATAGTGGAGGAGATTTAAATGTATAGATTTTTTATATACATTTATATTGTGGAGAAAATATTTTTAGAGACAGTTAATAGTTTTATAGATCCTAAATTTATAAATGTAAATAACCTTAATACAATATATATATTAAAAATGTGAATTAAACCTAGTCCATATATTAGCAGTTCATTAACTGCAATAGTCTAATTTAAATTCAAATCCTACAGCAAAAGTTATAAACGGAATTATTGTAATAACGATAATTTTACATATTTTACTATATTAAAATTGTGATTATAATAAATTTAATTTGTTTCTTATTATATACGTAATAAACGGTTAATCAGTTAAATATTACATTAATTAAATTTTGTCAATCTTTATCATATTTAAAGTGTTCAAAGATAATTATTTTTACATCCAATTTAAGTTGTAAAGACTTTATTTAAATTTAATATAGAGTATAAGTATAATATTTGTGTGACTGATTTCGCTTTGTTTTGTGATAATCAGTTTTATAAAAACCTTTTAAAATTTATAAACCTACAGAATTGCTGTGAGTGTGTTAATTTGATGTTAATCTATGGAATTTGTAGTTAATATTTAGGTTAACCTCTACTTTTTCTTTTATGTGTTGCAAAATGTATTTAGTCAACTCTGTAAATATGAATATAGACTCAAAATTAATACAGAGCTTACAGTATTATCGCTAAGCCTAGATTATTAAGGGATGAAATTTGGACGGTTGTTGAACGTGCTCAGAGGGGCAATAAATAAACTAATCTCAGACCACCCTGTCAAAAACACTCAGTTTAATTTCCTGTATTCCACGATCTCGTTTAGGAAACCTGAAATATTATTGAATATACGTGTCCCTAATTTTTCATGTTTTCTAGCAAGTGTAGTTAGTTTCAAATAAAATATATAAATGTATATACAAGAAAAAATGCACATATATTATATAGTTGCAATAAAACAGATATGGACAAAATCAAACCTAAAATAGATAGAATAATTCATAACTTGAATATTGAATATTAAATAGATTTCCCTAGTTGTAATAAATTTGTCTAGGTTAAGTACGAAAAAAATAACTGTAGAAGATTGATCTATTCAACACCGAACTCGTAATTAACACTAGAAAACTATAAATCAAATTTAGCTACGAATCTGGTTAAAAATAATCGTACATAATTTAAATTTAGAAAATGTACGAAATTCACATTTTAGGGAAAACATATATGTAAAAGGGAAAACAAAAATTTAGGAAAAATCAAAAATATATAAAATCAAAATAAATAATAACATAATACAAGAACAAATGAGGGTCAAATATGTTTGTAACAAGCACAGATTTTGACCTACAAACAGTTGAATAAATAATTTCACATCGGACAAATAGTTACTCGCAACTTTAATAAGGTTTTCAATGAACAAAAGTATCCATAAGGAATAATTTTTCATGTTTACAAATTGTCTAACACCGAAATATCGCTACAAATATTAAGTTATCGATTACAAATATTAGCATACAATAGTTAACAAACCGCTACAAATGTTCTAAAGCCGCTGTCATATGAGACGCACATAATTCTCAATAAATAACTCGCACATCTTATCGCTTCGATTCGCACCACTCAGGTAACTACGTGCGATATGGATTGTTTTAATATATCTGCTAGGAACTGAGTAATAAAGTTACGATAGTCTTCGAAGACACTTTAGAAGACCGGCAAAGGATCGCGGCGTTTTTAGTAAGGTACGGAAAGATAAAGATTGTGCAATAGCATTGCGTTACTCTGCTGTTTACAATCTGTGTGCCATATGTTACGTAACCTAAGATTATTAACTGATTCCTCAGCGAAACTACATTATCTTCTTAGTAAGATGTAATATTGCTTTCAGCCAACAGGAAAACCTCTTCACTTCAAACAATATCAGCCTAAAAATAAACAAGAATCTAGTAAAGACATACGTGTGGAGTGTTGCCCTATACGGAAGTGAATTTTGGGCAATTGGTGAAAGTGACAAGAAAAGACTCCAAGCATTTGAGACATGGTGCTACAGAAGAATATTCAGGATAAGCTGGAGGGAGAAGATAACGAATGAGGAAACCTTTAGAAGAGCTCAGAAGGAAAAGAGTTTTTTACGAAATTTAAAAGGCAGAAGAGCTAAGTTTACAGGGCATATACTACGACACACTGGGTTGGTTAAGAGAATAATAGAAAGAACAATTGAAGGGAAGAATCACAGAGGACGACTCCGTTTAGATTAAGTACATGAAGCAGATTATGGTCGACTTTAACTGCACATCATATTGTTAGTTGAAAAGGAAAGCAGAGAATGGCGAGCTGCTGCCAACCAGCCTATGGGCTGCTAACCTAGAAGAAGTAAGATGTAAAAAGCTGGGGAGCAGCAAAATTTTAATATGTATTCGCTTTTGAAATAAAAGTATTGATGACGGAAATTCCTTTGAGCAACATAATTAATTTAATTAAACAGAGCCAATTGAGTGTAAACAAAACATAAAAACGAGTGAGGGCTGCAAAAGGTTTTCAAGTTTGAGAAAATCCTTGAATAATACTCGTAAACTCCCTTTGGAAAATATTTCAGTACACTGCCAATATTAATACTAAAATCTGCATCGTAATTCTTTCTATTTTCGTACTTTACATTCCACTAGTCAGTTTAACCTACCAGGCTTTTGTATTTGAAAGTTTGTCTTTTATAGTAAAGATGGCGTATTGAAATATCTACTCTTAAACTCGTGTTTACGCTTTCTTATTGTAATTTTCATAATGTCAGTATTATTATCTCTGATATTCAAACTTTACTTTCAGGGTCTCCCACGGATTTTACAATTTCTATGCAAAACATATTGTTACGTAATGCGGACAAAGTGTTACGTAATACGGAACGTTCTACAAGTTTCTCGATTATTCCAGCTGTAATGTGTGTGTGCGTACATAATGCTGCTACTTTGCGGTGAAAGACAATTACGCGTCAACTAACGGGTCTATACCAGACCTTACCGGTCAGCCCAGTGCGTTCAAGGACACTATTTCTACTAGATTCTCTCTCGAGAGCGCCAGTCTGTTTAACAAGTCATCCGAAGTGGCAGATTATTCTATAAATCAGCGGGTTATGAATACAGCCATTTAGCGACTGACCAATCAGCTATTGTCGGGCGATTACACAGCGCGTTTAAGTGGCGATTTACACAGTGCAGTTTGGAGTATTGTGGCGAAGCATTACATGTTTTATAATTGTGCGGTACTCTGTTAGTGGACATTTTTATTGCGTGTTAACAATTTCTATTTGATTTGTTGCAAGAGACTGTCCTGTTAATTACAAACTGTTTAATTGTGATAATTAAAGTTGGCGATTAGATAACTGACTTAATTGGTGTCTTGTATTTTGTTTTCCACTGTACCATACGACGATCAGTTAGACCGTCGTAACAATATTTACAGTTCTCATTTGATAGATAAGAAGGAATGTTTAATACTAAGAATTTTGTAATACAAATGTTATGAATACTCACAAAATTTTTCTTTTATCTAAATGGTTTTTGTGTCTCCTGTTTACTGCGTACGATCCATTGATCGCAAGCATTTTGAAACGTCGAAACTCTTAATTTTGTTTATTTATGCCTGAAAATATCAATAATTATGTTAAGTCGATAATTATTTTAAGTCGATAATTATTTTAAGTAGATATCAATATCAGACTAAGTGCCTAAATCTATAGTGCCTCACTATCAGATAGGTACGATTAGGCTAGTAACGTTTAGGCAATTAAATAAGTTATTGGTTCTATAAGATTTTAACAATAATTTTAGGTTCAACTGAAAATTACAGACACATAAAAATTATACATAGGCCAATACAATATTTATTTTGTTTCTGACACTGTCGAAATGCATTCTTAGCGCTCTTCTCGACATCAAGGTGTAGGGTTTACAGCTTAGTCAGCCTTCACTCAAGCCATCTCTTTTTTGGTTCAATACCTATTTATCGTCTTCGTTGAGGTCTGTACCTAATTACTTATTTAGTTAATATTCATGTTTAATATGGTAACCAAATCACGTGTACGAATTAATAAATTATTTACCTTAAATTATCCGGCGTGTGATTTCTTGTGCTTCGTCTATGACGCGTTTCAGAGCTTATGCTCCATCATCAGATATTAAAAAGTTAAAACTATCACTCTTGCGAGATCGTTAAGAAGTTAAAATGTCAAAATTTGCATATGAACCGTACGCGGATTTGGGTGCGCACCCGTTCAAGTTCATTCTGCCACTCTTACAGAATGAACTCTCATTTGCTGAGTGGCAGAATGAACTTGAACGGGTGCGCACCCAAATCCGCGTACGGTTCATATGCAAATTTTGACATTTTAACTTCTTAACGATCTCGCAAGAGTGATAGTTTTAACTTTTTAATATCTGATGATGGAGCATAAGCTCTGAAACGCGTCATAGACGAAGCACAAGAAATCACACGCCGGATAATTTAAGGTAAATAATTTATTATTTAGTTAGTCTCATATCTTCCATTCTCTTGATACGCTGGCTCCATTTTATTTGTTCCTTTCTTATTCCGCTAGAATAGTGTTACGACATCACAGAACAATCTACGTGTTTATCGAACGTTCCATAGTGATCCAGAATGTAATGGGGTGGTGTACGTGACTCCTGACGCATTCGCGAGACTTTCTCGAAGCCGCCAGCCGCGCGGACTGTGTCAAGGCCGCAATTAATCACGTCATACACACTGGCGCTAAGACGCAGTTTGGAATCTTCTGGTCTGTGCGCGGATGTATAAATACAAGGCGGCAGCGGCCTTAGTTTTCAGTATTAGTTGCGATATATTTACAGTGCGATCCGAGTTATTGTCGGGCGATTACAAGCGATATTACTGTGTGCGTTCAAGTGGATATTAGTGAAGTGCTGTGTTCTATAATCGGGCGGTAGGCTATATTGTAATGCAATTGTGTTTTAATATTAGTTGACATTTATTTGCGTGTGAACAATTTTTATTTGATTTATTGTTAGAGACAGTGTTGTTAATTACGAACTGCTTAACTGTGAAAATTAAAGCTGGTGATTAGTGACTAAATTAGTGTCTTGTATTTTGGTTCCACTGTACCTACGACGATCAAGTAGAACGTCGTAACAATATGTATTTAACTCGGTTTTTATATATACATTTCGTACTTGACTTGTAAGGGTGTAACCTTTGGTTTTTCTCAAGAACTTCTTTTCACTTGTTTGTATTCTTCGCTGAAAGGAAAGTTTCCAGCGCCCTCAAAACTGGAATCTTAGGCTAGGGGAGACAACCCCAACAGAAAACAGGTCTGTTAGGATACCTGAAGGTTGCGCCCCAGACATAATTACTTAGACTCTGGTAACCTCTAATAAGGAAACTAAAGCGTACTCAAAATCTTCACGAAAAGCCTGATCTCATAACGTATTCGTCACAGATAATAAATCATCTGAAATAAAAACTCTCTAAATAAATGTAAATGTAGTTACAGTAATAATTATATATTTTTGCATACACTAAGGTATCAAATAAACATACTTTTGTTTGATTATTAATTGCAATTTAAAAATATTATTTACAAACACTCGTTTTCCATTCCTCTGGCGCTACAGTCAACCCAACTAATCAAATTCAAAAACCATTAAGCATTTACAAACAGAATTATCACTGTTGCACACCACTATAGAAAAATTATTCCGATTAGCGCTTTCAAGCTTCACAGCTCATCGTCAGATCGGAAATAACAATAATAGGACAAAAAACTATTAATACAACACTGGTACACATTTTTGTAAACAAGCTATAAGTTAAACGTCCTTTCTGGCTGTTATTAACTACCGAGTTCAGTTACCCATGTAATAACAGACAGAAAGGACATTTAACTTATAGCTTATTTACGAAAATTTGTACAGGTGGGGGTACCAACAAGTCGTTTGTCCTATTATTGTTATTTCCGATCTGACGATGAGCTGTGAAGCTTGAAAGCGCTAATCGGAATAATTTTTCTATAGTTGTGTGCAACAGTGATAATTCTGTTTGTGATTATAACCACTAACACAATTTTCTTAATTTTTTCCATTAAGTTTTTGTTTATTTGTTTATAATTTTATGTATCTGTTTATAATATTTGTTTATGATGACGGCCATAGATTATATGGATCAAAATTTTTTTTAAATACTAAGATTAAAATCGTCTGAAGGAAGGATTTACGAGATCAAATACACCCACGAACGTGTACGAGTTTTGAATAGACTACCTGAGCAAAGTCCCCCCCCCCCACAAGCAAAGTAGACACGTAAAATGTTTGTTACTCATAGACAACTTTTACGCAGAGCCTAGAAACGAAAGAATGATTTTCGTATATAGAAACGTGTAGTATACACATCTGTAAGTTATACGTAATGGATCTACGTGTAGAAGGGGAAACACTTTTATGATTTAATTACTGTAATTTATGTTAGTAGTTAAATTTATATGTGTGATACAATATGTCGTCCGAATATATGCCTTAATCAGAACACAATCTGGTTATCTGGTTAGTCTTTACATACACACCACCAATGCAAACAGTCATTTTATATTTGATCTGTAGAATTTCATTCATATACTCCTATTGACAATGTAATCAGATGTTGTTTGTAATCTACACTCAATTTCATTAATTAAACTCGGTAATATTAGCGACAAAAAGACAGAAAAACAAACACTTTACATTCACTCACGATTGCGCGTCCAAAACTCGATTTTCGTTACCATTCTGTACACGCAGCATAAATAACATGAGTAATCTATAGTAAACTATCTATGAAACCAAAAAAATAGCGAGTCAGCAAGGAGACACTATGTTCCAGTACCGTTAAGCAGATATGCGCTGACGCTTTGAAATTTCTGGACCTGGCCGTTTAACGTGGAAACGTCTGATAAATTTCATCGTATGGTTTTCAATAATTACCAGCTTTAATTAGTCACAAATAACAACTTGAAATCAACAAGATACTTTCATACAGTAATTCTAGTTAAATTTGTCTACACTCAATAATAATGTCAACTAACAGTTCATCACTAATAATAACACAATAATCACTTTGCCACAATACATCGATCAGCATTTGAATAAATCGACAGCGCTAACTAAACCGGTCGCTGCTGCTTATATAATTCCCGCACGTACTGCAGAATAACTTTTCATTTTTTTGGGCGGCATGTGAGCATAATTTACCCAGTTACAAGTGCTCTCGAACAGACTGGATTGCTACGTTCGTGACGGCCTCGACACAGACGCCACACGCTGGGCTAGACGAGAATCGTGCAGAACGGGATTCTCGTCTTTTCGGGAAGGTTCCGTCATTGTCTTAGCAATATTAATAATATTTATAAATGCTCAACTATTCTTGTTAAATATTTTATATTAGTAATATAAAATTTTACAATAATTTATTTTTTATTTTGTAAATTATATATGTTTTGACAATAATCCAAATATCATCATCAGATTCAGATCAATTTGTATACAATTTTATATCGCAACATATATGTAATTTACAAAATAAAAAATATGTTCTTATAAAAAGTTGTATTATCAATATAATATACAATATTAATAAAAAAATATTAAATTCTCTGGCGTTTAGTTATTTATTGGGCTTTCTAGGAATGAGGAATATCAATGCTTCACCAGTAACAGTTTATTTATAATAATAATAATAATGTAATCCTTGAGAACATTACTTCCTATGTCGATGTGATTGTTTCAAATACCTCTCCCTCCCCACCAGGTTTTATAATATATTAATATTGTGACCCGATTTCTACTGATTGCATTACATTCCATGCCATAAATAATTGATTTAACAGAAAGCAATGATCGTTGGGTTTGGCTATGTTCCATGCTATCACTGCAACCGCACAACATTTGGCCTAACAAAGTATTCTGTGTGCAGTTACTACGAAACAGACTACACACTAATGTCCTGAAGTGATGTGCCAAATTGTAACAGTTATGAAACTGTGTCAGTAATCCAGAACCTACTGAATATAGAACGTATTTAATTGGAACATGCTTCAACGATTTGCTGTATTATGTAGAAGTAAACAAATGTTACATTTTAATTAAGCAAGACGGTGTCATAAAACTTACAGCACAATGGAATGTAACACTGGCAAATTAATGATTCTTTTTGGAACAGTTTTGGCTATTAATGACTTCCGCTTTGACGTATGTCGTATGACGCAGTAATAAACAAATAAAAAGTCCGTGTCAATATCTCTCTTCTAGGATAGCAGCCCATAGGCTGGTTGGCAGCAGCTCGCCATTCTTCACGCTTCTCTGCTGTTCTTTTCAACTCACAACACGATGTGCAGTTCATATCGACCATAAGCTGTTTCATGTAGTCTAAACGGGGTCGTCCTCTGTGATTCTTCCCTTCAATTGTTCCTTTTATTATTCGCTTAACCAACTTATTGTGTCGTAGTATATATGCCCTATAAACAGGGTCTTCTGCTTTTGAAATTTCGTAGAAAGCTCTTCTACTCCTGAGCTCTTCTAAAGACAGCCTTCTCCCTCTAGCTTATCTTGCTTATTCTTCTGTAGTACCAGGTCTCAAATTTCTTGTCACTTTCTCCAATTGTCCAAGATTCATTCCCGTATAGAGTAACAGTCCACTCGTATGTCTTTACTAGATTCTTCATATGTCAATATAAAGAGCAAATATTGCCTTTAAATTATTGTTGTTATCATTTAGACGTAAGTATATTTAAAGCTATAGAATTTAATTTTTTCCTGAATCTATAAATTAATATAACAATGTTTTCAACAAACAATATGAAAATAATTTTTTGTTTAATGTAAACAACTGAAATGTTTGTTTTATTTTTTTTACTCCTCTATACGTCAAACTGCGTCCTCTGCAACAACAGTTTCGTTCTTAATTCCCTCTCTATGGATCGCTTGTATCAATTGAAATAGTATTTAGCTTATTAGCTGATGTAATTGATTCGCTAAACTTTATAATTTAAACACAACATTAAAGTCATTTGTTCGGCCAGAATTGAATGTGTTTGATTTAGGATAATCATTCACTTAATATCCGTGGCTGCTCTAAAAGTAACATTCAAAATATACTCTTTGGAAAACTCAAGGCTGCTCTTATATACTTCCGCTTTGACGTATACCCTATGACTCTGTAATAAACATATAAAAAGTCTATGTCAATATGAAGTGCAAATGTTTCGATTAAATTAATTTTTTGTTATGATTTATGAGTAAGTAAGTTATATTTAAATCTGAAGAATATATTATTCTTTCATGAATCTATAAGTTAGGTTTTTTTTATATGCCTAAAGGTACTATATAATGTTATTATTTATATTCTTAAAGCGATCGATTTCGGTCACAGACCATCGTCAGGTTATATAGCACATTTGTTTTCACAATATTATAAAACACTATTATTTATAAAAACGAATTTGTAGACATTGTTAATTTTGATACATATGTTGTTGTCTAAAGCTTCCTAAGAACTGATTCTGTTACAGAGTGTTCATGTTTACATATTATATCAGCTGATTACTGAATGTTGATTTTGTCGTAATATTTCAGAAGTGATATGATTTTTGAAGTCTGTCATAACGTTTAATAGATTTTCATGGCCCTCTTCTTTTATATGTTTGTATATTCGGTATATAAGTTAGTGTAACAATATTTTCAACAAACAATACGAAAATCATGTTTATCAAGTGTGAACACCTGAATTGTTTTTTTCTTTTTTAATACTTCTATACGTCAAACTGGGTTCTCTGCGACAACAGTTCGCTTTCATTCTCATATAAATCGCTTGTATCAATTGAAATACTATTTATTATATTTCGTAAGCTTACACGGCTGGAGTCAATGTTGATAACATTCATTGCTGGGCTGTGTGTGTCGTAGTCCATTGTTTCTAACTAAAACAAACGTTTCGACAGTGCCATTGACTGCCATTATCAGCCTTAACGGGACTGATTAGCCTTAACCGTGGTACTGTGGTCTCTAAAGAGTACTAGCCTACGTTAGTTCAGCTCAAATTTTTACATTGATAATGGCAGTCGGTGGTACTGTCGAAACTTCGGTTTTAGTTAGAATCAATGGACCACGCGAACACCCCCCTAGAATGACTTTTAAGAAAATAGTATTTAGCTTATTAGCTCATGTAATTGATTTGCTAAACGTTATAATTTAAACACAATATTAAAGTCACTTGTTCGGTTACAATTGAATGTGTCTGATTTAATCACTCACCCATTAACCGTGGCTGCTCTAAAAGTAACATTCAAAATATACTTTCTTTTGAAAGTTGTGTTCGTGAAATAATAAATCGTAGTTGTTTTGATTGTTCATCTTCTTTTTTCACAGCACTAAACTAATATAGATTATTCAAATTTTCAACTTGTGTAACTTACTTGTCTTTTCTTCCCGTACGCGTTTCGGCGTGATGTGCGCCTTCGTCAGCTTTGAGACAGACTGCCATTAACTTGTAACGGTTTTTATTTTGAAAGGTATAGTGGGGGAGGTGTGTGGAGGAAGGGGATTGGCGCGGGGATCCAAATTATTGTTAGTTTTGTGTATAATTTGTCAAAAAGTGTGTGTGATTTATACTGTAATTGGTCGTTAAGTATGTTGTTATGACAGTTATGTGTTGTGTGGTGTTTGTATATTTCATATTGTTCTGCTGTGTTAAGTTTTCGACCTTTGGGTAAGTAGTGTAATATCTCAAGATTAGTATCTACGTTGGTGTAGCTGTGGTTTTTTTGTGTGTATGTGTGTGGCAAACGCGGTTCCACACACCACCTCCACTATACCTTTCAAAACAGAAACCGTTACAAGTTAATGGCAGTCTGTCTCAAAGCTGACGAAGGCGCACATCGCGCCGAAACGCGTAGGGAAGAAAAGACAAGTAAGTTTCACAAGTTGAAGGTTTCAATATTCTATATTAGTAATAAATCGTAGTATTACTGATTACCTCCTTGACCTACTTACCTTTTGGTTGTATCAACAAATATAACCTGTTACAGAAGACGACTTTATACAGCGTTTTATACATTATACCAACTGTATAATAAGTACATTATTATAATACATTATATTATATAATGTAAAATTATTATACATTATAATAATAAGGCGTAGAATAATAATACATTTCTTTTTCACAAGTAAATGTTCTATTTGTACACTTTACCTATGTTTGCCAGAGAGTACCTGCACCTCATTTCAGTGTGCGTTAAGGGGAGTTGAAGGGTCAGTAGGGTAAAAGTTTTACAATTTTTTTTTTATTAACTTATATTAAAATATTGTCTTTTCTACACAGTTTGGTACAAAAACCATGAGGTTTTTATTGTTAAAAATATTTTGTATTTATTTTAGAAAATTGTGCTGTACGCAGTGTTTGTAGCACTTTTTTAGCATTTTTGAAATTAGGCAGAAACTTACATTCATTTGCATACCTAGCTGATTTTATACAAAATATAGTTACATCTATTATAGCATTCACAAGTTACACAAGTTGAAAAACTGAAGTGCATAGGCCACATCCAAGAACGGATGGGCTGTCGCTTACGAAATCTAAAACTCAAGTTAGGTGGTACATTACTGTCAGACCAAAAATCAATAAAAGGGGCTGGCCAACTTACTGATAAAGTTATTGATAAACTCCATTCTTATTATGGAAACTCTATTAGAGCAAACGTAACTGGTTTAGAGAAAATTAAAACAGCTGTTTGGGCTACATTCTTTCACAGTATATCTACTGACAAATAGCCTGCTCATCGATTATGGCCACCACCGCCGGAAACCTGGTGTAAATTTAGGAAAGCTAAAGTAAAGAGTAAACCATTTCAACATAAAAACTGTATTCCTATCTCCGTAATGGAGGCCATAAAATGAGTATTTAGAACATTGGCCAATTCAGTCTTAATAAAAAGGTGCCTTCATGGCAAAACACAAAACGTGAACGAGTCTTTCAACAATGTACTATGGACCAGGGTGCCAAAAAATGTATTTTTTGGGAGAAAGACATTGAAGGTTGAGGCTTTCGACGCTTTAGCTACATTTAATGATGGAAATATTTGACGACTGGAAGTGTTAAAACAGCTGAGATTTACGGACTATGGTGTAAACACCCTCAAAGCACTCAAGAAGGCTGACCAGGAACGGTTGCAGCAAGTGGAAGTTATCAGCAAAGGATATGACCAAGGAAGCAAGGATTAACAAGAGAAGGAGAAGACTTGAAAATGAGGAAGACAGAAACAGTCACTACAGACCAGGTGCATTTTAAAGGCATGTAAATTGAAATACAATCATACAAAACGTGTAATATTTTGTTTTTCTTTAATATTCAGAAAAAAATTGTTCTTTAACACCACGGTTCATTTATCTCATGAACCAATAAAAATGTTCAGTTGAAATTTTCACTGCATATTATACTTGATCTTCTCAAGCTACTGTAGTAAAATAATTTTATTAGGTAAAGAAATGTTTCTTAAAAAAATATATGTCATAAATTTTATAATAAATAAAGATCTGATAAGTAAAAATTTATAACGTTCTTATTAGTTTAGATATTGTATCTCAACAAAGTTCCTCCTTCTTTTCTTCTTACTTATTTTATTTATTTATTATTATTGGATAAAAATTAAATTCTTATTATTATTCTTATTGTTATTTATGGTTTAATTGTTTTCTTGTTAATTGATAATTTATAATTCGATTTCCTTTAGTTGAGACTAATCGGCTAAGTTGACTCCCCCATTGGCACCTGCTAATTGTGTCGGACGTCGTGATTTTGTTTAACGGGATAAATTTAATTTTCACTGAAAGTAATTTTATTCATTAGTGAAGTACTTACTTGTAGTGAAGATCTCACTTGTTAACCGTCCTGTCAACAAGGCTTGTTCCAGACGATAATTTAAAATATTCAAATCATCTCGTGCCGCTTGCGAGAGATACCAACTGTTGCCAGCTGTTCCCCTAACCTGTATTCGTATCGTCTAAAGAAACAATTTCGTTAACTCTTTTCTCTTGTTAAAATACTGTTTATTCATCAGTAATGCTCATGAAATAATGTTAGGTAACAATTAAATTGACGATCGTTCATTGTACAATAATAATTAGCTTTATAAAATCTCTTTCTCAGGGTGGTTATTCTGGTTATATTAACCGTAACATTGAAAGTTTTTGGTTAAGTTGTTTTATTAAAAATAGGTTCTTTTAGACTGCAAAATACGTAACTAGAAGATTTACACTACTATAACAATTGAGTAGTAGGAGACGGGTTACATTAATAAATAAAATCTTAACTAATAACATAAAATTCAAAAGGTGACTATCGTCAACATTTTAGGTTAAACCTGGCGTATCTGAATAGTACCCAGTTAACTTTGGTTTGTGAATAAATCTTTTTAACAATACATAAATACACAAATGTAATAAGGTTATAACCCCTTTCAGTGTTTATAACAAATCATCTTATTTATCAGATTCGATAAATTGTATCGGGTAAGTCAATAACTCTTAAGTATAATTAGCTGTCATTAAATCTTTTTAACAATAAACAAATTAATTGATGTAATAAGGTCCAAAGCCTCTTTAATGTTTACATTAAATCATCTTATTCATTATATTCGATAAATTTTATCGTATAAGTTTATAATTTCTCTAAGTATGATTAATTGTCACTATACTCCTTAATTCACGCGATTGCAACTTATTGTACACCTTGCAATCGTTGTTTCACTGTTATGCCTTCACTAAACTTCATTGTATAATTAATTAACAGTTTTTAAAACACTTTAAAAAAGTTTGGTTAGGTTGATCGACAATGCAAAAATGTACAAAGGTTTTGTAAAATATATAAAACACTTGGTAAATTTCATAAATTTTTAATTAACTCTGACAGATGTTTCGACTAACTAAGCCATTGTCAAAGAGAAAGAGGCGAATGAATGAAAATTACTAAACATACAGGATGTGAGTGGAGTGTAGGTGGTGAACATCTGTTTAGGGCGTATCTGGAACATCTCTGTTGTGATGGCGCGGGGGGTGTGCAAAAGATAAGGGAAGGTCAGGTGTCTTTAAAAACTAAATACAATCATGAATGCAAAATATAAAATTAACTAAACTAAATATAATCTGAACGTAAAATATAAAATTAACTGAACTAAAAAAAAAAAATTGTGAAACTTACCAAGTGTTTTTATATATTTTACAAAACCTTTGTAATAATATGTTTCACCAAGTGCCCAACGAGTCATCAATTAATATCATGCAAAATTGTGTTCAAATCTGGCGCCGGTTTCGCTGTTCCAATCTGCGTTACCTGACCAAATCTCGATTTAACTCTTCTGATTGGTCGAAAGATTGATGACATTCCTTCGAGTGTGCATACCCCCTTTTCTAAATTATATTAATTTTACAAAACACTTTGGTTTCTGGGGTGGAGATTAAAAAAATGACGCTAAACATTTTGTCTAAAATAATGCAAATACACTCCAATTGATATAACATTCTTACGTTATTTGTGATTGCTAATCTAGCCTTACCATGATATGGCGATTGTCTGGCTCGTTATTTAGAGTTCTCACATGAAATACTTTCGTCGATTATTAACAAAGATAGTTTTTGCACTTACAGTTGATACAACTTTTAATAAAATTACGTACTATTTGCCTTAAATTAATACATGGTAATCATATCTCATAGATATGATGCATTCCAAGTCCTTTTGTATACTCCTTACTCAATATTTACTTATAATTATGCACAAAACACATAAGTTATGCCTTCACTTCAGTAGGCCTATAGCACTACCAACTAGATTCACTTATTATATTTTACTAGTTGACTCTGAACTTTTTCTAGTATGTCATAATTACTCTCAGATGACCATTACAACTTATGGTCACCTCAGATTTTGTCATTACACTGTTATTTTATTGATTTTAGTCTTTACAATCACCTGGAGTTCTGCACTACTAGGTGTTACAATAATTATCTTCATTCTAAATTGTACAGTTGTTTTTAAGTCATTATCTTTGACATAAATGATCATTATAGTTACTATAATGTTTTACAATGTTTTGGTTTACATCAGGATATTCACATTTGCTGGTAATTCATTAATAGTTCTTGCATAGTGCTGTCTGACAAGTATATTTTATTTACATTATTATGACTTAATTCAGTGATAATTATCATTGGTTTATACCATATTAGTTATTTTACATATCATTGTTTACACTCATATCAATTTCTTTCTCTTTTTTATTAGTACGTCTAAGATTTTTAGTGTGTTTAGTGGGTAAATTCTATGCTGTCCATTTCAGTATGTTAATTTATTTTAAACACAACACATATCATCCTTTGGTAACTAGTCTCGGTCCTAGTATGGTCCCTATAACATCTAGTTTCAGTATAGTATAATAGAATATACTTTTATAACCTTTTTATTATCAATTCTTGTCATTATAAGTGAAAAATGCTTATTGAGTTAGGTTATGTGCGTCCCGTACTCTGGTTTACAACAATGGGTTTATTTGGTGGTTTGGTTCTATACATTTCCTTCGCTTATTATAATGTACTAATAGTATTAATTACTATTTATTGTTTTAGTAGTTATTTTTTAGTTCCTTTTATATTCTGCTTACCATTTTGCTAGTGATTATAATTTTTTCTGATATCCCTGGATTTATATCACTTACATAAATAGCAGATAAGATACAATCTTATTGTCATCTCTAATATATTATTATATCATACTAATACAAATTTTAATTTCACTCTCCTGATCATTATTGTTTATATTTTTACTTCAGATCAGAGTTATATTCATAGTCAGATCATCTAAAATAGTCTGTCAATTGTTTTATGTTATTAACTGTCCTTCATTCTGGAGTTCTCTTATTCTATTTTATTTTTCTCACAATTTTGGCATAGAGTGTTGCAGATATTTTATCTCTTCCTTGTTTTATCTTTTATTTTGGTTTTTTTATAATGCCCTTTTACTTATTTTTATTTTCATTATACTTGTTTTTTAGTTTCCTCACCTACCTAACCTATTGGGTAATTGGGTTAATCACTTTAATATATTTCCTTCTTTGTTTTGTTTTCATTACTATATTATTTATTGATTGTGGTTTTATTAGTTCTTGAACCGAATGTAATATTTGGTACACAATTCCTTATAATTGGTGGTTCATGTGTCAGCTAATGGTTATGTTATCTTTAAAATTGTGTCCAAAGGTGACAATATGTAACGTTACAATATTAGTATAATTTTACTACAGCAAATACAAATAATACGAGTAAATAAGCATACAAAATTTCAATCTTCTAGTTTAAAACTTTTGTGAGAAAAATGTACCTAGAACCTGTTAATTTAAGATGGTCAGTATAGGAGCCTTCAACTCCCCTTAATGAATAAATGTTAAGATAAGATTAAGATAAACGTTCAATGGTATGATATTAGAATGCGAAGTTAACTGTTCTGACGGTAAAATTTTATGACTACGTTTTGTTTATTTCTGTCAATTTACCATTTAAAGTACACACATTGGTTTCTTTTCACTTCAATTTTCTTTTAATTAACAAATTGTTAACCCATTTCTAAGGATCGTGGGCGGCGTTAACATTGTCGAAAACAGAATCCGGCCATTGGGATGTGGTCTTGCAGGCAGGCAGCACCTTGTATAAGCCGTTCTGTGAACATGATGATGATGATGATGATGATGATGATGATGATGATGATGACGATGATGTATAAATGCTACAAACATTTGTGCTGCAGAATACAACAAACATTCAACGCACTCCAACTCTCTCTTCATACGTTCATGTGTAATTCCTAATTCTAAGTATCCATTATTTATGCAGAGTGACTGATAAATGAAGCAAGATGATTACTAAACTTATAAAATTTCGTTTATACTGTAATATTTCATTTTTACAGACTAGGACAGTGTTGTTATAATTTTATGTGATTAAACCTGAAACACTTTGGCTTATAAACCTTTATGGTTATATTAGACCAAATATTACACCAGGTCCAATCATTTGTTCATCTATTTTACATGGACGTCTGTCATTCCCTACTTTGGAGTCTCTGTCTGTCCTTACAAAGTTCTACTTTTTCCAAACTTATTATCGTGCGCTTTACTTCTCCTTTAGTTAAACATTGTGAGATAATAATTCTTAAAGTTACTATTTGAAAGTGGAGAAACGCTTAGTCTTGGTTGATTGCTTCTACACAGCTGCAACTATCATAATACTGTTACAAATACATGACTATACGTTCGTTACGTAAGCACTTCTAACAGAGCAAAGCCAAGTGTTGATGTAAAATTAATTATTATAGGCAAAAGTGTAAAGTTATAAACAAACAGCTTACATTCAAATGTCTTTTCTCGATAAACAGATTCATAATTCAAAATTTCAGTTTCTTCCTTCAAACTCTTCAAACTTGTTTTATAGTAGACACGGTTGATTAAACCTTCTAGACATTTCAATTGCGAAGTTGTGGACTCGAACGTAAGCATGCCCAACACATGGACAAGCAATATAACTAAAGTAGCGGCTAAGTACTTTTCTTTCTCCGCATGATTTGCTACATAAATTATTTCTGCTGGATACCATAAAACCGCTCCGGATACATAGAGACAGAGAAATGTTGAATACAGTTTTTTAGCATTTTCGAAAGTTTCATACATGCAGCGGTAAATGGTTGTTATCACTTTGTACTTGTCGTGCAGCTCTATCAATAAGTTCACGTTTCTCGGCTGTGTAACTGTCGATGCCGTCACGAAATCTCTCCAAGCAACTTTTCTTTTACCTTGTTTGAGAAATGTTTTGACTGCATAACAACTGAGCCGCAATCTTTGTTGTATAACGTTCATTATGAAATAAATAAATATCATTGTTGTAGAGATAGAAACGCAAACGACAAAAGAGAGGACTGGGTCGCAAAAGTGTATAATGTCTACAACTACACATGGATGCCATCCGAAGAATACGTCATAAGCGAGCAAGGAACATAAGTAACAGTGTACTGTTACTAGAGAAATGCATTCGATTTTGTTCCTTCTGTGTGGTACTTTGAGACGCAGTCAATCCAGGCACTGGTCTACGTAATTAATATTTTCAAAGATATTTCGTTGCGTAGACTTATTCTGGAAACAGTTTATCTGATGACATACTACGTTCAGTGTTCCCAATGACCACAAAATCAGCTCCACACAACTGATAAAATTGGAAGTCATGGTTTGTACTTTCCTCGGAACAAATACTACCCACATAGATATGCACAAAACAGTAACTGCCAAACAGTACAGGTTAACTAGATTTTGTAACCTTGAATGTCTCAATATGGGTATTGAAAACCCACAGCTGACAGACATCACTATTATAGGCATCGATGATGTGACTATATTGTTTCCCATTTTTGTTAATACGGAATAAATTTTATATTGCAGTACAGCAATAAATAAATTTTGCAATTTGATATTTCTAAGCTGAGCACAAGCCAACGTTATGAAGTATCAAATATTCTACTGTTCGCTTGTCACAAAACAAATGCTTATTGATTTACCTATATTGAATATCTAATACTGTGACGTCTTCTACTACTAGTATTAACAGAAATCAATAAGCGCCGTCACGAAAACCTCTCAGACAACGCCGGCAAGTCTATAACAATAAACTACACGTGTGTGTAAGATACAACCAAGTGTCTGGTCAATATCTCTGTTTGAAAACTAAAGAGACAATATATTATACTTAATGTTTTAACGTACTTTCTCGTTTTCTTTACCATTTTGTTGACTATCTTAATTTATGTGTCTGGAATAGAGCAAAACACACTGTACACCTATGTTTCTCTAGGGAGAGACCTATTAGCGTCGTATTACGGTAACACATTAGCTTATTTTAATATTTAATGTAATACACATACTAAATATGTATGTGCATTGACAAAAAGAACCACTCTTTTGGTTTTAGTAAAAATCAATTACTCATTAAGGTATGTAAATACAATTGCCCTTAGCGATTTCTTTTCTTATTTATGTACGATTATTAAAGCACTTAATACTCTTCTTCTTTTCAACGATTAGATTATATAAAACTGTTCCGGCACCGATCTCATCCTCGGACGAACCATGGCTCTTTTACCAATGGTTTTATAGTTCAGTGCCGCTGTTGGCAATAGATCCTCTATCGTCCTTTGCAGATGATCCCACCACGTCTATCCAGACCTTTCTCCGAGGCTTCTTTGGGTACTACAAGTATTATAAAGTTTTACATGAACTGGTTACTGGCCTGTTGCACAACCCCCTACCAAGAGGACCAGAGACTCTTCTGTCAGGGTTACCGGACTTTAGCCGAAAGGCCCCTCTTTTGGGGGGCAGGAGATTAGCCCTCACCTATCTCTTTCTGAGATAAGATTTGGTGATTTTGTATTGGTTACTCAGATACTGAACATTACCTAGTATTTCCAGTGCTCACCTATCAGCATCAGTGAGCACCCTAAGGTCTTAAGCCACCAAAAATTAAGAAATTAGAATGAAAAAAGTAAGACACCCTACCCCTCTATTACTCTAATAGCATCGGGGTCAGAAAAGAACAAGAGTCAATCAAGAGAGACTAGACAGGAAAGGCTATAGGAAGGGATCTCACCCAAGACAAGTTGAAGCAAAGTGATAATCCGGCTAGGGCACATCGGAATTGCCAAACCCGTATCCAAAAGATGTGGAACCTTGATGGTTAAAGCACTTAATACGCACAAATATTTTCTTATAAAACTTGTATTTACACGAGGGTCATCCAAAAGTGGGGAAAGTTTGCGCAATCCCAAGTGTTTTATTTCCTTCAATCTTGTCTTAATTCAGTTTGTGACAAGTTGTGTAACCGTTAGTCATAACGTCATCAACGCACGTTTAAAGTGAGAACAATATTATAATGTAATGCAAAATATCGTTCAACGTGTAAAATTCAAAATGACAATCTATGCGCGCATGTGCGTGTATACCTGCAAGAAGGAGCAGAGTAATGTGGAACGTAAAGAGGAAGACATCCCACTTCCGGATCGACTAAGAAATTTCGTGGCAACGTTAAATTCTTTGTGTGAAGAAACTCATCTACTCTCACATTTTTCCTCAGCTGTTGTCAATACAAAACAAGCTGTTGGTGTACAACACTGTCTTCCAGTCTGTGTGGACATACAGCTTAGAGCTTTGGGGAACTGCATCTAAATCCAATATTGCCATAATGGAGAAGGTTTCATACCAAGATATTCCGTGCCATAACCAACGCACCGGGGTTCGTCAGCAACAAACACATTTATAGAGACCTGGACCTGCCCCCAGTCAGTGAAACCATTGCGATGTTCAGCGAAAGATATGTGAAACGGCTTGAAGAGCACACGTATCCTTTATCCATAAATCTAGTGGACAACAGCCTACAGACAAGACGTCTAAAGTTAACATTTCCTCTAGACTTGCCTAGACTCTAGCACTATAAAAATGTTATGCATATTATGTTACTTTTAAATACTTATACAGAGAATTAGTCAATGGACAAATTCTGTTCATACCATGTATTCTGTAAAGAATTATGCTTATTATTAGGTAGTAACAGATTGCATAAATAAACGTAAAATAAATATTTCCTCCCAGTCAAGAAACTGGACTACACTTTCAATTTCAATTAAAAAACTCATTTCAAACGTTAGTTGAAGACGATATAAAGCAATTAACCTTTACAAAACATAACAGACATTGAGCTAGGACAACGTTAAGCTAAAAATATTTTTCGTGATTAGCAGGGAGATACATAAGCCAGCGCTGTGTGAAAATGTTTTTTACATTCTGGATGACTCTGACAAAAATAGAAAGAACTGTTTAATTACTTTAAGTCTATTTTTAAAAAAGGCCATTGATTTATATCTGCTTATAGAAAAAAGTGGGAATCAAAATATTTAGTTAAGCTGTTTTTGCCAGAAAAGAAGGAATACGGAAATCTGTAACTCACCAAGTTCTTAATTAGAATGATTTGAAATTACACAGCGTTGTCTAGATATTTGGTTACAGTACGAGCTTTTGCCTAATTTATACTTTCTCCTCGTATTTGAAACTTTCATGAAACAAACTATTCCATTAATGACGTCTTAAGACATTGTTCATTTATTTTAAATACAGTGTGAGCTCTTAAGTGTGTCAATCTCTAAAGAAACTGTTTTTAGATTTTGGTTTATAGAAAGATAATATATTGCATGTACTGCAAGTTAAATATTAGAATCGCATATATGAGGTCTGCAAATTAAGTAATGAGACTAATTCAGTAAAACCTTTTATTTACAATCAAACTATATTTTTAGACTCTATCGCCTTCAAAATAGTCACACAGCGGTTTATACGGTTTTTCAACTCTTTATAGCAGTGCTGAAAATCAGAAACTGGAATCTCCTTCAACTGGTCGGTTACAATTTTTTTCAATGTTATCTACCGTCCAAAATAAGGTTTTTTGATATATCTATCGGCCCTTACAGATGTTTTTCCAATCTCGGAAAGAGAAAGTACTCACAAGGACTTACGTGAAGTGAATAGGAGGACTGAGGAACAATAGGAATATTTTTTTGCTAGAAAAGTATTAACCGAGAGTGCTGTGTGACGAGGTGCATTGTCATGATGCAGCATCCAGGTATTCACAATGGCTGGTCTCACGCGGACAACTCTTTTACTCAGCCTTTCAAGAATTTCTCGGTAAACATGTTGATTGACCGTCTGTCCTATAGGAAAAAACTGCTTATGGATAATAATAATTAGTATCAAAGAAATAAATAAACATGGTTTTGATTTTGGATTTTCTCTTTTTTTTGGGGGGGGGGATGTGGTGAGTTTTGTGTGTGCCACAAGTTTCTCCTGCGTTTTGTTTCTGGATTGTACTCAAAGATCCATGATTCATCACCAATAATAAAATTTTTTAGAAAGCCAGGATCATTTCCAATTCGTCCTAGAAGATCACGGCACACTACTTCCTGTTGTCTTTTAGTTCAAGAGTGAGGTTTTCGTGGGACCAATGTCGCACAAATTTTCTCATTCCCAATTCATTTGTCAGAAATTTTATAAACTGTAATGTGGTTGAAATTTAATTGTTCTGCAATTATTCTGACGGTTAATCGACGCTCAGACCGCACCAAGTCCCTGATTCGATCAACATTGTCGTCAGGTTTCGACGTTGACGGTCTTTCAGAGCGTGGAGCATCCTTAATTGATTCCCGGCCATCTGAAAATGCTTTAAACCATCTTAAAACTCTTGACAAAGCTTCATCTCCGTACGCCTTTGTCAATTTTGTAAAAGTCTCAGTAGCGTTTAACAAAAAACTTGATTGCACAACATATCTCGTTGATGTCGCTCATTTTTGTAACGCACAACAAAAACTCGCTTCACGTATCGCTTGTTTACGTTTTACTTAGCAATAATAGACAATAAATATTAATACTCAATATCAATCAGCTGTTTATCTAACCATCTGTGTTAATGGGAACTTCACAGTGTTGCCATATTGACTGCTACATGATTAGCCTTGTTACTTAATTTACAGAAGAAGAAGAGGTGAAAAATGAGAATATGTTTTAAATTAATTTTAAAACATGTTTAAATTAAGAAATTAATTTTATCCCATAATAAATGGCTACCCTATGTAAAGGATAAAATATCGTTTCGTGTGTTGAGCTTTTTCTATTATTTCAGAAAGAAATCCTGTACAACTAAGATAGAAGAAAAGAATACAATCGATATCGGGAAACAAATCACACCACGTGTAACTTGAGCTTATCCGTAGCTTGTTGTTCTGACTAATGTACTCAATAATTCATGTACGTTGTGTTTCCCCTTCTGCCGTTTGTAAACCAGACAAATTTCCTTTCTCCCTGCCTTACTATTTCCAAGTTTTACTTGAAGCAGACACAATGCGTTACTGCCAAGAAAGTGCTGTTTATGCTACAAAGTTGAACTCAATCCGGTGAAACTTTACGTGGTAACAACAAAAATGTCAAATAACATACTGTCGTCAGCGTCGTACGCATGCACTGAAGAGCTTCTCATCAAATACAATTTCTCTATCATGGGTTTAGTAATATTGGATTTACATTACAAAAAGTCCCACGTCGGTTTTACAATTGCAATACCCACGTTGATTGATGAAAGTTAGGAGTGAGTCATGACAGATAAGGAAAGCGGCAAGATTCAAAGTGCTGAAATGCAGTTTCTTTGAAATACTTTAAATTATACATTGCAAGATAGAATAAGGAATGAATATTGCAACAATACATATATGTGCATATTTGCCCAGAGCGGTATGTTTTATATTGTAATTAGCGTAAATAGAATAAGAAACAGTTTTATACAGTTTTGTGCGAGAATGGACCGGCTGGAGCATGTCAAAAATTGACACCTGCTTATCCAGCGTAAGTTATAGCGTTCGTATGTTTGTCTGTGTGACGCCAGTTCCAACAGGCATTGAAGGAAAAGATGGGGTGATGCGTTATAGCCGTAATCAGGTTTTACCAGGATTATAATAAACTAATTAATACGTTTTAAACCTGTTAACGAAGACTTACGCCAATTATAAAGACACCATTGCTTAAAGGAGTTTTCAGTGAATATGTTGATATCAAAATTCTTACCAAATTTGCAATATTAAAGATGCTGACTAATTAACATTAATTACTAGTGTAATTGAAGAGTAATTAATATGTGTCGTATATGTGAGTGACCATAAAATAATTACGCGAACAATGGTATCGATCAGGTGACGAGTATGTTCATGAGTTCGCGATAATTAACCAAAAAGTCAGTGTAATAAAAAGGACGCTTTGACAATCTCTAGCTTGTCGAAAGCAGGCCTGTACCTGTCAAATCGCCACCAGTATAAATACCACTGGCAATTTTGGGCGAACACACACTCAGACTCAAGGAATCTCTACACGAGGACACTATGCCCGTTTGATAAGCTATTTCCAAAGGACGTCACGCTGCTGGTCTGCCGATCGACTGAACACACTTTTACCACACACACAAGACGTATGGAGGAAGTCAGGAGCAACAACAACAACAACAACCCATAGAGACATAGAACACAGCATCATCATCATCATCATCAAATTCTCAGGATTCACGACGCACACACACACACACACACACACACACACAACACAACGGTAACGGCAGCAGTATGCAGGTGATGACTAAATATTTATAATTTTGTTGTGTAAAGAACTTTCAGAAAGACAATTTACATGAACAGTAAGACTTAAAAATGTTTAATGTTAATAATAGTTAAAGTCAATAATTTAATTTTACAAGAAAATTTAAAAGTTACTAAATATTTTGTTATATGTTAAAAATGTGGGTGTGTCAATAGAGTTAAATACTACTACTACTACTACTCTCCAGCACTACAGCCCATGGTGAGCCCTGGCTTCCGCTACGACCCGACTCCATTCATCTCTGTCCATTGCCCTCAGTCTCCAGTTCCTAATGCCCATCTTTCTCAGATCTTCTTCCACATCCTGCTGCCATCTTCTTCGAGCCTGCCTCTTCTTCTTTTGCCCAATATCGTTCCACTTAATATAGTTTTGGGCATCCTCGTAACATTCATACGGGATACGTGTCCCAGCCATCTAATTCTAGCTGATTTTATGTGCCTCACCAGGTCTTGTCCACCAATCAACTCATTTATCTCACTGTTATTTCGGATCCTATACATATTCCCTTCCTTCACCGGTCCAAATATCTGTCTCAGTATTCTTCTTTCAAAAATTCTTAGAGCGCTTATATCCTTATTTACAAGAGTCCATGTCTCGGATGCATAAGCAACAACAGGTCTGATCAGTGTTTTATATAACATTAGTTTGGTTCTTGGAGTTAGAAACTTTGATTTCAGTAATGATTGGTTTGCATAGTAGGCTCTATTGCCGGTTATGATTCTATTTACTATTTCGCTGCTCACTCGGTTTTCATTATTCAGAATAACACCTAGGTACTTAAATTCTGTAACTCCTTGGAAACAGTAATGGCCTGTGTGAAGGTCTAGCAGTTCTCTATTTTCCTTCGCAGACACTTTCATGTATTTTGTTTTAGCCTCATTGACTTCCAAACCAATTTTGCTTACTTCCCTCTCCATTTCAATAAAAGTATCTTTTAATACATTTTTGATCCTGGCCAATAGAATTAAATAATAGTTTGACAGTAAATATAATTAGTTTATTTTGTCTATAGCAACTAGTAATTTATGCTTAAGTTTAATATTATTTTTGTTTCTCTTTAAATGAGTTGCTGTTAGCATTTGAAGATTGAATCAAAGTCAGACACACAAAAAATGAAAGAATTTAGATGACTGTTTAACATGTCTGTTTAGTGAATAAGAGTATATGATTGTTTAGTTTTTAGATGTTATGAACAGCCTAATATGTGTGAAACTTATAAAAGTGGATATTTGATCTATCTAATATTTGAATTTTTTAATATTGGAATATTTTTCTATTAATGAATAAATCTTAGGATGATTATTTTTAAACGGTTTTAAATAATTATTTCATGTCAACAACATCTCACTCATCTATAAAATTTGTTTAATTATTGTGCAACTACATAGACTTGACGCAACGAGAGAACAAATCCTGCGACCTGGCCGATGTACTACACATAATAGTTGCGTTGTCTACATGGTTCTGTATTTGTGTGAATTTATGAAATAATCGTAACGTTGCAGAGTAGAACATATCAGAGTAGAACTCGAAGTAAAGGACGTACATGAAATTATTTCAAATTAAAGAAGACAATGATCGTCTGCAAAGGATGACAGAGGATCGATTGCCGAAAGCGACACTGAACTATAAAGCCATTGTCGTCCGAGGATGAGATGGGTGCCGGAACTGTTTTATATAACCTGATCTCGAAGAAGAGAAGAAAAAGAGGATTAAAAAACGAAATTCTGTTTTTTCGAAGTTCAACAATCAGTTTTGACACGGTAGACGTACTCCTGATGCTTGTAACAAAAATGTACAGCTCCAGAGAGTATTAAAATTTAACAGTTTTTAAACTAATCATACCATCGTTTAACAGCAGACACTACAACTTAGAAAGAAAAATGTCTTTAAACATGTGTGTAGAGAAAACCAGAGGAAACCAGTAAAAAAACACGCGCGCGCGCGCACACACACACACAGATATATGCCACTATATATTTCCTTCAAATACTAAAGCCATGTGTATTTGTAAGTACGTAATTGTTACGACAATGTGTATTTGTAAGTACGTAATTGTTACGACAATGTGTATTTGTAAGTACGTAATTGTTACGACAATGTGTATTTGTAAGTACGTAATTGTTACGACAATGTGTATTTGTAATATTGTTACGACAATTACCGAACGCTCTCAAAAAAGCGAGAGTGTCGTTCTACACGCTTCACGACACGCTTCACGTCTGTGTTAAGGCCGTCCACTCACGTACCACACAAGTACCATCCATATTATAATAATAATAATAATTATTATTATTATTAGTAGTAGTAGTAGTAGTAGTAGTAGTAGTAGGTAGTGGTAGTAGTAGTAGTAGTAGTAGTAGTTGTAGTAGTAGTAGTAGTAGTATTTTATTTGCATATGCTGTGATCTGAATTTATTATTTTTCTCATCAAAGTTTATTAGTATAAAGATGTGATTATATAATACTGTGATAGCATTTAATATATATCATTCAATATATTATTCACAATAAGAATATACAATAGAGAATATTCAGATTCTATGCAAAAAATTTTACGTAGGCCAGAAAAAGAATAACACTACTCGATAGATTCCTTCAACACCACAATCCATTTTTAAAACCAAATATTTATAAATATAATTTAGCCACACATTGTCTAAATTAATAGCCACCAATTTCCAAGCATTGAAAATATAAAATTAAATAAAAACTTACAAAAAGGTAAAAAAAATTGAAATTTAGATAAATCTTAATATTTACAAGCACAATAACATATTATTAATAATAATAATAATAATAAATAGCCTAATAATAATAATAATAATAATAATAATTTATTATTTATTAATTAAAGAACAAACTCAAATAAAAAAAAAAACAAGATGATTTATTAAAAAATATTAATTTATTATAAGTAAGTAAACATGGATAAAATATAAACATTAAGTATTTCCAACATAACCAACAATACAGATGAAAGGGGAGAGTGCCGATTTGGGGGTCAAAAAATTGATTTTTTTTTATTACTCAAAAATATTCTCTGTTTCTTCCTGATTAAGAATATATATACATTTATATACCAAAAATACCGCTAAATGGTTCAAAAAAATTATAAAAGCTATGTATGTCATAGTACTGAAGTAACAATAGCTTTGAAGCAAACAGATCTGAAGCGGCGTTTTCATATAGTAACTTGGATTTATAAACTTGTGTTCTTGTAGTTCACAATATTAGTTGTTGAGTTTGTAGCCCTGTTTACTACAGCTACGGATAGTCATCTAACATTGAATTTTGTTTGTAAACATTATTATTGTGAAGTTTGTGAAGTGAGGTTATAAACATTACAAAGTGAGTTTTGTGCTGTGTGTGAGTTTAGCTTTTAGTAAGATGCCTACAATAAATAAATTTAATAGATCACATAAATTCTATGGAAATAGATTTACATCTGGAAACAGTAGGCCTAACCTCCAAGCAATGAATAGCAGTCATATTCTTCATGTAAACAATACGACTAGGCCTAGGCCTAATCCAATTTGAAAATGCCTCTAATCCTAGCCAAAGTACAAGTAAGTCTATACCAAAGCAAGTATCATCTAGTACTAAAAAGTTGTCACAATCTAAGCTGCCTTATGATTTTTCATTTGACAACAATGACATAAATATTATTGCCAACTTGCAGCTAATGAGCAAATTAGTAAAATCCTGTACAAAATGTCGATTTTGTGACAATGTAGATTGTGTTTCCTTGGTGATAGACAATAATTACAGAAATGGTCTTGCCCACAGATTAATTATTCAATGTAATAAATGTAACAATTCAAAATCTGACTTGACATCTAATAATATAAGGAGCCTTTCAGAAGTAAATACCAGATTCCTATATGCTCTTCGATCTATTGGTTGTGGTATATCTGCTGGCAAGATGTTTACAGCTATTATGAATCTTTCCCCTCCTAACACTAAAGTCAAAACCTACAATGCAAGAATATTACAAGGAACAAGAGAAGTAAGTGAGGCATCAATGCGTAATGCAGCTGCAGAAGCTGTGGAAGAAAATGAGGGACAAGATGAAATCGCAGCAGCTTTTGATGGGACATGGCAAAAGCGAGGCCACACATCTTTGAATGGTGTTGTCACTGTTACATCCTTTGACACGGGTAAGGTCATCGACTTTGAATGTTTATCAAAGTTTTGTGTAGCATGTGTAAATAAAAAGAATGTTTCAAATCTTGAACAGATGAGGCTCTACAAACTCAAGTGTAGTGCTAATTACACTGGTTCGAGCAGTGGAATGGAGGTAGTAGGGGCTAAACGCATTTGTTCTCGTTCAGTGGATAAATTAGGAGTCAAATATAAAGTACCTGGGTGATGGGGATTCAAAAGGGTTTGAAGCTGTTTTAGAGGACAAACCTTATGGTGAAGATGTTGTCATAGAAAAGTTAGAATGTGTCGGACACGTGCAAAAGAGACTTGGAACCCGTCTTCGAAAACTCAAGACTACTATGAAAAACCAGAAACTAAGTGATGGCAAGGGATTAGGAGGTAAAGGTAGATTGACTGATGATAAAATTGACACACTTCAACAATACTATGGCAAAGCTATAAGAAAAAACCTTGAAGACACAAACCAAATGAAGAGAGCTATTTGGACTACATTTTTTCACACCCTATCAACTGACGAAAACCCGAACCATACCCTATGCCCTAAAGGAGTTAGTTCCTGGTGTGGATACAACAAAGCACAGGAGTTAAACACAATTTACTCACACAAAAACTATCTACCTGAGGCCATAATGAAAACTATAAAACCTATTTACAGAGATTTGACAAAACCGGAACTATTGAAGCGTTGCCTCCATGGGAAAACCCAAAACCCTAATGAAAGCTTTAATAGCTGCACATGGCAGAGGATAAAGGAAACAGGATTTGTGGGGTTACAGACACTTAGGCTTGGAGTTCAGGATGCTCTCATAACATTTAATGAAGGTGCAATTGCCAAAGCAAATGTTTTGGACAGACTTGGCATCCAGCCCAGGAGGTACACCTTAGAAACATTAAAAATTATCGACCGTGACAGGAGACTGAAGGCTGAAGAGGCTGAAGAGGGCAACAAGAAGCAGAGAATAAGGAGAAGGCTGTTGAAGAGAAAAATGGAAGATCCAGACAATCAAGACTATTGCCCAGGAGGATTTTGATGTTAAACAGGTTAGTTTCCTTTGCACTGCGTTTTCCGAAAAACATGATTTTCTACATTTAGGTACCATTATCTTCAAAACTAATTAAGTTACACACTTGAAATTTTTTGTGTACTTTAAGAGCACTTATATCTACAAATTTCACTAATAATATATTAAGATTAGCTTATGATTTACCTAAAAAAAAAATAACTCATATATATAAATTAACAAAAAATGACCATTAATTTTTATTTGTCTACAAAAATAAGAAAAATTAATTATTACAATATTGTTAGTGTATTGAATACCTAATGGCTGAAGGAGGACTGTGTAAAAATTTCAAGAAGATTGGTTTAGTAGTTTTTGAGAAACATGTTCTTAACCAAACTTAAAAACTCCATTTAAATAACATTGAACGCTCAAATTGGCACTCTCCCCTTGAAAATAAACATGAAAACAATCTTTATTAATCGACTTAAATTAATTATTTGTTATTTTACATTAAAATCTAAAGAAATTCGATTATTCGTTAGTTTCTCTATTAACTTAGAATTATTTCGATTGTTATTTATTTACTTACAAACCACTGATGATGCTAATTCATCAAGTGAAACGTGCGTGAGGTATTGAAACGACAAAAACGCAATACACTACTTGCAGAACAAACATATTGAATAATATCAAAATATTATATAATTGCTGCAAGAAAGTTCGAGTTACGTATATAGGAAATGATAGATATGATCAGTTGCGGTCTAAAGAGGGAGGCGGAGAAGGCAGGTCGCCCCGGGCCTCACTTAGTGGGGGGTTTCCAGATTTAGAAAATTAAGTTTTTTTGTTAATTGTTTTAATTTATTGCAAATGTTTTATTGTTACGTGCTGAAACGCAACGCAAGTGGTCCATGATTTAATCGATCGAGTCCAAAAATTTGTTCATATTATTTTGAAATCTACCTTACAACCCTACTTCGTAAAGTGTTTAAAGATATTAAAAAATACATTATAAAGGTTAGTTCATTATTAGAAATATATTCATACTACAAAAGAAGCGTCAGTTGTACCCGGCGTCAATGCCTCACCACGCAGTCGGAAGTCGCAAATTGAAACCCCCCAACGCTGCGCTGCTAACTGACTTAAAAAAAATTCCCAACTATTGTTTGCAACAATGATACTTTGTTCTGTACTATACAATATAAATTTATTGTATATTATAAAGTATTGTTATAAATTTAATGCAGTCTAAAAATAATACTATTTCTGTTCTTTTTTAAACTTTGTATTTACAACATGAAAGCCAATTTTTTTCTTTTTTAAACATTACTACATGTTATAATGTTTCCTAACTAGATGTATCAATACAGTAATTAGACAATAAATATAAAACAGTAAAGTGTTTTTGCTATGTATTACTTAAAGAAAAATTGGATTATACACACCCGTCTTATTGGAGAAAGGCCTCAGAAAGAAATCCGCCCGGGCCTACAGTGGTCTAGATACGCCACTGGATGTAATTTTATATATATATATATATTATACCGGAACCAAATATTAACTATTTGGGGTTATATGTTTACCGCATACTGAAAGCATATTTAAATAAAAGTAACAGTCAAAACTCCATTTGAATATAGAGCATTGAAAATAATGCTGTGTAAAGCAACGCACACGTGGTCATTATGTAATCAGTTCGCTGTACAAGCAAAGCGACCACACCCAAACTGTTAATTATTAATATCTCGGAAACTAATAAATAAAGGCGAAATCTAACATAGCCAAAATGTTTGCCGAGATATTAATAATGACGTGTGCAAATTTGATGCAATATAATTAACGAATGTAAGAGTTAATTAAAATAATTGAATAACTTCTGTAAAAATAGAGATACAGTAAAGAGATTTTACTATGTTATAAAGATAATAATTTCTGACAGATTGTATATTTTAGATTTCACACAACTTGATTTGCAACCAAGTTATTGCAAAATTAAATAAGTACAGGATATCCGTTGCGACAAATTGGTTCCGCCGGATAATTATATATTAGATAATAATTCTATTCTCCGTCTGTGGGAACCAGACTTCATTCTCACGGACCGAGGGAATTCTAAATTTTATGTAGTAGGGAGAGTGCGTCGACCAATGAAATCATTTCATGCAGCCCCGGCTAGTGCGGTGTTTTATGGTTGATAAATCACTCTTCTGTCAGTACTCACGAAGTTAAGACGTAGTCCTTCGATCGTCTAGTAGCCAAAGTGGTGAAGATCGACAAGAAGACTCTACGTGGTCAACACACACGCAATTACGAACACACTAACTACAGATCGTCTGTATAGCTCGTAATTGTTGCGTAAAGGCGAGATACTCTTCAAGACATCAACCAAGCTTATTGTGTACTACCAGTTAGTCATAAGCACGCAAGAGATCCACCAGACTCCAAGACCAGACTTCAAGAATACAGCAGAGAGGCCGTCTAAATCATTGGTTAACAGCTGACGAGCAGAGCGACCACCCGGACGAAGCACACACACACACGCTGACGTGCAACGTGCGAATCGACGAGGGACAGGAAGCACTTCCAGCAGACAACAGCAGACGTTAAAATATTCACAAACAGCAAGGAAGCAGAGTGTTGCCGAATTTTGAACTCCACGACCGAATCCAGCAGTTCTAAGCAGATTACTTTCTCTAACCAAGGACTCGAATCGACGAGGGACAAATCGGAACGACATCCTCTTCAGTAACAGGAAAGCAAAATCCACTTATTTATTTTTCAGATCAAATTTTCTATTTTTCAATTAAAACATTGTAATTCAAATAACTCAGGTGCCAAACAAAAAGCAAAGACTCTAGTAATTAAAAAGTAAATTCGTTGTGATAATCTGTATAGCAGTTTAAGGCTTTAGTAAGTTATAGTTAAGAAATAGAAGTAGTATAAAAGCGCTATACAAATCTTAACTGATAATCTAATCTTAGATCATACTGCAGTAGATCAGAAGTAGAATCACTAGAAATGAAATAACGTGCACTAGACTGTCACGTCTAATTTATTTTAATTAATTATTCTAATTAATTTCAGAGTTTCATATTTTGTTTCATGAACACTTAGATTCAAATTAATTAAATAAATTTAATTAAATACAAATCAATTAATAAAGTCAAATTTAAATTGCAATTAACTCGCAAAGAACGAGTTCAGTTTCTTTCAACTATTAATCAATCGAAAAACATCGATTCATTGTATAGACTATAAGAAAATTCATAAGATTATAACCATTCTATTCTTGTGTGTTGTTGGTGTAATAAACAACGTTTTATTACCCCATATAACAGTGTTTTATTGTTGTACGATAAAGCCTACCAGACTCACAAAACTCTCCCCCTTTAAAGTAACCCATTATGTGTGTTGTTGTAATAATTTGAGATTACTAGCTTGCGAACTTCAAATCCAAAATCCACACGCCCTAGTCGGAAGAATCTGCAAGATCAGACAGCAGGTGGGTACTCACACACAACATTACATTACAATAACGCACAGTAGAGGTAGAGTTATAAATGGCTTGCCCGGAACGTGGGGCACGATCAAATTAAATTAAATTAATTAAATTCAATTTAAATTTAATTTTCACTTTAAAACAAACTTTGCTGTTTTAATTAGTAAAACAGCTGGCGTCCAACTAAACAATCCCCAAAGAGTTTTGTGACTGGTGTGTGTACAACAGTAAAGTTATTGTGTGTATTTGAAACTGTTCTGTGTATTTTAAATTGTGTATATTTGGAATTGCTGTGTATTTAAAATGGAAACTGATAAAATGCTTAAACAGTTATTACAAGAAATTAAACAAAACGCGGCTAAAGCGGAACAAGCGAACGCGGATTTGAAACGCGATTTAACGGAAAATATTAACGCGAAATTTGAACAGAGTGCAGCCAAAGCTGAGCTCAGTATAGCGGAATTAACTTCTAAAATCGAAGCGCAAAAAGTTAGTCTAACCGAAGCATTAGAACAAAGTAACGCTGACATAAACGCCGAGATTAAGCAAAGCAATAAACAAACCACCGAGAAAATAGACGAAAGCGTAAACGAGTTGACCGCTAAAGTCACCGAAATCGCGAAAAGTAATAAAGAGCTAACCGCGAGAGTCGTTGAAGTCGGTGAGAGTAATAAACAATTAACGGAAAAAGTCGCAGAGATTGGTGAAAGAGTAAATACGGTCGATACTAAAATCAATGAACGGTTTAAGGTTTTTGAGACCACTATGCAAAAATCGTTTATTGAACAAGTAACACGTATGGAGGGCCGGTTCAAGGATCACATAAGCCGTTGTGAAAAGCAAACACTAGACGTCTCTAGGAAGGTCGAATCCCTAGAGGTAAAAATTCACGCGGACGTGACCGAAACGCAACGACGAGTAGATAAATTAGACGCTTCAATTGTAGAGACGCGATCTAACATTGACTCTAATAAAGAGAGTGTTTTACAAACGTTAAGCGACGAGATTCTGAAGGTACGACAGGAGGTACGAAGGAGGTCTGCTCCAAATATTTTGGTACAAGGCCCTGTCGACGAGAAAAATCGCGTGTATTTTACGGGGGAAAATAACGAAAACCCCATTGAATTTTTATTAGCGTGTGAGAGTGAAATGGCTAGAGTAGGTTCCCGACTAGAAGATCAAGACAAAATACAGTGGGTGGTTAACGCGATGCGTGATTCGGCGCGTAAGTGGTATAACATTGTACGCGATAGAGTGTCCACATACGCGGAGTTCAAACAAAAATTTGAAAGCCGGTACTGGAACTCGCATACCCAACGACTTCTGCGCAATGAACTGGAATATGGCCGTTTTGATAAGAAAATGGGTATTACCGCCGAAAATTATATAATCCAGCAGGTCGAACGCGCGAAGCATTTAACCCCAGCATTTGCGGAGATTGACATAGTCACCAAGCTTGCCTACCATTTTAACCATAACATTAGAGTAGCTGTATTTACCCAGGGTATTCGCACGGTAGACGAACTCCTCATTCTAGTGTCCCAAAGTGAGACGGTTTTTGATTTTGGTGGGTGGCGTTATAATCCCGATTTTCGCCGAAATAATGAAGGGCAGAATACGCGAGAACAATACCAGCAACCTGACCAGAGACCGAGTACTAGTTCTACTCCACCCCAAACATCGTCAAAACCCCCAGATAAGACCTTTGAATACAAAGGCAAACAAAATATTGCTAGATCAAAAGGGCAATATAAGGGTAACGACGGGGCCCCGATTAGAGCTATGCAAACGGTTGAGATAGCTAGAACCGATACATTAGAGCAAGACAGCGATACTCCAAGTAATAAAGACCCCAACGAGAGGAGAAAGAATCGGAAGTTTCCAAAAAACTTGGAAACGGGCGCCTCCAGGGGGAAAGCGCCATAAATCATGCTAAAACCTATCGCAATAAAGTAGGTAAAAATAAGAAAAATGCTAGGTTTAAGAAAAGTGACTTTTATACAGAAATTTGTACGCCAGTTGACAAAGTATTTCAACCGGATGGTAAGGAAACGTGGTTGGCTGTCAACACAATGCAACAATGGGCACCGACAAAAGTACATCCGGCAGAGCAGGAAAGTGACGACGACGTTCCCACACAGTCAGCGTGGGAAGACGTAGACGAAGAATCCGGTGACGAAAATGACCGATGGTTAACGAAGTACTGTCGAACCGTTCGTAAAAAGGGTTACGAAATATTACAATTAAAAGATAATGTAATTGTATTATAATAATTAAATTTAAAATAAATAATTTGTGTTTTATAATCGTATTAATAATAATTATAGATAACGTGTGTATTAATAATAATGTTTTCCTAGCGCGATAAATAATAAGCGTATACAACTGAACGAGCTCACGGCAGGAAATAGCTACGTCACGCGATAACAACTGCTGACCGACATTTGAAAAGTAGGTCAAGCAATTAGACGCGCGCCCGGCGATAACGGTTCTAAATGCTGTCAGCAAATTCTTTGTACGCGTGCCATTGTTTATAAACAAAGGGTACTACTCGTTTTAAAAACATTATACGCAATAAGTCGCAAATATGTAATTTTAATACATGTATTTAGAGTTAAATTGTATATAATGCAATAACATTAACACTTGTGTACGTGTCTTCAGAATAAGTAATACAATGTATAGTTAATAAGAATAATGATTACAGAATATGTGTGTAATGATTAAGAAAAAAAAATAACTGTAATTATTACATTCATTTTTTTTTAAAGCGGGTGTGGGAATATATAACGGAACCAAATATTAACTATTTGGGGTTATATGTTTACCGCATACTGAAAGCATATTTAAATAAAAGTAACAGTCAAAACTCCATTTGAATATAGAGCATTGAAAATAATGCTGTGTAAAGCAACGCACACGTGGTCATTATGTAATCAGTTCGCTGTACAAGCAAAGCGACCACACCCAAACTGTTAATTATTAATATCTCGGAAACTAATAAATAAAGGCGAAATCTAACATAGCCAAAATGTTTGCTGAGATATTAATAATGACGTGTGCAAATTTGATGCAATATAATTAACGAATGTAAGAGTTAATTAAAATAATTGAATAACTTCTGTAAAAATAGAGATACAGTAAAGAGATTTTACTATGTTATAAAGATAATAATTTCTGACAGATTGTATATTTTAGATTTCACACAACTTGATTTGCAACCAAGTTATTGCAAAATTAAATAAGTACAGGATATCCGTTGCGACAAATTGGTTCCGCCGGATAATTATATATTAGATAATAATTCTATTCTCCGTCTGTGGGAACCAGACTTCATTCTCACGGACCGAGGGAATTCTAAATTTTATGTAGTAGGGAGAGTGCGTCGACCAATGAAATCATTTCATGCAGCCCCGGCTAGTGCGGTGTTTTATGGTTGATAAATCACTCTTCTGTCAGTACTCACGAAGTTAAGACGTAGTCCTTCGATCGTCTAGTAGCCAAAGTGGTGAAGATCGACAAGAAGACTCTACGTGGTCAACACACACGCAATTACGAACACACTAACTACAGATCGTCTGTATAGCTCGTAATTGTTGCGTAAAGGCGAGATACTCTTCAAGACATCAACCAAGCTTATTGTGTACTACCAGTTAGTCATAAGCACGCAAGAGATCCACCAGACTCCAAGACCAGACTTCAAGAATACAGCAGAGAGGCCGTCTAAATCATTGGTTAACAGCTGACGAGCAGAGCGACCACCCGGACGAAGCACACACACACACGCTGACGTGCAACGTGCGAATCGACGAGGGACAGGAAGCACTTCCAGCAGACAACAGCAGACGTTAAAATATTCACAAACAGCAAGGAAGCAGAGTGTTGCCGAATTTTGAACTCCACGACCGAATCCAGCAGTTCTAAGCAGATTACTTTCTCTAACCAAGGACTCGAATCGACGAGGGACAAATCGGGACGACATCCTCTTCAGTAACAGGAAAGCAAAATCCACTTATTTATTTTTCAGATCAAATTTTCTATTTTTCAATTAAAACATTGTAATTCAAATAATTCAGGTGCCAAACAAAAAGCAAAGACTCTAGTAATTAAAAAGTAAATTCGTTGTGATAATCTGTATAGCAGTTTAAGGCTTTAGTAAGTTATAGTTAAGAAATAGAAGTAGTATAAAAGCGCTATACAAATCTTAACTGATAATCTAATCTTAGATCATACTGCAGTAGATCAGAAGTAGAATCACTAGAAATGAAATAACGTGCACTAGACTGTCACGTCTAATTTATTTTAATTAATTATTCTAATTAATTTCAGAGTTTCATATTTTGTTTCATGAACACTTAGATTCAAATTAATTAAATAAATTTAATTAAATACAAATCAATTAATAAAGTCAAATTTAAATTGCAATTAACTCGCAAAGAACGAGTTCAGTTTCTTTCAACTATTAATCAATCGAAAAACATCGATTCATTGTATAGACTATAAGAAAATTCATAAGATTATAACCATTCTATTCTTGTGTGTTGTTGGTGTAATAAACAACGTTTTATTACCCCATATAACAGTGTTTTATTGTTGTACGATAAAGCCTACCAGACTCACAAAACTCTCCCGCTTTAAAGTAACCCATTATGTGTGTTGTTGTAATAATTTGAGATTACTAGCTTGCGAACTTCAAATCCAAAATCCACACGCCCTAGTCGGAAGAATCTGCAAGATCAGACAGCAGGTGGGTACTCACACACAACATTACATTACAATAACGCACAGTAGAGGTAGAGTTATAAATGGCTTGCCCGGAACGTGGGGCACGATCAAATTAAATTAAATTAATTAAATTCAATTTAAATTTAATTTTCACTTTAAAACAAACTTTGCTGTTTTAATTAGTAAAACAGCTGGCGTCCAACTAAACAATCCCCAAAGAGTTTTGTGACTGGTGTGTGTACAACAGTAAAGTTATTGTGTGTATTTGAAACTGTTCTGTGTATTTTAAATTGTGTATATTTGGAATTGCTGTGTATTTAAAATGGAAACTGATAAAATGCTTAAACAGTTATTACAAGAAATTAAACAAAACGCGGCTAAAGCGGAACAAGCGAACGCGGATTTGAAACGCGATTTAACGGAAAATATTAACGCGAAATTTGAACAGAGTGCAGCCAAAGCTGAGCTCAGTATAGCGGAATTAACTTCTAAAATCGAAGCGCAAAAAGTTAGTCTAACCGAAGCATTAGAACAAAGTAACGCTGACATAAACGCCGAGATTAAGCAAAGCAATAAACAAACCACCGAGAAAATAGACGAAAGCGTAAACGAGTTGACCGCTAAAGTCACCGAAATCGCGAAAAGTAATAAAGAGCTAACCGCGAGAGTCGTTGAAGTCGGTGAGAGTAATAAACAATTAACGGAAAAAGTCGCAGAGATTGGTGAAAGAGTAAATACGGTCGATACTAAAATCAATGAACGGTTTAAGGTTTTTGAGACCACTATGCAAAAATCGTTTATTGAACAAGTAACACGTATGGAGGGCCGGTTCAAGGATCACATAAGCCGTTGTGAAAAGCAAACACTAGACGTCTCTAGGAAGGTCGAATCCCTAGAGGTAAAAATTCACGCGGACGTGACCGAAACGCAACGACGAGTAGATAAATTAGACGCTTCAATTGTAGAGACGCGATCTAACATTGACTCTAATAAAGAGAGTGTTTTACAAACGTTAAGCGACGAGATTCTGAAGGTACGACAGGAGGTACGAAGGAGGTCTGCTCCAAATATTTTGGTACAAGGCCCTGTCGACGAGAAAAATCGCGTGTATTTTACGGGGGAAAATAACGAAAACCCCATTGAATTTTTATTAGCGTGTGAGAGTGAAATGGCTAGAGTAGGTTCCCGACTAGAAGATCAAGACAAAATACAGTGGGTGGTTAACGCGATGCGTGATTCGGCGCGTAAGTGGTATAACATTGTACGCGATAGAGTGTCCACATACGCGGAGTTCAAACAAAAATTTGAAAGCCGGTACTGGAACTCGCATACCCAACGACTTCTGCGCAATGAACTGGAATATGGCCGTTTTGATAAGAAAATGGGTATTACCGCCGAAAATTATATAATCCAGCAGGTCGAACGCGCGAAGCATTTAACCCCAGCATTTGCGGAGATTGACATAGTCACCAAGCTTGCCTACCATTTTAACCATAACATTAGAGTAGCTGTATTTACCCAGGGTATTCGCACGGTAGACGAACTCCTCATTCTAGTGTCCCAAAGTGAGACGGTTTTTGATTTTGGTGGGTGGCGTTATAATCCCGATTTTCGCCGAAATAATGAAGGGCAGAATACGCGAGAACAATACCAGCAACCTGACCAGAGACCGAGTACTAGTTCTACTCCACCCCAAACATCGTCAAAACCCCCAGATAAGACCTTTGAATACAAAGGCAAACAAAATATTGCTAGATCAAAAGGGCAATATAAGGGTAACGACGGGGCCCCGATTAGAGCTATGCAAACGGTTGAGATAGCTAGAACCGATACAATAGAGCAAGACAGCGATACTCCAAGTAATAAAGACCCCAACGAGAGGAGAAAGAATCGGAAGTTTCCAAAAAACTTGGAAACGGGCGCCTCCAGGGGGAAAGCGCCATAAATCATGCTAAAACCTATCGCAATAAAGTAGGTAAAAATAAGAAAAATGCTAGGTTTAAGAAAAGTGACTTTTATACAGAAATTTGTACGCCAGTTGACAAAGTATTTCAACCGGATGGTAAGGAAACGTGGTTGGCTGTCAACACAATGCAACAATGGGCACCGACAAAAGTACATCCGGCAGAGCAGGAAAGTGACGACGACGTTCCCACACAGTCAGCGTGGGAAGACGTAGACGAAGAATCCGGTGACGAAAATGACCGATGGTTAACGAAGTACTGTCGAACCGTTCGTAAAAAGGGTTACGAAATATTACAATTAAAAGATAATGTAATTGTATTATAATAATTAAATTTAAAATAAATAATTTGTGTTTTATAATCGTATTAATAATAATTATAGATAACGTGTGTATTAATAATAATGTTTTCCTAGCGCGATAAATAATAAGCGTATACAACTGAACGAGCTCACGGCAGGAAATAGCTACGTCACGCGATAACAACTGCTGACCGACATTTGAAAAGTAGGTCAAGCAATTAGACGCGCGCCCGGCGATAACGGTTCTAAATGCTGTCAGCAAATTCTTTGTACGCGTGCCATTGTTTATAAACAAAGGGTACTACTCGTTTTAAAAACATTATACGCAATAAGTCGCAAATATGTAATTTTAATACATGTATTTAGAGTTAAATTGTATATAATGCAATAACATTAACACTTGTGTACGTGTCTTCAGAATAAGTAATACAATGTATAGTTAATAAGAATAATGATTACAGAATATGTGTGTAATGATTAAGAAAAAAAAATAACTGTAATTATTACATTCATTTTTTTTTAAAGCGGGTGTGGGAATATATAACGGAACCAAATATTAACTATTTGGGGTTATATGTTTACCGCATACTGAAAGCATATTTAAATAAAAGTAACAGTCAAAACTCCATTTGAATATAGAGCATTGAAAATAATGCTGTGTAAAGCAACGCACACGTGGTCATTATGTAATCAGTTCGCTGTACAAGCAAAGCGACCACACCCAAACTGTTAATTATTAATATCTCGGAAACTAATAAATAAAGGCGAAATCTAACATAGCCAAAATGTTTGCTGAGATATTAATAATGACGTGTGCAAATTTGATGCAATATAATTAACGAATGTAAGAGTTAATTAAAATAATTGAATAACTTCTGTAAAAATAGAGATACAGTAAAGAGATTTTACTATGTTATAAAGATAATAATTTCTGACAGATTGTATATTTTAGATTTCACACAACTTGATTTGCAACCAAGTTATTGCAAAATTAAATAAGTACAGGATATCCGTTGCGACAAATTGGTTCCGCCGGATAATTATATATTAGATAATAATTCTATTCTCCGTCTGTGGGAACCAGACTTCATTCTCACGGACCGAGGGAATTCTAAATTTTATGTAGTAGGGAGAGTGCGTCGACCAATGAAATCATTTCATGCAGCCCCGGCTAGTGCGGTGTTTTATGGTTGATAAATCACTCTTCTGTCAGTACTCACGAAGTTAAGACGTAGTCCTTCGATCGTCTAGTAGCCAAAGTGGTGAAGATCGACAAGAAGACTCTACGTGGTCAACACACACGCAATTACGAACACACTAACTACAGATCGTCTGTATAGCTCGTAATTGTTGCGTAAAGGCGAGATACTCTTCAAGACATCAACCAAGCTTATTGTGTACTACCAGTTAGTCATAAGCACGCAAGAGATCCACCAGACTCCAAGACCAGACTTCAAGAATACAGCAGAGAGGCCGTCTAAATCATTGGTTAACAGCTGACGAGCAGAGCGACCACCCGGACGAAGCACACACACACACGCTGACGTGCAACGTGCGAATCGACGAGGGACAGGAAGCACTTCCAGCAGACAACAGCAGACGTTAAAATATTCACAAACAGCAAGGAAGCAGAGTGTTGCCGAATTTTGAACTCCACGACCGAATCCAGCAGTTCTAAGCAGATTACTTTCTCTAACCAAGGACTCGAATCGACGAGGGACAAATCGGGACGACATCCTCTTCAGTAACAGGAAAGCAAAATCCACTTATTTATTTTTCAGATCAAATTTTCTATTTTTCAATTAAAACATTGTAATTCAAATAATTCAGGTGCCAAACAAAAAGCAAAGACTCTAGTAATTAAAAAGTAAATTCGTTGTGATAATCTGTATAGCAGTTTAAGGCTTTAGTAAGTTATAGTTAAGAAATAGAAGTAGTATAAAAGCGCTATACAAATCTTAACTGATAATCTAATCTTAGATCATACTGCAGTAGATCAGAAGTAGAATCACTAGAAATGAAATAACGTGCACTAGACTGTCACGTCTAATTTATTTTAATTAATTATTCTAATTAATTTCAGAGTTTCATATTTTGTTTCATGAACACTTAGATTCAAATTAATTAAATAAATTTAATTAAATACAAATCAATTAATAAAGTCAAATTTAAATTGCAATTAACTCGCAAAGAACGAGTTCAGTTTCTTTCAACTATTAATCAATCGAAAAACATCGATTCATTGTATAGACTATAAGAAAATTCATAAGATTATAACCATTCTATTCTTGTGTGTTGTTGGTGTAATAAACAACGTTTTATTACCCCATATAACAGTGTTTTATTGTTGTACGATAAAGCCTACCAGACTCACAAAACTCTCCCGCTTTAAAGTAACCCATTATGTGTGTTGTTGTAATAATTTGAGATTACTAGCTTGCGAACTTCAAATCCAAAATCCACACGCCCTAGTCGGAAGAATCTGCAAGATCAGACAGCAGGTGGGTACTCACACACAACATTACATTACAATAACGCACAGTAGAGGTAGAGTTATAAATGGCTTGCCCGGAACGTGGGGCACGATCAAATTAAATTAAATTAATTAAATTCAATTTAAATTTAATTTTCACTTTAAAACAAACTTTGCTGTTTTAATTAGTAAAACAGCTGGCGTCCAACTAAACAATCCCCAAAGAGTTTTGTGACTGGTGTGTGTACAACAGTAAAGTTATTGTGTGTATTTGAAACTGTTCTGTGTATTTTAAATTGTGTATATTTGGAATTGCTGTGTATTTAAAATGGAAACTGATAAAATGCTTAAACAGTTATTACAAGAAATTAAACAAAACGCGGCTAAAGCGGAACAAGCGAACGCGGATTTGAAACGCGATTTAACGGAAAATATTAACGCGAAATTTGAACAGAGTGCAGCCAAAGCTGAGCTCAGTATAGCGGAATTAACTTCTAAAATCGAAGCGCAAAAAGTTAGTCTAACCGAAGCATTAGAACAAAGTAACGCTGACATAAACGCCGAGATTAAGCAAAGCAATAAACAAACCACCGAGAAAATAGACGAAAGCGTAAACGAGTTGACCGCTAAAGTCACCGAAATCGCGAAAAGTAATAAAGAGCTAACCGCGAGAGTCGTTGAAGTCGGTGAGAGTAATAAACAATTAACGGAAAAAGTCGCAGAGATTGGTGAAAGAGTAAATACGGTCGATACTAAAATCAATGAACGGTTTAAGGTTTTTGAGACCACTATGCAAAAATCGTTTATTGAACAAGTAACACGTATGGAGGGCCGGTTCAAGGATCACATAAGCCGTTGTGAAAAGCAAACACTAGACGTCTCTAGGAAGGTCGAATCCCTAGAGGTAAAAATTCACGCGGACGTGACCGAAACGCAACGACGAGTAGATAAATTAGACGCTTCAATTGTAGAGACGCGATCTAACATTGACTCTAATAAAGAGAGTGTTTTACAAACGTTAAGCGACGAGATTCTGAAGGTACGACAGGAGGTACGAAGGAGGTCTGCTCCAAATATTTTGGTACAAGGCCCTGTCGACGAGAAAAATCGCGTGTATTTTACGGGGGAAAATAACGAAAACCCCATTGAATTTTTATTAGCGTGTGAGAGTGAAATGGCTAGAGTAGGTTCCCGACTAGAAGATCAAGACAAAATACAGTGGGTGGTTAACGCGATGCGTGATTCGGCGCGTAAGTGGTATAACATTGTACGCGATAGAGTGTCCACATACGCGGAGTTCAAACAAAAATTTGAAAGCCGGTACTGGAACTCGCATACCCAACGACTTCTGCGCAATGAACTGGAATATGGCCGTTTTGATAAGAAAATGGGTATTACCGCCGAAAATTATATAATCCAGCAGGTCGAACGCGCGAAGCATTTAACCCCAGCATTTGCGGAGATTGACATAGTCACCAAGCTTGCCTACCATTTTAACCATAACATTAGAGTAGCTGTATTTACCCAGGGTATTCGCACGGTAGACGAACTCCTCATTCTAGTGTCCCAAAGTGAGACGGTTTTTGATTTTGGTGGGTGGCGTTATAATCCCGATTTTCGCCGAAATAATGAAGGGCAGAATACGCGAGAACAATACCAGCAACCTGACCAGAGACCGAGTACTAGTTCTACTCCACCCCAAACATCGTCAAAACCCCCAGATAAGACCTTTGAATACAAAGGCAAACAAAATATTGCTAGATCAAAAGGGCAATATAAGGGTAACGACGGGGCCCCGATTAGAGCTATGCAAACGGTTGAGATAGCTAGAACCGATACAATAGAGCAAGACAGCGATACTCCAAGTAATAAAGACCCCAACGAGAGGAGAAAGAATCGGAAGTTTCCAAAAAACTTGGAAACGGGCGCCTCCAGGGGGAAAGCGCCATAAATCATGCTAAAACCTATCGCAATAAAGTAGGTAAAAATAAGAAAAATGCTAGGTTTAAGAAAAGTGACTTTTATACAGAAATTTGTACGCCAGTTGACAAAGTATTTCAACCGGATGGTAAGGAAACGTGGTTGGCTGTCAACACAATGCAACAATGGGCACCGACAAAAGTACATCCGGCAGAGCAGGAAAGTGACGACGACGTTCCCACACAGTCAGCGTGGGAAGACGTAGACGAAGAATCCGGTGACGAAAATGACCGATGGTTAACGAAGTACTGTCGAACCGTTCGTAAAAAGGGTTACGAAATATTACAATTAAAAGATAATGTAATTGTATTATAATAATTAAATTTAAAATAAATAATTTGTGTTTTATAATCGTATTAATAATAATTATAGATAACGTGTGTATTAATAATAATGTTTTCCTAGCGCGATAAATAATAAGCGTATACAACTGAACGAGCTCACGGCAGGAAATAGCTACGTCACGCGATAACAACTGCTGACCGACATTTGAAAAGTAGGTCAAGCAATTAGACGCGCGCCCGGCGATAACGGTTCTAAATGCTGTCAGCAAATTCTTTGTACGCGTGCCATTGTTTATAAACAAAGGGTACTACTCGTTTTAAAAACATTATACGCAATAAGTCGCAAATATGTAATTTTAATACATGTATTTAGAGTTAAATTGTATATAATGCAATAACATTAACACTTGTGTACGTGTCTTCAGAATAAGTAATACAATGTATAGTTAATAAGAATAATGATTACAGAATATGTGTGTAATGATTAAGAAAAAAAAATAACTGTAATTATTACATTCATTTTTTTTTAAAGCGGGTGTGGGAATATATAACGGAACCAAATATTAACTATTTGGGGTTATATGTTTACCGCATACTGAAAGCATATTTAAATAAAAGTAACAGTCAAAACTCCATTTGAATATAGAGCATTGAAAATAATGCTGTGTAAAGCAACGCACACGTGGTCATTATGTAATCAGTTCGCTGTACAAGCAAAGCGACCACACCCAAACTGTTAATTATTAATATCTCGGAAACTAATAAATAAAGGCGAAATCTAACATAGCCAAAATGTTTGCTGAGATATTAATAATGACGTGTGCAAATTTGATGCAATATAATTAACGAATGTAAGAGTTAATTAAAATAATTGAATAACTTCTGTAAAAATAGAGATACAGTAAAGAGATTTTACTATGTTATAAAGATAATAATTTCTGACAGATTGTATATTTTAGATTTCACACAACTTGATTTGCAACCAAGTTATTGCAAAATTAAATAAGTACAGGATATCCGTTGCGACAAATTGGTTCCGCCGGATAATTATATATTAGATAATAATTCTATTCTCCGTCTGTGGGAACCAGACTTCATTCTCACGGACCGAGGGAATTCTAAATTTTATGTAGTAGGGAGAGTGCGTCGACCAATGAAATCATTTCATGCAGCCCCGGCTAGTGCGGTGTTTTATGGTTGATAAATCACTCTTCTGTCAGTACTCACGAAGTTAAGACGTAGTCCTTCGATCGTCTAGTAGCCAAAGTGGTGAAGATCGACAAGAAGACTCTACGTGGTCAACACACACGCAATTACGAACACACTAACTACAGATCGTCTGTATAGCTCGTAATTGTTGCGTAAAGGCGAGATACTCTTCAAGACATCAACCAAGCTTATTGTGTACTACCAGTTAGTCATAAGCACGCAAGAGATCCACCAGACTCCAAGACCAGACTTCAAGAATACAGCAGAGAGGCCGTCTAAATCATTGGTTAACAGCTGACGAGCAGAGCGACCACCCGGACGAAGCACACACACACACGCTGACGTGCAACGTGCGAATCGACGAGGGACAGGAAGCACTTCCAGCAGACAACAGCAGACGTTAAAATATTCACAAACAGCAAGGAAGCAGAGTGTTGCCGAATTTTGAACTCCACGACCGAATCCAGCAGTTCTAAGCAGATTACTTTCTCTAACCAAGGACTCGAATCGACGAGGGACAAATCGGGACGACATCCTCTTCAGTAACAGGAAAGCAAAATCCACTTATTTATTTTTCAGATCAAATTTTCTATTTTTCAATTAAAACATTGTAATTCAAATAATTCAGGTGCCAAACAAAAAGCAAAGACTCTAGTAATTAAAAAGTAAATTCGTTGTGATAATCTGTATAGCAGTTTAAGGCTTTAGTAAGTTATAGTTAAGAAATAGAAGTAGTATAAAAGCGCTATACAAATCTTAACTGATAATCTAATCTTAGATCATACTGCAGTAGATCAGAAGTAGAATCACTAGAAATGAAATAACGTGCACTAGACTGTCACGTCTAATTTATTTTAATTAATTATTCTAATTAATTTCAGAGTTTCATATTTTGTTTCATGAACACTTAGATTCAAATTAATTAAATAAATTTAATTAAATACAAATCAATTAATAAAGTCAAATTTAAATTGCAATAAAGAACGAGTTCAGTTTCTTTCAACTATTAATCAATCGAAAAACATCGATTCATTGTATAGACTATAAGAAAATTCATAAGATTATAACCATTCTATTCTTGTGTGTTGTTGGTGTAATAAACAACGTTTTATTACCCCATATAACAGTGTTTTATTGTTGTAAGATAAAGCCTACCAGACTCACAAAACTCTCCCCCTTTAAAGTAACCCATTATGTGTGTTGTTGTAATAATTTGAGATTACTAGCTTGCGAACTTCAAATCCAAAATCCACACGCCCTAGTCGGAAGAATCTGCAAGATCAGACAGCAGGTGGGTACTCACACACAACATTACATTACAATAACGCACAGTAGAGGTAGAGTTATAATATATATATATATATATATATATATATATATATATTGTCACAGGACAAATGGCGCCAATCGTACACACTATAGTTTTTTAGGCCCTTAAAAGGACCGTTTGTCGGGTACGCTAAATCATTTGCGTACGCTGCCCGAGCCGCGCTGTGATGTTCGGCGGCTGCGTCCGCTGTTCCGGGCGTGCTGCGGTTCTCTTCTTTCGGCAGCGGTATGTAGAGCCCGCTGCTGTCCCAGTCGATGTCCATCACTGCTTCTCCTGCGTTCTCCATTCTTCCTTCTTCCTTTTCTTCCAGCTGGCTTGACGACGTCCAATGGAGTGCGCCAAAAATTTTTAGCGGCGCTGTTTTTATGCCCTGACAGGTCGTATGCCACGAACCTATCAGAGTGCCGCTGGTCCCTGGTTGGCTCGCCTCGAGCACGTTAGATGGTCACGTTGAGGCCAATCAAGCTGCTGCCGATCCTTGATTGGGTCGCCTCGCCTTCTCGTGTCACGTCTCGGCTGGCGCCGAGAGCAGATCTTCGCCTCGCTATGTCACAACTCCCCCGGGTCTTGAATGCTCTCCGGTGGCCAGCCCATTGTTCTTCTCCGGCGGGTTTGAGCCGTTGGCGGTGAACCTTGTATGGACGTCCGTCCTTCTCCACCGTGTAAATCTGCCCGCCGAGGGTTGCGGCAACGCTAAAGGGACCTTCCCAGGCTGGCTCCCATCCAGGGTACCTCCGTCCTTTGGCTGGTCCGGCGTGGCTCTTGACGTACACCAGCTGCCCTACGGCCAGTGTAGGGTCCTGTGTCCTCCGTTCCGGATACCGCCGCCGCTGATACTGCGTCTGGTGTGACCTGGCCGCCTCTTCTCGTTCCTCAATTGGCCGGACGTCCTGTTCTGCGTGTGGCCGACTCCAGTCGCCGGGTCGGCGTAGGTCTCTGCCCAGCAGAAGCTCGCTCGGTGTCACTCCAGTGGCGGCGTTTGCACGATTCCGCAGCGAGAACAGAATCGTCGGCAAACGCTTGTCCCAGTCGCCATGGTCCTTGGAGTCATGGAGCTGGATCCGCAGCGCCTTCTTGATCTCGCCGTTGCGCCGCTCGGTCGGGTTCGCCCTGGGATGGTAGTTGGCTGTAGTCCACGGTCGTATGTGCAGCTTGTCGCACATCTGCTTCCACTTGTGGCCCGTGAGCGGCTTTCCGTTGTCGGTGAGCAACGCCTCTGGGTATCCCCAACGAGGGAACACTTCTTCCTCCAGGTAGCGGATAATGGTGTCGGCGTCCGCCTTGCGCACGGCCTTTGCTTCCACCCATCTCGACATCATATCCGTGACCACTACGATGTACCGGTTGCCAGCTCGAGTCAGCGGATATGGTCCCATGACGTCCAGGGCGACAGTATTCCAACATCTCCTGGGTCGGTGAGGTCGCTGTTGGTCCTGTTCGGGATTTGCGCCGCGCTTGTGTAGGGCGCATATTCTGCAACTCCGGACGTATCTGCGGACATCAATGGTTAGGCCGGTCCAGACGAAGTCCTTGCCGATGGCCCGAAACGTTTCTTCGGCCCCCGGATGACCGGCTTCAGGGAAGTCGTGGAAGTGCCTGATGACCTCCATGCGGACACTCGGCGGCACGTACAATCCTGGTTCCTGGTTGCGTCTGTCCTTCCAAACCAGGCCGTTGTCCACCCGGTATCCTCTCGCTGTAGCCGCCGCAGGGTCGTTTCTCCACGCTTGGCACTCCTGGTCGCCTTCTTGCGCCTCCTGCACTGCCTGATGGATGCCGACAGCTGTGATTTCTTGTAGTCAGGGTGCAGCTGCCGCAACACTGCGAAGTGGCCTCTCTTCAGGCTGCATCCGTGGTTCTTCTTGGACGCCGGCAGTATCTTCAAGCCCAGGTTCCCTCGAGAGGAAGTCCGGCAACTCGTTCTCCTTGCCCGGGCAGTGGACGACGGTGAATTTGAAGCTCTGTATCAGTAGAGCCCAGCGAGCGTACTTCGTCTTCTGCCCCGTCGCCTGCTTCAGCCAAGTTAGCGCCTTGTTGTCGGTCCTTAGGGTGAAATGTCGATCCTCCAAGTATGGCCGGTATTTCTTGATGGCCCAGACGACTGCCAAACACTCCAGTTCGTTGGAGTGGTAGTTCTTCTCCGCCTCGTGGAGCTTGGCACTGGCGTACGAGATGATACGCCTCTCTCCGGCTTCGGTGCATTGATAAAGCACCGCTCCAAGTCCCTTTTGGCTGGCGTCGGTCTGCAGAAACATCGGCAAGTCTCGATCCGGTCGTGAGAGTTTTAACGGCTGCCGGAAAGCGGCCTTAACCTCTTCGAAGGCTCGCTGAGTTGTGTCGTCCCAATGCCACTTTCTTGTCCGCAGCAGGTCCGTTAACGGTTCCGAAATCATGGCGAAGCAGGGGATGTACTCTCGCAGCCAGTTGCAGGTTCCCAGGAAGCGTTGCAGCTCTTTCTTGTTGCTGGGGGCCGGCTGGTCTTCAATCGCTCTGAGATGTTGCTGCTGCGGGAGGTTGCCGTCCGGAGTAATCTCGTGGCCCAGAAAGGCGACTTCTTCCCGGCCGAAGTGACACTTGTTGAGCGAGCAGGTCAGCTGGTGCATCTGCAGCCTTTCCAAGACTTGATCCAGGTGTCGCAGGTGCGTTTCCCAGTCGGGGGAGTAGACAATGATGTCGTCCAGATAGACGAGGCAGCACTCCCGTAATAGTCCCGTGAGAACATCCTGCATCAGCCGTTGGAAGGTGCTGGGCGCGTTCTTCAGCCCAAAGCACATCACCCGGAACTGGTAGCGACCTCCGTCGGGCACCGAGAATGCTGTGTACTTCTTTGCTTCTTCCTCCAGCGGGATTTGCCAGTAGCCGCTCTTGAGATCTAGGGTCGAGAAGACTTGGGCCCCGCTGAGGTCCTTGATTGTTTCGTATATCAGCGGCAGTGGTGAGTCCACATCCTCGGTCTGATCGTTCAGCCTCCGGAAGTCTACGCAGAACCGGGGTGTGCTGTCCTTCTTCTTCACAATCACCACCGGAGAGCTGTATGGCGAGGTGGCCGGTTCAATGATACGCTGCCTCAGCATCTCTTCTACCTGTTCCCGGATGGTGCGTTTCTTCTCGTCGGAGTACCGGTACATTGGGAGCCGGAATGGCTGGCTACCTTCTATCAGCCGGATCTCGTGCTTGGCCGCAGATGTAGTGCGGAGCGGGCCACGGGAGAACAAACTGCGATGACGGTGTAACATTTCCAGAAGCCGTTTATGGTGTTGGCCACCTGCTGACGTTTGAAGGCTAGCTTCGTCAATGTCCTCTTCCTCGGGCTCCGCGCGGTCATTCCAGAAGACCGTCTGTCGGTTCTCGCTGCCAATGTGAAGGCAGCCCCGTCGGTAGTCCACAACTGCTTGGTTGGCCGTGAGCCAGTGGTGGCCCAATAAAACTTCTTCTTGCAGTCCGGGCACTTCTAGCAGACTGGTGGTGGTCGCGAGACTTCCAATTATAATGTCTGCGACGACGGTGGCCGTTGAGTGACATTGCTGACCGTGTAGCGCTAGCTGGACAACTCGGGGCTCCGTCTTCCTTCCTCCGGGCAGCAGACCGGCTCGTACGAAGTCGTAGTTTGCGGCGGAGTCCAAGGCTGCGGTCAGTTTTCGGCCGGCGATCTCTATTGGAATGCGCGGTATGTCCGCACCTAGTTGGTTCACGCGCCCCGGTGGGCTATTTACCGGGGCGCTTGGTCGTTTCCCTGCCGGTTCTTCACAGGGCAGTCCCGATGGAAGTGTCTTCCCGGGCAGTAGCGGCACTTGGGCGTTAGGCTGTTCAATCTTTGTTCCTCTTTCGTGCTTGAGGCCGATCGACACTGCTTCGACCCCCCTACTCGATCCAGGGAGTTTTCAGCAGAGTCATCCCGACCTCGCGCACGACTATCTTGATCCAAGTCCGCCTCGATGCTCATTGCCCGTTGTAAAAGTTCCTCTAAAGTCATAGGCGGCGGGAACCTCAGCGCAGGTCGAAGGCGTGGCTGCAGCTGTTGTGTAAGCATGGCTATGCTCGTCCTCTCGTCACCTCCGGGGTACAGACGGCGAAACAGCTTGATTTTTCTCAGGATGAAGATTTCCGCCGATTCCTGCCGCTGCGTTTGTCCGTACAGCTCGGCCAGCAGCTCTGCGTCTCGTTGCATCCCGCAGAAGTGATGCCGGAAGCGGTCGCAGAACTCGGGCCAATTTATCTGCAATCCCGTGTATCTCTCTGCCCACGTGGCAGCTTCTCCTCGGAGCTGCCGCACTGCGTAATCTGCCCACTGTTCAGGTGGGACTCTGTAGTCCCGCAGCTGTCGCTCTAGCTGTTGAAGATATCGTTCTGGATCCTCGTACTTGAGGCCATGGTATGTAGCGGTGATCACCGGTGGCAACGTGCACCTCAGAGCTGCGGCGAATTGCGCAAAGCCTTGCTCTATTTCGAACCCGGTGTCCCGCTGGGTGTAGCTGTTGGGCGCCATGTTGTTTTGTGTGCCGGCTGGTAGTTCTCTGGCGTGGCTGGATCCTGCATCCGCAAGATGATCGTGGCCCCACGTTGGGCGCCACTTGTCACAGGACAAATGGCGCCAATCGTACACACTATAGTTTTTTAGGCCCTTAAAAGGACCGTTTGTCGGGTACGCTAAATCATTTGCGTACGCTGCCCGAGCCGCGCTGTGATGTTCGGCGGCTGCGTCCGCTGTTCCGGGCGTGCTGCGGTTCTCTTCTTTCGGCAGCGGTATGTAGAGCCCGCTGCTGTCCCAGTCGATGTCCATCACTGCTTCTCCTGCGTTCTCCATTCTTCCTTCTTCCTTTTCTTCCAGCTGGCTTGACGACGTCCAATGGAGTGCGCCAAAAATTTTTAGCGGCGCTGTTTTTATGCCCTGACAGGTCGTATGCCACGAACCTATCAGAGTGCCGCTGGTCCCTGGTTGGCTCGCCTCGAGCACGTTAGATGGTCACGTTGAGGCCAATCAAGCTGCTGCCGATCCTTGATTGGGTCGCCTCGCCTTCTCGTGTCACGTCTCGGCTGGCGCCGAGAGCAGATCTTCGCCTCGCTATGTCACAATATATATATATAACTCAAATTCTGAGGATGTATGTGTACTGAATAGAATACAAATCCACACAGTTACACTGATTGCCACCAACTTTTCCACAGGTAACCTTTGACACAAGGCGAAAAACACTGTCCAACTTGGAAGTTGATACTTTGCCCCGTTCGCACGATTTAGGCCCTTTCAATTATCCTTTTCCGTTAACGCGTATAAAGATGTCAACAACATATAGATCAGAATTAATTACCGCAGTAATAAGTAAATAAACAAAAGCTATTTAGCGGAATCGGGACTGCACATTTATCAATTCGTGCAGTATATTTTCCATGTTTTATATAATATGCGATTGTATGGATATATTACGATATAGAAAAGAAGAAGTGTACCACTTGTAAATTGTCCTGTTTCTTAATGCAAAGCGAAAATACGTATTGTTTTCACTTGTGAGGTTAGGTGACAACGGTTTTTGGTTTTTAGTTTACTGCTGAAATAATTAAAAGCCACGGTTGAGGAAAACAACGTTTAATGTGTTTACAATGCTTCTAACACAGTAACACTTAAAATAAAGAATTTAGCGTTTTTGATTTAACAGGTACTTTATAAATGTCTCCAAAGGCTTTATAAACGGGTACTTTTAAATCTCTAAAGGCTGTTCCACCAACATTATAATTTTTGTACAAGTCAAAATAGTACAAGTGTTGAAAACAGCTTTGGAGAGAATCTGACTAATGAGTACAAAATTGTTGTACCATCTGACAGAACGCCATATACACATAGACAATAAAAAGTTATATTAAAATACTTATTAAAAGTGAAATGTTTGCGTGCAAAGCTGCGGGTAACAGCTAGTATATAATAATAAAACATTGCCTCTTATTGTGATTATAGTCATACCAAATTATAATAAGAAGGTATGTAAAAGTTAAGGGTTCACTACATCTGAATATGACTAAAGATATGATTGATAATTACGAAAACTTTATTCCCATAAGAGCTCTCATAAATCTGTGTAGAGTTCGCATGCTGAAGAGTGTGTGTTTGAAACCCACTACAGTTAGCAAAGCTGAGATGTATTAAAATACGACTGAGGTATATAAATTACATACAGCGTTCTCCAGCAGCAATCTCAGCATGCCTGGTAATGGCGGACTGCATCACATAAATTCATAACGCTCCGACGACTGTACAAAAGTATTTATCAACAAGTACCCGGTAACACAAAAACGTTAGGGTCTTTATTTTAAGTATTACTGTGTTATAATCATTGTATGTACACATTAAACGTTATGTTTTCCCCAACCATAACTTTTATTTATTATATTTATTTTACGGCTTTTGTTTATTTCAGAAGTAAACTAAAAACCCAAAACCGTTGTCACCTAACCTCACAATAGAAAACAACACGTATGTTCCTTTTGAATTAAGAAATAGGACAATTTACAATTACTAAATTTCTTCTTTTCCACATGTACTGTCGTTTGAGGCAGGCGGAAAAGTCTGCTATTGAGAAGCATGCACTCGCCAATGTCAAACACCCCGTACTCTTTGAAGAGACGAGGCTTCTGTCGTCGGTGAGTGAGTATTTCCCTCGCCTGCATATATATTCTGTCCAGGTTCAGAAACTGAAGTCTTCAGGTTCTACTGAAGTCCCTCTCATTGAGTGCTCATTGGACGCAAGTTGTAACGAACCAATAAGAATTTGCCATTCTTCAGATTGGCTGGTGGCGTCAGACGTGCGGACTCGGAAAGTTTATAAATATGGGCGTCCTACGTACAGACACTAGCCTTAACCACAATTCAGTTGTCACTGACTACAAAACCTTTGTCAGTGTTTTGCAGCTTCCTGCACTGAAGATGACCGTCGATGGCACGGCCGAATCGTTTGCACCAAACAACCTAGGACAACGGCATTGCAGCCTGGCGAGCCGGAGTTCTCATAACAAACACTCTTATTATTCATTAGTTTGTGGAAATCATATCAGCTTGATTTTAATGAGTACTAATATTTTAACCTAACATTTCGTATAGTGGGAACCTAGTATACGCAATAAACTTTTTACAGTTATACGATATTCAGTGTGAGTGGAATGAGTACATACATGTCGGGGCGCAACCACGCAACTGCTACTGATAAGAATAAACTGATTGCTGTTGCTGCAATTGCGGCTTTACTTACTGGAGACGATAAGAGTGTGTCGCACAACCATTTGGCACAGAATGCTGCTATAACGCTGCTATAATTCTAAGTAATGATAAAGATTATTTGCTGTGATCACTTGCCAACTTTATGCAACTTAAATAACTTAGCCGTAACAACAGTTACACTCAGTACAGGATTATATTGTTTAACACTTTCAACCCTTGCCATTTCAGCATAGGCGAGACCCAGCAGCCTGGGTGTTTTCCACATTTTTCCCTATTTTTTTTTAATAATAAGATTTGTTAAATACAACATAAATAACATGGCAAACTAAAGATTGGAACTTCTTTTTTCATAAAATGATACATCATTAATTTTTTCGGTGAGTGGAGTTAATTTTAGTATATTGATCAGAAACAATTATTCTGAAAAATAAAAAGAATTTTAACATTTATTTCTGCATAGTAAATGGTTTGTATTTTTAACTAATTTATAAAAATTACTTTTCTTACAAATTTAAAGCATAGAATATAATAAAAGCAGTCTATTTGCAATAATGTGCTTTGTATGGAACAAAACGAAAGAGTCAGGGTAACATAAACCGAGATTGCAAGTTTCAAATTAGTCAGAAATCACAGGAGAAAACCGATTGTGCTGCTATCTGTGTATTCAATTGGTAACTGCAAAGTCCAGTCTACTGTACAAGCACAAACAACAGAACCCTATAAATGTTTTGAACAAATGTCGTTTAATGCGTGTGAAGTGACAAACGTAAAATTTCCTGTCGTCGGGGTTTGACTAAAATCATGCAACCGTAAATTTTACGGGCATGTAAAACATTTAGGGTCGAAAGTGTTAATACAGGTTTAGTTTCTTGTTTTCATTTCTCATCAAAATATAGTGCCTTGTTATTGCTACGAGAACAATAACATCCATTCTTTTTACCTTATTGTAGCATTATTGTTTATCTTCTTCTATTATATTTTCTAATGACGTTTTCTATTGTGTTACATCTGCGTTCTTGGCTACCAACTAATTTAAAAAAAGATTTTGAAAATTTAAGAAAAATTTGGACCAAAAGTACAGAAGTTAGTTACATGCGAGAAACGATATGAATAACACTGAATGGAAAGTTCAGAAGAGATACTCTTTTGGAATTTTATAAAGCGATGGTAGTGCCATGCGGCCTTTATGTTATTGAGACTTGGACAGGGGACCGTCTAAGAATTGATAATGTAAGAAACATACTTGGAATATGCAACCTAAACGAAAGGATAAGGCCATACAGACAGGACTGAGCAGATCATGTTGAAAGGGTGCATAAAAAGAGGATAACAAATTAATTATGTTTTATATTCAAAAGAACGGCGGAATACTGGAACACTATAGAAAAGATGGTGGGACCAAGGATTTTGCAACACATCGTAACGTCCACACTCTGAAAGAGAAGAAGAAGAAGAAGAAGAAGAAGAAGAAGAAGAAGAAGAAGAAGAAGAAGAAGAAGAAGAAGAAGAAGAAGAAGAAGAAGAAGAAGAAGAAGAAGAAAACTCCTCACTAATGGAAAATTCCTGCTTAGTATATACCAAATAAGGTCAAGACATTATTTGTATATATTTTCTAAATTCAAGAAATTATATATCCCTCCGTTGGAAAATAACTTATCAAACACAGTGTAAAAAATGGGATAAAATTGACGTTCATTAATAAATTTGAGGTATAATATGATGTAAGATTTTAAATAAAATATATTCTAGCCAGATATGAGTTACTATAATTTGACAGATCTGCGAAGGCTTTTAAAACTTTTAAGGTGTGTATATGAAAAATTAAACTAGCTGTAATTTTAGTCTTCTAACACATTCAGTTTTTATAAAACCAAGCAACAAAACTGTTTATCAAGTGACCTAACGTTTCTTGTTTTAATTTTAAAAACATTATATGTTTGTTCCTTGGTTTTAATTAATCTCCGTTGTATACTTTACGGTTTTATCACATTTGTTGTCATCATCGTTCTCTGCGAATATTTATCTCGTGCCTCCAATAACGACTTGCCTCTTCATAGACTAAATTAATTTGTATTAAGGCAGAGAGTGTCAATTGTGAGAAGGGCTATTAAACTTGAAGACATCAAATCATTTGGACCATGACGAAGTATAGTATATCCTACAGAATGATTCTTTACAAAAAAGAAAGAATTTTTAATTACAAACAGATTAAACACTGTTGCACACCACTCCAGAAAAATTATTCCGATTAGCGCTTTCAAGCTTCACATTTCATCATCAGGTCGGAAAATGATCGGAAAAATTATCTGATCTGATCTGACGGTGAGCTGTGAAGCTTGATAGCGCTAATCGGAATAATTTTTTTGTAGTGGTGTGCAACAGTGTTTATTCTGTTTGTGATTATAACCACTAACACAACTTTCTTAATTGAATTCTTAATTATACTACAATAACATGTTGCAATTCAAAAATGTCAAACTGAAAGTTAGATGCCTCAGCCTCTTATACGTTACATTACTCAAGAAAAAGTTACAACCAGGAAACAGTGGTCACCAATGTACGTGCTCTCTCTCTCTCTCTCTCTCTCTCTCTCTCTCTCTCTCTCTCTCTCTCTCTCTCTCTCTCTCTCTCTCGTCTCTATTACTACTTACCAACCTGTAAAAATTAGTTAGTACTAAAAATGTGAAGAAGACAATTGGATTTAAAGCAGAGACACGTATTGCGTTTGTGGACCTTGAAAAAGGATTTCACAGGTTGGATAGAGCAAGATTATGGAGGATAATGCAAAGAAGAGGATGCCCTACTTATTTAATAAAGGTAATTAAAAGTTTATGTAATGGACGCAGACACGGATAAAAACTAACAGATTGACGGAGCCGATTGGAATTAGCTAAGGCGTTCGGCAGGGGTATATCTACAATACAAGGAGCGGAAGTGAGGTTCTTGAGGACTGTAAAGGGTTGTAACAGGAGAGATCTTGTCAGAAATATTATAGAATGGAGCTAGGCATAGTTGAAAGCTTAAGTGAGAAAATCTCCCGATGCAAAATGAAGTGGCGGTTACAGGTAGAGAAAACGGATCCAACTAGATTTGCAAGAAGGACCCTTGACTATCATCCAAGTCGGAAGAGAAGTATGGAAAGACCCCGTGAGCGATGGTTAGATGAATTCCATTGAGACTGAAAGAGGCTGTTAGCCTAAGCCGTAAAAGATGACTACGATGACGATTAACAATGTTATAAATTGAAACAATTTACTTTATTTAGTCGACGAATGTCTTTAGTTTAGGAACAGACAAGATGGACACGCGCTAAAAGTGCACTGACTAGAGCGTGTACGTTACAGGGACCTGCGATGTAATCATTTTTCAGTACCAAATTGTCAACCCCCGTTTTATCCGTTGAATGAAATACAATAATACTGTTTGCAGATTATAGTATAATGTGTGTACAATGTGGTATATAATTATAGTGCTATAACGACAACGCTTATGTTCTACAATTCGTTAAACATGTCTGACAAAATTGAAAATTAACACTAGTTTTCACTTGACTTTAGTGAAGAAGATGAAAGTAAAATCTTTCTTGCAATAAATTTTCCTGTCATAAATTTTGGGTTCAAAATAGGCTTATATTTCCAAAGATATTATTACGTAAAGATATTATGTAAGACTGTTACAATACTGTAATGTGCATTACTGAATTATTTTAAGATAAGATATAATTATAATTATTGACTAGTTATAATATTATTATGTAAGACGAAGTCATTGCGTAATCACATCACAGATATAACTGTAATATTATGGAATTTAATAAAAACTGTAAAACATTTAATTAAAAAAAAAAACGCTTTACGTGTTATATTTTAAATGGATACATAATGTAAATGATATCGTATTAACTTTACTTTGCTCCCGTCCCAAATATTGTACGCCAAACAAATTGTAAATCTTATATAGATGACTCTTAGTATTTTATAACAACTTATACAAAATTAAAAAACAAGACAATTTGAAAGATTATAAGAGACTATCTTTCCGAGGTGTCCCATAGAATCAGAACCGCAGTCAAAACATCTCATTACAAAAAACAATAAACAATAAAATAGGAAGAAATAAATAATAAATTTAAAAATAATTATTGCTGCAGTGTAATTTTTGTCGCATCGCCTACCGCAACGGTAACTGGTGATTTTCATGTTGCAGTGCCTGTTTATGTCACACTTTAACACTACCGATTGGATGTTTATTAGCATTTGTGGTTCCGTGCAAAGTCACTCCGGACAAATGTACCAGTATTCGGACCCTGTTGAAAGAAGAGAGAATCTGTCTTTTTGCGTCAATTATACATGACATAAGTGCATGTACTTTTGCTTATGTATATTTTGTATAAATCGAAATTGCAAAAACTCTGGATTACAAATATCCACACTAAAACTCTGGATTACAAATATCCACACTTAAGACTAATGTGATGGCTTTTGCAACTGTTCCCGTACGGGCAAAAATTGTTGTAGATGATACTGTTCTGAAACAAGGTTGGTACCAAGGTATTACCAGGTTGGTAAATGCCTGAAGATGGCTTGACTGCCGAAAGCCCTCGTCAATACCAAAGACAACATAGTGGTTTGTATAAAATTACTAGTAGAAATTACTAGTAGAAACTTTTGGTACAGTCTATTTATCGATGTTTATAAAATATTTAATATTTATATGATTTTACATGTAAATGTATTTTCCTTCCACTAACATCGTTATACCTAATCATTCTGACCACCTACCACAACATAAAATGGCAGCATTCTATTCACTATTTTACAGAACGTACAAAATACGCCTAAACAAACAAGAAACCGACTAAGAAAGAAATGTAATATACCAAATTGCTTATGAAAATTAACACAATATAAATACTGTAAACAAAATATAAAATGAAATCAAATATAAAATAAAAACTGAACAATTAAGAATTAATCAAAATAAACAACATAAATAATAACAACAATAAAAAATGGGCAACATTCACATACATAAATAATAAAATGGCAAAGCTAACAAAACTATTTAAAAACACAGACATAAAAATAACATACAAAACTAACAAAAATAAATTTAAAACAAACTAAATAACCCACATAACAAAGATAAAATAACAACTAATGATATATACAAAATTGAATCCCAAGATTGTAATAAATGTTACATAGGACAAACAAAAAACAACTGAAAAACGTTATTTTTACCATCTAAACGCATACAAAAACCAGAAATATATAAATCTAATTTGGCCACACATGCAGTAAACACTAGACATAAATTCCCAGACATAACCAACATCACACTAATAAAACACATATCGCACAAAGGCACCAAATTGAACATTTGGGAAAATTTACAAATATACAAACATAAAACACAAAATAAACTAATACCTGAACAAATACAAATCAATACAAAACATGACACAATTTTCAAAGCACTCAACATCGAAAATACACAAAATACTAACATATACACCACAATCACACACAATAAACCAATTTAAAATGCCAAAGGCCTACAGGATACCACAACAACAGCCAACCAAGAAACAAGTACTTCACAACATTCAAAACTAGTAAGGCTGAGGATGGGAACACAAAAGGTCCCGAAACATGTTCCAAATAAGGAAAATACATCTTGAAGTAAAATCATATAATTATTAAATATATTATCTATTTAAAAAAATTAGACACATGAGTTACACACGAACGACTTTATACAGCATATTAGAAATTTTTAGTCTACATTTTTCTATATAAAAACAATACTACTTGACTAATAACGTCTACAGAACTTTACTTAATAACGCTTAAAAATCACAGTTGAGTAACACAATATCCGTCGTAAGTGGGTTGCGCTTGAGCCGGGATGCAATAATTATTTCAAACTACTTAATTCCGAGACTAAGTATTCTATGGCCCTGTGAGGGAAAACGACATTTGGAGGCGACTGCATAATCGAGAGTTGTACGAAAGGTTTAAAGATCTTCCGATCGTGCAACTCATACAAATTAACAGATTGCGTTGGGCTGGTCATGTGCAGAGAATGGCGGAGGATAGAATCCCAAAAAGAGTTATGAATTATTTGCCGATGGGAAGGAGAAGGAAAGGAAGACCGCGTACAAGATGGTTGGACCAGGTTGGTAAGGAGACAATGAGGCTGGGTGCAGCAAACTGGTGTACATTGGCCGGGAGTAGAGACCAGTGGGGAAGATTTCTTTTGGAGGCCAGGGCCCGGACTGGGCTGTAGCGCCGAGGATGTATGTATGTAAGTATGTAATTCCGAGACTTAGTAGAAACAAGATTATATGAAATATTGCCTCCATAGCAATAGCTCAGCCATTCCAACAATAGAATCAGTTACAAATGCAATGTGTAGCAGAGAATACAAAGAGTCTGTAAAACGTTTCTACGTTTATTCTTTACCCACGTTAGTATTGTTTCATGCTGATATCTCTCTCTGTCTTCCAACTTAAACCATACAACTCTTTCTGATTTATAAAAGCGATGCTTTTAGTATTTTTTGTACTTATGACCAAACTACCAAGGTATTAAGAGAACCAATAATCATTTAGTAACTTTCCTTAATGCAGAAATTATTACATTCTATTTTGACAAACAAAATTATTATGGCTTCCACACTGTAAAAAAAAAAATATTCAAAGGTGTAAAATTTGTAAAAATACTGTGAAGTAAATTTTATAAAATTACTTAAAATTTGTTGGGAATAAATTTGTTTCCAAAGCGTTAACATAACTATTATTTTCTTTGCAGATGGAAAATATATGCTCTTAAGTCCAAAGTGTGTCTCTGGGTAGTTTAATTTTGCAAATTAAAACTGTGTTCAGCATTATTTACGACATACAGTAAAACATGTTTGGAAAAACAGAGCATTAATAAATCGACGAATTCATTAAGGCCGAAGCTACGAGGACATGAAAAACGTTTTCAGAGACAATAAATTAACACCAACCAGACCAGCGATGCAGTGTGTAGAAAGAAAAAAAAACTCCCACATAATTAAATGTAAATTTATAGCTGTGTTATTTAACTTATCTTTATTGAACTTATTGATATACATTTTGGTAATATAAAATACTGAAGTCCACGTAATAGGCCTGCAGTTACTTAGTTTACTAAAATTACTATCACATGTACTTCTCGTTTAATGACAGATCATTGCTTTATGTCAGAGTATTTTTTGTGCAGCAGCGTCTGCTTAATTTATATTATTTGCATCCTTGATTGCAACCTTGATTGAAGGGAGACGACTTGAATAAACACCACACGGGATGGGGGGTGGTACTACTAAGTGAGAAATGTTATGAGAAAACCTGTTTCAATTATCACGTCATTTTTTTTTACCACATTCTAAACAAAAAGGAATATTGCCTTGGTCACCTGCTTTAAATAATCTCATTTATATGTTTTTAGAAATTTAGTTCTTAAACGAAAAATAAAGAAAATTTATAAAGAACAATACTGATTTACTGGATACTGGATTAGGGAAACTTTTTGGCTAAGAGCAACTCGAAGCAGCAACCCAGGAAGTCGCTCTCACCCGAAAATAGTTGTCGGGTATCGTTCGGTGAAGATCTGCCGTAACTGTCGCTTTTGCGCCTGAACGATACTCCCGAGGGTGGGATACGAAACGTACCGACGATGTCGAGATTATACAGAAATCTTGTCTATACTTATAAGATTATTTAAATTATTATTATTAGCGAGGGTCGTACAGTCTATGCCGCATCCCGTATTTCGATCGCCATTTTTCCCTATTTTTCCAGTCATCATCTTCAATACCTCGATCTCTCATGCTTTTCTTAATTCCTGTTCTCTATTGTGTTGTCAGTCTACCTTTTCTTCTCCTGTTTTGTGGTGTGTAAGTCAATGCTTTCTTTGGCCATTGCTTCTCCTCCATCATCATTACGTAACCATACCATAGCAACTCTCTGGATTCTATCCTTTATGCTGTTGTAAATATGCGCCCTGTTTTCCTTCTTATATCTTCTCTTCTATTATGTTGAATTCTAGAAATATTACACGCTCTTCTTAAGAAGTCCATTTCCACAGTTTCTGTCATCTCTTTCTCTTTATCTGAAAGTTTCCAGCATTCAGCCATAAGTTAAAATGGCTCCACAATAGATTATTTAAATAATATGTCAATAAAATGTTCTTTTTTTGTACAATATCTAAGATTTATTATATGTTATATACTAATTTCTTTTTTCATTAACTCCGCCTAGTTAATCCCAAGATCGTTCCAGAAAGGAAGAAAAAGCGGTAGCTTAGAGAGCTTACTGATGTCGATAAGTCGGCAAAAAAATGTTACGAAATTTTCAAGAAACAGACGTGCGTCACTGAATAGAAATACTACGAGTCACCAGGTACTATCTTAGAAATAGATTGGTGAGATATTTTGCAACTGATGCCTGTTACACCAGCTTCCTAACAAACTATTTATATTGTTACGTAATGCGGAAAAAGTGTACGTCATTACGTACCGTTCTGGTACATTGAAGAACGTTGTTCCACTCAATTCCCGCAGCTGTAATGCGTACGTGACGCTTGACATGCGACGCAGTGTTACGTAATGCGGAACGTCTCGTACGTTAGATGGTGTCGTTCTAGAAACTTCTCAATTAGCCCAACGGTGCTTGTTTATGCAAAGGTCGCGCTGAAGTGTTCTCTAGAATTTTCGATGGCTTGTTAAGGACGAATATTATGGAACCCTGTAGACTATAAATAGACTATACCTGCTGCTTAGTGTTCAGTTATTGTCGGGCGATTTACACAGTGCGGTTCGATGTATTGTGGCGAAGTGTTATGTGTTTTACAATTGTGCGGGACAATTGGAATACAATTGTTTTAAATTAGTTGACATTTTTATTGCGTGAGAACAATTTTTATTTGATTTGTTGTAAGAGACTATCTTGTTGATTACAAACTGTTTAATTTGATAATTAAAGCTGGTGATTATCGGCTTAATTGGTGTCTTGTATTTCTTTTTCCACTGTACCATACGACGATCAGTTAGACCGTCGTAACAATATAATCGAACTGCAGTGAATCGCTACAGTCGGTTATCTGTATCAGCCATAATCGCCGTTGTCCCATGAAAATCGGCCATAAAACAGATATTTTTATTTCGTTATCGCCCGCTTCTATTCCGGCGGTTCAATAGTACTAGATGTATTTTGTCCCCTTTTACGTTGTAAACAGCTGTGTTTTGTTTTATTGGAAAAAGAAATTGAATTTTACCATCCTGACAAACCTTACGTTACACACAGTGACACCGAATAGCGATGAGTATAAATAGCAGCACAGGTGGAATTGTTTAAATGGATTCAGTATTTTGTGGGGTTATTGAATGAATTCATTTCTACTAGTAATTTTGTTCAAACCACTATGTTATCTTTGGTATTGACGAGCGCTTTCGGCAGTCAAACCATCTTCAGGTCATTTACCAACAGAGAAATATGAAACTGTTCACTTCTTATATACCGTTTTACCGCACCTATCTAGCCCCGCCCCCTGACGGACTAACGTGTTACTTAGCTCCACCAATAGTGGGTTGTCTTACATTACAAAATGTACAAGAAAGTTTAGTAACGGCTGCAAAATTGGTTATCTCATTTCATAGTTACTCATTTCAACTCCTTGGGTTCATCCACCCATATTTAATATCATGTATTTCATGATTTTCCTATATAACAAATGATTATGCGTTTATTCTACGGCTAAGATTTTTAGATAAAAGTATTTTGTCAAAATTTAGTGTGTTAGCATAAGTGCTCGGTTGTATATCTTCATCTCCTACTCTCATAAGTGTGAGTACCTTTTCATTAATGATACAAGTGTACATTAAATCGTTAGGGTGTCTAAAGACAAGTTAGATCTTTTAAAGAAAATTAGTGCGATAAGAATATTATTAGATTTACAATGATTCGCTGCTTAACATTGTAATATCACATAAAACTTTAATGTTGTACAGGATACAAAACGTAACCAAACATCAGTGGGCTACGCTAATTCAGCCAAAGTATCAGTTACAGCATAGAAATCTTTTATATGTTTTTGTTCAATTCGCCTCCTTTTTGTTTGTAAATGTCGGTGTTGGTCTGATATTTTACAGCTAGCATATTTGCGCTTGTTAAAATAGTACAAAAAAACAAACATTTTTCTTTATAATTAATGTATCACGTTTTTGGGAAGCTTAAACCAACTGCATTGTAATTCAATACATTCAATAATGTTCGAACACTATACAACCCTTTTCTCTAAGTAACAGTAGAAAGCCTATAACAGATTAAACTTAATCTGTAAATTGTTTAATAAAGTTTGAATTTTTGAAAGGTACTGAATAGCAGCTCCGAAATATGTTATACTTTTTATTAAATGTAATTTACGATATTAATTGATGACTCATTGGCCATTTGGTGAAACATATTAATAAAAAGGTTTTAAAAATATATAAACACTTCTTAATTTTAGAAATTAGAAAAACAATAAAAAGTAACAAAAATTTAACAAATGAACAAATTGAATTCTGTATAGCCCCTTTATTAAAAGCTGTTATTTAGTTTAGTTAATTTTTATATTTTGCATTCAGATTATATTTTTTTTTTTACAGACCCTTAGCTTTCTTTAGCTTCTACAACCCCCTCCCTCATCACACCCTAACATCCTCTGTTTTAGTTGTTCACTGATCTCTTTGACAATAGCCTGAGAAGCTGAAACAGATGTAAGAGTTAAATAAAAACGGTGAAACGTACCATGTGTTTATATATTCTTAAAGATCTTTGTATAAATATAATTTGCTTTTGTAAAAGCATAATTTTTGTGGCGTGGTGAATCAAACCGACAAAGTATTTTTAATGAAAATAAAATTTGCTGTAGCTTTTGTAAGAACACTTAATTACCATAAGTTATAAATTTATTAATACATTTAAAAGGCGACACTTTGAATATTATAAACACTGTCTGAAAAGAAAAAGAAAACACTCGAGAAACAAAAATATATAGTTACGACGGTCTACTTGATCGTCGTAGGTACAGTGGAAACAAAATCAAGACACCAATTAAGTCACCAATCACCAGCTTTAATTTTCACAGTTAAACAATTCGTAATTAGCAACACAGTCTCTTACAACAAATCAAATAAAAAAAATTGTTCACACGCCATATTTGTCAACTAATATTAAAACACAATTGTATTACAATATACCGCCCGATTATAAAACACAACACTTCACTAAAAACCATTTGAACGCGCATAGTAATATCCCCCGATAATAACTGAAAACTAAGCAGCAGGTATGGGCTATTTATAGTCTACTGTGTTCCATAACATGCGTCCTCAACAAGCCATCGAAAATTCTAGAGGACCCTTCAGCGCGACCTTCGCAGAAACACGCACCGCTGGGCTAATTGAGACGCTTCCAGAACGCACGAGACGTGCCGCATTACTGCCTCACATGTCAAGTGTCACGTATGCATTACAGCTGCGGGATCCTTCTCCAATGTACCAGAACGTTCCGTAATGACATAACACTTTTTATGCATTACGTAACAATATACCACACCCACACACAATAATACCAATGTAAACAACCAAAAGCGAACAGGAAACCATAGCAACAACCAACCTGGACACAAATATTCCACAGAATTAAAAAGTAACAGGGATAAAATATGTGATAATCGAAACACGTTCTAAGTAAGGAAAACAATACATCTTGATTGAAAACTAGTAGTAAATACTAAATATTATACACATCACGAAAAGGACTATAAGAAGAAGCGTTTGAGAATACGTGTGTTTGTGTGTGTGAGTGTATTACTTCAATTTCTGTCTAAAGTTTTATTAAAATTACAAGTAACTCTGGCTAGCAGCATTTACTGGTGAAGGTATTTAACAATATATTGTTACGCCATTGTACAACGTTTTACATATTTCTCGGCTATTCCAGCAGAGTCAGCTGTAATATCTGTGTGCGGACGTGACACTTAACATGCGAGGCAGTGTAACGTAATACGGAACATGCTCGTACATTCGATAGTGTTCTTCTACAAGCTTGCCAACTAGCCCAAAGGGGCGTGTTTCTGCGAAGGCCGCGCTGAAGTATCCTCTAGAATTTTCGATTCCATGTTAAGGACGCATATTGTGGAACCCTGCAGTCTATAAATTTCCCACACCTGCCGTTTAGTTTCAGTTATTGTCGGGCGATTTGCACAGTGCGTCTCAAGTGGTGTATTATTAAGAAGTGTTTATAATGCGGAATTCTTTATTGTTGACATTTATATTTGTGTGGACAGATTTCCTAGAATTATTGTACGAGTATTATCTTGTTAAATAACTTGTTGATTTCAGACTGTATATTGTGATAATTAAAGCTGGTTTTTAATGACTTCTGTGACGATTTAAATTGTACCAATAATCAAGAAAATAAAAAATTTTAAAAATTAAGGTTGCGAGCTCTTAAGCCATTTAAATCTCACTGTATTAATATAAAATACCTGTATGTACTCAGTATGAGAGGAAGCAGTAATTAATTAGTTATAAGATACTCTAATAAAAAGATAAATTGTAAAGAGTTATTAATATCGTATTTAACCCTTTGCTTGTAAGCAGGCGCTGTCCTGTTGATTCCAGACTCGACATGCTTTCCGAGTCCTGTGTGAGTTAGAATAAGAAAAAAAATTAATGTTAATAAAAAAAAAATCTGAAGGCATAAATAGTCGCTAAAACAACTGATTTAAATTATGTATATTTGTTTAGGGATAGTTTGGATAAATAAAAATGTTAACTTAAATATAGTTAGGAACTATATTCTCGCGCGGAAATTGTCCCACTAACTTTTGCCCAGTACCAGGCGAAGGGAGCGGAATTTCTCTCTCTTGCAATGGTGACTCCGTACAGTATAGACGTAGGAGCTGTGCGCTTAAAATATGTTAACGATATTTTGCTTCACCTTAAGATGGTGTACCAGATGTAGTTGTTTAAAACATCTGGATGTGTTAATTAATATAGTCATGTAAATAGACAAGAAATTTTAAGTAAAAAAATCGAAACGTAAAAAGGAGTGTAACACAAGATGACTTCGTGCTTCAACTAATAACAACAATTCCAAAGTCATACCCGGAGATGTGAACTATCAGAAGCCACAAACTCTACTGCACGTGACAGAATATGCAGATCAGGACATCCGAGAATCTACAAGATCATCGTAGATATCTACACGACGTATTGTTCAACCTGCGAACTTTTGGAGCCCTTTACAGAGGAAGGCCAGACCGAGATGACGACGTAGCTGTTCCTGTTTCCCGAGACGGATACCCCAGGACGAGTCTTCTGCATACCAATTAAAAGGTGACTCGATAGCCTGTCTATCGAGGGTTACTAATATTTGTTACACAACACATCCTGAAAGAGACTTTTCAGAAACTATTAACTTTGTAAAGACTTATAAATTAAATCTAAGAATTTCATGTAACTATTCTAACTTCATACGTTGTAACAGTTTATATGCTAATGTAGAATAATATAATTCAAGCAATAATACCATTCTTCCAATGGTTGAATAAAAGAAAGTCTTGCAAGCTAAGATCGTGAAATGAGTATAATTAAAAGTTTTAATTACAGAAATACAGAAAGTTGACCCGGATCCGAGGTATAGATATATAAAATCAAGTTTGATCTCAAAGTCTAAAGAAACCTTTCAAATAACCTAATAATTGAATTAGTAAAGTCATGGGATCTGTCAGTATATGTTTTTTAAATGTTAAATAAAAGAGAAGTCTTCTTGTTACACACATATGAGGAGTGCTTAAATCAATTGTATACCTTGCCACTGTTTCCTTACACAAAGTAAACAATTACACAGTTAGTAAGTAATTTGTTACATTAATTATTTGTGATCAATTCTGTTACAACGTAGGCAGCCCATCTAATTAACGGAGTTTAATTACGAGGGGTTCCCTGGATTTGTAACGCGGCGAAAAGACGTTACAAAACTGCGCCACTCTGCTTACATTGTAAAAAAATAAAAGGGTAATTGTTTACAGAGTGTCACAAAAGAGTGCCACTATGCTAAATTTTATAAAGGTGTTTTAAGCAAACAAATTGCGTCATTCAAAAAAAATAAAGGAAACAAAGGAAAGAGTTTTAATTGTGTATATAGTGTCACAAACAAAATTGCATTCACTATGCGTGGATAAATTGTAAGATCAATAACTAAATATATAATATTGATATATGCACTCAGAAAGTTACTTTAATAAATGTAATGTTCAAAACATATTTAATAGTATATTAATACGTAACTTAATACGTAGATGGTAGAATGTATAAGTAAAATGTCATTAGCGTCATACAATGTAAAATGCTATATGCAGGTTCCTACCGGCACAACCTGCATAATTCGATATGAGTACTTGCAAACATGAATTGTGACCAAGCATAACAATTTTGGTCAACCGAACAATCTGTAACAGGTTTGTTTACGACAATCTATAACCTGTTGTTTCCTGAATCATTCTGCACAGTGTATGTCCAACTATCTAGCTTACATACACTAGTATGTGTTATAAAAAAATGTTGATTAAAAATAACTTTGTTAATAATAATAAAGTAATAAAGTAATTAAGTAGAAGTTCGTGATTTAAAACTTGTGAACAAAATAAGTAATTATTTAATTGAGAAAAGTTTATGAATGAACGAAGCCAAAGTGTTGTCTAAGCGGAATAATAATAAATGTGTTGCATAAGATTATGCTCCCCTTCTCTCGTGTTTATACCGGTTTAGAGTACGTATACAGTAGTTGTGTTATTCACTCGCATTGTGTAGACAATAATATGTAAAAGCAAACACCCCATTGTCACACACGCTCAACCCTCCTTTGTCAACTAAATATGTAGGCCACCCTCTGACCTACATTCCAGTAAACAGCTGATCGGCTATTTAACATTGAAAGATATGTGTGTGTGATTTCTGTCTCTCCCTTAGAAAAGAAATTGTTCTTTTCTAATTTGTGTAAATTGATTACTTATGAATTTATTGTATGTATATGTAATGTATGTGTACTATACTAGTATTAATTTTAAGTACGTGCTAATGTGTTAGAACAAAATGGCCCAATTTAACCCGGATTTGTTATTAAAAGACGAGCTGTCTTACGAAGCCCTTTTGCGTGGACTACCCCATGCTGATGTAACAGTCGCGGAATTACGAAGTTCAATTCGCGAATGTGGATTTGATGCGCCCGTGCAATTACACAATCTAAGCCAACTCGATTATGAAAGCGAGAAAGAAATTTGTAATGCCAAGTATAGTGAACTATACTTATTGTCTCAAACACTCCAAGACGAGAAATCTCCGGCAAAAAATTTTGCGGACTACCCAGAGAATAGAGCATTTAACCAGGCGAATAAAAAATTTGTCGATCTGGCCGAATCTCACAGAAATACCCGTTGATGTACAAAAGCTAGCAGACGAAGCTCTACGCCGCTTACCTTCAATTATCAACGATTTAAGAAGACAATCCGACTCATTCAGGATGGACGAAATAGAGAAATCATTAATGAAATTACACATCTCCCCAGTACAATCCCCCACCACTGGTTTACCTCCGCCTAACTCGGATCGGAACTCACCTATCGTATCGCAAGTGCAAGCGAACCCAGAACAAAATGCTGATACAGATGTAAATGTCCCTCCTCCCGAGCATTTTCAGTTTCGTCCCGGAAATAATGAATTGACCAACACCCCCAATGAATCCAATCTCCCTCATCGAGGAATTACCCCTATGAACTATAACGCAGATCTATACGGAAAAATGACTCACCATGTGGAGAAGATTTTAACCGAAATCCCCTATACAGATGGTTTAAATGTTTCCAAGTTACTAACATTTATTAGTTATCTTCTTCAGATAAAGGATCTACAGCAGCTGAATGACTGGCAAATTTTACAAGTTCTGTTACCAAAGTGTAAACCCCCGTTAAAAAATCGTGTGCTAGAAGCCCTAACCTCTACTTTCCCAGTAGAAGAGCTACATAGCTCTTTAATAAAATACTTTATTCCCACCGGCATCTATGAAGAAATAAAAAGGAAGACAGTACTCCGAGTACAAGGACATCAGGAGAGATTAGCTCACTACATCTCCGATATTAGGGAATCCTCCCGACTACTACGTGTAAGCTGGAATGAAACACAACTGGTGGACACCATTTTAATAGGAGTGTCACCTGAAGAAAGATCTCGACTATCATTGATGAATAGACCCAATACAATTGCTGATCTAGAACAGTGCAGTATCCATTCTTCAAATGTATGGTACTCAGATCAAAATAGAGAAGCTATGAAAACCTCTGGAACTAATAACATCAATTGCGAGCACTACTGCCTGATGTAACAACCTCGTATGAAAGACAAGTTTCTAGTAGACCTCACCATGTGCGCAAAGCTGGTAAGTTAACTGTAAACCCAGATAAAGCGGAAACCAAGTACCCACCTCGCAGAAAACCCACCTGTTATAATTGTGGCAAATATGGGCACATAAGAAGAGAGTGCAAAAGTAAGCCATTGGAACGGAATAACCCCATTAGTAGTGCGATTGATAAGACCACCTCGAAACTATCATTCAGATGGTGTGGCCATTACCAAATCCAAAAGTACCTAACTCCAGTTACAGTAGCCCTGTGCGAACCTGCAACTCAGAAATATGTGCGGAGAACGCATATTTCGCAACTAAAGTTGTATAAGAAGAAGTGACGGTATAGTATAACCCAAAAAAAGAAAAGGAATACTAGGCAGTAAAGAAAATTATATTTCTGAATCCACGTAAAAAAATGTAAAACGTAGAGTTTGGAAACGAGGCTGATCAACCTGAGTTCCAGTTCTGCGAAGCATGCATTAATGAATAATCATTAACTAGATGGGTACTAACACTCATTAACTACATGAGTTATATAGGACTCACAGAAGAAAAGATAGAATTCTAAATAGTAAAGATTTAGAAAGTTACTCTATAGAAGAGAGAGTAAGACAAACAAAAAAACCGGTAATAAAATTAAGTGATAGAGATAAGAAAGAGTTTTGTGTTTTAATTGTGTAAATATTTAGTGTAAATAGTATGTAAAAAAAAAGGTAGTTCATAAGAATATAAAGTGTACTGTGTTGTAACTATAGGTAATAACTATGTGGACAACGTTGTAAAGTGTACGACAACTATGTGAAAGAAATTACACACACTAACCCCATTCAATATCCCAGTGCCCAATAGTGAGTTAGACTCAAAAAGGCTTAACCGTAGCGTGCAATTTAAGCGGTGGAGTCTGTGACGATTTAAATTGTACCAATAATCAAGAAAATAAAAAATTTTAAAAATTAAGGTTGCGAGCTCTTAAGCCATTTAAATCTCACTGTATTAATATAAAATACCTGTATGTACTCAGTATGAGAGGAAGCAGTAATTAATTAGTTATAAGATACTCTAATAAAAAGATAAATTGTAAAGAGTTATTAATATCGTATTTTACCCTTTGCTTGTAAGCAGGCGCTGTCCTGTTGATTCCAGACTCGACATGCTTTCCGAGTCCTGTGTGAGTTAGAATAAGAAAAAAAATTAATGTTAATAAAAAAAAAAATCTGAAGGCATAAATAGTCGCTAAAACAACTGATTTAAATTATGTATATTTGTTCAGGGATAGTTTGGATAAATAAAAATGTTAACTTAAATATAGTTAGGAACTATATTCTCGCGCGGAAATTGTCCCACTAACTTTTGCCCAGTACCAGGCGAAGGGAGCGGAATTTCTCTCTCTTGCAATGGTGACTCCGTACAGTATAGACGTAGGAGCTGTGCGCTTAAAATATGTTAACGATATTTTGCTTCACCTTAAGATGGTGTACCAGATGTAGTTGTTTAAAACATCTGGATGTGTTAATTAATATAGTCATGTAAATAGACAAGAAATTTTAAGTAAAAAAATCGAAACGTAAAAAGGAGTGTAACACAAGATGACTTCGTGCTTCAACTAATAACAACAATTCCAAAGTCATACCCGGAGATGTGAACTATCAGAAGCCACAAACTCTACTGCACGTGACAGAATATGCAGATCAGGACATCCGAGAATCTACAAGATCATCGTAGATATCTACACGACGTATTGTTCAACCTGCGAACTTTTGGAGCCCTTTACAGAGGAAGGCCAGACCGAGATGACGACGTAGCTGTTCCTGTTTCCCGAGACGGATACCCCAGGACGAGTCTTCTGCATACCAATTAAAAGGTGACTCGATAGCCTGTCTATCGAGGGTTACTAATATTTGTTACACAACACATCCTGAAAGAGACTTTTCAGAAACTATTAACTTTGTAAAGACTTATAAATTAAATCTAAGAATTTCATGTAACTATTCTAACTTCATACGTTGTAACAGTTTATATGCTAATGTAGAGTAATATAATTCAAGCAATAATACCATTCTTCCAATGGTTGAATAAAAGAAAGTCTTGCAAGCTAAGATCGTGAAATGAGTATAATTAAAAGTTTTAATTACAGAAATACAGAAAGTTGACCCGGATCCGAGGTATAGATATATAAAATCAAGTTTGATCTCAAAGTCTAAAGAAACCTTTCAAATAACCTAATAATTGAATTAGTAAAGTCATGGGATCTGTCAGTATATGTTTTTTAAATGTTAAATAAAAGAGAAGTCTTCTCGTTACACACATATGAGGAGTGCTTAAATCAATTGTATACCTTGCCACTGTTTCCTTACACAAAGTAAACAATTACACAGTTAGTAAGTAATTTGTTACATTAATTATTTGTGATCAATTCTGTTACAACGTAGGCAGCCCATCTAATTAACGGAGTTTAATTACGAGGGGTTCCCTGGATTTGTAACGCGGCGAAAAGACGTTACACTTCTTTGGCGTCTTGCATTGTTTTCCACAGTACCATACGACGATCAGTGAGACCATCGCAACAATATTTTTATAGTAACTTTTTACTATTTAGTGGGGTAAAAGTAAAGTGGGATCAAGAACGACTGTCGTAACAATATACAATATTCAATCCGTTATTCTTCTTATACTGAATACATTTATAATTTTTTAACAATCATTGTGGGTGTCATTATAATAAACAAAATGTTTAAGCTTGATATTGGATATCCAATTTTTGTTTTATATGAAGCAATATGCTTTGTAAAAACAAACGCAAATTTATACAATCTGAATTCATTCATTTATTGTTGTATTGCAGTGTTAGCGGTCTGAAATATTTCTACTAGTAATTTTGTACAAACCACTGTTATATTTGGTACTGACGAGCGCTTTCGGCAGTTAAGCTATCTTCAGGTCATTTACCAACAGAGAAATATGAAACTGTTCACTTCTTATATACCGTTTTACCGGACCTATCTAGCCCCGCCCCCTGACGGAGTAACGTCTTACTTGGCTCCACCAATAGTGGGTTGTCTTACATTACAAAATGTACAAAAAATTTGAGTAACGGCTACAAAATTGGTTATGTAAGACAACCCACTATGGGTGGAGCTAAGTAAGACGTTACTCCGTCAGGGGGCGGGGCTAGGTAGGTCCGGTAAAACGGTATATAAGAAGTGAACAGTTTCATATTTCTTTGTTGGTAAATGACCTGAAGATGGTTTGACTGCCGAAAGCGCTCGTCAATACCAAAGATAACATAGTGGTTTGTAAAAAATTCCTAGTAGAAATGAATTCATTCAGTAACCCCACAAAATACTGAATCCATTTAAACAATTCCACCTGTTCTGCTATTTATACTCATCGCTATTCGGTGTCACTGTGTGTAACGTAAGGTTTGTCAGGATGGTAAAATTCAATTTCTTTTTCCAATAAAACAAAACACAGCTGTTTACAACGAAAAAGGGGATAAAGTACATCTACTACTATTGAACCGCCGGAATAGAAGCGGGCAATAACGAAATAAAAATATCTGTTTTATGGCCGATTTTCATGGGACAACGGCGATTATGGCTGATACAGATAACCGACTGTAGCGATTCACTGCAGTTCGATTATATTGTTACGACGGTCTAACTGATCGTCGTATGGTACAGTGGAAAACGAAATACAAGACACCAATTAAGCCGATAATCACCAGCTTTAATTATCAAATTAAACAGTTTGTAATCAAAAAGATAGTCTCTTACAACAAATCAAATAAAAATTGTTCTCACGCAATAAAAATGTCAACTAATTTAAAACAATTGTATTCCAATTGTCCCGCACAATTGTAAAACACATAACACTTCGCCACAATACATCGAACCGCACTGTGTAAATCGCCCGACAATAACTGAACACTAAGCAGCAGGTATAGTCTATTTATAGTCTACAGGGTTCCATAATATTCGTCCTTAACAAGCCATCGAAAATTCTAGAGAACACTTCAGCGCGACCTTTGCATAAACAAGCACCGTTGGGCTAATTGAGAAGTTTCTAGAACGACGCCATCGAACGCACAAGACTTCAGCATTACGTAATACTGCCTTGCATGTCAAGCGTCACGTACGCATTACAGCTGCGGGAATTGAGTGGAACAACGTTCTTCAATGTACCAGAACGTTTCGTAATGACGTACACTTTTTCCGCATTACGTAACAATATAAATAGTTTGTTAGGAAGCTGGTGTAACAGGCATCAGTTGCAAAATATCTCACCAATCTATTTCTAAGATAGTACCTGGTGACTCGTAGTATTTCTATTCAGTGACGCACGTCTGTTTCTTGAAAATTTCGTAACATTTTTTTGCCGACTTATCGACATCAGTAAGCTCTCTAAGCTACCGCTTTTTCTTCCTTTCTGGAACGATCTTGGGATTAACTAGGCGGAGTTAATGAAAAAAGAAATTAGTATATAACATATAATAAATCTTAGATATTGTACGAAAAAAGAACATTTTATTGACAAATTATTTAAATAATCTATTGCGGAGCCCATTTTAACTTATGGCTGAATCCTGGCAACTTTCAGATAAAGAGAAAAAGATGACAGAAACTGTGGAAATGGACTTCTTAAGAAGAGCGTGTAATATTTCTAGAATTCAACATAATAGAAGCGAAGATATAAGAAGGAAAACAGGGCGCATATTTACAACAGCAGAAAGGATAGAATCCAGAGAGTTGCTATGGTATGGTTACGTAATGAGGATGGAGGAGAAGCAATGGCCAAAGAAAGCAGTGACTTACACACCACGAGACACAATGGATCAAGTAATGAAGAATGAATTTAATATGAAAATAAATAAAGACCAAAGTCCTAGTCTGTAGTCGAAAGGAAGAATATTAAGTCAGAATAACTCTTGGAAATAATGTTCTCCAGGAAGTTAAAGAATATAATTCTCTAGGATGTAAAATTACAGGTGATGGACGCAGGAGTAAGGAAATTATAAGCAGAATTAACCAGGCTAAAATTGCTTTCAACAAACAAACAAAAACTCTTCACTTCAAACACTATTAGCCTAAAAATAAGGAAGAAACTAGTAAAGACATACGTGTGGAGTTTTGGCCTATACGGGAATGAATCTTGGACAATTGGAGAAAGTGGCAAGAAAAGACCCCAAACATTTGACACCTGGTGCTCCAGAAGAATATTCAAGATAAGCTGGAGGGAGAAGATAACGAATGAGGAAGTCTTTAGAAAAGCTCAGGTGGAGAAGAGCTTCTGGAAATTTGAAAGGCAGAAGCCTTTTGTAGAAAGAAGCTAAATTTATAGGGCATATACTACGACACAGTGGGTTGGTTAAGAGAATAATAGAAGGAACAATTGAAGGGAAGAATCACAGAGGTCGACCCCGTTTAGACTACATGAAACAGCTTATGGTCCCTCACCATAATGAGCAGCACGTTATATTGTGAGTTGAAAAGAAAAGCAGAGAAGCACGAAGAATGGCGATCTGCTGCCAACCAGCCTATGGGCTGCTAACCTAGAAGAGAGAGGCGAACAGGCGAGAGAAGTAACGTGAATAATTCAGTAAATCAGTTACGATTACGTCTCTGCGGAGTCAGAGGCGGTGTGATTTATGGGCCGCTTTCGACACCCTTTGGTTTTGTTTATAAGTTACAACTGATTCTAACAAACATTAGTAGAACCTTTAGTTCTATTTGAACTAGTACTACGAGGGTCAGTTGAAAAGTTCGCGGAGCGACAACTGTAGCTTAGCGGTAAAACTAAAATTTTTCTTGTGCTGCATGATTTGTATTTTATGTGAACTCCTGTTTATTTCCAAATATATCTATCAATTTATTCATTGTTTAAAAGCTGCTAAAATTTGACGTGTCATGCGTGTTTTGAAAACGGTCAGAATCAAACATCTTGGTGTGATTCTTTGTTGAAAATTGTTTACCGCCAACGTAAATCCAAACAAAATTGTAAATATGTCAGGAGATTCTGCGACTTCAAAACCAACGGTTTTTAAGTAGGCACCCGAGTTTAAACGTTGTCGTACGAGCATTGAAGATGATTCCTCCCCCCCACACTAGACGCCCAAAGACTGCAACAACTCCAGATGCGGCAGCCATCTTACACAACGCTTTTTCACACCAAGTTCTTGAGTTAAAGTATGATGCACACGCTAATATGAGATGCCTACGATTTCAGCAACGTCATTCACTCCTCAATCTGCGGTCTTCCAACAACCTATGAAATTTTTTCAATAATGTTATTTTTTGTTGCACTTTTTATACGTCTACTGGTGGGATCGTCTTCACTGCTTGTACGACCACGTTGAAACTCGAATGTGCCCTACTTACCGTTGTTTCTGAAGGCGCAGCATCTCCTAACACATTAACAATTTTATTTTGATTTTCCATTAAAACGTTTTTAACAAAGAATTAATCACAACACGATGTTTGGTTTTGTGCATTTTAAAAACACGCGTGATAGGAAAATTTCAAACAGTTGGTAAAACGTGAATAAATTGACAGATGTATCTGAAAATTAACAGGGTGTTTAAGCGAAATATACGACTTGCAGCACACGAAAGATTTTAGTTCTACCACTGAGCTATAGATGTCGCTCCGCGAACGTCTCAAGGACCCTCGTATAGCATTTATTTTCAAAACAGTAAGTTTCGTCACTGCAAAAACAAAGAGAATTTCTAAATAATTATATCACATTGTAGAAAAGTACATACATACATCAACCACCACCGTTAATGCTTAGTACGTTACAAAAAACATATTGCAAATAAATAGCAGACAGTAAGTTCTCTTTGGAACTGAGACAATAAATGCATGTAGCAGTAAGTGACTTCGCAGTAAATTTAAAAACACACTAAAACTGTGCGGGCCCGCAGGCCAGTTGAGTTACGGCAGTCAACGATCAGCACGAGTGGTTGCAGCATTTAGGAAGAGTGTCACGTGGACTTCGTGTGTTTATATTTATTTTAAACTTTAACGTTCGTAGTTTAAGTGTGTTTGTATATGTACCATGTACGTACGGAGCAAGGAGATAGAACAAAGGGGAAAAGGAAGACGGAGAGAAAGGTGTAGAGAGTGATAATGAGGTTAAACAAAGAAGACATATCGAATCCTTAATACAAAATACAGTTTAAAAAAAACGTTTTTTTTAATATTAAAAATTTAGTACGTTTCACAGTTTTATTTAAAGCAGAATGATCACTGTTGCACACCACTATGTAAAATAATCCAAGCTTCACAGCTCATCGTCAGATCGGAATTAAACCAAAAATCTGAAAAAAACCTTCACTCACATCTCACCCCACCCTACTCACACACAACAAGCTATAATTGAATGTCCCTTCCCTACCCTCAGCCCTGTCCCACCGTCTGGACAGTTGCATATTTTTCTAGCAAATTCCTTGTGTTTCATTGTTGTGTGTGTATGTGTGTGCATCCCTTTTAAACCTAGTCTTTCTCATCCACACATGTGTGCCAGTCACACACCCTTATTTTAAAAACACCTAATTATTCCTAAGCAATTTAATTCTTAATCTTATCTATCTGTCCTTTACATTTACTTCTTAATTATGTTATAAAATATTTCTTCATTATCAAATTTAATTTTAGTACTAATTAAATTGTCTAACCCTTTTTCTCTTTCTTTCAATATTTCTAACTCCTCCCTAAGCTTCCTTTCAACTGTGTTATTTACTATTTTTACAATTTCGTAGTCTTCCAAAGGATTAACAAACTTATGGTTGCCTTCTATGAAATGTCTTGCATATAACGAATTCGTTGTTCTATTACCTTCTCCACGTTTGTGGTCAGACAACCTGCATACGAATTTACATAGTGATGTGCAACAGTGATCACTCTGCTTGTGATTTTAACCACTAACACAACTTTCTTCATTAATGTTTTATGTAACTCTGACAGCTGTTTCAGCTTATTAGGCTATTGTCAAAGTCATCAGTGAACAACTAAAATTTAATAAGCTGAAACAGCTGTCAGAGTTAAATAAAAACTGTGAAACGTACCGAGTGTTTATATATTTTATTTTTAAAAATTTTGCATTAGTATTTTTCACCAAGTGCCCAACGCATCATCAACTAATATTGTTTAAAAGCAACTGTGTTATTTTTACAAGAAACTACTGTGTTTATTACAGGCGAATCCTTTTCCTTAATTACAGGGAATTACATAGTTGCGACGTTAGTTTGACAGTCTGATATCCATTCAAGAAATAAATTCCTAAATTTGTTGTAAGTCTGAAATTTGCTTTAATATTTAAAATTTAAAACAAATCTAAACTCAGTCGTGAATAGGGCATCATTCATAAAATAGATAAAAAGTAAGAGAAATACATTTAAAGTACTAAAGTTACTTTAACTTTTCCAACAGCGTTTCCAACAGAAAGTACTTGCTCTTTTTTCCAAATTGCTTTTGCCCTTCTAACAAAGAGAAGCTGAAATGTGGTTTAGTCTGAAAGGTATCAAAATAAAGGCAACTTGAAACTGGATAAATTTGTTTCACGGTTTAGAGTGCTTTAATGTTACTAGTATTCGTTGAGGGAATGAAAACCTTGTTTATGTACAGTTTGCTGTACACTTTCTAAAATAATACATTTATTTTAATTTATTTTGTTAGCAGTTTTAAATTAAACAAATCTAAGGAAATTTTGCTTTCCTTTAGCACTTGTCTTCAAGCATCACAATAGGCTAATAAATCTCAAACCTACTGTTCTTTTCAATTTTCTCCTTGACTCTCAATATAACTGCAACACAACAGTAATGTGGACAGTATTTACACCTTGCATACAACTTGCATACATGGGAATCTTTCCTTATACGCATTTGCATGACTAACACTGTAGTGAATTAGAAAACCTAAAATTGAATATCGCAGCACTAAACGTGCTGCATTTGTTGGCAAGTTCATTAATAAATTCAATAAAAATTTGTATAATCAATAATAAACAGAGTCGATTATTCTGATCTTTTTCTTCTTCTTTAACTTATTTGTTAATACTCTGTCTTGTTCTATAACAACGGTCCTACATGCTGTCACTCCACCTTTTCCTTGTCCGACCAAACGTTCCTCTTGGTGTTCTGTTCGGTTTACTCTTACCTTTGTCACTAGCTGTTTCGGGCTCACCTGTGGAGGCCATCTTGTCAACTGACGTATACCTTGTCAGCTGTTTTTAAAGTCCATTAACTGAAGATGATGTCTTCCAGAGGTTAGGCCGAAACGTCTGATCACGCGAGTAACATCTATCAGCATCAAGATTTTCGAAAACCACGACCTTATCCTTCTTTATAAGGCCGTAGCCTTCCAAAAGGTTCGTTCCATATCTTTCTTCTTTCCATAATCCAAGAATTAATATCTAAATACAACTATTTCACTAACGACTCGCAACACAAAGTTTTTTATGAGTAAAAACATAAAGTTTTACCTTATAACCTGAACCGGTTTTCACTTTTAAAAAGCTTCTTCAGAGGTTGCCGCTGGTAGTGCTGTCCGTCTCTATGTTGGCGAAGGATTCGATTTTCGAAAGATCGATGTTGTGTGTGTGAGGTGAGATATGTTCGAATTATGCGTGTGATTTGAATTGTGTCTGTTCGTTTAGGATGTCGTTTTTAATTGTTTTCGTGAGTGGATCCACTCCACTCAAGAATCCACCTTTGCAAACCACCTCATAGAAGCAAACCACACATACAAAAACATCGACAATAACATGAACATTCTGCACGTACACACAAAAGGCCGAAAACTAGACACTCTAGAAGAACTGGAAATATACAAACACACGAAAACAATTAAAAGCGACAGCCTAAACGAACAGACACAATTCAAATCACACGCATTATTCGAACATATGTCACCCCACACACACACAACAACATCGATCTTTCGAAAATCGATTCCGTCGCCAACAACGAGACGGACAGCACTACCAGCGGCAACCTCTGAAGAAGCTTTTTAAAAGTAAAAACCGGTTCAGGTTATAAGGTAAAACTTTATGTTTTTACTCTTAAAAAACTTTGTGTTCCGAGTCGTGAATATAATAGCTGCATTTAGTTAAGTAACGGACACGTCATGGACAACGAAATCCAAGAATTAATATCTGTTACGCTACACGTTACTCTTTTACTATTGTTTGGCAACCTATCGTACCTTGCCTAATAAACAGATAAAATTACCTTGTCTAATAAAGAGAAGTAAAATTAAAAAAAATAATGGAAATAAAATCAGATACAATAGTCGCAGAATCTAAAAGCAAACAATAATGAAATACAGTTCGTAAAGGCTTTACGGCGGGCGCGGCGTCTACAAACTATATTAATAGAGGTTTCAGCGTCACCATCGCAGACCATCGTCAGTGTCGGTAACAATTGGCACGATGTCCGCCAATTCATCGCAGACGAGAAGTAGTGTCTACTTTGCCGACACTGATGAGGCCTTTGGACCGTGCGGCCGAAACGTCTGTCAGAATAAGTTAGACGCTAGACCGCGGCCTAACAGCTTGGCCAATAATGTTTCAAAAAAATGAAATATATTTATTTGGAATACAATTTGAGATAATACATTTTATTTTAAGTTAATCGATTAAAGGATTATTTCAGTTGAATTATTTTGTCGTAATAACAGTCTTATTTTTACATTGGTGACAACATTAATTGTCAAATGCTTGGGAAGAAAATACTATACGAAATACTATTTAAAAGTATGTTTTATTATTTTATTATTTTACTATTAGTAAACAGTAGTACAATTTGTTTAATTGCCTTCTTCCCATTCTTCTTCTGATAGTTCTCATCCGCTACAGATGTTGGATATTATAAAGACTATTTTAGCTTTCCCCACTGCTGCACGGAGTAAGTCAGTTATATTCATGCAAACCAGGACTTTAGACTTCTCACCCATGAGATTCTCGGTCGCCCAACTCCTCTCTTTCCAAGTAATTTTCCCTGTAGTATGGACTGCAATAAGTTAAATCTCTGTTCATTTCTCATGAGATGTCCCAGATACTGAAGCTTTCTTATATTCACTGTGTTAATAATTTCCCTTTTTTCCTTCATCTTTCTAAGAACTTCAACATTAGTGACACGTGCTGTCTGAGCTCAGTATTCTACCGTAAAACCACATTTCGAAATATTCCAATTTTTTTAGTTGTGGCTTCAGTCAAAGTCAAAGATTCTATACCGTAGAAGAGGACCGAGAATACGTAGCAGCGTAAAAGTCTTATCTTTGTGTTTGTTGTTAAATCGTGACTTTTGACTAAACTACTCATTTTAGCGTACACTGTTCTTGCCTTTTGAATTCATTACTTCTTGAAAGTGGTTCATTGACTATAGTAACCAGATATGTAAATCTGCGTACACTTCAACTGGCCTTTGGTTTATATTAAGGGTGCAGTTTGTGAACTTGTTCTTAGATACAATTATTAGCTTTGTTTTATTAACATTGATGTCTAGACTATATCTACGGCTGCTTTCTGTCACTCTATTCATTAGTTGTTGCAGCCTCTCTAAGCTGTCTGCAAATATGACGGTATCATCTGCATAACGTATGTTATTTATTCTTTAACCGTTCAGAGAGATTCCCACATAACATTCTCCTAAAGCTATTCTAAAAATAATTTCCGAGTTGATGTTGAATGAAAGCGGATTAGTATACATCCTTGTCTTACTCCGCGCAGAATCTGTATCTCTGCTGTTTCTCTTCTTCCCATTAACCTTTCCATATGTTAATTTCTCTGTTATGGTTTAAGCTGTCGCATGAATAAGTAAGTTAGGGTGAACAGACTTAAACGGTATTTACGACAAAAATAAAAAAAACTATTACATAGACAATACAGGAAATTTACTTTTTTCTCTGTCACGTATCTAGAACTTCACATTCACTCAACAGCCTGTTTCTGCTTATAATTTAATCGTGTCTCATATACCAATTGGGGAACACAATTCTTTTCAGAGCTATGTTTTTTATTGTGTCTTAACGTTTCTGCAAAACCGTAGCTGCCGAATTCACCTACGACAGGCGACTTCGGAGGAGGGCATAACGACTGATTTAACATCCAACGGCAGAAATACATGAAAATGTACCGCGTACCAAAGTTTCAAAGTCGGGATTCGGACTCGACGTAAGTCTTCGACACCAGGAAAGTGGAAAATTAATTATGTTAGTTTATATTTTCTGAAGTAGAATTTAAAAATTGTTTAAAAATTTTCATATTAATTCTAAAACTTTAAACTCATGAACTTTATTTAAATGCTGTAGTTTGAATAAAATCCGTATACTAATTATAAATACTGTAAACAATAATACTGTTAATTTGTAAAATGATTTTAAATTACAAACGTTTTAGTTTTTGTTTGACGAAGAAGATACTTTTCATATACTACAGCACTTGAAACATTGGTAAATATTGCATATTAATTGAGCTACTTTTAAAAAATTCCAAGTTAAGTTCATGTAAAACTACATTTTATTAAAGCCTTTGCAAAGACAATATTATTAAATTGTATTTGTACAAACTTGTCACCACAACTAAAGTACCTAATGCGTTTGTTTTATTAGAAATTTTGTGTGCTCATAATGGTCATAAGGTAATAGTAATAGAATATATAAACTTGCATACAATTAAGATATAACCAGATTTGCATATAATGTAAGTATAATACAGTTACTCTATATTATATTGTTACAACCGTCACATAGTTATTCTTATTTCTACAGCAAATTAAAATAATTGATTACCTACTTGCAACAAAATTTTTCATTCTCTACCATACATAAATGAAATATATGCAAAAAAAAGTGAAATATTTAACAAACTTTTAAAAATGTTTTTTCAATCGAAGAAGTGTATGGTATGCTCAGTTTAACGAAACCAACTCATGATCAACTAACCAGAAAATTCATAAAATGTGGACTTAAAAACGGACGACTTTAAATAATTTTATTCCCCTTGGATCATTGATAATTTCAATAATTGTCAAGTACAAAATTTGGCTGATTAGTTGAACGGAAAGGGACCCGTTTTTAAGCCAAAAACGAGAAAATAATAGCGAGAGAAGAGACATTATGGAATTGCCTGGCAATAGGACTAGAGACATATGTCAATATGGCAAAGAATAGACTGATCGAAAGTAGTCTGTACCGCTTCTAGAAAAAAGTAGGAAGATAACGAAGTAATTAAACACGTATTTCACAAACGTGTTGGTCTAACAAATTAGCCACACTAATTAAAATTAAATTAGGTTAAAACAAATTTTGAAATAAAGTTATAACGAAAGTTAAATACTACCAAACAATACAAATATTTACTCGTCGACAATGATTCCACCTTTGAAACTTTGTATATAAATCGTTCTATATTGTTTACGCTTCTCAAAGCCTCGTTTGTCCGTGGCCATCACTATCTCAGTGTCTGATGTAGCAAAAAACGAAGAGGGGAAGCGTATTCTGAACTCTTTGTATCTAAAGTACTCTGGAATAAACCGATAACTAATTGGTATAATTTACACAGAGAACGCGAAGTTGGTTACCACAGCTAATATTGGCTGTAAAATAAACACGGTTTATAAAAAGATAACGAAGTGTTATAAATTTTTGTATAATGCGTACAAGAATAAATAAAAAATTAACAATAAACAGTCGTACGCAAACAATTCTTCCAGATTATGATTGTCGAGTACACAATGACGTAAGAAACACTAAATGTAACTTCACCATCAGTGCCTCATTAACAGTGATGACACACGTTTTTATCACTTCGCTTCGTAGTACGCAACTGATTGGCTGACAGCTATCCACTAGTATCTATATTGTTACGACGGACGGTCTACTGATCGTCGTATGGTAAGTGGAAAACAAAATACAAGACACCAATGAGGTCACAAGAGCCAGTTTCAATTATCACAATTAACAGTTTGTAATCAACACGTTATGCAACAAGATTATACTCGTACAATAATTAAAGTTAATTAGTCTACAACAATAACAATGTTAACTAACAGAGTCGCGCGCAATAATTACTTTTCACTGATAACCACGTTAACGCACAGAGTAATCGCCCAAGTAAACTCGAACCTCACTTGAATACATCGCCACTTAAACTGAACTAAGTGTCGCTAAATGCTTGTATTTATACACCGCTGAGACTCCAGAACAATCTATATAATACGCGTCAACTACTAGAAAGCACTAGAGCGAAATTGATAGCGGCCTTGAACACAGTGCACGCGGACCGGTATGGTCTGGAATACTCTCGTTGCTTACGCTCGACGTGTCACGCAATTGTCCTTCAGCTCAAAGTAGCAACCATATGTACGCGCACACACATTACAGCCGGGTTCCACTGGAATGTTTTGTAATGACGTAACAACGAATCAACCGGTTTCTGGATAATGCGTCGAGAATAATAGAGTAGTTAAAGGTAGCGTAGAAAACACAGGAAATATTCTATTACAACATTATATAACGTCTTCGTGTTCAAACTCCGCATATCGAATGAAACAAAACCACGCAGGGGGCCTACATCCTAGGAGTAAAATTAGCATATAACGAAGTTTTCATTTTAGCAATGAATATTTATATATGCTAAAGTACGGTATAGTGCGATATACAGAAATATGCGTAATCGACGTAAGTTTGAGTTAAAATAAGTTTGGGTGTAAAGAAACATTATGGTACAATTAATTAAGATTGTGCTATGGGACTTCGACGAGAATGCAGTTCATATTGGTAAGACGGCCTCCTTGATCATCGTATGGTACAGTGGAAAACAAAATACAAGACACCAAAGAAGTCACTAAAAAACAGCTTTAATTACCACAATTAAACACTTTGTAATCACTTGAACGCATCGATTAATCGCCCGAAGTAAACTCGAACCTTACTTGAATACATCGCCACTACAACTGAGCTAAGCGTCGCTAAATGCTTGTATTTATACCCCGCTGAGATTCCAGAATAATCTATATAATACGCGTTAAATATTAGAAAACACTAAAGCGAAATTGATAGCGGCCTTGAACACAGTGCGCGGACCGGTATGGTCTGCAGTTCATATTGTTACTACGGGCTCCTTGATCGTCGTATGGTACAGTGGAAAACAAAATACAAGACACCAATGAAGTCAATACAAACCAGCTTTAATAATCACAATTAACAGTTTGTAGTCAAGAAGTTATTCAACAAGATTATACTCGTACATAATTCAACTTAAAATTGTCCACACGCAATAATAATGTCAACTAATAGAGTCCCGCACAATTATAAAACAATAACACAGCCACAATACTACTAACCTCACTTGAATAAATCGCCACTTAAACTGACTTCTAAGCGGCAGCTGTCGTTGTTTAATTAGATAGCACAAGTGTTCCAGAATAATCCATAATACCCGTCAACACTACTAGAAAACATTACTTTAGCGTAATTGATTGCGGCCTTGTACGCAGTGCAAGAGTCCCAGGGCTCTGCTGAGAAACATGTACCACATTCTGTAATGGTGTAACAATATTTACCTCAATTAAATACTGTACACTATTCATCGGGTGTAAGTAGTTTTTCTAATAACTTCTTTATGATTCATTCTCCAAAAGATGCTCTTACTTTTGAACAAGTTTTATAGTGGTTCAGTAGTGCAAGCCAATGTAGACGTGAAACAATATACTAAACTGACGATCCTCTTTGCCAACATTTTAGTTTATAAAAACGTTCTTTAGATATACAGTAGGTTTGCATATTTACATCTACTTGTCTCAAAACGCCTGCTATAAAATAAAGTAAAATATCAAAGATAGTCTTGACAGATTTTCACTACTGAAAGTTGTAGACTACTTTTACAGATATAGGAATTCAAAATGTCTATAAGATACCCCCGCGCACGTGCTCACACACACTCGACGCGCGATAACAACCATTTTATCACTGTACGTACTCTATTTGGAGTAAGTTCTGTCGTTTATAATTTCAAAATCAGTTTTTTGTACAATAATGTAATAACAGAACGACCTTACAATTTTTTATCTAATAATCTTTAATAAGCGGCGTAATTAAATGTGTTTTAAACACGAATTAACGTGTTGGTAGTATGTATAAACAAAGCGTTTTCTTTAATGAGAGGAAAAGTTGTTTTAACTTGTATTTCTTATAGTTGAACCGAGAACAAGAGATGCTCGTGTAAACACAGCTGTAAGTCGTTAAGCAGGCGGAATTTATATTTTAATTTAAATGTTAATTTTATTAAAGTTGACTTCAGCGCCGTTTACGTTAACAGTAAACGTGTTTGCGCGGCTGTATTAAAGTAGCTCTATTTAATTTCTAGACTTTTATTAGTTTCATAAAGGCTGGTTGATTCCAAGAATTTATACAACGCTGTTATTAAACGTGATAATGAAAAAGCATTTCTTTAAGAATGTTTGGGAGTTGATATTTTTTTGCTTGAGTAATAATGAAGGAACCTCTTACAAGTAGGCCTAAAGAGCATCCGTCTGAACGAGATTCGTATATCATGATGTATCGAGACGTCTGTCCTAATTCTGACGTCATTTACAACAGTCAATGTGTCACCTCCATCGACTGCGTGCCCCTGACCAATATTATATAATGGTACACCATGTCCAATTTAAACTTAAAAATATCAACTATCTGTTGCTCTGTTGGAGGCTAATAAACAGGTTATTATATATTATAGATTATAAATTAACATCGTCATCATCATCATCATCATCATCATCATCATCATCACCATCATCATCATCAATATCATCATCATAATCTGCAAGGATTAAACCAAACCAACCTGGTCACTCTAGCGCTTCCTCGGACGTCCCACACCTCTCCGTCCATCGGCTTATAGTTTCATAGTTGTTTAGGGATTCGGCAGTCATCCATTCGGCAAAGACGTTCCCGCCAATTCAGCCAATACTTGGAAATTCTGTCGAGTATCATCATATTCAGTCCCCGCAGTATATCTGTGTTTCTTCTAAGATCATATCGTGTATACCCTGCCACGTGCTTGAGAAATCTCATTTCAGCCGTTTGGATGCGACTGACGGGGCCTTACATTAAAGTCCAATTCTCCGACCCATAAAGAAGTGTGGAAAAGCCCATCACATAATAGAATTTTGGGCGTGTTTCTTTACTTGCTGGCTTAAGCGTTCGCCTGATGGTCTCTCATATAAGGAAATTATAAATTATAACAGGTTTAATAGAATATACTATAATTTCTTTTCCGTTGCAACCTATAAATCTCACTTTCTTATAAAAAAAACTCAGTTATCCTAAAGTGCAACTAGAAGATTGGCGTTTAACATAAAAGGGATAATTTTCGACAAGCATCGTAAAAACAAAAAAGGCAGTATTTAATTTTAAATAAATAACAATAGGCGATTTAAACATTTATCATAATTTACTACAATTTTTACTCGTAAATCGTAAAGCCATAAACGTGTCGGTAAGACATCACTTTCAGATTAATACTTCTAACTTTCATCTTTAGAACACACTCATAGTATATTTCTGTGAACTCACCTGTATTTCTGGAACACTAGAGGCACCTGCATGTGTCTGCAACACTCAAATCTCTCTCTCTCTCTCTCTCTCTCTCTCTCTCTCTCTCTCTCTCTCTCTCTCTCTCTCTCTCTCTCTCTCTCTCTCTCTCCCTCTCCCTCTCCCTCTCCCTCTCCCTCTCTCTCTCTCTCTCTCTCTCTCTCTCTCTCTCACACACACACACACACACGCGCACGTTAATTATTTACCAAATATACTATTTAATTTCATTCGCTTTGTGAGTTATGTTCAAGCATTATCTCTCGTATGAACAATAATGGTTTAGTGAGGACAGAATATTGCAAAAAACATGATTAGTATAAATTTGAAAAGAATAAAATTCCTTTGCAAAATAAAATTTTTTAATCCGCTCCTTTTATACCCAATAGTTTTTATAAATGTACATAGCTTGTTGCAGTACATACGTTTAATTGTAAACGAGAGTTACAAACGTTCTGACAGCAATCAAAAATTTTCAGTGACTTTTTAGACATATTAATTGTTTCAAATTAGGGCTAAAGTATCAAAAGCCTAAGCAAAAAAAGATGTAATTATTGTGAAGCTAGTCATAGGTTCCAAGCTCGTGAGTCGTGTAGTATATTAAAATTCGTTTATTACAGTCAGGTTGAGATTTCATATATTAATACATCTTTTCGGCTGATTCAGTAACTACGCTCTAGTGGTTAAACATCTTAGAATTTACTGCACCAAAATATTATAATGAATTATTAATATATTTAATTGTACAAAATGTCTTGACCAACAATAAAAACTACAGTTACATAATACTGTATTTATATAAAATATCTATTAATACAAATACGACGTAATTAATCTTACCTCAGCTGCTGAAGTGAACACTGCTGTGTCAATATGTAAGAGGTGATGGTCACCAAAGGACAACAGTGTGTCTGGAGGTGCAGTGAATAATGTCAGTGTTGACGTTGACATTGCTGTGAGAGGGCAAACAGGGTACAATATTTTGTGAATTAACTGCCTGCCACAACGTGTATGCAAAGTGCTTACATTTGCATATGCAATTTGTGTGCCCACGTGTGGCTGACAGTAACGGCACAGTAAAATCTAATTCACATGCAATACCGTATCAAGGTTCCATTGAACCCTTAAACAACACAGTTTACAATATTGACGTATTGTTACAGCGAAAAGCAATTAAATATGCTGTTGTAACTGGAATTGCAGCCAAAAATTCGTAACGTCAAATAAGAGTTATAATATCAGGAACAGCAGCTGAATGGAATTTCGACAAGTTTCTATGCCACACGCAAGCAGTGGAGCGATGTGTGAAACTGGTGACAGAAGCGTCACAAAACTTCGTTGGCACCCCAAGTCCATGGATGGATTCATCAGAACGGCGCTTCTTTCACGATCCATCATGCCATGTTTTTCGCACAAATCGGAGTTTAAAATAGCAAGTACCAAAAAGAATGAATTAAAGAACATAATGACACAGGTTGTAACATTTATCATTAACTATTTTATTTCAAAATGAAAAATTTGCAACTTTATGTTAAAAATGTGATTTTTACGAGCAATGCAAGACTAATAAAAGTTTAAATATTTATATTTTTTAAATTTATTTGTCTTTCCTCTGCTATTATTTACGTATCTAAACCTGCATCGTATATTTAACGCTTTAAATACATAAACGTAGAATATTTCCAAAACATAAAATCGAAAAGAACTCATTTATTTCAATAAGTAAATCTAATTACAGTAATTGTCAGTCTCATTTAGGTAAAAGGTTATTGAAATCTAAATGTGTATTTTTTCCCCTAAGCGGACACAGGGTTTGACGCCAGCCGGTATTTTGATTTTCGACGTAATTTGGGCATATTTCGCATATACAACATTCTGGCTTAGATGTACCTATAGGCACAAATTTTAGTTACACAATTTGTGGAACTATCCTGGATATTTAAGTCGTGTAATGTTTTTAGTAACCTTCCCCAATGAGACGTAAACTTAACTAATCTTTTTGATGAGACAAGTGGTTACACTAATACGCGTGCTAAAACTGAAAGTGAATTAGATTGTGAAACATTTGCATGCCTGTTCACTGCATACCCTATACAAGACTCTGTTAATTCAACAATTGTAACACTTTTGTTAAGATTGTTGTCAGTAACTGTTTCTGCGTGGTTGCGTAACATTTACGTGTTTATAAAAGACAATGTGCACCGGTATTAACAGCTAAAATTAAAGAAACGCCATTACGTTTTCAAAATAAGGAAACGTCATGCAAGCAGTTATACCAGGTTTCACGCGACGTTTTTCTCAGAACTAATATTCAACATTAAGAGGTAGGTTTAGAGGAAAAGAAAACATTTTGTAAATTTCTCTTTCTTACTGCACGGTCATAAAAGTTGAGTCTCGCTCTTATTCTTTTTTAAAGCCGGTATAACTTTAAACACCAACGTATAGAAGTTACTTTTACGATAACTCAGGCATTACCAATAAGGGCTTTCGATCTGTTATTGTGACGCTCAGTAAATAACGTGAAAAGTGGAACAAATAGAATGATTTATAGCTTCCATCCAGATAGTACGTGCTACAAGGATATATATATAAACGCTACCAGTCTAATAGATACAGACAATCTACGGCTGAAACTTTAAGGCCGAATGTATGCGATATCATCCCACACTCACGGCAATGACGGCTCTGGAGTTTATGATACTGTAATTAACATAATAAACAAACCGTATAATTTTGTATTTAAAAACTTCTAAAACACTGTGATTTTACTTCCATGTTCCTTAAGGAAATGGAAGTATGGTGATGGCAAAAAAAATCGTGTTCGAGATTATTGCAGATTCTGATTGTACTACACTCAAAACATGAAAAAAAGTCGTTTTTCGAAAGTGTCTGTGTGTCTGTAGATTTTTTTTTCTATGGCAAACGATAATAGCCGCAAATTCAAACAGAATCAAATAATTTTTTGCATACAGCCCTGATTTGTAGAGTACTCACGACTATTGTTTTTGGTGAAGATCGGTTGGGGGAAAGGGGTAGTTTACCTGCAACGGTTTTTTTTATCAAGGGTAATTTTTTTTTGCAAACGAAACAGCCGCAAATTCAAACAGAATTAAATAATGTTTCGCATACAGCCTGAATTGTAGAGTCCTCAAGACCTATTGTTTTTGCTGAAGATCGGTTAAGGGAAAGGGGTAGTTTACCAGCAACGTTTTATGTTTTAACAAGGGTATTTTCTATGGCAAACGATAGCAGCCGCAAATTCAAACAGAATCGAAAGATAATTTGCTTACAGCCCTAAATTGTAGAGTTCTCAAGACCTATTGTTTTTGGTGAAGATCGGTTAAGGGAAAGGGGTAGTTTACCTGCAACGTTTTTTTAACAAGGGTATTTTCTATGGCAAACGATAACAGACGCAAATTCAAACAAAATCAAATAATTTTTTGCACATATCCCTTAATTCTAGAGATCTCAAGGACTTTCGATTTTGGTGAAGATCGATTAAGTGGAAGGGGTAGTTTACCAACAACCTTTTACGTTTTAACAACAGTAAAATACTTGAAATTCATTTAAACTTTTTCAAACAATGGTAATTGTTAAAAATAAAATAATTTTGTTGCCAGGCAATAAAATTATAATTTTTTCATTTTAATGTAAATCATGTATGAGTTAATATACATGTATAAAATAATATATCGTTCGTGGCAGGCAAGCATATCTCAGTTATGTAATGTTTACGTTTCCATTTTATTCCTCAGGTAAACAATACAAAATTACATAATTCTAACAAGACAAAATGCTCCACACATATCATATTGTTACGACGGTCTACTCGGTCGTCGTATGGTACAGTGGTAAACAATATACAAGACACCAATTAAGTCACTAATCACCAGCTTTAATTTTCACAGTTAAAAAGTTCGTAATTAACAAAACAGTATCTTACAACAAATCAAATAAAAATTGTTCACACGCAATAACATGTCAACTAATATTAAAAGACAATATTGTATTACAATATACCGCCAGATTATAAAACACAACACTAATAACCACTTGAACGCACACAGTAATATCGCCCGATAATAACTAAAAACTAAGCAGCAGGTATGGGCTATTTATAGTCTACAGTGTTCCATAACATGCGTCCTTAACAAGCCATCGAAAATTCTAGAGGACACTTCAGCGGGACCTTCGCAGAAACACGCACCGCTGGGCTAATTGAGATGCTTCCAGAACGACACCATCGAACGCACGAGACGTGGCGCATTATGTAATACTGCCTCACATGTCAACTGTCACGTACGCATTACAGCTGCGGGATCGTTCTCCAATGTACCAGAATGTTCCATACTGACATAACACTTTTTCTGCATTACGCAACAATATGTTTATCTGGCTACCTTGTTCCATACTTACCCAATTTCACCCATCCACCCAGGTGTCAGAGGGCCTTCCTCATTTCCTTCTTCCATCTCGTTTCTTAAACATTATTGCAGTTAATGATTTTATACTTTTCAAAATCATCATTCCGGTTATCACACAATACTTTCTACGCTTTCTCCTTCGTCTCTTTGTTGGTGTTCTCCAAAAAACTTATTCCCGAGAGGTCACCTTTCGGGTGTCCTTTACTCGCTGTCCGTGCTCAGTCTCTTAAAGCAGTGTTCGATTTTCTGTTAAATTACAGAAAATTGCTTTTCTTCTTGCCATAATATTACTACTTCACAACGATAAATTTAATATTCTAATCGTTCTTCTTTTCTAATATGTATGCCTGTCTATATTTAATTTTGAAGTTCCGTTCTGTTACATCAGTAGACACAAATGGCTGACTCTCCTGATTTGAACTCCTTTATTTTATTTCGGTGTCATTGTTATCTCAAATCGTATTGCTCTGCCTGTATTAAATTTATCTTTAATTCACACTTTATATACCTTGTGGGACAATTATTAGGCGTCTTCTGAAAGTAGACTGGATATAAATAAATGATCTTCTGTTTGAAGAAAATCGACAAACATCAAACTATATAATGAACCAAGCCAACAAATGTCAACAGTTGTACTCAGAATATTAATTGTCGGTATTTAAAACAACGTAATGTAAGTTTTATCAGTCTTAAAATCAGCAATTCAGTCTACATTTGAATATACATGTAGAATACATAATGTAGTCACTCTATATGTATGTGTAGGCCTACATATATATCTTGGTACATTGTCAGTCATTAGTATAGCCTATTTATTGTACAAAAACAAAACTTACATATATTATCAGAATTAAAAAGGTACATATTGCCTAATATCGAGATGTAGGACATTCGTTTACAGCCACATATACAATGTTCCAATATAAATATAGTAATTTTATTTTTCAAATACATAATTGAATTGTAAAGAACCGTGGATGGCGCATTTCCTCAATTAATATAGAAACAATTACCTCAGAAATGATGAACTGAAACTAGGCAACCAACACTGCAGATTTATTACAAATATAATGAAGTGCATTGTGTGAGCTGCAGAACAAAGAACGTTACTCAGTTAATGTTGTCAGGAATGAATCAGGAACGCCAACGCGTAACCTACTTTAAACAATGGTGTAGGTTGGAATAAATGAAATCTTTCAATCTCACATCGTTAATCTCGCACTTTAAAATGATTTTATTACTTTTATAATAATAGGGTTTAGTTTTATGGTGAAAGCATTGTTTCATAAACCAAGCTACCAGTGTTAAACAGAAAATGATGAAACAAGTAGGATATAAATAAAAATGTGTACAGAGATCCGATAGATGATTCCAGTATTGACTAAAATTAAAGTTAAAAATTCGTTGATAAATTGGACTACTCTGCAAAAATAAGAAGAAGCAAGGATGACTTTCAACATGTAAAGAAATATATATTAAGTTTATAATAAATTTATAATAATTTTAAGTTTATAACTTTAAGTCTAGCATACTGAAAACGCTTACATTTGTGATCCATTTGTCAACATATCGGCAACTATTATATTAGCTTTTAAAAGCTTATAAAAAGCTTCTTCTTCTTCTTCTTCTTCTTCTTCTTCTTCTTCTTCTTCTTCTTCTTCTTCTTCTTCTTCTCTTCAAGCATTAGGTTATATAAACCTGTTCCGTCAAGCATCGCATCCTCAGACGACCCACGTCTCTTCTACCAAAGGATTTGTAGTTCAGTGCCGCTATCGGCAATCGGTCCTCTGTCATCCTTTGCAGATAATTCCACCATTGTCTTCTGTAAGTTGAAATAATTTCATTTATGTCCTCTATTTTGAGTTTTGCTGTCCTTATTCTTTCCTGCAATGTATAATTTAAAGTATTTCGATGAAGCTGTATTTCACCACTCTGAATCTTGCCGCATTCCTTTTGTGTCATGACCCACGCCTCACTCGCATACGTCAATGTGAGTATTACGATTGTCTTATAAAATTTAATTCTTGTTCTGTGTCTTGTTTTCCATCTAAGAGTTTTATGAATCGTACCACAAATATTCCTAAATTTACTTATCTTCTCTTTTACATCATATTCAGATTCATAGCTTACTGCACAGCCGAGATATTTAAAACTTCTCACTTGTTAGTAGGGGGAAAATGGGGTTCCTGACTCACAAAGGAATGCCGCCTTTCCCACGGTCTAGATCAAAGAGATGCCGCCGTTCCCACGGTCCAAGATTTTTTCCCACGCTCTCCCCACCACCGCTGGACCACAGCATCCCAAAGGACCGCGAATGAATTTTTTTAATTTGATATTTTTATTTTTTTAATTAAATTGATTTGCATATCTGCGAATATAAGCAGCCTTTCGCGAGCCTAAATCACTTTCACTTTCTAATTTCCGCGAATATAATTTTTTATATGCAGCCTTTCGCGAGCCTAGATCACTTTCACTTTCTACTGGACCACAGCATCCGCGACTTTTTCGCTGATCTGTGTCAAGATCCGCGACTTTTTCGCGTATCTGGACCACAGCATCCGCGAATATAATTTTTTTTTTTTTATATGCCGCCTTTCGCGAGCTTAGATCACTTTCACTTTCTATCACTTGATGTATTATAGTGTATATATTAAATATATGATCAGGGTTACCAACCTTGCATGAGTTCAAATTTGTTATAATGTATATTAAATCTATATGATCAGGTTTACCAACCTATGTATGGGTTCAAACTTGATATGTGTGTGTGTATTATAGTGTATATTAAAATATATGATCAGGGTTACCAACCTTGCATGAGCTCAAATTTGTTATAATGTATATTAAATCTATATGATCAGGTTTACCAAGTATCCCTCCTCAGACGCTGGTGTTACTTTGCATTTTTGCATTAAATATATATATCGTAAACAATGAAATAATAATATTTCGTCATTGTAAGATTTTAATAAAACAATTATCAGTTTAAATTCTCTCTCTCTCTCTCTCACACACTTGTTGTGTATGTTTCTCTCTCTCTCTCTGTGGTCAGTACCGCGCGCATGTATATGAAATTAGAAAGTTTATATTTATTCGACAAATATTAACGCCCTCTCTCTCTCTCTCTCTCGCTCGCAGACGTCGGAAGCAATTCGAGGTCATTGACACGACTTTACACTGACACATTGCAGTCTCTCACTCTCTCTCTCTCTCTGGGTTAAGCTGGTGTTGTACGTTACTAAAATCAGCAAATATTTTCATTCTAAGCATGTATTACTGTTTAGTAATAATTACAGCCCCAACAAAGGATATATAAGTTTGTGTACATGGATTGTATATTGCAAGTACGGAATTATTATTTAAATCCGATATCTGTTTTTATTAAAATCATACAATGTCAAAAGAGGATAGTTGTCTGTTACGAACCAGTACTAACTCTCCTACATGGCCGTCGCTCGCATCATCCATATTTAAAGTTCGCTACTTCCAGTACACATGGCCTCTGTAACAGATTTGGTCTCCAACAGGTGTGATTCGAACGGTAAGAGCAAGAACAATATGAACAAGGCCAAGGACATTATATGTCTAGTATCCCTCCTCAGACGCTGGTGTTACTTTGTGTCATAAAATCTCGTGGCACTCAAGATAAGAGACAATACGTTTGCAAAAAACGACATGAAATGTATATTTACAAATAAAAAAAAATATTACATATTATCAAACAATGGCACATAATATTCATCCACCCAATCCTCTATAAATCGACCATAATTAACTCCCCCAGCATGATTGTTAATAAACCTCGTGTAAATATTTGCTAAGTCTTTATTTTTTTAATTTCTGTTTCAGTATGAGACTGGCAATCGGTGCGCTGTTGTTGTAATAGCTCCCTGTTTCGTGCCACCTCAGTCGCTCGCCTTTCTAACCAATCTGAGGCGTAACTTTCAAAACAGTCAACGGGAGACATACTTGTCTGAAACAAAGACATTCTCAGTGTTTTATCACACACGTACAAACACATTGCGGTCTCTCTCTCTCTCTCTCACACACACACACACACACACACACACACACACACACGTACAAACACTTTAGCGAGCACGAAGTTCCCATATTTTGTGTCTACATTTGTTAAGACCACGATGGGATATTTTTTTATTTACCATCAATTCTGACCACTTGATATTGCGTAAACGTGTTTGCTCTACCCAAATATCTTCACACAATAAAGGCCACGCCTCGGTCATTACGAATAATGTTTATACAAAAGTTATATTTTAATATATGAAACAGGAATAATCATGCATATTAGAGTTTACCTTAGTTTTTCATAAAGTATTATTTTAATAATTGATGGCTTACATTTTATGTACGTACAGTATCTATTTATCGACATATAAATTGTAGTAGCAATAATAATAATAAGTGATATTTACAATGAAACTATTTTCAAATAAAAATGATGTTGGTTCGACAGCCTTTTTGTTTTAAGACTATAACAAGAATGAGACCTGAATCAACTCTCTCTCTCTCACACACACACACACACATACACACACACACACACACACACACACACACACACACATTTAGTATGAATAGACGCGTCTTTGTTAGTAAAATGTAACGCTGTAATCATTAATAGCGTTGTGATGGGGGTCGACTGCATGTGATGTTTGTAAAAATTGTTTACGCATTTTAGGTATGGTTTATCTATTTAATACGTGCAATTTTAACTAATCTGTCTTGGAGGATAACCTATTTTTCCTTCTTTTCTACAGATAACAGTTGCTTTGATCAGAAACATTACCAGAGAACAACGTCCTCCTAAAGATAAATTTACCAGAGCTCAAAACAGTACAAAGTCATACTTTTGGTGAAGAAAATCACGTCAACAACAACAAAAGTTGTTTGTGTTTCAACAGCTACAAACAATAATTAATTTTCTTACACTAGTAAACATTTTGTTGTAATTGTTTCAATTAAAGAAAGCATATATATTCGTTGAGAAAATCTGTTGTGGGTGGACGAAACATGTGTCTGAATTAATAAATTTTCTCTCTGCATAGCAGTTGTAAAAGTAGTCATATACATTATGTGCTATATATATATATATACAAAAGGCTTTCAACGTGTTTGTCATTTCAACCAATTTGTACTGCGCTCTAATTGTATAAAAATAACTGTACCGCTCCATACAACTGAGAATAAATCCTTACACACACACACACACACACACACACACACACACACACACACACACACACACACACACACACACACACACACACACCTACAACAGTCTTTCAACTATTTAAAAAAAAAAATGCAGTGATAGCTTTCACGCAGGCGGTCAATGAGAAATTGCTAATTTTAAAAATTCATTTTTGCATTAATTAAATATTATATATATATCGTAAACAATGAAATAATAATATTTGTCATTAAAAAGTTATATTCAGTGTGTAGGACACACACATGAGCTTTTGCACATACACAGCGATACAGAATTAGATATAGTTATTATTCGATAACTTAAACCAGAGGTAATTAACCTTGTGTACGTTGTCTAAATCAGACGCTCTATAATAATAATAAGTGATATTTACAATGAAACTATTTTCAAATAAAAATGATGTTGGTTCGACAACCTTTTTGTTTTAAGACTATAACAAGAATGAGACCTGGCTCAACTCTCTCTCCCCCTCTCTCTCTCTCTCTCACACACATACACACACACACACATTTAGTATGAACAGACGTGTCTTTGTTAGTAATATGTACAAATCACATGACTTTATGTGAACTTCAAAGGGTTCAAATGTTTCAAATAAAATATAGAATATATGAAATGTATATTTACAAATAAAATAAAATATATTACATATTATGAATTTTTTTAATTTGTGAAGCAATCTTCAAGACGCTCTTCTTCTTCATTTGGTACTACATTAAGCCAGTCCTTGGACTTCACGTTTATGGGGGTTTCATAAACATAAAGATCACTACCACCAATAATTTGTGGTACAATACTTCTGTTTAATGGTAGTACCGCGCTCTAATTGTGTAAAAATAACTGAGAATAAATCCATGCAAACATACACACACACACACACACACACACACAACGATGTTTCTACTTATTTGAACAAGTCCTGTATTAAATGCACTTGTTAATGTTTTAATGTGAACAATTTTACGTTTAAATAAAATCTGTACATACAATAAAATTATGTTTCAGTATTAAAGATATAAATATTACTGTTTTATTAATTTAAAATACCATATAATTGCTTACGCTTGACAAATAAGAGAAAAGACATACTTTACGGAATTTCTTGAAATTTTTGCAGTTAGTCTTCTGCTCATGTGTACTGGTAGTCTGTTTGGGTACGGTTAACCATTTAAATTCAATGTTCTTGTTGTTAACCTTCTGCTCCTGTCCCTCTCGTTTACTGGTGGTATGTTTGGCTACAGTTAACCATTTAGGTTCAATGTTCTGAGAAGTATTCATCATCTTCTTGTTCCTATAATAACAGTACCTGCTTCAGTACTATATATATTATGTGCTATATATACATAAGGCTTTCAACCAAATTGTACCGAGATCTAATCGTGTAAGAATAACTGAGAATAAATCCATACAAACATACACACACGCACACACACACACACACACACACACAAAACCAATGAACTGTCTCTTGACATCGTTTAGAAATTGACATGACAGAGAAAATTTTCATGTTCCACCTTGTACCGAGATCTAATTGTGTGTAAGAATAACTGTACCGTCACATACAACTGAGAATAAACATACACACACACACGCACACACTTTACGATGTTTTTACTTATTTGAACAAGTCATGTATTAAATTCAATAAATAATGCACTTGATAATGTTTTAATGGGAATAATTTTACGTTTAAATAAAATCTGTACATACAATAAAATTATGTTCACTTTAAGAAATAAAAACTGCACAGTATGTTTCTTTGATTGCAGACGAAACATCAGACATCCCGTCTGTATTTCAGTTAGTTATAGTTTTCCACTATGTTTAGCTAATGGTCAACCAGTTGAAAGTTTTTGGAAATTTGATAACCCTGAAGGCACGACGCAGAATCTATTGGTATAAGCGTACATTTATTATGTAAATCATCTCTTTTTCAGTCATCTACGTATATGCATTTGAATTATTTGCGCATGCACATACAACTGAGAATAAATCCGTACAAACACACGCACACTTAGCGACGTTGATATAAATATTACTGTTTTATTAATTTAAAATACCGTATAATTGCTTACGACGCGCACACTTAGCAACGTTTTTACTTATTTGAACAAGCTATGTATTAACTTCAATAAATAATGCACTTGATAATGTTTAAATATTTCCAACAACTATGTTGATTAGAAGTGCTGTAAGTTCAATAACAATGTTCGCTACGTAACGTATTCAAATCTGTTTACTCACCTCTTAAATGTTGATGCACGCAATTATCGATTTCACAATGAGGTATGAAGGCTAATTGCATTCTTCACGTATATATATTGATGTATCTTACAACGGTAGGGTAGGGGTAGCTTGCGTGTTTGTTTTGAAAGTCATTGTCCGCCGTTGGAAACTTTCAGAAGTTAGCGATACTGAAAGTATTTTCGTGCATTAGTCAAAATTAGGAAAACAATGCAGAGAGAGAGCGAGTGGACACACATGTAAGTAGCTCGATACTCAGTGACAACAACACACACACACACACACACACACACAGTTAATATTTGTCAAATATATAACAACGAGTGAGAGAGAGAGAGAGGAGGGGTCATCGACCGTGATGGAAAAGCTTTACCTCACTGCTTTAAGAAGTTAGCGATACTGAAAGTATTTTCGGTCAAGTTAACACGGCTCTTTTTAAGAAACATTCTATCATTTATTTGATGTCGATACCGGTATTAATTATAGATTACACTTAGTTCCATTCACTTCCATGTGCTTACAAATACTTGTAATTAGTTTCGTTAATAACTAGGCCAAAACATTGTCATTACATGTCAACTCTTCCGTCTGTCTCGTAAATTTTGCGCAGCACTGTTTGAGTCTTATCGTTGTAAATAAAGAGCAACAGCAACAGTGTCGTAATACTCTACTTATTTGAACAAGTCCTGTATTAAATGCACTTGTTAATGTTTTAATGTGAACAATTTTACGTTTAAATAAAATCTGTACATACAATAAAATTATGTTTCAGTATTAATGATATAAATATTACTGTTTTATTAATTTAAAATACCGTATATATATATAACCTAAGAACTTCGCAGGTGAAGAAATTAATTTCTATTTTTCATCTGTAACGACATGCATGTATAATTTTAATTTATTTCACTATACACCTCTGAACCTATGTGTAATAATTTTGTAAACTGCGTTATCTATGGGGGAACTGTCGCAGCAAACGTTAACACTAGAACGATTATATTATTATTATTATTTAGTGATCAGATAATTTCATAAAAAAATAAGAAACGTAAAAGATATACACTGACTTTACCGCAACCACGTCTATTTAGATAAACGGCTCGGAAGAAAAAATAATTCTTCACAAAGCAGAACAACAACTACAGTCTCAAATAAATATATTTTAAAAAAGATAAATATACATTAGATGGAAATGTTTCCTCTGTTTTTCTCTGTGAAACACAAAAAGAACTTGGGAATCGTGTTTCTTCCCTAGATGCGGTCAATACGATTAAAAGTAAAATTTTAATAACAAAGTTTTCACAAGGATGTGCTTTAACTAGGATGGTAATATTTTTTTTTCTAGTGCCTAATCTTTTAAACTAAAAAACGTATTACTTCTACAAATACACACAGACGTTAGGGAGAGACTGCAATGTGTCAGTGTAAAGTCGTGTCAATGACCTCCTGTATTACAATAGTTTCTTACTGAAGGCTTGTACGCTTTAAATTCAGCTATACCTAAAATATATCTTCAATTAGGGTCATTGTACACACACAGTGGAATGCTTTCAGAAATTTGCGACACACACACACAACGCTGTTTCTACTTATTTGAACAAGTCCTGTATTAAATGCTCTTGTTAATGTTTCAATGTGAACAATTTTACGTTTAAATAAAATCTGTACATACAATAAAATTATGTTTCAGTATTAATGATATAAATATTACTGTTTTATTAATTTAAAATACTGTATATATATATATATAAATATAACCTAGGAACTTCGCAGGTGAAGAAATTAATTTCTATTTTTCATCTGTAACGACATGCGTGTATAATTTTAATTTATTTCACTATACACCTTCGCCACCGCTGCTACCACAGTCGTCAGTAATAAAAAAAGAAGAAAGATCAGTTAGGAAACGCATCAGTACTCGTTCGAAACTGAAACGATTAACGTACCTTACGTCTTACGTCTTACGTCTTACGTCTTACGTCTTACGTTTACGTTTTACGTCTTACGTCTTACGTTTACGTTTTACGTCTTACGTCTTACGTTTTAGTTTCACATCTTACGTCTTACGTCTTACGTCTTACGTTTTACGTTTTACGTTTTACGTCTTACGTCTTACGTTTACGTTTTACGTCTTACGTCTTACGTTTTAGTTTCACATCTTACGTCTTACGTCTTACGTTTTACGTTTTACGTTTTACGTCTTACGTCTTACGTTTACGTTTTACGTCTTACGTCTTACGTTTTAGTTTCACATCTTACGTCTTACGTCTTACGTCTTACGTTTTACGTTTTGCGTCTTACGTCTTACGTTTACGTTTTACGTCTTACGTCTTACGTTTTAGTTTCACATCTTACGTCTTACGTCTTACGTCTTACGTCTTACGTTTTACGTTTTACGTTTTTTTATTCGCGGAAATTCACGGATGCTGTGGTCCATTGGGACTGATGTTAATCGTTTCAGTTTCGAACGAGAACTGATTAGCAATTGTGTTTTCGTTCGAGAAGTTTAAACCCTTCCTAGAACATAAAGAATTCCTTTTGGAAACCGTCAATCAGGCGTTATCTTGGTTATTGAATCACCCTAAACAGTTAGGACGAATTGGAAGGTGGATATTGAAGTTAAACTGCTACAAATTCAGAGTGCAGCATATAAAAGGTACTCAAAACGTAGTCGCTGATACCCTGTCCCGTATGTTCCAGTCGCCCACTAAAACTCCTGAAAACAAAGAGAATCCGGAAATAGCACATGCTAACGCCGTAATTACTGAATTCCCCCTTGCCTTCGCAAACATTGCTCTGTATCAACAACAAGACCTCTCACTGAAGCCTATTATAGAACAACTTACGCAAGGTATTAAATCCGAGAAGTACGTATTGAGTAGAAATGTACTATGTCACAAGATAAGAATAATAGCCCCGGATGTAATTAAGCCCATGCTGATGGAATACTTCCATTCATCTACCATAGGAGCCCATATGGGAATCAATAAGACAATACATCGTGTTCGAAAGGAATATCATTGGAACAATATGAACAGCGAAATAGCCGACTTCGTAAAGAAATGTACATTATGTGCCCTCAGTAAACCGGTTCGAAATAATCAAGTGAGCCAAATGATTTCAGAAATCCCTAAGACCCCTTTTTCTAAACTTTATCTAGATTTCTCAGGTCCATATCCACGATCCAAATCAGGCAATACAATGTTACTCATCTGTGTAGATTCGTTCACTAAATTTGTTTGGATGTATCCCATGCGACGAGCATTAGCGTCGACGACTGTAAAAATATTACAGGAAAGACTATTTAAAGACTACGGTACTCCAGTACGTATAGTATCTGATAACAGTCCACAGTTTAAAGCGAAAGAATTTAGGAATATGTGTTTCAAGTTAGGGATAGACCATATAACCACTACAGAGTATCGACCGCAAGGCAATATTGCTGAAAGGTATCTACGAAACCTCAAATCTGAGCTAATCGCCTATCATGCAAACGATCATACGTCGTGGGACCAAAACCTATCCTGGATTCAATATGCTTTTAATTCAGCTTATCACGAAGGTCACAAGTCGACCCCGTTTGAGTTACTGTACAAATACCGACCAAACCACCCTTTGTCCACAAGATGGAATATACACGATCTGCTGCCTCCGCAAATAACGGATAAGCAGATAAAGCGACTATGGAATAAAGCCCGCTCTAATTTAAGAGCAAACTTAGAGAAATCCAGAAAATACCACTGCATTTAATACAGGACTTGTTCAAATAAGTAGAAACAGCGTTGTGTGTGTGTGTCGCAAATTTCTGAAAGCATTCCACTGTGTGTGTACAATGACCCTAATTGAAGATATATTTTAGGTATAGCTGAATTTAAAGCGTACAAACCTTCAGTAAGAAACTATTGTAATACAGGAGGTCATTGACACGACTTTACACTGACACATTGCAGTCTCTCCCTAACGTCTGTGTGTATTTGTAAAAGTAATACGTTTTTTAGTTTAAAAGATTAGGCACTAGAAAAAAAAATATTACCATCCTAGTTAAAACACATCCTTGTGAAAACTTTGTTATTAAAATTTTACTTTTAATCGTGTTGACCGCATCTAGGGAAGAAACACGATTCCCAAGTTCTTTTTGTGTTTCACAGAGAAAAACAGAGGAAACATTTCCATCTAATGTATATTTATCTTTTTTAAAATATATTTATTTGAGACTGTAGTTGTTGTTCTGCTTTGTGAAGAATTATTTTTTCTTCCGAGCCGTTTATCTAAATAGACGTGGTTGCGGTAAAGTCAGTGTATATCTTTTACGTTTCTTATTTTTATGAAATTATCTGCCAGCGAATATTTATATTTTGTTCAGTGAGCATATGAAGACCTTCCCTACGTACACGCATAGCCCCAGATTTAAAATATATTTATTTGAGACTGTAGTTGTTGTTGTTCTGCTTTGTGAAGAATTATTTTTTCTTCCGAGCCGTTTATCTAAATAGACGTGGTTGCGGTAAAGTCAGCGTATATCTTTTACGTTTCTTATTTTTTTATGAAATTATCTGATCACTAAATAATAATAATAATATAATCGTTCTAGTGTTAACGTTTGCTGCGACAGTTCCCCCATAGATAACGCAGTTTACAAAATTATTACACATAGGTTCAGAGGTGTATAGTGAAATAAATTAAAATTATACATGCATGTCGTTACAGATGAAAAATAGAAATTAATTTCTTCACCTGCGAAGTTCTTAGGTTATATATATATACGGTATTTTAAATTAATAAAACAGTAATATTTATATCATTAATACTGAAACATAATTTTATTGTATGTACAGATTTTATTTAAACGTAAAATTGTTCACATTAAAACATTAACAAGTGCATTTAATACAGGACTTGTTCAAATAAGTAGAGTATTACGACACTGTTGCTGTTGCTCTTTATTTACAACGATAAGACTCAAACAGTGCTGCGCAAAATTTACGAGACAGACGGAAGAGTTGACATGTAATGACAATGTTTTGGCCTAGTTATTAACGAAACTAATTACAAGTATTTGTAAGCACATGGAAGTGAATGGAACTAAGTGTAATCTATAATTAATACCGGTATCGACATCAAATAAATGATAGAATGTTTCTTAAAAAGAGCCGTGTTAACTTGACCGAAAATACTTTCAGTATCGCTAACTTCTTAAAGCAGTGAGGTAAAGCTTTTCCATCACGGTCGATGACCCCTCCTCTCTCTCTCTCTCACTCGTTGTTATATATTTGACAAATATTAACTGTGTGTGTGTGTGTGTGTGTGTGTGTTGTTGTCACTGAGTATCGAGCTACTTACATGTGTGTCCACTCGCTCTCTCTCTGCATTGTTTTCCTAATTTTGACTAATGCACGAAAATACTTTCAGTATCGCTAACTTCTGAAAGTTTCCAACGGCGGACAATGACTTTCAAAACAAACACGCAAGCTACCCCTACCCTACCGTTGTAA